>CM031236.1:441292476-442673726 GCA_018340775.1 Taxus wallichiana var. yunnanensis | reverse complement strand
TACCAATGTCATTTTGATAACATTGAAAGTCCTACCATGGAGGGGGAAGTGTTCTATGTCCTCACCCGGTATACACTTGGGATGGGTTGGGATGATATGTTTTTTTCAATATAGTATTTGCTTACTACATTCATATCATCTAACCACCCTTGAGGAACAACGATAATTTTATAATCTATTATGTGGGTGATGTTCATTCTAGAGTAATGTCTCAATATTGCCTCCTCTTCATCCTTGTAATTCATCCATTAATCCTCATATGAACTACCCAAGGATCCTTGAAGAATCCACCTAATATCATATTTGGGCCTAGGAGAGATCTTCTACAATATAAGTATACCCTTTTTGCATCTAGAAGTATGGATTTGACTAATACTGGGAAAAATTACCTTCTAATAGTGATTGGGAACTTGATGTTGGCTTTGTGATCTCTTACAATTAACTCGTGCACTGCCACTAACTAAATTGAAACTTCTAAAATTTCCCATTTATCATCTAATTACCTTATTAGTATATAAGGAGCATCATGAAAGACAATTACTTTGATATATGTGAAGGTCTGGATTTGAATGAAGTAACACCCAAACCCATATATTACCTTTTGTCTTGTGTATATATTCTATTATTCTCCCACTCAAGTTGAAATATATAGATGAGGGAGAAAATAATGTTTCATGTACGACACTAAAGGAGTTGATGTAATTGGTTAAGTTTAGCTAAGGGTATACATCATAGACTCTATAATTTCCAAAGTCACTTTATAAAAACATGGAATGTTCTATATCAAAAATATTATAAACCAAGTATGATGTCATATAGAACTCCATCTTGTCAATGGATCCATCTCTAATTTGGATTGCCAATTTAAGCATTTTCTCATGAATGTAATCACTAATGAATTCTCCCCAATGGATGTGCACTTTCCCAATGAGGATGATTTGGATGAACTTGTACATCCAATCACTGTAATAATAAGAAGAATATTTCCCCATGACCCTATTTAGCATGGTAACGATATCTCTAATTTCCTCCACAAAATATGCCCTACTTAACTTCTTGGGGATCCTAGTGGCAACAATTCTTGGCTTGTCAAGCCAATTATTGTTTAACATTTTAGAACACTTGGTAATGTTGGCATTCCAGTATTATTTTGCACTTTTAATTGAAATGTCCACCACATAAGTTATATTAGGGAAACCTAAAATCTCCTCAAATTTTCAAAAGTTAAATAAAAATCAAGGAATTACTTCTATCCCTCATCTCCCTAGTTGTTGGGTTGTAATTTTGTGCACAAAACCATACTAGCTTCAGATATAGGGAAGAAGGAGGAAGTGCAATCTAAGCTAGGATGAGGCCACCAAATCAATTTTTGTTATGCTTTCGTTTTAATTAATGGTATGTAACCTCTGTTGAAACTCAACTAAGTTCACATTAACTAGGTTGGTGTCCGTAATTTTTCTAGGTCAGGTAAAAGGTGATAAGTGGTTTGGAAACTATCTAGTTGGATATTCATCTTTGTAGGTTGAAAGCTTTAAAAAAAACCAAGAGTGGGGCTTTATAATTGTTTATAAAGTTTCAATATTCCCACACAAGATGCTAGGGAACAATAAGTTCAAAATTGTTTATATGACTTAAATGAAACTCTTTCCCATGAAAATGTCATTGTCACTCTTGTTCACACTTTGTGATAAAACACCCAAATCATCACTAAAGCTATGAAACCACCATTCGCGTAATTGAAATGCACATATATAGTTTCTCTATCATTCTAGGGATTCGTAATGCAATTTAAGCTTGAAGTTCGAGGCAAAGTGATGAATTTTATTAATCGTAGCTCTATATCACTCTTCACATGCTTCAATTAATGACAAAATCTACCTTCATAATTCCTTCATTTGAACTACTATTATCTATTAGAGTAGGTATTTACCTTAGCTCATGTTCACTTAGGTACTTTATTTACCTTTATTGTATTTATCCTCACCCACTTATGTGTGTGGATATTTATTTTATTTTATTTAGATATTAGGGAGATATTATCTAGTTGTTAGGTATAGTTCTTTCCTTGATCTATGGTATTGACTAGATCTTTGATGACTAGTTCTCGCGCCGGTTGTTGTGCACCTTTTGCCATTTCTACAAAATATATATACAACTATTTGGGAAGCATGGGTTATTGTGCACTTTTTCTAGTTTTGGAAAATCTATACACAACTATTTGGGGCAGCGTGGTCATTTTCGACACGATCCAGAATAACAAAATTTACCAAAAGAGTGTAAACACCCATTGAAATCCTTAGCCCCTAGTCATATGAGGGCTTAAGATTGTGATTCCTACTAATAGGTGCTTAAATCCAACCCCCTTTAATTTTATTTGTGTGGTGAAGGCAAGAGCATTTTATTTTGTTTTAGTGGAAACTAAAATAAATAATAGAGCATAAAATTGAAAAGCTTGTATCTTTTGATCAATAACTCGGATTTGAGTGTCATTTTTACAAAAGTGCTTGTTTTTTTGTGCTTGTTCCATTGGAAATATTTTTTTGAGAAAATAACTATAATTATAAAGTTCCATATTGTTACACACACCCAATTATAAAGCGCCAAAATCATGGGGGTCTTGTTGCATTTCTTGGTTCTTGCATTTTTTTGGTGATTTTTGAATGACGTATTTATCTACTTCTACATTAGATCCTGTTGAGCCATTACCAACACATAATTACCACACATGGAAAAAATCACTAAGCATAAAGGATTATGAGCTTCAAATTGTTTAGAACAACCAATGTTCACTAGAGAATATGAGAAATTTCAGATACTAGTGCAAATTTGATGAGCGTATGGGTTTGATAGGAACTTATGTAATTGATAGTATGTTGTTTCATTTGGAAAACGTGACTCTCCTTTAAAAATATGGGATAAATTAGAGGGTTTATTTGGTAAAGTGAATCACATGACAACCATGCAACTTGAAATTGAGATCAAATCTCTTAATCCTTAAGATTTTCCATCAATTACGAGACTATCTTACTAAGTTCAAGAATTTGTTGAAAAAATTGAAGGGGAGTGTAAGAGATAAGAAAGATGAAGAGTGTGTTTACTTAATTCTATCCAAGTTGAGAGGACCATTCCAAATATTTGCTTCTACCTTTTTCTCTAGCATGGATGCCTTAGGTGAAACCTTCAAAATGCCTTAGAAAATTTTTGTGAAATACTTATGTTGGACCCTAAAATATTGGCTAAGTACCAAGAGGTGCGCGCACATAGGACTAGTGAGAAGAAGGGTGCTCAGGGGAAAGCACACAAGAAAAAGGGGTTTAAGAAGGGTTTTAGTAAAACTAGGGCGTGTGGGAGGAAGAACATGGGTTTAAAGGACTTAGCCATATTTGGCATTCTAAAGGCACTTGAGGAAAAGTGTGAGGACCCGACTAGGCATGATAAGTGGATAAGGTGCTAGCTTGGAACCTTGGAGGCCAAGAAAAGGATATTCTACACAGGGAATATTCCTAGAGACATCATTACAAAGAGTGGAAGGGTTGTAAAGGGATAAAAATTCACCTATGAAGGATCACATTGACGCTTGACATGCGATCTCGTGCTTGGTGAAGGCATGGAGGTGGGTGCTAATATTATATAAAGAAATGTTTGGGTTAGAAGCAAAGACACACATATATAGAGGGCGATACAAAGAGGTAAATTGATTTGTGTATGGAGAGGCATAAAAGAGGTGGGATATACATATGAGGGATATACATATGCATATATGGGTACTAGGAAGAAGAAGGAAGTGCAACGAACTACTGTAGAAAAATGTTAGGTTGTACTAGGGTTTATGATTTAGGGTACTAGAGAGCTATATAGAATTTCATTAAGCATTTTAATTGATGTTAGGGTTTGTAAATGAGTTATAATAAGAAGGGCATAGCCAGGAGCTCCTTTCAGATCCTGTTATATAACATGGAACTCTATCACTTATTGTATATGGTCTGAGATGACCCTTTTGACTATAATGTGGCTACCAGAACTCTTTTAAATCAATATATATGGGTTTGTTTTGTATATCTTGTTTATGGGTGTAAACCCTTATGATATTTAGCATGTTATAACTCAGATATGTTTTCCTATGGTTCATTTGGTGTTTATCTACCTTCTCTGATGCATGGGTGTGTGTATTGATCTGCTAGTTTCATGTTCTTCTTTTAGGATGCATGTATTTCTATCTCTGTAAATAAACCCCCATTAATGGTGGAACCTTCTCAAAAAGATCACATAAAAGAGGGTCTCGGTGCGCACATGCCTCATGTGAGCACCCAGTTCTTGTTAAGTGATAGGTCGATGTGCTTGGGGTTATAAAGAAGTAATAGGGTTAAAATAATGACTACATATTGGTTCCATTATTGGGACCTCTTTTCGAAGTTGTTGTGAGAATGGTGCGTGATGACAAAGCGTTTGACCTTGGATAGTGTCAAAGCATGGTTTAAAATCATGGAGGATGAGTTTTCTCAGAGATTTAGTACTTGAACCTAAGTTTGATGCACGTAAATGGGTAGAAGAACATATGTATCATGAGTTGTATGAGACCTTATTTTGTTATTTTCTAGTGGAGTTGTATGAATGGCTTTCGACGTATGCATCTAGATCAATATGGTACTATAGACCTCGCATATGGACCCAAGATGAGTATCAGAGGTTGCATGATGCTGATTTGACTTGGACGCATGTTGTTGATCATTGGTGGAGTATAGTGTTGATGAGTTACACCTTAGAGTACACAATTTCTACGTATTCCTATCTAGAGATTGCTGATTTTGAGTTCTTGAGGGAGCCAAGAGGATCATTCTTATGTATTATCCCTTTAGCTATAAAGATCCTGATCATCACACTAAGTTTGGAAGCATTTCCTATTTCCAGCTAAGCTTCTTCTAAGCAAAGGAGGAAGCTAGAGTGGAGGAAGATGGCAGACCTTGTGGCTAAAAAGGAGAGGGAAGAGAGACGACTCAAGTATAATGAATCTCGTGAAAGAAAGTTAGATAGACAACACGAAGCCATGCAGGAGTGATTGATTTATAGGTAGGCATACATTGTGGGAAGGAATTGAGGTTCACACAGAGGACATGGAGCCTAAAAAGTTTGTGCTACCCCATCTTGGAAAGCGGGGGAAAGAGATCCCTTTAGCTTCTGATGAGAGCTCGTCACTTGGAGAAAGGGGAGCCATCAACGTACATCTAAGTCCACCTCATGACCAAGCCTTAGAACTTTTGTTTCCAAATCCAGAGATAAGTATTACTAACCCAGTTAGTATTGGTGGAAGTAACCGATAAACACCTAGGCAATATACTTTTCATTTGGTACATCTATGACGACATTATCATTTCTAGTGTTTAGAGGTATATTATATGGAATAAAATTTGGGAAAATTACATGTACAAAAATCTTGGGTATCATGTTTAGAAGCGACATCGAACACACATTTCGTAGCCCTTCAATATCATAGACTATTGGTGTGCACATAATTCAACGTGACAGTGGGGACACAAGGTGCAACCACTTCAGGACCCTTTCCAGCTACATGAGGTGGATCTGGTGGGTCAAGAGGAATAGAAACTAGTGGACCTGGTGGATCTAGAGGATCTAGTGGGTTAGGAGGGATAGACACTGGTGGATTTAGTAGTGGAGGGAGGTAACACTGGAGGGAATCTAGGTTCTAGATTAGGCGGATAAGGGCCTAAACCACCTCAGCAAATGTTTTTTGAGATGTATTTACATCTACTAGATTATAAAGGTGTTGAGGATGTTGTAGAACGTGTACACAAATGTGAATTTCTATGGCACACGAAGGGGATCACTACCTCTAAGCGGAAGCAAAGTTAGTTTGAAATGATGTTACAAGGGCACACACATAGTTGGTATTGGAAGTATGAACCCCACCAAATAATAGTAGATTATACTATGTTGCGTAATGCCTTCTTAGCTGAATTCCATATTCCTGAGTTTGAATAGAAGAGCATTACCACGCTGAAGGAGATTCAACAAGGAATGGAAGAGAGTGTGTAAGATTATGACACATTTTTAGACTCTCTTGTCAAAAATTTTCTTATGATATTCATACTTTTCAAAGCATGCTCAATGGTATTTTGGAGGGTTGATAACACCTTTTAGGAGAGCACTTTCACATAAGACTTTCATGACCCGTGCAGGCCTTGGAGGCTACCCCGAGCATATGAGGCTATAGGAAACATGGATACTGGTGTTAGTCCTTTTCTTGAATCTTAGACTATTGCAATGAAAAAGAAAATAGGAGAAGCTATCTATGAACTCAACCCATGAGGATCAAAGTGGACTATGGTGCATAGATTGTGAGGTGGAGGGGCATACGAAGGATAGTTATCCTTGGAGATCGGTATGCGCTATGATGGTATACTATGAAATTTTCCATGAAGATCATGATGTAAGTTGGTTTCCCTACTGGAAATGTACGATCCATAAGAATGTGTCTTTCTATTACAATATTTACACATCTACTACTCATGACACCAAGGATTGTAGATTAATTGACCATATACATGATGCCATTGATATTAGTGTGTGTAAGACTAGTGTTGCAAACAATTCCAAGGATTATGGTCATCACTATGAAGGATGCACAGATGGAGGAGCACGTGGAAGAAGCTTTCATGGAGGATTTAGAGGTTGTGGTAATCACGAAAGTGGAAGATGTAAATTCCCTCATGGAACTTGTTATAATTGTGGGTCCAAAGAACATTACAAGTGCGAATGCCCCAACTTGCTACAATGCTCATGGTGTGGGAAGAAACATAATAATGAGGAATGCTCGAGCTATTTGAACACATGAGCCAACAAAAACATAAATATAAGGGCACTAGGATGGTAAGTGTTAAGAAAGCACACTCACAGTGGATTCCAAGGGTGACACATGAGTTAGAATTATAACCTATACTGGTGACAATGCGAGCTGAGGATGTATGTGCTAGGAAATACCAAAGGAGAGACCATTGATTACAAGAGAGGAGGTGGTTTATGGGAAGATTTGGACCCTACCCATCTAAAGGAAATCTATCAAGATACCATGGACGCAATCAGAGTCTTCAAGGGGAGATTTAACATCTAAAGGAGCAATTTAGGAATTTGGGGTAGAAGAAAAGCATTGAGGTCCCTCAATAATTTATAGATGGTGTCAGAGAGGTGTGTAAGATGTTTTACCAAGAGAATATTGTTCCTTTTTAGGAGAATGGTTGAGGATAAGATACCAAGTGGCGGAGAAAAGAGTGAGAGGAAGGTTTTGCATGCTATCCTTACTCCCCATAACCTTAACTACGATAAGGAGATTACCTTGAATGTAGTTGTTGATGGATGGCTCCTAAGAAATATTTTGATGGACATAGGGGTGGAAGTTAATTTCTCACCCTAGATGCATGGAATAAAATGGGAAGGCCCCATTATAGCCATCTTCAAATGTGTTGTATATGGCTAACAAAAAAAAGGCAATTCCCATTGGTGTTTTAAATAATGTTGCTATCACTATCCAAGGGGAGAAATTCATTGGGACTTTGAATTCTTAGTGCTTGTTGAGGTGGACAACTTTCCAATGTTACTTGGGTGCCCCTAGTGCTATAAGAACAATGCTGACTTATGTTTCAACAAGGGGTATATAAGTTTTGAGAATAAAGAGGAATGTGTTATCATTCCTTTGATGGATGGGAAGTCAATGCCTAGTATTGAAACTTTAGGAGAAGACCTAGATAGATTTTACGTGTGTACTATCTCGGGACCCTAAATTTTGACAACCAATAAAAGAGGGCATTATTCAATGGAAGATGCTCAATCTATAAGTGATAAAACTAGTGTGGCATGTGAAAATTGGGCACATGGGATATATGAGTTAGTCGGAAGGAAGTTAAGAGGCTCTATGAAAAGAGTAAAAAGGCATGCTCACTCAAGCACCTAGGAAGAAAGAAGTTACCAAGTTATTCTGGGGAGATGACCTTGATGTTTTCCTGTGAGAAATGGAGACCCAGTGGAGATGTGAGATCGAAAGGAGAAGGATGCTTAGCTATACCTTTCTTGGGACCACAACAAATTGGTGGGTGACCCATTGTGATAACCTTATAGAGTGGTGCAAAGTGAGAATCACATTCTCTATTAGGTTTTTCTAGAGTAATTCATCTACTATCATACAAAATTATCATGGGAAGGAACCCACCTCATTTCACGTCCAAGCATGTGAGAAGGCCTGGATGGAGGGCGCGAAAGCCTTTCTGCCTTCTTTATGGGTGCACAAGTTGTACTCCACCTTACAAGGCTACACACGTGCATGGTAAATTCATTCAAAGATGTTATATTAGATAGGAAACTGACAGGAGTTGATGGATGAACTCCTTCAAGCTTTCGAATATTGGAGTACTAAGCCATCGATGGATGAGGCATTACAGGTTATTAAATGCCTAACTATGGGAGATAGTGCCATGGTGGAGGATAGAATACTAGAATTACTCGGTGAACCTAGATTAGAAGAAAACTTTGATGAGGAAGAATTAGAAGAGATGCGCTTTGAGCATGCGTGCATGGAAAAAGAGAAAGGAAAATTGGTCTATGTGATTGATGGTGAAGAATTGGAAAATTTGGATGTTAACCATATTGTGGGTATGCATGAAGTTATGGATAATGCTAATGAGAAAGCACATGCCTACCATGAACCCCTAAAAACCAAGAAGGTTAACATTGGTTTGGAGGTAGAACCTAAGGAGGCTACTATTAGAGATTACTAGACAGAAAAGGAGGTTTCAAAGATCATTGATCTTTGTGAGAATTTTAGATTTGTTTCAAAGATGAGTACTATAAGTTTAAATTAGTTCACCACTCCTTGGGAGAAATGAAGATCAAGTTAAAGGAGGGAGTGCACCTAATTTGGAAGAGACCTTATTGAATGAATTTGAATCTATGTGTCAAATTCAAGGAGGAGATTGACAAGATGATTACATCAGAATCATTGAGGTTGTTGAAGAATCAAAATGGATAAGTCTAATGGTCATCAACATTAAGAAGGATGAGAGGATAAGGATTTGTGTTGATTATAGGGATTGAATGTAGTATGTGTTATTGACCCTTTTCCAACCCCCTTCACTGAGGATATCTTGGAAGGAGTAGCTGGGCGCGAGATCTATTCTTTCATAGATGGATTCTCAGGATATCATTAGGTTAGAATTGCAAAGGAGGACCAAGAAAAGATAACTTTTTCCACTAAATAGGGAAGCTTTTCCTACACAGTCATGCCTTTTGGACTGAAGAATGTGCTTGTTCTATTTTTGTGCATTATGGTGTAGGTATTTCAAGACTTCATCCATAAGTTTCTTCAATTCTACCTTGATGATTAGACAATATATGGATTAGTGAGGGACCATTGTGATAATATGAGGGTGATGTTTAAAAGATGTCGGAAGTTGAGAATATCCCTCAACATTAAGAAATGTCTTTTCATTACTCCATTTGGAACCCTTTTGGGGCATATCATATGTAAGGAAGGCTTGTTGGTGGATCCTACCAAATTTTTCATTATTGTGGGATTGGGGGAGCCTACCAACCAGAGTGTAGTGTGTGGATTCCTTGGGCATATGGGGTATTAATGGAGATTTATTAAGGGGTATGCCAAGATGTCATGCCATTGGAAAATTGCTAAAACATAAAAGTACATTTCACTGGGGAGAGGCACAATAGATGGCGTTTGATACATTGAAGAATAGACTTATCATTATGCCCATATTACACTTTCCTTCTTGGGATAAGCCATTCCATGTACATGTTGATGCTTGGGAGTGGTAATTGGGGAAATCTTAACACAACCTAGAGAGGGAATTGTTGACCACCCCTTGTGCTTTGCTAGTAGAAAGCTAACCCCAATAGAACAAAACTATACTACTACTTGAGTGCAAAGCATTGTCAATGATCTACACGCTGCAAAAATTTAGGTAGTATATGTTGGAAAAACCCTTTATATTCTACATGGACCACATGGCATTGAAGTTCTTGGTAAGAAAACATGTTTTACAAGGGTACATATGTCGGTGGGTCATGTTGTTTCAAGGGTTTGGGTTTACGGTTGATGTGAGACTGGTAAGAGTAATTTGGGATGTTTAAAGCATTAAGGATACAATGCCGAGGTTCAACCATTTAGATTACAGCATGCACCCTATGACTTGGAAGATATTTTTGTGTTTCTCAAGATGGGTGTGGTACTGGAGGGAATGAAGACTTTGGAAAGGAATCAGTTAGCCATACACGCACACCCTACATGTTAATTAGTGGAGACTTATACAAGCTAGGCCATGATGAAGTTTTATGTCGATGTGTGTTAGAACATGAACGCATTGCAATCATGGAGGAAGAACATGGTGGAATTGTAGGAGGACACTATGCAGGGAATGCAATCATGCACAAGATCCTTCTAGCAAGTTTTTGGTGGGAAATGGTTTACAAGGATTATATCGAGTATTACAAGGCCCATGACCACTACCTACACCTTGGTAAACAAGGGAAAAATATGAAATTCCATTAAGACTGATTGCTAGTGTAGAACCATTTGAGAAGTGAGCAATTGAATTTGTAGGCCCTATTTCCCCAATCGCGCAAAGGACAAGTTCACACTATATCATTACATGCATAGATTATCTTACAAGGTGGGAAGAAGTGGCTCCTACAAGGGATTACACAATGGTAACAATAGATAGGTTCTTGTGGGAAAACATAATCAATAGATATGGATGCCCGCTAAGTTTAACAAGTGATAGGGGTACTCATTTCTTAAATGAGACAGTTAGGATCTTGTTGGAATAATTCATGGTAGCCCACCATAAGACTACCCTTTATCACCCACAAGTTAATGGGACTACTTGAGGCATCTAAAAAATTTCTAAATCATACATAAACCAATATTTGTGATGTGGGAAGAAAGGATTGGGATGATAAAGTTTCGATGTGTTATGGTAATACCGGACTCCTTATAAAATAATAAACAAGGCCACACCTTTTCAATTGGTGTTTGGTATGGAAATAATGTTACCTATTGAATTCATGTTACCATCACTGGGTATAACATGCACATGAGGATTAGCTAATGAATAAGTGCTTAAGGAGAAGATTGATAAGTTAATGCAGTTAGATGAGAGGGAGGTTCTTGCTCATTGGAGTCAGAAAATAGAAAATGCAGGAAGAAGGCATGACATGATAGACACATCAAGAACAAATAGTTTGAGGTTGGGCAGATGGTTCTATTGTATGATTCCAAGTTTTTGTGCCATCCTAGGAAATTTAAAGTCCATTAGATGGGCCCATATATTGTATCCTATATACTTGATTAGGGTGCTTACCGATAAAGCACTACATGGAACACAAAGTTATCGTGCCATTTCAATGGGAGTAGGTTGAAGCCCTACTATAAATAAGTCTTCTTTGTGTTTGTAAATAAGGAAGTATTATTAGTTAGCCTAGGATTTCCCTTAATGCATTTCCATTCTATGTGTTTCCCTTTCTCATTTCTTATTCCCTTTATTTTTGTTTGTTGTGTGCGTGTTGTGCGGTAGCCACTTACTATTTAAAAAGTTTTCTATGCATAGAGGACCACACATCTATTTTTGTGTGGGGTGAAGTGATGTGACAAGTACTAGAAGTTTTATTTCGATGGCCCGTGTTGAAGGATAAAAAGTGTGTAGATTGGAAGAGAGCGTGCATGGAAAAGGTGAACATGAGGAGTTTGGTGTCAAAAAGGCTTTACAAAAACCACATACAAGGGTGAGAAACGCAGGAACAACATGAGGTAGGCAATGTCAAAAATCAAGATAAGGACAAAAGAAGTGCCTTTGGTGCTGGAAGTGCACGTGTAAGGATCTTCAGTTAGTAAGGGTTTTTACATGCCAGAAGGTTGTAGAAGTTTTCACATAGGATTAGGCACGAGGGTAAAAGTGTTGAAGGTTTGCATTAGGAAAAAGTCTTGTTTAATGCAAAAGTATGTTGGTATGTTGCATGACATTTATTATAGAAAAAAGAAAAAGCTATAAGTAGAAGGTCGGGTGCATTATTTTTACCTTGTATTTGTGTTATCAAAGAGCTCTTGTGAACTAGGTCATCCTTGAAGAAAAGTTTTGTGAAAAAGGGTTGTGAAGATTTACATACATAACTAGTTTGGTCAGCAAAAAAGAGTGGAAAGAGATTACACGAGGCGTGAGCAGAGAAGATCGTGTGAGAGGATCCCACGGGTGTTACACCATCTTGTGGAAAAAATGTTTTTCTAGGTTTGGGTTGCATAGGTAGGGCACAAGTTTTGAAGAAATTGTCGCAAAGAAGTGGAGCTACAAAGTTGAGTAGAGCTAGGATCAGGAGAAAGGAAGAAATTTTAAGGACTTGATGAAGAAATGACACCAAGGAAAGCAACAAATGTTTCACCAAAGAAGGGCAAGGGAAAGGGGAAATAAGTTATCTCCACTAGTTTTAGTGAAGAATGGTATACATAAATGCAGTACTTGGATGATGTATTGTTTGGTAAGGAATGGGTGTCTCACATCAAGAAGATGGTCGTGAGTGAATACAACCATCGAACAAGCACCACAAAGAATGAGATGGAATTGGAACTAGTTTTCCCTACAGATAAGAGGACATTAGATGGAATGTGTATCTACGATGATGAGGTAAAGGTGAAAATGGAGAAGTTTGGGTTATTGCAACTCTATGAGTTTCCCTATTTCGGAAAACCTAAGTGACTATACCATTGGTTAATGTCATGCGTGCATGAAGACCACTTCTACTTCACAAGACGAAGGATGTGAATAACTCCCCAACTTATTTATAAGTTTACTAGTCTTATCTATGAAGGAGAATCATTAGATGATGAATTAGATAATAAGGAGGCCATTAAGAAGACCGTTGAAGCTTATGACTATAAGAAGGGTTCATGCTACTTCAACATTTTGATCCGACCTTGTAATGAGGATGGTCACACGCTTGGTCACAAAGTTGAATGGGTAGGAGAGATGGAAATAGATCAACAAGGCTTGGTTGAATGTTTTCCGTAAGATCTCGGAGGGGACCATCTATAACCTATCGATTTCATAGCAGAAGAAATCATCAACGCCATGCAATGGAGAGAAGATCATTTTTGGTAATGTCCTCCTTACCATTGTCTTTTCGGATATTGGAGTGCCCGATGGGACAAATAAATTTGTTTGGGAATACCGAGATGAGATCCCATCCCCTGCCAAAATATTTGAAAAATACACTTGTGATATCATGATGCCCGCCCACAAGGTGTGCCTAGAAAAATGGTATAAGTGGATGTGTGATGCATTTGGCACTTTGAATGGATAATACCCGAGCGAGCTACATATTTTTTACGCAAGGTGGGGCTGAATTTTTCGTATACCATCTTTTTTATATTGGTAGGTTTAATCGACGAGATAACACCAAGGATCCCCAGTGAAAATTTCCTTTCTCCTTCACACCACAATGCTTCCAAGACAGGGTCAATCGATTCAAAGAGGCAAAGAAGCTAAGGTTTGACCTCGATACGGTAGACCAAGATTATTGGGAGATGCACAAAAATTGATATATCCCAAAAAGTGTTCCTAGGTGAAGTATGTTTCTTATGACATACATATGTTGAAACCAATGTCATTTCCAAATTGCCGGGAGGACCGCAACAAGGGTATACCTACACATAAGGCCTAAATATGAGAAAAGGAACTTACATTGAAAATGATATATCTATCTTGGAAGACCCCATTGTAAGGAAGAAGGTCGCACCAAGGAAAAGGGAGAGAGAGGAGGTTCCTATGAAAAAGGAACCAAGTACACATACAATACATTCTCAGGTGTGCGGGAGTTGGGCGCAAGACCAAGTACCTATGCATGGAGGAAGGAGTCCCCTGTAGAAGAAAAGAGAAGACACCTAAGGAAGAGGTGCTAGAGAAAGAGAAGTCCCTTGTAAAAGAAGAATCACCGGTGAGAAAGGAGTCGCCTAGGGAAGAAGAAAATAGAAGTCTCTTATATTGGAATCACCAGTTAGGAAGAAGCAAAAATTAACAAAAAGGTGGACTTTGAAGAAAAAAAGAGCATGGAAGGCTGATAAGGGTGATGAGGAAAATGAAGATCTCGATGAGGCTTAGAATCACCCTGTGTACGATGTACATGAGTCGAGGAAGAGGGAAATGAAGAGAAGGATGAGGACGAGGAAGGCACCCATAACCAGGGAGGAAGTGAAGAAGTAAACATGAAGGATCAAAAGACTCCAAGCCTAACTAAGGAGTAGATAAAATATGCCGCAAAGAGGGAGGTAGCAAGCATTATAAAGGACTTAGTGGATCAAGAGGTGGAGCGCAACACCGAGGAAGTATTAAAGGAGACAGAGGAGAGTGTGAGCATTGGGAAGGAGTATGGAAGCATGGGCGGAGACCCCACTTAGCAAAAGCTTCCCAAAGGTAGCCCGCACAAGTGGAAAGGGCATAATAGCAGCGTAGGAATAAGAAATGAATTAAATTTGTTGAAATATTTTCATTGATGTAAAAGGCTTAATCATTGATGTATTTGGTTAACGGAATCATGTAATAGAAGATGATGGGGAACTGTTGACGGATTTTGACGGATTTGGTAGAAAGTAATAGAAATAACCAACAATATAGAAGGGTAGAAAATGAAAGTTTAAATACATGAAAAGAAGTGTTTTTACATAAGGATTATCACGGTATAAGTGAGATATACACAACTGTACATAAGAGATAGATATTAGCATTTTAAGGTGTTCATATGCCATGTTTTATGGTGAAAAGAAGATTTAATGATGGTGGCAGCGATTTAATAATAACATCGATTTGTCTAAGGTGGGGCAATGCTCTATCAAGAGGTTAATTGCATTGTTTAATGTGCATTTAATAATTATGGGTTGCATTAATTATTTTTGGTTTTAAATACGACTAATGCGCTTAATTAAGTTGTGTTAATGGAAAGGTTGTGTCGGTTGAACGATGTGTCTTTTTGAAAGGATGTGAGAAGGATATATAAGGAGATGAATAGAATCATTTGTTTTAGGAAAGCAATTTGAGTGCTTCATTCAAGTTTAAGGGAGAGAAGAAGAAGAGTAGAATATGAAATATAAAAAGGAGTGAAGGGTAGATTTATTTTTAATGAAGAGTCATAGCACATTTATATATGTGAAGGGACTAAAATAAATCAGAAGAATATTCTTAGCAGCATTTTTGTTCTATCATCGGTTGAAGAAACATCAACATAAAAGATAGGAAAAAAAAATTTCGTAAGGAAGGTTGGTGCCTTCATATTTGAAGAGATCAGTGTCTCTTGCTGAGTTGGTGCTTAGAAACAAAGGGTTAGTGCTCTTGTAGGTTGGTGCCTACAAAATTGTAACTTGGTGATTGGTGTCTCCCGTAGGTTGGTGCCTACAAACATTTGAGAAATATAATAAAGAATATTTTCTCCATGGTTTTCTCCTAAAAGGGTTTCCACGTAAATTTGTGTCTATTTGCAGTGTGTTGGTTTGCTTTGCATTCATTGATTGCTTTGATATATTCACTGTGAAACTGATTAATTGTGATTACAAATATGAGATTAAGTGTTAAATTTAAAATAATATCATAATATTGATTCACCCCCTCTTAGTATTATCTTGTGCTTAACAACATTAATGATCCAAAAAGGTACTATGTGCACATTTACAAAGTATTATGCCTATAAACCAACTCCTTGCATGGCCTTCTTTCGATGAAGAGGATGCATATCTATGCATGAGGAAAATTCTATCTTGGGATTTTAAGTCCCATGTTGATGAACTCGAATTCGAGGTCAATTGAGATGCATTGATGAAGATACCAGATGCCAAAGGAGTAAACCCT
Organism: Taxus wallichiana var. yunnanensis; assembly: GCA_018340775.1. Classification (NCBI taxonomy): domain Eukaryota; kingdom Viridiplantae; phylum Streptophyta; class Pinopsida; order Cupressales; family Taxaceae; genus Taxus; species Taxus wallichiana. Next base: position 442,657,824 of record CM031236.1, on the reverse strand, counting down.
TTGGTGAATTCCCAACAATTATCTCGATCGAAATCTTGCAAGGCACTCAAAAAATTATCGGTGGAGGTAGAAGCAAGACTCTTCGGCAGAATGACAGAATAAGGGTCTTGGAGGAAGAGCTTGAGAAAAATAATGAGGAGATCATTGAGCGGGACAAGGAGATAAAACAGAAGGAATTGATTAGTGTGCAATTAAGGTATGAACTGAGGGATGAAAAGGAAAAGGTGCGTGAGATCCATAAGAAGATAAAGGTCATTTCAGATGCCATAATCTTGAAGCACCTAAACCTGGCCCCACCTGAGTAGAAATATGATTCAACCATGCACTGCTTGGAAGACTTAACCCATATCATCACCATGGAAAGGAGGCCACTTGCATTAGAGTTAATAGAAGAGGTGATGATGTGCCAAAAGGAGGAAGAAAAAAATGAAGATTGGGGAGATGGTTACTCATTATTTTGAGCTCCTTTCCACTCAAATATTGCTGCACAAATGGCCGAGGTCAGATATGACAATTGTTGCAGAGATAGATAGGTAATGAGCATATTGGTTACTACACATGAGGCAGATCTAAAGGAATTTCAAGAAAATAACAAATGAAACATGGCGGAGTGTGATAAGATCCTGGTCGAGGTTGAGAAAAGTTAGAAGCAATCAAAACTTGCAAGGTTAAGTTAAAAATCAGCTTAAGAAGTTATATCCCTAGGTCACTTGTAGAATGGACACACTTTGGGTGATCTTAGCAAGAAAATAGAAGGCATTGTAGATACACTGAATGTTAAGATCAACAAATTGAGTTTTGATGAAGTAAGAGCTCTAGTAGGTGACCTACTTCAGCAGGTGTACGATGAGCTAGATGTCTGGGAGAAGATTGAGGAAACCGTGAAGAAGGAATTCCCACTCCTCCTAGAGTAGTAGAAGATTCTTCTATTCTTTCGTTATTTATTTATATTGTCATAGTTCCACTATTCTTTATTATTTTAAGAAGGAGGTTGTTTCCAAGGATGGAGAACAAGTGTAGTGTGGGGTAATTTTGGACCCTAAAATATTGGCTAAGTACTAAGAGGCACGTGCATGTAGGGCTAGTGAGAAGAAGGGAAATTAGGGGAAAACACAGGGAAAATGGGTTTAAGAAAGGTTTTAGTAAAACTAGGGTGCGTGGAAGGTAGAACATGGGTTTAAAGGACTTATCCATATTTGGAATTCTAGAGGCACTTGAGGAAAAGCATGAGGACCCGACTAGGCATGATAAGTGGATAAGGTGTCAGCATGGAACCTTGAGGCCAAGAAAATGATATTCCACGTAGGGAATATTCCTAGAGACATCATTACAAAGAGTGGAAGGGTTGCAAAGGGATAAGCATTCACCTATGAAGGACCACATCAACACTTGGCACACAATCTATGCTTGATGAAGGCATGATGGTGGGTGCTGATCTTATATAAAGAAATGTTTGGGTCAGAGCAAAGACACATAGGCATAGAGAGAGATAGAAAGAGGTAAATTGATGTGTGTATAGAGAGGAATAAAAGAGAGGTGGGATATACATATGCATATATGGGTACCAGGAAGCAGAAGGCAGGGCAACGAACTGCTGCAAAAATGTTAGGCTGTACTAGGGTTTAGGATTCAGGGTACTAGAGAGCTATATAGAATGTCATTAAGCATTGGCATTGATATTGGCATTTGTAAATCAGTTATATTAAGAAGGAATAGCCAAGAGCTCCATTTATATCCTTTTTTATAGGTTAGATCTCTATCACTTACTATATACAGTCTAAGATGACCCTTTTGACTATAATGTGGTTACCAAACTCTTTTAAATCAATATATATATGGGTTCATTTTTTATATCTTGTTTATGGGTGCAAACCCTTCTGATATTTATCATGTTATAGCTCATATCTGTTTTCCTATGGTTCATTTGGTGTTTATCTACCTTCTCTGATGCATGGGTTTGTGTGTGTGGATTTGCTAGTTTTATGTTCTTCTTTTAGGATGCATGTATTTCTATCTCTATAAATAAACCCCCATTAATGTTGTAAACTTCTCTAAAATATCACATAAAAGAGGAACACGACACCCACGTGTGCCTTGGGTGAGCACCTAGTGCCCACGGGTGTTAGGCCAATGCGCCCGGGATTAGAAAGAAGTATTAAGGGTAAGATAATGACTACACTTACTTGGGAAGAATCCAAATTGTCTAACCTTGAGTCTTCCACCTATCAAAGGGAATTAGTTGCATATAATCCTAAGGGTAAGGGAAAACCAAAAATTAAAATAAAATACACCCCTTCTCCATCTCAAAGTACTCCTAAATCGAAAGAAAAAAACTCTAAACCCAAGGAGTCTTCTAAATCTAAGAATAAGTCTAGCCTTTCATGCTCTTTTGTGGGGGTATTGGTCATAAATAACAAAGGTGTTATAAGTGAATGCAAGTCTTAGAGGATGCAGAAAAGAAACAAAAAAATTATATCTCCACTCCACCTCCTTCTAATTAGCATGGAAAAGTACATAATGTTGTTGGGAGATCTTAGTCACTAGTTGTAGATTGTTGGGTTATGGTTTCTGGTGCTTCTCATCACATGACTTCTTCCAAGGAGTATTTTGTATCTCTAGGTTTGAGTTCTACTTTAAAAATTGAGGTTGGGGATTCTTCCTTTCTTTCTGTTAAAGGAAAACGTGACATACACCTTAATGGTGGAAGTATCCAAGATGCATTATATGTTCCTAACATCACTAAAAATTTGATTTATGTATATCAAATTTGTCATTCTAGTAAAGGAAAAACAATGACTTTTACACCACATGGGGAAGAAGTATGAAATTTTTTGGAGCCTCATTCACTTGTTACTCAAGGTATTTTTGGTCATAATTCAAGACTATATCACTTTGAGGGTTTTGATGACACTTCGTCTATAGGGAAAATATTGGTTTCTCATGCGATTCAAAGAGTAAGCTTTGATGTGAGATATTTGGACATCTTAATTACATATATTTGAAGGAGTTGAGCTTTTATGGTATGTTTGATGGTCTCTCTAGAGTTTATTTTCTTGAGGGAGTTTTCCCTAGCTATGCATTAGGGAAACAACACCAAGATCCATTTCCTAAGAATTTATCCAAGAGAGCTTCTTCATCACTTGAGCTTGTGCATAGTGACTTGATGGTTTTTCCTAACCCCTCTTTCAATGGAGCTAAGTATGAAATTACCTTTATTGATAATTTATCGAGGTGTACTTTCATTTATTTTCTCAAGTAAAAAAGTGATGTTTTTTCACACTTCAAAGTATTCACGGATTTGGTTGAGAAATAATATTCTAGTTGCATAAAGAGTCTTTGCACTAATAATGGCGGGAGTACTTCAGCAACGTGTTTTCTAATTTTTAGAAACTCATGGAATTATTCACCAACATTCTCTTCCTCATACTCCATAACATAATGGATTAACAGAATAAAAGGATCAAACTTTGAAGGAAATGGTTAATCGCATGATGCATTCTAGAGATTTACCTCATATCTACTAGAAGAAGAAGTTTATTGTGCTAATTGCATTCGAATCATACACCACACAAAGCACTTGAGTATTTGACTCTAGAGGAAGCTTGGTCCAACACTAAGTTATATTTATCATTTTTTTGAGTTTTGGTAGCCATGCTTGGGCCTTTGTGGTTAAGAAGAAAAGGAAAGCCTTGGATAAGAAGAGAAAATCCTTGATCTTTTTAGGGTATTGTGAGGACATGAGAGCTTATCAAATTTTAGATCCCGATCTTTGTGAGGTTATTTTTAAAACACATGTTCAATTTAATGAGTGCTTCACACCTCATGATTCTTCATCTTCTTCCATCCTTCTTCTTATTCTTTATCTCATCTTGAGGATCATTTCTTTGAGGAGGTTGATGATGAGGTTATAGATGTCGACAAGGATCCTATTCCCACTGATGTTGTTAGTATGCCTAAGTGGGCTCAGTATTACAGTTTTGAGGCACCAAATTTCATTCAAGATCTTCCACCTACTAGGTATCATCACACACATTCTATAGGTTCTGGAATTTTATGTCAGGAAGTTTCTGAGGAACCACAATATTTTTCATAGGATCATGGGATACAGGAGTGGGATGATGCAATGATAATTGAGTATTATTCTTTGATGAAGAATCATACATGGGATTTGGTATCTCTTCCTAAAGGAAGAAATATGGTTAGGTGTAAGTGGGTATACCGAACTAAATACGCAGCTAATGGGTCCATTGAAAAGTATAAGGCTCATCTTGTTAAAAAGGGTTTTTCACAAGTTGAAGGTATTTATTACTCTGAGAATTTTGCACCCATTTCTAAGATGGATTATGTACACCTTATACTTGCTATTGCTGCATCACATGGGTGGCCCGTATACCAGATGGACGTGAAGAGTGCCTTCTTACATGGAGATTTATAAGAGGAAATATACATGGAGCAACCTACTAGATTTTTAGGATTCTTCTCTTGTTTGTAGACTCCGAAGGTCTCTCTACAGTCTCAAACAAGCCCCTTAGGCTTGGTATGAGAAGATGGATTCTTTTCTTCTATCTACTAGTTTTGTTCATTGCCACTCCAATCATATAGTATATCTCCAACATGTTAGAGAGGGTATTTTGATACTTGTCTTGTATGTTGATGATCTATTAATTACGATAACTCTTCTTCCCACATTCATAGTATTCAAAGGGCTCTTTATATGTAGTTTGACATGAAAAATATTAGGTTATAACATTATTTCCTTGGATTGCAGATTTATCGATGATTCGAGGATTCACTTGAGTTGTAAAAATTAGACCCATGATCTTATTCAACACTTTGATATGGTTGCTTACAAGCCAAGTAAATCTCCTTTTAAGTTTGGGGTTACTCTTACTTCCACATGTACCACTCCACTTTGTGATCCTACACTTTGTATATGTTTGTGGGAACTATCATTTACTTGACCCATACTAGCCCCGATATTTCATTTACGGAGGGCTTGTATGTCGGTTTACAAATTATCCTCATAGTAGTCATTGTCGAGATGCTAAAAGAATTCTCGCACTATTTTTAGTGTACTTCCCACTTTTTACAAAACTACATTAGGGGTTCTACTCATTTGGTTGGATATATAGATTTAGATTGGGTAGGTTCTATTGATGACATGCATTCCACTTCTAGCTATCTTTTTTGTCTTATTTCTTATCCATTTTCTTGGGCATGCAAAAATTAACAGTGCTATCATGGAGAAATAGGAGGAAACAATGACTGTCCTTACATTTATTGATCCTAGTTGTGGTGTAGAAACCACCTAGGAGAGATACATGGAAGATTTTGGATGAATTGTTTGATTTTTTGTTCTTTTTTTTTTTTTTTATTTGCAGATGGGAGGTTTTGGTTCTTCAAACCAGCAATTATATTTTCAATCCTTTGATATTTTGGCATTCTTGAGCTATTTTTGGATCTAGTGGAAGTATAAGAGGAAGTAGGAAAATTGGAGTTGTTGACGATGGTTGGGAAAAGAAAAGATTGTAGGAGATCATCTAGAAATCTTCCGCAAATCAATAAGAAGCCCTATCAGGAATGATAGGCTCTACCCATTAAGTTGTTCTACTTTTTACTAAGTGTTTTCATTAAAACAACTCTACTATTGGAAACAAATGAGTTTTTATGTGATGTTATCTTGCATTCTTGCTTGTATTTTTCACTATATTTCCCTGCTTGAATTTTTTGTTTGATGAGGATTTGATCTGGGTTTGTTCCTTTGTTGGAAAGATGAATGAATCAGGCTTTAACCTTTGTATGAGCTAAATGTTGTCGATTCTTCTATACTTCAGTTAACTGTGCAAAATAGTTTTGGGTAAAACATTGTTTGATAAAAATACATGAGATGGGTTGTTTTCCTTGTTGGGTGAAGGTGTGAAATGCATTTTCTTGTTGTTGAACTTGAGACGCGTTTCAAAACTTGTTATAACTATTTGACTATGTTTTTTTATTAGAGGTAAAATAAGGGTTGAGGGGACCCTACCCCATACATAAAGTTACTATTTCCATACAAAAGGCCAAGGGATAAACCATTGAAGCCCAACCACAAAACCAAAATAGTTTAAGACCAGCAACAAGGAAATACAAACATAAAGGAAAGATACCAAACAAAAAAAAAACTAACAAACAAAAGCATAACCAAGAGACTAACAACAAAACAACTTAGAACTAACAACCACATAGCATCCCATATAAGCATTTACTCTTTTATCAGGTCCCCCACTGAATTCATGCATCCATTCCATTCTTTGACAAGGGATTCAATGGTGGCTTTCCACACCTTGTAGTTTGGTTCAGGGACCTCCACTTTGGGTCCTTTACCCTCTTTCTCCCTTTCCTTAGCAAGATCCATGGAGTGGATCATCTCAGCTAAAAGCTTGAGATGGTGGATGGTACTCTTGACGTTGAGAAGATGGACATCTCTAATTTGGAACACAACTTCTTTCATTTTCAGCATGTCCTTGGCCATTTCCAGGCTTCTCTCATTGGCATTCTTGAGTTGTTCACTAAGGACCACCAAGGAAAGATTTTCCACTTTATCAGTTAAATCTTTCAAATCCATGGAGACCATACTAATCATGTGTCTATTAATGTTGGTATCAAGCCTAAAATGCTTGAAATCCCACATGAAAGAATGGGTCTTGACAACCTAAGTCTTGAGCAGTGAATAGTTTAGACTGGGCAGTCTTCAGAGCATGCAAGCTCTCTATGGCATCCTCTCGATTTCTTGGAGCATTTATCATCAGCAGAAAACCAACTATTTCTCACTCTCCCCCTCATCACTATTATCCCCATCAGTAGTGGCCTTGTCCATACTGGAACCCGAAAAATCCAGATTCCCATCATTGTTTTCCCCGAATCTAAAATCTCCACTTCCTCCACCTATGTTTAGGCTCCTCCTCAGTCCTACTACATTTGTTGATAGCACCATGGCTCATATTGGATCTAGTACACTTAGCCACCGGTTTGCCAAGTGGGTCTTCACTAAGATTGTCCTCCTTGGGCACTGATCCTTCAACAACAGAGGCACCAAATTTTTCATTTTTCCCCAAAAGGGGAGTACCCAGCCTAAGCAAGGCTTTAATGAGGCCTTGATGCAGAGGAAGGGAGAAAGTCCTTTTTCCACCATACCAATAGATTTCACCAAGGAGGTGTACAGATAGAAAGGGAAATTGTAGGCTTTAGCGTTGCACACATGATTCAACATGGGAAAATGGTAACCATAAATCACTTTATACCTACCTTCTAAGGTGATGTATGACATAAACAACTAAGCAATTTCCTCATAAGGGTGGGGTATATTTCCATGAGCATATCCATTGTGAAGAGAAACAAGAGTACCCTTACCTTGCATGAAACACTCTATCTCTAGACTGTAATCTAATTTTGGCTTGTAGATACATCTGCCTTCCAGAGGTAAACCCGAGACCTTGGAAATAAGCTTAGGCGTAATGGAAAAGAGAAATTTCTGACTGGACATGGCCCTCCTTCCATGTTTTTACCACCACCTCACTGAGCTTCTCATCATGGCCATCAAAAATATTGAAAAAGGGTAGCATGCCCACCTTTTCAAGCAGAACTTCCACCTCGGCAGACATCACCTACCTCTTATAGGGTTCAGTGTGAACTAAGTCTCCCCATGCTACTAGTTTTGTTCTACTTTCTTCTATAAACTGATAACTTCCCGGGTCCTATCTTCACACTTCCAGAGAACAAAGAAATCCAACCTACCCCTTCGAAGAGAAGAAAATAAATTTGGCACAAGTGTTGTAATCATAGAAGATTGTCACGAGTCTAATTAAATTTAGCCTCCTCATTTGTGGAAGAGTTAACAGTTAAACCTTCCCTTTTCATTATTTCAAAAAATTTGGCATGCATCATGATGGGATCCTCCACCACTTTCAGCCCCCTAGTAATCACCCCCAAATTTTCCATGTAATCCGTGAGAGAATTACCTTCATGGTACACATGATTAAAGGAAATGGACTCAAAAGAGGATGCAAGAAGTTTAGTTTTATTTATGAAGTCCTCAATAGATATAGATGGTTGAGAAATTCCTTTCAAACAAGAAATAATATAAAGGGAGTCCCCTTCCACTTCCAGAAGAGTGAAGCCTTTGTCCTTAGCCAACTTCACTCCCCGAACATTGCAGCAGCTTCAAGTGACATTGTTGGATTGGAGGCCAAGATCGAAGAAGTATGTAAGAATAAACTTACCTTGGGAGTCCCGAAGAACACCTCCACCCCCAGCTTTCCCGGGGTTTCCTTTCACTGCACCATCGAAATTGAGTTTAAAGTAGCCATCCTTAGGAGGAATCCATTTAATCCTCAAGCGAGGGTTACTTCTTTTGGATTTAGGATCACCTGTAAGGTTCCAATTCTTAAAGAAAGGAAGTTCATTGTCAAGGATTTCCATTTCATCTTGCCTCAGAATAGAGAAATTGTTTCTAATAGCCTATAGGAGTTTGTTAATATTCACCCGAATAGGACATTTCTTGTTCTTGAAAATCCTTCTATTTCTTTCTTTCCACAATTCCCACCATAGATGACCCAAACTCATAACCCAAAGATTTTTAAGTCCACGACTGAAGAAAGGGAAGCTCCATTGAATCCAAGCATCCTTGATCTCCTTAGGAATAACCTAGAAGACCGAGAAACAACCCAAAATAGAAGAAAGCATAAGATGTGCAATGGGGCATTCCAGAGAAGATGATTCACAGTTTCCATATTCGCTTCACACAGAACACATCTATTAGCCATCTGGAAACCTCTTTTAGCCAGATTGTCAACAGTAAGAATTTTATTCATAACTGAAAGCCAACTGAAGACATTAACCTTTGGTGTTATGTTCTTATTCCAAATCTTACCAACATTTAAATCTTCTTCACTAGTCCCTTCCTCAAAAAATAGGGAATAAGCTGATTTGACAGAGAAATTTCCACTTTGATCTTTGTCCCAAACAATTCTATCCTGTTCCTTGCTATTAGAAGAAACATAATTTTTTAGGAAATCATTGAGCCTACTCAAATGATCATTGAATTCTGTCTTTCTAGTTCCAATATTTTCCATGTCTGAAAGTTATCATCATCAGCCATATAGTTTATGATTTTATCACCATATTTATCTTCAAGTTGACTAGTAATTTGGGAGAATTGGTCTTTAAGAGTAAAATTCCCAGCCCATTTATCTTTCTAGAAACTTATCTCGTTTCCATTTCCTAATTTCCATCCTGCTTCCCTAGCCACAATTTATTTTGCCTAGTTAATAGCTTTCCATATGCATGAGCCATTAAAGGATGCTGGTTTGAAAATCCATCTCTTGTCATTAATATCCATCCAGTATTTTTTCTTTAGAATTCTGGTCCATACTCCATTTTCCTTAGTTAACCTCCATCCAATTTTTGCAAGAAGGGATTTATTCATTTTTGTCCAGTCTCTAAGACCAAGTCCCCCAAGATTTTTAGGTTTACAAACTTTGTCCCAGGCCACAAGGGGAATTCTCTTTTTTTTTTTAGTGCCACTCCATAAGAAGTGTTTTTGAATTTTTTCCAGTTTGTCCCCAACACTACCAGAAGTTGGTAGAGGGACATGGCATACACCGGTAGACTCTGAAGAGAACTGATGAGCAAGGTGATCTTACTAGCCTGGGATAAGACATTAGCTTTCCAACCATCAAGTTTTCTTTCAAATATTTCAATTAGGAAGTTCCAATCTAAACTTGATGGTCTCTTAACCCCAAGAGGGATACCAAGGTAAAAAGTAGGGAAGGATTTGAAATCACATCCCAAAATTTTTGCTATCTTCTTACAACGAATATCCGAAGTGTTGAGGAAGAAGAGCGAGCTCTTTCTGAAATTTACCCTTTGTCCCAACACTTCCATATAGTCATCAAGGAGAGATTTTATATGCTTTGATTTAGGGATAGAAGCTTCCCCCACCAGAAAGGTGTCATCAACAAAATGTTGATGTGAAACATTTTCCATCTCCCTAGCTAGAGAGATCCCTTTGAGAGAGCCATTCTCAGTTTCAACATTTAATCTTCTAGCTTAAAGCTTCTGCCAGAATAATAAAGAGGAAGGGGGAGATGGGATCCCCTTGCCTCAGGCCTTGAGTGCTAGGAAAAAACCCAAAGGGAGATCCATTGATGAGAATAGAGAACCAGACATTAGAAATACAAGCCTTGACCAGATTCCTAAAGGAAACATCAAAACCAAACCTGTCAAGGATTTTATCTAGAAAGCACCATGAAACCTTGTCATAAGCTTTGGCCATGTCTAGTTTTAAAAAAAGAGCAGCCTTCTTGCTAAGCTTAGCTGAATGGATCGTCTCTTTGATTTTTATAATTCCATCCTAAATCATGCACCAATGATGAAACCCCTTGTTGATCAGAAATGATAGAGGGGAGCAACAGCTACAGGTGAAGAGCTAAGATTTTGGTGCAGATTTTATAGGATGTGTTGCAGAGGCTTATAGGTCTAAAATATTTTAATTCCATAGCATTACCACATTTTGGAATGAGATAAAGAAAGGTGTAGTTCATGTCTTTCAGCATAACTCTCTTCCTGAAGAATTCCTTCACCGCCTCAAAAACATCTTTTTTAATAATATCCCAAAAGTGCTGAAAGAAAAAGGCTTGGAAGCCATCTGGACCTAGAGCCTTGTCAAGGTTGAGATGTTTGACAGATAATTCCACTTCCTCCATTGAAGGTATTGTAGAGAGCATCATATTGTCTTCCTCAGAAACCAGCAGAGGAATGCACTTTAAAAAATCTTGCTTCTTACTCAAATTAGGCATACTGTTATTAGTCAGCAAGTTACGAAGAAGGAGATAGCTTCCTCTGAGATTTATTCTTTTTCTTCCACCATAACACCCTCTTCATTCTTAATTTTATTTATTCTATTGAATGGCGTATTGTTCGACTATGTTATAATAGATAGTTAGATTGAAGTTTGAATTTGTTCTTGTTGGAAAGTAACGGTAATCATGTTTAACCTTTGCTGAGCCGAGAAATTTTGATTTTTAGAACTCTTTGGACTGTTATGGAATAATTATGTTTCAGTTTTGTTCTCCCTTACTTGATATTTGATAAAAACATGTTTAGCTTCTATTAGACTTAAATGAAGTCAATTTTTGTTCTTACACCTGGAAGTTGTGAGAAGGTCTGTTAAAGACTTATTTGATCCTGGGTCTAAACGAATCTCCTTGTTGTAGTCTGTCTGGTAGTAGGGATGAACATGATCCTATGGTCATGATTTTTTTAAGGATTATAGAATGTTTATGCATATTTTTGTAATAGCTTGGGCATGAATTGGGATGTAGTATCTTAAATAGGAAACTCTTATTTTAGGATGTTGATAGTTTATCCTAAATTTTGTCATTAAGATTAATGAGTTGGGCCTTAGATATTCTAGGATGGAGTAAGTTAATGCTGAGTATTGTGGATCATTACTTCTTAAAGTAACTCTATGTTTGTGAATTATTAGAGTTAGTATCTTTCTTTGATTTAGATTGAATGAAGCAAGAAGTGAACTATAAATATCTATAGTAGGAATGTGGTAAGTAATTTGGATGGAATATTACTTATTTGATATAATCCCTTATGAAATCATTGGTTGAAGAATTTTTGATTACATCATGATCTTTACTTAATGTTAATGTGATTTATCACTTTGTTCTTTGTTTCATAACTATTATTTCTTTATGATGTATCTTTATGAGATGCTTTAACATTTCATAAAAGCGATTTCTTTTTATGAAACAGTTAGTTGAAAGCACATCGTTTTAATACTTATTGCTTATCATGCTCAGTTCAATGAACTAATCCATGCTAGCAATTTTTACAAATGGACTTCGTAAGTGATAAAATACGATAAGTTCTTATACAAAATTACTTTTATCTACCTAAGACTGGATCTCTTATGAGGAAATATGATTCATTATTGAAATGTATCTGTAAGAGGAAAAGTTGTATTTCTTATTGAATTTATTGATGTTGTTTGACATGAAAGATGTCTGAAATGTTGGACTTGTAAGTATGTATTTCACTTTGATGAATGGAAAATATTGAGAGTTTACCAGTACTTGATGTGTCATTCTCTTTGTGCATTCTATTAAGGGAATTTTTAAGCTTATCTTTATTCTCTCATAGTCATATCTGTTTTGAACCTTTTCAGTTTGACTCAAAATGAAATAGGTGGAAAGGGGATTTGATACTCTACCCCTTTATTAAATGCAACTTATCAAGTTGGCAATCATATCTAAACTTCTAACGAAGTCTCTATGGTTTATTAAATGGTGTTAATGGGAGTTCAATTACTTCTTGATATCTGATTATAATGTAAAAAGGTTATAATGAATCCTAATTCTTTACAAGAAAGAGGAAGGTGAACTTCCTCTTGACCCATACCTTCCCAGGTACAAAAAAATGAAAGGTAAATATAAATATTTAATAAGTAGACTTTATCTCAATGAAGTCTAATATAAAGGAACTTATTTCAGAACTTAAACAAGCTAAGAATGGTTGGGTACAACAAGTAAATCTTATTGTTGATTGTTGTTTCTGTTTTAATTAACTAAACCCTAAAGTAGGAAGTTAACAACTAAAAATAAATCTTGATGTTTCTGTGAAACATTAAAAACTCATTTATGATTTGAAACCTTAGGGGTTAATTAAATTGGAGTTCAAATAGGGTTCTTATAATTAGACCTTAATTATATAAATTAATTAAGTAATTAACTTCTTACTTGGGTATGTACATCCAGATGGGGTAATTCCGTTGGATGTTGGCACATGCCAATTGTAGAATTGTACCTTTGTGAAGACTTGGGTCTTCACGAGGATACAATGTTGCAATTGACATGTTGTAACACCCTTCAAAATTGGATCGTCTAGGTCTACATAAAATCAGACTTTATCTTAGTTATACTCTAGGTCAGGTTAGAAGCATGATTTAGTATAAGGGGTTACTCATGATGACTTAGGATAAATATACACATGCAATCAAATTAGGTCGAATGAGTATGTCTAAGTATTCTTAGTCACCGCAAGTGGTTCTCTATACCAGACTATGTTGCTAACCTGGGTTAGGGTTAAACCTAGAATAAGTGGACTCGGCGATTCAAAGTGAAGACCATTCTAGATAACAGATGAAGTGGGGTGAAGGATGTATTCCATTTGACGAGTATGCCATCTAGGAATATAAACATGAACAATATGTGAAAATATTTGGCCAAAGTATCACAAGCTATTGGTTGCATTGTCCTACATCACCTAGTTTAAGAAGCAAGATATCAGATGAATATTGGTAACAAATATTCAGATAGGCCTCTTAAATAGAACACTTAATACCTAGAAAAGGGTAAGAGAACCAAGTATACTTAGTATATAATTCAATGAGTTAACATGAGAGATCGGTATGAAACCGAGTCATGAAATGAGAGATCGGTGTTTCACCGAGTCATTATAGCTACATATGGTTATCTGTTATGAGATTGATTGGCATGGAATGTGTGTTCTAAATTATGATTATTTAGAATAGAGAAAATTATATATATATATATATATATATATATATATATATATATTTTCCTTGTTTCTAATGTCTTAAAATGGGAATGTTAGATCTTGGTCATCATGTACCGTGTAGGTTACAACTCTTAGACCTATTGTGTCTATAATCTGATAAAAACTTGAATTTTATTGTTAACAGAAAATGGTTAGAACAAGAGGAAATGCTACAAACAACCCATCACCTAGTGGAGAAGCAACTACTCCCCAAAATTTGATGAGATCCTTGCTAACCCGTTGGAAACAAGAGATCGTTTGGCTATACTTAAACAACAAGTCATGGGAAATGAGGAGGAGGAAGAAGATGTTGGTAATAAAAATCAACCACCTCCTATGGACAATGCTAATATTGGAAATTTAGGCATTGATAACAATAATGTAGCCAATGCCAATGCACCCGACTGACCACTGAAAATAAAAAGGCAAGACTAGAAGCTGAACTCACTAATGATATAAAGAGGATAAGTCCACCCAAGTTTGATGGCACTACATTAGGAGATGGAGCTGAGAATTGGCTAAGTGAAATGGAGAAGTAATTTTCTATAAGGAACTTCTTAGAGGAAACTAAGGCAATATGGGGAGCTTATCAACTTTCCCATGAAGCATCTTCATGGTGGGATAGCCGTAAGGTTGAGCTGAAAATTTTGGAAAAAAACATTACGTGGGATCAATATAAAAGTTATTTTAGGAAAAAATGGCTGCCACAACTTTATTATGATCATAAAATGATTGAATTTCAGAACTTATCTTAGGGAAAGTTAACTGTAACAGAGTACTAGGAGAAGTTCACTAAACTCCTTAAGTATGTACCTCAGTATCAAACTGATGAGAAGTTTAGAATACGAAAATTTATCATGGGATTAAACCCCATTATAGGTGGTGAGGTGGATGTTCACAGCCCAACCACTATGGAAGGGGTTGTTGAAAAATCCATAAGGTAGGAATAGAAATTGAAAGTAATCTCTTGCTCATAAGGAGGAAATTAGAAAGAAAATTCCAAATTCTTCATCATCTCTTGCACCTAAAAAGGGGCCATGGAAGAATTTTGGTATGAAAAATAAATTTGTAACTAAAAACAAGAAAGAAAAACAACAAATAAACCTCTACTGAATGTGTGAAATAACTTTGTCAAGAATAATAATAACAAACATAAGTCCTATGGGGGTCAAAATGATAACTTTAAGGTTGGAAATAAATTTGAGCCTAAAAGGGACCTGTAGGAGGATGTTACAATTGTGGCAAGGATCATTACGTAAATCAATTTCCTTTGAAGAAGGATGACCATAATCAATAACACAAGATACATGTTGCAATTGCTGACAAACAGTGAAAAGCAAGTCACACCCATAGAGGTTCCAGGTAAGTTATTTGGCATACCTGTGACTATAATTTTTGATACTGGAGCTACTGAATGTTTTATTTCTTCTAAATTAGCATCGAAATTAAAAATAAAAGCTGGAAAAATGGATAAATCATGGGTTGTACATTATGGGAATAATGTTGTTCATACAATTAGTATGTGTCTTTTTGGAGTAGTCCTTGACTTACCTAGTTTTTCCACAGAGGTTGAACTTTATGTTGCTCCTTTGGGGTCTTATGATATAATCATAGGTGTTAATTGGCTAGATGAGAATAAGACAAAGGTTGACTATGTTGAACAACATATTAGTTGTTTGGATGATTTGTAAAAACAATGAGACATTGTGGTGTAAAACGTGAAATTTCAGTTAGGAAATTGTTAGCTATGTAACTTAAAAAAGCTAAAAAAAGGTTGCACTTTGTATGCAGTAAAAATTTCTGAAACAACAGAAGAAAGTAGTGACTTCTTGGAAAGATATCCGCTGCTACAAAATTTCAGTGATGTATTTTTGGAAGAGTTACCTGGTCTTCCACCCAAACGAGAGTTTGACTTCACAATTGAGATCAAACCAGGAACCGAACCTATTTCCAAGGCACCTTATAGAATGACTACCATTGATTTGATAGAGCTTAAGGCACAGTTACAAGAAATTTTGTCTAAAGGTTTGATTAGACCGAGTGTCTCACCTTGGGGAGCACCGATAATATTTGTGAAAAAGAAATATGGAACACTTAGATTGTGTATCGATTATAGGATGTTAAACAAAGCAACAATTAAGAACAGATATCCACTTCCTAGAATTGATGATTTGTTTGATCAGATGCGGGTGCATCAGTGTATTCTAAAATAGATCTTTGATCTAGATATCATCGATTCTTTAATAACGGATGAGGATATTCATAAAATAGTTTTTAGAACAAGGTATGGACATTATGAATTCAAAGTTTTACCTTTTGGATTAACGAATGCACCTTCCACTTTTATGAATTTAATGAATAATATTTTTCAAGAATATTTGGACAAATTTGTGCTTCTATTCTTGGACGATATTCTGATATACTCTAAAATCATTGAAGAACATCATGAGCATTTAAAAGTAGTTCGAAATCTTGAGGAAAATAAGGTTTTTGGTAAGTTGTCCAAATGTTTTTTCTATGATATGGAAGTGTAACACCTTGGTCAAACTGTTATATTTCTCTTTGCATTACAAGCGTTGGCAAGTGATTTTCTTGAATGGGGTGTGTTCCCTTGATTGTAGAAAATCATGCTTGTTATGGATAAATCATTTTTGCTTTTGGATTCTTTAGAACAGAATGATATGGCTTGCAAGAATCCATTTTCACTCCTTATTGATAAGCTACAATCTGATTTTGAGAGTTGCAAACTTATCTCTTTTGACTGACTCATCCTTGGATCAATTTCAGTGATCCAAGGAATGTTTTAAAATATTCTTAATAGACTGAATGGTAAATTGAAATTCATTAGTTGAGAGACATAGTGGACTGAAATTTTGTATTTTACAAATTCTTTGGTCTTGTATTAACGTGACTTCAGTAGGTTGTATGTTGTGCTTGGGTCTTTGGGATTGATCTCTGCAGACATTATTGGTGTAAACAAAATATAGTCGACTTCTTATGACTATGAAGGGGATCAGAATCCTAAAACTAAATGATTATCCTAATGGTATCCTAAACCAGGTAAGATCACCTACTCCCTAGCTATGTCTACTTACTTGGGTTCATTCTAACCTAAGCTTCTTATTCTATTTTGATGGGATGGCATCCTAACCTAAAGCTCTTGTGCTAAATGAATAAGGGGGGAGATTACAAAAGTAATGTTAGGCTATATTAACCTAATGCCTAATACTATATGGAAGTGAATTTAATCTAACCTAAGGTGGAAACTACCTATGGCAATGTTTTAAAACCTAAGGTGATTTATTGTTAGACTAACCTAAGTCTTGGGAAATCTAGCCTAAACTATTAAAAAGGAACCTAAGGGTTACATGGCACTAAGGTAACGGTTCCAATGGCATTTAATTGATTTGATTTGGTTTAATGCATGGAGGTACTGCTAGTTTGGCAAAGACTAGTTAACTTTAGTGGGGGATTACATGGAGGCTTCACTAAATATGGAATTGCATGTTAAATTGAAAATGGCATTCGCCAGTTTTGGGAGGTGGTGGCAAGGAGAGATAAGTGGGAGTTTTGGTAGTAATGACATTAATGGGTCTTAGTTTTTGTGTGCAAACCATCTTGGAAACAAGGGAGGCGGATTTGTGGGAGGTTGTTTGGTTTTGCATGTCTCACAAATTTTTCTCTGCATGGAGCTATCTGGTTCTTTGAACCAGCAGTTCGACTTCCACTTCATGGTTATTTTTGGTTTCTCTGGTCTATTTTTTATTAGAGGAATGTATATGAGGCATTGGAAGAAAAGTTTTTGGTTGTTGATATTTCATGGAGAAGAAAAAGAGTGGGAAGCTCGGCTGGAAGTATCCTTCAAATTGGCAAAGGCACTATCAGGCATGATAGGCTCTACCCATTAAGATTTCTTGCTTTCTTCTAAATGATTCATTAAAACAACTCTACTCTCATGAGATAAATATTTGCATGATTGTCTAGTTAATTACTTTCATGTTTTTATGAATCTCTGTGATTTTTGGGATGTAAATCCATTGCAAAGTAATGATAGTTCTTGGGAAACTTTCTCTGTGCTAGTTTAATGGTGACATGCATGCAAAAATTGTATTTGAAGCTTTGTATTTCATTTTGAAACTAGTATTTGGGGCTGGTGTTGACTAAATGGGCATTCATTGCCTTATGTTTCATTTTGAACTATTATTTGGAGCCTGTGTTTTGTTTGAACTTGTATTGGAGAATTCATGTTTTGTTCTGAGATTGTATTGGGGCTTCGTGTTTTGTTATGAGCTTGTATTTGAACTTCGTGTTTGTTCTAAGCCAGTATTAGAGATTTGTGTAGTTCTAAACTTTTATTGAAGCTTTGTGTTTGACACTGTACTCATATTCAGTACTTGTGTGTTCCAAACTTCTATTTGAATTGTCATGTTTGATTTTGTACTTATATTTGAGCTGGAGTTTTACTTGTATTCAAGGATTGAAATGATTGAACTCATTTATGGACTGTCTAGCTCGATAAGGGCTTGAGAGATTAGTTTTGGTTTGAAGTTGATCTGGTAATCTCTTTTGAGATCTTCTTCATGTAGCTTCTTGAGTGTGAATGGTTTTAGTACTTTTGTCTTTTAGACTGTACCACCTTCTTTGAACTTGATAGGGCGTGTGAATACAAAGTATATCCTTTCCTTCTCTACCCTAAGCAAACCCACATCTTGTTGAAGGCTTGAATGTTATGTTAGAAGGATTACTGGACTGGAATTATATCTTGTTTTGGGTTTGGTTTGATATAGAGTTTGTTGGAACAGTCGTTAACAGTTTTGAGGATTATGGATATGCAGTATGCATTCTCTTTCTTGTGATCAATGTTTGGGATGAATACCTTCTTTGTCGCAAGCCTCTTGGATAGAACTTGAGAGTCCTTGTGATTCTATTCCAGTCACGTGGAGGTAAGATTGGGACAAAACTTGTCTTAAACATATATTGGGTTTCTTCTTACCTTCAGATCCTCTTAAATTGACTTTTTGGTTGTTAGGGAAATGAGTTGATTACTCTCTCATGCTTGAATCTTGTTGATAGGATTTATCATCTCTAGTTTGGGGTTGTCTCACTAAATTTGTCTTCACGATGACCTCAAATTTTATGTCTCTGTTATTTGGAGCCATGTAAGACCTAGAAGTTGGGAATACAATATCTAATGAGTTCACGAGTTGTATGAACCTTGTATATCTTATACTTGTTTAGGGACTGTACTGTGTACTTCATTATGAGAATTGAATTTGAACTTGTGTTTAATGAATGGGAATAGATAACCAATTGGTAAAGATTTGTAAGGGAAACCATAAGTGTGCTTTCTTTCAACTGTGTGTTTGGTTTTGTGTTCTCTCTTGGGAACTAGTTAAAGAACTTCTAAGTTTGAAATAGAATTGGGAATTCATTTGATGGTATAAATGAAATAAATTATTGATTGGACCCCTTTCTAATTGAGATCCCTTTTTACTATTGTTTGGATAAGTTCATTTGATTGAACTTCTCTGTATTCGATTCTCTTCTGAGATGGAAATTTCTTGTGTATTGTTTGGTCTACTTTGTGTAAGTCATTGGTTGTAATGATGTGGAAAGAGATTAGTTGAGTCGGTATGTAGGAAAGAAAATAATAACATGCTTAGACCGATTGTTTTTCTTGATTGAGTCATACTCCATTTGGATTGATATTGGAAGGTTGTCTCTTTTTGCACTCTGTCTTATTATGAACCCTTCTTGGATGGACTGGATAAGAGATTAATTCTGTTGAGTCTAGCTTGGATTTGTGGAAATTATAGTTTCAGATCTTTGAATTATATCTTCTAACATGTGGAAGTTAGTTTAGACTTGCAGGAGGACTGATTTGACTCTCAACCCCTACTTGGATTGAATTGGGATTCTTGTTGGATGTTGATCCTTTAATTTTGAATCCTTATATTGTTATCTTTGAACTGAGGTAGTTTTGTGTGTTCTAAACCTATTTCTGTCTTTCAAATGATTAATGTATGGGAAATAGTATGTATTGATTCTTCTTCTTGCTTACATGGAAAGATGAAGCATCCTAATATGAGCTAGGCTGTAATTAACTTCTTTAGCTACTTAGTAAAAGATAAATGTGTATTTCTATTCTTATAGAACTATGAAACAATTGGATGACAAGACCTGTTGATTGTTTTAAAGTAATTGATAGGATCAATTAAACCTTATGATATAATGCAGATGTTGTGGATTATATTATGCTCTTTTCTTAAAAGTGAATTCAGACTCTTTTATTGTACTTCTTTTCTAGATGTTATTACTTATGATTATTTGTATGATATATTAATTATTTCATTAAAGCAAAGTTGTTTTAATGGAACAATTAGTGGAATGCACTTCACTTTAATGCTTAGTGCTTATCATGCTCAGTTCATTAAACTGACCTGTGCTAGCAATTTTTGCAGATGGACATCGTAAGTGATAAAAGAAGGAAAAAAATTTTATGATGCATTGGTTTACTTAATTCTGGATCTTATGTAAAGGATTTCAAATCATTTTGAGTTGTATTGGAAAAGAAAAGTGATGTTCTTTTAAGATCTTAATTCTGATTGACATGCAAAATGTCTGAAATGCATAGTCTTGTAAATGTATATTTATCATCATGAATTGAAAGGTTTTGAGTTGGATTCCAATTTGTGGTGTGAATTCTTTTGTACTTGTATGATGGAATTAATAGTGATATCTTGGTGGTATTCTTGTATCTGGTTGTGTACTTTTAATTTTATCGGTTAATAAGTTAGATAAGGGGGATAATACATTTCCCCTTATTATAAGGAAACTTGTTAAATTATAAAGGTGTCGTTCTTTATTTACACAACTATAGATAATAATGAAATATGCATTGGGCATACAATTGAACTATATGAGCTAAGAATGTTAAAAAGGAATAGTGGTTATGATCTTTAATCTTTTAACTACGGTTATAAAGTAAACACTAGCTGAATCTAGGTGGATGACACACTTGATTTGGACAACTAGGTTGCATTAAGAATTAAACGTTTGATGTTTGTTGTCCTGTTTTTTTTTTGGATAACTACTTGTTATGCCACATTAATGAACAACAATGCAAACTTGAAATAATGAAGTCCTCCATATCTATTCAGGATAGTTATGGATAAAGAACTTAATGAATGTTGGAATTAGGGTTAGGCATGGTTGCTTGTAATCTGAATCTTAATCCAATATTAATCATGATAATGACCACTAAGGGGGTATGTACATCTTGATGAATCAATTCTCACGGATGTTGGCACACACCAACTGTAGGACTGTACCCTTAAGAAGTCTTGGGACTTCTTGAGGATACAATGTTGCAGTTGACATGTGGCAACACCCTTCCATATTTGTTCATCTAGATCTACACACATTTGGACTTGAACTTAGTTTCCCTCTAGGTCAAGTTAGTAGCATGTTTTGGATAGGTAGTAGCTTTCTATGACTCAGGGTACCTTGGCACATTTGGATGACTTAGGTCAGCCGAGTATGCCCACATACCCTAAGTCATCGTGAGCATCTTCCTATAACAAATTATGTTGCTAACTTGGGCTAGGGTCAAACCTTGGGCAAGTGGACTGATGGTAGTTAGTAAAGACCATTCTAGATAACAAAAGAGTGAGGTGAAGGACATATTCTAAAATGATGAGTATGCCATCTAGGAATAGTAACATGAACAATATGTTGAAAATCTTTGGCCAAAGTATCGTAAGTTGTTGGTTGTATTGTCTTATGTCACCTAGTTTAAAGAAACATGATGTCAGATGAATATTGGTAACAAATGTTCAGATAGGTTCTTTAAACATGTCACTCAAAGTGCTCGGAATAGGGTAGGAAACTAAGTATACATAGGATACATAAAGTATTCTACATTTTAAATTAACATGAGAGATCGGTTGGTAATCGAGTCATGGAATGAGAGATCGATAGTATACCAAGTCATTACAGTTAGATATGGTTATCTGTTACGAGATTGATTGGCATGGAATGTGTGTTCTAAATGATGTTTTATTTAGAACAGATAACATTACGTTTAAAAAAAATAAAAAAATCCCTTGTTTCTAAAGTCTTAAAATGGGAATGTTACATAAAGTGCACTATTTGGGTCATGTCATAAATTTTTTTTTAATAGCGGTAGATCCCTCTAAAATTATTGCAATAACCAAGTGGCCTGCACCAAATAATGTGCATGAAGTTAGAAGCTTCATGGGTCTTGCTGGTTACTATAGGAAGTTTGTTAAAGACTTCTCAAAGGTTTCTGCACCAATAACTTCATTACAGAAGAAGGATAAGAAATTTGTATGGAATGAAAAATGTGAAGTTGCATTTAAGAATCAAGGATCGCTTAACTTTAGCTCCTATTTTGGTTGTACATGATCCTAATGGAGACTTCACTGTTGTAATGGATGCATCCGGGGAAGCTCTCGGAGGTATTTTGTTACAAAATGATCATGTTATAGCTGATGAAAGTAGAAAAATCAAGTTACATGAGCTGAATTATGCTCCACATGATCTAGAGCTTGCTGCCATTGTGCATGCACTTCAGGTATAGAGGCATTATCTTCTTGGTAGACCTTTTGATCTAAAAACTGATCATCTTGGGTTGAAGTATATTTTTACTTAGCCAAATCTAAATGAAAGACAATGGAGATGGTTGGAATTTCTATCTCAATATGTCTTTGACATAAGTTATATTAAAGGCCAAGAAAATAGAGTTGCGAGATGCTCTAAATCGTAGGAAGCACATTTATGCTCTTATAACGTTGAGAACTCGCTTTAAGGATGAAGTAAAAGTGTCATGGAATTTGATTCTTATTTTCATCAAGTAAAGACAACACTTACTTGTGGATCCAAATGATGTGAGATATAAAGGTTTTCACTTTGACAATGAAGGAATCTTACAGTTTGAAAATAGGGTATACATACCTTTGTCAAATGAGTTAAGAAAGAAGTTCTAACTTAATTTCACGATTCACCTTTTTTGGGACACCATGGAATTACGAAAAATGTTTGCTTGATATCAAACAACAATATTTTTGGAAAGGGATGAAAAAGGATGTGATATAATTTGTGACACATTTCTTAGAATGTCAATGTGTTAAAGTTGAGCATATGCATCCGGATGGTTTACTGTATCCTCACAACATACCACATATAAATGGCAAGTGATAAAGCATGAATTTTTTCAAGGGTTACCTATGTCAAGAAATAAACATGATGTTATTCTAGTGGTTATTGATAAAATAACAAAGGTAGCTCATTTTATTATTAGTAACTATTATCCAAATGTGCCCACTTTGCTCATTTTGTGGCTAACTCCCTTTCATTCTTTCCTTCTATTGTGCCTCAGTCATAAATTTTTACTTTTTAGGCACTCAAAACCTTCTGGAAATGACACCATTGGATAGAGCTCTTTCTCAACTTTCTAGAAAGGTAAAGTTTTCCTCCTAACTCCACGTATTTTTCAAGTTATGGCTCGACGGAGTTTTTGTGGGAAATTTTCCCTTGCCCATAACTCGCCACGTGTCCAGTCAAAAATATCAAAGCGATCTGATTTTGGCACTGTTTTTACCTAAATCTTCAAACGGACATAAATTTCGATCCAAAGCTTAGATTTTCACGTTCTTTATATCAATGGAAAGCTGGTGAAATTCTCTACAAGATTCCATGGACAATTTTGAATTTTGGTTCGAGTTTGGAGGGAGAAAATCAAAAACACTTCTGAATACGCGCCCATGGATAGAACCCGACATTTCAACAACCAATTTTAATGCAAAATGGGTCTCATTCTTCTCCAAAGCATGGTCAAAAATGTCAGGGCATGGGTTTGTAAGGACCTCCATGCTATTTTTAATGCATTTTGGTCAATGGGAATGGCTCCCATGTTTTTACACGTTTTCTCTCTCTGAGGCTCAACCCATGCCTTTGTAAAAGCTAGATTTGGCTCATTTTTTGATGGTTGAACACTTTTTGCATAGCAAGCTTCTATTTTCATCTTCAGCAAGTGATTTTAGAAGTATCAAACCTTCCAGGGATTGTAATAGGCCTTTTTTTCCTCTTTGGTGTTGGAATGCAAGGATTTTGATGTTGAAAATCACAATGCAGGCTCTGTGAATGCTTTCAATCCTTTGCATGTGTTGTTTGTTTCATTTCAAACCGTCGATTATAGCTTATCAACTTGTGCATGATGTTTTATGCTGCAATTTCTGATTTGTGTCTATTTGCTTATCAATTATGGGCATACTCAATGGATCAGACCTTTCCCAATCAGGTATTTGGCTTCATTGGAGCCAAAGGAGAAGCCACAACCAGTCATGCTTGCTTCTAAGCATGAGGATGAGCTACAAAGTTCCAAGGATCAGCTGTCATACCTCTCCAATCCAAATGCAGAGCAACTAAAAGAGGTATTGGATTTGTTTTTAGTTGACACCTTGCTAATTTGGGTAGAAGACCAGCTTCTTGTTGATTTTCCACTCATCCAATCAGCCATACTCAGCTCCAAATCATTTGCATGGCTGCCAATTTTGAAGAAAGGAAGCTATTTTGCACAACCAGTTGCAGGGTTCATTTAGCTCACCTTTGCTTCCAGTTAGAGTAGAGTAGGTAGGTTTGCTTTCAGTAGAAGAAGTGCTTGTGCACACTCTACATGTTCCATTTAGAGCATGTATGATTTTTAGTTTGTACATAGTTTTGGTGCTGCTGGTTTCGCTCTTGCATAGTTCATTTTGATGGCATTTTGGTGGGAACAACTCCATGTCCAGTGGGATTCAAGCGGTTCAGAGGGAAGTTTTCAAAGTTCGAGATCGGTTTTGACTGCTACTACTCATGACTCCATGCCCAATGGATTGCTTCAGGCTACTGATCATTCATCTAGCAGGCAGATGACCCCTTTGAGTCACCAAAATTGTTATCCAAATGTTCCCCTTGCTCATTTTGTGGCTAACTCCCTTTCATTATTTCCTTCTATTGTGCCTCAGTCATAAATTTTTACTTTTTAGGCACTCAAAACCTTTTGGAAATGACACCATTGGATAGAGCTCTTTCTCAGCTTTCCAGAAAGGTAAAGTTTTCCTCCTAACTCCACGTATTTTTCAAGTTATGGCTCGACAGAGTTTTTTTGGGAAATTTTCCCTTGCAAGGTCCGCACCAACGAGAACTCGCCACGTGTCTAGGTCAAAAAATATCAAAGCGATCCGATTTTGGCCTATTTTTGCCCTAAATCTTCAAACGGCCATAAATTTCAATCCGAGCTTGGATTTTCATGTTCTTTATATCAATGGAAAGTGGTGAAATTATCTACAAGATTCTATGGTCAATTTTAAATTTTGGTTCAGTTTGGAAGGATGAAATAAAAAAATGCTTCGTACGCGCCATGGATAGAACGACGTTTCAACAACTAATTTTAATGCAAAATGGGTCGCATTCTTCTCCAGCATGGTCAAAAATGTCAGGGCATGGGTTTGTAAGGACCTCCATGTTGTTTTTAATGCATTTTGGTCAATGGGAATGACTCCCACATTTTTTCACATTTTCTCTCTCTGGGCTCGACCCATGCACCGTAAAAGCGATTTGGCTCATTTTTGACAGGTTGAACACTTTTTGCATAGTAAGCTTTTGTTTTCATCTTCAGCAAGTGATTTTAGAAGTATCGGACCTTCTAGGGATTATAACAAGCCTTTTTTGCCTCTTTGGTGTTGGAATGCAAGGATTTTGATGTTGAAAATCACAATGCAGGCTCTGTGAATGCTTTCGATCCTTTGCATGTGTTGTTTGTTTCATTTCAAACCTTTGATTACAACTTATCAACTTTGTGCATGATGTTTTGTGCTACAATTTCTGATTTGTCTATTTGCATGAGCAAAAATGTTCACCACACCTTTGGTGCATCACCATCATTAGTTTAGTTTCAATTTTTGCATTTCTTATCCCTGTCTCCTTGCAATCTAGGATAAAATTAGGATCTGAACCTCTGTAGTTGTGCAAATAATAGATCTAATCAGAGGAGTTTGAGGAACCAGCCTCTAATCTAGAGATTCCTCTCTCATCTTGCAAGTCCCACACTTGGAGAGAGGTTTCAATGTTGTGCAATCACACTGGATGCCCTAAACATCAACTTAGAACCTTGATTTGCATCCAGGGGTGCTGCTGATTTGCAACAACTTGTAACCTTAAGGGTGATTCACTAGTTTTAGAAAAAAATATTTGTGCATGAAATTTTTAGATTACATGGAGTACCTGAGTTGATCATATTAGATAGAGATCCAAGAATGACATCTATATTTTGGCAAACACTTAATGCAGCCCTAGGGACAATGTTGAAGTTCAATTCTTCTTATCACTTGAAAATAGATGGAAAGACCGAAAGATTTAATCGAGTTTTAGAAGACATGATATGAATGGATCAGTAGTATAAATGGGAAGAGTACCTCCCATTAGTTGAGTTTTCTTATAATAACACATATCACGCCTCTCTGAAAATGGCACCTTTTGAAGCATTATACGGAAGGAAATGCAAGAACTCTGATTAGCTAGGACAACATTGAGGATAGAGAGGTAATTGGACTTGAAATCCTTACGAAAATGGAACAAGTTAAAATGATTTGTGAACACTTGAAAGAAGTTTCGATAGGAAAAAGAGTTATGCAAACTTAAATAGGGTTGATAAGAAATTTGAACTTGGTGAGAAGTTCTTTCTGTGGGTTAAACCAAAAAAGAGTTCTATAACTTTTGGCAAGGTGGCCAATTTATCACCTTGATATGTGGGACCCTTTGAAATTGTTGAAATAATAAACCTTGTAGCTTATCATTTAGCTTTACCTCCTACTTTATCATGAATGCATGATGTTTTCCATATTTCTCTGCTTAAGAAATAAATTTCATATTTATCACATGTGTTAAATTGGAATTACTTACAGTCCAAGACCCAGGAATAATCGGTTAAGCCCATTCGAGTGTTGAAACTCACCATTGCACTTAAGAAATCATGAAATAAGCCAATGTAAGGTCCAATGGGATCAGTTTAACGAAGAAAGTACAACATGGGAAAATCTTGAAGATATGAAGACTTCTTTCCCATACTTGTTTGAATATAATTGATTCTATTTCCTAATAAAATTTTAAGTATTTTATTCATGTTATGTCAATAAATCTTCCAGTCTTGGGCATATATTACACTATTTAAAATGGACAGCTACTTTAATGCTGATTATGGGATTTTAAAATCCAGATTTGTTATGAACATATGAATGGAAGTATAATAATTTGATTTGTCCTTGATGCAAATTTTTGACTAAGTTAATCATCGGGATGATGATTCTTTTTAGGAGGGAAGTATGTAACATCTTTGACAAAACTATTACTTTGATTACTATCCCTCTTGACATTGCAAACGTTGACATATGATTTGTCTTAGGAAGGTGTACTCTTATGACTTTTAAAAATCATGTTTGCAATGGATAAATTATTCTTTGAAGAGATTCACTTAGTTGTGATTTTTGCTTACTTGAAAATGAGACCATTCATCTTTTTGTACAACTTTAATTCATTTAAAGAAAAAGGATTTAGAGCTTGTGTTGTTGTTGTCTTAACTCATTTTATGTTGATAACAAGACCTTGGATCAATTCCATTGATCCAAGGTATGCTTCAGTTCTCCTTACCTGACTCATCTGGTTGACTTGGCATTCTAAAATGGAAGGTGAAGAGGGACTGAGTTGTGTTTTGTTTATAAATTTAAAGGACCCAACTTTGGGTGTCCTTGCTTTGCATCATGTTGTAATTGGCCAGCCTAGGCCTTCTTGTTAAATATTTATAACGTTGAATAGCGTAATAGGACTAAAGACCTATTACTATGCTATTAAGGTTAACACCTTAATCTAGTTGTAATGTTCTATCCTATTTGGATTTTAACCTAAGGTAGCTAAGACCTACCTAGGACCTATTATTAAACTACTAA
The DNA here is from genome assembly GCA_018340775.1 of Taxus wallichiana var. yunnanensis. NCBI lineage: Eukaryota > Viridiplantae > Streptophyta > Pinopsida > Cupressales > Taxaceae > Taxus > Taxus wallichiana. Next base: position 442,630,216 of record CM031236.1, on the reverse strand, counting down.
GGTGACACCCTAACCTAAGTTGGTATGGTTGTGGAGGTTGGAAATAACCTAAGGAAAATAATATTTACCTAAAGACTAAGGTTGAATCCTAACCTAATGTTAATCTAACCTAAACTAATACTAAGCTAAGGGGTACCTATGGACTACTTGGCAAGTGGAAAGGGTAGTGGCATCAGTTTTCAAGGCATTAATGAGATTTGAATTTGGTATTAAAAACCTCTGAACTGCCAGTTTTGGCGGAGGCATGGGGAGTTAGGGGGATGCCTAGTTGGCATCATCACTAAATTTAAAAATGCATGCAAAGTTTGAAATGGAGTTCGTGAAATTTAGATAGCAACGGTGTGTGAGAAATAGGAGGGAAACACTTATTGTCCTTACATTTATTGATCTCGGTTGTGGTGTAGAAACCACCTAGGAGAGATGCATAGAAGATTTTGGATGGGTTGTTTGATCATTTTTTCTTTTTTATTTTTTCTCTGCATGGAGGTTTTGGTTCTTCAAACCAGCAGTTCTATTTTCAATCCTTCGATATTCTTGGCATTCTTGAGCTATTTTTGGATCCAGTGGAAGTATAAGAGGAAGTAGGAAAATTGGAGTTGTTGATGATGCTTGGAAAAAGAAAATATTGTAGGAGCTTGGCTAGAAATATTCTACAAATCGATAGGAAGCTCTATCAGGCATGATAAGCTCTACCCATTAAGTTGTTCCACTTTTTACTAAGTGTTTTCATTAAAAACTTCTGCTATTGGAAGCAAATGAGTTTTTATGTGATGTTATCTTGCATTCTTTCTTGTATTTTTCATTGTATTTCCCTACTTGAATTTTTTGTTTGATGAGGATTCGATCTGGGTTTGTTCCTTTGTTAGAAAGATGAACGAATCAGGATTTAACCTTTGTATGAGCTGAATGTTGTCGATTCTTGTATACTTCTATTGACTGTGCAAAATAGTTTAGGGGAAAACATTGTTTGATAAAAATACACGAGCTGGGTTGTTTTCCTTGTTGGGTGAAGGTATGAAATGCATTTTCTTGTTGTTGAACTTGAGATGTTTTCAAAACTTGTTATAACTGTTCGACTATGTTATAATAGATAGTTAGATTCAAGTTGGAATTCGTTCTTGTTGGAAAGTAATGGTAATCATGTTTAACCTTTCTGAGCTAAGATGTTTTGATTTTTAGAACTTTGTTGGACTATTATGGAAGAAGTATGTTTTGGTTTTGTTCTCCCTTGCTTGATATTTGATAAAACATGTTTAGCTTCATTAGACTTAAATGAAGTCGATTTTTGTTCTTACACCTAGAAGTTTTGAGGTTTGTTAAAGACTTATTTGATCCTGGGTCTGAACGAATCTCCTTGTTGAAGTCTGTCTGGTAGTAGGGCTGAACGTGATCCTGTGGTCATGATTTTTGTAAGGATTATGGAATGTTTATGCATATTTTCTATAATGTTTTTGTGCTTGAGTTACCTTATCAACTCATCTTGTTGGATTTCTAGTTCTTTTCAATTCGAGATTGATGTTAGGTAATGTTGTAGGAATAAGGTAGCTATGTGGAACTATGGGTTAGTTCAGTCTTGTCTGTCTTAAGGAAATGGCTAGAATGGTTACATGTTTATTATTCCTTTGAACTTGATTATGAGCACCTGGTTTGGGGTAATGCTACTTTTTCCCTTGTGGTCCAATCTAAGATGAGTCATCCATTTTAACCCTGTAGGTTGTTCCTTTGATCTTGTGAAGTTGGGAATATGGGTTGGCTTGACTGTAAATCTTGTTTTTGTTTCATTATTTACCATCAATGGATGGGTAAGCTTTATTTTTAATGACACTTGAACAGAAATTTTGGTTGCATAAGATTCCATTATTTAATGGTACTCTCTCTCTCTCTCTTGAATGGAAAAGATTGGAGAAATGTGTAGTTGGATACTATTAACATTGGGATGAGTTGAATGCTTAGTTATTGTTTTTTGTTTCAATTACTGTTGCTAACTAAAGTCATTTGAATTACTCCTTTTAAGTAGAAGCTTTTGCACTACTGTAGCAGTGCTTGTTTGTAGGTTGAGGGAACTATATTTTCAGTTTCTGACCTTCATGTTGCAGTCGTATATCTCTTTTCTGTATTGAGTAATTATTGTGTGTTTTCAAGAGTTACTAGAGTTAAATGAACTCTTGATATGATCTGTCTCAGTTCTTTTATTTCCAATTTGTATTCCTCTTTTAAGATGGAATAATGAGATCTTATCTCATCTTTGTTGTTGACATACTTCTCTCTATTCTGAGTTAAGGTATTCCATTTTGTTTCTCCAAACTTGGAAGGAAGTTATTAGTTGTTCTCTCTCCTTTCATTCATTCTCTCATTATGTTACTCATGTGTAAGGATTTGTACAGTTCGGTTGTATCAGTTTGAAGGAATTTATAGAGTGGATAGTTGGAGGATAAATCTGTATCTTCTTCTCCTTCACAAATTCTTTGATAGGGATATAATGGTTGGGATGTGTGACTACTTTCAGGTGCTTATAAATTAAGTTATACCTTATCAAACTTGTTGATGCTAAACCAAAAACTTAGGCTATAGCTTGGGCATGAATTGGGATGTAGTATCTTAAATAGGAAACTCTTATTTTAGGATGTTGATAGTTTATCCTAAATTTTGTCATTAAGATTAATGAGCTGGACCTTAGATATTCTAGGATGGAGTAAGTTAATGCTGAGTATTGTGGATCATTACTTCTTAAAGTGACTCTGTGTTTGTGAATTATTAGAGTTAGTATCTTTATTTGATTTAGATTGAATGAAGCAAGAAGTGAACTATAAATATCTATAGTAGGAATGTGGTAAGTAATTTGGATGGAATATTACTTATTTGATATAATCCCTTATGAAATCATTGGCTGAATAATTTTTGATTACATCATGATCTTTACTTAATGTTAATGTGATTTATCACTTTGTTCTTCCTTTCATAACTGTTATTTCTTTATGATGTATCTTTATGAGATGCTTTAACTATTTCATAAAAGTAGAGTTCTTTTTATGAAATAGTTAGTTGAAAGCACATCATTTTAATGCTTAGTGCTTATCATGCTCAGTTCAATGAACTGACCCGTGCTAGCAATTTTTGCAGATGGACTTCATAAGTGATAAAAGAAGACAAGTTATTTTATGAAGTTACTTTTGTTTACCTAAGACTGGATCTCTTATGAGGAAATATGATTCATTATTGAAATGTATCTGTAAGAGGAAAAGTTGTATTTCTTATTGAATTTATTGATGTTGTTTGACATGAAAGATGTCTGAAATGTTGGACTTGTAAGTATGTATTTCACTTTGATGAATGGAAAATATTGAGAGTTTACCGGTACTTGATGTGTCATTCTCTTTGTGCATTCTGTTAAGGGAATTTGTAAGCTTATCTTTATTCTCTCATAGTCATATCTATTTTGAACCTTTTCAGTTTGACTCAAAATGAAATAGGTGGAAAGGGGATTTGATACTCTACCCCTTTATTAAATGCAACTTATCAAGTTGGAAATCATAGCTGAACATTTAACTAAGTCACTATGGTTTATTAAATGGTGTTAATGGGAGTTCAATTACTTTATGATATCTGATATAATGTAAAAAGGTTACAATGAATCCTAATTCTTAACAAGAAAGAGGAAGGTGAACTTCCTCTTGACCCATACCTTCCTTGGTATAAAACAAATGAAAGGTAAATATAAATATTTAATAAGTAGACTTCATCTCAATGAAGTCTAATATAAAGGAACTTGTTTTGGAACTTAAACAAGCTAAGAATGGTTGGGTATAACAAGTAAATCTTATTGTTGATTTTTGTTTCTATTTTAATTAACTAAACCCTAAAGTAGGAAGTTAACGACTAAAAAGAAATCTTGATGTTTTTGTAAAACATTAACTCATTTATGATTGGAAACCTTAGGGGTTAATTAAACTAGAATTCAGCAAGGTTGCTGTAATTAGACCTTAATTATAGGAATTAATTAAGTAATTAACTTCTTGCTTGGGTATGTACATCCAGATGGGGTAATTCCATTGGATGTTGGCATACACAAACTATAGAATTATACTTTCATGAATGCTTGGGTCTTCATAAGGATACAGTGTTACAGTTGACATGTTGCAACACCCTTCAAAATTGGATCATCTAGGTCTACATAAACTCGGACTTGGTCTTAGTTATACTCTAGGTCAGGTTAGAATCATGATTTAGTATAAGGGGTAACTCACAATGATTTAGAATAACTAGAGACACGCAATTGACTTAGGTTGATTGAGTATGTCGAAGTACCCTTAGTCACCACGAGTGGTTCTCTATGCCAGACTATGTTGCTAACCTAGGTTAGGGTTAAACCTAGAACAAGTGGACTGACAAGTAGTTAGTGAATACCATTATAGATAACAGATGAAGTGGGGTGAAGGACATATTCCGTTTGATGAGTATGTCATCTAGGAATATAAACATGAACAATATGTGAAAATATTTGGCCAAAGTATCACAAGTTGTTGGTTACATTGTCCTACGTCACCTAGTTTAAGAAGTGAGATATCAAATGAATATTGGTAACAAATATTTAGATAGGCATCTTAAATAGAAAACTTAATACCCAAAAAGGGTAAGATAACCAAGTATACTTAGTATAAAATTCAATGAGTTAACATGAGAGATCGTATGAAACTGAGTCATGAAATAAGAGATCGGTGTTTCACCGAGTCATTACAGACTACATATGGTTATCTATTTATGAGATTGATTGGCATGAAATGTGTGTTCTAAATTATGATTATTTATAATAGAAAACATTAAATATATAAAAAAATCCTTATTTCTAAATTCTTAAAATGGGAATGTTACACATTTTCTTGGGCATGCAAAAATTAACAAAGCAGCTATTACACATTCATCGTTTGAGGTAGGGTATATGGCAACAATTACAATGAGTTAGTAGATTATTTGGCTTTGTGATTATTGACGAGTTTGTATTCCCATAGGATAGATCGACTGTACTTTGGTGTGATAACCAAAGTACAATTCACATTTCTCGCAACCCTATTGAGCACTAGTGGACCAAGCATATTTAGATACACATCCAATTCATTCATCATCACATTCAGGATGGCGTTATTTGCTTGGAGTACATTCTCGACTCGGTAGTAGGTTACATACATCTTTAGGAAGCCTTTTGTATCACCTCGCTACCTTGATTTGTGTGGCATGTTTGGGGTTTCATAAGTTGTTCTTAGGGGGTGTTCGTGAGAACATATTCCTTCTTCTTCTTCTTTCTCTTTCCTTCTAGCATGATTATTTACTACTTTTGGTTCAATATTTTTTCATGGACATTGTACATGAGTACCGATCATGACCAATTTCTGGGACTCATCTTGTGGATATGACACTTTTATTTTGGGCCCCTATCTTCACTTGAGGGGGTGTTAGAGTAGGTATTCACCTTATCTCATGTTCACCTAGGTACTTTATTTACCTTTATTATATTTATCATCACCCACTTATGTGTGTGTATATTTATTTTATTTTATTTAGATATTAGGGATATATTATCTAGTTGTTACGTATAGTTATTTCCTTAATTTATGGTATTGACTAGATCTTTGATGACTAGTTATTTCCTTAATTTATGGCTTAATCTACGACATTAATCGGTTCTTAGATTGATATTCCTTTCCTATATAAGCAAGGCCCATTTTCATTCTATTTCATTGAGTTCTATAATAATATTGTAGACACGCTAATTTCACATTTGTCCTAAATCAATTAATTCCCCTTCCTCATTTCCCACAAAAATACACTTCGAATTAATCAAATATAATTTGATTAATTATCCATTTCAAAATCTAAAAAATAACCCAATCCTCACCACATGTCATTATTCTCCATGTTTTTCTACTATTGAATTAAAAATTTAAATTCAAATCCTCACCCACCCTTCGTGGTCCCCACTCACCTAAAATCCTCCACTTATGAATTAAAAATATAATTCAAATCCTCACCCATTCTTCATGGCCCCCACTCATCTAATCTTGCCCACATTTTCAAACCACTCACTTAATCTTGCCCACATTTTCAAACCATGATTACTTAAATTACTCTAAGTTAATCACTCCCCCAGGCTATAAATACAACCTTACCCCTCCCCTCTAAACACACAGAGAATAAACTTGAATGCCATATCTAAGTTCTTGCATCCTTTTAGCAAAGAACATCCTTTTGTCTTGTCTTAATGCCCAAATAGCCTCTTAGTCCTTTTTCCCATCTCAGTGCAAAGTAAGAGGATCATTGTTCTGAGAAGATCTTGCTCAAAATCTTGAAGAAAAACACCTACATATCACAAAATCGGGGCTCAATCCAAGTTTCCTAGCCCATTCCAAGGTTTACTATGGAACGTGAAGGAGGAGGTATGACTATTGGTATTTTACTTCCTTGTTAGTAGTGTATTTTTCTTAGCTTACATTTTGGTACGCCCGGTTATTTTTGATCTGTTACCATTAATTTCCCAATTAGTGGTTTTATCTATTCTTTGTTTATTATTGTTCGTTATTATTTCATTTTTATTCCTTATGGCCTTCTTTGGTTAACCTTCAAGCTTTGGGTAGTGTTTTTGTTGTGTGGTGTCTTGTGGTGTATTTGCAGGTTATAACAATGAAACTATGATGCTCCTCCTGTCTTTGATCTCCTCGGTGCTTGGTGTTTCGTTCCTAGGTCTGATTTTTTTATTCACTCATAATCTGTAGAAACACATGAACTAGTCATTAGTTTATCATCTTACTGTCATGGGACAACCAATCCGGAAAATACATTTATTTATTTACTTTTGCTACAATCAACTTTGCTTTGTCGGAAGCTTTTATTTATTTATTTATTATTATTATTATTATTTTTCTTTCATTTTAGTTAATAATTTTGTGATCTAACTCTTTATTTCTGTTTATTGTTCTTTTTTAACCTTACTGTTAAAAATTTAGCTTCTCAGGTGAAGTACAAAAGTTAGAAAATAAAAAAATAGCTTCCGGACGTTTTTCTCACGTTCAAAATTTTCATTCAGAGTGCTACCATAGCCCATCTTCCGGAAGCCATAAATTTTGATCCCGAACTTAGAATGACTTCATTTTTTTTAACGGAAAGGTATTGAAAAGATCTATGCAATCAATTTTTTTTTTTGATTTAGACTTACATAAAATTTTTGGTTTCATTTCTTCTAACACCTGTCTTTTGAACAAAAAAACAACAAAATTATAGTTTTTTTTTAAATTTAAATTTTATTTTATTTCACGTAACAACCTCACATGTATGCTCTTTCCTCGCAATTCAAAAGTGATCTTGGAAATTAGAAACGTGAGGCCACCCGCTCTGCAAAACATTTTTTTTAATTTTTTATTTATTTTTTGCCTTAGATTTCAATTTTCCAAGACAATACTTCTAGGTAACGTTTTCACACTCTTTCTTTCATCATTTTTTTGTGAAAACAATCATTATCACTATTTCACAATCATGATTAATTTCAATAATTATTAACATTTAAAAAAAATCCTATTCCAATTTTATCCACATATGCTCTTTTCTTGCACCTTCGAGCGATCTGGAAAATCAGAAACGGTCACATTTTTTTAGTTTCTTGTTCTAACATTGCAGGATCCTCTAGCTTTGTTTTCCAACCTGTCATTTCAATCATTATTTTACTTTGTCATATTATTAATATTTTTTGGTTTTTGGTTGTGTATGCTCTTTTCCTATGCCTTCGAGCGATCTGAAAAATAAAAAACAGCCACGATCACTTTTCTAACATTTTGTTTGCAAGATAGCTACTAATTTATTATTTGTAGGACCGCATCATTGGAATATTGTCAAAAAAAAAAAAAAAAACAACAAAAATTCATAAAAATACCACATTCAAAGAAAATTGCTGAAACCAAAAAAAAAGTACACTTCGGTATGTAATTATTTTCTGCTAGTGGTTTATTTCAAGTTGGAAAGAACCCTATGTTTAATCACTTTATCATTTTATTTTTACACGTAGATGAGGTGGATTTCATCACCACCAAAACTACACCAGTGACATGGACTTGACTACCACACACCAATAACATTTACATCTGCATTACACTTTAAGACCTAGTCTCATCACAGCGTTTGGTATTTACTTCTTCCTTGCTCTTCACTTACAGGTAATGTTGTCATGCAATGCATGCGAGTCACACCTAAATAGATGTAACAACAAAGCCTAGGCATCTTCCCTATAAATATTTGGGGAGTTATAAGGACACCATACACATTCATCCCTCCATCACCTTCCACCTTTTCACAAAACTTGTTCTGGATGTGGTGATTCACTCCGAAACAAGAAAGTAAGAATCGTGAATCTCCTCTAGTGCTCTAAGGGCTCCCCATACCAATTTTTCCCGTCATGCAATTAGGTATATCATGACTAGGGAATATCGGAGGATGTATATTTTTGGAGTAATAAGAGCCTGCATCCATCAATCCATAACATACATGTATGATTGCATGAAAAAATGATCATTCTGAAGAATTTACCTCCTAAGCCAAAACAATTGGATCCACATGATTGCTTGTTGTGTGAAAAAAAAATAGTTTAGCATTGTTTTATCATAAAACTTGGCTGATATCAATGTGTTCATTGTAAAAGTTCAAACCCTAGTTGTGTTCCACAAAAAAATTAGTTCTCAACCAATTCAATACCAAGCGAAAACATCCAAACAATCCAACAACGCAGACCAAAACATCACACCAATTTCATTAGCTCACTTCAGCCAATAATACATTTGTCATAGCTTGTCTTCGGCTATATCCAACTGATATTGAGTGACTAGCATTCACTCCCATATCGTCAATTGTCAAAACATCATTCATAGCTTGTTTCCAGCTATATCAAACTAATATTGGGTGACTTGTTTGAGTTCACTCATTATTCTATCCACCATCATGTTTATCCAAATCACAGCCAACACAAATCCTTTCATAACTCATTTTGAGTTATATCACAACCATATCATGATTAACCTGTTTGGGTTACTCTCCCCAGTCAACAATCCAGAGCTTGTTTAAGCCAAATCTCAACCATTTTCATTATAGCTTATTTAAGCTATCACATATTTATCCTGAGTAGCTTGTTTAAGCTTGCTCCTTATAGCCTTACTTGTTAAAACTCGATTGAGCCAAAACAAATATCACAATCAATAGGTTGAGTTCTTCATCGCACCTTTCTTCATTCTCCCTCTCTTTCAAACATGATGAATTCATGAAAAACATCACGCAATGAGCTATTAGAAAAAATTAATAAGTTGACAACACAACTCTCTCATATGGCTACCCAAATCAGTGAACGATCACCCAAAAAGCCAATCATACAACCTAATGAAGACGTAACTTTGTGTAAAGTCCAATGCCAGTTTACCCCCTTTGGAGAAAGTCTCTCTAGTGTTTTTCATCAACTAAAAGAGGCTAAACTGATAAGATATCCAATTACAAAACCCTTTGCCGAAGGGGAAGCTAAGCCATGTTGGTACAAACCTAACACATATTGTGAATTTCATCACATTGATGGTCATCACACAAATAAATGTGTGCGATTTAAGAATTACGTCCAAGACTTAATTGATGATAACATCATCTCTATAGAACTTGATGACAACGCTCTTACAACCAATGACACATCCAATACCACAACTTTCCATGAAGAGATGACTACTTTTGAAACTCCTATATATACTAAAATTCCATGAGATCATGATGACAACAATCAAGACTCTCTAATTCCAAACCAATCCATATCTTCTTCAAATTTCCTTCCATTAGTTCAAACATACATTGAACCTATTTTGGACAACAACATTCTTCCAACATCTACTAAGCACTTGAACTTATTTCGAGACTCTCTTTCAACCCAAACATACATTGAACCTATTTTGGACAACAACATTATTCCAACATCTACTGAGCACTTGAACTTATTTCAAGACTTTCTTTCAGCCCAAACATATATTGAACCTGTTTTGGGTGACAACATTCTTCCAACATCTAATGAGACCTTGATCTCATTTCAAGACTCCCTTTCAAACCTTGATATTACTGTAGACACTACGAAGAGGTTCCATCAACAAGTACCATTAAGTTTGATTTTATTATTCCAATATTGGCTCTTATTCCTAACATCTCTAGTCTTGTTGTTGAAACACAACCACATCGAGTTTGTACACTTGCGACAATACAACCTATTGTGTCCATCATTTCAATGATTGATCTTGCAGGCATCTCATCACTAATTATTCTCACCTATCAAGAATTCTACGTACATACATTCTACGAGGTAATTATACCCGGAATATCTTTACACAACCTTTTCCTTCTTTAGTCATGAATCTATCCTCAAAAAATTAATTAATGGAAAAATAGAAGCAACAAACCAAATAACACAAACCATCATTGTTAACACACATAGAAGCTATTGGCTTAACCAAATCTATCCCACTCTTTGGGCTTACCACACATATTATCACACACCTACTGGAGCCACTCCCTTCTCCTTTTTATTTTACATGTCAAGGTTGAATTTCCATCCTTCATAATATCCTTCAAAGATGTAATCAATAAATATTATTATCGAGACTCATGCCTTAATGAACTTGAGCTTCTTGATGAAAAATGACTTAATTCCCTAGATCATCTTCAAGTATATCAAAATTGGCTATGGCATAGCTACCATAAAAAATTCAAACCTAGAAAATTTAAGGTCAATGATTTCATTCTCAAAGAAAATCGAAAGAACACACCCAAAGAATGAGACAAACAAGACAAATTTGAGCCCAACGAAATCATAGATAATTTTGGGTTTGGAGCTTATAAATTGGCCATTGACATAGGCCAAGTCCTTGAAAAACCCATGAATGCATTCCATTCAAAGAAATTCTATTCTTGAAAGCACTCTCTATTCCAGGAAACAACAAAGTGTACATTGTTCCTTCTGTCTTGCTTATCTCTGAATAAATTTATTTATTTCCATTGGCAGACATTTTCATTATCAAAATCACATCTTCATATTTATCATCATGAGACAAGTGCTAATATAAATCCTATTAAGTTTGTGAGCATCATACTTCTTATCATATCTTCCATTTTCAGTCGCTTTCATCTATGGTCATACCTAGAAGCTTACTGATGGTAATATATTCCCTTCAAAAACATTCTCTCTTTCATTTTCACATCAATTTACTAAGTTATGAGTAATTCATTTTCACATCTTTCATCCTTCATAGTCTTTGGTGTTGAGCCCACACTTCTTACTGGTAGTGTGAGATTGGGAATGGAGAAAGGTGCCCTTACTTTTCTATGTCTTATCTTTGGTGATAAACCCTTGCCTCTTACAAGTGGCATGGGGTAAAGCGTAGAGGGTCATTCTCATAAAAACATAGAAAATATTGCAAAAACATTCAAAAATCCAAAAAAAAAAAAATTAAAAAAAAAAACAAAACACAACAAAAACAAAAAGGGAATTCACTCGCCTATGTTTTACCTTCGGTGATGAGCCCTTGCTTCTCACTAGTAGCATGGGGAAAGGCATAGGGAGTCATTTCAAAAATACAAAATCTTACAGTGCTTGTAAATTCTAAAATTTCCAAAGAAGTAATTTAGATGCCTAAGTGAAGAGAGAACCATCCCTTCACCTCATATCTTACCAATCAGTAGGCCACATAATTGTCTAAGTCTAGCACGTGACTCATAAAGTGAAAGCCATTTATGAAACTGGTTCAATACCGTTATGAATAATGGAATCACAATTTCCCAAAGGGATTGTTGTTAGCATTTGTCTCTATATTTATTATCTTCCTCTTACGTCCTTCTTGTTTCTCGGTGATGAGCCCATGCATCTTACTAGTTGTGTGGAGTCAAGAAAGGAGCTAGACTTCTTTCATCATATCATCACCACCATATCCTACCAATGGAAAGATATATTTTTTTATTCTCGAGCATAAGTTACCACACGGAACATGGTACATATGGATAATATCCCGGTTTATCGCCTCTCAAAATAAGTCTACACTCTGGTCCATAAACAATTGTGAAAATCGTCAAAAATCCAAAAATAGTGTAAAAATCTAAAAATTTGAAAATCGTCAAAAACCTAAAAACATTAGAAACAATCGTCTAAAATCCAACAAAAAAATTAGAACTCGTCAAAAATCCAAAAACATTAGAAAGAATTGTCAAAAATCCGAACACATTTGAAAATCGTCACAAAAAAATAAAAATAAAATTAAAAAAATAGAAACGATTATCAAAAATAAAATAAAAAACATTAGAAAAATAATATATATATATATAGATCAAGAATTTCCACGCTTGTTACGTGTCTAAGTTAATGTACCAAACTAAACACAAAAACTCTAAAAAACTCAAATGAAATCAATACGATAGATAAGAAAAGATCCGAAGATGTAGGTGGAAAAGAAAGTCGATGTAGACAAAATGGGTGCACACGAGCAATATTGCAAAGTAGATCCGAGAAACCTACGAGACAGATACTTGACGAAAAAGAAAACGTTAACATATATTTGGGTGGACTACCCAAAAATTGGGTCCGAGAAGCGATAAGCTCCTCGGCGGATGTTAGTCCACTTTTTCAATTAAAGAAAGAAGTATACATGATAAAAGATGTAAGAAAATGTCTAGATTTTCGATTAAAAATGATAGACAAAAAGTAAACATGGAAAGAAAGCAATAGAAAACAAGAAAGCGTGAAAAAATGCTAGATTTGTGTTACTTGAGTTCAATTACTGTCTGTCGCAAGCCGATCGACGTCGATTGGGTGAATCGGCGTTGATTAGGATCAATCGGTGTCGACTGAGATTGGTCGGCGTCAACTAGGGGAAAATTATAGGAAGGTTGAGAAATGAACAATGAAGGCTAGATTGTCAATGTCTGCTAGATCTGTAGAAGTTGTAGGGATACTGACAAAGCTCCACCTTCACTAGATGTAGGAAAAGAGTCACCAAGAGATCGATGGAGGCTCATGATGTCAATGTTGTAGGAGCAGAGTAATGGTATTCCTCTCAGGGATTGATCTGGACAGAATTCACTTTCGCTTGATAGATGATGCTCAGGCTTGATACTCAAAACTCTCTGTCACACTCTTTTGTCTAACCAAAACTAAATTTTGGCCCTATATTTATAATCGGCGCCGACCGAGGTACAATCGGCGTCGTTTGAAAAATTGGCATCGACCGAGTACTAGTCGGCACCGATCAGGGAACAGTTCCCGAAATGGCCAAAAAGGACATTTTGGAAAGATGAAAGTGTACCCTTCCACCTCAAATATGGGAAATATCCCACTGCACGGTTTGGGGGAGGAAAAATAGGGGGGATAGATGGATAGAATTGATATGGGAGGTTAGGAATTGATATGGGGTAGATAAGCGGTTAAGATACATGTAAAAAGTGTAATTAAATAGTTAATATTTAATTATCCATGGGTAAAACACAATGGGGTATAATAAACTTAGGATAGATGTTTAATTTAATTAATACTCCAAAGTGATGATATAAAGGTGCCCCAGGTTACTCGAGAAGGTAGACGAATGCGGGGACACTAAATTGAGTAACCAATTTTAGGTGTCTACATTCTGCCCCTTTTTGTTGAGTAACTTGCGATAAGCAAAGTTGCAAGACAAAAACAAGGAGTTGGAAGAAAGGAAGAAAAAAAGGTGATGATGTGATCCCCCTCAAACTAGGGATGGGATGAATCCCAAAAGACTAACCGATCCCAAGTTTGAAAAAGGTAGATGAGAATGCAAGATGCCCCAGCTAGATATCTAGAGTGAATCTGATCATCGATGACACATGAAAACAACAACAATAAAACAAGTAGCAACCTAAGGACGTCACATTGGTAGGGCAGGCTAGACGGTCTTCATATGAGACAACGTTAGTACCTACAGACTCCATGAGTGGAAGGAGGGCTATAAAATAGTAGCAACTAAAGAGTGATACATTGGTAGGTACAACCGGATGGTCTGCGAACTAGACGACATTAGTACCTCTGGACTGCACTGCCAGCTTTAGGGTCGCCACCAACGCGAGTGACCCATGTATAGGAACAGACTCGAAATGGGTGATAATATCAAAAATATGTGCCAAAAGGTAACACTCAAGTCATAATAATGATCAGATAAATACGCCAAGCATCAACACTTTGGCGAAAAACAGATAAGGAGACATTCTTGCTGGAAGAAAGTGATGTGGAAAGGAAAGACTATAACCAATCAGCAACGATTGGCCTCAATTGGTGTCGATCAAGCCAAAATCAACATTTACTAAACCAAATAGTGCTGACCATACCGAACCCATATAAATATGAGAAAGGGAAACGTGAACGATTTATTTACACCGCGACGATTGATTTAGAAAGAGTCAAAATTGACCTTGAGTAAATGGAAGCCTCTTGGAGCAGCGAAGCGTAAGAGGACACGACTGGGGTAAGTGGATCTACCCGAGCCTTGTGTATAGGTTTACCATTAAATAACATACTAGGATGCTAGTTTTTAGGGAAAAAGGGAATAAGTGGGAGGCCGAGTGTTTTGGACAAATCAGCATCGATTGGAAAAATTGACGCGTCGATTAGGTTCAATCGGCGCGATTGGAATTCCAATCGACGTCGACTAAATAAGATCGACGTCGATTGAACTCAATCAAAACCGATTGGATTGATTAGACTAAGAAAGTGGTAGAATGTGTTTTTGATGTTTCGATTTGAGTAAATGAGAAGCTAACACCGCTCTTGATATCGTGGATGCAAGCACAAGAGGCATTACATATGCGAGATGATATTCCCGAGCTTTTGGAGATCATTCTCCCTGATGTGATAGATGTTGATTGGCATCACCTGGAGCTAGCTAGGCTTGGGGGCTTCCACTACTACCGACGGGTGCCTCGAGATGTAGAGTTGATGCGAGCACTAATACGGTGATGGGACAACAGGACATGCACATTTTGGTTTAGGATGGGTGAGATGACCATCACCCATGAGGACATATATAGGATCCTAAGGTTTCCGATCACTGGGAACCGATAGAGACCACTCCATGAGAGTAGCAATAGAGAGCCTTGGGACGATTATATGGAGATAGGGTAGATGATTCAAGAGATAGTGTCCAAGGCGGTGAGGATAGCCTCACATTATAGACAAGATGATGCTTAGGAGTAAATAGATAGCATTAATTCGAGATGGTGATCTCTTATTTTTCTCTACCAGATTCAGGAGGTGGGATATTTCCACTTGCTTTTACTAGACTATGTCTATGACATCCTGGAGTTCAGGTAGGTGTTCACATTTGCCGATGCCCTAGTAGCACAGATATATCATGAGTTGTGGATGTACACCACAAGGCGGGTGGATAGGTATTGATGTCATATTTGTGCACCATTGCTAGGCATATGAGCATATAGCAGTGATCAGGCCATCAGGGCTTGCATGGATGCCAGTAGTAGAGGGGGCCCTTGATTATGGATTATGGCGATGGCAGGAAGACATGGCCACAGGAGATACTGGGTGATCTCGAAGAGTGGTATATTGAGTGATTCGGATGCCGACACCGAGCAGTTATTTGGAGACCATATCGGGTCTACCTGACATAGGCCGGTTAGGATGCTCACCTGGTGGAGCTGAGACAGAGCAGGGTGGTTAGGGGCTGCAGGCCAGATATGTGGGAGCACGTCCCATTTATACAGTCTTTGAGGCGCTTTGGTTTAATACAATGGTCCCGACCACATATATGCCATATAGGTGGGACAATAGAGAGACCGACCTGCCGATTTTGATCCCTGGAAGATCCACTAAGGGAGGCCCCACCTCCCACAGATAGTGATGACGATGCAGGAGTAGATGATGGGTATGTGGCATGGTACTCTACAGAGTTACCATGACACCTCCCAACATCCATAGATGCAGATGAGGAGGACATAGCTGTAGTGCTGGAGAGACTGGAGGGAGAGCATGCTACCCTGACACATGCACACCAAGCTGCCCTCGAGGAGATTAGAGCTCTGACGGAGGAGAGGGATGCACTGATATTGGAGAGAGATACCACACATCAGGAGTGGGATACAATGATACAACAGAGAGATCACTACCATAGGCACAGAGAGGCCCTCAGGGCCAAATACGGTGATACAGGCACCACTTCGAGTCTGGGTCACGGGGTGCAACATCGGAGGACCACCAATAAGCAAGCGATAGCGCCATTACGAGCACCCGGTATGGTGAGTCTAAGCACCTATCAAGCTCTCCTCACCGAGGTGAGATACTATGAGGATTCCTTGGCATAGCATGCCCCTGATGTGCCTCATTACGGTGTGAGGAGGAGATCAGCGATAGCCACAACTAGTGGTGCATCGGAGGGTGTGAGCACCGGAGAGATCGAGGTGGCGGCAGGGCCCCAGCAGTAGGTGCTTCTAGCTCAATAAGAGGTGGCTAGGAGAGACAGCTTGGGCCAGAGGAGGGTGGAGGAGATAGTGTCTTCCACCTATCCGAATTTACTATATAGATATGTTATTTTTGTGTTGATATACTAATGTAGCCTCGGTTTTGAAGGCATTTTTGATGTATGATATAGATGGCTTGATTGAAAGCCATCCATTATTTTTTGTACAGACACTCATGTATATATATTCATCATTTTTGTGTTATGTGATTGTACTTATGCATTTAATTTTGATGGACATAGACATATGTTGATAGAGGATAGATGGATAGATGTGATGTGATTTGATATGATTGATAGATTTATAAACTAAACAAGTTTAAGATGTTAATTTAATTGTAATGAAATAGATAGATGGATTCACATGTGTTTTTAATACATGCTTTGATGTGTTTTAGACGAAGTAGATAAGATGAGTATAGATAGATGATAGATTTGACTAAATTAACATGTTAAATGTCAATTTAATTGGATAAACAACAAATAATAATGGGAAATGTTCCTTGTGACCAGAAAAGGATGTAATGATATAATCTTTGTTTAGAAATAAAAAGTAATACGTCTATATAGGAAAAAGAATGATAAGTTAGGCCCCTAACCAACCATAAATAGAGACTTTGATAGGAAACCGAAAGATGATGCACATAAGGCCATAGACACAGATAAAATGAACCTGACACTAGTTATTCATAAACCAGATCTAAAAGATAGATAGAACAAAAGTAAGTATGTATCTCGTCAAAATATACGAAGGAAAAAATATATGCTCATATTGGGAAAATAGGGTCTCCATATGATTGAAAAAGGTCTTATGTCTTAGGTTCATGATTTTTTTGATAGAAGATCAAATTGATCAATGCAAGAAGTTTCTTTGATATAGAAAGACCGATCGATACGAGAAGTATTTCATGATGCTAAAAAGTGAAAAAAGCTGGCCGAAGGGGAAGTCTCATATTGCAAAGAGTTGATCAATGTGAGAAGCCTGAAAATTCCATGAGATAAACAGCCATCCTTCAAGGGAGCAGTCTGTATTTTGAATTTGATGGTAGCCATCCTTCAAGGGAATGGTCTATACTTTTTAATTTATTTGATAAGGCATGGATAGCTGTCCTTCGAGGGATCAGTCTATCTTTTGGAATTAGGATAGCATCTACATTTTTTTAGAGCTTTGGAAGAAGCTGAGTTTAGACTAGATAGATCAGATAGAGGGGAAGAAAACGTATACAAACACGTACTCATGCCCCGAGTAGATTCGATTAAGATAAACACTTAGGACAGATGAAGTAGTGATTAAGGTGTTCCTACCATGAGGAGGAACATATCCATAAGAAAAATTCCATGAGTAGAGCCACGGTACTCATATTTAAGGTAGAAAAGACATAACGTGGAGAACCACATAGTTCTGAATCACTACGAAATGCATGACTGGTTGTAGATGGATGAAGAATCTGGTGTTGCGACTAAGATCGTGTAAGATAGATTTTAACAGTAGAAGGGCCTTAGATGCAAAGCATTAAGAGGTTCCATTTCGTACACCATCCATGGAAGATAGGTCATAAGCCCTGGACCCATTTTTATGAGTGACAACATACGAGACCCATCCAGCTTAGGAGAAAACTTACCATGCTTTGACTCCATTCTAGTGTAGTGAAATTTTGGTTTTATTTAAGAACAAGATCACCAACTTTGAAGTCACGGTGCTTTGTAAGTGCTTGTTATAAGCATGTTTGACATGATCAAGATAGACTTGATGATGCTCAAGAGCATTAAGATGCCACTCATCGAGCAACTCAAGCTGTGCTAGATGATTTTGACGATAGTCCTCATCGAGAGACAAATTCTCTGAGAGAGACACGAAGAGATGGGATCTGGACTTCCAAAGGAAGAACAACCTCAGACCCATAGATGAGAGAGAAGGGAGTAGCACCAATAGGAGTACGAATGCTAGTCCGATAAGCCCAGAGAGCAAAAGGGATATGTAAATGCCAATCCCTACCAGCTCGACTAGTTACCTTTGTGAGGATATTACACAAAGTTTTATTGGAAGCCTTAGCTTGGCCGTTAGCTTGGGGATAGTATGGAGAAGAAAAGCTGAGTTTGATATTGAAAGTGTCACAAAGGTTCTACAAATCAATGTTTTTGAAAGATTTACCATTGTTTGTGATGAGTTTGTGTGGGACACCAAAGTGACAAATGATGTGTTGATAGACAAAATCAACAATGGGTTTAGCTTTGGTTGATGAAAGAGGAATAGCTTCCACCCACTTAGTGAAGTATTCTATGGCAGTAATGATAGAGTGATGATCTTTGTGAAGAGCAAGGATTGATGAGACCAATGAGATCAAGACCCCATTGTGAAAAAGGCCACAAATCCACTGCATGTTGTAACACCTGACTAGGGATATGTGTAAGATTGGAATGTTGTTGACACTTGACACATTTCTTAGTGTATTCAATAATGATCTCGATTAAGAGAAGGCCAATAATAACCTAAATGTAAGATGCATTTAGCTACGGCCAAGCCACTAAAATTTCCACCACGGATACCATCATGGACTTCCTAGATGGCTTTAGATGATTCAGGGGTTTTGAGGCACAAGAAAAATACCATCAAAACCACGTTTGTAGAGGATTCCACCTAGAATAGTATAGCAATTAGCGCGTAGGATAAAATATCTTCTGCCATTGGAAGTCAGATTTGGAGGAAGCACTGAATGGGATAGATAATAAAAATGTGCTAATACCACTCATCTTGAGTGTTGGTTGTGATGACGTTGATTGAAGTCAACTGCTCGAGATGAGAGGGTTGGTCTAAATGTTGAACAACCACATAAAGTCGCGAGTCTTTAGTAAAAGGCAGAATAAGCGAGGCTAAAGAAGCCATTGTATCTAAAAATCAATTCGCAGTGCAAGGAATAGCTTGGATAGTAAATTTATCAAAAGATTGAAGTTGAAAGAGAATGATATCGCGATATTTTTGAAGAATATCATTTTTGCATTGATAGACACCAGTGACTTGATTAACGATGAGCTCAGAATCACCAAAGATGTTGATATGGTGAGTTCCAAGATTAATGGCATTTTGAAGACCTAAAACAAGAGCTTCATATTCGGCCATATTATTGGTACACTCAAAGTTAAGCTTGTGTGTGACCAGGATAGGTGCACCCCAAGGAGGAATCATGACAAAACCTGCACCTCCCCTTGCTAACATTTAGACCCATCAAAGAAGAGTTTTATTTTAAGTGGAGACAAACTAAAATTGATTTGTTGGATGTACTCATCTGGGAATTGAGCAAGGGGAATTTGAGTGTCCGGAAGAGGAGTATCAGTTAATTGATCCGCAATGACTTGACCCTTGATAGATTTTTGCAAGATGAACTCGAGATCAAACTCTGTCATGAGCATGAGCTAACAAGTGATACGATCATTGTGATAAGGTTTCACATGCATTGTCTTGAGTGGATTGACACTTGTAACAATATAAGTTTTGTGATTAAGGAGGTAGTGATGAAGTTTAGAAGTGGCGAAGAAGAGAGCACAACATAATTTTTCAGCTTCGAATAGCGTGTCTCATACTCATGAAGAGTGCGACTGATATAATAGATGGCTTGTTCTTTACCACTAGTGTCTGATGTGAGATCATGGCTCCAAAAGCATGATCAGTCACATAAATATAAAGATAGAATGGTTCCCCCTCACGTGGAGGTGTAAGCACAGGTGGAGAAAGAAGATAAGCTTTGAGATCATCAAATGCCTTTTGGCAACGCTCATCCCATTCAAAATGAACATTCTTACGGAGGAGATGATGAAAAGGTTGACAATGGCCTGATATTTGCGAGATAAAACGCGAAGCTTAGCGATTGAAGGCATCCTTGAAGAATGTGGAGCTGCTTTAAGTTAGAATGGGGAGGCATCTCGAGGATAGCCTTTATTTTTGTGGGATCAACTTCAATGCCCCTAATAGAAATGATAAAGCCTAAGAGTTTACCAGTGAGAACGTCAAACACACATTTAGATGGATTTAGGAGAAGACAAAAATGAATGAGCCTCTCAAAGAGAGGTGTAAGAATGAAAAGATGATCCTGACAGCATTTGGATTTACCGAGGAGGTCATCAACGTAATCTTCCATAGATTTGTGTAAGAGATCATGGAAGATGTAGGTCATTACACACTGATAAGTTGCTCCAGTGTTCTTAAGACCGAAAGGCATGACATGATAATAAAAAGTCCCCTAAGGAGTTATGAAGGAGGTCTTATGTTGGTCCTCTAGTGCGATGAGAATTTGATTATATCCCGAGAAACCATCCATAAGAGAAAGCATCTCGTGACCTGTAGTTAAATCCACTAGTTGATCGATATTAGGTAGAGGAAAATCATCTTTTGGACAAGCGAGATTAAGATCCCAAAAATTGGTGCAAATTTTTCCCAATAGCTTTGGTTACTTGGTACTACATTTGAAACTCAATTTTTCCCAATTGTGGATAGTCAATGGGTTGGATTAAGTTAGCGGAAAGCAAGCACCTTTGCAACTCTTCTTTAACAAGAAGGGCTACACGAGGATACATTTTACGTAATTTTTCTTAACTGGTTTGATGTCCGGAAGAGTAACGATATTGTGGACCAAAATATCAGGATCAAGCATATCTTCATATGACCAAGCAAAATCTTGGCGATGGTTGGAAAGAAAGGTGGTGAAGTCTCCTAACTCATGTGGATTAAGAGATTGATCGACCTTAATGATGTGAGGGTCTTTAAAAGTCCCTATATTAAGGTCGACAAAGGGCTTTGTTGAGAAGTGTAGATGTATCGAAGGAATGGTTTTAGGAAGATAAGAATCCTCTGTCCCTAGATAGGTGAGGATAGAATCATCATCCGCATAGTGGATAGTGTTGATAGTGGGAGAGTTGTCTCCACCTATTTCAGGAAGACTAATGGTATGGAAGTGGATTCGCCATTAGTTTTATAGGTCAACGGACCTAAGGAGATGGGATGGAAATTGTGTCATCCACATCAAGTGATGCTTCGACCTAACGGGAGAAGATGGTTCCTCAATGGAAAAAGGCTCATTGAGAATGGTGACGATGGCTTTTGAGAGAGGTTTAAACCCTAAACCAAAATTTTGATGTGGTTTAAGAGTTAGAATGGACATGAGGTCATGGACACCCTGTTCATATTTTCCCGAGGCCAAAGCCCTTCCACGCGCATCGATATAGATATTTTTTTGCAAATGCGGGATTCTCAGAGACAATCAAACCCTCAAATAGGGTTTGGCCCTAGGGGGAGAATTTGGATTATAGTGAGGTGTATCAAGACCACCGTAGATGAAGTTAGTTTATTGGTTGGGCGAAACAATAATGATGATGTGACCAAGACCAGGCTGATATTCTCGGTTGTTTGTTTGGTCTACCATACTCATTAGGTTTGGTCAAAAGAGAGAAGAGGAAGCTCTCCTAGAGAAAAATGCTGCAACATATCTTCTAGATTTTGTAAATCTGGTAGTTTTGTTGCAAGTATGCAAGAGGATGAAGCCTTATCAGGAGAACAAGCATTCTCCTTTGGAGGGTAGACCCTGTGGTCATGTCACATTGTGCGGAAGGAAAAGGATCTCCTAGATGAGTATAGATTTTTCCCTCATACTGATATTTTAAGCATCAATGGAGGGTTGATGGGACAAAGTTCATTGTACAAATCTAGGAGTGTCTAAGGATCATATTGTAGTAGAATTTCCCTTCAACAATGTAAAAAATCTAATGAAGCAGTTTCTTACCTACCCGAATGGGCAGGACCACAGTTCCTAAAGTAACTGCCAGCTGATCGTTAAATGATCGAAGGGTGAAAGGCGGTGGTGACACTACGTTCTTTGGTAATTGTTATCCAAAATTCACCCCCAGGGTAAATTTTGATAACATACATTAACTTCTCAAGTCCCAGGCAAATAGATTGATTCAGGGCAAAAGATCATGTTTCTAGGGTCCCCTCAGATTTTTTCTAACTCCCCTGTCTAAGAAGAAAAGAGCAAGTTCTGAGAAAAGGTGAAAAAGTTACAGAAAACAAGCTTAGGCCAGGAAAAATCATGAAAAATGGCTAATTCCTAGTCCTCGCAATAGTCGGGACATGAGGGACATCTGGGCGTGAATCGGCCGAAAGGCCGCTAGCGCAGCCGCAGAGCACTTGGAATGCTTGGGACGCGGGATGCGGAAAGCCGGTTCGGCCAAAGGAGAAAAGAAAATCGACGAACTACTGAGTGAGGGGATGCAGGGACATCTGGTCCATGAGGATGCAAAGGACGTGAGCCACCCGAATCAGGCCGGCGCAGAGAACATCGATTCGGGACATCCGGGATAGCGGACGCTGAAGATGCGGATAGCCGAAGGAGCCGAGAGCCAATCACATTACGCCACGTGTCATTGGCAGAAAAGGGACAAGGAAGCCCATTTTGGGTGGATCGGAGAATTTGTCCCAAGCGCTTGGGACAGCCATGTCGTGAGGACGCGAGGGACGTGAAAAGCTGGCAGACCCGGAGACCAATCAAATTATGACACGTGTCACAAGGGGGAAACGTCCAAAAGTTCAAAGGGCGAGGTTTCAAGCATTGGCCCGAGCCAATAGGAATTGGACACGTGTCCAATGGAATAGGGAAGCACGGAGCTTGGGGAGGAGTTAGAGAATTTGGCAAAGTTTCAGCCAAAAAGCTAAAAGTAAAGGAAGACCCCGCACTGTCCTCCAATCAATGCATGCCACGTGTCCTCACCGGCGGGGTGTGGGGAAAAAGTGGAAAATGTTCCAAAATCACAAAAAGGTAAAAATTTTCAAGGAAAACCCACGGGTGAGTAGAGGAGAGAGAATTATGCATCCAATTAGTGCTTGACACGTGTCATCCAGGTGGCAGAGTGCGGGAAAAATTTCAAAACACATTTTCACCTGTTTTGTGCCCTAAATCTTCAGATCTCCATATCTTTTGATCCAGAGCTTGGATTTGCACGTTCTTTATATCAACGAAAGATTATAAAATTCTCTACATGATTCTAGGGTTAATCTTGAATTTTGGTGCAGTCTAGAGAGAGAAAGTTGAGAAATGGCTCTGACACGTGTTCATGACCAGAAGTGACATTTCAGCGACCAAATTAATGCAGAATGGGTCGCATTCTCCTCCAAATTGGTCAAAAATGATAGGGTATGGGTTTGTAAGGTCCCCCACACCATTTTAATGCATCTGAGTCACGGAGGAATGGGCTCTCACATTTTTGTATGTTTCTGTCTCCTGGGCTCGACCCATGTAATGTAAAAGCCAGATTTGGCTCATTTCTAGAGGGGGGAACATTTTTGGGCATAGCAACTTCCTATTTTCACCTCCAGCAAGTGATTGTTTGAAGAATCAGACCTCTTCAAAGACTGTAATGATTTTACCTCTCTGAGGTTGTAATGCATGGTTTTGACACTGAAATGATAATGCAAGCTTTGTGAATGGTTTCAGTCCTTTGTTTGTGTTATTTGCTTCATTTCAGATCCTAAATTATATCTTATCAGTCTGTGTATGTTTTATGTTGCAATCTTTGGTCTGTGTCTATTTTCTTGACAAAAATTATTCACCACTCCTTTTGGTGCATCACCATCTTTAGTTAGTTTCAATTTTTGCATTTCTATCCCTGTCTCCTTGCAGTTTAGAGTAGGATTAGGATCTGAACCTCTGTAGTTGTGCAAATATAGATCTAAATCAGAGGAGTTTGAGGAACCAGCCTCTAATCTGAGATTCCTCTCTCGCCACAAGTCCCACACTTGGAGAGAGGTTTCCATGTTGTGTAATCACACTTGGATGCTAGAGTGATCACCCTAGAAGCCCGATCTCGCATCCGGGGTGTTGTTAGTCTGCAACAACAGTTTTAGCACGCTTGGGTGGGACATAGAGGTCTCATTTTTATTGCAGCAAGGTTTATGTGCATCTGCTACAATTTTCTTTCTTAAAAGAGCTATTATCTTGCATATCTGGCGACTCCAAGGGGAAGAATCGACTGGTTTCAGCAGTGCAGGCCTGAAAACTCATGAGAAGAATCACCACAAGGTCAAGAGTTGGAGAAGAAGAAGTGCTGTTTGAATACCTATAATTATCTCCAAGAAGAAGGCAAAGAGGAAGAAGGATTCAAAGGTCTCCATCTCCACCAAACAGAACTCTCTCAACTCCTCCACCTGGTAGGCCTTTCATTCAGTCAACAAGGGTTTTAAGGCCAATCAGAATGGCTCAAAACAATCCCTACGTCAACTTCACAGGCAGCAGCCCACTTTCCCTCAATGCACAACATCCGGTTCCTATTGCAGCCTTGAAGAACATTCCCTACTTCACTGGAGAAAATCAGACTACTCCAGGTGATCATGTTAAAGATATTGCTAACCTTTGTGCAATCCATGAAATCAATGAAATGCAAGTGGCTGTCAAGTTACTGGCATCTTCATTCAAGGGTAAAGCATTGCAATGGTTTAGAAGCCTTGGAGCTAGTTCTATCACAAATTAGAATCAGCTGTGTATAGCACTTCACGAGCAATTTGGAGAGAAGGGAGACAACTTGTCTCTTTTGGAGCAGCTGACAACCATCAAGAGAGCTCCCAATGAGTAGCTGACCGATTTCAACTTTAGATTTCAAAAGACTTGGGAGAGAATTCCAAGAGTGGCCATCGTCAGCAATAGCGAGAAGGTGCTTTTCTCTACTATCTCAAAGCTTTAAATTCTGATATTTCTATGTTAATTCAGTCCATGGGAGGCATAACTATCCCTATGGCTTATAGCATTGCCATTAGGGCTGAAAATTGTTTGATCCAAGCTGGAAAACTTGCCCCTAGACCTCCCATGCCATTGTTTCCAAGTTTAGAGAATCCAAACACTAGTCAAGCACCTAATTTGGCTCCTTCTCCCACTCCTAGAAATCAGAGTTCAAATGAAGCTTCCACTTCATCTCCAAGTGCCCCAAATGAGCTTCAAGAAGTCATGAAGCAATTGCAAAACCTAGGCAATGAGTTGGTTACTCTCAAAAGGTAGCAAGCCCAAAGTTTTAGACCTTCTTATCAACCCCAAGCTTAGCCTAATAGGCAGCCATACCAACAACAAAGACCACCTAACCCAGCTGCAAATATAAATTCAACAAGGCCTCCTGCCAATAGACCATTTCAGCCCTATAATTCAAATGCCATATCTTCCTCTAAGGCATTAGTACCCACACAAAACAACATTTCTCAGGAGTATGATTGGTGTTTTCCATGCAATGAGCCTCATAACCAATCCATGTGCTTCAATGGTGCTTTGAATCAAGCACTAATGGTGACAACTACTGGTGTGGAGGGTGAGGGCAGTCAAGGAAACAGTCAACAACAAGAAACATTCCAACAACAATCAGCCCCAAATGACACCACATTGGTGAACTGGCAAGCAAAAGATTTCTGTGGCATGAATCAAGTAGTTTCTCAAGGTGTTGCAGCCAACACAAGGTCAAAAAGGAGGAATTTGGGTGAAGAACAACCATTAGCCCCAACCAATCCACAACCTTCCATGGCTCCACAAATGGTTGGCAAGCAAAGTCCAATTTTAAATGCACAAGGGCAGCCAAGAACAGCCCCTAGGACAACTCAAATACCAAATTTTACCCCATACAAGGGGTGAATGTGCAAACCAAGGGACAACAAAGAGATCCTTCATCACCATTCAGTATCATTGATCAGATGAAGAAGACAAACGTCAATATATCAATGTGGGAATCCCTATCTATACCAGGATAGAGAGATTTGCTGCAAGCTGCCATGAAGGACTGGCCAACTTCGAATCAGCAAGTTCAGATGTAAGACAAAGTGCTTACAAATGCTGCCCATCTGAGGGAAATCATGGAGGACAGCAAGGTAAAATGTTGAAGCCCCCTCCTTTCTATGTTTCATTAATCATTGGAAGTCAGCTAGTGCACAATTGCATGATTGACTCTGGAGCAAGTAGTTCTGTCATGCCCAAACAAATAGCTGATCAGCTAGGGCTCCAGTATGAAACAACGTCCAAAGGGGTAGTACAGCTGGATGGGACAGTGGTAGCAACTAGTTGGAGTGATTAGAAACTTGAGTCTTACCTTGCACGCATGTCCAAATGTTGTTGTTTTACAAGATGTATCAGTCATAGACCTTCCACCACTCTTTGCCCTTTGCTTGTCAAGGGACTTCATAGCCAGGATTGGGGGATATTTGTCTGCTGATTGGTCTCACATGCTATTCAGAACGAGGTATGGAACTAAGGCTACAATCAGGTCATAACCTATTGCAAACTTCCATATTGAGCCTTACACTCCAAGTCAAATTAATGCCAATTGCTCAGCATTTGATCAAGAAGATCACCCAAGCACTGATGAAGCTGACACTAAGGTTGGAAGCATCCTGGATCTAACTCTTGATGAATGGGCAAACAAGGTACATGCATTTGATCCTTATCAAGAAGTGGAAGAATCTGAGCTAGGGGTCTATTGCATACACAAAGAAAATCAGCCTATTCCCAGCATCACCAAGCCAGATCATAAGGACAAGAATGAAGTATGGCAATTGTTCTTTGATGGGTCAAGGAGTAGACAAGGTGTAGGAGGAGGGGCTATGCTCATTTCACCACAAGGTATAAAGTATTACTTAGCCTTTCGTTTTCAGTTTTCTTGCTCAAACAATACAACTGAGTATGAAGCCTTAATTCATGGACTGCACTAGGCAAAGAAGAAAGGCATCAAGAATTTACAAGTATTTGGTGATAGTGAGCTGATCATAAACCAAGTCAAAGGAAAAAATGCTGCCAAGAATGATCTACTCAGATGCTACAAGAATCGGGTATGGGATCTTATTGAAGATTTTGAAGCTTTTAGCATCAATTCCATCCCAAGAAAAAGAATGAAGCCGCTGACAGGCTAGCAGCAATTGGGGCTGCGTTTGATGTTGTAGAAAGTATCAAAAGTGAGAAATCTCAGCCTCATATCAAATTGGTTGTGAGACCAGCTGTTCCGGATAACAATACAAGTTGGCAAGTCTTCGAGAATGATCAGCAAATTGTTAATTTCCTACAAGAAGAAGCTGAGTTCTCCGCCAGGAATCAAGACAAGCTGCAGCAACAGTATGGTGACCAAGTGGTGTAGCTGAGAACTAACAAATTACCAAAAGGCCTCATAACCTTGGAGTCAATCTTCAACCCAAATGATCAGTTCCAAAAGGAGAAAGCGAACATTCAAGTAAAGGGTGAAGATTCAGAGCCTATTTTAGTGGAAGAAGGCAAAGCATTACAAATTGGCAAAGTAAGTACCTCACAAGAGAAATCTAATTTTGTTCAGCTTTGTCAAGAGTTCCCAGATGTCTTTGCTTGGACTTACAAAGATCTAAGAGGTTTTAGCCCGAAGTTGGGACAACATACTATTGAGCTAGATCCGGAATCCAAGCCTGTTAGGTAAAAGCAAAGGCTAGTGAATCCCCATATTGAACCTCTCATGAGAAAAGAGTTAAGCAAGCTTATTGAGGCCAGTATCATCTTCCCCATCAAACACTCAAGTTGGGTTGCAAACTTGGTGCCAGTAAGAAAGAAGAGTGGAGAGATCAGACTATGTGTTGACTTCAGAGACTTGAATAGAGCCTCTCTCAAGGACCATTACCCACTCCCTTCCATGGAGAAAATATTACAGGTTGTAGCTGGTTCAGAGAGGTTTTCATTGCTAGATGGATACTCAGGCTACAATCAGATAATGGTGAAGGAAGAAGATCAATTCAAGATGGCCTTCACTACAAAATGGGGCACATATGCTTACAAGAAGATGCCATTTGGACTGTCGAATGCCGGAGCAACATTCTAGTGAGCTATGGATATGGCGTTCAAAGGCTTGATCAACAAGATAATGCTGGTATACCTAGATGATATCACCGTCTTCTCAAAGAATGCAGTAGACCATCTCTTTCACCTCAGGCAAGTGTTTCAGAGGTGTAGAAGATTCGGAGTGTCTTTGAATCCTAAGAAGTGCATCTTTCTTGCACATGAAGGAAAGCTCCTTGGTCACATTGTCTCTAAGGGAGGATTAGCAATTGATCCAGAGAGGGTTGAAGCCATAAGAGCACTACCATTGCCAAGCCACAAGAAGGCCCTTCAGAGTTTCTTGGGAAGGATAAACTTTGTTCGAGGTTTGTCCCAGTTTTTTGTAGCCCTGGTCAAGCCCATCACCAAAATGTTAAAGAAGAGCATGGATTTCAAGTGGACAGCGAAGGAAAGGAGAGTTTTGAAGAAATCAAAGAAGTTATCTCTCAAGCACCAACTCTCATCAACTCGAGACTTCTCCAAGGATTTCATCCTATATGCATTTGGAGGTAATGACACTATTTCTACCATTTTGGTACAAGAGAACAAAGATAATGATGAGCACCAATTGCCGTCTTGGCCAGAGCCTAGATGACTATGAGGTGAGGTACTCTTTTATTGAGAAGCATGTACTTGTAGTAATCAGAAGCTTGAAGAAATTCAAGCATTTAGTCTCAAACAACAAGGTCCAGTTGTTGGTCTCACATGCTAGGGTTAAGGACTTCCTCCTCAACAAGGATTTGAATGAGAAAAGGGCAGGTTGGATCACCCGTGTCATGGAGTATGACATTGAGATCAAGATCACCAAGCTGGTAATAGGGAAAGGATTGTGTGAGCATCTGGTTTTGGGAAGCAAAAAGAAGTATGCATTGAAGAAGAGGCTGTTTTGACACCCAGACAGCCATGAGCCAAGTGGCAACCAAGAAGAAAACAATGCTGCCCCCACTCCTTATTGGACCCAAGACATTATCCACTTCCTAGGCATAGGCCTATGCCCTCCGAGAGATGAACAAGACACAAAGGAGACACTTCAGATTGCAGGTTGTTCTGTATGCCATTGTTGATGGAGTTTTGTTCAAGAAAGATGTAAATGGAGTGCTGCTGAGATGCATTAGCACAAATCAGATTCAAAGGGTGTTGGAAGAGTTTCATGGTGGACCAGCTGGTGGTCATTTTGCACCAAGAGTGACAGCTCTAAAAATCATGAAGGTTGGTTATTATTGGCCTAAAATCTTTAGTGATTGCTATGCATGGATCAAGAGGTGTAAGAATTGTGCATTCTTCACAGGAAAAGAGAGACTTGCTGCCCTTCCATTACATCCAATCTCAGTTGACCAGCCATTCATGCAATGGGGTTTGGACTTCATTGGAGTCATTAATCCCAATTCAAGCCAAGGGCACAAATGGATTTTGACAGCCACAGACTACTTCACCAAATGGACAGAAGCAGTAGCACTCAAAGAGGCAAATGAGTCTAGCATCTTAGACTTTTATGAGGGGATAACAACCAGATTTGGTGTACCTACCACAATAATCTCTGATAATGCATTGGCATTCATTAGATCTAAGGTGACTGAGTGGGCTATCAAGAACGGTATTTACCTAAGCACTTCATCAAACTATTACCCCCAAGGTAATGGCTAGGCCAAGTCTACAAACAAGAACTTGTTGAGGATCATTAGGAGGACTCTTGACGAGAATCAGAGGTCTTGGCATACCAAACTGAAATCAGCCTTATGGGCTAATAGGATAACTCCCAAAAGATCCACAGGTAACTCTCCATTCAAACTTGTCTATGGAAGAGAGGCAATCTTGCCCATGTCACTTGAGTTGCCAACATTGGAACTCATGAAGCAGCTGGAGTTGCTTGAATTTGAGCCCATGGAGGTGAGGTATGCAGAGTTGATGGAGCTGCAAGAGATCAGAAATCAGGCATCCCAAGCAATGGAAAAGGATCAAGCTTTGATCAAGAAGACCTTTGATAGAAAGGCCAAGGATAGATCTTTTCAGGTTGGAGATCTAGTGTTGAAATGGGATGTGGATAGAGCAAAACCGGGAAGGCATTCAAAATTTGATGCCATTTGGAGTGGCCCATACATGGTCACGAAGTGCAAGAACAACAATGCTTTTAATTGGCCTCATTGGATGGTGAAGAACTGCAGATTCCAGTCAATGGAATCTATCTCAAGTGTTGCTTCTAGAGGAAAATTCACTACCTTGTAAATATTAGATTAGATTTTCATTCCTCCAAGTGCTTGTGCACATTGTTTTGTTGTAGGTTAGTTTTGTTTTCCCTAAGTGCTTTGGCACAACTTGTTGTCCATGGAGATGTTTTGCAGTCCTTGCTTGCCCATCAGGTGATTTTCCATCTTCCTCCTTACACATTCTAAGTCAGTTAGGGTTCTAAACTGAATATTTGATGACTCCATGCCCAATGGACTACTTCAGGCAACTGGTATCTTCTACCTAGCAGGCAGGTAACCCCACTGAGTCGCCAAATTGTTATCCAAAATTCACCCCCAGGGTAAATTTTGATAACATGCATTAAATTCTCAAGTCCCAGGCAAATAGATTGATTCAGGGCAAAAAATCATGTTTCTAGGGTCCCCTCAGATTTTTTCTAACTCCCCTGTCCAAGAAGAAAAGAGCAAGTTCTGAGAAAAGGTGAAAAAGTTGCAGAAAACAAGCTTGGGCCAGGAAAAATCATGAAAAATGGCTAAGTCCTAGTCCTCGCAATAGTCGGGACATGAGGGACATCTGGGCGCGAATCGGCCGAAAGGCCACCAGGCAGGCCGCAAAGCACTGGAACAGTTGGGACGCGCGGGACACGGAAAGCCGGTTCGGCCGAAGGAGAAAAGAAAATCGACTAACTGTTGAGTGAGACAGATGCAGGGGACATCGGGCCACGAGGATGCAAAGGACACGAGCCACCCGACCGGCCGACGCAGAGAACTTCAGTTCGGGACATCTCAGGGACAGCGGACACGGAAGACATGGATAACCGAAGGAGCCGAGAGCTAATCAGATTATGCCATGTGTCATCGGTAGAAAAGGGACAAGGAAGCCCATTTCGGGCAGATCGGAGGAATTTTTCCCAAGCAGTTTGGGACAGCCGGGCCGTGAGGATGCGAGGACACGAAAATTCGCGAGACCGGAGACTAATCAAATCACGACACGTGTCACAAGGGGGAAACGTCCAAAAGTTCAAAGGGCGAGGTTTCAAGCATTGGCCCGAGCCAATAGGAATTGGACACGTGTCCAATGGAACAAGGAAGTGTGGAGCTTGGGGAGGAGTTAGATAATTTGGCAAAAGTTTCGGCCAAAAAGCTAAAAGTAAAGGAAGACCTCGCGCCTCTGTCCTCCAATCAATGCATGTCATGTGTCCTCAGTGGCGGGGGCGTGGGAAAAAAGTGGAAAATGTTCCAAAATCACAAAAAGGTAAAAATTTTCAAGGAAAACCCATGGGTGAGCAGAGGAGAGAGAATTACGCATCCAATCAGCGCTTGACACGTGTCGTCTAGGTGGCAGAGTGCGGGAAAAGTTTCAAAACACATTTTCACCTATTTTGTGCCCTAAATCTTTAGATCTCCATATCTTTTGATCCAGAGCTTGGATTTGCACGTTCTTTATATCAACAAAAAGCTTATAAAATTATCTACATGATTCTAGGGTTAATCTTGAATTTTGGTGTAGTCTGGAGAGAGAAAGTTGAGAAATGGCTCTGACGCATGTTCATGACCAGAAGTGACATTTCAGTGACCAAATTAATGCAGAATGGGTCGCATTCTCCTCCAAATCGGTCAAAAATGACAGGGTATGGGTTTATAAGGTCCCCCATGCCATTTTAATGCATCTGCAGTCAAGGAGGAATGGGCTCTCACATTTTTGTACGTTTCTGTCTCCTGGGCTCGACCCATGCAATGTAAAAGCCAGATCTGGCTCATTTATAGAGGGTGGAACATTTTTTGGGCATAACAACTTCCTCTTTTCACCTCCAGCAAGTGATTGTTTGAAGAATCAGACCTCTTCAAAGACTGTAATAATTTTTACCTCTCTAAGGTTGTAATGCATGGTTTTGACATTGAAATGATAATGCAAGCTTTGTGAATGGTTTCAGTCCTTTGTTTGTGTTATTTACTTCATTTTAGATCCTAAATTATATCTTATCAGCCTGTGTATGTTTTATGTTGCAATCTTTGGTCTGTGTCTATTTTCTTGACAAAAATTATTCACCACTCCTTTTGGTGCATCACCATCTTTAGTTAGTTTCAATTTTTGCATTTCTATCCCTATCTCCTTGCAGTTTTTAGAGTAGGATTAGGATCTGAACCTCTGTAGTTGTGCAAATATAGATCTAAATCGAGGATTTTGAGGAACCAGACCTCTAACTGAGATTCCTCTCTCAGTTTCACAAGTCCCACACTTGGAGAGAGGTTTCCATGTTGTGTAATCACACTGGATGCTAAAGTGATCACCCTAGAAGCCTAATCTTCATCCGGGGTGCTCTTGTGAGTTTGCAACAATAGTAACTTAAGTTGCTCGAATGTGTGGGAGGAAATGATGTTGAGTGCAGCACCACTGTTGATCATAGTGCATTTTAACGTAGTGTTGTTGATTTGAACTATGATAAAGAGGGGAGCATCTAAATCCTCAAAAGAAAGGGGAGGAATTTCAGAATCCTCAAAGGAAATGGCAGTTTATGGTCTATTCAACCCAACAACCATCTCAAAAGGTTGGGGCTCATCTAAATTCACTGTGATGCAACGCAGATTATCAATCAGATCCTGGCGATGTTGTGGAGATGATTGAATGAGGTCAAAAAGAGACATTTTGACCGGAACATGGGTGAGTTGTTTCATAACACTCTCCTCAACTGACACGGGAATCTAAGCCCGAGGTGAAGCATGAATAGAGACCCAAGGTCTCAAGGCTAATGAGGAAGGATGAACTCCTTCAAGGGCCACAAAAATGACAACCCGTGGTCGAGAGGTTGTAGAAGATGATGGATTATCATACTGTTGTGCTTTAGTGGCGATATGAATTGTGTCAATTTGAGAAGGTGGAAGATCATCCGGAGTGGAATTAATAGAATTAGAGGTCTGGTAGACCATTCGGACTCAAATGTAGTTAAGATGATAGGAGAAACTTGATCCTCCTCCCCTTCTAGTAGAAGATCACTTTCTTCCAAGAGACTTCTAATGACAGATTGAAGGGCTTTACATCCCTCGGTGTCATGACCTAGAGTGTGGTGGTAAGCACAAATCAAATCGAGTTGAACCATGAAGGTTTTACTCCTTTAGGATTATAAGGTTTGATCGGAGGAAGAGACATAGATTAAGATTGAATAAGTTGGCGAAGGATTTCAGTATAGAATCCCGTAGATGAAGATGAGGAAAAAGATGACGAAGGTGCCTCTTTTTCCTTAACAAACTACCGAGGTAAAAGAATCTACATATCTAGTTTGTGATCTTTTTAGGGATCTTTTTTCTCTTCTCGGAAATTGGGAAAAGTAGCCTTGGGTGCTTGAGATGGAAGCAAGTGAGGCAAGATTGATTTTGGTGGAGGATGAGCTCCTAAGATAGATTTTAAAGATGACAAAGATGTGATAAGTGTGGTGGTCTTCGAGAGATGAAGAAGGCTACTTGGTCGAAATAGACGATGATTTAGATAAGACTGATTTAGATGAGGGAGGAGCTCCCAAAATAGGTCGGATAGGAGGAATAAAGGGTGCCTTGGCTTTTGGTGACAAAGATGATGGTTCTGAAAAAGAGGTGATGCCCTTCTAGTGGGTAAATCCATTTTACGAGGCACCTGAAGATGGTGTTGTAGAAGAAGACACCTTCTCAACGGATAAATCCAATCTTTTATGACGTGTAGAGAGGGATTTTTAGGGAAGGCACCAAGAGTCTTAATAGTCTGAAATATTGGTTTTCCTTTTTGGGGATGGTGACAACTTTGACTTGCATAAGGTGATTGTAACCTTTTCGAGGAAGCGAGATGGTAAGCTACGATGATGCAACATTAGACTTTAGTTTTCTCGGTTTAAGTTCGAGAACCGAAAGTGTAGGTGCCGGTGCTATTTCTTTAGGATTTTCCTTAATAGGCAAGGCAACATCGGTGATGGAAGAAGTGGATGATGAAGAAGTAGTTCCTTGTGAGGAAGATACTTCCAGTACAGTAATTGTGGGTGCAACTACTGTAGGATAGAAAATGGGAAGAGTCAAAATTGAAGATGCTTCCATTGGTAGAGAAGTTGGTATGACTATAGGTATGTTCACCAATGGCATAGTCACAATAAAAATAGGAGAAATAGAAGTAGATGTATTCGTTGTGGAAACTTGAAGAGATGTAAATGCCTCAAGCATCAAAAGAATGTATGACAACGAGACAGATGAGGATGACACTGTCTCTGGCATGGATGGAAGATCGAGATAAAGAGGCAGAGAGAGATGAATCCATCTCTAACAATGGAGGAATATTCAAAGATGAATTTTCCAAAGATGGTGGAATCTCAGAGATTAACGGAGCAGGAGGAAGTTCCGATTCGGTCAACGTATTCATAGATGGCTTAGGTTTAGAAGAATATTCTTCAGTAGAGATGAAGCTGATAGTATGAGTGTTTGGTTTTGAGACCCTGAAGCATCATTGTTTGGGGAATGATTGGGAAAAGGTTGTTTAAAGACATCAAGTTCCTGATTTGGGGGAGCATTTGGGTTATCCAGAATGAGCTCACCTTTATCAATGAATTTTTGGACAAGATTTTTGAAGGTCTGACATCATTCAATGTCAAGGCCTTTGCTTCTATGATAATGACAGAAGTGATTTTCCCTGTACTGAATGGTTGTTCTTGGCTTTCATCAAAATTTCTAATAGGGGGAAGTTTGATCATGTGAACTTCCAACATTTTTTATAAGATAAAAGCATATGATTCCCCCAACGAAGTAAAAGATAGAGATGACGAGGGTCCTTTTTGAGAAGATGAAGAGTCTCTCTGAGGTGTTTGATTAGAAGTGTTATCAGCTCGTGATGTTTTTAATACGATAGTGTTGGTGGACCCCTGATTCTTGTCTTTATTAGAAGTGAAAGGGTTTGATTTTGTAAACCGAGAAAAATCTGGTTTAGATTTAGAGTGAAGTTTTAACTTCCCTTATTCAATGGCACGAGACTCAAGTTTGCATGCCATTGTAAAGGATTCTTCAAATGTATGAAAGGTTTGAATCCTTAAAGTGGAAGAAATATGATTAGCGCAAGACCAAGTAAACAACTCGATCTGTTGAGATTGAGGGAGGGAGAAAGATAATTGATTTATTATTCCTCTCCAATGAGTGACAAAGTCTGCAATAGACTTGTCATCGAATTGACGAATGTTATAAAGATCTGTAATCGATATTTTATGTGTGATATTTATTGAGAAGTTTTCAAAAACATCTGAGCTAATTGAGAGAAAGAAAACAGGGAATGTTGAGGAATGTTATTGTACTAGTCTAAAGCAGGCCCTACTAGAGACATAGGGAAAGTAGAGAGCATAAGCTCCCGATCCTAGACTATAAGGTAGCAAGCGTGTTTGAATGCTTGCAGTGCTTTGAGAATCCTCCCGACTTTGAAATTTTGAGAACTTAGGAATTTCCCATTGGGGAGGATAAGGCTTAAAATCCACTGATGGATGAATCAGTTCATTACACACTTCTTCAAAAGAGTATGAAGGGCGAGCCCTTTTGGTGGAGGCTTCTAGGTCTATGATTTTGTTGAAAAGAATTTGGATGATGTCAGATTGAGGAGGAGGCATGTTGGTATGTCCCGCATAAGAAGTGAATGGTAGATTTTGTTGAGGCGTTAACAGGGGATTCATCTGCTGATTAACAGGATGATAAGAGGAATAACCAAGAATTTTGGGTGATGCCTGGTGAGGTATTTG
This sequence comes from Taxus wallichiana var. yunnanensis, assembly GCA_018340775.1. NCBI lineage: Eukaryota > Viridiplantae > Streptophyta > Pinopsida > Cupressales > Taxaceae > Taxus > Taxus wallichiana. The sequence goes on along the minus strand of CM031236.1, from coordinate 442,593,938 downwards.
TTGTGAAGGAGCCTGCGTATAAATAGGTTGTGAGATGACAAGTGGTTGAGAGAAAGGTGGTTGAATGAAAGACAGAGCCTGTGATTGGTGGGCTCCTACACTTGTTGACTGAATCAGAATGGATTGAGGAACATGGGTGTTGATTTGATTGGACATGGTGGGGAACAAAATCTGAATGAGGATTTTGATTACCATATTGGTTATTAAGGGTGCCGACGCCAGAGAATGGGTAAAGGTCACTGTCGTTGGAGCATTGGAATAAAGACCAGATGGAGGACAAGAAGAAGGAACCGACTGACTCGTAGAAGGGGGTTGATTCATAGAGAGATACTGACCCTGAGACACAATAGACGACATAGAAGAATTAACAACAATCTATGAGAGTGCGGATGCACCCATCATAGCTAAAGAAGAGGGCCTCTCAAAAGTAGGTTGTGGAGTAGCCGAGGTAGCCACAATACTAGGGATAGGAAAGATCGTTTGAGAACCAGTTGACATGGTCGGTGGAAGAGAAAAAGGAGGCATAGATGCACCACCCTCTTCCGTGGTTCAAGGCAAAAAAAAGTATGCTAACTGTTTTATAAAAGCATAGGATGGTTCATGAGAATAATTGTAAACTTGTTGGATTGGTGGTCCTGATCAGATATTCAAATAGACTTATGCACTAGATAGTCCATAAGGGCTACAGATTACGATCAAGGAGCACCTGAAATTTAGGATCTCTGCAAGGAACATACTCTATATCGAAAGCGAGATGATACCTCACGAAGGACTGGGAAGCTGGACATGATGGGATCACTTTAGGATGATAGAAAGGATTATATGACCAAGATGGGGAACTAACTAATAGCGGTCCCGAGGAAGACCCAAGGGGTGCCGAAACATCCACATTAGTGGTGATCTTGGATGAAGAAGGGGCCAGTTGAGCCATTTTTCTAGATTGTGACCGGGTGATGACCGTCATAAACAAGTAGAAATATAGAAAAAGAAGATTGACCTAACTAATGCATAGAAAATTCAAGCAGTGTGGGTGATTATCTCTTTTAAGTTTTCATGCTTTTAAGAAAGAAAATATTAGGGAAGGCTTTTTAGAATAGGAACTACTCAGATAGCCAAACTAAGGATGGTTTGGGGAATGTTTTGGTGAGGAGTCCCGAAGGCACTTCAGTAAAATACTGGTACGTGGCTTGATATAGGGGCCTACCCCACACTTCACACACTGCTGCGATAAGGGAGTCAGGTGCTTTGCCAATATATACTAGAACTTCCGTGAATTTATAGCGCGGCCCGAGTACCGCGTAGGCTCTTCCTCTTGGATGTCACTTCCAAGTAGGCGAGGCCAAGGAAGGAATTTTTGTTTAAATGCTTAATACCTAGTGATTTTGGCTTTGTGTGCAAGGGTGAAAAATAAAAATCAAATAGTTTCACTACCGATTTTGATCAATTTTCCAACCTATTTAGAAAACTAGATGAAGAGCATACAAATGTGAAATGACAAAGAAGTTATTTTTAAGCACTAAAAATGAAGTGTTTTATTTTTGATGAAGAAAAGTCAAACAAATTCTTTCCCAAATGTGATTAAATTATTTTTAAGCACCAAAATCGAAATGTTCGAAAGTGCGCTAGAAAACAAACAAAAAAGTTCTTTTTAAGTTATTAAAAATAAGAGAAAACATCGTAAAAGAGAAATACCTGTAGATTTAGCTCTCCAAGGTGTGTGGACTTCAAAAAGCGTGTTTTTGAGCTCTTCCCCTCGAACAATCCCACAAACAAGCAAAGTGCTCCATAAGAAAAGGTTAAGCAAACATACAAACAAATCTGAAAAGATATATCTAGATAATAGTAGAATGAAAATTTCTATTTAAGGAACTAGAAAACTTCCAAGGAAATAACAATTTTGCATAAAGAGATGAATCAAAAATTCAATCTTGAAATCAAATGAAATATTTACTAATATTTGAAATAGAAATTGGGATTTAGATTTGCAAGAAAGAAAAACTTTGACTTTGCCAATTACAAATGAAAGAAGCAAGACCAAAATGAAGGAAGGAAATGCTTAAGGAAAACTGATGAAAATCAGTGAAGAAAAAGAACAAAAGCTCAAAACTGGAAAAGAAATGAACTTACCAATAGGGGACTTTGGTTCAAGTCCCACCAGGCATGCCAGAATGTAGATCAAGAATTTCCGCGCTTGTTACCTGTCCAAGTTAATGTACCAAACTAAACACAAAACCCCGAAAAACTCAAATGAAATCAATACCTGATAGATAAGACAAGATCCAAAGATGTAGGTGGAAAACAAAGCCGATGTAGAAAAAATGGGCACACACGAGAAATCTTGCAAAGTAGATATGAGAAACCTGCGAGACACAGATACTTGATAGAAAAAGACAACGTTAAAAGATATTTGGGTGGGTCGCCCAAAAGCGGGTCCGGGGAAGCGATAAGCTCCTCGGTGGATGTCATTCCACATTTTCAATTAAAGAAAGAAGCATAAATGATAAAAGATGTAAGTAAATGTCTATATTTTCTGATTAAAAATGATAGACGAGATAATGTAAACAATGACGTAAAGCAACAAAAAAGGAAACTGTGAAAACAATGCTAGTTACATGTAAAAATGTAATTAAATAGTTAATATTTAATTATCCATGAGTAAAACACAATGGGGTATAATAAACTTAGGATAGATGTTTAATTTAATTAATACTCCAAAGTGATGATATAAAGGTGCCCTAGGTTACCTAAGAAGGTAGACGAACGCGGGGGACACTAAATTGAGTAACCAATTTTAGGTGTCTATAATATATATCTCATAAACAAAAAACAAAAAATGTTGTAAAATCACAAAAACTCTAAAAATACCAACACAATTCAACCTTTGAACTATTATCCCCAATGGATGATCCAATCACTTTATGACTACCAAATTCAAAACACTTCTCCTCGCATGAATCCTCGCTTGGGAAAATCCGGCTCTCATTGTTTCCTTGTTTGAGGACAATGACCCAATACTTTACTATGTCCTCGTACCCCTACTTGGGGGCACATCCAATCAATCCTCACTATGGAACACGTTAGGGACATGTTTATTGGTTCTTGTGTTGCATTATTAGTTATAAATTATTAATTGCTTTCTTGTATCTTGATATATTACGGGGGCATCTTGATTTTATGTATCCTGGTGTTCTCTCTAATATTCTTATGTTATCTAATTGCATATCGTATTGGGGCATCATACTTTCTTGATGGCCTCTATCTATGCTCTCTTCCATTTTCATATCATACTGGGGCATCAAACCTTTTTGATGGCCCCTGTCTATGCTATCATGCATATTACAGTCTAGTCATCCTGATCTTTTATATCACAATGCATCCTATTATGTGCTATATTAAAATTAAGATGATTTTCTTCATGTGAGTATCTTCCTGCATGATTAACATCTTACTTTGCACCCCATCCATTCACCCATACTAATACATTCCCCAGTTTGGGAATTCTACTTGATCACCATTGCAGTTTGCAAATCCTACTTGATGATATTTCTCAAGTAGCATTCACTATCCAGTAGCTCCTCCTCCCCCACCATGCTCACCATGTATTTGATCCATTCATCCTCGCTCCTCATTTTTACTCCTCCGCCACTTATCCCCATATTACCCTTCTCACCATTCCTATCCCCTCTCACCCATTTGTATTCTTTCCTTTCACCCTTTTGCTTCCCGCTTGACAATCTTACTTAATAACCCCTTCTATATGGAATCCTTAGTGGAGGTTTACCCTCTCCCTAAGATCTTCCCGCTATAGAATCTTCTTCACCACCTCCCTCTCATCAAAAACACTCACCACCGCACACATCTTCTCATCCTCACCTCATTCATCCTCATCACCCGCACATCCTCTCCTCACTTTCACCTAGTCCCAACTCATCCCTCCCATTTTAATTACTCTTACCACTTCATCTTCTCAAATTCCCCCAGATTTCTACCCACACATGCATTCACCATTATTGTTAACATTCCTCTATCATTCTTTCATCATCATCTTCTATTCCCGCACTAATAATTATAAGTGGGATTTCCCTAAAAATCATCAATCCTCATTCCACATGACCTCATTCACTCCCTTGGACCTTCTAGAGTTTCCCTTCATTCCTTCCCTCCTCTAAGCCCACCACTCATTGTAAGGGGGATTTCCCTAACATCCCTTTGTTGGCGTTACCCTTTCCAATCCTCGTTAGCTTTCTCCTTTTCTTCATTTTTTCTCTCACCCTTCCCCACCACTCATTGTAAGGGGGATTTCCCTAACGTCCCCTCATTAGCATTGCCTCTTTTATCCCCCATTCTCTTTTCTCTCCTATTTTTTTCCCTCAATCCCACCCTTTCTTGTCGCTTCTTACCCATCTCTCCATCTTCTCTTCACCCTCTTCAATATCTTTATTGTCTTCATCATACATCCTTTTTCTATTTTCTCATCATCCTAGTATCCTCATTTCATACATCTCCGCATCTTTTCCAATCGATGTCATTCCTCCCCTCTTTCTTCTCTGAACATTCCTTATATTATCCCCTTTACTTTATTACCCCCTTTTTGTATTTCTTTCTTTCTACATCATTTTCTTTGTTATCCTCTTCTCTCTCCCACCCCTCATCTTATTTCCCTTCCCCGTATCTTCTTCTTCCCCTTTTTCCATCATGTTTCTTCCTTACTTCCCCATCGATAACCTTTGGCTCTTTCAAATTGTCCTATATTTTTTATCATACCACCCTCCACATGCATCTCCATATAGTCTATTCCATATTATTTTCCTTGGTCTTCCTCATAATGATATGATTCCTTCAATCTTCTCCCCGTATTCACTCTACCTTACTTTCCTCTCCCCTAATTTTCACATTTCTTTTGACCACTTCTCCTTTTCTCTATCACCCCTACCTTTTCGTTCATTCTCAGTATCTGTTTCTCTTCTTTCCTCTATTCTTTTTCACACTTTGCTCGCCCCTAATAGTTTTTTTTTTTTTTTCTCCATTCTACTTCTTATTTCATCCTCTTTCCATTTTCATCCATTTCACCCCCTACTCCCACCTCGTTTTATCCTTTCCCATTTCTGCTTTTCTCGCTCTATCATTTCTTTCACTTTCATGCATCCCTATTTTCTATCTCTGTTGCTTCCTTCATTTTGCACATCTCTCTATTTATCCCTTCACCCTCTACTCTTTGTCATTTTCCTATTTTTGCCTTGTTTTTCCTTCATCATTCCCTTCTTCCCCTATCATCTCTCTCTCTTATTTCTACCTCTTCCATTTTTTCCCCTCTCCTATCTCCCTTACTCTTCTCGTAATCAACCCCCAATCCTATCCATTCCCTTTTCTCTTTCCCATACACCCTCACACCTAGCATTCAAGACCGATTGAATCCTTTCTCCATTTATGTCGTGTGGTCATTCTAGTCTCTTCCACTCCATTCTCGTCATCTTCACTGTAGAATTCATTTCTCTTCTTTTCAAGAGTTTTGTCATATATTCCATTCTCGTTAGTCCTCTCGAGGGGGCATCACCACATCTATCCATAATCACATATTCTCATGACATTTTTTTCTTAGAGGATACTATGACATCCGTCACTCACCACTTTCTATTCTCCCCAACAAACATTCACTCTACCTTTTTCTTAAGAAAAGTAGATTGAATTCTTCCCCCATCCTGTCTACTTTCTTTGAAAGGACACTACTTTCATAGTACCCTTCCAAAGAGGGAAAATGTAGACACCCTAATTTCACATCTGTCCTAAATAAATTAATTCCCCTTCCTCATTTCCCACAAAAATACACTTCAAATTAATCAAATATAATTTGATTAATTATCCATTTCAAAATCCAAAAATAACCCAATCCTCACCACATGTCATTATTCTCCATGTTTTTCTACTATTGAATTAAAAATTTAAATTCAAATCCTCACCCACCCTTCGTGGTCCCCACTCACCTAAAATTCTCCACTTATGAATTAAAAATATAATTCAAATCCTCACCCATTCTTCATGGCCCCCACTCATCTAATCTTTCCCAAATTTTCAAACCACTCACCTAATCTTGCCCACATTTTCAAACCACTCACTTAATCTTGCCAACATTTTCAAACCATGATTACTTAAATTAATCTAAGTTAATCACTCCCCCAGACTATAAATACAACCTTACCCCTCCCCTCTAAACACACAGAGAATAAGCTTGAATGTCATATCTAAGTTCTTGCATCCTTTTAGCAAAGAACATCCTTCTGCCTCGTCTTAATGCACAAATAGTCTCATAATATTTTTTCCCATCTGGTGAAAAGTAAGAGGATCGTTGTTGTAGGAAGGTCTTGCTCTGTCTTGAACAAAAGCACCTACATATCACACAATTAGGGCTCAATCCAAGTTTCCTAGCCCATTCCAAGGTTTGCTACGGAACGTGAAGGAGGAGGTATGATTATTGGTATTTTACTTCTTTGTTAGCGGTGTATTTTTCCTCGCTTACAATATATGATATTGCTGCTCATTTGTTTGCAAAGGTTTTATTAAAGTTATTATGGATAATTACTTTCATCTTATTAAGCACAATGTTTAATTAGCATTTGAGTTCTTTATGGCTTGGTATGATTTGGTTATTGTTTCTTTTTATCTCCACCTTCAAGTTTGAATTTTAGCCTTACATGTGGATATATATTCTTCTTAGTTGTTTCCTTTGGGCATCGGGGCTGTATGAATAGTTTATAGTTTTGTAAAAATTATGAAACTATGAACTCGTAAAACTATTTATCTATCTTCCTTAGCCAATGTTGTCAAATTATGCCATGTGTAATTTTGCAGGGGTATAGGGATGAAATCATACTTTTTAGTTTTGTAGCAACTACAAAGTTGTGAAATACCAAACTACAAAACTACCCACCTTCATAGTAACTTTAGTGGTGTGTCACATGTCCCTTTCGGACTTCATGAGGCCAAGCACAATTTTCAAAAAAATTGTACTTGTAAAACTGCTAACTGTAATGTTGTGAGGTTGTATGCTTGCTCCGTAACTTTGAGATTATGAGAATATTCTCTTTTGGGCCTTGAGGATTGAAATGCAACATGCAGTTTTGTTGTAGTTTTAAATTTTCAATATAAGTGTCTAGTGAGGGAATATTTCTGAATACTTCTTATGCAGGGTTTGGGGTTACTTTTACAATTTTCATTTTTGTGAAAATTGAAAAACTAATCCAAATACCTGCATACCCCCATATTCTTAAAATATTCCTTTGTCGAGTCACATGGGTAGAATTTTAGTTTGCAAACTTATAGAAATGTAAACTTATAAAACTACAAAATATTAAATTCCAAAGGCAAGAGAACATATCTTTGAAGGATCAAATATGTAATTATATTTCTAACAATGTTACCTACACCATTAAACATGCAAATCATTATAACAAAGAGAAATAAAGATATCATTAATGTGTTAGGAAAACTACATATGGTTTGATAGGAACATAACATGATTTCAAAAGTTGGAGCTCATGAAGGCACAAAATGATTTACAAGACCATTTATACAACAAATATGGCCATGTTGCATCATCTTTCACATGGATAAACATGATTTGTGCCATGATTTTGGACAGATCAAATCGAGGCACCAACATTGGCTCTTGCTTGAGGATGGGTACCCTAGTGAGTTAAAAAAAAACCACACAAATACTCATGGATGAAGTAGACTAGATGCCTAATCCATTGGGTAATGAGTAACACAAAAATACACTTGGTTAATTACAATTCAAAGTACCATGAGTTCAAGAGTGAAAAAAATTGATCACATCATATCAAAAGGGAACAAAAAATAAACAAAACAAAGGACAAAAAACAAACTTGTACATTGTATAAAAAAATACAAGGAGACCCAAAGTTAATCCAAAAGTGTTTAAGATGTCTATCATTTACATGTAGTTCAAGTAATTATCCATCCAAATCTCTTAAGAAGAAGGTATTTTCTCCAATTTTGATATCGATGGAATAAGGACCCATCCATAATGCATCAAACTTCCCATGTTTTCCTTTATCTTCATACATGTTATCCCACAATATAACTAAATCACCATCATATAAATTCCTTGGAGTGAATGTTTATATCAAATATCTTCTTAAGTATTTATTTGAATTTAATGTGTCTCTGATGAATTTTTCTCATGACCTAGTCAAGCTCAATGATTTGGTTGATCCTTGCATATAAGGATCAAATCCCTCTTCATCTCCCAATTTCTGCATAAACTAATAAATTGAAAATTACAAATGGAGATGAAAACATGCTTAGAAACCATACACCAATTCAAATGGGTTTCTTCTAGTAGACCTTTTTTATGTAACTCAATTAGCCCATAAAGAAAATTTAAGCTCTGCCCCACTTTCTCTTGTTAACTTCCAATGTTCTTATAAGTATCTTGAGCAAGTTTTTGTTACTTGATTTAGTTTTCCCATTCCCTTGATTAGTGTAATTAGAAGCATAAGTGAGGATTATTCCATATTCATTACACATGGTTGATAAGGGTCTGGATTTGAAGCTCGTGGAATTGTCGGAAACTAGTTTGGTAGGGACACCAAACCTTAATGTGGTTCAAAAGGAAATCCATGATCACTTGGTGTATTGCTTTCTTGGTGGGGATTGCTTCAACCCATTTAGTAAAGTAACCAGTTGCCACAAAGATCAACTTGTGGCCAGAACTAGAAGCATCTAACATTTCACTAATAAAATATAGCCCCATTGTGTAAAAAGATCCTTAAGCGACACAAACCGCAAGGGCGAGACTCATAATATTTTAACCTGCCATAGAAACAAAGGTAGTCTTCACACTTTTTCACCAATTGAGAAACATATTTGAAAACAGATGACCACTAATAACCCTCCCTTAAAATCTTATGATAAGTTACTTTGGAAATATAGTGACCACCACACACTCCTTCATGAAACTCATTAACCATCTTAGGAGCTTCATCTTCAGTTATATATCTTAATAAGTCCCCTCCTAGATTCTTCCAAAATAAACTAAGGTCTATTACGATATAATTTTGGGACACTAATTTTAGTGTCCTCCTCTAATTCTTATGAATGCCCAAGGAAAATTTAGATGTAACAAATAATAAACTATGTCCTTGTAATAGATAGAAGAACTTAATTTATCAAGGGGATAATTCATATTAGCAATAACTATAGACACTAAATCATGTACTTGGGTACATTTCTAGGTCCTAAAATCATATTAACATTTATATGATTCCTAAGTAAGAAAAGTAGTGGATGAAAAATATCTTTGGCCTCTTTTCTTTATCTCTTGTTTTATATTTGGTCTTACACACCCTATAGCCCAATCATAAATTTACTTCTTTATCTTTCATGGCTTTAGACACCAGAGACCAGCCAGGACAATAACACCTAGTCACTCCTTTCCCTCCCGGGATCCCCGACCCTTTCTTATCTTACTCACTCCTTTTGGGTCATCTTTTATCTTTTGGGTATATTTTTCACTTATGGTTCGGCCTTCCAATTGTCAATTACAAAATTCAAATAAAGGAATCATATAAATACATAATTATGTGTTTAAAATAAAGGACCAACCACTGAGCATTACATAATACCACCTAAGATTACATTTAAAGGAACAATAACATCAAAGGTATCCATCTAGCACTCATACAAGGGAAAAGGGTTACATCATTTCTACATACACATCATAGGAGGGGAAGTATATTCTATTACATCCCACACATTCTATACATTTGCTACATTCTAGCTATAACTCGTTATCAAGTGGAACTTTAAACAAAGGCACCCTAGGGCATAATTCTTACACACACACAAGAACAACATGGAGTCTGAGATGTATAGTAACACTCACCATAAGTTCACTCTTGGGGTTAGTCTGACTCCCCATTCTCCATTTTCCTTTTTAGGTTTGATGTGGTTTGTGGTCTTGTACAGGTGAACTTATATTTTTCATGTTACAAGTATCATCAATGATCATAGTGCAAACATTAGGTGATCAATAAAGAGCCACTTAAAAACCCTTTCGACATAATATAAACTATATTTTAAGCTCTTGTGCACTCATCGACACCCGATTCAATCACCAAAGACCCCTAGGTGCCTCTATCCATCATTGAGTGCCCCTTTATAATTTTTCAATAGTTAATCTGTAATTAGATTTAATTCAAATTAAATTAAATCATTTGCTGAAACCATCGCTTGAATCTCACCTTCCCTTTATGGTTTTTCTTTTATGCCTGTCACCCATAGTGGTCATTTTGGTTACCTTGAGTACATTGAGCTTCATACCTCTATTTGTATGTCCTCTAAGTTAATGGTTGAATTTGATAACCCCTTGCTTAACTCAAACAATGTCCCTCATGATAACATTGACGCTTCTAATAAAGAACATTCATATGATGAGGATACCAATGTTGATCAAGAACAACTAGATAAGCTCACAATTTTTCGTCAAGCATTGCACACCAACCCTTTGCATATTCTGCATGTTCTCAATGCCTAACTTAGTATTAAAAATTCTTGAGATGCTTCTTCTTCTCCTCTTGTCGGTTTCTCCCCAGCTTCAATGTCCTCTACCTAATCCCTTAACATTCATAATTTCATTACTACCACTACCACCCCTCTCATCACCTCCAATAACTTTAATATGCTACTTGGCTCCTCTTAAGGCACTCACTACTTAACTTCTTTATATCGTGGATCTACAAATTCAAATATGAAATCTATATTAAGCTACTTCACATTTTAAACCCTAGTGCATTGGCATTGTCATTGATGTCAAGCGAGTGGTGAAGTGAGACTCAATTCGAGGTTTTAGGACGATTTTAGTATGTTGTAGGCCCTGGTTAGTAAGGTAGGAGATTGTTTGAGGTATGGATATGATTGGTAAGCTATAAAGATGTGTTTTACAGGTCATACATGATGATCCCATCATGAACAAGAGCTTTTGGAATGAGAAACATGTCATATGTTAGGATTCATAGTTGTAACTAGTTCATTTAGGCATAGTTCTAAAGCCTAATAAGGTGTAAGAGATCATTGCAGGCATGAAAAGACTAGGTAAGAATGGAATTAGCCTAAGAACATTTCCTAGGGCATGTATGAGCATTAAAAAGGCTTATTTTATCTCCTAGAGGAAAAATTTAAAAGTTCACCAAAAATGACATCGAGGACTGATAGTGAATGTTGAGATAAATGAGATAGGTATGATCTCAGTATAGGAAACTTTATAAAAAAATGTATGGAGTGTGTAGATGGGTATATTTTAATGCTTCATGCAAAATTTCATCAATTTTTGAAAAGCTTTGAGAAAGTTATGCAAGTTTTACTAAAATTGGTTGATTAAGGAATGCAATTTGAGCAATATGGCTTCTTATCATCCAAAAATATTGTTTATTCTTCTTCGGATAAATCATAGAAGGATTTTTTTGAATAGAACTCAAATATTGAGTGTTCGTAATTTTTTTTAGGGAATTTGGTCAAGAAACATAGAAGTAATTTGAATTTTTATTTTCAAATCAATTGGATGAGAAAATTTAAATATTTTCATGGTTTTTTAATGATTATTTCATGTTCCTTGGGTTGTTAATGATCTTAAAGCTGGTCGGGTTCAGATCAAGCTCTCTCGGTGTGTACGAGTTGGGTGTTTACATGTGTGTTATGAGATAGGACATTCTGAAACATGCTCTTGAATAAAATTTTGATAGTAAAAGCGTGCATACTTTTAATACATGTCCATAGTGTATATTCCAAACTCAAGTTTTTCAAAATTCGGTAGAAAGGTGCCATGGAGCTTATTGATTCTCAAAGTGCCTCCTAGGACCAATCATAAAGTCAGGTTTATAAGTTGTAGAGTATGGTTCTCACCTTTTATATCACATGTATAAAAATATTGGAAGTATTAATTGGAAATTAATCTTATAAATATGTCCTCATAAGTCTTGAATAGGTCATAGGTACCTTTTAAAGGTGGTGAAGCTATTTGTTGATCATAATATTATATGTATTCCTTGTGCAAGATGAAATTTTCATGCTAAGGCAAGTTTTTGGTATTTAATGTGTTGTGTTATGTTAAAAGGAGGTTTATCATACTTAAATTAACCTACATATTATTCTAAATTCTTGTCTAGTCCTTAAAGCACAAGTTTAGGTTGACAAGTGTTGTATAATCACTGTTCATGCCTGTGCACTTCTAAATTGAGTTATTGGCGATGTTTTCATTGTTGCAAGCTAAAATAGATAATGAAAGTGGTGGATAATGGTTTCTCGGATCCATATATTTTGGAATTTTTAAATTTCATTAAGAAATGATCAAGAAAATGATTTTTATCGTCTCTCGTGCACACATAGTCTATGAAAACCCTTAAACTAGGGTTTAGAATGAAAAATTCTTTGAATCTTCAAGATGCACCAATGAAAATGCACAAAATGTGAATCATATCTCTAAGAGGTAGTCATCTCCAGTATTTTTCAAGTCTTACATCATTTCATTAAGGTTTCTAGGAGATATCCTTGACAGCTTTTCTTCGAAGAATACTCTTGAACCATGTGTAGAGCTTACAATCATAATTAATGCTAATTCTTCATGGTTAAAGACTACGGCCTTCATGCAAAGGATCTAAATGTTAAGAAATGGCACATTTAACCTTGGTATGACCTCAAATTGGTGTGAAAGTATGGAAAGTACGTGGGAGTGAGGTAATTGTGAACCAATATCCTTTGATCTTTGTCTCAGCTGATTGAATGAATCCAAATTACCTCAAGAATTTTATGCAATGGTAAAGCATGGATTACATGGTTATAAATAGAGGTTGATGAAGTTATTTCAATGCCTCAAGTGCACAACAAGTGATTATCATAGTAGTCAAAAACACTTATAATGTTAACAGAGTTGCTAAGGTTTGTTTGATCTAAATGTGAAATTGTAAAGTCATGAAACGTCCATGTTTGAAGTAAAGGAGTCCATGGAGAAGGTCAAAAGTCATGGAAAATTACAAATGTGATGATTCCTCATCTATCTTGAGTCAATATTGAAAGAAAAAATATAAGGTGAAGAGTATTGGTTATTTAAATACAGTGAAAAGTCCAAAAATATATAAAATTCAAAAAGATAGAATTCGTAAAGTCATTTTTGAGATTCATGTTAGCTCGAGAAATAAAGTGTAAGTGTTTGAGAAAGTCTTGTGGAGAACAAGAATGTGAATAGGCATAGACCTTTATTTTTTTTCATATAACTAAAAACAATTATATATGATTTTTTTTTTAAAAGAGTGTTAATAAGATGAAGTGTAGGTGAATATGAAGAGGGTAATAGACTGAGACATATATGAGATGACAGATAGAGTATGTTGTTATCTTCTTGTAACTAAGCCTAGAAAACATTTGAATTGAAGATATGTGACTTTCCCAAAGTTTTATGAGTGAATAACATGGAGTGTACTAAAGTGGGAAATATTGAATGCTTTAAGAGGACAGAGAGCAGGTAAAAAGGATGCAATGAAATAAAAATTTGAGTACAAATGAATTAAGGTTAGGGAAGATAAGTGTCTTGAAAGGAGGGCTATATAAGAACTTTGAAACCTTGAAATTATTGAGATGAATATGTAGTATATTCAAGTCTAATCTATTACGACATGAATGATTGATTCTATGAGTGAGAGAATGATATGCTAATGATTGTGAAGCTTATATGACAAAAAATGTGTACCGATTTGATAAGTAAGAGAGAGGTCAGTTGAGGATAAGAATTGAGTAGAAAAGTGAGCTAATCTAGCTATCACTATCAATTTTATGAGACAACAATTTATGTGTGACAAATTTTTGAAAAGTTTTAAGTTGTAGCTTAGCATGTGGGGAGTTGTAGCTTCCCTGTGAGTTGAAGCTCACTAAAGGTCAGTTGTTGTTGAACCAAACTTGGGAGTTAAAGCTTCCAGACAGTTGAAGCTTGTCAAAGAATGAGTGGCTGCTTGGTAAAATTTTTGGAGTTATATCTCCAGGTTGAGTTGAAGCTCAACCATGAAATCAATGTAATAGATATAGGACAATTTTTTCCTAAGCATAGTTCTTGGTTTTAGTGGGTTTTTTTCCCAATTTGGGTTTCCCACATTAAATTCTATGTCTTTGTGTACATTATCCTATTAATTGTTTGTGTATGGTTTTATTTTCTCTTCATATCAAGATTAAGGAAATGGAAATGTTTGTAAAAGTTTGATTAGACACTAATTCACCCCCTCTCAATGTCCTAGTTTCCAACACACACTTCTCTCCATATCTTGATTCCTCGTTATTGCTTCATACCCCTTTTGCACCCAAAATTTATGCTTATTCAGTTCCTCCTAACTTTTCATCCCTAATATTCCCACCTTCAATGGACATGGTGAACTTCAAGAGCATCTCTGGTCTTTTCATATGACATGTCTTAACTATCCAGATGATCATACATTGTTAGTTATGATATTTCATAGAAGTCTACAAGATTACACCATCTCGTTAGTTTTATGATCTACCTATTCATTCGGTAACTTCCACCACACATCTAGCTAATGCTTTTATTGATCACTTTTCCATCAATATCGACACCAATATATCTTATGAAAAACTTTCTCAAATCAAACAAAGATCTAATGAGCATCTAGCTGACTATGTTTTCGATTACAAGAACAATCTAGCTAAGATGACTAATGTACTCACTAATTCTGAATTGCAAGATATATTTTTTCAAATCCTCTTACCACCACTTCAAGAGAGTGTTATCTTTGATATCTCTCCTTCATTTGATCAATTATGCCATACACTCAAAATTCATGAAGTCAAAATCCTATCTATGGGAAAATTAAAGTATCATGATTCTCCTTCATCCTCTTATAATAGGTTTCAAGATAAATCAACATTCAATAAATTTCCTAAGCCCACTAAATAAAATTTAGTTGTTAATACAATCTCTCCACCTTAAAAACTTTAATGGAAACCTCCAAAGCGTACTTCACAAAATTACCCTATGAACCCTAGTTTTTATTTCCTCAACTCATCTAAAGTAACCTAATCACTTTTTCATGACTCGCTCAATCTCAATCCCTCTCGCCCCCATGGCCGCAATTATGATGAAAATGTAAGATGTGATTATCATAAGTTTTTTGGGCATTCTACCGATCATTGTTTCAAACTCAAGCATCAAGATCTTAATTACAATAATTCACTCAAGTTCCATGAGCCATCTACTTCTAATCCGGTCAACAATAATAAAAATCTAAAAATATTTAATGACCCTTTACTGAAGCATGACACACAAGCTCCTAATTTTTTTGCCAATCATACATATCAATTTGTGCGTCCTCCTTCATTAAGGCTCATTGAATTCTATATTTCTTCTACTGATGCATCACCATTGGTCATTACGCTCTCAAATCATGATTATCATGCTACTTTCACTTCTAGTTCCTTATACATCAATGCCTCTATTGGTTCATATACTTTCAATAATACTCTGATCTATCCAATAACTCCTATGAACATGTGCTCCATTGCACTCCTCCTAGCCATCAAATGTCCTCTACCTAATATCACATTTCTAGTTCCCAATTCTTTTGGCTACATTAGACTTCTCATTACTATTGGCTCTCTTACCATGTTTGAGTCATTCCTGTGGCATCTTTGATCAAATGCTATGACATGATCTTAGGTCTCTCTTGGATCTACTCTACCCAAGACATCCTTTCTATGAATCATTTGTGTCTCAATTTCATTCACAATAAAAAATTTGTCACTCTTAAGGGAATCCCACCATGTATACCATTTCCATCGCCTCCTCTTGATGACATCTATACACTAATTACAGTATCTAGACCTTCCATGCCTATCAATAGTTCTCCTATTTGTACTCGTCCTACTTAATAAATTTGTCATCCACATCGAGTCTAGTAATCCATCTTGTTAGCTTTGAGTCCCCTACTCGTAGCCTCTTCACATAGGTATTCACCACCTCCATAACCACATAGGTATCCTTCACGTAAACACCATTACCCTCCTAGACCACCGATATTAAAGTATCACCACATGCCTCTATCTCCTCTAACATCAGGTGGAGGGCCCTTTCCCTTCACTATAATTAGATATATTTCTCTCACTAACACACTTTGGGGGCATCAAAATTTATTCCACTCCCATCGATTTCAATTTTCTTTAATGGATATTGTAAAGCGTGGATAACATAGTAAATGGAAAGAAAACTAAGCACACAACAAAAATTCATGTAATCCTCCAAAGAAAACATCAAGTAGGTTGTAAAAAACTTCATTTGTATAACCTTGTGAATGGATGTGAGTTCTCTTGAATGGCCTCCAAATGTGGGTGCAATTGCTATGAACACAAATATTTTTGCTTGGATTATTGCTTCTAAAATAAAATAAGTTGGAGAAATTTTAACAGCGTTTTTGTGCTTAAATACAAAATATTTTGATAGAGAGTAAGTATACATTTTTATAGTGGAAGAAGTAGTTGGAAGTTTGTTGAAATGGTTTGAATGCACATGCTAAAAATAATATTAGAGGAGGTTGCAGTAGTTACTGGGACATTTAGGGGCAGTAAATAAATTAATTGTAGAAGTTACATTTGAAAAGGTGGTTATACGTGAAATTAAATTGCCCCGACCTTTCTAGGATTCTAGAAGTGCGGTTTACTAGGCTGGGGAAGTGGAGTCTAGGTGGAGTTAAATGAGACAAGGAAGTGGAGTCCAATTTGATTCCATAACCATTTAATTAATAAATGATAATTAACTTAGCACAAGGGGGGACAAAGAGTACTAGGGATTAATTTAATTAATCTAAAGGGTGCAATGTGTATGAATTAATCTATTTAATCAATTAATCAAAAATGGGTGAATAACAAGGTGTACAAGGAATCAAACTGGGATAAGATGGAAACATGTGTGATTTTTGGGTGTCTACATTTTCCACCTCTTTAAACTTCTATTGTGAAGTAAGAGTGCTTTAAAGATAGTATATGTATGCGATTAGCTATCAAAAATAATGAAGCATTAGGATTCCCTAGTAAGTAGGATAGTAGAGGAATGCCCCCTTAAGTGGGTGGATTCCACAACAAGGTAGTTGACATTTGCTTGATAGGAAGAAGAAAAAGGACTAGAACAAGGATGGGAAAGGCATGTAGCATGAGCATCATTTGGAGAATAATTTTAGATAAATATTTTTTTACTATTTCACAATAGATTTATCACCATGATTATGAAAGAATCAAGATGGTTAACCCAGATGCATGTAAACAAACACACACAACAAAGAAAATATTAAAAGGAAAACAAACCCAATATACAAAGTAGGTGTTGACATCAGGGTTATAAAGGAACCAAGATGTAATCACACTACTTGCAAGTGGTCCAAAAAGTAAACATCAACAATGCAACATAAATTTGAAAAAGAATACAATCAGCTATGCCCCTAATGCATGCCAAAATATGTGTAAGTAGATGCAAATGCTCCCAAAGAGGGATTAAGATTAGACTGGAAGAGCGGAGAGAAGTGACTCCATATGAAAATATTTTTGTATCCATTGTGTAAAAGACTAGAGATGAAATGTCTCCAGGTGGACTTATATCGTAAAGGAAAAACAATTTTGTGACTTTCCCTAAGCGAGTTAGCATATCATGCAAAGGGAAGAAAGTGATAGTTGTAAGATCGGAACGATCACTAGGGTAATAGATAAAGGTATGAATTTATTGATATTGTGTTGAAATGTTGAAATATTCACTTCAAGGGTTTTCCAATTGTAGGATTTCTATGATAAGTGAATGTTTGTTCAAATTTTTAATTTTTGGATTTTTGGAATATATGATTTTTTTTTTTGGATTTGAAATATTTGATTCTTTTATATTTTTACAAGTTTTGAAAAGTTTGAAATACAAATGAAAAGAAACATAAGAAAACCTGAATACAAAACAAAAAGGAAAACATTCCATGGCTTAAATAAATATGGAGGAAAACAAAACACGTGCAAGAGACAAAAAAACATGAAACACACATTATAAATAAACCTAATATGAGCAAGAAGGACCACACCAAAGTTATATGTGAACTGAGATGAGAATAAATTTTCCTATGATTGGTCTATAAAAAAGGTAAACAAATTACAATAAAATAATAAACTCAAAGAAGCAAAAGCATCATGACAATGTTGAGAAACTACAATAGTACAACACAGCGTGCAAAAACGATGTCTAATGACTCTCTGAATGTGTTCTATATTGAAGAACTAAACATATTTGAATTCCCACAAGTGATATCCTAAAACGTGAGAGGATTGGATCAAAGTTAAGAGAGGAGTGATACTTAGATACTCCAAAATATACTCTTATTAGATCTCATTGAAGTTTGATATGTAATTGGACTAAAATGTAAAATCCAAATGTGCCCCAATAAAATTTATATTTTGAAAGGGTAAATAATTTCCTTGAGCATAGATGTACACCAAAAAAATAAAAATGATCTAGGATGATCATGAAGAGCATTGTTAAAAGGTGAAATTGCTTAAATGTGTTATCCAATTGTTGAAATTTTAGCAAACATTATCTCGAATGTTTTGATTTTGATAGTGTTAAACTATTTTTTTTTGAACAATTTTATATATTTTTTTGTGTTTTGTGAAATATTTTTTTAACATTTTTGTAATTGTACAACTCAATAAAATACGTACACTTCTTGAAAGTAGGTGCAAATAATTAGAAGCATTCCATTCCATTGGCAGAAATGTAGATGATAAAATGATAGGGTGTTTCACTCCACTCGTGGCTCCACGCAACTAGGAAGATGTGAGGGCTCATCATCGAGAGCTAAAAAGGATTTGAAAAATGAGATTGATAGGGGTATGAAGGGTGACTATAAAGGATGCGATGACACAAGGTGTAACAATGATCCATATGAGAAAAATGTAACTCATATATAGTCAAGATTACCTGACCGATTCCAAGATTATTTCACTTTATAGTATTCGAAAAGACTTAGATCATTGATGGTCTACTTGATTGACAAGATATGGTTGAAATAATTGTTGTCTCTCTTAATCATGAGTAGCTAAATTACTTACTCGGGGATTTTTTTGATTAAGCACTTTGATTAAGATTTCATAAAGGATTTATTAATTAATTATTTTTATTTTTATGAAGGACCCCCTACATGTTTCCCCATGCCATCACTAAAAGGAAAGGTATCAACACAAAAGACAAAATGTAGGTGAGTAAGGGATTTCTTTATTCACAGTCTCATACTGCCAGTAAGAAGTATGGGCTTATCACTAAAGACTGTGAAGGATGAAAGATATGATGATTTTTATTTTTATATTTGATTTGATTTTCCTTTTATGTTTGATATTGTGCTTATTAGGAAGGAACATTATGCACCCAATTCTCAACCTCATGTGACTAGTAGGACACAAGGGTTCAACACCATAGATTGAGATGGGTGATAAAAAGGACCGAGTAAAGAAGTTTAGTGATTTCTATTAAAGAGAGAGCTTATTTGAAAGGAGGATTTGCCATCAATAAGCTTCAAGACAAAACCGTAGGTAAAAATATCTAAAATGGTAGAAACCATGACAAAAATGAGACATAATGCCCAAGAGGAATAAGGTTAACTTGTGTCATAATAGGTGAAGAAGGAGAATATATGATAATGATGTGATTAAGATATCTGCTAGTAGATGGAATGCTTAACATTATTTGTATGCACTTTGTTGTTTCGACTTGCAAATAATTCTTTAATACAGAGTTTTGTTCTCTTTTTATGCTTTTTAAGTTTTATGAATTTTGGCGAGATGAGGAGTTAAAATGGAATCATTGAGAAAGATTCCCATGTTTATTAAATTTTAATGGTCTTGAAAGGTGAGACTTGTGTGGACCAAATCCAGGTCAAGAGGGGGAGTCGATAGACTCAATAATTCTTGAAATACGATGCTTGGGCGAAAAAATTCCAAGTCAAAGGCATGAATCTGAATATTCAATAAGTACTGCAATATGAGATTCATGTGGAAAAGATCCAAGGCAAAGGATTGAATCAAATGATTTTGGTCCTCAAGTAATAGATTTTGGTAGACAAGTTCCAAGTCAAAGGATGTGTGATTAGATAAATCTTCGATGAGATCAAGAGACATATGTGATATTAGAAGAATATTTTCAATGTGGGGAATATGTTCAAATACATATTAACTTGTGAGTGAGAGAGTGTGAGGAGACAAGGATGAATCTATAGATGTATACCCAGGGTTTCTTGTAAGCCATAGAGAGGAGATATTCAATGTCTCTCCTTGTAGGTTGTGAATTATTTGATTCGAAGAATGATTTGTAATTAAAGCGTGAAAATATTGTATAAGGGTATTCCTAGGTATACACACCTCGAAGAGCATATGATTGAAGATGTCTTGGTAAGTAGGAAACACCATTGATGAGATGCTTGCAATATTTATCATTTGAGGTGAAATGGACATAGAAGGTTGCGTAATCGCAAGTTTCCAAGCTTGTTGTGATTGTAATTTGACAACAAGACTAGAGATGTTAGGCGTAGGAGCCGAAATGGGAAGAATGGAATCAAGCTCAATGGTGCTTGATGATGGACCCTCTTCTATTATGTCAAGGGTTAAAAGAGAGTCTTGAAGAAAATTCAAGCTCTCATTTGATGTTAGAAGATTGTTTGAAATAGGTTTAATGTCCATTTGGAGTAAAGGAAGAAAATTTGTAGAAGATATTTGGTTAGTAGAGAGAAATACTTAAATTTCTTCAGGAGCTCATTGGGTGTTAGTATGTATAGAAGTGGGGAAAGCAATAAAATCTTCATGAGAAATGGTGGTAGTTTATGTGTCATCAATTGTGAGAGCTTCATCGTTAAGCTCTATAGAAATGGTTCTGTCATCAATTAAGTCTTGAACATAATGATGAAGAGGTGTATAATTATCAATAGAATGGCCATGCATGCGATGGTATTCATAATATTCAGATGCATTATACAACATAGGATTGGGTTCCCCATTAGAAAAGGGTCTTGTAGGTGGATATTCAATCATGTTAGCCTTTATTAATTGTTGAAAAATGCTTGATAGACTCTCTCCAAGAGGTGTGCAATGTAGATTATGAGTTCTCTTGAATGATCTCCAAAAATATTTGGCTTGGAAATTTAGTAGAGTTATTGTATTGTGAATCCAAGAGGGTTTAATAGAGTAAGCCTACATTTTATAGAGGTAGAAGTAGTTGGAAGTTGGTTGAAATGGTTTGAATGCACATGCTAAAAATAAAATTGGAGGAGGTTGCAATAGTTCGGGAATTTAGGGGTAGTAATGGAATTAATTGTAGAAGTTGCATTTGAAAAGGTGGGTGTACATGAAATTTTTCGAATATATGTTTTTTTGGATTTTTGAAATATTTTATTTTTTTGCTTTTGTGAAATATTTGTTTTTTTGGATTTTGTGAAATATTTGTTTTTTTTGGATTTTGTGAGTTTTGAAAAGTTTGAAATAAAAAGGCATAGAAATGCAAACAAACATGAATACACAACAAAAAGGAAAACATTCCATGCCTCAAATAAACCAAAAGGAAAACATAGAAAATGAAAGTGACAGAAAACATGAAACAAACATTGAAAAAAAACCCAATATGAACAAGAAGGAACTACACCCAAGTTATATCTAAATTGAGATGTGAATAAATTTCCTATAATTTTTCTATAACAAAAGTAAAAAAGTACAAAAATAGCAAGCTGGAAGAAGAAAAAGCATCATCACAATGTTGAAAACCACAATAGTACAACACAATGTGTAAAAATGACGTCTAATGAAAAATCTGAATGTGTTCCACATTGAAGAACTATACAAATTTGAATAACCCCAAGCAATATCTTAGAATGTGAGAGTATGGAATCATTCTTAATAGTGGAGTGATACTTAGATACTCCAAAATATACTCTTTTCGGATCCTATCCAAGTTTTATTTGTATTGGATTAAAATGTAAAATCCAAGTGTGGCCCAAAAATGATATGTTGTGAAAGCGTAAAACGATTGCCTCGGGCATAAATATACACAACGAGAAATAAAGATGATAGGAAAAAGATGATCTGGAATGATCATGAGGAGCTCCATCAAATGGAAAAATCGTTGAACTATGTTATCCAATCGCTAACTTTTAGTTAAAAATTATTTAAATATTTTGATTATGACAACTTTAAACTATTTTTGTGGATTTTTGAACAATTTTATATTGTTTTTGGTATTTTGTGAGACATTTTTGAATGTTTTTGTATTTTACAACTTGGTAAAAGGGTGCAATGCTTGAAAGCATGTGTAAATAATTAGAAGAATTTCATTCCATTGGTAGAAATGTAGATGATAAATGATAGGATGTCTCACTCCACTTGTGGCTCCATGCAACTAGGAAGATGCAAGGGCTCATTGTGAATAAGGACATGAAAACTAGATTAATAGTGATATGAAAGGTGAAGATAAATGATACGATGACATAAGGTGTAACAATGATCCATATGAGAAAAATGTAACTAATCTCTAGTTAAGATTATCGACCAATTCCTAGATAATTCTACTTTATATTTTTGACTTAACTTAGATTCGTAGATGTCTTATTGATTGGAAAGATGTAGTTTAAGGAATAATTTCCTCTCTTTACATGAGCAATTAAATTACTTATGGGGATTTTATTTGATTAAGCACTTTGATTTAGATTTCATAAAGGATTTATTGATTAATTATTTTTGATTTTTGTGAAGGACCCCTACATGTTTCCCCATGCCATTAGTAAAAGGAAAGGGCTCAACACCAAAGAAAAAATGTAGGTGAGTAAGGGCTTTATCTATTCCCAGTCTCATACTACTAGTAAGAAGTATGGGCTTATCACCAAAGACTGTGAAGGACAAAAGGTGTAGTGATTTTATAATGTTTTTGTATTTTTGATTTAATTTGATTTGCCTTATATGTTGATAGTGTGCTTGTTGGGAAGGAATATTCTGCCCCCAAGTCTCAACCTCATGCTACTAGTAATATGTAATGGTTTGAAACCATAGATTGAGATGGGCGGTAAAAAAGGACCGAGTAAAGAATTTTAATGATTTCAGTTTTAAAAAGAGATTATTTGAAAGGAGTTTTCCATCGGTAATCTTTGTGACAAAAATGCAGGTAAAAATATCTGAAATGATAGAAATCATAACAAAAATGAGACACACAATGCCCAAAAGGAACAATGTTAACATGTATCGTAATAGGTGAATAAGGTGAATATATGATAGTGGTATGATTAATATATATGTCGAAAGTAGATGGAATTATTAACATTATTTGTACGCACTTTACCATTTCTATTTGGGAAACAATGTTCTAATATAGAGTTTTATTTCCTTTTTATGATTTTAATTTTTTTAATGTTGGTGTATGAGGATTTGAAATCGAATCACCAAGAATGAAATCCATGTTTATTGAATTTGAAGGGTCCCAAAATATGAGACTTGTGCAGACGAAATCCAAGTCAAGAGAGGGAATTAAAAGATTCGTTAAGTCCGTAAATATGAGACTTAGGCAGACAAGGTCCAAGTCAAAGGAGGAAATCTGAAGATTTGATAAGTCTTATAATATGAGACTTGGGTAGATAGATTCCAAGTCAAAGTAGTGAATCAATTGATTTGATGGGTCCTGAAGTACTAGACTTGGGAAGATAGGTTCCAAGTCAAGGGATGTGTGATTAGACAAGTCTTTAATGAGATCGAGAGACATATGTGATGTTAGAAGAAGATTTTTGATGTAGGGAATATGTTGAGATTCATATTCACCTATGAGTGAAAGAGTGTGAGGAGAGAAGGATGGATCTCTATATGTATATGGAGGGTTCTTTATAGGCCGTAGAGAGGAGATATTCAATTTTTCTCCTTCTAGGTTGTGAATTAGTTGATTTGACGAAATATTTGCAATTAAAGCTTGAAAAGGTTGTATAAGGATATTCCTAGGTATACACACCTCAAAGAGTGTACACATGTAGATGTATTGACAAGTAAAAATAATCATTGATGATATTCCTGTAAGATTGATTGTGTGAGGTGTAATGGACATAGAAGGTTGTGTTGTTATAAGTATCCAAGCTTGTTGTGGTTGTATTTTGACAACAAGACTAGAGATGTCAGGCATAGGAGTTGGAATGGGAAGAATGGAATCAAGCTCAATTGTGCTTGATGATGGACCCTCTTCTCTAGCATTAAGGGTTAAAATATATTCTTGGAGAAAACTCAAGATCTCATGTGGTATTAGAAGATTGTTGTTCAAATATAGGTTCCATATCTGTTTGGACTAAAGGAAGAAAATATGGAGAAGAAAAATATTGTTTTGAAGGGGAGATACTTGACCTTCATCATGATCTCGTTAAATGTTAGTATGAATATAAGTGGGGATAATATTCAACTCTTCATAAGAAGTAGAAGTTTACGTGTCATCAATTGTAAAAGATTCATCGTTAAGCTCAATAGAGATGGTTCTAACGTCAATTAAGTCTTAGAAATAATGATGAAGAGGTGTACAATTATCAGTAGAATGACCATCCATGCGGTGGTATTCATAATGATTGCATGCATTTTACGATATAGGAGTGGGTTCCCCATTAGAAATGTGTCTCGTAGGTGGATACTTGATCATGTTAGCCTTTACTAATTGTTAAAAGGCACTAGATAGACTCTCTCTGAGAGGTGTAAATTGACATTCAATGGTGCGGGAAGGATTTTTGTCAATACGGAAATGATGGATTTATGATTGACATTTTTCATGGATTCACCATGTTTGTAATATTTACCTTTTGTATCATGATTAGGTGGTAAGTCTCCAGCCACTATGTCTCCTTTTCCAATGAGGTCTTGGATGTAGTTGCAAAGTTATTTTTACTTTTCCATTTGATGACCATCTTTGTGATGAAAATAAAAATATGTGTTAGGTCTATACCAACCTGGATTTGGTTCATCTTCAGAGAAGGGTTGCATGATATGATAAGTGACCATATTGGCACTTGCTTTAGTTGTTTACACTTGAAAGAGATTCCCCCAAAGACGTATATTGTCTGTGATTGTAATCACAAGGAGGAGTGAAGGTTTCTCTTTTTGATATGGTGACAGATGGTTTATACTTAATCTATTTTAAATGATTATTCGTAAGTTTTGTATGTTCTAATTATCGTGACATTATCATTGACAGTGTTACGGTTTTGGTTGATGTACCTAGATTTGTCGTGAGAAGTGTTATGGTTTTTGTTATGGATATGATGATTGTTATTGTGACCATGGTATTTATAATGAGGCTTATTCAAGCCTTTAAAAATAAGTTCTTTTTAAATTTGAGTTCCCTTTTTGATAACTTCCTCAAAGATGTTAAGGTAGTGCATCTACATGTGAAAGGATAACTCATTTTTAAGGATAGGGATAAATATGCTAACCATATATTTCTCAGGGAGTGAACATGGGAATTGACTTGCGATTCCTCACCATCATTGTAAAAAAATGTGCAAAACTCTTGTTTTTTCATTGTTTGGCATTACAAAAATCCATCATGGTGAATTCAAAATCAAGGTTGAAATAGAAGTGTTTGACAAACTTCTTAGAAAGGTCAGTGAAGGTAGAGTTAGACCCCTTTAGAAGGTGTAATAACTAGTCCAAAGATTATTCACCTAGACTCTTAGGAAAGAGGCATAAGAGAAAGATGTCATTATAAGCCACCTCTTGGCATGCCATGAAAAATTACTTGACATGCTCTCTAGGATTAGTTTTTCCCTTATATTTGTCAAATTTAGGCATCTCAAAAGAGCGTGGGAAGGGTATGCGTAAGATGTCCATGTTGAAAGGGTATGGACATAATTCATTAAAATTGAATTGTTTGCATTATTTTTGCATACCTAAAATGGTGTCCTTCATCATTTTCCACTCTTGAGAAAATGGTGAATTATTTTGTGGGATGAATGGTGATTTATCATTCGTATGTTTTTGTTCTTGTTATTGGTCTCAGAATGATTTTTGAAGGTTTCGTCACTTTTCTTCATGTGTTTGATACCTTTGGTATCATTGTTAGTGATTGTAGAGGATATGAGAGCCAATTGTTTCACCATTGCATTGATTTGATCAAACAAGGCTTGGTTGGGATTAGAGGATGAAGCATTAGATTTTCCTTTATCATTGGTGTTTTTTTACTTGGTCCTTTGTCTTCATTTTTATTTGACTTAGGTTATGGCCTCTTAGGGGATTTAGGTTACAATTTTAAGGTTTTTAATTCATCCTCATAAAATTTTGAGGGAAATATTGCTCCCATTGTGAGGAGACGAAGAAGGAATTGGTCTTTATTTTTTCGTAAAAGTTGAATAGATAGAAAGGTTTTTAAGTTGACCATCATCCTCTTTATCTCGAGATGATATGGAAAGGATTTCTTTCCTCCCATTGAAAAGGACTATAATCACAATGTCTTGTTCCCACCATTGTTGAAAGAGAGGAGGAACAAGAAGTGTGATGGAAAACTAAACTCTTAGAAAAGCAAATGCTAAGATGGAAGAGGGAATAAAATGAGTGTTAAGAGGAAAAAGCAAAAATCGTTAGTTGATGGCACGAATATTAGAAAAATTAGAGTTAAGAGGAAAAGGACTAGATGAGGTTATTTTCTCTCTACTCGTTAACAAAAATTAATGTTGAGAATGAAGATACTTGACAAGGTGGACATAATCAAATATTAATAAATGAGTGATAAGAGTGTCGAAAAAAATGTGAAAAGGTTAACTCCTAACTGTTGTAGTGCAAATCAGCAGCACCCTCTGGATGTTTTATCAGATTTCTAGTTTGACATTTTAGCATCCAGTGTGATTGCACAACATTGAATATTTTCCCCCAAGTGTGGGACTTGTAAAAAGTGGGAAAATAATCTCCAAATTAGAGGTTGGTTCCTCAAATCCTCTGTTTAAGTGTGCACAACATTTTTTATGCAGAGGGTTTACCTATATTTTAATCAAACTTTGCCAAGGGGATAGGGTTGAGAAGATACAAAGAATAAACCTAGTCTAATTAAGGTGATGCACCAAAGGAGTAGTAGACACTTACTACTGCAAAACATACACAATCCACAAGAAAATACAACATAAAACATGCACAAATTGCCAAAATGTAATGAAAGATCAGGAAACAATGATAAACATATGAAAGGATTGAGAAAATTTAATCACAGAGCATATATTATCATTCTAGGTCCAATACAGTGCATTACAATGGCCAAGAGGCAAAAGAGGTGTTGTATTTGCATGAAAAGGTAAAAATTTCCACAAATCAACCAAAGGAGGAAGAAAAGGAAGTTGCAGAGCTAGAAAAATGTCTAACTTTTTTAAAAATGAGCTCATTCTAGCTTTTACAATGCAAATTCCGACTCAGGAGAGAGAAACGCGGGAAAACATGAAAGATGCTTCAACCACCAACCAAATGGCATTAAGACAACATGAGCACCCTCAAAGTTCCATTCCCTAATGTTTTTAACCATGCTAGGAGAGAATGCAAGCCATACTTCATTAAAAATGGTGGTTGAAATGTCAGTTTTGTTGATTTCCATGTGCCAGAGGCGTTTTCCAAATTTCTCCCTCAAAACTCCATCAAAACATAAAATTAAGCCCAAAATCATGTAGATAATTTTTCCATCTTTCCATTGATATAAAGAATGCAAGAAACTGAGCTCTGGCTCAAAATTTATGCCCCTATGAAAATTTAGGTCAAAACATAGCCGAAAATGGGTTGGTGGGCGAAAATTTGAAATTTTCCCACTTTTTGCATTTGGGAAAATTTCCCCAAAAATCTCTACACTCCACCACTCTGGTGCCACGTGGCATGATTTGATTAGTTGTGGGCCCTTCCTGCTTCCTTTTTCCATTGTTTCAGCCTTTGGAAAATTTTCCAAAAATTCTCCGCCTGGTTAGATGACCCGAGGACACGTGACATGATTTGATTAGTCACGGGCTCTTTGCTCCCAACTTTTCCATCATTGCTGATCATCTTCCCCTGGCCGACACATGGTAGAATGCTATTGGATGTGGGATTTGCATGTTTATTTTCTCTGCGGGCCTGCCTTATGTTTTTGGTCGCCATGTGGACATGTGGCATGATTTTACTGGCTCGGGCTTTGGGGCGGACTTTCTTTTGAAAATTTCCTTTGATTTTGCTTTGGGAAAATTTCCCAATTTTTTCCCTTTGCACCGCCATCCCTTCAGCCCAAGGACACATGGTGAAATGCTATTGGATGTAGGCCTTGGGGCCAAAATTTTCAAATTGCGCTCACCTTTGGGAAATTTCCCCAATTTCTCCCCGATGTTCAAAGCTTCGACACCCCACAGGGCACGTGGCACGATCCTGTTGGTTGGTGGGCCTTCGGTCCAAAATTTCCCCTACATCCCGACACCCCCTCGATCTAAGAACACGTGGCGTGATGCTATTAGATGTGGGCCCTAGGGGCGAAAAATTTACTCATGCCAACCTTGGAAAATTTTTACCAACTTCTCCCTTTGGACACATGGTGCATCTTATTCGCGGTGGGCCATCGAGCCAAAAATTCCTTTTGAGCCTTTCCAAACACTTGGTAAAATTCAAAGTCTCCTTCCACGCCCGCCATCCCTTTGGCTCAAGGACATGTGGCGGCATCTTATTGGCCAGTGGGCCCTCGGGGTAAAATTTCTTCTTTTGAACCACCTGCCAAATACTTTGTGAAAAATTCAAATTTTACCTCCACCTTCACCCTTACGAGGACACATGGCCTCCTTCCATTGGCTCGGGTTTTGCATGGGAAAATTTCCCATTGCGCTAACACTTGGTAAAAAATCCAAAAAAATCTCCCCTCCCGATTGCTCTGATGCCGATGTGGCGGCTTCTGATTGGCCGTGGGGCTGTCTAGGGAAAATTTCCCACAAAAACTTTGTCGAGCCATAACTTCAAAAATACATGGAGTTAGGAAGAAAACTTTACCTTTCTGGAAAGCTAAGAAAGAGCTCTATCCAATGGTGTCATTTCCAAAATGTTTTGAGTGCATGAGAGATAAAAAATTATGACTGAGGCTTAAGAGAGGAAAGAATGAAGAGAGTTAGCCAAAAAATGAGCAAGGGGCTCATTTTGGATAACAATTTTGGTGACTCAGAGGGGTCATCTACCTGCTGGATGAAGTTACCAGTTTCTTGAAACAATCCATTAGGCATGGAGTCATCAAATTCTCTACTTGGTATCCTAACTGATTAGAACAATGCAAGGAGGAAGAGGGAGTGCAGAACACCACTTGATGGAGCAAGGCTTGTAAAACACACTCCTAGAATGAAAGCTGTGCCAAAGCTCTTAGGGAAAGAAAAGCTAAACTATAACAAAACAATGTGCATAAGCACTTGGAGGAATGAAAACCTAAACTAATATGTACAAGGTGGAGAATTTCTTTCAGTAGCAATGCTTCAAATGGATTCCATTGACTGGAATCTGTAATTCTTCACCATCTAATGTAGACAATTGGAAGGCATTTCTGTCCTTACACTTTGTGACCATGTAGGGGCCACTCCAAATGGCA
Source organism: Taxus wallichiana var. yunnanensis (assembly GCA_018340775.1). NCBI lineage: Eukaryota > Viridiplantae > Streptophyta > Pinopsida > Cupressales > Taxaceae > Taxus > Taxus wallichiana. The sequence goes on along the minus strand of CM031236.1, from coordinate 442,564,303 downwards.
TCAAATTTTGAATGCCTCCCTGGTTTTTCTCTGTCTACATCCCATTTTTACACTAGATCTCCAACTTGGAAAGATTTATCCTTGGCCTTTCTATCAAAGGTCTTATTGATCAAAGCTTGATCCTTCTCCATTTCTTGGGATGCCTGATTTCTAATTTCTTAGAGTTCCATCAATTCTGCATATCTAACTTCCATGGGTCCAAACTCCAACAACTCCAACTGCTTCATGAGTTCCAATGTCGGCAACTCAAGTAACATGGGAAAAATTGCCTCTCTTCCATAAACAAGCTTGAATGGGGAGTTACCTATAGATCTCTTGGGGTTATCCTATTAGGCCACAAGGATGATTTCAATTTAGTATGCCAAGACCTCGATTTTCATCAAGAGTCCTCTTGATGATCCTTAAAAATTTATTGTTTGTAGACTCACCTGGCCATTACCCGAGGATAATAATTTGATGAAATGCTTAGGTAGATCCCATTCTTGACACCCATTCGATTACCTTGGACCCAATGAATGCCAATGCATTATATGATATTATTGTAGCGGTATGCGAATTTTGTTGTTATCCCTTCATAGAAGTCTAGGATGCTAGATTCATTTGCTTCTTTGATTGCCACCCCTCGATCCACTTGGTGAAATAATCTATTGCTGTTAGAATCCATTTGTGTCCTTGGATTGAATTTGGGTTAATGACTCCAATGAAGTCCAAACCCCATTGCATGAATGGCTGGTCAACTGAAATTGGATGCAATGGAAGGGCGGCTAGTCTCTCCTTACCTATGAAGAATGCACAATTCTTGTACCTCTTCATCCATGCATAATAGTCACTGAAAATCTTGGGCCAATAATAGCTAGCCCTCATGATCTTGAGATTTTTCATTCTTGGTGAAAAATGACCCCCAGCTGATCCACCATGGAACTCTTCCAACACTCTGTGAATCTGATTTGTACCAATGCATCTCAACAGCACTCCATTCACATCCTTTTTGAACAAAACATCATCAACAAGGGCATATGGGACAACCTGCAATCTGAAGTGTCTCCTTTTGGTTTTATTCATCTCTGGAGGGCATAGGCCTATGTGTAGAAAGTGCATTATGTCTCAGGTCCAGCAAGGAGTGAGGGCACTATCATTTTCTTCTTGAGTGCTTCCTTGTTCATGGCTGTCTTGCAACACCAAAACAAATTCTTCCTCATTGTATGCTTCCGTTTGTTTGTTCAAGACCAGCTTCTCACACAATCCTTTTCCTCTTACCAACTTGGTGACTTTGATCTCAATGTCATATTCCATGACACGAGTAATCCACCCCGCTCTCTTTTCATTTAGGTCTTTATTGAGGAGGAAGTCTTTAACTCCCACATGAAAAACCAGTGTAGTTGAATTTTTTTGTGATGCTTAAATTTCTTCAAGCTCCTAATGACTACAAGAACATGCTTCTCAATAAAGGAATATCTCACCTCATAGTCCTCCAGGATTTGGCTGAAAAAAGCAATTGGCTACTCATCATCATCTTTGTTCTACTGTACTAAAATTGCAGAAATAATATCATCACCTCCAAATGCATAGAGGATGAAATCTTTGGAGAAATATGGGTTGATGAGAGTTGGAGCCTATGAGATGGCCTCTTTGATTGCTTCAAAAATTGCCTTGCCTTCTGTTGTCCATTTGAAAGCCATGCTTTTCTTTAACATCTTGGTGATAGGCTTGACTAGGGCTAAAAAGTTTGGGACAAACCTCTCGAACAAAATTTATCCTTCCTAAGAAACTTTGGAGGGATTTCTTGTGACTTGGCAATGGTAGTTCTCTTATGGCTTCAACTCTTTCTAGATCAATTGATAATCCTTCTTTGGAGACAATATGGCTAAGGAGCTTTCCTTCATGAGCTAGAAAAATACACTTTTTCAGATTCAAAGATACCCCAAACCTTCTGCACCTTTGGAACACTTGTCTCAAATGAAAGAGATGGTTTGCTGCATTTTTTGAAAAAATAGTGATATCATCTAGATATATCAGCACCATTTTGTTAATCAAATCTTTAAACACCATGTCCATTGCCCTTTGGAATGTAGCTCTAGCATTGGACAACCCAAATGACATTTTTCTATATGCATAGGTCCCCCATTTGGTTATGAAGGCTATCTTAAACTGATCCTCTTCCTTCACCATAATTTTATTGTACCCTGAATAGCCATCAAGCAATGAAAACCTTTCAGAGCCAGCAACAACTTGTAAAATCTGCTCCATGGAAGGAAGTGGTAATGATCCTTGAGAGATGCTCTATTCAAATCTCTGAAGTCAACACACAATTTGATTTCTCCACTCTTCTTTCTTTCTGGAACCAAGTTGGCTACCCAACTAGAATGCTTGATAGGAAATATGATACTTACCTCTATCAACTTATTCAATTCCCTTCTCATGAGAGGCTCCATGTGTGGATTGACTGGCCTCTATTTTTTCCTGATGGGTTTAGCACTTGGGTCCAATTCAATAGTGTGTTGAGCTAACTTGGGATTAAAACCTTTCAAATCTTCATAGCTCCAAGCAAACACATCAGGGAATTCTTGACAAAGCTATATGAACTCATACCTTTCTTGCTCAGTTGTCACTTTACCAATTTGGAGTGACTTGCCTTCTTCCACCAAGATGGGCACTGAATATTCTCCCTTGACTTGGATGTTTTCTTTCTCCTTCCTAAATTGATCATTAGGATTGAAAATGGACTCCAAAGTGACAAGTCCCTTTGGTAGTTTGTTGGTCCTCAGCTATACCACTTGATCACCATACTGTTGTTCTAACTTTTCTTGATTTTTAGTTGAGAACTCAGCCTCTTCTTACAAGAAATGGATGATTTGTTGATCATTTTCAAACACTTGCCAACTTACATTGTTGTCTAGCATTGAAGGCCTTACAATCACATGAATGTTTGGCTATACTTTGTCTTTCTTGATGTTCTCAACAACATCAAAGGCTGCTCCAACTCTGCGCAAGCTTATCGGTAGCTTGGTTCTCTTTTCTAGGGATGGACTTGATGCTAAAGCCCTCAAAATCTTAAATGAGGTCCCACACCCTGTTTTTGTAGCACTTGAGTAGATCATTCTTGGTAGCATGCTGCCCTCTAACTTGGTTGAAAATCAGCTCACTATCACCAAAGACTTGTAAGTTCTTTATTCTTCTTTTGATTGACCAATGCAATCCTTGTATCAAAGCTTCATATTCAGTAGTGTTATTAGAACATGCAAACTGAAATCTAAAAGTTGAATAGTACTTAACTCCTTGAGGTGAAACAAGCATAGCTCCCCCTCCTGTGCCTTGTCTACTTCTTGATCCATCAAAGAGCAACCGCCATACCTCATTTTCATCCTTGTGGTCCGGCTTGGTGATGCTAAGAATAGGCTAATTTTCTTCATGCATACAATAGACTCCTAGCTCAGATTCTTCTATTTCTTGATAAGGATCAAAAGAATGCACCTTGTTTGCCCATTCATCAAGATTCAAATTTGGGATGATTCCAACCTTGGTGTCAGCTTCATCAGTGCTTGGATAATATTCTTGATCAAACATTGAACAGTTGGCATTGATTTGGCTTGGAGTGTGAGGCTCAATGTGAAAGTTTGCAATAGGTTTAGATCTGATTGTGGCCTTAGTTCCATATCTTGTTCTAAACAACATGTGTGACCAATCAGCAGATAAGTAACCTCCAATCTTAGCTGTGAAATCCCTTGACAAACATAGGGCAAAGAGTGGTGGAAGATCTATCACTGAGACATCTTGCAGAACAACAATGTTGGGACATGCATGCAAAGTAAGACTCAAGTTTTTACTCACTCCCACTATAATCATTGCTGTCCCATCCAATTGTACTACCCCTTTGGATATGACTTCATATTGAAACCCCAACTGATTATCTATTTTCTTGGGCATTCTTGAACTACTTTCCTGGAATCAATCATGTAATTGTGTACTAATTGGTCCCCAATGATCAATGAAACATAAAATGGAGGGGCTTCAACATTTTACCTTGTTGTCCTCCATGATCCTCTTTAGGTTGGGCAGCATTTATGAGCACCTTCTCTTGCATTTGGGCCTGTTGATTTCAAGTTGACCAGTCCTTCATGGCAGCTTGTAGCAAATCTCTTTGGCCAGGGATGAATAGTGATTCCCACATTGATATGTTCACATTTGTCTTCTTCATATGATAAATGATGTTGAACAAAGATGAGGCATCCCTCTACTGCCCTTTGGCCTGCACATTCATTCATTACACATGGGCAACAACAACTGGCATCTAAGTTGGTCTAGGAGTTGGTTTGGATGGTCCTTGCATGTTTGGAACTGCATTTTGTTTGCCAACAGTTTGTGGAGTGGTAGAAGGTTGTGAATTACTTGGAGCCAAAGGTTTTCCTTCACCCAAATTTATTCTTTTTGACCTTGTGTTGGCTGCAACACTTTGAGAGATTGGTTGATTCATGCCACAAAAGTATTCTTCCTACCAGTTTACAAGTGTGGTATCATTTGGAGCTGATTGTTGCTAGGATGTTTCTTGTTGTTGGTTATTTCCTTGACTCCCTTCACCCTCCACACCAGTTTTTGTTACCATTAAGGCTTGATTTAGAGCACCATTGAAGCACATAGACTGGTTGTGAGGTTCATTGCATGGGAAACACCAATCATACTCTTGAGCTATGTTGTTTTGTACTGGCACTAGTGCTTTAGAGGTAGATGCAACATTGGGATTATAGGGCTGGAATGGTCTGTTGGCAGGAGGCCTTGCTTGATTTTGATTTGCAGATGGATTGGGTGGTCTTTGAGGCTGGTATGGCTTCTGTTAGGCTAAGCTTGAGGCTGATAAGAAGGTCTAAAACCTTGGGCTTGTTACCTCTTGAGTGTAACCAGCTCATTACCTAAATTTTGTAATTGCTTCATGACTTCTTGAAGTTCATTTGAGGCACTAGAAGATGAAGTAGAAGCTTCACTTGAATTATGATTTCTAGGAGCTAAAATAGGTGCTAAAATAGGTGCTTGACTAGTGCTTGGACTCTCTAAATTTGGATACAATGGCATTGGAGGCCTAGGAGCTAGCTTACCAGCTTGAATTAGACAATTTTCAGCCCTAATGGCAATGCTATAAGTAGCAGGGATAGTTGTGCCTCCCATGGATTGAATTAACATAGAAATATCGAATTTAAAGCTTTAAGGTAATATAGAAAAGCACCTTCTGTTGTTGGCCTTACTGCCATTAGAATTCTCTCCCAAGTCCTTTGAAATCTGAAGTTGAAGTCAGTCAGCTACTCATTGGGAGCTCTCTTGATAGTTGTCAATTGTTCCAAAAGGGACAAGTTATCTCCCTTTTCTCCAAACTACTCATGGAGGGCTATACATAGCTGGTTCCAATTTTGGATAGAGCCTAAAGCAAGGCTCTTGAACCATTGCAAGGCTTTCCCTTTGAATGAAGACGCCATCAGTTTGATAGTAACTTGCATCTCATCAATCTCATGGATTGCACAAATATTCGCAATATCCTTGACATGATCACCAGGAGTAGTTTGATTCTCTCCAGTAAAGTATGGAATTTTCTTCAATACTGTAACTGGGATTGGATTTTTTGTATTGAGAGAAATTGGGCTGCTGAAGTTGACATATGGGTTGTGTTGTGCCATTCTGATTGGCCTTAGAACCCTTGTTGATTGGATGAAAGGTCTACTAGGTGGAGGAGTTGATAGAGTTATGTTTGGTGGAGATGGAGACCTTTGAATTCTCCTCCCTCTTTTTATTCTTCTTGGAGATAGTTGCAGATACTCAAACAACACTTCTTCTTCTCCAACTCTTGACCTTGTGGATATTCTTCTCATGAGTTTTTCAGGTCTAGACTGCTAAAACTAGTTGATTCTTCTTCCTTGGAGTCGCCATATGTGTAATTCAGGACTCTTTCAGCAAGAAAATTGTAACAAACACACATCAATTTTGTTGCAATGGAGATGAAGACCTCTAATCTCCCATCGGGCATGCCAAAACTATTGGTGTAAATCAACAGCACCCTCTGGATGTTCTATCAGATTTCTAGTTTGACATTTTAGCATCTAGTGTGATTGCACAACATTGAATCTTTTCCCCAAGTGTGGGACTTGTAAAAAGTGGTAAAAGAATCTCTAGATTAGAGGCTGGTCCCTTAAATCCTTTGTTCAAGTGTGCACAACATTTTTGCAGATCGTTTACCTATAATTTTATCAAACTTTGCCAAGGGGACAGTTTGAGAAGATACAAAAAATAAACCTAGTCTAATTAAGGTGATGCACCAAAGGAGTAGTAGACACTTACTACTGCAAAACATACACAATCCACAAGAAAATACAGCATAAAACATGCACAAATTTCCAAAATGTAATGAAAGATTAGGAAACAATGATAAACATATGAAAGGATTGAGAAAATTTAATCACAGAGCATATATTATCATTCCAAGTCCAATACAGTGCATTACAATGGCCAAGAGGCAAAAAGAGGTGTTGTATTTGCATGAAAAGGTAAAAATTTCCACAAATCTGCCAAAGGAGGAAGAAAAGGGAAGTTGCAGAGCTAGAAAAATGTCTAACTTTTTAAAAAATGAGCTCATTCTAGCTTTTACAATGCAAATTCGGACTCAGGAGAGAGAAACATGGGAAAACATGAAATATGCTTCAACCACTGACCAAATGGTATTAAAACAGCATGGGCACCCTCAAAGTCCATTCCCAACATTTTTAACCATGTTGGGAGAGAATGTGAGCCATACTTCATTAAAAATGGTGGTTGAAATGTCAATTTTGTTGATTTCCATGTGCCAGAGGCGTTTTCAAATTTTCTCCCTCTAAAATCCACCAAAACACAAAATTGAGCCCAAAATCATGTAGATAATTTTACCAGCTTTCCATTGATATAAAGAACGTAAGAAACCGAGCTTTGGATCGAAATTTATGCCCCTCTGAAAATTTAGGGCAAAACAGGGCCAAAATGGGTTGGTGGGCCGAAAATTTGAAATTTTCCCACTTTTTGCATTTGGGAAAATTTTCCCAAAAATCTCTACACCCCACCACTCTGGTGCCATGTGGCATGATTTGATTAGTTGTGGGCCCTTCCTGCTTCTTTTTCCATTGTTTCAGCCTTTGGAAAATTTTCCAAAAATTCTCCGCCAGTTAGATGACCCGAGGACACGTGGCATGATTTGATTAGTCACGGACTCTTTGCTCCCAACTTTTCCATCATTGCTGATCATCTTCCCAGGGCTGGACACATGGCGAGAATGCTATTGGATGTGGGATTTGCATGTTTATTTTCTTTGCGGGCTTGCCTTATGTTTTTGCCGCCACATGGACACGTGGCATGATTTTACTAGCTCGGGCTTTGGGGTGGACTTTCTTTTGAAAATTTCCTTTGATTTTGCTTTGGGAAAATTTCCCAATTTTTTCCTACACTCCGCCATCCCTTCGGCCCAAGGACATGTGGCACAATGCTATTGGATGCGGGCCTTGGGGCCAAAATTTTCAAATTGCGCTCACCTTTGGGAAATTTCCCCAATTTCTCCCCAGGGTTCGAAGCTCCGACACCCCCAGGGCATGTGGCATGATCCTGTTGGTTGGCGAGCCTTCGGGCCAAAATTTCCCCCACCTCCCGACACCCCCTTAGTCTAAGAACATGTGGCGCGATGCTATTGGATGCGGGCCCTAGGGGTGAAAAATTTACTGCGCTTGACCTTGGAAATTTTTTCCCAACTTCTCCCCGCCTAGACATGTGGTTGCATTTTATTCACCGGCGGGCCATCAGGCTGAAAAATTCCTTTTTGAACCTTGCCAAACACTTAGTAAAAATTCAAAGTCTCCTTTCGCACCCCACCATCCCTTTGGCCCAAGGACACGTGGCAGCATCTTATTGGCCGGCGGGCCCTCGGGAAAAAATTTCTTCTTTTAAACCCTGCCAAATACTTTGTGAAAATTTCAAGTTTTACCTCCACCTCCACCCTTCGAGGACACATGGCCTCCTTCCATTGCTCGAGGTTTTGCTTGGGAAGTTTTCCCATTGCGCCAACACTTGGTAAAAATCCAAAAATTTCTCCCTCCTCCCGATTTCTCCGATGCTTGACATGGCAACTTTCGATTGGTGGCAGATCATGTAGGGAAAATTTTCCACAAAAACTCCGCCAAGCTATAACTTCAAAAATACATGGAGTTAAGAAGAAAGCTTTACCTTTCTGAAAAGCCGAGAAAGAGATCTATCCAATGGTGTAATTTCTAGAATGTTTTGAGTGCTTGAGAGATAAAAATTATGACCGAGGCACAAGAGAGGAAAGAATGAAGGGAGTTAGCCAAAAGCTGAGCAAGGGGCTCATTTTGGATAACACTAACACTATGAGTGTTAAGAGAAATGAAAAGAGGGACTTCACAACACTTAACAAAAGGAATGATGTTAAGGTGGAAGAGAGATTGAAGTGTGAAGGTGATCAACTCTAATCAAAATGAGTGATAAGAGTGATGAAGAAGGTGGAATTCACAACACTTAACAAAATGAATGATGTTAAGGTGGAAGATGGGTTGAAATGTTAGTTTAGATGATTCTTAACAAAATAAGTGTTAAGAAATATGAAGGAGGAATTAAATGGATTCACGACACTTTACAAAAGTGAACGTAAAGAGGGAAGAGATGAAAGGTTAGCATGCTCAACTTGCGATAATGTAAGTGTGACAAGAGGAGACTTAAAACATGATGAAAGAATCTCAACTCTTAACAAAAATGTGTTAAGGGAAGAGACTTAGGAAAATGTGATGAGTTTTTTAATTTTAACAAGGTGTATGTTAAAAGGGGAGACTTAAGAAGATGAAGGATGTCTACTCTTAATAAAAGTACGTTGAAAGAGGAGACACAATAAAGAAATGGGATCACAAAAAGAATAAAAATTTACCGTCATCACAAGGAGTGAAGTAACAAAAATGAGGAGGTCTGAAACTCGCAACAATGAAGATAAGAGACAAGGAGAAATCGATGTGATTGGTGATCTCAAATTAAAGAAAAGTGAATTATTTAAAGAGAGAAGTGAAGAAATGATGAGGATGTAGTTAATGTAACAAATTTATTGAAAAGGGAAATGATGTAAGAATGATGAAAGTGAGATAGAAGAATGTCTTCAATTCCACAAAGTGAATGTGTGATGCGACGACGTAAGAGTTTAGAATAATTTCATAAATTCAATAAAGTAAATGTGCAATGTGATGACGTAAGAGTGTGGAAGTGAGTTATAAGAAAGTCATCAATTCAACAAAGTGATTGTGTGATGCGATGATGTAAGAGTGTGGAATTATTAGATTTCAACAAGATAACGTTAAACTTAAGACTTATGAAAATGAAATATCAAGGTGATCAAGAGGGTGCTTGACCATGATAAAATTTGTCTCACGATGTCAAGAACTAGTGAAGAAGAATGAAAGTGCTCACGTGTGGATATGGATGTCTGTAACCCAAGACTTAGACATATTTACAAAGTGACAAAGATGGATGAGAGAGAGAAATATGAATGAAAAAAGTGAAACACGAGTGTGTAAGATGTGAGAAAAATGAAAAAAATAATGTAGTGAAAGTTTTAGCCTCTACCTTAGATTGGCTTTGACAAGGTGTTGCTTCCTAGGAGGTTCACTCAACTAGGTGTCAAAGGCGGTATATCCGAGCGAGCATGAAATTATTTCTAGGCTGACGAGAATTACTTCACCCCCTTTAAAACCGTAAGAAAAGATCTTACTCAGAATGAATCACATTATGGTCACCACTACTAGATATCCGTGACTCTAACTCACAAGGATTTACTAGTCAGTTGAGATAAAAGGTGCCCGTTACAACCGGTTCCTCAAGTACTTGACTACTTTGAGGTTCCTCAAAATATTTTTATGGCTTATGCCAAGGAACTTCCCACAATTATGCGGATGGGTTTTAACCCTTATCCAAACCTACAAATACAGTGTGTAAAAATTTTGTTTTATCTTATTTATCAGTAATTTCCTGCACACAAGAATTAGTAGTTTGAAGTGCACGACCAAGGCAACCTATAGTTAGTAGTTTTCAATGTTTTATCCACCTTTTTGAGAGCGGGTACTACAAGCAAAGATTATAACATTTACCCGAGGTAGGTTGAAGCCAAGATTATGGAAGCAAGTTCACGTTTATGATTTCCCAGATCGCTTAGAAAGTGCAAGGAAAGAGCATACGTGAAAAAAAGATTTGATTAAGAAAAATTTAATTCCACAAAAATTAAAAATGAGAAATGATCACATTTTTTATTCCTAGGATCACTTAGAAAGCGCGAGGGAAGAGAGCATACATGTAATCACACAAGGATTGGTCTTACAAAAAAAAATGACAAAGGAAACACAACAAAAAATGTGACAAAGTGTTAGTGTATGTTGCAAAATGATTAAATTGATGCAAAATGGCTAAAAAATCAAGAAAAAATTCGACCAAAATGTCCAATAATGCTTATTTAGCAATCGTTGTGATGAGTCCAAATGTGAAAAACATGGGAAAAAAGGAGCCAAAAAGTGATAAAATAAAGTGAATCGGATGGAAGGTACCCGAAAACTTGACAAGATCTAGTAAAACAATTAGTCTACTTTGGTGAGAATAGCAAAAAGTAAATTACAAAAGCACCTAATTGTGTATTAGAAGGCCTAATGAAAGTAACGAGACTAAGTAAAGTACATAATTAAATGACCAATGAAAATAATTTAAAAAGGACCTTATTAGTATTTAAAATTCCTAAATGAGTTAATTAAACTAATTAACTAAAGAAAATAGTAAAAATGAATGAATTAAAATATAATTGAATAGTTACAAAAATTAATATAGTTAAATGAAAATTAGAAAAAACCTAATTACAAAAGCTAAGTTGGAATATTAAAAGAAATTAATTCTAAGTTAGAAGCTAAGTTTTACATGTCAAACATAAGTTAGAAACTCTACTAAAAACTTTTTTTTGAAAAAACAAACCTAAAAAAGGTTCAAAAGTTAAGGTTTAATGAAACTACAACAAAAAGGCTAAGCTTGGGATGTTGGCTTTATATTGTTTCATGCGGGGTGAAGGCGAATTGGTAGTGGTTTTGGGTTGGGTAGATCACAATGTGGCCGAGATGGTTAAGACATATAGGGAGTCTAAATGGGGCATATCCACGTTGAGAGATGACCCAGTGTGTCGGAGTGTAGGGATCGGTTGGGGTTATTGGGAAATAGATTAGGGGAGCTAGCTCACCAAGAGCTTGGAGTGGTGAGTTACTCACCGAATTGGGGGCCAAGAGGCGTGTCTAAGGCGTAGAGGGTCAGGAGTATTCGAGAGTGTTGGGAGGACGGGGATGGATTGGGGTTAGGAACGGGGCTTAGATCTATCCGAGTGGGAGGGGGAGTCATATTTGGTGAAGAGGTTGTTGGTTTGGGTTTGCAGGAGTCAAGTCCAGGGGGCCTCTATGGGGTGAGTTAGGTCGGGATCTATGGTGAGTTAGGTGAGTGGCTCGGCTTGGTCCGAGTCGGAGGGGGTGTCTAGGGTTCGAATGGGGTTGAGGGGAGGTCAGCTCGGCCAAGCTGGCCAATCTCACGGGGTGGGAGTTATGGGGTTAGGGGAATGTGTAGGTAGTTAGGGTTTAGATAAGTTTTTAGTATTTTTCTAATTTGTTTGTTTAGCAAAAATATGAATGTTTTTTGTTTATTTCAAGAAAAATTTAATTAATTTTTTAATTTTTAATTTTCCTTGAAATGAAATCTAGTGTGTGTGTGTGTGTGTGTGTGTGTGTGTGTGTGTGTGTGTGTGTGTGTGTGTGTGTGTGTGTGTGTGTGTGTGTATGCGTGTGTGTGCGCGGGTGTGCAGGAGTACAACAGAATTAAAAACCTAAAATTATAGGAAAAGAAAACCTACAAACAAAAAGAACTACAAACAAAAAATTTACACTCAAATTTTTCAAAGAAAACCATGAATCAAAAAAAGATTAAAACATAAAATATGTTAGTTTTTTTATTTTGATCGCTTTCCATGGAAAACAACTCTTGCTCCCAAACCCGCACAACAACATAGAAAAATAGTAGAAAGACTCCAATAACAAATTTAATCAATTAAAACCTCATACGAGATGTGAAAAAAATTAAATTTGCATGAAAAAGTGAAAATGAAATGGAAAAAAATGAAAGAAGATGGGTTGTAAGTCCCATCGAGCATGCCAAAATGCAAAATATGGAAAACACAATAAATGGAAAGTAAACTAAAAACAAAAAAAGCCTTCCCGTAATCCTCCAAAGCAAACCTCAAGTAGGTTGTAAAAAAAAAAATGTGTAACCTTTTGAATGGATGTGGGTTCTCTTGAATGGCCTCTAAACATGGATGCAATTCTTTATGAACACACATATTTTGGCTTGATTTTTGCTTCCAAAATAGCGAAGTTAGAGCAATTTTAACATATTTTTGTGCTTAAATCAAAGAGATTTTGATAGAGAGCAAGCCTATATTTTATAGAGATAGAAGTAGTTGGAATTTGGTTGAAATGGGTTGAATGCACATGCTAAAAATAACATTGGAGGAGGTTGCAACAATTCTGGGACATCTAGGGGTAGTAAATGAATTAATTGTAAAAGTTTCATACGTAAAGGTTCTTGTACATGCAATTCAACTGCCCCCACCTTTCTAGGATTCTAGAAGTGCACTTGACTGGAATGTTGAAGTGGAGTTCGGTGTAGTTAACTAAGATGAAGAAGTGGATTCCATATAGGTTCCAAAGTGGTTTCGAATGTGCACACTTAATTAATTAACCATTAAATAAATAAATGATAATTAACTTAGCACAAGGGTGACAAAGGGTACTAAAGATTAATTTAATTAATCTAAAGGGTGCAATTTGTATGAATTATTTGATTTAATAAATTAATCACAAATGGGTGAATAACAAGGTGTACTAGGAAGCGAACTAGGATAAAATGGAAATAGCTGTGATTTTGGGGTGTCTACAACTACTACCACACTTTTCACTCCATGCCCGATCACTTTTACATACTCTCATACCCTTTGATACACGCATTGTATCATCATTACCCTATGACACACTCTAGTTCCACGGTTCATACTCGACTATTGAGGGTCTAATTTTGAAATAAACCTCACATCATTCACACTTCATGCTTTGTGCTTCATGATACATCTTTCTAGCATCTATTTTCACAACACACACATTATCTAGTGGCACACTCTCATTATAGTGTTCATTCTTGAATGTTGTGGTTTTTCTATAAATGAACCTCACACTTCACACTTTGTGTTTCATGGTACATCTTCCTAGCATCTATTTACACAACACACATTACCCGATGACACACTCTTGTTCTATGGTTCATTATTTATTGTTGAGGGTCCCTATAAATGAACCTCATCTCATACACATCTACTTGGGGGCACGATAATCCTATCATATTTTCACTTTGCATACCATTCCATCACACTCATACATTACATCTGCATATCTTAGTTGCATCTAATCTTGCTAGCTTATTCTATTTACGTATTGCATTTTTTCTTCCATGTTAGACGGATTCTTAGTATGTCATTATCATTCTATATATACACATGCGCGTTCACTTGGTATTTTGTGGTGAATGACAATCTCTTATAGGTTCTTACATGCTATAATGATGTTTAGGACTGTACCTTTTACTAGCCCCATTGAGGTTCCCGGGAGCATCTACTTTCTCTACTCTCACACATCACAGGTTTTATTATTTTATTATTTAATACTACTTTCTATCACATTACTTCTCATTGATCCATACATGCCTTGACATACTATTTATCTTACTAACATGCTAACGAGTGCTTCATGTGTAGCATTTTCTTTACAGGATTATATTCCACCATGGTTATTTGATACACTTTGTTTACCATTATATTCTATTATTTGCAGGCTATGCTCTATGTATTGCTTGATCATTGTTTGCTTTCTTATGGCTGCTTGACTTTGATTGACTTGTGACATTGTGAGTGATGTACCATGTTTGAAACCTAATTTTCATGGTCCACTTTGTTTACACACTTTCTTATTACAATTTCTTCTATTGCATGTTTTTGTTTTTTCTAATAACACATGTTACTATCCACTTTGTTTATATATGCATTGATTTATACCATGTACACCCCTTACCCCCTACAACACAACATTAGGTCCTTTTATTTGGGTTGTATCCTCCTATCATCATTGCATGCACCCAAAATGAGGGGGGGAATACATTGGGTGAATGAATTTCCCATATAACAACTCAAAGCTACAACACAACACAAAAGAGTATAGAAAAGAAAAGGAATATAGTCACAAAATGACCCTAAATCTGACTTAGGTCCAATACAAAGTACTGAGACACCCACATCCATACTCGGATAGTAGTGCCTAGATTCCCATGTTCTTTCCTATGCACTAATGTCCTGGAGGCCTAAAAATTTATCTTCTCATATCAGCACAAGTTCACATAGTTGTTCAAAGAAGCTCTACGATTACTGGGAACATGCTTCCAGATTACAAAATGTGTGTTACTTTCTTCAATCAAGACAATCGGAATAATACGAACTAATTCAAAATAATCAGGAAAAAAGAACAACATGAATGAATAGGGAATCATTTATAATGGTTCTTATTGGATAGAGTCATGGATGGAGAATAAAACTATAACTCTCTGCACAACACTTGTTTTTAGTGTGAGATCGCCCAAAACTCACACTTGGCATGAGATCGCCCAAAAACTAGCTATCGAGGTGAGACAACCCAAAAATATCACTCTTCACACAGCATTTCAGAAACCTTTCTATCCTTTACACTCTTTTACATCAGGTGAACACTTTCCTTTACTACTACATTTATACACTTTTACATACTTTACTAAAAAAATTATATATAGGAAATTGACTACACTTGTGCTCTTCTTTTATAGGTTCATCCTTAATACGTAACAAGAAGAAGTCTATAATAAAAAAATCACAAAAAAGGTACAAGTAACACATACACTTCACCCCTAGGGTCACTTTCCTTTCCCAGTCTCCACACATTAATTTGCAAATCATTTCATGCTTCATTTATCCACTCGACACACTATTTCACCACACGTTCTACAGGATCATAAGGTACACATCTCTTATCTACTTTATAATATTGATTATTCAGTCAAAAAAATAAATTGGGGAAAATGTAGACACTAAATCACACATGTAGGTGTATTTCTACATTTTACTTTTAAGGTTGGATGCGGTTTATGGGATTGTATAAGTAAACTTATCTTTTATAGGTTACATGTATCATCGGTGGTCATAAATACGAACATCGGTGATCAACATAGAGCCACTACAAAACCCTAAGCGACCCAATAGAAACTAGATTTTGAGCTCATGCCCAGTCACCAATGCCGAGATTCATCACCAATGCCCAGTGCCTCTTTCCAACACTGGGTGCCCCTATCTAGCATTATTCTCGCTTCCAAATTTTACAATGAGCATTTACGACACTTTTTGCAACTTGTTCGAACTCGCACCTACCTAGATTACTTCCTATTCACTTAGAAATCAGCTAAGTAATCCCATCTCTCTTATCATTACTATACTTTGTCATTTGTACATCAATTATTTCAATAGGTACTCTACAATTATATTGAATTCAAATTAAATTAAATCAATAACATAATTCACTTCCATAACTTGTAAAATTGCTTATGCCATTAACCTTTCCAAACCAAGGCCTCTTATCAACTCGGTGGTTTTGATTTCCAAGTCATATTACTGGATTTTTTTTACCCACATGCACCTTTTTGTTGAATATTCCATATGGGTTAAGATATATTTTACCATGGTGTGCGGTACATAGGCAATTAACCTTGAGATTTGGATGTAGGGTCTTAATATTTTAGTGGATTTTATTATGGAAAACCCCTATTTTTCCATGATTGTATATTTTTGTTCAAATCCTTGTAAGGCCTTATTCAAGAATGTAATTGGTTTCTCATGTCCTTCATCATTTTTTACAAAAAAATGAAGGTAATAGTCAATTTAGATGTAAAGGATAAAATTTGAAACCCCTTCTTATAATCTATATTGACCAACAAAAAGATAATATTTAATGCATATTTCAATCCTTTGAATGCTTGTATTACATTATCTCCACACATGATAACCTAATCATTATTCAACATATTTGTGATAGGTAGAGTGATCTTAGAAAAATTGGATATAAAATTTCTCAAAAAGTTAATCTGGTCAAAGAAAAATTGTATACCTTTCTTGGATTGGGGATTGGTACTTTATCAATTACCTCTACTCTTTTAGGGTCAATCATAACTTCTTGAGACACAATGTGTCCCAAAAAAATTTCCTTTTACACCAACATGGAATTTAATTAGATTCAATGAGATACCAAATTCACCGCACTTGATCAAACAATTTCAAGGCATTGTAAATGACCACCTCTCTGTTTAGAAAAGACTGTAATATCATCTTGATAGACCACAATAAACTCATTTATGAATCTAAAAATGCAACATCCATTATGCTTTATAAGGTTGATCCTGCATTAATTAGTACAAAGGGAATTCTAAGATAGACAAATGTTCCCCAAGAAGTGGTGAAAGTAGTCTTGTATAACTATGACTCCTTAACCACCACTTGATTTTAACCTAAGAAAGCATCCAATATTGACAACATTTATGCTCTTATTACCTTTTGTAGAAGGTTATCCATGTTTAGAAAATGGTAGCTATATTTTAGTGAATCATTTATCAAATATCTAAATTCCACACGAATATGATGTCCCCATTCTTCTTTCTCATTTAAACTAGATTTACCACCTATGAAGAATATGTTGTGGGTTGAATTATGCATATCCTTGATTTCTTATGAGTTCTTCTTACATTTTAGTTGCAAGGATGAGGTTACTTGGCATGCTATTTTTTATGAAAGGATCAGTGTGAGGCTCTAAATGTATTACATGATGAAATAGATCCTCCCTATAAGCCTTGACTTAGAGCAGAGTCCAAGCCAAACAATATTGATATTTCCTTAACAGTTTGGTATAAGTTTGTTTTTCATCTGCATTTAATTTTCTACCTAACAAATTTTTCTTGGATCTTGCTACATCCCTAAGTTACATTTACTTACATATATTACAATGTGGGTGGACTTGTTCATAGCTCTGTCAACACCATCAAAAGTCGATTCAAGGAAGATTACTCCTCTTCGGATGGTGTTATTTTTCAATTGAATCTCCTCCTTCCCAAAAAAGGTCTCCTCCCTTTAACATACCTCTATCATAGGATCAATATCAATTAGTTGATTATAAAATTCATCTTTGTAACTTAATATTTTCATGATGTGGAATCATCATCAAACACTTTCCAATATTGAATGTTGTCGGTATACAAGACCTATCAAGAATTTCAACTTTGAACTTGTAGTATGGGGATGTAATTTGATTATCATACTAATAATATAAGCTTGTTAGCCTATTATCTACTAGATTTTGATTTCTTTCTCGGTATTCAATGTTAAAGGAGTCAAAAACTCAATCAAATCCCATGATACATTTATATATTATTTCAACCTCTGATTCTTGGTTGTATACATTATTATAATTTTCTTTACAACCAATTCAAATCCACATTTCATAATTAATTCCTTTATTCCATTCCTCCAATCAATCCTTAAGTTAGGTATAAGTGCCTCATATTCAACAATTGTTTTTGTGCAATCGAATCATAACTTGAAAGAAAAATTGAAGGATTCTTGGTTAGGGGAAGCCAACACTATACCTACTCTATTTCCAATATTGGAACATGTTCCATCAAAGTAAAAATCCCATGGAGCATTTTAGTCTTATAACTAAGTACCAAGGTCAAGGCTGTTATCATGAAAATCAACATTACCCACAAAGTTACCCAAGTCCACATCTGTGTACATCAGCTCATATGATGCATTCATTGGGTATTCAATCAAGTGTAGTTACTTGTATTCCTATGTAACTTGATCAAATTTCCCTCAATTGAATGATAAAATAAGAAATTTCCATCTATACAATACCTCCCACACTTTCTACCCATTTTATTGATAGACGCATTCCCCATTTGGTAGGTCCATCCACAACAAAAACATTCATGGCTAAGTACTTGCCAAGGTGAGATACTAATTGTGCAACCAATCCTTTGACACATCCAACAAAAACTAATTATCTTGAATCCATATCATAACATATTCCATAGGTGGATGTTATCTTTATGTCAATTTCATTCATGACTACCAATGGAATTATATTGCAAGAAGCACCTGAGTCAAACATACAATTATGTATGATCCAACCATTTACAATTAATGTAGCATAAAAGGATCTACATCCAAGTGTATCTCAACTAAGGATGTGCCTAAATAGACTTCAAGGGAAGGTTCAATGACCTCTTTAGGTTCTTTAATCTCATTTTTATCAACAAGGGGAGGTATCCTTGTTTTAAATAACATTCTCACCAAATCCCAAATAATCAAATGCCCATTTTCTATGCTTAGTAATACTAAGTAGGTATATCAGAGAACAATTATCTTCAACTGGATTATAATTTGGGCCATAACAAAAATATTTTACTTGGGAATGAATATATTGGAAGGGAGAGTGACTACTTTCTCATATGTTATATACTCTTTCAAGACAAAAATAATGGGAGGGATACTTGGAATTAGATCAACAACATGGGTTTTGCATGGTATGTTACTCTTAGGGGCACCTTTTGGGACATTAGTTAGGATGGAAATTTTAGCTTTAGAAGTTGGGGAAGGACCTTTACTTGCATACTTCTCAAATTATACTCTTTTTTGGGCAACACTTACATTAATCAACAATTCCTTATCCTATTTGGAAAGGAATTTTTAATCATAATTCTTTACCATGAGGGATATAATATATTCAAAATCATGATTGGGAAACTCAAAATATTGAGCCATATCAAGATCAACATCAACTTCAAAGGGAAAATAACATACCTTATTTACATTTACCCAAACATTATCCAAAAGTTTAGCACATAGAAGATCAAGTAGAGGTTTCATCTTGTTCGAAGTTCACCTGATGATCAAGAACACATGCATCATAAAAATGTGATCCAAAAATTCTTCAACCAAGGTTGGTTTTTCACAAGGAACTTTATGCAACAAAAATTTACCACACTAAGTAATGATGTGTTATTCTTCACTGTTGTAACCCTTTCCCCTAATAGATTAAGCATTGCTTTATTATATTTCAATGCATATTTCCTATCATTTGACCCATATGTATTTTTCCTCTATCATTATTTCTATGATGTCCTCTAATTTTTTTATTCTAGTTTTGATTTTGAACTTGAGTGTTAGAAAATAACCCTTTCTCGATCTTATTATCTTGTAGAAGATTTATTTAACTTTCCCTACCAAGGTCTCGACTTCTTCCTCCAAGTGAATGGACTTAATTTCTTGTGGTTTCTTGGGATTGAAAATTTTTACCCCTTCCCTTTTTGGAGGTTTACCAACAACTTTGATGTTATTTTAAATTTTGATGGCCATACTAAATGATTGTCTCAAAATGATAGGGTTCTTGTCTCTCAAATAATAGTCTAAATTTTTATCAAATTCATCAAAAAAATTTATCAAACAAGATTCATCAATGGGTCTCAAACTAAATGGTAATCTTGTTAATTTTTGTTGAATCTCATGTTGAAATCCTATACACACTCGTTAGGTTTTTTCTTTATCTTAAAATGTAGAAAAGATGAACCTAGAGTAGTCCTATCACCATATTGAATCCTAAAGGAATTCCTCATTTCTTCCCAAGAATCAATGGATCCATGAGGTAATACATTTAACCACTCCCTTGCATCCTCCTCTAAAGTGTACACAAATAGTTGCAAACAAACATCCTCATATTCCTCTTCATAATCATCTATGATATTTTGGAATAACTTGAGATGTTGGTCACTATTAATAGTATTATTTCCCTAGAATTTAAGCAATATATTCTTAATTTCATTTGTAATCTCATTTGGATATCCAAGAATGTCCCCACAAATTAATAGGTCTAAAATCATGAAATATAAAAGGGGCACGTGAAGGAGGTTGATCCATGTTATTATTAACAATATTTTTAGGAGGATGATCGATTGGGCTTGGAACATGAAGTTTATGAACTAAAGGTGTATGATAAACATTATGGAGATTTCTTGGAGGAATAATTTCAATACGAAAAGATCTATTCTTACTTGTAAACAAGTGGGTAAGTTTTGGATAACTTTGAGCAAATTTAGGTACAAAATTTTGTTGAAATAATGATTGAAGTTGGTATTCAGGGATAATTAGTTTAGAAATATCATAAGAATTGAAATATTCCTCAATCAAAGGGGAATTACCAAGCTTAGAAGACTTAATATCCTTACCTCTTGAACGTATACCTTTTCCCGGCTTCCAAACTTGCTTCCTTCTTCTTTGTAATGCATTCAACTTGGGAAGAATTTTCTTAGCATGATCTGATTTGAATGATGATCTTAATCCTTTTAGTTTTGTAAATGTAGAGTTATCAACAAAACATAGTAGATCATATAGAACTAGTTTGGCCCATAACTCGAGTGGAGTCACCACTATATATTTCACTCTAGATATGATACATCGATCTTGAAAATACACTACATACTATTCAAAAAACTGAAAAAATGATAACTTAATAAACCCTTCAAAAACTCATGTGAATCAAACAAGTATCATGTATATTTGAGATTAAGAAAACAAAAAATGGATAAACCTCTCATAAAACCTAGGAACTAATAATCCTTTCTTCAACTCTCTAATGGAGTCACCCATAAATGGTGTTGTTGATGAACAAGTAGAACATGTAAGAAAAATTTAACTCTTAAAATTTGAAGAGAAACCAGAGAGAAACTTATTATAGACAATTAATTAGTAATTCCTATTTTAAAACTCACTCAAATCCCCGTAATGGAACCGAGATACGTTGATGATGTTGATGGAATGATATGACATACTTAACATACCAACACATGATGAGTATTGTTTTAATTATACTCAAAATCCTTGGAAATGGTATCATAATAGAAATGAGACAAGTAAGTCCCCAAAAACAATGTCAACTACGTGTTTCTTCCCAATCTAACACCCCAAATAAGGTAATGATGTAAAGAGGGAAAGGAGAAAAGGTAGACCTATTGATATGACATTTTATATCTAGGATAGATATATCTATCTATAATAACCATGCCTTATGGGAATGACATGGAGGCATATAACTAAGGATGTGGTTTTATTCCTATTACTTTCTAGCTCTACTTGAAGCAAGGTGAGATAACCCAAGGGGTGGCTTGAAAGAGAGAGGTAAATTTTATATTTCAAACCCTTAGACTTGTTGAAACCTTAATCTGAGATCAAATGCAATCAAAAAATGCAATACTCACTCAAATAATGGTCACACAAAAATTTCAAACATGTGATACATCAGACACAAGCCAATGAAGATAGATATAATGTGATAATAGACATCATCTCTAAATAAATTTTTAAAAACTTGGGATATGATGATGTTGGATGATAAAATTCACAAATTATGGAAAATACACTTGAAATATGTAGGATGGGTGTGATTTGCAGGAAAACACATGTAAAATAGGAGAAGGTGATGTGATTTAAAATGGGTAGGATAAGATGGTACTTGGTTAAATGAAGTGGGGGTGGGAGATATAATTGGGACAAGTACCAATGCTTCCCATTTCAGCCTATTTTTATAAAATGTAGGAGGAAAAATATCAAGAAAGAACAACCTTCACAGGGGAATTTACATTCATTGATATTAAATTCATGTAAAAAAATACCACATAATCTATGAAATCTTAACACAAACATGTGTGCATGAAATCTCAACAAAACATTTATTGCATCAATTCCATAACACCTAAAATATAATCAAGGTTTGTAAGCAATTACATCTAAAGTAATATAGAACTAATTTTAACTATGATTGAGTCGTGGAGGGGTGGAGAGTATTCCTTTTACAAAAAAACATTTTTGTCCTTTTCTACTCTGTCACCATCATGTGTGCGCTTCCAAGAAGAGTTTATTACCCATTACAATCATTTGATTCAACAATTCTTTCTGAAAGAATAATGAATGGAAATGAATAAAGAATAGGTAGTGGACTATAAAATAAAGAATACTCTTAAGGAGGGTTAATATCAATTGGTTCAAACATTTCTTTCTCCTCTAGTTTAATCATGTATGCGTCGAGGTGTTCAAAAATCACCAAGATGGGGCCCTCATCTAGACCTAAATGATAAAGGAAGAAAAATTTTATGTTTGGAGAGAACAATATCAAACTCAACTGAAATAAATCTCCTTTTCTTAATTCTTTTAGCCAATTTATTAATATACTTCTTGATCTAAAAATCAATTTTAACTAGCAATTGTGCACACACTTTACTTTGCTTTGTATTGCTTTTTGATATAAAAATTGACTATTATATCCTTTTTTGTATTTTTAATAAAAAATTAAAACTGAAAGTACTGTGTAAAAATAGAAAATAAAGAGATGAATCACTAGTAATTTGACACAAGAATTGATAACGAGTTCAACACTTGTGGCCTACGTCTCGGGTCCTAGGTTGAATGGGACCGATCTATTAAAATCTTGAAAATAAATCTTTAAAAAGATTTATACAAGAATCTTATCTTCTCATCACATTCCTCTGCCAAAAATAATAGGAGTCACTTTTTACTTCATCTCAAAATTCCACTCCTAGCTCAAGTTATGAGCATTTCAATAATTTACACAGTCTTGAATGCATGTACATATACAAAATAGCTCCTTTTATAATGTTTCTTCTCCTATGGCGTGGTGGTCAAGGCATATATTTTTGGTGGAAGGGATCATGGTTCAAATCCCACCTCCTATGCCACCTCCCATGGGATTTATCCCACATTCCTAGCATTGTGGATATGTAGGCACTTTATAAGGTAAGGTTTAGGCGCTTTTGCATTGTAAGGTGGCTTTTAAGGGATAAGGTTTGTTTAAATATGGAGGTAATATAGTATATAATGCATGGAAATTAGGAGATAGTATATAATTTAAATTTGGTAATTTGGATAAATTATATATGTGCAAATTTAATGGGATTTGGTATTATCCCTTAACAAATTCAAATATGAATAATCCCACATGTATCCCGTATTTGCAAACTGAAGCAAATATATACAGAAACTCTGTAATATAGATGTGAAGTAAAGGAGGCTAAGACTATTCCAAAATCCACCTTTTTCTCTGTCACCCATATTTTCCACATGGTGAATGTTGATTGGTCCACATGTGCACGCATCATCTCTGCACATAGTATTGAATTTACCAGTTGCCCGAAAATTTCAGCGAGGCTATAACTTTTGCAAACAAGCTTCATTTCCATAAACGAGATATTGATGGAATTGTATAATTTTTCTCCACACTTTAAAAATGACTGCAACTTATTTTGAGAAGATCTTAGATCGGTGTTTCTCCGTGAGGATCCTTTGGATCATTCCTCCCCACTGAGAAACTTTTGGACCCCAAAAGTCAACTTAATTGGTGAATAGGTGAGGGTATTTCTCCCTCACCTTTCTGGTTTCCATCCATTTAGCCTTGTTTGATGAATTCCTTTAAACCCAACATGAAGATACTCAATATCACCCCTTCGCGAAGTTCTGACCTTCCTGTCCAAAATGATGTCTTCCTGCAACTCATCAAGATACTCAGGAGCAAAATCATCAATGGAAGGCATTATGTTAGCATCATCATGATCAACAATCATAGGTAGTTCATACAATCTTAAATTCTCAACATTAACAACTGAGTATATTTGCATATATGGAGGCAAATCTAACCGAAAAGCGTTGTTACCAATTTTTTCCAATATTTGGAATGGACCATACCTTATAGGTTTCAATTTTTTACCTTCACCTGTCAGTCTTTCCCTATTGATGTGAAGCCAAAATGAATCACCAACTTTGAACTTGTGATCAGTTCTATGTTTATCATGCCTGGCTTTGTACTTAGCCTGAATTTTCTCCAATTGTTCATGGACATACTGATGAACCTGTTGAATTCTCTGAACAAATCTTTTAGCCCTGTCAGAATCACTTGAACCATTAACAACAGTTTCATGTCCATAATATACATCTAAAGGAGAATTAGGTAGATATCCATAACAAGTCTCAAATGGAGACTTCAAAGTAGAAGAATGTAAGGCATGATTATAAGCATGTTGCACATAATATAGATGTTCATCCCATAACTTAGGATGTTTGCCACAATAGCCCCTAAGCAAATGTACTACTGTGTGGTTTACAACCTCTATTTGACCATCAGTTTGTGGATGAAAAGTAGTGCTCTTTTTCAGTTTTGTGTCCATTAACCCCCACAATGTTGACCAAAATTCCCCAAGAAATCTAGAATCCCGATCAGATATAATTGAAGTAGGTAAACCAAAATGAACCCAAACAAACTGAAAAAACAAATGTGCAGTTCCCTCACCAGTTATTTGTTTAGTACATGGAACCAACACACACATTCTAAATCTATCCACTACCACATATAAGTAATCATGTTTCTTTTGTGTCATGGGCAAGCCTCCTACAAAATCCATGGAAACACTTTCCCAAGGCCTTATAGGAACAAGAAGAGGAGTGTAAAGTCCTAATTTCCTATTACTTGGCTTGCTTGTGGCATAAAGAACACATCCCTTAATATACCTGTTTACATGTTCATGCATTCTAGGCCAATAACAATATTTCTATAAATGTGCAACTATCTTACTAACACCAAAATGCCCTGAAATAAGAGAAGTATGTGCTTCCCTAATCATATGCACACGTTCATTTTATGGAATACAAAGTTTACCAGAATGATATAACAATCCTTCATGTAAATGATAATATTTTTCTCCTACTTGTTTCCCACTTACTAGATCCTCATACACTTCTCTAAAATCAACATCATTAACATATTGTTCCTTGTAACTAACATGAGCCAAAGAACTATGTTGCAAAAGAATAGATGCTACTACCACTGGTGGTCTAGATAACATGTTGGCAACCTTGTTTTGAATACCTTTTTTATACTTGATTACAAGATGAAATTGTTGCAAAAATCCCATCCACCTAAAATGTCTAGACTACTGCAATTTGGTCGGTGTTTGTAAGTTGAAGCGAGTTGATGGTTAGTATGTATAACTATTTCTTTTCCCATTAAATAATGCTTCCACTTTTTAACACTTTGAACCAAAGCATACAACTCTTTATCATAAGTTGGATAGTTTCTTACCGCACTTGTAAAGGTTTCTGAATGGTAACACACCGGTCATTTGTTCTACATCAAAACTACCCCCATTGCGTAGTCACTAGCATCTATCTCAATCTCAAATGAATGCTACAAATTTGGAAGTGCCAAGATCGAGTGGTACTTGTCTTCTCTTTAAGTGTATCAAAGGCTTTACTTTTGCTTTCCTCCCCACTGAAAGACCTATTTAATACTTGTCAAATCATGCAAAGGAGATGCAATATATGAGAAGTTAGTAATAAATTTTCTCCAATACTGAACTGCACCTAGAAAACTCCTAACTTCCATCACATTAGTGGGTCTAGGCCATTTCACAATAACCTCTATTTTTGCAGGATCAATTCTCAACTCACCATTTCCTAAGTTTATGTCTCTTACTAATCAAAATAATTAACAAGATGTTCTTGAACTTTTTCCTAATCTATCCCCAAGTCCTTCACCTCTTCCTCTGTCATAGTCGAAGAGGGTTGAGTTCCTATATCAATCTTTGTTGTATCCTCAACCTTTTATTATCTATATGTAGAAGGATTATTGGTTAGATAAACTTATTACAAGTATTTTTTTTAGGTTTCCTATTGTGAAACTTCATGAGTTGTGATTAATTTTTAATTGTTTCCAACATTGGTTAAGCAAGTTGCACAATACTAGATTGTTCACTCTCAGAAGGTGTGACCTTTTTAATATGATTTTACTCAAATTATTTAATAGCAACCTCTTCCCTTACCACTTTTCACAAACCACCTCCAACTTATTCCATGGTAGGTGTTTCCTTTTCTGTTTAGTCTCCCTACCATTTCTCAACCGATGTGGATTGTAAGGTTTTATGTGGGAGGTCAGCTCCAAAATATTGGTCCAATCCATCTATTAATTCATTGAAAGTATGCTCCAAAAATGGGTTTGACATTTAGGTTATTTCTCCTTCTTGGGCCTCTTGTTTCTGAAATTCCCAAATAGGAATAATGTTAGGGAATTCTTATATCAACAATTTCCTCATGTCACAAAAAGGGAGTGGGGTATTAAGAGCTACCTTTGGAGTTCGAGAGGCAAGAATAGATAATTACATTATTGGAGTTTCCCCCTTGCAGATGTGCACTTGTATTTGTTTCTATTATTGGTGCTTAGAGCTTTATTATCTTAGTCCTTACAAAGTGTAATGCCATAGGCTACTCTTCTTGTTCTTCCTCTTCTTAGATGGTTTCCAAGGTTGGGTCCTTATTTGATTGACCAAAGATAATGCTTCCTCTCATTCTATTTCCTTTTCTTAAGGATCCTTTTGAAGAGGTGATTGGATTTTTAATTTGAGTACTTATTTTTACCACATGTTACTTTTTCCTTGAAGTTGGATGGGAAAATACTTAGGTTGTGGTTGTAATCACTGGAAATCCTACATAGTTTTCTCGAATATCTTTTTCAATGTGTTTGAATTTTGACACTAGAGTCCCTATTCTACTTGTTGTTACACTTAACTCTTCAACTGACCTTGAATTTTCTCCCTTGATGGATAATTATGAGGAATTTCATTTTAAGGGGTCCTGACCTATAGGTTCCTTCATGTATGGGATAAGTACATCCTTTATAATTCCACTCTTCCTCTACTCCCTTAATACCATTATATTTTTTGAGGTTAAATAAATCCCCTTATTTATCAATCATACCATGTCCTTTTGATAACATGGGCAGCCCTACCATAGAGGGAATTGTTCTCTAATCTCACCCATCTACACTTGGGATGGGTTGGGATGTTATGTTTTTCTCAACATAATTATTTCTTACTAGATTCCTATCATCCAACAACCCTAGAGGAACAATGATATGTTTATAATCTATTATCCGGGCAAGGGTCACTCTAGAGTTATATCTCAATTTGACATCCTCTTCATCCCCACAATCCATCTAATAATCCTCATAATGAGGCACATGTTTATATAAAATGTTAAAAGCTCCTTGAAGAATCCACCTAATATCATAATTGGGCACATAAGAGAGATTCTGCAATGTAACTCTTCCCAATTCTGGTTCTACAAGTCTAGATTTGAATAATATAGGGAAAATGTACCTTCCAATAGTGATTGGGAACTTGATGTTGGATTTGTGCTTTCCTGCAATCAACTTGTGCACTACCACTAGCTACCTTGACACTTCTAAAAGTTCCCATTTATCATCTAAGTACCTTGGCAACATATAGGGAGCATCATGAAATCCACTTACTTTGATATATGTGAAGGTATGGAATTGGATGAAGTAACACCCAAATACAGAGATTAACTCCTTGGATTGTGTATATATTCTATTGTTCTCTCTCTAAGGTTTAAATAGGTAGATGAGTGGAGAAAAGAAGGTTTCATGTACCATACTAAATGATTTGATGTAATTGGTTAAGTTTAGTTGAGGGTACGCATCATATAATCTACAATTTCCAATGTCCCTTACTTTATCAAACCCAAGGAACATTCTATGCCGAAATATTATAAACTAGGTATGAGGTCATCTAGAAATCCATCTTATCTATGGATCCATCTCTAATTTGGACTTCCAGTTTAAGAATTTACTCATGAATGCAATCACTAATGAATTCTTCCCAATGGATGTGCACTTTCCCAATGAGGATGATTTAGATTAAATTGTACATTCACTTACTGTAATAATAAGAAGACTCTTTCCCCATGACCCTATATAACATGGTTGCAATATATCTAGTTTCCTCCACAAAATCTTCACCGCTTAATTTCTTGGAGATCCTAGTGGAAACAATTCTTGAATTTTCAAGCTAATTATTGTTTAATATTTTATAAAACTTGGTAATGTTGGAATTCTAGTACTCTTATGAAATTTTAATTTAAATTTTTTTCCACATGAGTTGTATCGGGAGACCTAAAATCTCCTCAAATGTGTCGGAAGTTAAAGAAAAAAAAACTAAGGAATTACTTCCATCCCTTATCTCCCTAGTTTTTGGGTTGTAATTTTGTGCAAAAACCCATACGAGATTTGGATATTAAGCGAAGGATGGAATTAAACTTCTATGGTGAGGCCACTCAAATAAAAAAAATCATGGTTTTGTTTCGATCAACGACATGCAACCTCTATTGATATTCCGTCAAGTTTGTATTAACTAGGTTGGTATTCATAATATTTTCTAGGTAAGATGAAAGGTGAGAAGTGGTTTGGACACTAACCAGTTGGATCTTCATCTTTGTAGGGTGAAAAATTAAAATACTATTAAGATCGGGGCTTTATAATTATTTCCACTTTGGTTCAATATTCCCACACAATATACTAGGGCACCATGGGATCATAATTATTTATATGGCTTAAATGAAATCTGTTACCTATGCGGATGCTTCTTTCACTCTTATATACACTCCAATATAACACCCAACTCATCAATAAATCTATGAAACCATTATTCACATGATTGAAATGTATAAATCTAACGTATTTTTCATTCTAGGGCTTGAATGTAATTTAATCTTGAAGTGCAAAGGCAACGTGATGAATTTTACTAACCATAGCTTTATATTGCTCTTCACATACTTACATCAATAGAATAATCTACCTTCATAATTCCTTCATTCATAACCGCTGATCTCCACCTTCAAGTTTAAATTTCAGCCTTATAGGTGGACAAATATTCTACTTATTTATTTCCTTCGAGGCATTGGGGATGCATCAATAGTTTACAATTTTGTAAAAACTACAAAATTGTGAGATGAAAAATTGTTTATCCACCTTCCTTATCCTATGTTTTCATATTGGACCATGTGTCCTTTTGTAGGCTATGGGATGAAATCATAGTTTGTAGTTTTGCAGCAACTAAAAAGATGTGAACTACAAAACTACAACATTTCCCACCTTTATTGTAACTCGGTGGCATACCACATGTCCATTTTATACTTCAGGATCCCAAATGAAGTTTGTAGAAATGTAGTAATTATAAAAATGATAACTACAATGTTGCGAGGTTGTATGCTTACCTCGCGGCTTCGCAATTCTAAGAATATTCTTTTTGGGCCTCAACGATTGAAATACAACATGTAGTTTTACAAAAATAATATTTTTCAATATAATTGTTTGATGAGGGAATATTACCTAAATATTTCTTATGCAGGGTTTGGGCTTGCATTTGAAATTTGTAGTTATTTTTAAAAGTAAAAACTACTCCAAAGACTTGCATAGCCTCTATATGATTCAAATATTACTTTTTTTGGGTCATGGGGTAGAAATGCGATTTACAAACTTGTAGAAATACAAACTCGTAAAATTGTAAAATAATAATTTCCAAAGCAAGGGCCCTACCTTGAAGGATTGGATGGAAATTAGATTTCCAACAACAATACATATGCAATTAAACTTGTAAATCATTAGAACAATGAGAAACAAATGAAACATTAGTACGCTAGAAAAAACACATATGGTTTGATAGGAGCACAATATGATTTCAATAGTTAGAGCTCAAAAAGGCATAAAATGAATTAAAGACAAGTTAGACAACCAATGATGGCCATTCTACATCAAAATTCACATGGAGAAACACCATACATGCCATGATTTTGGTTAAGATCAAATCATGCACCAACATGGAGGAAAGCGTAAAAGAAGAAGAACACAACCAAAAGGAAAATTTGAGAAAAGGAGTGATCATACAAACAACCAAATAATAACACTCCAAGAAAATACTCAGTAGAAGTGTGTAGTACAAGAGGCACACAAGAAAAAAGAAACACTATAGATATCAGGTTTTCGTCACCTTAGGTAACCTACCTACACCCCTTACACACAATTAAATCATTAAACCTATTATTATATCATGATCTAAGTCACTACCCTCACCTCATAAAATCATAATTTTACCTCCCGTAAATCTACTCTAACCCCCTTCTAACCTCCGTAACCATCTACTACCCATAAAAACACATTCTTACCCCTTTTATCTAACCCCCTAACATCCTAACCTCTTTACCTTGCATCCCCACCCATGGAAGCACAAGTTGGAAGTGGTTAAAACCACTTCCAAGTTGTTTTCCCTACAAATTCTGGATCTCCAGTGATCCTAACCAATTGCCAAAAATTATAAATAGAATCCTAAAGATCATATTTTGGGAATCTAGGATCATTGTATTGAAGCTATTATTCGTTAGGAAATCATTTGACCTTGTCATGGATATCAAGCCACACAACACACCTGTCAAGCCATCCAAAGCTCCACAAAACATCTCCAAGAAATCAAATTATCAATTTCTCATTTTCCATTATTTTCATTTCTTTCCATTTTTATATCGATGAAAGCTTAATCAATCAATTTATAGACTATGTTTTCATCAATTATTCCTATTATAAATAGCATCAAATTTTCATAGTGATTACTAAAGATTGGATGAATGGCTAGTGATCTATCCGATCACCCCGATCCCCCTTGATCACCGATGATCACCGTCAAAATTCAATAATTTATCGCTTATTTTATTAATTAGCCTTTTATCAAAATTTTCTGGTTTAATCAAATTGTTTACAAGTATGTCTGTTTTTAAGGACAATCACATCCAATCGAAAGCCCTTATGATATTTTGATCATCTAATAAAAATTTGTGTGGGAGTAGTTTGGCATCCACCATGAGATCACTTTATTCACAATCAAATTTGCATGGACCTTCAAGGATATTGAAGAACAAATCAAGATCCTTAAAGAGATGCAATAAGCAATTGAGGAGTATTGGTATGAATACTTCATGGAATTTAAGCTCACCACATCCTTATCTTGGGCCACCTATGAGGCTAAATAGGACCTCCATATCCATCTTGAGTTCTATTTGTATTGTCTTTTGTCATTTATATTATCTTTATCAATCAACTTAATTGTATCAACGAGTTGACACCCTTAAAGGAAGTCCCTTTGGATTCCTGGGATCGGCCTTTTCTAAGAAACTCGTTATCTTATCTATCTAATATCTTCTATATAGTTTTTTCTTCTTGTAGGTATCTTCACTTAGAGAAAGGAGGATAACTTTTACATTTCCTACATTCCATCATCTCGACATCACATTTGTTGGTGTAGGTATCAATAAACCCTGCTCATTTTGAGTTTTAGGTACTTTTTGAATTTGATAACACTAACCGAAAAATACCTAATACATTCTTGGAATGCCCAATTTGACCCTTTCCATTTATTTTATTTTATTTTTATCTATTTGGTTCTCTGCTTTGTAATTGCAAACAATTATAGTAAATTTCCAGTGATTCTAGTAAATCATAAATTATTTCCTTAATAACAGACAATCTATGTGGATTGTTCTTGATTAATCGATCGAGTTTCCATATTTATCAGTTTACTACTCGGTTTTATAATTTTTATCTTCATCTAACCTTGAAGGATCTTTACTCCATATTTTCTATTTCTATATTCAAAAATTATAAATCCAAAAAAAGGAAAAATGATCATAGTACGCTTTCTATCACCTTTTTATGCCTCATACCGACACCAATACACATTTGGGTCTCACGTAATTTTGGGTATATCAAGGACTCCATCCTTTAACATCACCTGAAACCAACCATAGATTTCCATTTCCTAGTACCTCTTAACCATTTTTCACATTTCATATTTTTTTAATTTAATCAAGATAATCAAAAATTTCTTATGTGATTGTAATCAACCATCTAGATTCTTTTTCTTTTTAGTGATTGTTTGTTTATTTTCATGGTCCTAACCAAAAAAAAGTATTGTCTACAAGACTCGAAAAA
This sequence comes from Taxus wallichiana var. yunnanensis, assembly GCA_018340775.1. Classification (NCBI taxonomy): domain Eukaryota; kingdom Viridiplantae; phylum Streptophyta; class Pinopsida; order Cupressales; family Taxaceae; genus Taxus; species Taxus wallichiana. Next base: position 442,532,177 of record CM031236.1, on the reverse strand, counting down.
CATGATTGAACATTTCCAAAAATACTTAGAAAATTTCAGGTCTCGCTTTGACGACATCCCATGTATCATTGACCAATATCGATCATCTTCATCACCACCAACATCTAATCAAGAACCTCCACACTCTCCTAGCAGTCAATCAACCACATCAAAATCCCCGATCCACCTAGTCCCCATTTCTTTGATAGTGGTGATCCAGTATTCATAGAGATTCTAGATTCAAACCCTATGGCCTTAAATGCATATCTTAATAATACATGAGTTTTCCTCTAACAACCCACACCTAAAAACAACCTCCTATCACCAATGCCACTTATGAATTTTCCTAGCTTATTGATCCTAATCATGAACTAGTTATCCAAAGATCTTCACACTTATTCCACTTTGTTGTTGAACTAGAAACATCAACCCCCACGTCATCATTTTGTCATCACCTTTGACCTTAATGTTGTTTCATCACAAGATACAACTAATCAACAACCATATTCCTCACTAGACCTCTCATTAGCATTTTCATCTTTGCAAAACAATACAAACAAATCCTTGTCCACATCCAACTTTGTAGCATCCAGTGTATCTTCTACACCTCCTGTAATCTCGGATGCCATCTCTTACTTAATCCCTCTATCTCATCCCAACAACCCACCTATGTGGTTCATACTTTAGGCATGTACATCCCTACGTCAATACCATTTCTAACATACATCCTTCTTCACAACATATATCAACCACCCCTATTTTACAAATCCCCTCTTAGTACATACCTCAACTATCCCAACCACTCATCAATACTTCTATCCCCTTTCATCATATACCTCAATAGTCTCAACCCCTCATCCATACTTCCATCCCCTTTCAACATATGCCTCAACACTCACAACCCCTTATAAACATGTCAATGGCTATCCGATATCAATATATCACACCCTCACAACTTCTAGTCTCACAAATTACATATAAAATTCCCATGAGTGCTCCACTCTAGCATAATATACCTCTACCATATTATTCATATCATCAAACAAATCCACACACATATAATCAACCACACCCTTCATCATTCAATCCCCAACAAAAATCATCAAAAATGATTCTTTCCAAGCACTCATGAACACAATTTGTAGTCTATAATCTTCCTCCATGGGTCCTAAAAATACACTATCTTACAAACATATTTGTAATGAACCCATATATCCCTTCGTACCTTATAAAACATACCCTCCACACTCGGGTTTCCCTAAGTTCCTTAAATCATATAGTAAAGAAGATCCTCAACAACATATTTTATCCTTATATCATGTCATTTACCTTATTGCATACAACTAGGACCTCATACTGAGAACATTCCCCATGTCCATAGCTAGACCTACCTTAGACTGGTATAATAGTATCCCACAATACTCACTCTTCTCCGTGCAGCTTGCACAAATTTTATTAGAACATTTCTCAATTAACATCACCCATAAAGTCACCATTACTGATCTTTATGCCATCAAACAATTCAAAGATGAATATATTACATATTTTGTCACCTAATGGAGGGTTATTATTAACCAATTATCCTTCTCCCTCCCACAAATAGATTTAATCAAGCATTTTTCTCATTCTTGCAGATAAACATATATCATCAACACTCTAAATCCAATCTTTCCAAACATTTGATGAAGCCTTTACCATGGATCACAAAATAGAACTCCGTGCTCTCAAGGACGGTAGGGTTAAAATCATATCAAAGAAGCCTAAACCTGAATCCTCATTCAAACCATCTTCTAGTCATGATAAATCTAAAACTTTAGAAAATGTGGTTATTGTAAAATCTGCTTCTAAGGAATGTTCACTCTTGAATGCACCCATCCTCAACATAATTATACACCTATCGGTGAATCTTTCAAAGACAATTTTTGATAAAATCTTAGCTACATGTATGATCACCCTTCCTCCTATTTGTCCCATTGACACATCTATTTCAAATCCCTCTTGGTATTGAGAAAATGATTACTCAGTAAATAATATTGGGTCAATGATCGTGACATTGAAAGGAGTTGTTCATTAAGAAACATCGTTCAAAACCTTATTGACAGAGAGCGAGTGTCAACTGGATAACCAAAATGCACCTCCAAATTAGAACTTAGATGTCTTTAAAAACCATTTCCAAACCATGCCCCATCCACTAATCAACCCAAATCCAACACCATCCACTCTCATCACACTATTATCACTATAAAATATCAATCGTCCACACCTCCAACATCTAATACGCCTCACGAAACATCATATGAACCATCCATATCATCAACACCTATTGTTTATATTATAGAAACACCATCTAAATTATCCACATCATCAGTACTTAATGGTTATACCTCGAAGCACATATTTAATCATGCAACTCCCCTAGCCTTTCCTCTAGAAAGACCATGAATCTCCTCACATCCATCGCATCCACTTAGAAATCATTTGGGGCCTTGTAAGACCTTTAGAAAAAGAACCCATCATATAAATCATGAAGAGATCTTAAAAAAGCATTTCACTCGACATTATTTCCAAAATATTAAAAAATCCACTACGTGATCTCCAATCCCTCCATCCATAAAATATTTAAGAAGCAATCATACCACAAAATCATATAAAAACCTCAATACATGATCCAAATTCCTTTCCTTCTATTATGGGGCCACACCCCTCGTCCAAATTTTTAGTCACTATTACAAAATCCAAGATCATTCCCCAATCAACACCTAAACATGTCACACAACAAATGATCTCTCCAACACCAACTTCCAGATCATCTAATGAAGCACCAATTCCTTCAACCTCAGCCTTGACAATTCACTATGCTAAAATCCTTAAAAGATCCATCTGAAAATATATCATAACCCTTCCTTCTCTCTAGCCATCCGGCTCTCAAGGGTGGAAACCCTCTTGGTACAACTTTGAAGAATTTTGTGATTATAATCAAACATTATGACATTCTATCGAGCACTAAAAATTCTTTCATCCTACCATTTTAAGCCTCGCTAATAAATGACTTCTTACCACATATATAGAAAAATCAAATCTAGTAAAAACAACCCATCGATGTTTAAAACCACTACACCCAAATCATCACTTGCTACTACGTCTACATCTACCAAAGGTGAGGCTTCTTCCATAAAATCCTGCTTCATCAAATTGACATAGTGCATATAACTACTATAGATCATGTACAAAACCTTAAGACTTCAATTCAAAGTAATTCCAAGGTATCCATCCCTCTCACTCCTAAATCATCTAATCCAACACCTTCTACTAATGCAAAGGTATCCATCCTTTCCACTCCGCACAACCAATCCACCACTTTTGTAAAAAGAACCATCATTAAAAAATTCATCAAGATCCAACAAATATGTCCCTTTACAAGATTTTCCAAACCTCACCTCAATATCGAAAAGCCATGATCGAAGAACATCAATCCATATCAGTACCTTCAGATGATCCCTATGTGTTCACAAATCTAGCTATACCCTCAAAATGTTTGTTATCATCTCTTTCGATGATTTTAAAATGCCATATTTGCAACCCAAATATCACGACCTCCCATTATTCATTACCTCCCAAATCGATGATACTCTCGTTAAGAGAGTCATGATCGATAATAACACCAACATCAATATCATATCATCACATTATTTTGATTATCTCCAAATACCCAATACCATCACCGGGATTTTAGGGATTGATTGGTGGTAATGCTATCGTTGATAACTATAAGTGTTGCTCAAGGATTTTGATATAATATCTTGATGAGGCTTATTGAGATGTCAAAGAGGGAATAGGAATTTTTATGTCATTTAATGGTTTAAAGGCACTAGATGCTCAAATCATGTTTTGTATGGCATGTTTAGGGGTAATTTTAAAAGCAAGTTTAGATTCTAAAATAGTGACTTGTGATTTTTAATGAGTGTAGTCCCAAAATAGAAGGAAATGATGTTATATCTTATGGTTTGTTTATTTTGTGATGATCATTTGAGAGATCAATATTTTTGTGAATGGATTACTAAATTTTGTGTCAAATTACCAATGTTTTTGATTTTATGTTTATCGGATTTGTTTTTAGACGGGTTTTTACGATTTTTATAATAGGTTGTTTTTTTGTGATTTTGAGGGGATAATATCGAGGTATTTGTATGATTGTATGTAGTGGGGATTGAGATTTTGACATGGATGGGTCCAAGGATTCAATGGTAATGAGAAACATGAATTTTGATTACATGTTGGGTGTTTCAATCATGTAAGCACATGATATGATAGGGAAAGTGAGAGCTGATCGATGGTGTTGATAATATGAGCCATAGAGATTTGAGATCCTACGGTATTAGTTTGATCATTGGATGGGGAATGTTTTGGAAAAGGTTGTTGAAAGACATCCATGTTTTGATTAGGAGGTGCATTTGGATTATCAATTTGTATCTCACCTTATTCAATGAGATCTTGGAGGAAATTTCTAAAAGAGTGGCATTTCTCAATGTCATGCCCTTAGACCTAGTGATATTTTCTGTAAGCATCACTCTTATACCATGATGGTTTAGGCTTAGAGTATTTAATACTTTGGATAGGAGGGAGTTTTATCATGAAAATTTTCATGATATTTTCAAAAATAGAGTTATAAGACTCCCTTAGAGGTGTCTACTTACATGGAGGTCAAGATCTCTCGTAGTCTCGAATAATTTTTAGATGAAGTTTTTAAGAGAATTGGTTTCACTTTGAACCATTAGATTTGTCACTTTGGTAGAAGAGGATTTAAAGAGAGAGTCAAGTTTGGGTTTCTTATATTGTAGTTTAAATTTACCATCCCCAAGGGCTTGAATTTTAAATTTTTGGGCCACGGTAAAGGCCTCATCGAACATTTAAAATTACTAGATTTAGAGGGTGGATGATATGTGTTTGGTGTAGGATAGAGTGAACAACTCAATCAACTTTGTATGGGGTAGAGAAAGGTTAATTGATTAATAATTCCTCGTCTTTGTCCTCGATTTTTTGATAACATAAAAATCAATGATAGATATTTTACATGTGATGGTAATAGAGAAATTTTATAAGAATAGTTGTGCTAATTGTGCCAATGAATACAGGGAATGTTGGGGGATGTTATTATACTAGTTAAAAGTAGGGATAGATAAAGACATCAAGAATGTCCTTAGCATAAGATCCTGATCGTGAGCTATAAGATAACAATCATGAAGAAAGGACTGAATGTTTTTTTGTGGATCTTCTTATTCAAAGAAGTTTTTGCTTTAATACTTTTAATTAATGAAGAGAAATAACAAAAACAAAATTGACCTCAAAATACTTTGCAGGGTTTACGATACCCACGAGGATGAATATTGATGTTGATGGTTGATTTAATTTTCGATTCCAAATGAATGTACGAGTTCTGCGGTCATGAAAAGAAATTTATGATCAAAGACACTAAACAGAAAGGATTAGATAAAAGGATAAACAAGCTACTCAAAGAAAGGTTGATTCCAAGAATCTAAAGGGACTTCCTTAAAGGATGTCATATTGCTTTTATAAAATTAAGTGAACTGATAAAAATAATGATATGCAATAGATAAAATTAGATATATAATGGATACAAGACTCTAAAACTCAAGGTTAAAAAGAAGGTCCTATGTAACTTTGAAGGTGGCCTAGGTAAGTTTGGATGTAATCTATACACGTTGAAAGTAATTGTACTAGAAATCCTAAGTTTCTTGCTAAATATAATGGAGGAACTCAATCTGATCCTCAATGTCTTATGCATCAATGACAAATCAGATTGTGCACAATGTGAGTTCATGTAAGATGTTGTAATGCTCCCATAAAAAGGGGTGTTGGACTATGGGGAGATCATAAATGCTTGTAATCGGATGTGAATGACTAGGAAATGCCATCTAACAAAGATCCATACTTGGAAACAACATGTTAAATACACAGAGATTGAGGGAAATGATTTAAAAATGATAAATTGATAAAAAGATAAATTTTGATAGGTATCGCTGAAAATTTAAGCAAATCATTGGTGATTAGGGTGAATCACTAGTGATTGCTGATAAAATGATAGTTATTCTAAAAATGATGATTAAAGTTGTAAAATGATGTTTTTGATTACTTTTGATGCTCCTTGTGACTTGTAAATGATAAAAAAATGTAGGAATACCTTTAGATAGGTGAGGAGCTGAAAGATGCCTAAATTTTTAATGGGAATAATCGAGTTATTGTGTTGTCTTGTCACATTTCCTAGAAGTTGAGTGATGAAAATGACTACAAAAATGTTGTTGTAAATGATTGATATTGATGCATGGTGATGTATGAATATGCCTTGGATTCTGTGAAGTTGAAAAAAAAAAATGTAGACTTGAGCAAGGGCTCTCAGTTGAATATTGAAGATCCTTGAGAGAGATCACAAAGGTGTTATTTATAATTGCTTTGACGATCCACTTTTTGGGGGTAAGTGCTTGGAAAATGGTTGAAACCACTTCTAAAAAAAATATTTGGTTTGTGATGTGGGTAAATGGTTAAAGGTAGGCTGCATACGATGTGTATAGGTTATAATGTAGTAATAAAATAGGTTTGAATGGTTAGGGTTGATTTAGGGTGGTTAAGTGGTTGTTAAGAAGGTAGAATAAGATTTTATAGTTGTAAACTAGTATTTATGGGGTGTGTGAAGATATTTACATGGAGTAAATATTATGAGGGTTTTAAGACTTAGAATAGGTGGTTATATATTGAGTAATGTGATTAAATGACTTGATTTGATTCAATGTTCTTGCGAAGATAGTTTATGTGGTCAAGGAAATTAGCATTGTTAATTTTAGGTGTCTACATTTGCCCCTTTTTGTTGACTAGTTTGGTGTAGGAAAAGTGCTAGATAAAAATATTTTCTATGGGCTGATTTATTTTGTATGGGTGACCCCCTCAAATTTGGGTGACTACAAGGAACACCGGTTTGACAAGTTGTTTGTTGGATAAATATGATGTGCATTTTGTTGGAAATTTCCTGAGATGGGGTTTAGAAATAATAAGTGCTACTGTGGAATCAAGTGATAGGGGAACCAAAGGGTTGTTGCCTATGGGCATATGATTCATGAGGGTAGGCTATAAGGATGAGGAATTCAAGTGATGGGGGATAAAGGGATCACATCCCATAGACATATGAATTTCCTGTGCCAAGTTGATTTTGCTAAGGATTTTAAGTGTCGAGGATGGGGTCTCAAAAATGAATCTTTTTTGTCAAAAAATGTAATAAGGTGAGGTTTAATATTGAAATGATGATTAGGGTTAAAAAGTGAAAAACTGCTAGCGATTTATGATGATCATTGGTGATTTAGGTGAATTGCTAGCAATTCGAGGGAATCATCTACGATTCTTGTGAAATTTTGGGGAGGTTGTAAAAGGCATTTTTCAACGATTAATAGTTCATTTTTGTGACTTGGTTTGTAAGTGGGAGAGCTGAATTGAGGAAATCATGATTTGGAAGTAATGAAATCATCCAAGTAAACAAAGGAATCCTATGTAAGTAGAGGTAGACACTTAATTTTATTGTTTTATTTAGTTTTTAGCTTTTGTATTTTATTTTAATTTGTCATTAGGGCCCATACGAGAGGTTTATTTGGGGAATATTTGTTGATTCAGGTGGATTGCCAATGATTGATGTGAAACACTTGTGATTCGGTGTGTTTTTGTGACTTGATTTATTTGTTAGTGAATGACTTGTTTGATGAAAATTGTGATGAATATGGGTTCTAATATGTGTTTTTGTGTGTTTTGTTTGTAGGTGAAGGCCAGGATGACTATCCAAGATAGGATTCTTGTGTTCCAATAAAAGGTACGGGAGGATATGTTGTATGAGGATTTGATACATGTGGAGGAAGTGGGGTTTATAGGAATGCATGATTATAGATGCATTCATAAATTTCAAGATTTATTGTTAACGTTGATGGAGAGATTAGATCGCCACCCGTATGTTTTGGTTATGGATAGGTGAGATTAGGATTACTATGGAGGGTGTTCATGGGATTATGGGGCTTCTAGTTTAGGGAGAAGGCATATTGATGAGATGAAGAGAGAGGATGTTATGAGGAGATTGTATGGGGGTGATGCTACAAATGTGAGATACACTTCAAGGGGTTTTTATTATCAATCTTTATATTATGCAGAGAGAGAGGGTTGTACTTGGATGATGATAGTAATGATGGGAATCTAGTGTTTTTATTTTCTTGATTCTAGAGGTGGTATATTTCCATGGATGATGACTAGAGTGATTGTAGAGATAGTGGAGCATCGTACTATATTTTCTTAGGCCCTGCACTACTAGCATAGACATATATGGCGTTGTGGGCTTGGAGATTCCACAAGAGATTTGGGATAGATGTTATGTTTTTGTTACAATGTTGGACATTCAAGAATATTTTCATGGCTCGTCCACATGGTTTACCATAGGGGGTGTGGACATGATTGATAAATCTCTTTGGTTTCATGAGATGGCAAGGTGATGTGGGATGATTAAGATGGGTACAAAAGGAGGCTCATTACAGAGAGATACTTACAAGGTTATAGGTGGGATATGTATTATGGAGACCATATGTTGATTTTCCACTATGGCAAGGGTTATAACACAAGATCGTTGAGATTCGACAAGAGATGTGGGTGCGGGGAGACAAGGGGGAGAGTGGGAGCTTGTCGGATTTGGGCATGTGTTAGATAGAAGTTTGGTTTGATTCATGATGTGCTCGATACCCTAGTACTCATAGTACTATAGAGATAAGATGAGATAGATTTAGATACTCCTAATGTAGTTATGGGACCACCTCTTATTATACCTGATGAGGAGGGAGCTATGGGTATAGATGAGCATGGTGATTGAGTGCGTATAGATGATGTTGGAATGATTTCTGGTCATAGGCGGTGGTGGACTGGTGCTTATGCTAAGTTTGAGATGGTATGATTAGTTCGGAGAGGGAGGAGGGTGTGTGCTCGAGTAGAGGGGGCACAAGAGATTGTTGATGTTAGTGATGATGGGGATGGGGAGATCTAAAGGATGCTATTGTACTATGTACAACTGAGAAGGCCACAATGGAGGTTGAGAGAGATGGATTGCAGGTGGAGTAAGATGATTTAATTGGAGTAAGGGATAGTATGATTGGTGAGAGGAATGGTATTATAGCTGAGCACGATGGGGTTAGGCAAGGTAGTTGGTGTAGGCCATGACTAACCGAGATAGATACAAACATCAGTGAGAGACCCTAAAAGGGCTCTTAGGATTACAAGGTCATTAGTATCGGTTGAGGAGTTGGCATCTTGAGGCTAGGACAATAGTCGGATGGGTGCACCGGGCATGGTTAGCTATGCCCATTATTAGTCTTTACGAGAAGAGTTAGCTTACTACAAAGACTTAGTGGTACAGTGCCTTCCCAATGCGAGTTCTCTATGTTGATCATTTAGTGTGGCAAGGGGTAGCTCCTAGTCCTAGTGAAGTGAGTGTGGGCCAGCCACCTCAGGTACTTGATAGAGGAGATTATGGTGATGAAGGTACACAAGGAGGTGATGGTTAGGGGAGTATTGTTCATGCTAGTGAGTTCCTTAGCGATGTCCATTTGACTTTGGATAATTTAAGATATGTATTATGTTTTGATATGTATATGGATCTTTGTGAAGCCTTGATGTATAGATATTTCTATACAGAGTGTATGGAATCTCGATGATGTATTGAGACTTTGATCATGGTTATATATATATATATATATATATATATATATATATATATATATATATATATGATGACATGGTTTGAATTATGATTTTTGTGTTGGTTGTAATATGATGGATGGTTGTATGTATGTTTTAATGTTTTTAATTAATTCTTATGTGGAACATTTATATGATTTGAATGTTGAATGGTGATGTATTAATATTATTGTGACTTAGATGTGATCCAAATTTTATCAAAATGTTTTCTAAATTTTTAAATGGGAATAAAAATGGAATGATTGCTTTTAATATTAGATTTGATTCATATGTGATGGGTATAAAGATGGTGAAGGCACTTGCACTTTTGGCCTTAACAATAAATGTTAACATGAGACTATTAGTGGGTAGTTACACATGGGATCTCAGATATAGAGATGAAGTGATAAGATGTACCTTCCTAGAACGTGAAAGTTCTTGGCATGTGTAGGTTTGTGTGGGGGAATAAGGTTCTCATTTCAATAGTTTCATAGAGAGATGCCCCAACTTTACATATTTCTATTTTGGATGTAAATTGATTGATGTGAGAATATTTCCTATGATTCTTTGACATTTTGAATTTTTTGAAGGATGATCGATGCGGGAAGCCTTTCTAAATGGGTATCCATTCTTTAAGGGAGTGATCTACAACTTTTTTTTTTTTTGGCTTTATAGATAGCCTTCCTTGAAGGGATTGGTCTATTATTTGATGGGTAGTTGTAATTCAAGGGATCCATCTACTTTTACTTTGTAGATTGAGCAACAAGGGTAGAATCCTGATAATTGTATTAAACTCAATCAACCATTTACACAAGAAAGAGCTGCAATACTTATAGGTATTGTACAATTGAATACAAACAAGAAACTAAGTTACATAGGTGCAACCATATTCCAGATTACATAAGCTTCCAATATTACATCCGAGAAGCATAAATGAATAATTACAATTATATTGTTAAAACAATATAACCACACCCATATGCAGACATAAAGACAATTAGATGGTTATGAAGAAATATAACCATATAACAACATTATTTAATTAATAACATTAATTAAATAATTAATTATATAATGCATAATTAATTAACCTAACATTCCCCCTTAATTGTGCATTGTCTCAAGGGATGAGGAGAGGAATTCTCTGAACAACTCAAACTTGTCACGTGTAAGTGACTTCATGAAGATATCTACTCGTTGTTCAAATTGTTGGAAAAAATTGAAGCTAGATGTTGTGCTTCAACACATGCTCATGTATAAAATGAACTTATACCTCAATGTGCTTTGTTCTCTCATGAAAAATTGGATTTTGAACAAGTTTGAGAACACCTTCATTGTCAACATACATGGTGTTTGGTTTTTCCTATGGTATTCCAAGTCGTTCCAAAGATGTGACATAGCCATATGGCTTCATAGATAACTTCTCCTATAGAACGATACTCAGCTTCTATGGAAGATCGAGAAATAAAGTGTTGTTTCTTTCTTCCCCATGATATTGGTCCACATCCCATAAAAAGTACAAATCTTGAAGTGGATTTTCCATCATCAATATTACTTGCATGATCTGAATCAATATCCACTCAATAAGAAGTTGTCATTATTCTTGTATTCTAGACCAAGACCCACTAATCCTTTGAGATATATTAAGATGCACCTTGCTGATTTCTAATGACAAACTCGGGTTCATGCATGAACCTGAATAAATAGCTCACTACAAATCTGTATCTGGTTTAGTGTAGGTTAGGTAAATGAGACTCCCAATCAACTGCGATAAAGAGTGGCACTTACCTCAAGAGATAGATCTGAACAAGATAAATGTAATCTGTTCTCCCTAGGTGTAGAAATTGGTGTGCAATCCATCATCATGAATTTCTCAAGCATTTTCTTGGTATATTTCATCTGAGAAAAAATATGTGATTCTCTTTCTGACATACTTCCAATCCAAGATAATAATGCATCAGCCTGAGATCGGTCATGTCAAATGACCGATTAAGATCTTTCTTTGTTGCATCGATCATCCTCACTAAACTTCCAGTGATGACTAGATTGTCGACATAGACAACAACACTTAAAATCTCCCCCCTTTATTTTTGAGGTAAATATTGGGATCGTATGGATTTCTAACAAATCCATGTTGTACGAAAGCTCATCAATCTTGATGTACCATTCCCGAGGTGCTTGTTTTGCACACCCCTTTGCTACTAGTCTTTCTTTATACTTTTCCACTGTCCCATCTGCTTTATACTTTGTTTTGAATATCCATCTGCATCCAATGGGTTTCTTCCTTGGTGGAAGATCAACAAGTTGCCAAGTGTTATTTTTCATCACTAATTGATATTCAAAATCCATGGCATCTTTCCAAGATTTTGATTGTAGGGCTTCCTGAACTGTAGATGGCTCATCAGATTCAATTAATCTACTCATTAAAGAAAATTTAACTTCTTCTCTTGCTTTACTTGTGAGTCCATGGTCCAAGGGTGGATGTATCTCGGTGGAGCATCCATTCTTGCATCTTGTAATGTGCTAGTACACCACTTGGGCATATGTTGAACTGTTCCTATGGGTTATGGTTCTATCTGATCAACACCATCATCCCCATCTTCACTTTCATCATTTGTGGGAACATCAGCTTCAATTTTTATAACTGGTGAAAAATCTACATCTGGTGAGTCTGAGGAGGAGACTTTGCTTCCTTCTTCTCAAAAAAATCAACATCTCTGCTAGTGTAGACTTTTTTTGGTCTTAGGATCCATCAATTTGTACCCAAGAGTCTCTTCATTGTACCCAATGAAGACGAGTTTCTATGACTTCATGTCTAATTTCTTTCTATTTTGCTTGGGTATGTGCATGCTTTCTTTACACCCGAATACTCTAAGGTGTGCAATAGATGGTTTCCATTTTGACCATGATTCTTGTGGTGTTACTCCTTCAAGAGAAACTGTGGGAACTTTGTTCAAAAAATACACTATTTTCTTTGCTACTTTTTCCCAGATTGTCTTTGTAAGTCTAGAATCATGCATCACACCATTTCCATGATAGTACAATTTCTTCTCTCAACAAAACCATTCTACTGCGGTGTGTATGGAGGAGGAATTTGTTGATGAATCCAATGAGTTTGTAGGTAGTATTTGAACTCATTACTGGTGAATTCCCCCTCGATCGACCAGAGATTTTTGATGTGACGACCGAGCCATTCTCAACTGCTACTTTGAACTTCTTGAAAGTTTTAAAAGCTTCACTTTTCTTGCGAAGAAAAAAATTCACATTTTCCTTGAATAGTCGTCAACACAAAGCATGAAGTATTGGAACCCATAATGACTTGGTTGCATTAGACCACAAAGATCGGTATGAACTAGGTCAAGTTTGCCATGAGCTCAAAATTTACTCTTCTGAAATGAAGCTCTGTGTTGTTTTCCTGCTAGGCAGTGAGGACACTTGTTTATATCCTTTTGCAGAGATGGTAGCCCATGTACCATATTACACCAATGAAGTGTCTTGAGATACTTGAAACTTACATGACCAAGTCTCTGATGCCACAATTGTGTTGAGGTAGAGTTCTTAGCCACAAGTACCTGATCGTCTCTGTGAACAAAATCAAGCTAGAACATGTGTCCCACATTGGAGGCTTTCGTAACTATTTTCGAGCCTCGTGATTTATCTTGAATTAAACATATTTTCTTGCCATAATGACTATCAAAGTCAATTTTTAGGTTGTGATCAAGAATTTTACTGACTAAAATCAAATTCTTTGTCAACCCAGGGACATATAAGACATATGATAGTCTCAGATTGCGTGAACCAAGGGGTAGAGAAATGTTCCCAATCCCCTGAACTATATATGAAGAATCATCTCCCAATGAAACATGATTTTTTGATGGCGTGTCCCTCATTGAAATAAACCAGTCTTTATGGCCGGTCATGTGTTGAGTGGCCCCCGAATCAACATACCAAACATCACTAGATGATGTGGATGGTTCACTTGATTGAGCAATGAACAAGTAGTCTTCATTATCTAATTGTTCTTGTTGCTCAACAATATTTCCTTGTTGATGGGGTCTTCTTTTCTAGTTCCCCTTTTTATACCCTTGATTGTAGTTAGAATGTCCCTTGTGAGATTTTTGTGGAGGTCCAAAGTTTCTTGATGAACCTTTCTTGTAAGTATTGTACCAACAATCTTTTAGGTCATGTCCTCTTTTACAGATTGGACATTACTTCTTTTGTTGTCTGTCCCCTTGATACTAATTTTGATTTTGGGAATTTTGATAGGATTTAAGTTTTTTTAACCTTTTCCTTTCCATTTTTGATGTGAAGAAAGTGTCTACTCTTCGTCATCATCCTTATTATGCATTGCTTCCTCTTGTTCTGATAGGTTTACCAGTTTATCAAAACTAACTGTCACATCTAACAAGTTTAGTGTTGTTAAAAAATACAATATGAAGAAGGGAGTGCTCTCAAAACAATAGGAACGAGATCATCATATTTGACCGCTTCTCCTAGGGCTAGAAGTGAAGCCCTCAATTCTATAACTCTTCTTAAGAAAGCTTCTATTTTCTCATTCTACTTGAACTTCAATGTGTGTAACTGACTCTACAAATTCAGTATAACATTCTAATTTTTACCTCGTATAATTTGCTCAAATCATCCCATGCTTCTTTGGCTATTTTTGCATCTCGAATGTGGGGTTGCACATCATCGAACACTCCAAACAAGATGATGAGTTTGGCCTTTTGATCCGCTTTATCAAACTTTTGTTGTTGTGTTGTATCAGTAGTTGATCTGGTCAAAGTACCATTCACAAAGCGGATCTCTTCAAACTCAAGTTGTGTCTTGATTTTTTTCTTCCATGCAACATATTTGTTTCCTCTAAGTAGTTTTGAATCTGGAAGAAAAAATTTGGGGGCATTGGTGCCCATTTTGCAGAAATCACTAACAGGGTTTGGCTCTTATAACTCTGGTATAAGGTCTCCCAATATATATATCGTCAGTCAATATATAGAACCTTTCTATATATGCACCCTTCCGATATACCCGATAGTACGTGGAAGAATCTCACCCTTTCTATATACCGGAGGTATGTGAAAGAGGCGTTAACATACGTGAAATAATTCAATACGTGGTACCAAGATAGTACTGAAAGGGGTCTGTGTGATTATTGACACCGAATCAAAGAAATATCCTCATACGCATGTGTAACTTCGCTATATACTTGGATAATTTCTCAGTCTAGATTTATGTCATGCAATCATTCATGATCGGATGGGATGGCTCACGGTGTGTGGTGTCTTGTGACCTTATTGCTCCCCATCGATTTAAAGGGTCGATGCCTAAACGACGTTGCTACAACTATATTAGGTGTTAAGTGTAGTAGTAGTCATGATGGCTTTACTCGTAAGCACTTCCTAGAGGCACTGTGTATATACCGAACTGCGAATGAGATCTAGGATCTCGTGAGTGTTTTAGAACCAATTTTTACTATTTTTATTACAAATTTTTTCCAGTTTTTGAGTAGTTACAATATTTGCAGTTGACTATGGCAACTTGTAAATTAGTACAATATAATGTAGCATGTAATTACATTCAAAATTTATAAAAAATTGAATGGTAAGAAAAAATATTTATTTTACGGCCCCGTGGCCTTCGAGCCAATACGATGCAAAATGCAAAGAATTGCAAAAAACTAGCTGAAAATGCAATTTTTAGCTATCCCTCCTTTGGAAAAAGTTGCTTGGAATGAAAAAAATAGGCTTAATGGGAGAAAATATTTTTCCTAAATTAGGGATTTTCTCACTAAAATTTTAGAGGCGGTTTTAGCTATAACTAGCCATTTTTAGCGGTGGTTTTTCCACCAAATCTACCTCCAACTATGGCGGTTTCTCCAAATTTTCCACCAAATTTCAAAATTCAAAAGTTCATGTTGGGGGTGGGATTTGAACCCCAAACCTCCCGCTTCTAAGTCTTTCCTCTTAACCGCTTAGGCTTTTATGAGTGCTTAGCTATGAAATGAAGCATATTGAATATTAAGGAGATGAAAAATGACTAACCTTTGAAAAAAAATGACTTGGCTGAGTTCCACATGGACTGTGAGCTTGAGGAGGATGGTTTAGGGATTTGCCTTGTTTTTCGGATCTCCAATGTTTTTAACTCCTTTGTTATATATTGTTTTCCACTATTTTTAATTTGTTTTAGCCACTTTTTAATGTGTTTTCCTTGTGTAAGTTGCAGGTTTTGAGATTTTCATGGCTTTTGCAAGTCTACGTGACTGGAGGAGAGACCACGGTCTGTGTGGCTGGAGGAGAGACCATAGTTTTGCTTGTGTGTAGGGCTTAGTTTGGTTGTTGGGAGGTGTGTTGGCACAACTCTAATGATCTAAAATACACAACTCGTCCAAGAAAAACAAGGCTCAGCTCAAAGTTGGATGGAAGCCCAATAAATAGTCAGCTCACCATTTACAAGGAGCTCAAAATAGAACTCGACCCACTTTGCAACGTGACTCAGGGGGTCAAATGTACAACTCGGTCAAGGGTTCGGTCCTTATGAATACACAACACAAAAGAAAACAAATAAAGCCAATGTGGCGAGCTTGACCAAGCAACCCAATCGAAGCTCCACATACACATAGGCCTCCAAATAAACAATAATCTCCAATTTTTAGCACAGTCCTCCAAATTGGGATTTTTTTAATTTTATTAAAAAAGCATCCAGGGAGCAAATTTTGCCTAGTGCAGGAGGCACCAAGGAAAAAAAAATTCTTTACGTTTACCTGGATTTCACACATGAGGTTGTGAGACTGTAGGGAGATGTGGGAAGCTATTGGAGGAAGCATTGGCTCTCCGTTGTTGCATATTTCTTCTCCATGATTTTTCTTCCTCTGTAACCTCTCTCCAACCTTTTCAGGATCTTTAATTTGCTTTGGTACCAAATGTAGATTGAGAAATAGGGCGTAAATCCGATAATTGTATTAAACTCAATCAAACATTCACACAAGAAAGAGTTACAATACTTATAGGTATTGTACAACTGAATACAAACAAGAAACTAAGCTACACAGGTGCAACCATATTCAAAATTACATAAGCTTCTAATATTACATCTGGGAATCATAAATGAATAATTATAATTATATTGTTAAAACAATATAACCACACTGTATGCAGACATAAAGACAATTAGATGGTTATGAAGAAATATAACCATATAACAACATTAATTATATAATGCATAATCAATTAACCTAACATGCTTTTGATAATATGATTTTGATTTTTTGAATAGTTGTCCTTCAATGGATCGGAGTATATTTATTTTTATAAGATGCATCTACATATTTTTTTGACTATCTTTTGAGCCGAGGAAAAACCCGATAGATCACTTCAAATAGGGGAGAAGGAATGTGTACACGACCTACACATATGTTCCCCATGACATGTTTTTGGTTATAGGTAAGGTAGATGGATGTAATTATTGTAGGGTTCTAGTTAAGGAGGAAATTTTCCATGTGAAATATGCAATGAATAGAGCCATGGTACTCCTCTTTAAATTTTTTAAGGATAGTAATGAAAGACCACATACTTTTGAGTCATTACGATGATAAAATGGTTGGCTAATGATGGGATACGATCTTTAATGTAACTATTGTCATGAAGATCAATGTGTTAATATTAGAAAGTCTTAAAGTGCAAGGCATTCCAAGGTTCCTTCTCAAATGAACCATCAAGGAGGTTAGACATTATGCTCTCGATCCATACTTGTGAGTGACGACGTATGGACCAATCTAGTTAGGGGAAAAATTTCAATGTTTACTCCTTTCCAGATTAGTGAAATTTTTATTTTCCTTGAGAAAAATATCACCTATGTTAATGTCATGTTAATTTACATGTTTATTGTATGTGCATTTGATGTGTTCTTGGTAAAAACGATGATGTTAAAGAGTTATTAAAAAATTTCATCTAATAACTCTAACTGTGCTAGATGATATTGTTGATAATCTTCATCAAGGATAAAGTCTTTGAGAGATACACATAGTGATGGGATTTGGAATTCAAGGGGTAGAACTACCTTGAAATTGTAAGCTAGTGAAAAGGGCATAGTACTTGTAGAAGTATGAGTGCTAGTTTGATAGGCCCAAAGAGCAAATGGGATCTAAAGATGCCAATTCTTTCCTACATCATCTGCTATTTTCATGAGGATTTTGTTAAGTTTTTAATTTGAAGATTTGTCTTGTCCATTTTCTTGAGGATAGTATGGTGATGAAAAGATAAGTTTTATGTTGAAGGTGTCACAAATTTTCTTAACATCCTTTTTTTTAAGGATTTTCCATTATCTGTGACAATTTTGTGTTGAATACCAAAACAACATATGATTTGTTGGTAGAGGAAGTTGATGATTTTTTTTCTTTAGTTGAAGTTAAGGGGAAGGATTCAACCCAATTTTTAAAGTATTAAATGGCCATGATGATGGAGTGGTGTTGTTGTGATGAGCAAGGATTGATAGTGCCAATGAGGTCTAACCCCATTGTGAGAAGAGCTATAAGTCATGAGATGGTTGTAAAGATTGAAGAGGAACATGAATGAGGTCCAAGTGTTGTTGAAATTTGACACATTTATTAACATATACACAAAAATCTTGGTTGACGGTAGGCCAACAATAGCCCAATCTTAAGACACATTTAGTGACAATAGTACCATTGAAGTTTCCACCACATATACCATCTTGAACTTCTTGGATGGATTTAATAGATTTGTGGGGTTTAAGACATCTTAGTAAGATTCCATCAAATATACATTTGTAAAAGATACCACCTAGAATGATGTAGCAGGTAGCATGTTGGAGAAAATACCATTTAGCATTTTGGGATAGATTGGATGGGATTTTAGATTTTGAAAGGTAGTCAAATATTTGTGTGTACCAAAGGTCAGTTAACTTGTTTTATATGAAATTGATAGAGGGGAGTTGTTTTCATATGAGAGTTGGTCCAATATGTGAATAAAAATGAAAAGTTTGGAATTATTAGTTGATTCTTCAGTTGATAAAGGAATGAGGGATCCTAAAGAAGCCATGGTGTCTGAATTTATTAGAAGATCGGGAAATGTTTGAATGGTGTAATGATTGAAGGATTCAAGGAGAAATTCAACATTGGATTTATATTTTTAAAGATTTCATTTTTACATTGATAATCTCCTTTGATTTGATTAATGATGAGTTATGAGTCTCCATAAATTTCTAATATTTGAATGCCTAACATGATAGCAGTTTGAAGACCCATTATTAAAGCTTCATATTTGGCCATGTTATTAGTACATTCAAAGTTAATTTTGAATGATAGAGGAATAGGAGTCCCCTAGGGAGGTATGATGATGATACCATCCCCTCCCCCTTACTAGCATTTAGATCCATCGAAGAAGAGGGTCATTTTTATAGGAGTGAATTCATGATTGTCGATAGTGTTGATATATTCATTGGGAAACTATTCATGAAGAAATTGAGTGTCGAAAGGGATCGTTGTTGAGATGATCGATGATGGCTTGAGATTTAATATATTTTTTTGATATGAATTCTAGGTCAAAATTGGTCATAAACATAAGCCACTGAGTTATGTGGTCACTATGATATGGTTTAGAGTGCATGGTTTTGAGTGGATTGAAACTGGTGACAACGTAAGTTTTGTGATTGAGTAGATAGTGGCATAGTTTAGAGGTTGTAAAGTACAAGGCGCAACATAGTTTTTCCAGCTTTGGTGTAACATTTTTATATTCATAGAGAGTGTGACTTATGTAGTAGATGAATTTCTCATGAACCTTCTCATATCGATGAGAATGCATGGAACCCAGGGCATGATTTGTGGTGGATATGTAAAGATAGAATGATTCCCCTCACGAAGAGGAGTGATTATAAGTGGTGATAAAAAGTATTATTTGAGTTTATCAAAATATTTTTGATAATTAATATACCATTTGAAATCAATGTCTTGGTAGAGAAGGTGGTGAAATGGTTGAAAATGGTCTAAGAGATGGGATATGTAGTGTTAGATAGACTACAATTTACCTTTAAGGTTGTGCATTGTTTGGGGTTTGATGGAGGAGGAATTTCGATAATTACTTTGATTTTGGTTGGGTCTACTTCAATGCCTCAGATGGATATGATGAACAAGAGTTTTCTAGTGAGAACACTAATTTGTTTTACCAAGGATAATACAAAGGAAGTATGGGATAAGTCGAGTGAATATTGATTTGAAGAAGATGAGATGATCTTTGTGTTGTTTATATTTTCCTAGGAGATCATCTATGTAGTCTTCTATGGTCTTGTGGATAAGATCATGGAAAATATATGTCATGGCACGTTGATAAGTGGCTCCAACATTTTTAATTCCAAAGGTCATGACGCAGATGTGCGAAGCCCCCAAGGGGTAATGAAGGATGTTTTGTGTTGATCATTAGTGGTGATGAGGATTTGATTGTAACTAGAAAAGCCATCCATGAGGGAGATAATTTCATGGTTGGCTATTAGATCGACAAGCTGATCAATGTTTGGAAGAGGGAAATAATATTTAGGATAGGAAATATTGAGATTCCGTAAGTCAGTACAAATATGTAAATTTCTCGAGGCTTTGGTTATGGGTACGATGTTAGAGATCCATTATGGATGGTAAATGGGTATGATGAAATTGGTAGAGATTAGGCGTTATAACTCTTCTTTGATGAGAAGAGATATACGAGGGTGCATCCTACAGAGCTTTTATTTGACTAGTTTGGTGTTGGGATATGTGATGATATTGTGTACGAAGATGTTGAGATTGATACGACATATCAATATACGACCAAGAAAATGCTTGGCTATAATTAGATAAGAAGTTGGTGAAATCATTTAATTCTTTTTTTAAGGATTGACTGACTTTAACTATGTGAGGATCTTGAGGGGTACCTATGTTAACATTTATGGTGGATTTGTTGAGTAGGTTTGATGTTTTGGGTGGTAGGGATTTCTATAAGAAATGGTCCTTTGCACCCATATAGGAGAGGATATCTTAATCATCATGACATTGAAGGATATCGATGGTGGGCATGTCTTCTTCAATCATTTATAGCTAGAAAAGAGGAAGTTTTTATGGTGTGATTAGTTTGATAAGTTAGTGGACCCAAGGAGATAGTATTGACTACAAAAAAATTGGGTGGGATGGAGATTGTGTCATCGGTGTCCATGGATAACCATGTTCTATTGAGGATGATGGTTCGATTCTGTGATGTGCAAGTATGTAGTATAAGAAAATGGTTCAAGAATGTATTTCATACCCTAGTTTGTATATATCATGTGCTTTGAGGGAATGTTGGGTAATTAGATTGTGTATTCCCTATTCATAGCATCCAAATCCAAACCCTTTCCATGTGCAGAAATAGAGGTATATTTGAATAAAGGTCATATTGTATAAACAATTGAATTCTGACATGAAAGGCATGGCATGGTGTTGATGAATATATTGGTGGGAAGGACAATCGATACCTCCATAGAAGAGGTTCATTTTTAGATACAAAGGACCATAGGAGATAACATCTCTGATGTAGGCTCATACATGGGTTGTTTATCTGGTTTTCCATACATTTTAGGTGTAGGGAGAAAATTGAGCATAAGGAGATAGTATTCCCCTAGTGAAAGACGTTCCATAACATCACTAAGAGAGGACCCATCTAGAAATTTGGATGATGGGATGGATGTGCATGTTGATTCTTCATTGAGGATTTTGATTTCTGATTTGGGAATGAGTACATCATTTGGACGATACATCATATTATAGTGTGTGAGGGGATTGGGGTATATAGGGACAAAATGTTTTACCCTCATACTCATATTTAAGGCATTGGTGGAGTGTTAAAGGGACATAATGCATGATACATATCCAAGTTTTTCCTACCAGCATGTTGTATTGGAAATCCCCCTATTTAATATAGAAGAGTTCAAGAAGAGTTCTGATGTTTACCTTAAGAGGTAGAATTATTGTACCCAATGTGGGAGTGATTGTATCATTAAAATCTCGAGTAAAACTAGTGTTTAAGTGATGATGGTGTTTGGTAGTCAAATTTGGTTGAAGGAAATGGATGATATGATATTAATTTCAGCATCACCATTAATCATGACTCTCTTGATAAGGACATCATTGATTTTGGTAGTGATGAAGAGAGAAAAGTCATGATCCTCTGGCCGAAGTGATGGTATTTTGGAAGAGTCAAAGGAGATGGAAGAGGATGTTTTGAGAGCACCTAAAAAATATGTGAAAGAATAAGGGGAGTCTAAGTACTGATATAGACTAAAGGGCTTAAATCATGGATTGTTTATGGGAAGGTGACGTATGAACCAACTCATAAAGTGACATTTTGATAGGAGCTTGGTGTAGTTGTTTAATGACTACTTTTTGTACTATGGTGGAAGATGGCGAACGACAAGGATGGATACTTTGGTCTTTGGTTTTGATGTTTTATTATAGGTATCAGGAGTGAGAGAGATAGAAACCTTATATTTATCTTTGGATGAGGAAGAGGTGAGTTCGGAGGTGGTGGGATAACAGAAAATGCTTTAGGTTTACTTTGTTTAGAAGGATTAGGCTCATGGGTATGTGCTTGAGTAGTAATGCCAACAATGTCAATTTGGTGGGGAAGAAGTTTAGTCAAAGACTCTTTAATAATGATAAGTGCGGGTGATGGTGTAGTTATGGTGGTTGTAGATGTTTTTTGGAATTCCTTTTATTGGTGTAACTTTGAGGGAAGAAGACCTTTACTTTCAAGTTTTTGACAATTGTGTGAAAGGATTTACATTATTCTAAATAGTTTCCTAACATTTGATGATAGTTACAAAAGGATTCAAAATTATACCAAGAGGGATTCCAGCCTCGAGAGTTAGATGGTTTAAGAGGAGGCAACACTATGAGTGATTATTGAAGGAGATTTTCTAGAATTACTGCATAGTGTAATATTGATGTAGATGTCGAAAGAAATGACGTCTCATTTGATTTAATGATTACAAGGGGTGTTATTTTTGGTTCAGTTCTTTAATTATTTTTGGATGAGTGGTCTTTGATTACATGATGGTGATAGGTGATTTAGACACAATAGAAGGTTGATACTTTTCTTTTATGTCGAGTAGTTGAATGATTTCGGGATATGATTGTAACCTTTTTAGATGGGGGTGGAATAAGATTTTAAAGGTTACATATGCAATATTGAGCCATGAAATCATCATATGATATTTTTATGATTTTGATAATGGGTTGTTTCTAAGATGTATGTAAAGAGTTCCTAAATTAGCTAGGTGAAGAGGTAGTAGAGGTAGATGAAGAAAATTCATTTTTAGTGATAGGATCTGTGGGGTATTTCTGATTTTTCATCAGTGTCTTGGTTCGAGGTATTACTAGAGGAAGATGTGGGTGTAGATTCAGTGATAGGAAGTTAATTATTAATGGTATTTATGGTATGATGGGCCTGAACATTGTTATATTTTGGTTTACTTGATCGATGGAGAGTGGTTTAGAAATGGTTGTTTGAAAAAATCAAGGTTTTGATTCTAAGGTGCATTAGGATTGTCTAAATGTAGTTCACCTTTATCAATCAGATCCTAAAGGACATTGGAAAATAAATGAAACCTTTTGATGTCATGACATTTGACCCTATGGTACTTGTAATAGTCATTATACCTATACCAAAATGATTTCGAAATAAAGGTATTGATAGGATGGATGGGTGGAAGGGAGATCATGTTATCCACAAGGATTTTATCAAAAACCAAACTGTAAGTCTCTCGAATGGGGATACATTTGCATTGATTTTAGGAACATTTAGTGTTCAAACATTCCTTAGGATCGTACTTGATGACTACTGTATTGGTTGATGATTTGGGTTTATCTTGATTGGAGGATGGTTTAGATGGAAATTCATATTTTGGTATCTTTGGTCTAAGTTTGACTCCTTTCAAGAGCACAAAGTATGAGTTTACGAGCCATCATAAAATATTTTTCAAATGTCTAAAAATATTAGATTTGAATTTTGGAAGAGATGTGTTTAGTGCATTAACAAGAAAATAATTCAATCAACTATTTTTGTGGGAGAGAATGATAATTGATTAATATTATCCCTCCAGAGGGTGAAAAATTCTACAATGGACTCATCTTTGAATTGTTTAATTGAATAGAGGTCTGTAATGGTGATTTTATGGGTGATGTTAATTGAAAATTGTTTAAGGAAGAGTTGAGTGAGTTGTGTAAATGAGAAGAGAAAATACTACGAATGTTGTTATACTAGTGTAAAGCCGCATAAGCCAAGGACATGGGGAATATTCTTAACATAAGATCCTGATCATGAACTATAAGTTAAAAATCATGATGAGAGAGCTCAAATGTGTTGCTGAGGACATTCCTTGCTATAGAATTTGAGAGATTTATGAAGCTCCCAGTGAGGAGGATAGGCTTTGTACGTCACGGATGGATGAATAGGCTCATTGCATATTTGTTCATATGAAAGTGTATTTTTAGGGCCCATGGAAGTGGCTTCAAGACTAGATATATTGTTTGTTAAATCCTGAAGGGGGTCAATTTGTGGTGGCTACTGTGTGCTAGATGAGGATGGATATATTTGATTAAATGAAAATTTATTAGGTCATTGATATTGTTGTGGGGTATTTTTCTGAAATGAATGTTTTGCTAAGGAATATTTGTAGGGATGTTGTAAGTAAGCTATGAGGGTAATAGATGTGATGGTTGGATGTATTGATACTGGGTATGGATGGATGTGTTTAGAAGATGTTTTTATTATTAAGATATGTGATGGTGTTTCACCATTTTCTGTAAGGATTTAGATGAAACAAATAAGAGTATCAACCAAGGAGGAATACCTATTATGATGGTCGGTTTAAAGGTTATTACGCGTGTTTTGACTTCTTTATCCAATGTTGACTATGATAGCTTCCTTTTGGCTAGGAGGAAATACCTAAAATATAAAATAATACCACAAAAGAGAGTTAAATAGTATATGATAGTGGACTACCTAGCATATGCTAGATCCGAGAAGTGTGATACTTCCTAGAAGGTTGTCAATCCACTTTGTTTATAAATCAATATAAAATAACTTAAACATGTAAATAAAAGAATCTAGTGCTAGCATTCTGATTTGGGTGCCTTAGATTACTATCAGCGTTGATCCAATTAAATACTAAAATTCTATGTAGGTAAAGGTTTTGGGTTGGGTTGCGGGTAGTGTAGGTGGTCTGTAGGTCACAAACAGAGTCTTGGTAAGGTTGGGTAAGATTTTGGGTTGTTTTGGGTGAGGTAATTAGGTTGCTGGTCTGGAACAGTATTATCGCATTACGAGACTAACACAAATCAGGGTGACCAATGTCCTTTTAGGTATGATCGATACTAGTTTAGGGTAATCAATATTGGTAACTATGGAAAGTGGTAGGGAGTCAGGTGGAGGGTGTTTGGAATCTCTTCTGTCTTAGAATAGAAAGTTGGAAAGGTCTCTGTAGGGGAGGATGAGGTGAAAGGACCAAAATAGGTGTGGTAAGGTTTTGAGTGAGGGTTTGGGGTAGGCTAAGGGTTGATTTTCTAGGTTGGGTTGAAAGTCACAGGTGACCAATGTCGAGATAGGATGGACTCACCAAGGTTAGGGGTAACCAAAGGTAGTGATTGTAGGGAACTAAAAGATGTTGTAGAATGAGTTTTGGGTCCTCTCTATGATTACACAAATAGTTTGGAGGTTTTTTTTTGTAAGGACTATATGAGGGAGGTGGTTTTGGGATAAGTTTTTGTAAATTTTAGGTGGGTTGTGAGGGGGTGGTTGATAGAGAGAAAGGTGAGTGATATATCTAAGTAGGAACAAAGAATAGATGAAGGAAAAAGAGAATACAACTGCAAATGATAGAGGAGAAACCAACTTACTTGGAGTTCATAGGGATTATAAATGCCTATGGTGGTGGAGAGGTGGTTGGAGATTCTAGTGACAATTGATATGTGAAATGGTGCTCAAGTGTTGTGACAAAGTGCTTCCTGGAATGCTACCGTGAATGCAAATACCTTCCGATTAGTCATAGTGCTTGACTATGGTTATTTGGATGTGTGAAAAAGATATGGTTCTTTCTTTCATGTAGATATCCTTCATTCCAAAACTTGAGAATGTGGTCAACCTCTCAAACAAGGTTATAAAAATCAATATATGGTAACCGACAGAGGTTTAGGGTGACTAGCATTGGTTTAGGGTTGATCAACATCGATTAAGGTGGGAATTCCTAGGTTTACTAAAAATTCCAGATCTTGGAAATATTTTTAGGCCAACTCAGTCTATCTCACGGATCAAAATGGAATGTTACATTTTAGTGAGCGGAATCTGGTTAGAGGGAGAATAGGAATATGATTTTAGGGTTGTACTAAGTCTTAGTTCATTAAGGTAGGTATGACTAAGCCTTAGTTATGGTGAGTGAATTTTGAATCCTAGTAAAGGGAAATATACTAAATATAGGTTTGTGGTGAGATGGTGGGGTGAGATGTCTAAGTGAGGTGGAAATTAGTTTAATTAGGGTAATTAAATAATGGATATTGTGAGGATGAGTATTACTTTAATTATAAATAATTAAACTAATATTAATGCGAAGTAAAAGGGTCATGGTTAGGTGAATATGTTTGAGTTGGCTATTTGAAAAGGGACCAAGGGGAGTGTGACCCAATTTTGGTGTCTACATTTTGCCCCTTTTTGTTGTGTATCTTGTATTGGTAAGCGACACTGACAAAAATAGGAAGTGATTGCCCCATGTGTAGGTGAAGGTGATCCCCCTCAAACCAGGAACTGATGAGGTGTAATACAAAATTGGTGAGTGGTTTGATAAATGTGTAGGTGGTGAAGATAGGTGGGGAATGGGTGACTCGTTAACTCGGGTAAGAGGTAGTAATCTAGGGTCAAAATTGGGTCATGGGTAATGGAAATCAAATGCATGCACACATGTAGATTGTAACACGGTACCAAGTTGAAGATATTGCAAAATCTACATCGTCCAAGGTCAATAGTTTTATCGAAACAAGGGTGAAGTGATTCAGGTATCCAAGGTATAGGATATGGTCTTAAAACACAACATAGGTCAGGTGTAGGAACATTTAGGTATGTTTTGGTATGCCAAAGGTTTGGTCAAGATAAACAAAGACAACAATAGACAAGGTATGGTTGGTAAGCTTAAACAACATAGGTAACAACATCGTAAGGTATAACGAGTGCATAAGGTCAATGGTCATACCAAGTAGGTCGGGTTCAGAAAATAGATCATGGCACAAGTAAGGCCAAGGTATAGGTAAAATGCCAATTCCTAAGACACAAAAAAGGAAATGTAGGGGTAGGTGGGCTTGTAGGTATGGTTTAATGGGTGGCTAAAATGATAAAAGGTTCTTTGCTACTAATGGTTATAGGAAAAAGAAAGCTTAGAAAGGCCAAATAGGTACAGGTATGAGATCTTAGTTACCATTACTAGGTTGAACAACATAGGTATCGACATCGCAAGATACAACGAGTGAGTGAATTGGAGTATCCACATAATAAACCGTTATGTAGTTAGGTGTGGGTAGGATAGGTTGTGGGTAGGGCCACATGAGGGTTAGGTTGGAAAAGGTTTCAAGCAAGTAGATGTGGTGCAATGTGGGAAAGGGGGTCAAAAAGGATAATTGACACCAGCTTGTGGAAAACCAATTCTAGTCTATAGAAATCGATTGATCAGGGCACATGACCGATGTTGGTCAAGTCGTGGATGGGGTGAAAAGTAAAAATCTGGGTGAAATGTTATTCATTTTTGTAATTGACACGGTGTAAAATGACTTATGAGGAGGGTGAAGTTTTGACGTGGATAAGTGGATGAAGTGAGTGGATGTGGCTGAGGTGGTGATAGTTGGTGGTTGGTGGAGTGAGGCAGACAGTCCCATGGGGTAGGTGGAACAAGGTGATTTGTCAAAGGCTTGAGAGGATGATTAGAGAGATGGCGAAGTGGGTGGAGGTGTGGGAGATCCAACATTGAGGAGACCAGACATCTCGGTGAGGAGGCATCTACATGTAGAGGTAGGATTCGCTCCATTTGTAGTTTTGAATAGGTAAAAATGGAAAGAATGGGGGTTTCAAAAATTTAAAAATGTGAGTAAAATAAATGGATTTGGGTATGGGGAGAGGCCATAGAGGTCATTTAGGTAATAGAAATGATTGTGGGTGGGTTGGTTGGGTGTTTGGGTAGGTTTTAGGGCTTGTTTTTAAATTTTAGAAAAGTTGGGGGCATGGGGTTTCAGTTGTGGAGCCAAAATAGAGATCGACATCGGTCAAGGGTGACCGGCTTCGATCAAACGAAGCCAACATTAGTCACATTTAGGTGAACATTGTAGGTCATGTGTGATTGATAGCGAGTTAGTAATGACCGATATCATCATCATAAATGGGGTGATGATAGGTTGAGATGGTAAAGAGTGAGTGGAAATAGGAATGGGTAGAAATGGGGTATAAGAGGGACCAAAAGAGAGGTAGGAGGAAAGGGGTTAGGTAAGTGAATTCCCGGTAAGGTAATATAAGGTTGGGGTAAACGGGTGCGGGGTAGATGATAGGTCGGGAAGTAAGTATGGAATAGATAGGTGTGTGGAAATTTTGACATGGTTAAGTTATATGGGTGCGAACGGAATCAAAAGATATTGTGATTTTCGATTGTTGGTGAGCCAAACAGTGTATATAGTGTCAACCAATGTGGCCTTCAAGGAGATGATCACTATGTTTGGGGAGATGGAAACTAAGTTGATTGAGTATAGTGCTAGGCTTATATACGGGGTGATGTACGTAGCACACCTAAAGGATACGGGATTGGCGGTACTGATGATGGTTGCAGTGGGATGTTATACTCTACTTGATTCAGAGGGTGGCTGATTTCCTTGAGGTTTGATGGGGGTGTTGCGGGAGATGTTAGAGGATCGGGTCTTCTTTTCCTGGGCACCTACCTACTTGGTGCAGTTGTACAGAGAACTCTAGGGTTATCAAAGGATACGCTGCTACGGCCTATGTTATACCTTCATGTTATATTGTTGGGCGTATGAGCACATTGTGATAGTGTGGTAGTGAGAATTTTTAGTAGGAGACTAACATAGAGATGGATAGAGAGCAGGTTACAGGAGGTGACCTATGATGTTGTACATTATAGGTATAGGTTGGAATGGGCTTTATGCATTAGATATCATTTAGAGGTATTAGATGAGAGTTACAGGGGTTGCTGCTTATTGCATGGATATAGGGTAGACATGCCAAAGCAAGCATGAGAATATTCTAGTGGATAGAGTTTGGCGAAAGTTTGGGATAGTCTAAGATGTGCCTCCACCTATTGTATGGTATCATCGAGAGGATATGGAGAGGCCTTTACCTCTACCTCACCCTACAAATCTAGCAGTCGGAAGAGATGTTGGTGAATGGCCATATTGATGACCTAAGGGTGAATGATGGGTACAGAAAGTGGTCGGCTACATAGTTACGAGATAGAAACTCCATGGTGAGGAAGCCGATTTGGCTACAATGATAGTGCAGAGAGATGCACTATAGGGATAGGTGATAGCATTAGGAGTGCAATTGGCTATTACACATGCACAAGTAGTTACCTTGACGGGGTAGGTGACTATTTTACAAAGACAGAATGGCACAGGTATAGGCATAGGGGCTAGGATAGGATGGGGCATAGATTGCCACTCTGAAGGCACAAGTCACGGGTTTGCAGAGCTAGCTAGCAGCATCACAGGCACAGGTAGCCACCTTACAGTCTAGGTAACTACATTACAAGGAAGTTGGCTACTGCCTAAGGACATGTGGTGGTACATGTACCACATAGGGTCGAGGACAGGGAGTTAAAGGCATAGTGCTAGCAGAGTAGGTCTTAGTACACAAGTGGCAGTGAGGCCCATGGTGCCTCCACAGACAATATCGATGGCCTAGTTCAGGGGATGCCCCCGAACGAGGCAGCTATTATCGTGATCATTTGACTACTGTTGGGATATATGTCCCCTCCTATTCAAAGCATAGGGTACAATAGGCCTCAAGTGAGAGGACTAGGTACTACACTTACAGTGTAGAGAGTACAGGGGGGTGGAGAGCTCGAGAGATAGAGTCAAGGTGGGGCTATGAGTTCACGGAGGCCACCTCCAAGTGAGGGGCCAAAAGAGGTCATACCGAGGCCTATAGTGGGTGGTGAGATGTTAGTTAGACGTTGCATGGGAGCAAAGGAGGAGGAGGAGATGGGTGAGACAGTATGAAGGGTATCCGATGAGGAGATGATTGATATCTATGTGTACTTGACCTTTTGTTTATTTTTTATATATATTGGCTTGCGTGTGAAGAGAGTGAGGATGTGTATGAGAGTTTTGAGATTTTTGATCATATACCGGCCTGTGTGTTGAAGATGGTGAGGTTGTATACGAGATTTTGATCATATACTCGCTGTGTGTGTCGAGATGGTGAGGCTGTATATGAAAGTTTTTGAGAGATTTATATTATTTTGTATCAGTGTATATTGGATGGATACACATACTTTTATGATGAGATTGATGATTGTGGGTGATGTACTTGTGTTGAAAAATTTGATTGTTAGTTGTATATGGATGAAAATTAGGTGTTTTAGGCATGGTGGAGTCAATTCATAGGCATGGTTGAGTTAGGTCATAGGCATGGTTGAGTTAGGTCATTTAGGCATGGTGGAGTCAGGTCATAGGCATGGTTGAGTTAGGTTGGTTTAGGCATGATGGAGTCAGGTCACTTAGGCATGTTTGAGTTAGGTCATTTAGGCATGGTGGAGTCAGGTCGATTAGGCATGATGGAGTTAGGTATAGGCATGATGGAGTCTTGTTTTTAATTTTGATTTAATGTCCAAGTTATTGGTAACATGGGAAATAAATGATGAGTTATATGTATGTTATGGCGTATATTTCCAAAATATTTGATATTATGGAAATGTGAAATGATTGATTGGTTGTTTTTATGATGTGAATCATGGTAGATATGTATGTTTGTATTAATTTCCAAGTGTTGTAGAAAATGGAAACTAAGATAGAATATGAATATAAAAATGGAGGAAAATAGGTTAGGGTAAAGAGTGGCCAAGCTAACCTCCAAGGGCCCCATGCCCTAGGAGTGTTGCCTACATAGCCCCGACAAAAAGGGGCCTCGAGCTAATGCATTTCTCCTATAAGCTAAGGAAGAATATGATTAATTAGAGGGATGGGTTGGTTGGTTTAAGGTATGATTAAGTGTAGGTCATAGGCATGGTTGGGTCTTAGGTGATAGGAATGGTTGAGAGGTGAAAATGTAGGTGTCGATGGTCTTTTCCTATATAGGATAATCAATAAGTAATGAGGAAGGATAATGGTAAGAAGTGGTAAAAGAGCCGCTTAATTGATAAGAATCCTAATGAGTCTGCTATACCCCATATGGGCTTATGAACGTAAGACCTTAAAGGGATTGCATAATGGACTATTCTAAGGGCGAAGAAGGTCACATGATCTCAAAATGTCACGATTCACGGTGAGTCCCTTGAGTAGAGATAAAATTATGGTGAAAAGGCAATGAGGTGAAAGTGGGTGGTTTAGCGTAACTTATTATGCGAGAACTGTTTAGCTAACAAGAAACCCAAGATCAAAAATAGGCAATTCCATGACAAAAACTCATCAGCTTTCTTCATTTGTTTGTTTTTAATAGATGATCAATTTGGGAAGTCTATATGGGATGAGTATATTATCTCCTCGAGGTCTTCATGAAGTTGATTGATGCGGGAAGCTTATGAACATTTTATTGTATTTTTCCAATGAATTTATATAGTTGTCCTTCAAGGAGCAATCTATTTATAGTGGCGAGATAGAGAGAGAGATGTCCTTTTTAGGGAGTCATCTTTTTCTGGAAGTTTGAGTAAAGGAGTTGAATCCCATTTTGTTTTTAGAAATTTTAAGTCATGGAAAAGACTATAGAGGAAGATTAGGTTCTTATTTGGAAGACAAATCCATAACACGAGAGAGGTTAACTATGAAAGAGGTGGTTTTGAGTGATGAACGACCATGGGATTCCATGTTTAAAAAGATGAAAAGTATCCATGAGAATCATGATGTGAGTAGATCCGTGGTACTCAAATTGAAGATAAGGATGAATGGTGATGGGTAATCACATGATTCTGGTTTAGTCATTGATCCTCAAAAATGGGTAATATGGAAGGTGAATAGTGCTCAAGGGATGAGTATTCAATTGATAAAAAGTGATATAGGACTTGATGTCAACAATTAAATGGTCAAATATGTAAGGCATTGAGGGGCTCAGGTTCAGGTTTATCTTCGAGTGAAGACAAATGATAAGTGCCTGATCCATAGGCATGGGTAATGATATAGTATCCAATCCAATAAGGAGAAAATTTTCCGTGTTTACTTTTCTCTTCTTTGGATACGAGTTAATTTTCCTTCAGGATGAGGTCACCGACCTAAAATGTTTGTTCATGGACACATTTGTCATAGGCATGTTTGATACATTTTTGGTAGATTTGGAGATGGTAAAGAGCATTGAGACAACGTTCATCTAATAAATTAAGTTGTACCAAATGATCCTGGAAAAATTCATTATCATTGAGCATGTCTTGTAGTGAGATGCAGAGAGATGGAATCTAGACATTGAGAGGCAAGACATCCTTGAATCTTGTACACCAAAGA
Organism: Taxus wallichiana var. yunnanensis; assembly: GCA_018340775.1. Lineage (NCBI taxonomy): Eukaryota > Viridiplantae > Streptophyta > Pinopsida > Cupressales > Taxaceae > Taxus > Taxus wallichiana. The sequence continues at coordinate 442,499,728 of CM031236.1, read as the reverse complement.
AAAAGATGTGGCATTATTCGAAGTGCTTATACTAGTGAGATAAGCCCACAAGGTGAAAGGAATGTGTGAATGCCAATCCTTGCCATTATTATAAACTACTTTCATAAGAATTTTTGTTCAAGGTTTTATTGGTTGATTCTCCTTGGCCATTGGTTTGTGGGTAATAAGGTGACAAGAAACTTAATTGAATGCAAAAGCATCACAGAGCTTATGTAGGGTTTTTTTAATTGCTTTCCATTATCATTAATGGGACGATGAGAGATGCCAAAGTGACAAATGATGTGATGGTTGATGAATTCATGTATTTTCTTGGATTTTGTAGAAATGAGGGGAATGGATTCTACCCATTTATTGTAATATTCAGTAGCAGTAATAATCCATTGATGGCGTTGTGAATAATGGGGATTGATCTCTCCAACAATATCTAAGCCACATTGAGAGAAAGGCCAGAGGTCTCGTGCGACACTGTAAGGCATGACTAGGTGTGTGATGAAGATTAGCATGTTGTTGGCATTTCACACAATGTTTGATATAGTCACAATAGTCATGGTTTAGGGTTGGCCAATAATAGATTAGGAAAAGAATGCTTTTAGCAACAACTAAACCACTCAAGTGGCCTCCACAAATTCTGTTGTGAACTTTTTTGATGGTGTAGGGAATTTCAGAACTTATAAGGCATCGCAAGAGAATACCATTGAAGTCATGCTTATAAAGAATCCCACCCATAATGACATAGTGGGAGACACTTTTAATAAAGGCACATTGTCCATTACGAGTAAGATCGAAGGTAGAATATAAAGGGAAAGATAATCTATAAACTGTTTATACCAAAGGTCACGTGGTTCAGTGTACAATGGTTCTAATGGAGTAGACTTTGTGAGGTAAATAAGAGGGTGATTGTAACCTTTGTTTTGTGACAAAGATTTTTGAGTCAAAGCAGCTAAGCGGGTGTCTAAGAAGCCAAGAAGGCCATGGTGTCTACAAATTTATTGGTAGAACATGGGGTGGTTTGAAGTTTGTAATATCAAAGGTAGTCAAAAATATGTCTACATGATGTTTATACTTTTGAAGTATTTCATTATGACATTGGTATATACCATTGACTTGATTTACAATATATTGATTGTCTTAACATCTAAGGCATAAGCAACTTAGAGACCTAATACTAATGCTTCATATTAGGTGATATTTTTGTGCTATCAAAATATAGTTTGAAAGATAAAGTCATGGGTTCATCACCAAGAGGAATGAGGATAACACCAGTGCCACTCCCATGCTAACATTTGGAACCATCAAAGAAGAGATTCATTTGGTAAGTGGTATCACCCAAGGAGAGGGTAGTAATGGATTCATCTGGGAAATCAAAGTTAGGGGTTGATTTCTAGAAAGAGGTGCATCTGTTATTTGGTTAGCGATGCCTTTGCCTTTGATAGACTTTTTATGGATGAATTTGAGGTCAAGGTCAGCAATAAGTATGAGCAAGTGTGCAACATACTTGATGTTGGTAGGGTTTGGCATACATGTAATGTAGAGGGTCAGATTGGTGATGATGAAGGTTTTGTGGTTGAGAAGGTAATGAAGAAGCTTGGTGGTGACAAAAAATAAGGATAAGCAGAGTTTTTTGGCATAAGTGTATCTATTTTCATAGTCCAAAAGGGTATGACTTATGTAATAAACTGCTTGCTCCATGTGTTACTCGTCGCAGTGAGTGAGCATGACACCTAAGGAATGGTCGGTGACACAAATGTATAGATAAAAGGGTTGGTCATCCTTAGGAGGAATGAGCATTGATGGTTAAAGAAGGTATTGTTTTAAGGTGTGAAAGGCTTTATGGCATTCATCATCCCATTTGAATGAGATTTCCTTCTTGAGGAGATGATGAAATGGTTGGTAGCATCAAAAAAAGTCATGAGATAAAATGATGAATAGATTATAACTTACCTTACCGATTCTAAGTTGACAGAGATTAGTAGGTGGAGGAATTTCAAGAATAGCCTTCACTTTAGCAAGAACGACTTCTATGCCACACAAAGAAATGATGAAACTAAGGAGTTTTCCTGAAAGTACTGCAACGACACACTTTTTAGGTTGAAGGTGAACACAATAGTTGATGAGGTGGAAAAAAATGACCTTAAGGACTCGGTCAGTGTTTGAACCGATGTTTGGATTTGGAAAGAAGGTCATCTATGTAATCTTCTAATATGTGATGCATTATGTCATGGAAGATATAAGTCATGGCTCGTTTATATGTAGCACCTACATTTTTAGGCCAAAAGACATGACTCGATAGCATAAGGTCCCCAAGAAGTGATGAGGGAAATTTTGTTTTGATATCCCGAGAGCAAGTAATATTTGATTATAACCTAAGAAAATATCCATGAGTGATAGCATTTCATGGCCGACGGTGAGATCAACTAGTTGGTCAATTCTGGTAGGGGAAAATCGTCTGGGATAGGATAGGTTGAGGTCATGGAAGTCTATGTAAATGTGGAGTTCCCGATGTTTTTTTGATAGGAATGATGTTAGAAATCCATTGAGGATATTCAATGGGTAGGATGAAAGAAACCAAGAGAAGGCAATCAAGTTCTTTGACAAGAAGAGCAATGCGAGGATGCATTTTCCATAGCTTTTGTTTTATTGGTTTGGCATCTAGAATGTTTATGATATTATAGACCATAATTTTTGGGTCAATACCAGGCATATTGGGATAGGACAAAGAAAAAGTGTTGCTATGGTTCCTGAGGAAAGAGGTGAAACCTTCCTATTCATAACATATAAAGAAGGCTATAAGTTCTTCTTTGACAAGAAGAGCAATGCAAGGATGCATTTTCCATAGCTTTTGTTTTATGGGTTTGGCATTTGGAATGGTTAAAATATTATGGACCACAATTTTTGGGTCAATACCGGGCATATCGGCATAGGACCAAGAAAAATTGTTGCTATGGTCCCAGGGGAAAGAGGTGAAAGCTTCCTATTCAACAACATATAAAGATTGACCTATCTTTAGAATGTGTAGGTCATCCTAAGTATTAATGTTTATTTAGATAGTCAATTTGTTCAACATGGTTTACATCTCTGAGGGTAACAAATCGGTGAATAAAAGAATCCTCCACACCTAGGTAGGTGAGGATAGACTCATAATCCTCGACATTAAATGACATTGATAGAAGGTGTGTCGTCATCGATCATGTCAAGATATAGGAAGGGAAGAGAAGAGGGAGCCTTGTCATTGCATTGATAGGTTAGAGGTTCTAAGGAAATCATGTTTATGAGAAAAAATGTTAGGAGGGATAGAATCGGGATCTACGATTCCATGGGTGAAAGTGGTGATGTTGGTGAATGGGGTGAAGAAGGTTTGTCTTCCTCAATGAGATCGATGTGGGCCTTCTTAGAAGGTGGTGTGGCAAAGCCAATGCCACTATGGTCATTGTGTTTATGGGTGGTATAGGAAATGAAATTATGGTGGCCTTATTCGTAAAAACTAAATCCAAAGCCTTTCCATGTGCAACGGAGAAGGAAAGTGTGGGTGAAGCAACAATTAGTAAGGGATTGGAGGTCAGATGAAAATCATCATTTTTGGGATGGAGGCTCAGGTGAATAAGTGGAAATATCAAGTCCCCCATATGTTAGATTAGTGTGAAGGTGGGGAGGAATGTAAGGAAAAACCTCACCTACATGGTAGTCATAACTAGGGTGTTGGCACAGGTTCCCATACTCTTACAGAGTGAGGAATGTGTCAATATTGTATAGGTGGTACTCCCCACAGTGAGGCATTGAAAAACATATTCTAAGGGATCAGTAGTCGATATGTGGGTAGCGGGGATAAATGACTCGCTAGATGATTAGGAAGTAGATGAGTCAGTTGTAGAGGCTGTGGTGGTAGTAAGAATAGTAGGGTTAGATGTGGGTTAGGTGGCGGCATCATTGGTGAATGGGGTCACAGGTGAAGGAGAGGTTGGGGTAGTGGCAGATTCCTTGACTGGTACAAGTACATCGTTAGGCTGGTACAACATGTTACAAGTTTTGAATGGCGACAAGTCGGCGGGGATGGTATAGTTATGTCCTTCATGCTCGAATTTTACACAACGGTGTAAAGTTGAAGGGACGCAACCCATGACATGAATCTAGGGTTTTCCAAGCAATAGGTTATACTAGAACTCCCCTCTAAGATGTAGAATAGTTTTGAGATAGTGCAAGGGCCTACACAAACATGAAGGATAATGGTGCCAAGGGTGGAGGTGATGGCATCATTAAAGGAGTGTAACATAACTGGGTTATTATGCATACAATTATAAGAGATATGCATTTGATTTTATGAGTGGGAGGATATGATGTTAATACTAGTACCACCATTGATCATGATGTGTTGTATGTGTATATTATCGATATAGACGGAAATGAATAGGGTAGGATCAAGGTCATCTGACGGAGAGGTAAAATCTCCTCATCAAAGAAGCCGAGGGCGACGACTTGAGGAGTTGCAATGGGGATAAAAGAAGGAGATGATTTGGTTAGTGAGGCCATGTGGTGAGGGGTGATAATTGAGGCCACTGGTGTAGGGTCCTTGGGTAGAATTTCAGTGGATTGTAAAACCTTGATAAGGGCTTGTCTATGGGATTCAAAAGTTTGGATGAGATCATACAAAGACATCTTTAGAGGAGACTGATGTAATTTTTTTATCATTGTGCGATGGGTGACCCCATTAGAGATAGGGTATGTAGGTCCATGGATGGTGATTTTGGGTGCGGGTGCAGATGGTATATTGGGTATAGGGTTGGTTGATGGGCTAGTTGCTTTTTCTTTTCCTTTGTCTTTCTGAGCGTAGGTAGCAATGTGAACCATGTTAATCTAAGGGGAGGTGGATGGAGAGGGTGTGTCATGAAAGGTATAACAACATGAGGGGAAAAATCCTAGTGGTGGATAAGATCCTTATGAAATGAGTAGGGCGCACTAACATTTGGGTGGTGATTTGGCCAACTCTCTAATACGGACCATGTTGATCTCAAATTTTGGAGGTGGAAAAAATGGTTGTGGGGGTGGAGATATTGACCACTGAATGGGTAAAGGATGATGATGTGTGGTGACAGGTGAAGGTGGAACATGGTCCTCATCAAGAAGGTCATCATCGTCGAAGTTTTTTTTAAGAGGACAAAGTTGGAGAAGAACAGTTTTTAGAGCCTTACAATTTTCTACATCATGTCCTGACACATGATGATAGGCACAAATCTTGGTTTCATCAAACCCTTTTGGTTTGGGTTTGAGAGGATCGTAAGGTCGAAGTGGCGGTAATGTGATGATAGAAGTCTCTAAGATATTAGTTAAAATATTGGCGTAGGACCTTGCTAACGGATCACAATGGGAAGTGAGTGTGGGTTTGGGTAGAGGTGTGGATGATCATGAGGGAAGAGGCTTTATAGGAGGGGAATGGGTTGGCCCACTGGTTTGGTAGGTGGTGTTGTCTTAGGTTTTGATGGCATCTGTTTGGGTAAAGGCATGGTAGAAGAGCTGGTGGTGGAAGGTTTTGTTGGTTTGACTACCTTATTAGAGGGTAGTGGATTCTTATCTTTGAGGTTACACCTTCTTGGGTAAAGGTGACATGGGGGTATGGGATGCAGAAGGGAAAGTAGATGGTGGAAGAGGATGGGTTACCCATGGGGACAACTAAGTTGTGGTGGAAGTGGTTGGTAGAGGTTGGGTAAACGGCATGGGTTGAAGTCGTATAGGCAAGGTTAAGGTTATAGTAATCGGTGGAGGTATATGCATCAAAGAAGTACATGGGTGAGGGTAAGGGTGTTTGGTTTTTTTTTAGGTGAATGAGGTGTATTAAGGACTCATAAGGTAGTAGTAGGGCTATTTAGATTTCGACTGCCTTAGGTAGGAGACTGTTTGATCAGGGTAGATGGATGGGGCCCTAGGATGGATGGAAGGGGGAAGGTGACAAAGGTGTGGTAGGTGAGACTAGTGTATACGGCCTAGAAGGTTGGGTTTTCTTTTTAGGTGGGGGATAATGTTGGTGCGGGCTTGGGAAGACATAGCTAAGTCCAATTCTATAAGTGGGTGAGTAAGGCTTGATGTTGACATGGCACCCAAAGTAGTGATGGGTCTAGATACGGGTGAGGAGATAGGTGTGGGTAGGTTTTGAGGTTTGGGAATGGTTTTAGTTGTGGGTAGAGGTTTGGATGTAGGTAGGGATGATGAAGAAGAATTCGTTTCAATAGGCATGGTCAATGTTGATTTGGTTGCTAAAAATATCTTTGGGTAGATCATGGAAGTATCTTCAAGAAACATTTGCATTTGAGTCAAAAGGGAGCTGAAGACACCCCCAAAGCATGTAATTATCAACATAATCCAAGAGATCGACCAGCCATGAAAATGGGACTATTGAAGAAGAAGATGGAGTTGGTTTGGTGGAAATCCCTATGAAATATGTCTGTGAGATAGGGAATTGGCTAGCCTCAAACTCTGTAGGTAAAAGAGGCTGAGATCATGTCAATGGGGTTCTAGGATGTTGAGGGGAATTGCCCCCAATAGGTAGAGGTATGTCTGACAAGTCTCCCATGGGTAGGAGAGATAATAGGCAGGGTGATGTAGAATTCTCCCTTAGTGGAGAAGAAGGCGATGATGATTCTCTTATGGATGGGAGAATAAAAAGTGTTGACTATTCAATAGGTTGTGAGGTAGGTGGTGAAATGGTATTGGTAGGAGGTGTGGGTTCCTCCATGAGAGCAAGGGGAGATGAAGGGGACTCCTCTGTGGGTGAAGGAGTAAAAGGGGTATGCTCCTCTATGGGTAGAGGGGCTTGTGCTAGAATTTCCTCAATAGATGAAATAGGTGGTATTTGAGGAATGGTTGGTATGATATAAAAAACTGTGTGTACTTCACATACATTGTTCCCATTGGATGAAGGTTCACTATTTTGATTAGACAATGGTTTATGATTAGGGAATGAATTTTTAAAGATGTGAAAATTTTGATTTGTTAGTGCATTCGGGTTGTCCACAACAAGGTCTCCATTATCTATCATCTCTTGGACAATGTTCTTAAAATTTATGCAGTTACCGTTGTTATGGCCTTTAACATGATGGTAATTATAGTAGTTGTGTTCTTTATACCATGTAGGCATAGGAAAAGTAGGATCGAAACCTATATGAGGTTTTATGGGAGGAAGTGTAATGGATCTATCTTTAAGAAGCTTTTCCAAGACTGAAGAATAGGGTTCTCTAATCGAAGTGTACTTCCGCTTATCCCACCAGAGTTGAAATGCTTGGATGGGAGAAATATTGGAAGAAGGTTGGGCTTGATTAGAAGGATGAGGTGGTCTTACCTTGAGGAATACCACGTTAGCAAATCCTTTGGGATTTGAATAGTTATTTTGGGGTTTTGAAGATGAAGAAGAGTCATTTGATTTGAATGGGGCGTTCTTGTTTTGTAATTGGATTTTCTTTTCTTCAATGGCACAAATTTCTAGTTTTCATGCCATGGTGAATGCTTCATCAAAGGTTTAGAAGGTTTGGAATTACAAATTTGGTGAGATGTGTCTGGCACAAGATCTAGTGAACAACTCAATAAGTTCAATCTGAGGTAGTTAGAATGTCAATTGGTTAATAAGACTCCACTAGTGGGCAACAAAATCTATGATAGATTTGTCTTCATACTAGTCGGGTTGAATAGAGATCGGTCATGGTGACTTTATTGGTAACATTGATTGAAAAATTTTCTAAGAAATCTTTGGCTAATTAATAAAAGGAATAAATGGAATGTTGAGGTAGTCCACTATACCAATCCAATGCTAGTTCTATCAAGGACATTGGGAAAGTTTGTTGGAGCAAAGAAACATTGTAGGTGATTAGGTAACACCCATGTTTGAATGACTCGCAAGTGTTGCTATGGGTATTCTTTAGTATTGAAGCATTTGAATTTAGGCATTTCCCAATGCACAGGGTAGGGGCGAATGGGAATAGATGGATGGATAGGCTCATTACAAATTTCATCATAAGCTAAAGAATTATGGGAGCCAAAAATAGATGCTTTTAAGGTCTACATCTTTTCCATCATCATTTTAATGAGGTCGTTAGTAGGTTGGGATGAATGGGTGCCCCCTGCAGAAAAAGGGGGCTCATGTTGAATGTATGAAGTGGGTGATATGCTAGTGTATGGTGGCACTGAGTATGAGAACTACATAGGAGGAATAAATGTAGGCTATATATAGCCAAAATAAGCAATAAATGAGGTCGGGGGTTGTTGGTAGTATGTGTAAGTGGGTGGGGTAGTCATAAAAACTCTAGTGGTGATTGGGGGTAAGGAATACGGGATAGAAAGGACAAGGTTCTGGAAATGGGTGTAAGCTACCAACACCGGAGGTGGTTGCGATGTAATAGGTATATGTGAGGTGGCGGGTGTAGATGGGGCTATACTTAAATCGGATGTTGGAGGGACAATTGATGTCATGGGTGTGATAGATGACATAGATGTTGCATTTATAGTGGATGTGGAATCTAAATTGAGATACCACATGTGGCAAATTGGATGATGGTAGTTTTGAGCTAGTGCTAGTTGATGCAGAGGTGGGGACGAGATCGGGAGGGACAGAGATACGGGCATGTCATATATTAACTATCCTAAGGAATCTCGGGTGGAAGAATGAGCAAGGTAGTAATCTTGAAGGGTAGGAAGATTCAGGTCAAGGAGTCATGCGAACTCCTCATCGCCGTAGCAATGGAGATAAGGTGGGTCAAATCCATAGGTGACAGGATGGATGGTGGTGATGGACTAGGTGGGAGTGGCTGACAGTTGGCATGAAATATGAGGGCATTAGTTTGGCTATGAGTCAACACCATGTGAATTAGTGTATATCAGGTGAACTATACTCTATAAATGACACAAGGAACAACAAAGATGGGACAAAATATATTCTGAGAGGGAAAGTTGGTAAATGTTTTTACTAAAAATCAAAATCGAGTGACCGATGCCGGTTGCACTAACCAATGATGGTTAAGGGGTGACTGATGCGATTATGGGTGACCGATGATGGTTACGGTGACCGATGATAGTTACACGAATCGATCTTTGAATCTTGTGAAAAACAATAGTTTCAAAAAATGAGGTAGAAAATAATGACTATTAGACAAGAAAGTTTTATTTGATAATCATATCAAAGTATAGAGAGTGCAATGATACATAGATACTCTAAACAGAAGAGAAGATGAGATAAGTGTTCTTTGGGTAAACTAACCAAAAGAACAAGGAGCCAACATCGGTTATGTAAACTGATGATGGTCGATGTAAACCAACGATGGTTATTGGACCAATGCTTTAGTTACTTGTGAAATCTGAAGAATAAATAAAAATGGATTTTTGTGAATTTAGATTGGATGAATAATCAACCCAGAAGTCTTGGGATGATAAGATGAGGTCTTGACACACTCAGAGAAAGTCAAAATACTCCAACTATGATGGCAAAGTGTGAAAGGAAAAAAGAAAAATGAAGAATTGTATCCTCACACCTCAAAACGCAAATCAAGAACAAAGCTAAGAAAACACACAATCCTAAAAGTGAATTTTATGTTGGTTTTAGCTTATGCTATTTAAGACTAACATGTGAATTCAGAATAGAGTTTTTGTTGGGAAGGCTTCCTACAAAGAAGGAAATTCTAAAGGTGAGGTTTCAAGTTATGTTTTGGCGGGGGCGGGCCATTCTCTGATGGGGTAATGGACAAAGATAACCAGTTGGGTGCCCACTGTCAATCCTATAATCATGTGATCATTGAAAACTTCTTCCGGGTGGGATGTTGTTTAAGAAGATGTGTAAATTTCAAATTTGTGTAGTTTGCAAAGAGAGAGAGAGAGAGAGAGAAGCAAGTGCTTTCTATGATTCAATTGTGTCAACCATCAGATGGGAATGACTTCCAGCTTATAGGTTTCCCTCATTTTTAATGTGAGCTATAATGCAATGAATCAAAATGCTATGCAAGTGTTTTAAGCCTAAATTGGAATATGATATTCGATGTAGCAAGTAATGAATAAGAAGAGGGATGATATTTAACTAATGCAATACTAATGAAAGAAAAGAAGTATTCTTTTTATAGCACCAAAAACATGATTGCTTTTAGATAATAGAAATAGGGGAGGATTCGGAGGAGAAAGTTAATGTGAAATAATTTCAAAAGGGAAACAAACACACAACTTTCACCTAGGAATGAATAAATTGCAAGGAACGCCAGATGGGTCCCACCAAGCATGCTAAAATGTTTCACCATTTTCTTTAAGGATTTACAAAAAATAGATAAGGGTATGGGCTAAGGAGGAATACCTGTTTTGATGGTTGGTTTAAAGGTCATTGCGTTCATTCGACTTATTTATCCAATGTTGATTGTGAGAGCTTCCTTTTGGCTAGGAAGAACTACCTAAAATTAAAAAATAAGACCACAAAAAGATTTAAATAGTATATGACAAAGTGGAATGCCTAGCATATGATAGATCCGAGAAGTTGGATACTTCCTATAAGGTCATCCATCCATTGTTTATCAATCAATATAAAATAACTCAAACATGTAAATAAAAGATTATAGTGCCAACATTCTTGATATGGGTTCCTTAGATTAATATCAATGTTAATTCGATTAAATACTAAAATGCTATGTAGGTAAAGGTTTTAAGTTGGGTCGGGGTAGCGCGAGATGGTTTCGCAGTCACAAACAGATTCTTGGTAAGGTTGGGTAAGATTTTAGGTTTTTTGGGTGAGGTAATTAGGTTGTTGGTCGGAACAATATTATCGAGACACGAGAGACCGACGTATTTGGTCGGTGGTGACTCGATGTCGGTTTAGGTATGACCAATACTAGTTTATGGTAACCGATATTGGTAAGCGTGGGAAAGTGGCGGGAGTCGGGTAGAGGGTGTTTTGGCTCTCTTTTATCTTAGAACAAAGAGTTAGAAAGGTCTCTGTGGGGGAGGATGAGGTGACAGGTCCAAAATAGGTGTGGTAAGGTTTTGAGTGAGGGTTTGGGGTAGGCTAAGGGTTGATTTGTTAGGTTGGGTTGATAGTCATAGTGACGAGATATCGGTATAGGACAGACCAACCATGTTTAAGGGTAATCGGTGTCGGTGGTGGGGAACTGAAAGAGGTTGTAGAATAAGTTTTGGGTCCTCTCTTTGATTGCACAAAGATTTTGGATGGTTTTTAGTAAGGTTTACATGAGGGAGGTGGTTTTGGGATAGGTTTTTGTGAAGCTTAGGTGGGGTTTGAGGGGATGGTTGATAGAGAGAAAGATGAGGGATATATCTAAGTAAGAACAATGAATAGATGAAGGCAAAAAGAGAATACAACAGTAAATATTAGAGGAGAAACCAAATTACTTGGAGTTTAGAGGGATTTTAAATGCTTATGGTGGTGGAGAGGTGGTTTGAGATGCTATTGATGATTGATCCGTGGAATGGTGCTTAGTGCTTTACGACAGTGTTTCCTATAATTCTACCATAAATGCAAATACCTTTTGATTAATTTTGGTGCTGATTATGGATGTTTGGACGTGTGAAAGGGATTTGGTTCTTGCTTGCATGTAGATCTCCTTTGTTCCAAAACTCGAGAATGTGGTGAACCTCTCAAAAAATGTTATCAAAATTAATATATGGTAACCGATGGCAGTTTATGGTGACCGGTGTCGGTTTAGGGTTGACCGGTATCGGTTAAGCTGGGAAATCCTAGGTTTAATAAAAATGGTAGATATTGGCAATCTTTTTGGGCCATCTCAGTCTATCTCATGGATCAAAACTGAATGTTATATTTTAATGAGTAGGAATGTGGTTAGAGGGAGAATAGGCATATGATTTTAGGGTTACATTAAATCTTAGTTCATTAAGGTAGCTATAACTAGGCCTTAGTTAGTTATGGTGACTAAATGTTGAGTCCTAGTAAAGGGAAATATACTAAAAATAGGTTTTTGGTGAGGTGTCTAGGTGAGGTGGTGAGGTGAGATGTCTAGGTGAGGTGGAAATTAGTTTAATTAGGGTAATTAAATAATGGATCGTGTGAGGATGAGTATTACTTTAATTATAAATAATTAAACTAATATTAATGTAGAGTAAAAGGGTCATGGTTAGGTGAATATGTTTGAGTTGTCTATTTGAAAAGGGACCAAGGGAGTGTGACCCAATTTTAGTGTCTACAACTAGAAAGGAATAGATGTGTGGATAAGGGGATTTTAATATTGAGGCACCTATTGGAAGGAATGGAAGTGAAAACAAGGGGTTGTAATTATCGTGAGATGTTCTAAAAGAGAATATAGGTATGTATAAGAGGATGTGATTGCTTCGGTATAGATTGAGAGGAAGATGATGGTTGTGATTATTGAGGTACATGTTGTGAAATAAGTGGGGTTGAGGATTGTTGTGAAATTGGATGGGTACTGACAATAGTGCTAGTGTTGATTAAGGGTGTAGATGTAGGGATGGACATAGTAATTTTTGGATAGGTGGCATGATTTTTGAGAGGGTGGTGGTTGAGACACACTAGTAGAAACATTGTGAGAACTCATGGGAGGTGTTTGGAAGGTATAGGAATTGAAGGTGCTTTCGCGGATGAAGCAATATTTTTGTTGTTTTAAGGTGGTGTCGACCCATTCGAAAGATCTGGTGAAGATGTTGGTTGTTGAGTGGTCGTGTCTTGTAAAGAGATTACATTAAGATAAAAATTTATAATAGGATTTAAAGACACAAAATTGGATGTTTCTAATCGATTGCTAGTTGGATAGGAATATATTCTTGGGTGACTATTTTTAGTTTGGATTGATGAGATGAGAAAAACCACATGATAGATCAGTATGTAAGTTTGTGGTTCAGGTATCAATGATTGAAGGTGAACACCCTTGATAGCAAGGTATGCATTAAGAGCAATGAGGTTTGAATCTAAGATTTCTAAAAAGACAAGATCACCAATATCAAAGAAACGAGGACTGAAAGGATCGAGTATCCTAGATGAAGCTGATTGAATGTTAGGTGAATGTGTTTGTTCTTGATTTTCTTATCGGGGTGATAAATTAGCTCATCATTCCTCTAAGAAATGTGAGGCACCTTCGATGCATGTTTGGATATTTTCAATAGATCTATGGATATTTTTGCCATATTTTTAGAAGTTTGGATATGGGATTTTTGTCTTGTAAGAACCATAGAAACAAACAATCACCTAATGAAGAATAAACTAGATAGTTGATTACAAAAAAGACAAATCACGTAGAAGAAATTTTTATTATCTTGATTAATTTAGAAGAAAAGTGAAATGTGTAAAATGGCTAATAAGGTCCTAGGAAATGGTTGTCTAAGGATGGTTTTAGTAATTTTTAAGGCTAGAGCCCTTGATATACCTAAAATTACATGAGGTCCATATCTATGTTGGTTCTGCACGTGGCTGGTATTGAGGCCTACCCCCTCACTTCATGGTCCCACATCAATAAGGGAATCGGTGTTTAGCCAATATACTAACAACCAGTTGTTTATACTCAAACAAACCACCGAGCCGGCTTCCCTATTGGGTGATGAAATCCCAATAGTTTCACATGGGTAGGAATTTTTGATGCAATTTTTTGTTTGATATGATTTGGTTATGTGTGAGGGATATCAACTGGATGCAATCTATTAACATCCTAATTAAGATATGCGATCAAGTAGTATGAACATTTCCTCTTAAGCCCAAAGAATGGTTGATTTTGATGAGGACATACGAGAAAAAAAAATAATGCTTAAAAATGAAAAAGAAAATAAGAGGACTCACCTGAGGAATGCTTCCTTTTTAATTTTTTAATTTTTTTAATTTTTAGCACAAAAAAAAAAGCACAACAAGACAAGGCCCCTAGAGAAAAAACCTACAAGGGTTAGCGAGAAGACAGAAAACAATAAGAGAAAGTGATGTTAGAGGTGACTAACTAAGTAATCGAAGTAGTCACAAATATTGTCAAAGATTGATAGGAATCACTAACAATTCACCTCACCATTCTTGGTGATTTGACTTGGATCGTTGACGATTTGAATAGATCACTAGCGATTATAGAGAAAAAACCTAAAGATGAATTTTAATAAAATTAAAATGAGATAAAAAAGGAAAAGGTCCCACCAGGTGTGCAATAATGTTTAGATAATTTTTACTTTCCTACTTTTAAATATTGAATTGAAATAACAAATACAAAAACGACCTCGAGAAGATGAAGGGTTTACCAATACTTGTGAGGATGAATGATGATGCTTGATGGTTGATTGAAGTTACATATTCCAAATGAATGTAAAATTCCTCTAGTCCTAAAAAGTAATTTGCGATCAAAGACACTAAACATAAAGGATTTGATGAATGGATAAATGATCTCGAGAAAAAATTAGTTCCAGGAATCCAAAGGGACTTCCTTGGAGGATGTCAGCTTGAGTTTAGACAATTAAGTGAATTGATAAAGATATATATATATATGCAGTAGATAACAATAGATAGATAATGGATACAAGACTCTAAAACTCGAGGTTGAAAGGAAGTTCATGTGCAGATTCAAAGGTGGCCCAGGAAAGTGTGGATGCATTTGAACACGTTAAAAGTAATCATACAAGAAATCCTCAGTCTCTTATTGGATATAATGGAGGAAATTGATTTTATCCTCAATTTCTTGTTCGCAATGATAAATCGGATTGCACACAAATATGAGTTCATTTAAGATGTTGTATGCTGCTCCCGAAAAAAAGGTTGGACTATGGGAAGATCATAAATGCTTGTAATCGATGAGAATGACCAGAACTATCATCTAATTGAGAGCCATACTTGGAAACAACATGTTGAATGTAGAGAGATTAAGGAAATGATGTAAAACTAATACATTGAAATAAATAAACTTTTTGACAAGAATCGTTAGTGATTTAAGTTAATTGCTAGTGATTGTTGATAAAATGATATTTTTTCTAAAAACGGTGATTAAAGTTCTAAAATGATGTTTTTGATTACTTTTGATGTTTCTTATGACTTGTAAATGATAAAAAAATATGTAGGAATACCTTTAGACAGATGAGGAGCTGAAATATTCCTCAAATCTTTAGTGGGAATGATTAGAGTTGTTGTGTTGTCTTGTTACATTTCCTAGAAGTTGAGTGATGAAAATGGCTACAAAAACATTGTTGTAAATGATTGATATTGATTCGGTGATGTATGAATATGCCTCGAAATTTGTGAATTTGAAAAATAAAATGCATACTCAAGCAAGGGGTCCCAAATCAAAGATTGAATATCCCTAAGAAATAGCATAAAGGTGTTATCTATAATCGCTTGTGATTAGGTATAATCATCGGCAATTCACTTTTTTGGGTAAGTGCTTGGAAAGTGGTTGAAACCACTTGAAACATTTTTTTGGTTTTTCATGCGGTAAATGGTTAAGGGTAGGTTATGGAGGAGATTTATATGTTAGAATGTAGTAAGAAAATGTTTTGAATGATTTTGAAATGGTTAGATTGATTTAGGGTGGTTAAGTGGTTTTTAGGAAGGTGTGATGCCTGCTTCAACTACCACTTGAGACCAAGAAACAAACTAGGAAAATTATGGAATAATTTTTTTTTGTAAGAAGGGTCTACAAACAAGTAGCAAGATACTAGTTTGAAACCAATAGGTTCTAGAATAGATTCTGATTAACCAAACACAAGATTTCCATCTTTATCTTATAACAAGTTTACAAGGTTCCAATTTGGAGGTTACAAGTTTTATTAAGGTTCAGGGAGAAATTTATTGCCAGGCCTGCTCTCTATCAAGCCCTGAACTTCAAATAGATTTCTCACACACTTATACTTATCAAAAATTTCCTAAACTAGGCTCATTGGATAGGAAATTTCCTCACCTTTCCAACCATATAAAGAAGTCCTCCTAACTCCTTGTAAAACTTAAGTTATGGCCGGGCGGAGTTTTAGGGGAAAATTTTCCCTTAGAGGTCCACGGGGATAGGGAGAAAATTGGGAAAATTTTCCCAAACGCCATGTGTCATCACGTGATTCATTCGGGCCAGCGGGTCATGGGGAAACATTTGAAATTTTTCCCAAAACCAAAGTCTCAATTTTCCAAAGGAAAATTTTCCTCCATGCCTCCGCACTTGCTCAAATGGCCACGTGGCGCTTTGTGATTCACCGCGGGCCGGCGGAGGAAAAAGAGAAATTTTTCCAAAAGGGAAAAAAGGGTTAAGTTTTCCATTTTGATCTGCGCACCCCCCTGCCACGTGTCAGCACGTGATTGGTTGGGGCATGCGGGTTTGCGGGGAAATTTGTGAAAATTTTCCCAAGGCAAAATTTTCAAAAAGTTAAGTTTTTATTAAGGGCATGCCCCTCCAAGGTGCCATGTGGCAACTTCTGATAGGATGAGAGGTTGGCGGGGCCATGGAAATTTTTAGGAAATTTTTCCAAAGTTCAAAATTTAAATTTTTCTAAGGTCGAATTAATTTATTTTTGGTTTGGGATGGCCATTTTGAAGTAAAACTTCAAATGGCCATAACTTTTGATAGGAAGCTCCATTTTAGGCAAACAAGGACTTTCCGGAAAGCTCTCGAGTCCTATTTACACAGAAATCATAAATTTTAGAATTTGGTGAATTTTAGAGGGTCAATTTTAAGAAATTGATCTGCAGGGAATTATAATTTTAAAACTGGCAGTTTTTCCAACTTGCAAGTTTCGTTCAATTTTGATTCCCTTTCTCCTCAACATGTAAATTGAACATGGAGGGATGATCATGGGTGTGTTAAAGAGTGTTTTCTAGGTTCAAATTGTTGTTTAATTTTCCATTTTTGACAGTAAACTGATATGCAAGCTGCAATTTTGATTTAATGAAGATCTTAATAGTCATTTTCATTGTAGAGTTTTCAAGAGAGGTTCCTTAAGTCTTATTACACCTAAATTTCATTGTTCCATTTCTCAATTTAAGTCTTAAAACTAAATTTTACATTAGTTACATTATTTTTAAAAGCCAGAGTTATAAATTAAAACAGAGTTATTTCTTCCACGAGTTTACAATTTAATGTGCAACATTCAAGTGTGAAAAAAACATATCGAGTTTCATTCCTCGACATCTAATTTATTCAACACACACTTACATTCAAAATGCAAAGTGGATTTCAATTCTAAGACTTAATTCAAAGTATCCAAATTTTTGTCATTTCCTTTATACAGGATTCTCTTTTCCAACACAGAATTCATAAGATATAACAATCATTAAATTTCTAATACAACAATGCAATACATTTAATGACAACACTTTATTTTTTTATTCTCTTTCAGAATAGAGTCTCATTCTTTCACGTGATTTTCAAAACAGAATATGAGTAATATTTCTTTTCATTTCCCAAATGAGATTCAATCTTTCATTTCTAATGCAAAGTATCTTTTCATTACAACCATGTAAGTCGAATAGCTACAATCCTTTTATTGAATTCTAACAAGGACATCTTTACAACTGAACTCCTTTCCAATTTGATTTGATTTCAAATTTCAAAATTACAAGTATGGATATCAATTACATTATCTTCCCAAGGTAAAACAGAGAATACATTTCTCAATTCAATTACAACTTCCAATTACAAGGTAACATCTCACATTTCAACATCAATTACATTCATCCACTCTAAGTGGGAAGGGTTACATTCAATTTTCTCAAGAAAAGAGGACTGTCAAACTATTTTATTCTTTCCCCAAACAACAGCTTGTTGTTTTCTTCTTCTTTATTCATCTTTGAATCACAACAAGGAAGGGGGAAAGGCAACACTCTCCACCCAACCAAGATACCCAATGGGAAAATAGAAGCCATCTTTCCCCATTGGCCCCCGAGCCCCAACCATATTGAAATGGAGCATGATAATTCAACTCATGGCAACATGGAATTCTTTCACATGCAAGCAACACTCATGTATCACAAAAATCAAAGAAGACACAAATCAAAACAAGGCAGCAGTTCTCAACTGCATTAGAAAACAGTCATAAAATCACAAAGGCTTGAGCAAGCAAGCCAAACAAGAGCAAGAACTATGGAGGTCTCCTTATGCCTCCCATGTTGAAATTGGACATCCACCTACAACAACCACCAAGAACATAACCATCCCATAAACCTTATCCCTCCTCAACCCCTCCTTATCCCTCCTCCAAATTTATCCCTTATACCTCCCCCAAAGTAATAAATGCATGCATATTCTTTTCCTAGGTGGATTCCAACCAACACTCCCTCCTCAAGACAAGTGCCAATGACAAATCCCTTATCCCTCCTCTGATTAACCTCATAGTCTTCTCTCCACACCATGCCCTAAGCATTCTACCCATCCCTCTAAGATTTGCAAACACAACACATTCAAAAATTCATGCTAAAAGAGGAAAACAAAAATTTAAAAGAGTGAGAGCCTACCTCTCCATAATGGAGACTTGTTTCCAAACAACAGTTCTTTTGATGCTCAAAACACAGTCCCAAAATAACAATGTACAAGCATGTGAATCAATCCAAGCTCTTCCACAAAGCAAGCTCCAAAGGCAAGAGAAAATTTTGACCCAAGAGTGAAATCTCCAACTTTCAACAACCTCAAAATGAGGAGGAATTCCAATTTTAAAGGAGAGGGTGGAAGAGGATGATGTGGATTCCAAGTGGGATGCCACATCATTTTTCCTCACCCTAAAATGCAATCAACATCAAGTCAATTAAATCCTAATAAATGTGAATGACAAACCACTTACACACTTCATTTTTGCCCATCCTAAAAAAAAAAGAATGCATTTAAAATTTGTAAGACAAGTGCAAACAAATCTTACAATAAATCATGTCAAAATGCAATAAAATAAGTTGATTTTGACTCCAATATAATAAACATGATTGGTGGAGGATTTTGAGAGGTGTGGGACAAGTTTAACTTGTCCCATAAGCCTCCAAATTTTTCCTCCAAGCTCAAATTCGAATTTCAAGAGAGAGATGGAGTGTTTGACCTTCCAAAATCTTCTTACAACCTCTTACAATTTCTTACACAATCTATCACTTCACTTACACAACCCATACTTGGTAACTTACACACTCTTTTAAAATGCATTTATTTCTATGACATTTATTTATTACAAACTTTAGACACAACCATATATTTAATTACCATATGGTTATAAAATATATAAATAAATTTCATTTTCAACCAAGACAATAACATTTAATTTCACCTTCCACATCCTATTTAATTTAATTAAATTTTAACTATATGACTCTCACATCATACTATCACTTTTAAATAATTAAAACAAAAGCACATTACAAATAAAATACACACAACAATAATTAAAAAGGGAACACATAATAAAAACACACATATGCCCCTATGGTCACAATAATGGAAATCCCCCCATGGGAAATCCTAACAACTAAACACACAATCAAACACAGTTGCCATGGTGACCTTGTTGATTTCACACTGAATTCCAATATGGTTAGTCTCCAGTCCCCCGACATTGTTGTGATTTTTAACCTGCAAAATGCAAAATACCTCCTTCGGCCTCGTGGCCATATCAAAACATCCAAATGATATATAAACATTAAATCCGAATCACAACAATATCAAGATTCAATATTTATCATTAAAATTCAATTTGTAACTATATCATCATCCAATAGATTTATATACTAGAGCTATTCATAATAATCAATGTCACATGTCTAAAATTAACATCAATAACCTATCCATGTCAACTAGTATATCATCATCCACATAATAATAAAAATGTCTCAATGATCCTCAAGCAAAATATCTGAATCCAGATCAATATTAATCCAGGATCTAACATCTAACCATCATACTAATCAAAACATAATAATATCCAAAATGTGACTAATAGTGTCAGGATCAGTATCTGAATAGTGTCTAAGGAAAGTGGGCACTACGGAAGGTAGAAATAATATTTTAAGTTGTAAAGCATTATTCACGGGGTTTGTGAAGATATTTACATGGAGTAAATATTATGAGGGGTTTTAGAATTAGGATAGGTGGTTATATATTAAGTAATGTGATTAAATGAATTGATTTGATTCAAATTTATTGCGAAGATAGTGTATGTGGCTAGATAAATTAGTGGAGATAATTTTAGGTGTCTAGACTTCCTTACTATAGAACTTGATGAATTTTGGAAGTTCCTAGTGATGAGGATAGGGTTTGAAAGGTACATATGGGTTGATAGGATCATTACAAATATGTTCATAAGAAACTCGTATTTTTACATCTTATGGTGGCATCTTTAAGACTCATGATTTTGCTTAATAGCACTTGCATGGGAACATTTTGAGGAGGTTGTTTTGTTTATGTATTAGATATATTATAGATGAGGGGATTTGATTGTTTAAATGGTGATATGGTGTAAGTGTATTTTGAAAAGGAATAATACTCCCTAGTATGTTGTAGGTTTGGTGAGAGAATAATGGTTGCAAGGAAGATTGAATATGTTGATAGGGGTGAGGAATAGAATTATAGGCATGGGATATAAATGTGGTAGATTGTTTTGAACCGAGATGTATCTCAGTATTTCTATGGAAAACCCATCAAGGAGATAAGTTATGAAAGGGGATGAGTGCTTGGTGATGACACTCATATTAATGGGTGGTAAGGACATATGGAAAGATACTACTAAGTTTTGAACTACGGATGTGGATTTTTGTGAGATGATGGGTTGTGATGTGGTCAAGGGGATTATAGAAATAAGTATACCAAAATATATTTTTAGGGGAAGAAGATAAGTATAAGGTGTGTGACTGATTATGAGGGATGAAATGATAGTAAGATTTTAGACACCACGTAGGTTAACTAAGGATGTATATGTTACATGACCTTGTTGAGTAACCAAGGGTCATGTAGTAATGGAGGTATTTTGAGAACCACGAGGGATAGCCAAAGATGTGGGTCCTTGTTGAATATTCATATTTTGTGATGAGATTACATTGAGTTCAAAGTCAAGCATATGGGAGCGAGATGAGATAGAAGTTGATGATCCTATATTACTAGCAATATTTTATGGCACAATTTATTCAATAACTAGTTAGTAAGGGGTATCGATAATCTGGAGTGATCAAATGTGATAGTGTTGATAGGTAGTGGAGGCTCTAGAATGTAATGGGGATTGAAGATAGCCAAGAAGCAAGATAACTACTAAGGGAAATCAGATTGGTATCTAGAAGTTCTTCAAATACTAGATCTCCACTGTGGAAGTGTTATGGAAGAGATTCATAGGGAATCTTGGATGTATCCGATTATACAAAGATGAGAGGATGGAGGTTCCTAATTTGATTCAGGGGATTTTTGTAAAGGGTTATACATGATTGTGGTATTTTGAATATGAGATTATTGTCTAGTCAAAACCATGAAATAAAAAATAAATAATGACATAAAGATGTTTTAATTAAGATGCAAGTCACACAATCAACAAGAAATTTTAATTATCTTGATTTAAGTTAAAACATGTGAAAATAAAAAGATGGTTGATAAAGGGTGGTAATAATTAGGTCAACTAAGGCTAGTTTCAATTGTGTTTAAAGATAGAGTCCTTGATATACCCAAAGGTAATCTATGTTGGTGTTAGTACAAGGTATGATATTGGGCCCTAACCCCTCACTTCACAGGTCCCACAATGATAAGGGTGTTAGGTGCTTATCCGATATACCACCCACCAATTATTTATACTTGGCTAGAACATTGATTCAACTTCCCCTTGGTGATGAAATATAATTAGGTAGATCTTAAAGGAAGTGTTTAGAATACAAATTCAATTTGGAATGTGATTTGGTTATGTGTGAAGGGAAATAATAGGTGTATATTTTTAACCCCTATTTAAGTTAGATAGATAGACAAGAATGAAGGTTCTTTTTAAGACCTGAAAGAGAGATTGATTTATATAAAGATAAAGCACACAAGATGTAATGTTTAAATAAAATGGTAAGGCGTACTGTGTTTATTAAGAACTCCTTTTTACTTTTTTATCTTGCGCATTTTTGATAAAGTCACTAGAGGACTCCGACTGAAAAATTTAGTAAGAATAAAATAAGGAATAAATTTTACCATGGAAATGTAAAATTTGATTGAAATGGGACTAGGGTCCCACTAGGTATGCTAGAATTTTTATGGTATATTTTTATTAACTTTATTGTATGGAAAAATTCAACAAAACTCATAGGAAAGTAGGGTTTAACAATTCCTACATTAAAAATTGTTGATATGTGTGGGTAGAAATGGGTACACAAGACTCCTTACAATCAACTAGAGAACTTGCACACAAATGAATAACTAGATAAGAGAGATATTAGATAATAGGATGACAAATTACTTTGAAAAGGACAATCCCAAGAACTAAAGGGCTTCCTTTGATGGGTGTCAACTCATTTTAGATAATTAAGTGATAAATGATGAATATACAATGTGACTAGAATTATGATATTTAGATAATGAAATGACAGAATAAATCAATCTTCCATAGGGATAGGAAGATCATGTTTTGTGTAGTAGATGGCTAAGGAAAGGTCTGCAATAAGATGAATTTCCTTGAAGTAATCAATCCAATATTTCTCGGTGGAATCTTGTTCTTGTCGGAAGATCTCTAGATGAACATCAATGTTATCTAGATTCAAAGGTCGGGATGATTATTTAAATGGTCAACTCTTGTGCAATGTCATATTGATCCCAAATAAAGGGTTAGGAGATGATTGGAAGATCATAAATTATAATGATTAGATGTGCTTCACCTAGAATGGTCATCTACAAATAAGAGAGACTTTAAATCTAAATATTAGAAGAAAATACATGGTTCATGTTAAGACCCCCTCCAAAAAAACTTAGAATATTTTGGTGAATCTCCAAAATTGACTTTCAATAAATTAAAAATACCCAAAAATACATTTCGTGACAAAGGTGATTTGATATGCCAAAAATTTCAAGGGATTCATAAGGTTTTGGACATGAGTTATTTGGATTTTCAATAAGTCAATATTAAACGGTTATTGGGTGAACGTTTATCAAATTAACATTAGACGACCTAGATTGGACGCTCATCTCCTACTTGGCCGTCTCTCCTAGAATAGATGAATGTCTCTTCTGTAACCATCTCTTCCAATTCTAGATGCTCATCTCACACATATTTATTCATACAAATGCATTTATCTTGGCCATCTTTACATGATTAGACATGCGGCATATCCTAAATCATCCTTTTGTTTAATCATGACGGTCATTTGTTAAATTACCGTCTTTAAACACATATGACCTCGAATCTCTCCACCTATCGTTTATCACCATGTTTCCTAACTTAGAACCATAAACATATATATATCGTTATAAGGTTCATTTCTTTAAATTTTGACAAAACATTTATGAATCTACAGTCATATCATCAACTCCTATTTTATAAAAACTATCCTAGCACCCACAACAACCATCATGCCCATATCTATAGTTGACCCACCCTTTGGTCCCTCCCTCTCATGCAAATTTTCAATAAATATTTCAACAATGGCTAGTTCCATATCCACTCCTATAACTTCCCCCAAATTGTAGTACAAAAATATCATGTGCCCTCAAATCACTGCACTAATGAAACTCAAAGAAACACCTAAAGAATGGATGTAAAAAAATTCATAAATCTTGTCAACATGCCCCAATTTGAAACAGATGCTCATGTACTTGATTACATAATCAATTCTTACAACCTTGCAGATGGAAGGTTTAATGTTATTCTAATTGATCATACATTTTCATTCAACGTGGAGCCCGTAGACATCCATCGATTAACTAGTTTACCATATCCACACCAGATGGTCGTGACTACCAAGGCTATCTTAACTGATGCAGAAAAAAATATGTGGAATCTCATTACAATGTACAGGTTGATGGTAAGTTCAATTTTATTTTTCAATTATTTACTTTCTTAATATCAATTGACGATCACTATATCTATATTTTCTTTTGTGTTGTTGTAGCTGCGGCTTAATTGATCGAAAAAGGTGTTATTATATAGGGTGTTACACTTAATTTCTTTCTTGCAATGATATCACTCTTTCAATCTAGGATTGTGTTATAGGTTAGATCCACCGAAATTCCACATTGCATAGTTCAATAGTTATTGTGGACACTAGCAGGGAAAAAATTCAATTGGTGCACGTATTTTTCCACTCAAATTAAAGCATATGTTAACAATGCCCATTCCAATATCAATGCATATAATAAATTGAAGACTGTATTTTCTTATACAAATTATCTTCTTGTTTTCTATCAACAATATTTTCATTAATTACGAACAAAGATATTTTTATCATGACACAACATGTAACAATCAATTTTAACAACATAATAATTAATTGTTTTTTAACGCAATAATAATAACATTAATTTATATTTTGTAGAGAATAATTGTAGCTGATATATCTCACAAGTATGTTATTTCTTAGGGTAAATCCACTTTAGAGGTTTCTTCCAATTTTGATATGGATTTAGTGGAATCCACCCTTGTTCAATTTACTCAACGAAAAAAATATAGGGGTTTAATCACACCTACTTTTATACTTCATACCATCTTTCCCTCCAAAAATTATACATGTATTTATATTATTATTTATAAATAAGCTATTAGCAGGAATCACTAACAAGATATCTACTTTTTTATAAGTGTTAAAGTGTTTTAATATTTTTAAATAATTTAGTACAATAACTTCCAATTTGTGACAGTGTAGATCAAACTCAGCTCAGTCACAAAGTCATATGGTCTCTTCTCCAACCATGTTAGGTAATTTATAATGTTTAATTTCTTTTTTACTTGCAAATATTATATATAGTATTTACAAGGGTATAATGTTTAATTTTGTAATACTTTGCTTCTTGTAGTTAACAGATGAACATAACAGATTACAAACATGCATCCTCTGTTCCCACCACCATAGCCGGTACAAATAAAATAAATTTTCAAGGGAAGAATATTACATTTCCTATTGACTTTGCAGGAACAGTTTACCCTACAACCTTTGAATTTCTAGGTTTTTCACTAGGTGGTATCCAAAGTGCAACTGGTACCCAAATTTTGAACCAGATCAAGCTTGATGATGAGTTTTTGGGTTTGATAGTGTTGATGCCAAGGCGGGTAATTATTTTGATACTTAGGATAGGATACAAAGTACTCCTCCACTTGATCAATCACAAGTGCAACAAAATATCATTGAAATCGAGAGATTCCCATCATCAACCCAAATTCCACTCATAGATGATCAAAAGACATATTTTGCCTTTGAAAATATAATATCAGACAATATGGGGACCATGATTTAGGAATTGGTTATGGCAGATATGGAATTAGTGTGCATTTAAGAGTACATAGCCAAAGTTTTGATCAAATAAATAAATACTCGTTACCATAATCATGCTCAAAGGCTCTTTTTCCGTGTCCCAAAGAAAATAACAAAGGTGGTTTTTCCAGTCTCTCGCAGACTGATCAGCTCACTGTTCACATGCAGCCGGCAGACTCAAAAAGAATGAGAAGAGGGAGAAGTTACGCCTGCCATGGAAACGGAGGATCCAGATTCTGGATTCACAATGGTCATTTCAAAAAAGAAAAAAAGATTGAAAGGTTTTGAAATGGTCCCAGAATCACTATATAGTGATAAAAAAAAGAAAATAGACAATTGGGACACCTCTACTTCCAGAACAACTAGGTCTTCTGCTAGATGAATAGCTGACTTTGGAGGAAGTTCAAAAAGAGGAAGACCTTCTAAAAAGACTCTTAGATCTAAAAAAATGGAGAGGGATATTGCAGATGGTGTTCAGCGTCAGCTGAACCAGCAAGCAATTCCAACCACCAATCACTCCAAATGAAGATTATTTCTTGGAATATCAGAGGCCTAAATGGAAACTCCAAGCAAAGAACCATCAAGGAGTTATGAGATTCCAGTAATCCCAGCATTTTGATTCTGCAAGAAACTAAGATGAAAGCAAAGACCTTTGATACTATTAAAAAGAATTTTTGGGATAACTCTGAAATGGCGGCTGTTGACTCCCAGGGAGCTTCCGGAGGACTGGCTACACTTTGGGATAAAAGACAATGTACTGGTAAGATTCTCAATGAAAATATTAATCATCTTGCAATCAAATTTGTCACTATTGAGAATAAGAGTGAATGGATCTTGTCTAACATTTATGCCCCTAACTCAGCTAGTGGTAGAAGAAAACTTTGGGCTGCTCTTAAAATATTTAGAAACCAACATTGCTCTGCTAACTGGCTTATTATGGGGGATTTCAACTCCCCACTAAACCCAGGCGAGAAGTTTGGAGGCACCTCCACCTTTTCTAATGGAATGGAGGATTTTGCTGATTTTATTGCTGAACATAACCTCTTAGATGTGGATCTTCATGGAAATAAGTATACTTGGAATAATAGAAGGTTGGGAAAAGAGTTCATTCAGGTGAGATTGGATAGGGCTCTAATCTCAGCAAGCTGGATTCTCAGTCAAGACTTCCATCTTTCTTCCCTACCCAGAATTGGATCAGATCACAATCCGATTGCTCTAAACTTTCTCAATTGGACTAAACCCGCAAGAAGCTCATTCAAATTTGAAAAGATGTGGATGGAGCATGACAATATCTATGACAAGATAAAAGAATGGTGGGGATGGAATGGTGAAGGCACTGCTCAGTTCAGATTGGTTCAAAAACTCAAAAATGTCAAAAAGCAAGTCAAAATCTGGAATAAAAGCGTTTTTGGAAATGTTTTTGACAATAAAAAAAAGTTAAAACAGAAGCTACAGGATCTGGAATTAAAAATGGATACTATGGGGAGATCGGCTGAAGATGAGGTAAATGAAAAGAATATTCTTTCAGAGTTGCATACGATCTGCAGCAGAGAGGAATCTTTATGGTGCCTTAAATCTAGAGCTATCTGGCTTAAAGAGGGAGACAGGAACACGAAGTTCTTTCACATGACCACTTTGAAGCACAGAGCCTGTAACAGAATCTTAGAGGTTTCTAAAAACAACGGGAATATCATAAAAGATCCCAATAGCATTAAGAAAGAAGCGCTTGACTTCTATAAAAATCTTCTTGAAGAGAGAAATGTCAGCAACTCTGAAGCTATTTCCTTTATGTTGGAGGCCATCCCTCAGAATGAAATCGAGGACCAGAAATTTAGAAGCATCACTAAAGCAGCCACGCTTGAAGAGCTGCAAAAAGCTATTTTTTCTCTAGAGGGGGATAAGGCTCCTGGACCGGATGGGTTCTCTATTAATTTTTTTCAGAAGTTCTGGGAAATCTGCTCGGAGGATCTTCTCAAAGTGGTGAATGAATTCTATAGAACGGGAAATCTCTTAAAAGAGCTTAATAACACTCACATTGTGCTGGCACCTAAAAAAATGGATGCTAAAGATTTCAAGGACTTCAGACCTATCAGTCTAGTAAATGCCATATATAGAATCTTCACCAAAATTATTACTACTAGACTTCAGCTCATAATGAATGATCTCATCTCAAGGCAGCAGAGTGGCTTTATTAAAGGCAGGATTATACAAGACGGAGTGATTATGGTTCACGAGACTATACATTCCATGGAAAATAATAAAAAGGCAAGTATGGTCCTTAAGCTTGATATGAATAAAGCTTTTGACAAGGTATCTTGGGTCTTCCTTGACAAAGTTTTAGCTAAATTTGGGTTCACGGAAAAATTCAGAAGAATTATTAAGTCTTGTATATCTACAGCCAGATTCTCTGTGGTTGTTAATGGGGAGCCTGTGGGCTTTTTCACCAGCAGCAGAGGTCTTAGACAAGGTGACCCCATTTCCCCTTTACTCTTCATTCTCTTGGCTGACAGCCTTAGCAGAACAATTGGCAAAGCGGTTAAAGATGGCCTTTTAAATGGCTCTAAACCCACTTCCATCAGCCAAGCTGTCTCCCATCAACAGTTTGCGGATGACACTATCCTTCTTCTTCTGGCTTCAGTTGTGGAAGCTAAGGCTATTAAGGCTTTATTACAGCTTTATGAATCTGCTTCTGGGCAAGAGATTAATTATGAAAAAAGCACCATATTCTTCTTCAACACTCCTGAGGAAA
The DNA here is from genome assembly GCA_018340775.1 of Taxus wallichiana var. yunnanensis. NCBI lineage: Eukaryota > Viridiplantae > Streptophyta > Pinopsida > Cupressales > Taxaceae > Taxus > Taxus wallichiana. The sequence goes on along the minus strand of CM031236.1, from coordinate 442,471,658 downwards.
GACAACTCAAAATTGCTAAAATTCTGGGCTGTAAAATAAGTGCACTTCCAGCCACCTACTTAGGCCTCCCACTCGGCACTAAGAAAGTCTCTTACAAGGTGTGGGATGATTTATTGGAGAGATTTCAGAAAAAAATGGCTGGTTGGAAAGGTGCCACTTTATCTAGTGCTGGTAAGTGCTTACTCATTAAAAGTACTCTTCAAAATCTGCCCATCTATATCATGTCACTTTTCAAAATCCCTTCTTCCTTCAGAGATAAAATTGAGAGGATTCAAAAAAAAATTTATGGCAAGGCATGGAAGAGAAGTTCAAATTTCACTTAGTGGCCTGGGATAAGGTCTGCACCCCGAAGTTTATGGGAGGGCTGGGCATAAAAAATATTGAGAAAATGAATGAGGCACTCATTGCTAAAATGGGCTGGAGAATGCTGTCTGAGAAACAACCCTGGATTGATTTAATTAAAGCAAAATATTTAAATCATCAAGTTGTTTACTCCTATCTGCATGATGAGTACCTCCCCTGTGGTTCCATTTTTTGGAATAATTTGGTCAAGAGCAGAAACTTCATCAAGCAGGGCAGCAAATGGAAAGTGGGGGATGGCAGGGAGATAAACTTCTGGGAGGATAATTGGTTTAGTGGCAATCTCTTGGACAGATTTGGGATGGCTAAGGACAGTCTAATAAGCAAGTATGGTATTAAAATCAAAGATTACATTGAAGGAAATGGCACCAACAAGAATTGGAAAAAACTTACTGTGGAGCGAATTGATCTGAAACAAATTACTTCCTCCCTTCAAGATCATTTAGATCTTATTCCATTAAGTCAGCTGGAATCCAAGGATGAGTTGGTTTGGAATAATTCCCATGATGGGAACTACTCAGTCAAATCTGGTTATATCAATCTCTTTCATAGTAATCAATCTGATTTTAATTGGAACAAGATTTGGATGTCTGAATTAACTCCCAAAATAAAATTTTTCCTCTGGCTGGCCATCAGAGGTAGAATTCTTACCACTGACAATTTGATGAGAAGAGGATTTATAATTCCTAATTGGTGCCATCTTTGTAAAAATGACTCTGAGGATATCAGCCACCTGTTCATACATTGTGATTATGCCAAAAGAATTTGGAACTTTGTCCTTTCTAAATTTGAAGCTCTCTGGGTGATGCCGAAGAATCTTAATCAGCTATGGAATCAATGGAACCCACCCTTCAGACATTGTGTTATCAAAAGGATCTGGAAATTGGCTATCCCACATTTAATCTGGAGGATTTGGAAGGACAGAAATGATATCATTTTCAGAAATAAGAAGCAAAACTATAAACTCAGTATTGGAAAAATTTCTAATGGTATTAAAGAGGATATTGCCAGATTTAAACCTCCCAAGAACAAGAGTTATCCTGAGAATGAAGAGTACATCTTATCCAATTGGCAGATTGGAAATTGGAGCAATCCCGGGAATAGTATTGATAGATCTTCGATCAAATGGCATCCTCCTGATTCTAATTGGTACAAGTTGAACTTTGATGGGGCCTCTAAGGGAAACCCTGGGACAGCGGCAGGAGGAGGAGCAATACGGGATCATAATGGTAATCTGATTGCTGCATATGCTGGAAAAATGGGAGTTCAAACTAATCATTTTGCTGAAGCATTATCTGCTCTCTGGGGCTTGAGAGTTGCCCAGGCTAAGAATATTCAGAACCTAGTTGTTGAAGGGGACTCCCTTAATATCATTAAACTTCTTAATCAGTCCTCATCTCCTAGTTGGAGTATTAAGGATTTTATCTCTGAGTCCATAAGCATCAGTCATACTTTCAATAACATCAGAATCAGGCATACTTACAGAGAGGGCAATAAATTGGCGGATGCACTGGCCAATTATGGCATTAATGTTAATTTCACCGTCTGGGATAATAACAACATCCCTAATCAGCTCCACAACAGCATTCATGCGGACTTCTATACGCAAGCAATCCCTAGAGATGAGACATAATCTTTGGATGAAGATCGCATCAATAACACTCTCACACGTGTTGCTTTAATGAATATGATGATGCAAATAATATCAAATATTCATGATAGTAAGAATTATTTGGGGAACTCCAATTGGAGTTATGTTGATTTGAAAATCACGCATGCGGGATGTACTACAGCTGTTAAAATCCGGATTCATAGCTCCTCGAAACCGATGGAAGTTGTTATGTGATTGTTGACAGAGAGAGAGCTACTCACACACGTGACTTCCCGCAGGCTCAGTTCAGCAGTCACGCAGCCGTTCGTGGGAAGAGCAACGGCTATAGTTTCCAGTTTTGTGTGGTTTACAATAGCAAGAAGCGGACAGGTCTCTACGCACACAGGCATCTGGGAAATTGTTGTAATCAGTCTTTCACAGAGAAGATGGGAGGACCTCCCTGCCAAATTGAGCCATGCGCGGACCCCGACTGGAAGGAAAATATCGAGCTTTGGAACATTCTCAGCAAAGGTGGCTTCACCAACTTCATGGAAAAGGTGCAGGGACATGACCAAAGCATTTCTGTGCGTTTTGCTAAGGAATGGAAGGAGCGGACTGTCGACTACGGGGGACAGAAGATATTGGTCAATGAAGATCTTATTGCTGAAGCGACCGGTCTTTGTTTGGAGGGATACCGCTTCTTCAACAAAAGGGTTGATAGAGATGCTGAAGAAAGAAGATTTGTGGAGGGATCTGAGAAGCTCACATTTGGTACAGCGGGCCTGCTTGTCAGCTCAATTCCTCCACCCTATGATGAGGTTACTCGCATGATGATTCGATTCATCTCCTTGGAAGGTAGGTTTGTCACTGTCCCTGCTAAACATCTTATCTTTCTAAACCACTTCCGTAGGAATCGATTGGTTTGCTTTCCCCATTATCTGCTGAACTCCCTTGAACGCTCCATTTTGGAGTTTCAGAAGCACACCAGGCGGTTCCCTTGCATCAAGGACTTATTTTGTTGATTCATAAATGTTGCCTTCTAAAATACCCTGGACTTCCTTCCTCTCCTAGCCCGGCTACCCCTTTGATGGGCTCTGCTGTCAGCCCTGTTTCTCCTGCTGCCCCTGTCACCACTGCTGTCACCCCCCAGCCGGCTGTTCTAGCTTCTCCATCCATTCCCCCTGCTGCTGCTCCCACCACCCACCTCACCTCTACCTCTAAAAGACCGGTCACCAGGGCCTCCAGGAAGCTCAACCTTGAGGCTCTTGCTGTGGAGAAGGAGCCTTTCGAACTAGAGATTGCACATGATCTTCTGAATATCAGCAGTGCCAGTCCCCAGGAAGTGCAGTTGGATAGCTCTTCAAAGAGGTTGGAGGCCTTAGAGGCTGAGATGAAACTGTTGAAGGATGAGGTCAAGAAACTGGCTAAACAGAAAGGCAAGAAAAGCATGGAGGGGGAGGGGAACATTGATAGCAGTCAGATTGAGGACATTTATAAGAAGCTGACCTCCTTAGACTCCCGCTTAGGGATGGCCAAAACTAGACATGATTACATCATTTCCGCCCTTAGGGCAATTGAGGAGTTCATTGAGGGTCATGCCAAAAGTGTTTCCAACCTCAGCGGTGTCCCGGCTACACTTTGGGGCAACGAAAAAGAGAGCAAAAGAACCATTGAGGAGCTTGATAAAACTGATGCTGCCCACATGAAAACTTTGGGTATGTTTCGCGCCTGGAAGAGAGTCAAGACCAGCATCGACAAAGCTACCAAGAAGTAGTATTGGTTGCTTCTGCTGCTTCTGTTTGTTTTTTTGTTGTTTTTTTGCGGTCTCTTTACTGCTTTTTTGCAGTAATTTTGTTGTTTTGTCTCGTTTGAGTAGCTGTTTCTGGGCTACTTCGAGCTTCATTGTAACACTCGGATCTTGATCCATTCTCTCTGATTCTCACTCTTATTCCAGCTCTTAGGCCTTCTTTTGTTCTCAAGGGTATAGTCCCTTTCAAAAAACTATTTGCCAATAATTAAAAAAATAAAAATAAAATCATGCTCAAAGGCACTCATTGTTTATCAGAGAGAGCCAACCAACAAGGCTTGACATTTTACTAAATAAAGCTTAGTCTGCTACATTTTTTATAATAATAAATATGATGATGAAATTTTAGATATAATGTTAAACAAGTTGGAAAATCTTAATGTTGAAGCCCATGCGTACTACAAAAAATGGGATAGAGATAAAAAAATGATGTTTTAATTGTAAATGTAGAAAAAGAAAAATTCGTGGTAGGTCATTTTGTACACTTGAAATTTTTGAAATTATGAGTATTGCAATAAATTATTTATAAATTATCTCATACATTTTTGTTTTGCAGGTAAAATATGAAAAATTAAAGAAAAAGTAGTTGTATTTAATGTGCATTTGAATAATGCTCACAAAATCTTGAATGCATTTATATAATTGAAAGAAAGAATTCTATTATTAAATAAAAAAATAATACATTGAGAAATATAATCAAGGAGCATGGGATGGATCTAGAAATATTATTGAAAGAAAAGACAAATGTTGATCCATCACTATTGTCATCAAGAGATGTTGCAAGGAGGAGCAGAATATTGTTGCCAATATCAATACCGCAACATAGGATTTGTAAAAATTGGGAGTTTTAGCACAAATCATTATATAAACTATGTAAGCTCCACCTCCATTATAAGCAAAATCTCAAGTTTCCCCTGCAACACAAAATTGAAAAAAATTAGTTTCACCATGTGACAAGTGTGTTGTCACAATTTTGACACTAGCGTAGGAATTAAAAGATAGTATCCAACTATTTTTTCCTTTTTTATTCCGTGTGGCATATGTAAGGAAAAATATGAATCATAATCATAGGCGTAAAAGAGGATTCACTCATCTTTGTGTTCTTCTATGTGAGAAATTGCCCGAAAATTTTGAAAAGAAAATGATGACAACCCAAAATTTTGTAATTGTATTGGTCGATAATGATTTATGAAAACATGTATGTCTTCATAAAGTAATACACCACTTGTTAGTATGTATACAAGTTTAATTGTGAATTGAAACCCTATTTTTGTTGTGGTACATTTTTGAAAATTTTGAACAGTTTAATATGCACTCTTGTATTCAGATTTCTACTTTCTTGTGAATGTTTTTATGTTACTATTTGGAGATGTTTTGCATGGTTTTAGATGTTTGGTGTGTGTTTGTTTGAGTACATAAAAGAATTATGTTTCATTCGAGATAAAATATTAATCACACAGATATGGATCTAAATAAATCACTATCCTTCTTAAAATAATTAAAAATAAATATTAAAAATGAATTTGTTACAAGTAAAACAACATATATAGTCTAGTAAGACTAGTTGATACTTATTCGATATGAAATATATAAATAATCAAATCATTTTTTCAATAGTGTCTAGAATGTAGACAAGAAATTAGGACTCTAGCAATTGAAACAACGCTGAAGCAACCCGTTCTTCATAAGTGTCCTCGAATTCTATTGAATTGGAAGCATGTTTGGTGGATATGTTCGGATCCCCGCATCAGAAAAATATTACCTAATTGTCTTATTTCTATGAGTGAATTCCATAATCCAAGTGCTCTTTCATAAGGAAAAGTTTCCACAGAATAAATCAAAACATACAATCTCAGACAAATTTCTAAATTTATATCCAATCTATTACAAAATTTTGATTTTACGAAGGATAATGCATTGAATACTATTTCATCTTCAATAGATCCTAGGATCATAGTTTGGCATAGTTCATATAGTCGAAAATACTCATTGAAATCACCTCACAAAATATTGCTTGAATAAATATTCTTCCAAATCCTTTTAATGGAACCATTTTCTATTGGCTCATCTAGAAAACAAAATAATTCTATCATAGTAAGAGCAAAATGTTGTGACTGAGAACCCAATAATGTTTTTGTAAAATACCTTGAACTACAACATCATTTATCTCTTCACGCTTATATAAATTTTCCATTAGACTATTCATGTATTTTAAAAATAAATTACTGATGGACTTTTTAGTAATGCCACCAACTGTATTCCAAAACAACGGATTCACAACTCCCATCACTTCAAGTAATTTATCATTTTCAAATCATTCACGGATCTCTGTAGATAAATATTTTTCAAGTTGTTTCATGTGTCACATAATATTGTTTCATATAAATTATGTGTCACTCATACTTCTTCCAACTCTGATCCAACCAAATATGGTCTTCTCTGAAAATTGTGAGGTGGTATCTCTTTCCTATGAACTATTATACACGATGGTTGTTTTTATTAAATTTTAAGTAGCAGCTTAGATTTTTAAGTTCAATTAATGTATTCCAAATTTTAAAAAAGGTCCTTGAAAACTTCCATTTGACAAATATAAATTATCTAGAGTCATGCATACATGTTTTCTCAGTCATATGAAGTCAGTAATGTAGATGGAATGCTCTTGGGCATGCTTCGTCAAAACATTGATCTCATTCAACATTGGAAAAATACCACATAATGTAAGTAAAGTTTCAATATCTTTCATACGGTACAAAAAATATTTAGCTTTATCTACTTCCTTGTGGTATTTATACATAAAACCTGTCAATGAAGGATATTCTTCAAATATTCTACAAGCGAGACTCATACATGGAAATCCATCTGGTATCTACATCTTTAAGAATTTTTTTCCCATCTATCAATCCAATTGTAAATTTTCAAAATTCTAAAAAAAAAAAATTAGACTACTTGAATAATATGCATGCAAGTCACGGATGAGATCCTCCACTCTAGCAACACTTTCAAATGTGCTCATAATTTTATATGCTAGATTTATTCTATGAGCCATGCAATGAATTACAATCATATATGGTGGAAATTTTGTTTGTAGTCTAACGAAGAGAGCATTTCTAGCCCACTACATTACTGTTGTACTGTAAGTTCCAACACAAACTAAATTTTTGGCAATGTAAAAATAATTCATACCATTTATATCCTTTAAACTTGACACCACCAATTTGTAAAGGTTTTCAGAATTGTAATTTTCCACCATTTTATGAATAGCTAGGAGATGGGGTTTTCTTACTTCATTTACAAAAGTATAGACATGAATGAAAACCCATGAATTGTTTTCCACCATTGTGACCTCATCAATTGAAAGAAAAATAAACTTTACATTTTAATAGCTTCTTTCAAATCCTCCTTTTCCACCATAGCAAGACATTTTGTCATTTCCCAACCACTACTATCTGACCAATGTGATTTTGGAATGTTATTATAATCCAAAACCTTGATACAAAATTTAATTATCTAAGAAATATAGGTATTCCCTTTTTCAATATATGGAATACCATAGAAAATTGAATACTTTTGGCAAGCATTTCAGTCTGCATAGCTTTGCCTAATTTTGCTGCAATTGTGCCACCTTTTTCATTTATATTTTTGAAACGGTTTTTGTTATTTTTCATACTCTTCTGTGTACTTTACATACAAGCATATTTTCATTTTTCCATTTATGAGTCCTTACTATGTGCCCATCCTTCTAATTTTGTGAAATATATATTTTCCTACAATATTTTTCAATAATGTCTAATTTGAGTTGTATTGTATGATATTTCCCTTGTTTCCAACTACATATTTTACATTGACATTGAGTTGGAATATCATTACCATTTTTTGGCTCCACGGGTTCAATAAAAGGATATTTGGCTTCCCTAGGTTGAACTTGAAAGTTGTTACTATTTTCCAGTTAGTCCTCTTTCTTCTCACAAACTTTTTATTACTTTCTTCAACTTGTTTCTCTAGGTCTTCTATAAGTCTATTCTCATCAGGAATATCCTAATCGCCATGTCTCCTTTTTCTGGAAATAGAGATTGGAGTAGAAGATTATTCTAAGGTCGTGTTAGATGATAATTTTATGTGTCTTCTCTTAGTTCTATGTCATCTAGGTAACAATTTTTTCATCAATAGGATCATCTCCAAATATATTAGTTTATGAATGTGTTTGAGAAATGTCTTCATAAATAAGTTTTACATAAATATAGTATTAATTATTTATATGATTAATACAACTAAATAAACAAGAGTAAAAACATTAAATAGTCAATTTAATAAACATGAGTACAATTTATTAAATAGGAGTACAAGGAAAAAAATAGTATGGAAAATATATGATTAAAATTCTATAAATTAGTATATAATACATACCTATATTTTCTACAGATCCTGACACCAATTTTATTTTTTGTGACTGGCCAAAATAGCCAAATAATGTTGTCTTACTCTTTTTTGAACTAATAGTATCCTTCTTACCCTATTTTCCAAAATCCATGGATATGTCACAGATATTGATTGTTGATAGATGGCTACAGGGATAGATGCTACATGCCTTCATGGTAGAGGGTTGGGTGATAAAGGGGTGCATGACAGGGTAGGACATATGAGGTGCTAGACAATAAGTGTTTGGATGGTGGTGATAGTGGTTGGATGGTAAAGGAAGTGGTTAGATGGTAAAGGCGAGAGGAACGTGATGTAGAGGTGCATGATGAATGAGGGGTAAGATGGCAACGGTTGGCCAATAGAAGTAGGGGAGTAGGACATTAGATTGTAGAACAAACAAAGGTGGGGCAGTAGAGGTGTAGTATTTTGGACTTAAATGGTAGTCTATGTCATGAAAAAGGTGACGCACATCTTTTTTTTTGATATCTTGGACAATCGATGTATATGTATTATACCTTAGTGATATGTATCATACCTCGGTGAATATGAGCATAGTTTGATTCGAAACATTGATGAAATACATGCATAAGTTCATTTTTAGTGTAAATAGTAGGTGAAATGACCCATACAAATGACCCATTAGCTAATATTTTAGGTGAACTAGGCGGCAATCGATCGCTAAAATTTTTCCATTTCTAATTTCCAAAACATCTAATATTTGCGAGTTTACAAAAAATTGCCACTAAAATTCTCCCAAATTACCAGATCTTCTTTATATTATCTAGGGATCATGATTCATTTCAATTGATGAGTTTATATAGAATTACCAATGATTAGCTAGAATCACTGTCGATCCGAAAAAGTGGGAAAACCCACTTGAAGTTGATTGTAACTTACCAAGATGACCTCGAGTTTCGTGTTAAGGATGAATTTAGGTTGAGTAGGAGTATATTCAAGAAGTTTGGAGGTTTTGGAGGCTTAGGAGGGATAAATGAATTTTAACTAGAGTAAATAGGTTTTACGGGGGTAGAATGAGATTTAGAACTTAGGTATATTGATTTAAAATATGGATATAAATTGTGTGGATAGGTCACCTATGGGTACCCAAAAATTAATGTCTATAAGTACTCATATCAATTTCATCTCAACATATCACCTTTAGAGAGATGGACATGCAGAGAGGGTGAATCGTGTACTAGAGGATATGCTTCAGATGTGCATCATGGATCAATAGAAGAAGTGGAAACATTATATGTACCCTTTTGAGTTTTCTTATAAAATTTTTTTCCATAGTTCTATTGGCATGGTGCCTTATCAAGCCTTATATGTGATACCTTCTAGGACACCTTTGAAATGGGATAGATTGGATGACATGATTGTTCTTGGCCCTGAGTATCTTTGTGACATGGAGTAGCAAGTTATCCTCTTTACGTAGTGTTTGGAGTAGAATGAAGCATGTTAGAGGCGTATGCTTGACACAAAGAGGGTTGTGCATCACTTCCTTATGGGTGACAAGGTATTTTTCATTTTTAGTTTGATAAACTCATTATATCATGATATTATATTGACAAATATAGTGTTACTATGTTTCTACCATTTTGATGTTGATATTGTTAAATGGTATGGTTATTTGCTAGCACTAGGATGCTAACTCTTTTCTCGACATGTTATCGATGGGGCATATGAGGCCAATATTTATTGATCATTTATATATTGAGATGATGTCATGACTAGATTTGATTATGATCTCTTATTGTCTATTGGATTCATCATGGATATATTGTTGTAAACTTTCTTGTTACTTTGGATGATTGCTTATACCATGATGTACTTGCTTTAGCTAGTTGTGATCGTGTATGGATGATCATTATGATGTATATATATGTTATCATATTTTTTATTATTGGTTTTGGATAGGTATGATGTTTTCCTTGAGTGTGTAAGTGACGTGTTTTTATCCATGTGAGAAACTTGGGACTAAGAAGACATGATCTAACTAGGATGCCAAAACTTGAGAGGCTAAAATTTTCCCTTCCTTGATGATTTTGGTATTTTTCATCTTATTTTTGAACTTTGGCTTTTGTATGGACTTTCACCCATGTGTGCTTGTATGAGTCCATATCTTAACCATGTGAATTGTGTGCACCCTTTGTTATAGTTTCTAATTGTTTAAACTTAACCCATCTTGTTTTAATGGTTGATCTAGTTTCTTAATGCTAACCCTTTTTGTCTTTTGGTAATTTTGTCTTTGGGGTGTTTTTCTTAGGCTAAGGAGGGTTATGGAACCTAATCTTGGATTAGGTGGGCCTAATTACCCCTCATAAATTTCACATCTTTCCCAAACTCGGATTTGGGAAAGATGTGCCATTTAGGAGGAGTATAATGCAAACAAATGACTTTATTTATATTGAAAGAGGACCTAGGCCCTATGCGTATGGGTGGGTGGGATATTTTCAAGGTAAATAAAGCATGTTTGCCCATTTTGCCTCCTTTCACCCACCTTTGCATGATGGTTTTTAAAATTGGGTTATATTTTGGAATTTGGGAGATTATAATGAGTGCTTTGGTTTTAATTTTCCCTTTTCATTCTTTTGATTTTGGAGTGAAATTTTGGAGGTTTGTGGTTGGATGAATATTTGGTATTGGGTGATAATTGTCACCCTCCCATTGGCTTGTGTTATGGCCTCTTTCTCTTTTTAATCCCTCATGTTGATAGGAATGGGGTTATTTTTCTCATTTTTGGAGTAGTGTTTTGTGAGGGATTGAAAGCAAGAAGGAGACTTTGGTGGAAAAGCTTGATTTTACTTTTATTTGGACTGTAAGGTAGGATCTAGTCCTTATTTTTATCCTTATATGTTTTTGAAATTGAATTCTTTCATGGTTTAAATGTTTTTTAAGAAATGAAATCGTTGTGTTGAAACTTTTTTTTCTTTTACTTTATCCACACTTGAGGGAGTGGATTTGGGAGTTTTTTTGGGAAGAGGGAGGAATCCCTTTCATCCTCACTTTCAATGTTTGTTGGTCAATCTTGAGAGGTTCTTGTTACACCCCCTACATTTGGTTTGTAGTAGGGGTTGATTTCCATTTGGTTTGGAAATCACCCCTATCTTCATCCAAGGAAACTTGATGTTTGAAAATCCTTAATGGAGAGGGGTATGGAGTGATAAGGGGTTAAAATGGAGAGATAAAGGGGTGGAAATGCATGGAGAGATAAGTAGCTTTGTGGTGCTTTTTTTTGGAAAATTTTGGTTATCATGTTGGGATATCTTCATCCCCTCTTCCCATGGAAAGAAGCTTGGAGCTTCTCAAAGTTTTTTTGCTTTCTTTTGGCCTTGCGTAAGTTTTTGAAGCCTTGATTGTGTGAATGATTTCATTAACCTTAGTTCTTGTTAGAGATATGTATAATTATTTCCCATGGGATTGGGGGAGGCTATCATGTTCTCTTTGTTCTCTTGGAGGAATGTAATGATTTCATTTGGTTGGGTGGTCAACCAAGTTGATTCTTATGGTTGTTTCAAGAGTATATTTGAGTATATTTGAGCATGGAGAAAGATGGATTTTGGAGCTAATTGTAGGTATTTCTTTTTGTTTAGGAGTTAGTTATTTTAGAAAAAAATTCCATGTTGTCTCCACTTTTGTTGAGGTTTTATAAACTTGCATTTTAATATTATTTATTTTCTTTATGTTTCAGAATTGATTGTAAGAAATGGAACTTTAAATTTGTATTGTTGTGAAGTTGGAAAGAGAACTTGAACCCTTATGAAATACTTTCATTGTGTTGTTTGGGGTTGTAAAATAGTTTGGTGTTATGAGAGAATCTTCATATTTTTTAAATAATGAAATTTTTGTAATAACTTCTAAATATTTCTATACTCTTCCTTCTTGAAAATGAAAATGAAGGAATTTAGATTAAGGAAAGAAAACCAATCTATTATGGTTCGATGGAAATTATGGAATGAATTAGTTTCCTTCCTTCTCTTAATCGAATCGAACTTGTTTCACTTAAGCTTTCTTTCAAACAAAATTGAGGAAATTTTTATACTTTTGTTTTATCATCTCATGATGGTGTTGTTGTGTTAAGAAAATTATGGAAAGTCCTTCACTTTTATTCTGTTTGCATCTTTTTTTATCTTAGAAAGGAAATTGTTTCAAATAAATAAAAAAAGAGGAAGTTGTGTAAATTTTGTTTTGATTGAATAATATTTGTTGTTCATACTTGAATCCTTAACGTTTTATTTTTAAAAATGGTATAATAATATCATGTATATGTTATGCATACCTTTATTTATCAAAAAAATTAAGACTTAACCTTATAGAAATAGGAATTTTGCACTTATCCCATAAGTCGAAAAATTTATACCTTATTGATCTTTGTATGTTTAAAATAACAACTATCATATATGTGTACACACACACACACACACACACACACACACACACACACACACACACACACACACACACACACACACACACACACACACACACACACACACACACACACACACACACACACACACACACACACACACACACACACACACACACACACACACTGCGTGCGCACAAGCATGCGCATGCACACACGCACGCGTGCGTGCATACATGCGCACACACACACACACACACACACACACACACACACACACACACACACACACACACACACACACACACACACACACACACACACACAAACATAGTTATTTCTCCTATTAAAATTGAATAATAATTTTTCTTGTATAAGAGCTTATAACTCTTACTTTTTCCCGTAACTTATTAAAATAAAAATATTATTGAAGTAATGATAATATCATAAAAAAACCTTTATAATATAACCATTATTACACACATAAATTTCTAAACTTTTATTTTTATTTAACATGTTATTTTTTAAAAAATTATTTAAAATGAGTGTTGGTGGGATTTTGAATAGGGTTGGGACGGACGTCCCAACCTATCCCCACTTCCCATTGCTTTGACAGGATGTGGTATATGCCACAGCCATGGCTATGGAATAGGCAACATACATAGTTATGGTATAGGCCACATCCCCATCTCCCCTTGCCCACATCCAAATCGGAAACTTGAGTCGTGTCCCTCCCCTCATTCTAACACGGGTGTGGCTTGAAGCCAAAACTCCTCCTTTGCATAGATTTTATGGTTGGTCATCCCAATCATAAGGCCCTTCTACCACTTCTTGCTCACCCATTTTGGGCATTCTCAATTTGATCCTACTATAAAATATAAAACATATACATGTTTGTGTGTGTGTGTGTGCGCGCGTGTGGTTCTACATCTATATATAAACTAGTTATTTCTCTTTGACTCTTCTCTCAAGAAGATCTTGAATAATAAAATGAAATCAAATTTTTTTATTATCATTTATGTCATCAAAATAAAACAAAGGATATGATGCATCTTTCATCCACGTAAAATCAACTTACGAACAAACTCTAACAATTTTTAATGAATAATAGGAAACAATAATATTGAATTAATATTTCTTCTATATGCTCAAGCTCCATGAGAGATCCTCTTATTCTTTCCCCAACCTTCAACCAAAATGCAACTGAATGAAAAGATAAATTAAAACGGAAATGAAAGGTTAAATTTTATAAGGAAAATTAGGGCATTGCTTGATGCCCTAATATCTAATGGTGGAGAGCCCTTTTAATCCAAGGGCTCTCCTTTATTCAAACTTGAGTTTAAAGTAATATTAATTTGACCATGTATTTAATCAATTGATTTAAACCCTTAAAATTAATTTTTTTAATTGTTTATAAGGTATGGGTCCATTTAGGGAACTAAATTGGACCCATGACCAACCTCGGAATCGGTGGAGTTCCTTTCCCCTTTTTATTCTTTTTTGAAACATTTAATTTACCAGATATTAAGTAAAATAACTAAAATAATTTTTTCATGATTATTTTAATCATCGTTAAATAAAGTAACTAAAATGGTTCCATTGCAATTATTTTAGCATCGTTAATTAAAATAATTTAATAAACTCACGTAAGTGGCTAGAACTATTTTTCACCTTAAAAGGTTATAATTGCAACGTGGTCACATTGGTGTAATTTAAATATACTTAAATATTTAAGTAGTCTCCTTAAGTGTTATGTTACGTTTAATCATATTAACGTAATCGCGACTAAGTCACATGTGGGTGTTATTCAATTTTAATGTTATTAACTATACTACTTAACTAAAAACATTGTACCATTATTATAATTATATTATTGTTAAGTTATTATTTTTATGTTTTGGACGTATTTTGGACCTCAAGTCGAGTGGAGTATGAAAAGAATGTGATTGAGGAATGAAGTTTTTATGGATTTGAATCATTATATAGGAATTTTAATTAGAGTTTTAGTGGAGTGTGCATGGTCATCACAAAGACTATAAAGGGAGATCATAAGGAGTTTGTGTGGATAAAATAAGAAAAGAACAACTTCTAGGAATTGAAGCAAAGGATTATAGTGCAACTAATGTTAGTGTTGTCAATATTTTATAAATTATTTTAAGTGGATTGTGATGAAAGTGGTGTAGCCATAGGTGCAATATTAAGTTAGGAGGGAAAACCCATATCTTACTTCGGCAAAGTTAATTGACAAAAAGAGGACATATTTGGTCTATAAAAATAATTATATGTTATTATGGAAGAATTGAAGAAGTGGAGGCATTACTTGTTGTTGAATGAATTTTTCATACACATAGATAATAAAGAATTGCAGGTCATCAATAGTCTAGTGAAGATAAACTAGAGGCACATGAAATGGGTAAAGTTTCTACATAGTTACTCTCTTGTTTTGAGGCATCAAAGTGGGATGTCAAGTAAGGTCACAAATGCGTTGAGTAGAAGAGTTTTGTTCTTGAGTGGAATGTGCAATGAAGTCATGGGTTTTGACACCATGAAGGAGTTATACATGCAAAATGAGAATTTTAAAGATGCATGAGAAATATATGTAGAACTATCATACTTAGGTAGGACGTTGTGGTTAGATAATTTCATACAAGAGGGCATGTTGTTTCTAGAGGCATAATTGTGTACACATAAAGTGGCAATGCATGATAATTTGATTAGATAAAATCATAGTGGAGGATTATGATGAAATTATAGAGGTGAAAAAACTTTAACGTAATTGGAGGAGCATACAATTGGCTAAGGATGGGTATTTTTATGCACGAGTATGAAAGGTGTTTAATTTTAGAGTTATCCAAAGGGTACAAATAGAATATAGGATTGAATCAGGTCATTACCTATACTAAGGAGACTATAGGAGAATATTAGAATCAATTTTTTTCTAGGATTGTTGAGAACACAAAGAGGGAATGACTCCATATTTATGAGAGTCAAAATTTTCTCAAAGATGGCACATTTTATTGCATGTAAGAAGAAAACTAATGCATAAAGCATCGAAACTTATTCTTCATGGATATTATGTGATTACATGGATTTCAGTTGAGCATAGTATCTAATGGGATATAAAGTTTTAAGGTCATTTTTGGAGGACATTATGGATGAATATGGGGAAAACCATGAATTTTGATTTAGGATATTATCTATATAAAATGGGTAAATGGAAGTAGTGAACAAGAGTTTAAGAAAATTATTACTTGGTTTAGTTGGAGAAAAGACAAATTAATGGGACATGGTGTTAGTGCAAAGAAAATTCACATATAATGACTCAATTAATTCAATCGTAGGGAAATATCTATTATAGATTGTTTATGTAATAATTCCGAGGGGAATTACTAAATTGTGATAGTTTGTTGACAAAGAACATGTGGATGAGGAGCACATAATTAAGGAGTTTTAAGTCAATGACCAAGTTTTAGCACATTTACATAATGAAATATTTCCAAAAGTGACATATAATAAGGTTAAGTTAAAGAAGATTGGGCCATGATTGTTTTTGTAAAAATGGTTCCAAATTCTGTAATACCAAGTTGTTAAAAGAGTTACATATCTCACTAATATTCAATATTGTTTATTTGTGTGAATACCATGAAGGAGAGAGTGGTTTACAAGAATAAAAGGATGATTTTGTATAAGAATCATAGGAGGACATGAAATAAATTCAAGAAGATGTTAATTAGAGAAATAAGATACATGTTGTTACGCAAAATGTTTAGCATGAAAAATTTAAAAAAATGTCATGACAACCTAGCCCACATCCGAAAAACCCTCTCTGTCAATGTAAACTTGTCCTCCTGCCATTTCGCCATTCTTGTATTACCCTCATAATTTCCAAGAGGAATGTGCTAATGTGATTTTCAAGTGTCTTTCATGTGCAGGGAGGTGATTCATGGACTCATTCAAGACCATTCAGAAGGAATTACTTCTAGAGGCCTAAAAGGCCTATTTTCAAGTTTTTCCACACTAGTGGACACTCCTTGTAAGATTAATGTTTAGGTAAAACCAACCTACAATTTTTGAAGAGGATTTTTGAAGAGGAGATACAAGATGAAATGAAGTTATTTAGGAAAATATTCTCTAAAACCGGGCTATTTTTAGCCGTTGATGGGGATTGTTTCTTCCTAAAAAAGTATATTTTAGGTTTCGAGATGGTTCAAGAGCCTCGAGAGGATTTGAAAAAATTAAGATAATCATTGGAAATATAATAGTGTCTAAGTCATTATACAAAAGGTTTCAATGGATTCTGAGGAGCATACTTACATATATTGGCTCGACAGTGTAATGAAATACCTCTGATCCTGGTGAAGATTCAACTGAGGATTATGGGAGTTCTAACGAGATTTAGAAGATTATTAAAAGTAAAAAGTGGATAAAATTTTACCGTATAAATGTTCCATTGGTTTATTTGGACAAAAAATTATATTTTCTTCAATGAAAGTTGGACCTTCAGGGAAGCGCCCATGACCAGAATTGAAAAGGGGCCTAAATTTCAAAGAGAATGAAGAATCAATTCCTAAAAATGGTGGAATTATATTCCTTTTATGTTTTCAACTTAAAATTATATAATTTTGAGTGAGTAAACACCAAGGTAAGCTATCAGGAAAAATAGGCACTCTAGCAGGCTATTTTTAGCAGTGCAATGGTGACACCTAGCTTCCAAAAGTGGAAAATGTGTAATTCGATACCCATGATGTCATTTTTTCCATTTAAAAAATTAAAATTAGAAATGGGGGACACAATAGTGTTCCACCAAGGAGGGATATTCATAATTTGAAATTGTGTCACTTAAGTTGCAACTTAAGCTGTTAGAAAAGTGTTATCCACTCACTTACGACTTGACCCCTTCTTCATGTTTAGAAGACCGTATGTGCACTTATAAAGTAGTTATTTCACTTTTTTCCTTTATAATGGGACATGGGGTACAAAATTATTCTTTAACACATGGATATGATGACTTACATTTCTTAAGTGACAACCTCAGGTGGTCAGGGGAATATTTTCAACTCACATCAATTTTGGCCCCTTCCTCATGACATGTTAACCATATACGCACTTGGGAGGCCTAAATTTCCATTTAAAAATTTATAAGTGGATATTGGGGACAAAAACGTGTTCCACCACATGAATATATCCTCCTCTTTCACTTAGAACTCATGACTCGTGCACCGGTAGGTGTTTTTAACCTCATAACTTGAATCCCCATGGCCCTTTCTCATGATGAGCTGACCCTATGTGAATTTTTACACCCATGATGTCCCTTTGTACCTTAATAAATCTAGTAAGATACATGAGGATTTTTGAGACCCATTTGGAAATTTTAACCCCACCCTTGAGTTTCATCTAACTTTATTTTAAAATGGCTCAAGGATTTTAAAAACTAACATGGATAAAAATTTATCTATTTTTCCATGTTTATATATTCCATTCAACAACCCTGCATTTATATTATGACTATCAAGGAAAACTAGACATCTACCATGGCCAAAACACATTTTTTTCATATTGCTTGCAAACCCCATCTCCGATGGCCCTAAAACTTTATCTGTGGCTTCCCATGAGAAATACTTTGTAATGAATTTTTATTTTACCCCATTCATGATCTCATACATTTTTTTCACTCCCAAATTTTTCATCCATATAAAATGTCTCCTTATATCTATGAAGTTGCAGTGATCTAAAAACTAGAGACTATGATCTATAAAAAGTTAGTTGTCTAATGAGCATTTTCTTGGCCCATGAAATTGGGTATACTCAAAGATATGGATTAGTGCTGTTTTTTTACATTATTCCCTATCCAAATATGAAAACCAATACTTTCAAGTTTAATTTTCATTTTCACAAAGATCAAGATGAGAGACATCCCCAAAAATTGGATCAAAGAATCTCAAAGCATAAGTAGACATTTTGGAAAGTATTTTCACTTTGATCCGACACACCACGACGTATATATAGTTTTATTAAGTTAATATTCAATAAAATTATTGATAATATTAATTCCAAGAAAATGTGAATTCATGTACCTTTTTCATTCTTGTAAGAGGAAAATCACTTCAAGGTGATAATTCGACAAAATTACTAGAACTAGTCACTCGAGAAGAACTTACTAAAAATAGTAAATGTCCGAAAATGCTAAAAATGTTCATGGTTTATCATCCTCCACATACCTAACTAATCCCAACCTTCATGGAAGAAAAAATAATGATTGCAAAGGGGTTGACAGTGGCATTGTATTTCAAGAAAAAGAGGATCCCTCTCGATTCCCAATTATGGTCATGATGGTGCATTTTGGTCTCGGTGTGATTCTCACTTCATTGGGTGGGTTTATCAAAGTATATAATCATATTCCATCCAATATACCACATTTATTCATCACATGGTTAGAATTTTCTTCTCCTCATCTCATTGGTTGCTCCATTTCCCAAGGGTTGGGATCATCATGTTGAATTGTGTAGGAAATGGTCTCAAGTTGCATCAAGAACTTGGTAGTTTGGAGGCATGCTAGTGTTTTAAAGGTTGAAAGGATTGTTCAAGAAAGGTAAAAATCCTTTATCATCTTCATTGGTTAAATTTTCATCACCTCTCTTTTCAATCGGTTAAAATGTGCTACAAGAAATGCATCACTCTAAGGAGGTGTCGAAGGGGTACATATTTCAAGGGATCAATCGTCACCGTCATCGAATTTGATCTTCATTAAGGGCATATGAACCTTCATGCATGCTTTGGATAATATTTTCTCTCGTCTCTTCATTTTTTATCCTGTCATATCCCCATTTCTAATTCCGTGTTATATGTAATCATGACATTTTTTCATATTTACTTCAATGATAATAAAATATTTGTAATGTATAAAAGTACTCTCTCAAATTATAAAAGAGGTACTTAATTTGTATCTTCTAAGGGAAATTGAAAAGTCACAAGTGATGGGACATGAAGATTCATGTGGGGGGTAGATGAAGAGTTGTATTGTAAAGCTATAAATTGATAGAGCCTCCTCATTTCAAAGGGATGGTTATTCTAGTTTACTAGCTCCCATATTTGTTTTAAGAACAAGTGATCAAATTCCTCTATCTCTTTTGTTTATTTTTCCTCTTCATCTCAACTACACTACATGAGCATGTACTTTTTGAATGTTATGAACTTAGATGTTACGTTATTTGTTTCATGTTCCTTGTTTATTCTCATGGTGACTTATCATTGAAGTCATGGATGTATTTTTGTTTTAGGAAATAAACTCTACTATGTTATTTATTGTGAAAAACCATCTCACTCCCTTATAGTATCTATAATAATTTTTCCATAGGTGTATCGAAGTACCCCTATGTGATCTTAGGTCAAAAAACCACCCCAAATTATTAGAATAGTGTACATAATTTCCGTATTATTAATAAATGGAGCTACCCCACTCAAGGAGAGGGACTTAATCCCACACACTATTGGTGACAGATCCCTAATTTTTCCATGTGATTTTTTTTTTATTACATTTTTGGTGCACACTATGGGGAATATTTGGCACTTCTACACCCATTATATATTTGTTTTCATGAAAATGTGCAACAGGAAAATTTACAATTTCAAGCACGACAACGATACCCATGTGTTGAATTTTTCAAATTTTACCTTTCCAAGACACCTCAGGTCTACCCGTCCTCAAAAGATACCTTACCTAGTCATTCTAATGACCTCCCAATGGATGTTAACTCCATCCCCTATGTGATTTAGGATATTTAAATCAATCCCCTAGGTGATTTTAGGAGTTCTTGAAGAATGTTAATTTTGAGCAGTGTTGGGAAGGGCTACCACTGGCCTTCCTAGGACTGGTGTAACCCCTGGAGTGGAATAGAGGAGAAAATCCAAAAATGGAGAGGAATTTAAGGTCTAATAACATCAAGGAATTTATTTTGGGAGATTCAGAAAATATTTGGAGGAGTTGGGGAAGATTTATCAAAAATAGGGTTCTCATGCCTAGCAAAGGCACAAGGCCAAAAAAGCTACTAAACTCCAAGAATTGATTTCGGGAGCTCTGGAAGGATTAAAGAGCTAAACAAGACATATTTATAAAGGTAATTAATATATATATGAGATAGTGAAAACAATTTTTCATAACACTTTGGCACAATAGGTTTATATCTAGTTTTTTCCATACTCAACTAGGGAGCCAAAACAAAAATCCAATTTTTGAGAGCTTAAATGGATGAATCAAGAGTTGATACTCCAACCATTGGATGTAGAAGGACATTTTTAATCAAATTAATATTATATTTTTCCAAAAAATCCATTGGGAGCTCAAGTTATTGTAATTTCAAGTTTCCTCAAGGTAAGCTTCCAACAGTTAGTCAAATTTTGAAGAGGACACATGTCACTCTAGGATCCTAAAAAATTCGATGTCCCTTTCATCCCTTTATAAAAGGTACATAGGGGAAATTAAAATGGTCCCATCCCTATTTTTCCCTATAGTCACACATGGAACCCTCTGGATTGCCAGTTCAGCTCTAAGGTGCTTGTTGGAGCCTATCCCCTTATTCGTCCAAATTGCGAAAAGTGGTACAACTTGGCGCGATGTGCAATTTGATGAAAATTTCATCCCTTAATATTTAGTTACATAGGGGATATTAAAACTTTCTCAACCCCTTGTGGCCCTCAAGTCATCAATGTGACCCTCTACAAGTGCAAGTTTCAAGCCCCAGGAGCTAGTTGGAGCCAAATGCACAACCGTCGGATGCCCACCAACCGTCCAACTCCAGGAAAAATGTGCAAACTGATGATCCTTTCATCTCTTAATATTGAGGGTCATATGGGATAGAAAATGTTCCCAGCCCTAGGTATGCCTCCTAGTCCTTCATATGACCAATTTCTAGCCCCCAAGTGCTTCTCTTAAGTTTTTTAGCCCTAATGCTCAACCGTCAGATTTTGGACAAGTGTCGCATGGAGGTGCGATGTGAAATTTGATGTACCTTTCATCCCTTAATTCCAAAGGAACATGAGGTACACAAAAATTCACATAATCCCAACTTCAAAATTTGAAAAAAATCTAACTCCTTGTTACTTCTTACTACTTCTCCATTGTTGCTGTGAAACTCACTACTGGAAGAAAGTTACATAGAAATCCCAATCCACCATTGGTGTAATCCAAAAAGATTCATCAAATCCTCCACCATGAAAACAAAACCATCTCGAGAGGACCAATAGCTCGTAAGATCAAAGAATGGAAAAAAGAAACAAATAACTCCTTTCGAAAACCCCGTAGCCATGAATTGAAGAAATCAACATATCTTGAAACTAGTGCACGAATTAAGATGATATTTTTGTAATATTTACCATTTTCAAAGGCCATAAAAACCCCCATAACAAATATTATTTCTGTAGCAAGGTTTTTTCACAGTGAAGAACTCTTCTTCTTGGCACAATGAAGATAAAAATCAAATTTCCCACCAAACCAACAATCGGTTTGAAGAGAAAAATCACCGGTAGAATGAGGAAGAAAAACCCACATCGAAAATATAATATTTATTATGATCTGAGGATGAAATGGAAACTTGAAATTTTCAAGTGCCATTAATGGCTTCCATCTTTGTAGTGCTGTCGCTAGGTGAAAAATTTGAAATTTTAAAATCTCACAAACTAGTGATCGGGTAAGCCTGAAATTTCAAAGGGGTGATATTAGGTAAAAACCCATATCAAAAACTTAGTTCCACCAAGGTCCAACCACCAAAATTTTACTTACTAAAAATATCAAGCCTTCTACATGGGATACTGCTATTTCAAGTAAGCCATCATTTGAAGAAGCTGCAAAGGAGACAGTGAACACATAGGAGGTATTGCAGGTAAAAATCATTGAAATGATCATCTTGGTCCATAATTAAAACTTACTAAAAATAGTAAGTGGTTCCATCAACCCCTAATATAAATAGCCAGTTGGTCTAGAAGGAAAAAGAACACAGGGAGAAGAAAGAATTTAGATTTCCATATCTAATTGAGGTTCGAAGGAGCTGAATTTTCATACTTACTAAAAATAGTAAGTTGTCTCATAGGAACTTACTAAAAATAGTAAGTCATTCTAGAGGACAAATTTCACAAAGGAGCATTCTGAGAGTTGAACATTTAAATTGGCAGCTTCGCTTATGGTTCGGAGAATAATTTTCACACTTACTAAAAATAGTAAGTTGTTCCATTCAAGAATAACAAGTGTTGAAGAACCATTCATAGTTTCACCAATATGTTCATCAAGACCTAGTGCCTTGCTATACTGACAAATGTATTATTCCATAGAACATATGCTTTGGCAGAATATGACAGTTGAAAAGGGTCATTATGAGAGGGAGTTTCCATCCTTGGCTTCTTTGAAGTGGATCTCCATAAGCAACACCCATAATCACTATTGGGATAACTCAACAGTGTTTCTAAACACTCAGTTCGTAGTGTCTATAGGTCATCAAAAGGTAGTTACTCATCAACACTAACTTGTTCGTAACATGAGTAAATCATTCACAACAAGGAATTCAAGGGACATAGAAGAATTCGAATTGAGTGTAAGCATTAAGGAGTTTTTCAGAGGAAAAGGATTTAGAATTTTGGAATTTCACCCCCTTAGAAGAATCAACAAATTTCATCAGGAGCAACACCCTTTCTTTTCCTTCTCTCTCTTCTCCCCCCACTTTCTCTCTCCTCCACATTCTAATTCTTCATTAAGGTTGCACTTTTTCATATTTCTTAATGTTCCTAATGTAATAATTCACCTTTATGTTATAAAAAGGGAATTAATGTTTTCCTAAGAATGTGAAGAGTATTAAGTTGTGTCGAGACATATGAAGAGTCATTGAGGTTATATGAAGAGTATTTTCTCTTCCTATAAATTTTAAATCCATTCCCATTTCAAATGGTTGGTGATTGATTTTGTAAACTCAAGAGTGCATTAAACTTAGAGAGAAAAAAGGAGATATCCATTTTATTCCATCTCCCCCATTATCAAATTTATTTCATTTCCATACTATGTACAAATTTTGTTTGAGCATCAATACAAGAAGGAGTTTTATGCTTTTTTATGAGGATATTTTAGAAACTTTGAGTTCTCAATATTAGCTCGTCTTATTGCCATTTTTAGGGTTTTGTTCTTCTTAATTTTAATGCACGTGATTAATCTTCTAACTGATGTATGCAAGAATTTGATTTTCTACTTATAACATTAGTTCTCTTACCTTACATTCTCACTCCCTTTCCCCACTCTCTTGACAAAGTCCTCTCTAGCAAGAAATTTTAGCTTTGCCACAGGGTCAGTGGAGTGCCCTTATTGGATCCCCAACCACAAGGCCAAACCAAAAATTTGTCCCACAAAAATTTAATCACCAACAAGATTCCACAAAATCTATAAAAATTATATATTCCAAAAACATAAAAATCTAAAATCTAAAATTCCAAAATCCCTACAAAAAGAGTGAGAATATATCCGGCTTGAGTTGAATCAAAAATTACAATGATTGGGAGAAGATGCATCCGAGAATAAAGGGATAGAGGAATTATTGAGATTTCTTTCTAAGCTTTACAAAATCAGAAAGAATAAGTTATATATAATTCATACTACTCTCAAGCTTCATCTCCATCTGATTCATCAACTGGTAACCATAGAAATCCTATCCAAATGCCTACTGATTCTCATCCTACAAATCCTCTTGATTCTCCTATCTTTCAGCCACCATTAAACCTTGAATTCCCAAAATAAGAAGAAGAATAGGAAGCATCATAAGAAGAAAAATAAGAGTAAGAAATGGAAACACAAGCACTTGTGTCATGGGCACAGAACACTAGTCTGTTACCTCCACTTCATGAACTTCCAAAAGGGTCAAGAAATAAATTTCCAAAATTCTATGGAGATGGAAAGAAATGATCAAATGATCATATCACGTATTTTATCACATTCTATGACATTTTTGACATACAACATGATGATGTTACATTGCGTCTATCATGGAAACATTATAAGATGCCACTACGGATTGGTTTTACTATTTTCCATCATGCTCAATTGTTGATTGGGGTAATATGAAAAGAAAGTTTGAAGCAAGATTCAAGATTGTAAAATATGTTCATTCCCTCCTTGCTCAATTAACTCAAATGAATAAAGAACTGCAATATTCCATGAGGGAATTTGTGGAAAAATTCAATAAGTTGATCAACAAGATTCCCACCATTTCTCATCCTACTACGGAGAATATGAAAAGGTTATTCATGAATGCCCAGTTTCCTGAAGTTATTTTCTTTCTACGAGAATTCGACTAAGAGACTTGTACAATCCTTGATAAATTTCCATCGAAGTGGAATATGAAATCATCTTTTAATAAAGATTAAGAATCATTCAATAAAGGATAAGGCCTAAAATTCCAAACATGAGAGAGTTGATTCAATGTTAGAATTTGGATAATGCCTTGACAATTTTAAAGAAGTAAGTTACTCAAAAAAATGCCACCCAAACCGTAACAAAATTAGATTGCAAGAGCATCCCAAAGGCTTTCCTTGGAGGATCCACCATTCAATGCAATATGTGGAACTAAAGAAGATGAAGAAGAATTTATAGAGCTGGAATAAGAAAGTGAGGACAACAATGTCCTAGAGATTGAAGAAGTGGAGAATGATGCATAAATTAGATTCCTTGAATATTCAAAAGGTGAAGAAGAATATGATGATGAAGAACCTAGATTCTCATATGCAATGTCTAACCACTCCCAAATCTCGTAAAGGAAGTTCCTCCATTACTTCTTCAAAAGGAAAAATATTGAAGATCCTCCCCGTGGCAAATCTACGAATAGTATAATCAGTCAACGATCTCTAATTCCACCTTCAATGGAGTTTTTAAAGGAAAATATAGATATTGTTTCAAGAAATATGTTATCTACTATACCAAGTAAGTTTTCCAATGCTCCTTTTAGTTCTAATTCTATTTCTACAAAATCTAGTCCTTCAAAATCTTCTAGTAAATCTAAAAATTAGCCACTTCTCCTCAAGCATATGTTCCCATTGCTAGTTATGTTCCAACTCCAAAGGTAGTACCTCCTTCACCCCCCAAAGCACCCATTGTCCCAGGGGTATATACCTCATCTACATCCACCTCTTTTGATATCATAGAACATGTAAATAATTCTAAAGTATGGATTTTTGAATCTAAATATTTGTAGACTCACCCGAGATAATTTAATAAGATTTTCCGTTATATTAAAGGTAGTAGTTAAAATCCTAATATTGTGGTTCCTAGTTCCAAAGGACTACTATAAACTCCACCTACTCCTCCATCACATAATATGCTTTCTATGAGTGCATCAAAGACCAATAAAATTGATCCATTCTATCTCTCCCTTCTCATTGGAGGATACCAACTGAATAACTGTATAATAGACTCGGTGCTTCTAATAATGTAATGCCTGTTAAAGTTTCCAATGCTCTCAGAACTACCTTGAAACGATCCAATGGATATTTTTACTCCATGGAGTCTAAGGAAGTCCCAATTTTAAGGCAGATCAAGAATTCATAAGTGGCTCTCTCTAAATTTCTTAACAAGAAAGTATCGTTGACTATTTGGTAGTGGATATTCCGACATCACTCGAATGTTACTAAGTAGAATTTTTATCAGGACTTGGGAGGTAAAATACAAATGAATTGGTCTTCTACAACCATTTTGGTTAAGGGACAAATGGAAAAGTTTCTTCCGGTAAGAAAGATGAAATACATGGTACAAAAGTTAGAATATCCAAGAGCCAATATCTTGTACCAGAAAGTGGTAATGGAAATCATTTCATAACATCTGAAGATGAGGATGAAATTCCTATCTTGATAGGACCAAACATTCCTTTCTAGTTGGGTATTAGTAATGATGAAAAGTTAAAAATATTGACTTGCAATAGAAAAGTCCATAATTTATAGATGATGCAGCCACGAAGAAGAGGAAGTTGTTCTTGATAAATTCTAAACTGAAAAAATCAGCCAATGTATTTGTTCATGAAGAACAGGTGTTCTTATTTTCATTTGAAGAATAATATTCTCTTGGTGATCAGTGTATTGATAAAATATATTTTAAGCCTCTCATTGAAGATTTCATCCATGAAGAGGAGAGGTTAATATGTGAAGGTGATATTTTGGAAATTTTGAAGGAGGATTTTGTGTAAGAAATGTTTTAAAGTTGCGGAAGGAACAAAAGATCTCGAGCTTATTCTTGATATCTTGGCTCATGTCAAGGTTGTGAAAGATAAGTATGAAGCTAAGTTTGATTCTTCATGTGGTGCCCAAATTGTTTATTTAATCAATCCAATCAAAAATCATCCTTGGGGTAGTGATGAAATGCAAAATGGGAGATCAATAATGTGGATGAACATAGAAGAGAATTTTCAATATGAGACTGATAGTAAGAATAATGGAATTTTTGGGTGAATTTCTGAGCATCAGAGTAATTATGTAGGCTCACTCCTCCCAAGTATATAGACATTCATGAAAACTCCTGGATTTCATAAGAAGTTGAGGAAATGAGGCTACTTCCTTGAAATAGTCAATGGCATCGTAGAGCATCATCACGCGATGCTACTCACTCAATGGTAACATGTTCTAAAAGATGAAATTGATTTAATGAAAGTGGGTTGTCCCTCACCTGTATCATAGGTGACTTAAGGTTGATTGTTTCCCTTTCCTATTATATGTTTGTTTCTTGTTTTTGTTTTGTTTCCCTTTTCTTGTTGTGTGTGTGTTCAATACATTAAGCTTCATTTTATATCTCTGTTGTGACTCTATATAATCCCAATGGATAAAGCATCGGTCAAAATAGTTTCTTGAGATTATAGAGTTTATACTTTTCTATTCCTCACTTGTGTTTGATCCAGAAGATTCCCAAGCTAGAACCATCTTCTTTCATGCAAAATGTTTAGCATGAAAAATTAAAAAAAAATGTATTGACAACCTAGCCCACATCTAAAAATCCCTCTTCAAGTCAATGCAAACATTTCCTCCACCCAACTCGCTTGTGTTACCCTCATAATGTCCAGAAGGAATGTGATAATTTTATATTCAAGTGTGTTTCATGTGCAGGGAGATGATTCGTGGATTCATTCAAGACTATTAAGAAGGAATTACTTTTAGAGGACCAAAACGCTTGTTTTCATGTTTTCTCACACTAGTGGACACCCCTTAGAAGATGAATATTGAGAAAAAACCCACCGGTAGTTTTGTAGAGGAGATAAGAGATGAAATGAAGTGATTTAGTAAAATTTTGGGAATATTTGAAACCTCGAGAAAAATATTCTCCAAAATTGGGCTATTTTTAGTCGGTGACGGGATTATTTCTTCCTAAAAAGCATTTTTTTAGGTTTTAGATGGTTCAAGATCGTCAAGAGGAGTTGAAAAACAATCATATAGTCATTGGAAATCTAAAATTTTCTACTTCATTTTTAAAAAAAATCAATGGATTTTGAGGATTAGATTTACATAAGTTAGCCTCGATAACAGTGTAGATAAAGACCTTTAATCCTGATGAAGATTTAACTAAGGATTATGGGAGTTCCAAGGAGATTTATAATATGATTAAAATTCCAAAGTTTATCAAATGGTACCTTCTACATGTTCCATAGGTTAAGTTATAAAAAAGAATATTTTTCTTCGGTGGTAGTTGGACCTTCTAGAACCACCCATGACCATAATTGAAAAGGGGCCTAAATTTTAAAGATGATGAATATTTAATTCCTAAAAAATTGTGGCATTAGATTCCTTTATTGTTTTCCACCCAAAATTTTATAATTTTTAACTAGAAAACACCAAGGTAATCTCTTGGGGTAAAAAGGCAATCCGCGTAGACTATTTTTAACAAAGGCAATGGTGACACCCAACTTCCAAAAGTGGAAAATGTGCACTTGGAGACCCCTAATGTCCATTTATCACTTTTAAAAAATTAAAAGGTGACATAGTGGACACAATATTTCACCACTAAGGAGGGATATTCATAATTTGAAGTTGTGTCACTTAAGTTACAACTTAAGGTGTTATAAAAGTGTTTTCCACTCAGTTGAAGATTTTGCCCCTTTTTCATGTTGAGCAGATCCTATGAACACTTATGAGGTGGTTATGTCCATTTTAAAAAAATTTAAGGACATGGAGAAAACAATAATGTTCCACCACATGGAGAGGATGAATTGCGCCCCTTAAGTGATAACCTGGGGTGTTATGGGGAATGTTTTTAACTCACAAGTTTTGGCCCCTTCCTCATGACATGTTGACCCTATGTTCACTTGGGAGGCCTAAATTTCCATTTTTAATTTTAAGAATGGTACATTGTGGATACAAAATTTTCCACCACATGAAGAGATCCTCCTTCATCGCTTAGAACTCATGACTTGTGCACTAGGTAGGTGTTTTTAACCTCACAACTTGAATCCCCATGCCCCCTTCTCATGATGAGCTAACCCTATGCACTTTTTTACACCAATAATGTCACTTTGTACCTTAATAAATGTGGTTATGGAAATGAGGAGTCTTGAGACCTATTTGGAAAATTTTAACCCCATCTTTGAGTCTCATCTAACCCGGCTTAAGAAGGGTGAGTTAACTAGGCAAATGGGAGAGAAAACTATTTTAAAATGGCTTAAGGATTTTAAAAACTAACATGGCTCAAAACTTATCCATTTTTCCATGTTTCTCCATGACCTTCAACCACCATCCATTTCTATTATGACTATCAAGAAAATTCAAGTCATGGTTATTGTATGGTGAATCTGGTATTAATCCTTTTGTGATTTATATCTTTTACTTATTATGTTTGTTTTCAAATTGAGCTCATGGATCTTATTGTTAGAATGGAATATGAACTTTGAGTGTGGTTATTATGAATATGCATGCTAGCACTGGGTAGGACAGTAATAAAGAG
The DNA here is from genome assembly GCA_018340775.1 of Taxus wallichiana var. yunnanensis. Lineage (NCBI taxonomy): Eukaryota > Viridiplantae > Streptophyta > Pinopsida > Cupressales > Taxaceae > Taxus > Taxus wallichiana. The sequence continues at coordinate 442,442,176 of CM031236.1, read as the reverse complement.
GGACTTGATGCCTTTGTGTGCTTTGGGTGACCACCCAAATGCATCTCGAATGAAGGTTCAACACGCCTAGGGTTTTTAGGAGGAAAATAAGACTATATTTTGGTTTTGTTACCAGGACCTCTTTTTAAACTATTTACCATGATGTTGTGTAATGATCGCGTATTGGTTGACTCTTTTAGCCATTGAAGATTGGGTGATTGAAGGAAAAAACAATTTTTCATGAAGATATGGTTCGGACCTAATTTTAATGCACGCACGTAGGTTGAAAAACATATTTATCATGAGCTTTATGAGACATTATTTTGTTGTTTTCCAATAGATTTATACAAGTGGTTTTCTCGCATACACACGTAGACACCTAGATTTAGTATCTATTATCTTAATCTCCTTCATGCACATATTTATTTAATTTATCCCCTTATGTAATTAAATGCCCATTCATTATCCAATCCTCATTAATCAACATTAATTAATTAATTAATTAATCATTTAAAATTTATTAATTCACAATAATTAATTAATCATTTAATCTTTATTAATTCACATTAATTAATTAATTCCCTTTTATTAATTAATTAATTAGTATCCACATCCACATTCCCTAATCAAACCTTCTATTTAGGATGCTTTCATTCTAAATATATATCCCCATGTTTTTCTATACTTTTCCTAACCTATCTTTATTCCCCAACTCATCCTTATCACATCCCTTCCTCGCTTGTTTTCTTTAAAGAAGCTTTTCTACTCATCAAAAGCCCAAATCCGGATCAAAATCACAAAATCCCATCCCCTTAGGAAACTTTCCCTACAAATTGGCAATGACCCACTCTGGTCGTCGTTGACCCTATAAAGCCAAGTTCATTCCTTTCTCAAAACCTAACCAAGAAGAACACACAACATAGAGATGCGAATTCTTTCCGATCTTCTTCCACTCTATGAATCCTTCTTCGAACTAGAGCATCTCAGCAATCCTTCTTTCATCCCTTGGAAGCTTTTCTCATCATCATCCGTATAATATCGAGAGGTTTACATTAATTTTTGCTATCTATCTTATATCAACGATATTATCTTGTTAATACTAACATATTTCAAGTTTTGTATACATCATTGCTTCATTATCAAGCTATTCTTCCATTTTTGTGCTTTCAAGTTTCCTTTTCAAATTCCAATATACTCTCAAACTTTCCTTATTTTTCTACAATTGCTATCACCCACTCGAGTCATCATCTCCTCGGCTCTCTGTAATCGAGTTTTCTATCTCCATATCCTTCCCCAGCCTTTTGTGTGTTGTCTATATTCCAATCTACCAAAGCCATCATCCTAATCCTCTGATATCCCAAATCAACCTATCTCGCATCCTAGTCACCATCTCTTCATCTTGGTCACCATTAACCAGTGGTCCCGATTCCTAATCCACCCTTTCCTTACTACTATTTTCTACTACCTTCTGATCTTTATGCATTTGGTTCTCTTCTACAGGTGATTCACATCAGCCACATGTCTTTTCACCTTCCAACTTGCATCCATACCCTTGCAGTCTACATATTTAGTTCACAGTCTAGATCCAACCTCCTAGGTCACTGTCACAACTACCTACTTTGTAGAGTTTGGGTCTTCGTTGACTCGACCAAGTAACCTTTAATTTATAGTTATCTCAATCTAATCATATGTTAGATCATATATTACTTATTTTCATATTCATTTATGCTGCCTCAAATTTACATGTAATTTGATTATCAATCCTTTATATCAATTTTTCTTTAAAACAGGAGGTTGACATCCACCAAGGAAGTTAATGCTTCTTGGATCTTCTTTGACAGGAAGCCCCCACATATCTTATCTAATCATTTTTCTTTAGTATCTTTGAGTTGTAGGTCATCATCTTGTAGCAGCAAGGATCAATCACTTCACTACACGTATCCACCACATCGCATCTAAGGTAACATAAAACCTCCGACATTTCTAATTTGTTCACTTTCTTTATTAGCTAGCTCATTAACTTGAATCGAATGAGAAAATACTACAACATTCTTGGCACACTCGGTGGGACAACCCTTTTAGGTGGTCTCTTTCTTATTTGTACTTTTGTTTTTTGTCTTCCACTAAAACTATAGTGTGAGGCTCTTTATTTAATTCTTGCTCATGTTGGGTTCTAATATTAGATTACTCATTACTCAAAAGTGTAGCTAAAAATGAAAATATATATCTAGGTATTCCTTTCTTTTTCCCTATTTATCCTTTTTGCATTGTAATTTTATGCTATTGTTTGTCTCCTCATCGAATATCACACTTCATTTTGGGTTTAAAAATAACCTTTCTTTTCTACATCCTTCTTTCTCACATAGCTTAAATAGGGGTTTAACCTTCTACATCTCACACTTTATCACACACTACCTAAAACTCACAAATCAATTAACATATCAAAACATCTCCTTACCCGGTAGACTGATTGGGATTTGATCACCCAATAGGAATCTACCTAAGACTTCCCAATCCAAAACATACCTAAAACCAAACATAGATTTCCTTCCCTAGGTACCTCATTATCCATTTCCCTTTTTCTTTTTCATACTTTCTTAAACAAAAACATATAAAAATAATTGTTTGCTTGACTTGCTTGATTTAAAATGGAACAAAACTTCACCCCAAATGGTTCTACACAAACATCTACCATGATCAATATCTCATCCTTATCTCCTTTTAGCCCCATCCATGAACTCCTACTCCGTAGATCACACCGACTAATAGATTCTATCCCACCCCCTTGGAATGTCCCTACTTTGTCCGACATCACCATGCATGTCCATCCTATTGACATTTATGTTCCTCATACATCATATCTTCCCATCCAATCCCAACCATCTTATCATGTTTCTCTTTCCCAATATCATACACCCCTAAACCAATAGGATATTCAACACTCCCTGAAATTTAAAGAGATCCCTTTCCTAACCCACCACTAACAAAAAAAAATTCACCAAACAAATATAACCCATTTTCAATCAATACCATACCTCAAACACCTCTACCTTGTTCTCCTTTAGAGACCTCTGAGCCTTCCTCTAGCCCCATCTATGATTTCCTATGTTAGAAATCCCCCAAAACCCCTCAATCATGTCAATCCACTCAATTGGTGGATCTTATTACACCTACATCATGTCATATCAACCCTATCCCTACTTCATCTAGAATACCCATCCAATCACCACAATCTACCAACATTCACACTTCTCGTGCTCCAACAATCAAATATTTTAATCCAACCTCAACATCCTATCAAACATCTCCTCCAACTTTAACACACCAAGATTCCTTATATCCTTATCCATCCACTCCTTATGTTGTATAACCAAGACCATCCAACACTTATCCTACACCCACATCAACCATAACTATAACCCCATGCCTATCACATCAATTACCGCCACTCCTTAAACATCTAGCATAATCGATATCTTGTGCTTGTCTCCTTCTAGCCCCATCTACAAATACTTTCACTATAACTCGGTTCTCAATCATGTCAACCAGAGGGTCCTACTCCATCCCCATCACCTTATGTCAATGCCATCCCTACTTCATCTACCACACTTTATGTACCTCAACAATCTCAACCATCCTACTATGTCCCTACTTCCCAATATTACACAATCCCCCAACCAATTCAGTCTCCACTCTTGGATATCTTCAAACAAACCTTCCCAGATCCACCATCAAAATATCCATTTCTACCTTCCACACCATATGATTTCAATCCTTATTCAATCAATATTGTACATCAAACACCTCTTTCAATATCCACACATACATCTACCATTGATTCCACATCTATATCTACCTCATCCTCATCCCACATTTATTTCATCCTTACCCATAATACCATCCATAGATCCAATCCCAGTCCTTGCACCTACCACATCAATCATTGAGACCACATCCACATCATCCTCCCCTCCTACATCATTTTAATAACCTTTGAAATCACTTCAACTTATGAAAACTTCAAATGATCCTTCTACCTCATCAGCGCAATCGAATCAATCTTCACTTTCCTTAGATTCCATCAAACAAATATTGCTTCCTACGCCTATACCAACACCACCTTTGGATCCTCCAGTGGAAATTGTTGTTGTTCCTCCTAAGGACACAACCTCACAAAAAAATCTACAACCATTAATACATTACCCAAAATCCCTTATACATTCCTATAAGGAAATTAACATTCCTACCTCTAAACAATCCAACACGAGACCTTTTCATCAAGAATGTTTCATCAACCAAAACTGAAACCATTCAACACTAAGGAATTTACCAATACCAAAACTAAATTCAAGCCATCAAGACATCAACATTCTTGAACTTTATCCTCAACATCCATATCACCTCAAACATATACTTCTTCTTCAAATAGCAAGATATTTCGTAAATACAAAGAACCTCCTAACGCTTTGGTTGAATCATGTACGGAGGTCTTCCGACACTTGTTACAAATTTCTGCAATCACACTTCCACCTATTAGGGACTTTTACCCAAATAGCAAGAAGCCATCGTGGTTTAATTCCAACCTCATTTGTGTATATCATTGTACCCCTAGACACATATTGAACATTGCAAAAGCACTTCAAGCCATTGTTCATAACTTCATTAAGGAAGGATACCTCCTTCCTAAACCAAACCAATCTCTTCCTTCCACTTCAACATCCACACCTTTGACTTCATCTATCCAAATGAAAAATTCCCCTTGTTCTTCATGAAAATTTTCAGCCATTTCACCTCCAAATGACAATTCTTCTAAAGAGGATCCTTTATTTTCCATCAAAGTTGTTTGAGTAACCACTCGGTCTGGTCCATGTGACCTTGAATCATCAACCAACACTAAAATTGAAACCAAAACACTAAAACCTCAAAGTAATCCACCCCCATCCTCAGCATCCAAATCAGCTCATACATCAACATCCCAAACATCCATGTCCAAATCCAAGTCTAAGACTTCCAAAGAAAGGACATCTCGCAACGATAAATCCAAATCCAAATAATCCAATCCTCTAACCAAATTTGATTTGTCTTCCAAGACACCTAATCTACCCATCCAATCTACATCCACACCTAAATCCCAATCCAAACAATCTAAAATTGATTTGTCTTCCAAGACACCTAATTTACCCATATAATCTATATTGTACCTAAATCCAAGACAAAACATTATGTTAAAACCCATAAGAGTTATCTTCCTTTTGACACTTCGATTGGGTCCTACACAGATATCCTTCGACATCTAACTCAAATATTTTCCATCACACTTCCTCTATTAAATAATTTAATACAAATAGTCTAAAATCTTCATGGTTCAATCCAATCATGCTTGTGCTTACCATCGTACTCTGGTAGTGACACCAAGAATTCTAAGGCCTTTCAGACTATAGTCCATAATATTATTGAGAAAGATGATTTCCTCATTCATAGGAACCATTCTTCTCCATCCACCATAACCAATCCAAATCCAATTCCTACATCCCCATCCACCAAAATTACTAAATCTCATCCTTCATCCACATCATCCCTTACCATTCCTCCTAAAGAGGGTCCTCCCTTGTTTATTGATACTATTGGTTTTGTTAATCACCCTTGTGATCCTCGACCATCTATCTAATCCAAGTTCAAGATGATCTCATCTAAACTCTTTTGACATCCATTAACTCATCCACATATAATTTTTCCACAATGATATAATCTCTTTCATTGGGGAGAAGCCTCCCCTCATCCTTGAGCATATCATCCACATTAACTCATTTCCTATCCAAATAACCCCCTTGACACTGGGGGACTTCACTCTTGACATCGCTTTAATTAAACTCATCCAATCCATCTCATATGATTGTAATCTAAATTTTATCTAAGTCCAAATATCAATTAAAGGCCACCATTGTGCCCATTTTTTCCTTCCTTTGAGGGGGCATTTATTCTCATCTAATTCCACTTATGTGGCCATGTTTGTTTCTCCCTTGAGATACCATCTCATTTTAAGTCCACATTTGTGGCCATACTCATCCCTCTCTTAGGATACCATTTACCCTTCTCATACAAAATCCACCATTAAGGCCATACTTGTCTTCCCCTGGGGATAATTTATTTTCATCCTAAGCCCATTGTTGTGGCTATACTTGTTTCTTTGTTATGAACCATTATTATCACCAAAGTCCATTGTTGTGTCCATATTTGTGACTCTTTTGAGGCACCATATGTTTCATCAAGTCCACATTTTTGGCCATTTTTTTCTTTCCATTGCGAGACCCTTTGTTCAAATTCATCAAAGTCCTTCGTTGGCCATATTTGTACCCTCGTTTGGGGCACCACCATTTTTTTCATCAAAATCCACTATTGTGGTCATATTTGTCTCTCTCTTGGGGGACCATCTCTTCATCTCATTAGGGATACATATTTTTTCTTCCTTAAGCACATAGTTTTTATTTCTCACTCATCTATCACATCTAATCATTTGTAAGCTATCATCTCATCCTATCACAACTTTAATGTCTCCCCTCCCTTGGTGGTAAACTGAAAGTGGAACCTCTTAACGCATTATAATTACTATCATTCTATTGTTAGCATGTCTATCCAGGTGCTCTTATTCATATCTTTAGATCATTTCTCCATCTTATCCTTTTTCTCATCATGATGATTTGGAATTATGTGATATTTCATCACTTCCTATATGTGGCCTTAAATATGGACACCACGACTCTACCCATAGCATATTCCTTATGGATAGGTTCTCCCCTTTAGTGAGAACTTTGTGATCATCACATCCATCACCCTCTTATTCACCTATTGGAACCATGTAAAGGATCTAGGGTGTCTCTTATACATTCTTTATCCCCTTCTAAGTGGTCTACTTAGCTATTCCCAACTCTACCCCATGTAAAAAACTCAAAATTTATCAAAAAAATTATGATCCCTCGAAGGGCAGTTGTTCATACAAAAAAATCATGTGAATCAAATCAAATTCAATAGTAAAAAATCAAAAGAAATAGACTGATCTCTCGAAGGATGGTTATCATATATTATTCTTACCATCTATATATTGTATAAAGTAGACCATATCCTTGAAAGATGGATACTCCTTAAGGAATTTGAAGGATTCCCGTATTGATCATCCTTCCATTTTATTAGCATCCTAAAAAATCTTCCCACATTGATAAGATTTGTTGTAGAAGACTTTCTGCATTGATCATTTTTATCTTTCCCCTTCCCAGAGATGGGGCATAGTTTTAGGGAACACCACTTTTGGAGAACCCTCTTCCTCAGTATAATCACATCTCACTCCTTTTTATGTCAACATTAGGTTTATGAATTCATTCCATCCATTGCATCCTTATGATATTTTTGTATGACCAACTTCCATTGGTCACCTTCTAACATCGATTTTGGTTGCATGTGTGCTTTGCATTATTCAAATTCCTTCTTTTTTACCTTCAATGTGATTGGAGGCATATTTTACTCATACATTCCTTGGTACGATGTAGTTTCATTCATACCTATAGTTCGTCATTCAAACTTCTCATCCTCTACCTCATTCAATCTTATCCAATCTCTCTCATCTCAAATTCCTCCTTCATCATATTTATTCCCATCTTGGGGCATTTTATTTAATCTTTCCTTTCTTCCTTTTTCTTTTTGGACATATAGACCTTTTTCCTTTGATAATTATATTCCAATCTAACCTTTGAAGACCACATATGTGGCCATATTCATTGATCATTTGGGAATTTAGTTAAACATCCAATTCCATTCAATCTACTCTCAAAGTCCTACCAAGCCATATTTTTTCCATCATCAGAATTTTACATTACACTCTTATCTAATTTATGCTTAAAGTCCACCTCGTAGCAATAATTCTTTCCCACCTTCTTTGGGGCATATTATTTCATCACCTACCTTTTCATGTTTCCTTCTCGTCCTTTTTTCGTGTCCCACTAGGCACTATAGCTTTCATTCTCATCCCTTGTCGACACATACGTTTTCACTCAATTCCTTGTGTATGAAGGATTTCACATACCTTTCCCATTTATTTGCACATACTTTGATGACTTTCCTAAGACCATTGGTCATCCCCGGATTGCATCCATATTGCAATGACCTTCACCCACTCACTGGTCCATAGAACGTTGTAGCTCATCTCCATTGAGACCGCAATTTTCCTCTACCGATGTGATATTGGAGTCAACGCAATTGTTTTTATTCAAATTGCGATCATTTTTTTCTGGGACATTTTTCCTTGGTTATGCTTTCACCCATATTTTCTTCTCCCACCTTCCGTTCATCTTACCTTTTCTAAATGTGTCATTGATTTTCCTTGACATCATCAATCACCCATTTGAGGGGGAGATCATCATCTCCTTTCGTAAATCCTCATCCAACTCTCATAATTTTTGTCTCATGGTTTGATAGCGCAAACCACTCAACAAAAAGGGAAAATGTAGACACCTAAATTTGTTATCTATACTCTTAATCACCCGCATGCACATATTTATTTAATTTCCCCCTTATTTAATTAAATGCCTATTAATTATCCAATCAACATTAATTAATTAATTAATCATTTAATATTTATTAATTCACATTAATTAATTAATTCCCTTTAATTAATTAATTAATTAATATCCACATCCACATGCCCTAATCAAACCTTCTATTTAGGATGCTTTCATTCTAAATATATATCCCCATGCTTTTCTATGATTTTCCTAACCTATCTTTATTCCCCAACTCATCCTTATCACATCCCTTCCTGCTTGTTTTCTTTAAAGAAACTTTTCTACTCATAAAAATCCCAAATCTGAATTAAAATAAAAAAAAATCCCATCCAATTGGGAAAATTTCCCCACAACAGCGTAGAAACCCACCCTAGTCATCATCGACCCTATAAATCCAAGTTCATTCCTTTCTCAAATCATGACCAAGAAGAACACACAACATAGAGACATGAATTATTTATGATCTTCTTCCACTCTGTAAATCCTTCTTCAAACTAGAACATCTCAGTAATCCTTCTTGCAGCCCTTAGAAGCTTGTCTCAATCATTTACATAAAATCGGAGGTTTACATTGCTTTTTCTACTATCTTATATCATTTCTGCTATTATCTTGTTAATATTGACATCTTTTAGGTTTTGTAGTCATCATTGCTCCATTATCAAGTAATTCTTCTAGTTTTGGTGCTTGCAGAAGATGCCTTTTCACTCAATCTACTCTCACCTTACCTTATTCTACCATAGTCATCGTCACCCATCTTGAGTCACTATCAAATCGACTCTCTGTAATTGTTTTTTCCATCTCCGAGCCTTCCCCACCCTCTTCCTGGTGTTCTCAGTATCTACTCCAATCTACCAGAGCCATCATCCTACTCCTCTGTTATCCCAAATTAGCCTATCTCGCATCCTATTCGTCATCTCTTCATCATGGTCTCCATCAACCAAGGTCCTGATTCCCAATCCACCCTTTCCTTACTACTATTTTCTACTACCTTCTAGAGCTTTCTACCTCTGGTTCACTTCTAGAGGTGATTCACAACACCCAAAATCCTTTTTCACCTTCCAGTTGCATCCAGATGCTTACAGTCTACATATTTAGTTCACAAATCCATATCCAACCCCTCATGTCGCTATCGACTTGCCTCAAAGACAGCCTCTGGTCACGATCAACCCACACCAGTATAACATTTAATTTGTAGTTATCTCAATCTAATCAGCTTTTAGATCAAATCTTACTTATTTTCAGATTCAATTACATTACTATTTCTACATGCAATTTGATTATCAATCCTTTATATCACTTTTTCTTTTAAATGGGGGTTGACATCCACCAAGGAAGTTAACGCTTCTTAGATCCACTTTGATGGGAACCCCCACATATCTTATCTAATAATTTTTATTTAGTATCTTTGAGTTGCAAAGTCATCATCTTGCGCAAGAGAAAGTATCAATCACTTCAAGCACCATATCCACCACATCGCATCCGAGGTAAAATAAACCTCAAGAATTTCGAGTTGTGTACTTTATTTATTAGCTAGCTCATTAAATTGAATCAAATTAGAAAATACTACAACATACGCATGAAAGAAAATTTGGAGTTACGGATCAAGGATTTGGATGCAAGAAAATATCGGTTTTTGTTTGATGCAGATGAACCTTGGACACATGCTTTATATTGTTGGTGTGATGGTGTTGTGTGTAGTTATACTTTGGAGTACACTATGTCTACGTATTCTTGTCTAGAAGTTGCTGAGTTTGAATTTTTGCATGAGCCTAGAGGATCTTACATTCGCATTATTCCTTTGTCAATTAAGATCTTGATGGTGGTGCTAAGTTTAGAGTACCTACTAATGGCTAGTTAAACATACCACCACATGCAAGGCAGGAGCAAGTGTGGTGAAAGATGGTAGAGCTTGTGGAAAAAAGGTAGAGAGAATAAAGGTGGCTTAAGAACAATGAAGTGTGGGAGAGGGAATTAGCAAAGAAGTGTGAAATTAAGGAGTCTGTGGATTTGTGGAGGATGATGTCTCATGAAGGATTTGAATCTCACGTGGAAGACATGGAGTTAGAGCATTAGGATCTACCCTACTTAAGGAAAGCGTAGTAGATAATCCCCTCTTGATTTTGATGAGAATGTGTTTAATAAGGAAATATTGAGGACCATGGGTGTGCATCTGATCCCACCTAGCAACCTAGCCCTTGCACTTGTTATTAGTGTTTCGAAGTAATTTCGATAAATAGGTTAGTATAGGTAATATAGTGGTTTCGTAGATACCATTTCCCTTTGAATAAAGAAGTACATTAGGAAACACATTCATCTATGGCATCACAAGAGACAAAATATTTTATATTTAGAGGACTAATTTGAGAAATATTTTTAGTGCATCATCGACAAAGTGTGAGTGTGTAGAACATTGGGAATACATCTGGAAGTACCAAAACTTCACAGACTATGGAAGTTCATTTTAGTACTACTATTAGGATGCAAGGAAGTACATCCAATGGTCTAGCACCCACCGCAGGAGGTGATTCAGAGGATTAGGAGGCTCAGGATCAAGTAGATGAGGTGGTTCTGTTAGTGGAGGAAATACTGGAGGGGATTCTGGTTTTGGATCTAGTAGACAAGGTCTCGCACCCTCATCAAACATAATAGGTTTTTTTATAATATTTCTTTTGTACACAAGTGAAAGTTGTTATGACATGTTAAGGGAATTACAACTTCATATAGGAATGTGATTCAATTTAGTACTACTCTTTAAGGGTGTGCACATAGTTGTTATAGAAAGTATGACCCACATTAGATTGTGGTGTATTATGATGCTTTGTGCTCTATTTTTATCCGAGTTCCACATCCCTAAGTTTAACTAGAAGAGTATCAGCATGCTTAAGGACATTAACCAAGGCTTAGATGAAATCATTCAAGAATATGACGTGTGTTTTAAGACTTTTCTGTCAAAGTTGTCTTATGATATAAATCCTAGTCATTATGCACAATGGTTTTTTTATGGGTTTTTGACTCCATTCGAAAGGTGTTATCTCATTAGACCTTTTAGATCTACGCAACACTTTGAAGTAAGCTTTGAACACTAAGGTAGTTGGGAGTGTGGACACTAGATTAAGCTCATTTCTTGAAGCAAAAATTGTTCCAATGGTAAAATAGTTGGAGAAGGTCTTTGATAATTCAAATCATGAGATGCGTAGTGGGATATGGTGTATAGATTGTGAGGTTGAAGGAAATACTAAAGATAGTTTCCCTCATAATTTAGTGTGCACCATGTTGTTGGATTGTGAGATTTGTCATTTGGACCATGATGCAAGTAGATGTCCTCTTTTGTAGTGCGCAATATGAAAGAATGTGTCTATGTATTGTAATATTTACAAAACCCATACTCATGACACCGTTATTTGCAAATTGATAGATCATATACACGAATCGATTGAAACTAGTGTGTGCTAGACTGGTGTAGTAGGTAGATCTAAGGAACAAGGAGAATAACATAATGAAGGGCATAGTAATGGGGATAACAGAATAGAGGCTTCCGTGGTGGATATAGAGGTTGAGGTCATGGAAGTGGAAGAGGAGGATTTCTTAGAGGAACTTGTTTTACATGTGGATATCTTGATCATTATCAACGCAAGTGCCCTCAGAATTTGGTTTTCTCATGGTGTGGAAAATAACAAAAATTTGAAGAATGTCTAGACTTGTATGAGCATAGGAAAAAATAGTACAACTAAGACAAGGGAGAAGCTATGATTAAGATACAATGTGCAAATGGAGATCAATGGATGTTAAAGGTTAGAATAAATTTTGAATTATAACATGTGCTAGTTACCACACAAGTTGAGGTTATGCACACTTGTTAGCCAAAGCATAAATCGACTATAACAAAGCAAGAAGTGATTAATATCAAGTACCTTGCTGTTTAACATAAAAAATAAGTTTACCTAGAGACTATGGATGTTATCAAGAATCTGCAAGGATAAATTCAAAGCTTGAAGGGGCAGGCACATGTATTGGATCACGTTAAGAATGTTGAAATCCCATAGAATGACTTAGATTACTTTAAATAAGTATGTCAAATTTTGTGCCTAGAGAACATAATCCCTTTATTAGGAGAGTAGTTGAGAGAAAAAGTATCACACATAAGTAATAAGAGTGAGAGGAAGATACTCCATGAAAATCTACCTCCCCATAATCATGAGTATGATAAGGAGATTACATTGAATGTGATTATTGATGGATGGCTTCTGAGAAACATTCTAATAGATATATGTGCAAAAGTTAATGTACTCACGTTGGATGCTTGGAATCAAATGGGAAGACCACCATTACAACCTTCTTTGAATGTGTTGTATATGGAAAATAGAACTAGGTCCAACCCTATTGGGGTGTTTAAATATGTGACTATTAGGATTTAGGGAGTCATGTTTACTTGGGAATGTCAAGTATTGGAGCTCACGAGGCGGATAGTTTCCCATCGTTACTTGGGGTCCCCCGGTTTTATGCGAATAATGTAAATTTGTGCTTCAAAAAGGGGTACATTAGCTTTGATAACAAAGAAGATTGTGTCATTATACCTTTGATAGATGCAAAGGTTGTGTCATATTTTGAGCCTTTGAGTGAGGAAGAATTAAACAACATATACATGCACATAATCAGAGACCCTAAGGTAATTGAACCATCTAAGGAAGGAGTGATACAATGGGATGATGATCATTTAGTTAGTGATACTACAAGTATTGTTTGTGACAACTAGGTACATAAAACCTATGAATCAATTGGGTGAGAGGTTAGGAACATAGTTACTTGCATGATCAGGTTGCACATGGTTAGGCATTTAAGTTATAACCAAGTACCTCATTACATTGGTGAAGGAAACCCTAATGTATTTTTGTGTGACATGGAATCCCAATGGAAGGTGGAGGGTGACAAAATAAATATGCTAGTTTATACCCTACACAGGATAATAATACATTAGTGGGACACACATAGAGATAACTTGTTATAATGGTGCGAGGTGAGAATCACCTTTTCTACTAGGTTTCTAAGGATCAATGTAACTTCATAGATATATAAATTCTATGGTAATTACCCTACTTCACACCACATCCAAAAATTGAGAGACTTTGGATAGAGGGGAAGGAGACATTATCACCATCACTCTAGGTACATAAGTTCTACACAACCCTCAGTGGTTGTGCACATGCATGGTATGTCCATGCAAAATTAAAAATGGAAATAGTTAATTGGCAAGAAATGACCTCAGGTATGATTCATAATTTTTATTATTTTTCTAATAAACCTCCAGTCAATGAAGCATTGCATATTATGAAGCACCTTACTTTGGGAGATAGCGTGAAGGTTGAGGAACTTCTGTTAGACATGTTTGGAGAGATGGATTTAGCAGATGCCTTAACCTTGAAGAGACTAAAGAAGAAGAAATGGTTTGCGCCTGGGAAGAAAAAAGGAAAAGGGTAAACTGGTATTCATAGTAAATGATGATGATGATGAGGATAATAACTTAGATTTTAACCACACTTAAGGTATGCATGAGGTAATGGACACAAGAGATGAGAAGGCACATTCATATCATGAGCCCGTGAAAATGAAGAAGGTTAGTATTGAATGTATGCAAAGCCCAAAGAGGCTATTACTTGTGATTATTGGTTTAAGCGGGAGGTGGCTAATATTATTGAACTCTTGCATGAATTTCAAGGCTTATTTACATGAGGCTATGATGAATTAAAAGGAGTGAAGCCTTATTTAGGTGAGATGATAATCAAAATTTAAGAATGCACGTGCCTAGTTAGGAAGAGCCCTTACAAGATAAATCCTAATCTACACATCAAGGTGAAGGAATAAATTTATAATATGCTCAATTCTAGAATAATTGAGCTCATTGAGGAGTCGAGTGGGTTATCCTGATGGTAATAAGCATAAAGAAAGATGGTAGGATAACGATCTATGTGGAATACAAAGAGTTGATTGTTGCTTGTGTCATAGACCCTTTCCCCATACCTTTTACTAAGGATATCCTTGAGCGAGTTGTAGGTCACGAGATTTATTTTTTATAGATAGATTCTCATGTTATCACAAGGTGCATATCTCTAAAGAAGATCAATTAAAGAAAACTTTCACCACCAAGTGGGGAATTTTTGCATACATAGTGATTCCTTTTGGACTAAAGATTGAACTCCGTAGTTATTTCGTACATTATTGTGTAAGCTTTTCAGGACTTCATTCATAAATTTTTACAGGTATATCTAGATGATTGGACAATGTATGGTTTGGTTAAGGATCATTGTGACAATTTGAGGCTTATGTTTGAGAGGTGTAAGAAGTTGAGAATCTCTCTGAATATTAAGAAATGTATCTTTACGACACCTTTTGGAACTTTTCTTGGGAATATTATTTGTAAGTAGGGGTTGTTAGTAGACCCAACTAAGGTTGTTATGATCTTGGGATTGGAATAACCTAACAATCAAAGTGAAGTGTATGGCTTTATTGGTTATATAGGGTATTACAGGAAATTCATTAAGGATTATTGAAAGATTTTCATGCCCTTGGAGGAAATTTTGAAAGATAAAGGAAAATTGCATTGGGGTGAGGCACAAAAACAAGCGGTTGAAACATCAAGGAAAGGTTGGCCACGCACCTATTTTGAGGTTTCCTTCATGGGAAAAACCATTCCATGTTCATGTGGATGATTCTGGGATGGTAATTGACACCATATTAACACAACCAGAGAAGGAATTGTAGACCACCCTATTTTTTTGTAAGAAGGAAGTTGACACCAGCTGAAGAAAACTATACAACTACTGAGCATGAAGCTTTGTCCATGATCTATGTACCACACAAGTTTAGAAAATACTTATTGGTGAAAAAAATTATTTTCTTCACAGATCATATGGCACTTAAGTATTTGGTCAAAAAACATGTTTTACAAGGGTGCATTTACAAGTGGATACTACTATTTCAAGATTTTCAGTTTATAGTGATTGTGAAACTAGGAAAAAGTAACTCAAGGCCTGATCATTTGTCAAGAATCAACTCTGGCAAGGATGCGTAGAGCATTGAGGAAACAATGCCAAATGCACCAATATTTAGATTAAATCATGCGGCCACTGCACTAGCATACATTGCGGTATTTTTGCACATTGGAAAAACACCTGCAGGAATGAAAACTTTATAGAAGAAACATCTTGTAATATGCACGACACCTTACCAAGTTATAGGTGGATATTTTTAGAAATTAAGTCATGAAAATTTTTACACCCATGTGTACTTGAGCATGAGCACGAGACAATAATGGAATAATCTCATGGTAGAATTATAGTAGGTCATTATGCAAGAGATGCAATCGCATGCAAGATTATGATGGTTGGCATTTAGTGGGAAATTTATACAAGGATATTAAATAATATGTCAAGGTGTGTGATCGTTGTTAGCTCCTTTGGAAGCCTAAATATAGATATGAGATTCTTTTGATGCCTATTGAAAGTGCTAAACTTTTTGAGAAATGGGTGATTGAATTTGTAGGTCCTATTTCCCCACCCACGTGTAGGATTGGTGCACACTATATTATAACTTGTACATAATATCTAACAATGTGGTGGGTATAAGCAACACCTACAAAAAAAGTACATGGCCACTACAGTACCAAGATTTATATTGGAAAACATTATCAACAGGTATGGATGTCCATTGAGCTTGACAAGTGATAGGGGAAATCATTTTCTTAATGAGACCATTAGAATTCTTTTGATGATTTTATGGTGGCGCACCACAAGATAACACCCTATCACCTATAAGCCAATGGTACTATTGAGGCTTTCAATAAGATTCTAGGAAACACATTGACAAAAATATGTGATGTTGAAAGGAAATACTGGGATGATAAAGTGTCTATTTTACTTTGTGCATACAGAACAACTTATAAATGATTAAACAAGGCCACACCCTTTTAGTTGGTGTTTGGTGTGGAGGTTGTATTTCCTATAGAATTTATGTTTTCATCCCTGTATATTACATGCACAAGAGGATTGGATGATGAACAAGATGTTGTTGAGCACATAGACAAACTAATGTAGTTGGATGAGTGGTGTGCTATTTCTCGGTGGAGCCAAAAGAAAGAAAAACAAGACAGAAAGCATGGAATGATAGAGATATTCAAAATAAGGAATTAGAGGTGGGAAAGATGGTTCTTTTGTATGATTCAAATTTTACGTGCCACCCTAGGAATTTGAAATTTCATTGGTTGGGCCATTTGTAGTAATGAAGATACTTGATTCGGCGCTTATCGATTACATGCATTTGATAGCACTTATTTTCCTAGTTACTTGATGGGAATAGGCTGAAGCCTACTATAAATAAGTCTTCTTGGTGTTTATAATACAACAAGATTTCCACTTAGATTAGGTTTCCCTTTCATGTATTTTATTTTCATGTGTTTCCTTTCATCGTTGCCATGTTTTGTCAATTCAGTTCATTGTTTTGTTTTAATAAGCATGCTTGTACACCAAGAGCTGATTACTATCTATTGAATTTATGCACAGAGTACCACACATAATTTGAGTGTGGGGTGGATTAGAAAGAATAATTTATTGGTACTTTGGTAAAGGCTCGAGTTGAGGTACTTAAAGAAAATTTCTCATATTGAATACCATGCGTAGTGTAACACAAGGTAGGAAGCAGCATGGGAAACTACTTGGTATGAGGCATAGTGTTTTTTTTACTTTGGCGTAGGTGGGAATGCGTAAGGAGGTCTCGTGTCCGATAAGTAGTGGGTGCGCTAGAAGGTTACGATTGGAAGTGCGAAGAATATGGCACAACACACGAAGAGTTAAAGGGTGGAATTGATGTTGGGTACGGGGTGGTTGAGGAGAAATTAATGTAGAAAATTTTGAAAACATATATAAAGGAAGGTGTTTGCAATGTTATTTTTACCTTGCATCCTTTGATTTTTGAGTTATTAAGTGTGAAAAATATTGGAAGTGTGAAGATAATTTGATCGAGTGGAAAACCAGTGATTTCGAATCATGGAATTGACATAGCTCCGCATGGAAGGGCGTTTGAGTTATTTAGGCATGTGTAGAGGGAAGGTTCATAGGTTAGGGTTTCAAGGAAACATATTTTAATCTAGGGCACTAGGTGTTCAAAGTAGCAATGGAGATCAAGGAGTGTGAGGATAAGGTAGTAAAGAGTTTGTAATTTTTCAAAGAACATTTTTAATTTAAGAATAATAATGGCACAAAATAAATCTCGAGCCATTATGAAGGAGATTGAGAAAGCACCACATGAGTGGTTTGCAGAAATGAAATACCTAGAAGAGGTTCTCAAAGGAAGATAGTTGAAAATGTAAAATTAGTGACTTCAATCATCGAACAGAGCATACCTGAAGGATATAAAGGAAGATATGGTATTGAACATGAACAAGAGAACCACGAATGGATAAAGGCTTTACAAAAATAGCATTTAAAAACTATTAGAAAGCATTGGGGTTACGTATTTTTTTATTTTTCATTCTTTAGCAAGCTTGATCATCTGTACCAATGGCTCATGTCATGCGTACATGAATATTACTTCTATTTTACTAGAAGGAGAATGAGGATTATGGAAAAATTGATGTAGAAGGTTACATTTTTGCATAAATCGATGAGTATATTTTTAGTGACCCTTCTAATGATGATGGAGTGGAGGTGACATCCACTTTGCATTTAAGTATCACAAAGGAGGTTGGGCCTTTAATGTTGCAAACATAAAAGACTGAGCTACAAGGGTAGCGGCATGACTAGTTAGCTACAAGTTGGGCGCTTGAGAGAGATAAAAGGAGGTAAACAAGTGATGGTCGTATATATAGAAAAAATGGAAAACAAGACGTATTATAACATGGTAAGCTATATTGTAAAAGTCATAGTGGAAGAAGTGCACATCCAGTGAAAAAGGTGAGATGATAACTTAGGGTGTTATCTTTCTCCTTATTGTATTTTATGAAATTGGTGTGTCCGATGGGCGGAAGGAAAATATGTGATTGTCCCCTTTGGAAAATAAGTCACCTGTGAAGAATTTATTGAGCTTTACATGCCAAGGAACTATAAGAGGAATATATATACAACACAAAGTGAAGTGGTATAAAAGAATGTGTGATGCATTGAAGGGGAATGATGCATCCCTAGAGAAATACCCAATGTTTTGGAAGGTCAAGAAGAGTTCATGACATATCAAAACTTCTATTTGGGGTGCTTTTACATGAAGACAAGTGAGAATATCCGTTGGTGTAAGTTTCCTTTCACTTTTACTACTCTTTAATTTAATGATTTGGTGAACCAGATGCATAACACATGAAATTTATAATTTGATGTTGATAAGTTGGAAAAAGAAATTCATATTCTATGCAAAACTTATGTCTACCCTAATAAAGAGGCATATGTGGAGACAATGGAATGATAATATAGATATCACTCTAGAGGTCATGGTTGTGGGACAGATAGAGCCCATGCACGTGTATGTGTACTTGAGACCAAGGTTTAAGGATGGGAAAATTATTACAGAAAGGAATTGTCCACTTTGTCACAGTTCTCCTAAAGGAAAACAAATTGTGGATACAAAGAGGCCACTTAAAGATTCACTCCCAGAAGGAAAAGTAGGACTTAGAGAATGTCCTTGAAAGAGAAGAAGAAGTGAAAGAAGACAATACCACACCGGGATCATGGCGAAAAAAAATACATAGGGAGAAAAAGAATGCAGATGTGGGCATCGGTACTTCAAGCTTGTGAGGAGGTCACCTTGCATAACGGCCATAAAGAAGGATAAAGAAGAGGAAAAATAAGGCACAGCTTTTGTGCCTGTGAAAGATAGTGATGAGGAGGGGTCATCAGACAAGTCCATGCACCAGGATGTCTCTTTGTGTAGCCTTAAAGTTAGAGAAGATTAAAGGATCGACGTTGGGAAACCACAATTTTATACATACATACACAATGGAAGTGTACAAGAGTGTGAAGAAGAAATCTATGCTAGAGGGGATATAGAGAATGAAGATAGTATTGAGTAGGCATTCGGTGGCCTAGACGCCTTAATTGGAAAGGGAATAAAGAAGTCATTTGGAGCACAAGAGCATACAAATGAGTGTGCTAATGGGAAGAATCAGGAGGATATGGTGTAAACACCTGAGTTAGGGTACATCAACAACCCTATAAATATTATTTGTGTGAGGTTCCAGAGAACTCTTTCCCTAAAACAATTATATGGATGGGAGATAATGGACCCAAAGATGGAAAACACATGCACAAGGAAACATTGGTCTTGGGATATGTAGAATCATCTGGATGAGCTTGAGTACAATGTTTGCGAGGAGTCATGGGCCACTAAATGAATGAAGAAGGATCTGAATTAGAAAAATGTTAAAATCAAGCCCATAAAGTTCTCTGATGAGCAGGAGAGAAATTCACTAGCAAAGATAGTTTTAGAGGTCGCACACTAGAATGTTGATAAGGTGGCTACCTTGAGAACTATTATGGAGGATAAAAAGGACAAGGAAGAGGAACTAGAGGGCTTGAATAAGGTGAAGGAGAGAGCATAAAATAGATCGGAGACCTACCTTGAGATAGCCAAGGAGATTGGAGAGGAGATTCTGAAGGCACAAACACAATATGAGAAACATGTAAGTGGTAACTTTCCATCATCCCTGCATTATTTTAGGAACTTAGTGCACTTTTTTTTTGGATGACAGGACTAGAACATATGGCCCAAGATTATAAGAAATAGCTGTAAATAAAGAGAAAGAGGTTGCAGTTGACAAAGATAGAGTGAAGAAACAAATAACACGTAATATAGTTTAATATTATGCCCTATTGAAAAAAATTTAAGAATTAAATAATGCATACTTGGTAGTAAATATGTGTGAAGATCCAGAGCTGATCATTAAAACAAGGACATTGGTTGAAGAGAATGAGGTCCTTGTCACAAAGAAAAATGAGACTCTGGGACATGAGGAGAGGCTAACATTGTTAGCAGAGAAGCGCGATGCACTCACAACAGCTCAAGATCCTCACAAGGAGAAAATAAAAGAACTTGGGAAACTAATAGCATGAAGAATAGACATGATGGACAACATGAATTTAGGTTTGGTGAATTTTCTCAAAGTACTGAAGCACAAGGGTGATGATATGACAATGGATGAAATGGATGTTGTGCTTGGCGACATTCCTACTCGAGACAAAAAAGGGACTCGATGATTAGAATGAGTTAGAAGCAGACATTAAGAACGAGTACCCTGAAATTTTGTTTCCTGTAGAAGAATAGTGCCCAAGTTGTTGAAGTATTCTTACATCCTTTCATTTTTGTACAGTCATTCTTTACTTCATTATTCTTTATTCTTTGGAGAGATAAGGTATGAGTACCCATTTTTAGGGGCAAAATGACATTAGTGTGGGGTAATGTTGGCTTGGTAAAATATTACCAATGTATCAAAGGTATATGGTAGTGGCGTGTGATAGGTGCGGAAGGTTGATGATTTACGCCCGCGAGGTTTCACACCCGAGAAGGAAAAAGTTTGGGACTTAGCCATTTTGACATACACGGGATAAAATAGGATGAAGTGTAGAGAACATAAGGATAAGAACAAAAAGACTTCTCATCAAAGGAAATCTATTTTTGGAGAAAGTAGAAGATCAAGAGACATGTAATGTTAGAGCTAATAATAGGATTGGATCTAGAGTTAATTATAGATAATATATTATTAGAAAAAGCTTACATGCTTATTTAGTTATCTTTGTATGCACACATGGCTATTTTGAGCATGCAACCTATTTTAAGAGTACATGGGTAGTGAAGGGAAATTTCCCACCCCTATATATATATATGAATTTATTTACACATATTAGATGTCATGGTATGACTGTCTCTGTAATAGACTTATGTTGCTAGTATGATTGGTGCACATGACTGACTCTGTGATGGTACTTATGATGTATTCAGCTACGGTTTATCATGATTTAATATAATGGATCGTTATGGATGGATATTGATTATTGATGTCTCTATTCATGGTTATTGTATGGTGAATCTGGTATTAATCCTTATGTGATCTATATGTTTTCTTATTATGTGTGTTTCCAAATTGAGCTCATAGATCTGATTGTTAGAATGGAATATGCACTTTGAGTGTGATTATTATGAATATACATGCTAGTACCCTGGTAAGACAGTAATAAAGAGGGACCTAGTTCTTTTGCACACTTTGGGTGAGCGCTCGAGATCTATCCGAGTGAAGGTCCAACACGCCTAGGGTTTTGAGTGGGAAAATAAAACTACAAAGGAATTGGTCTTTGTTGTGTTGTAAAGTGATGTCTATAGAAAGATTTTTAAGTTGGTCTTCATCCTCTTCATTAGAGATGATATGGAAAGGATTTATTTCCTTCCATTGAAAGGGATATAATTACAATGTCGTGTTCCTACCATTATTTGAAAGAGGGGAGGAACAAGAAGAGGTGTGATATAAAACTCAACCCTTAGTAAAGTGAATGCTAAGATGGAAGAGGGGTAAAGAAGGAAATGCATGACCTTTACCAAAATTATTTCTAAGAGGAGGAGGAAAAAAGGGTTAGTTGATTACCCAACTCTTAAATAAATGAGAGTTAAGAGAAAATGGACTAAAAGGGGTGAGATGTTCTCATTTCCATAACAAAATGGATTTTAAGGGAGAAGAGACTTGACAAGGTGAATGCGATCAAATCTTAACAAATGAGTGATAAGAGTGATGAAGAGATGTGAAAATAGTAAACTCTTAACAAGATGAGTGTTAAGAGGAATGAAAAAGGGGGAGACTTCACAACACTTAACAAAATGAGTGATGTTAAGGTGGAAGAGACTTAACAAGGTGATGAGAGATGCTCAACTCTTAACAAAAGTGTGTTAAGGGAAGAGACTTAGGAAATGTGATGAATTTTCTCAAATTTTAACAAGGTGGGTGTTAAAAGAGGAGACTTAAGAAGATGATGAAAATTATCTATTCTTAACCAAATGTTTGTTAAGAGGGAAGATACTTAACAATGAAGGATGTAAACTCTTAACAAAAAATTGTTAAAAAAGGAGAAAAAAAGAAATTGGTGCACTAAAAGAATGAAAAAGAGAATTTTGTAACAAAAAGTGAATAAATGACAATGAAAAATGTCCAAATATCATGAAAGTGGAGATAAGAGACAGGGGAAGGTGATTGATTAATGATCTCAAAGTGAAGAAAATTGAATGCTTTAAAGAGAGAAGTGATCAAATGTTGAGGATGTCGAAAATGCAACAAAGTGAATGCAAATTATGACGATGCACGATGATGGGGAGAGAGATATTGAGGATGTCATCAATTCAAAAAAGTGAATGTGAAATGTGATGACGTAAGATGAAATACTTAGAGTTCAACAAGATAATATGAAACGTAAGACTTATGACAAAGAAAGATAAAGGTGATCAAGATGGTGATTAACCATGATAAAGAAAGTATCACAATATCAAGACTTAGATGAACAGATGCAAATACTCAAGTGTGGATATGGATGTCTGTAACCTAATACTTAGAGATGTTTACAAAGCAATAAGGTAGATGAGAGATAAAATGTGAATGACAAGAGTGAAACACAAGTGTGTAACACATGAGAAAAATGAAAAAAAGATGTTTGTGAAATTTTTACTCTACCTTATATTGTCTTGGACAAGGTGTGGCTTCTAGGTGGTTCACTCAACTAGGTGTCAAAATATACCCAAGTGAGTGTGGTGCTATTTCTAATTTTCATATTTTCTTTACCCCCTTTCAAACAATGATTAAAGATATTTCTTAAATGAATCACACTGAAGTCACCACTAAGGATATCCAAGACTCTAATCTCATAAGGTACACTAATTGGTTGGGATGGGGTACCCATTTTATCATCCAATTCCTCAATGTACTGACTACTTTGGGGTTCATGTGGTACTCCTCAAGTGAGTTTTATGGCTTATGCCAAAGCACTTCCCATAGTTATGGCGGTTGGGTAATAGCCTTATCAACCATGCATATAAGTACAATGTGTAGTGTTTATTTTATCTTGATTAAAAGATACCTTACACATAATGAATTAGTAGTTTGATTAACTCACAAGAAAGGAAACCTACAATTAGTAGTTTTGAGTTTGGTCTTCGCAATATGGTCTTGCAGACAAGTTTTAGAATTTTTCTTGATGTAGAAAAAGAGAAAAAATTAAAAACCACACAACCACATTTTTTATTCTGAATATTTCTTGTAAAAATCACAAGAGAAGAGCATACACATGGAAGGTGTTACAAAAACTTCACAAAAACAAAAATAATGACTATGCAAACACATGCAAAAACACGTTGCAAATTTTTAGTTCACATTGAAAAATGAGTAAACATATACAAAAATTCAATAAAATGATACAAAAGGGGATATAAACATCAAATAACCCTAGATTAGAAACTTTCACAATTAGTCTATATGAAGAAAGTAATGGAAAAAATTGTTAAAATGGTTTGAAACAATTAAATGGTGATAAAAACCTCTAAACAACAAAGTAAAGTGACTAGAAACGTCTAGGAACCCTACACGATAAATGTTCACAATTAGTCTAGGTAAAAGTGATGAAAAAGGGTGAATTTAAAGGTCCTAATTAAGGTTAAAAATGCCTAATTTAATAAAATAAATAAATTAAAAAAATTAAATAAAATAAGTTAATGTAGTGTAAAATGCCTAATGTCAATTAATTAATCTAAGGAATTAATTAAAAACCTAATGAACTAACTAATTTAAAAAATAACTAAATTTGAGTTAATTAAAATATTAGTTAACAAGATCAAACATATAATACACATATTAAACATAATTCAATAATAAAAATGATTAGAATAAAACCCTAAACCTAAGTTTTAACCTATAGGCTAACCTAATCGCATAAACAAAAAAACTATAAACTAAAAATAATAATAAACCTAAAAAAATAAAACTCTTAGTAGGTTGTTTCGACGGTTATATGGTTTAATGCTCAATTTTTGGTTTTTGTTTTGTGTGGGTTAGCAGGAGCAAGTGATGCTATGGGATGACGGTGGAGCTCGGGTAGTGATTTTAAAGGCTTCATGATGTTGGGTGATAGTGGAGGGATTATGGGAGGAAGTAGTGAATTTGGGTGCGAGGGTAGGGTGTGTTGTAGGTTGGAGCTTGCAGCAAAAGGGGGATGAGAAATGGTAGTGGAAGCGTTGGGTTGAACATGGTAAGGAGGACAAGTGGTGAGGTTTTGGGATCCGGGATGTGGGTCGAACTCCACGGGGAGGGGGAGAGAGGGGTCCACGTGGAGGGGTGGGTAGGGGGTCCACGAGGGGGTCGGGGTTTAGGATATCGATATGGGTCTTCGGGATCAATGTCAACATGGGGTTGGGATCCGGGGTAGGGGGATAAAGGGTAGGGTGTAGGTCGGAGAGCTCGGGTAGTTAGTAAAATGGGTGGCTCAAGTAGTTAGGAGTAGGTGGGGTGACCAACTCGGGGGTAGGTCATGGGGTTAGGAAATAGGGAGGGGAATGAACTAGATCGACAAAGTTGGGGTCGAGCTAGAAGGGGAAGGGGGTAAACAACCTAGGGTTTAAAAAATTGGTTTATGATTATTATTTTTTGGCTAAGTTTTTTGACATAATGTAATATTTTTATTGTTTTTGTGCATGATTTTTAACAAGGTATAGTAGTTATAAGTTTTTTTAGCTATGACTAAAAATCTAGCGAAACTTAGAGGAAAATCACCTTGAAACACAAATGAGATCATATTTTTAAAATGATTTTGAACTCATAAATTGCAGAAAAGACCTAAAATCAAAATAAAATTTGTAAAACAATAATATGAAGAGTGTGTTATATTGTTTTTTTATTTTGTAAACTATCATTAACTTTCTAAATGCTCCCAGGAACTTGCACAACAACACACATAACAACATAAAAACACTAATAACACACCAAAAACAAAATTAATCAAACAAATATTGAAAAATATATGTACAATTCCCACCAGAATGCCAAAATGAAAGCAGGGAAAAACAATAGTAAATGGAAGACAAACAAGCAACTACAAACCTACCCGTAGCTTTCTAATGCAACCTTGATGTAATATTGTGTTAAGCGTTTAAGCTTGTGTAACCTTTTCATAAATTGACTATGGATAATCTTGGGAATGATCTCTAAACATAGATTGTGACCATGCTACGAGCAGATTTAGCTTGGATTATTGCTTCCAAAATTAAAAAAATTGGATATCAAAATGGAAAAAGTAATTGTGTTGTGAATCCAAGAGGTTTTTAAGAGGATAAGCTTTCATTTTATACAAAGCTAAGTTGGTTGGAAGTTGGTTACATATAGTTTAATGCACATGTTATTTTTAGCATTTGAGGAAGTTGTGGCAATTCAAGGGAGTTAAATGTTATTTAGGGGCAGTAAAGTGGTTTAATTGAAAATTTTACATCCGGAAAGGTGGTTGTACGTGCAATTGAATCACCCCCACCTTTCTATGATTCTAGAACTTAGCAGAGTTGACTAGACTAGTGAAGTGGATTCCATGTGGAGTTGAATGGGATGAGGAAGTGGAGTCCAAGTGGTTGATATAATATGCACACTAATTAAATAATAAATGATAATTAAACTAGCTATAGGGGTACTAAGAATTAAGTTAATTAATCTAAAGGATTACACGTATATGATTAATCAATCATAAAGGGGTATAAACTAGGATGCATTGGGATATTTTTAGGAACGTGTATGATTGATTTTGGGGTGTCTTAAATTTATAGCACAATATTCCTCTTGATATTTAATGTACAATCAATACCTAAGGCATTAATAGATGAAGGAACATATTTTAGGGCGTGGATGTGATTGTTGAGGGAATAATCATTACCTAGGACCCCATCCCCTTCCTTTTTTTCTATAACCTATGGCCCGAGCCTCTACTAGATTTATAAATTGGTATTTTTCATGTTGTCTCTTATGAAAACAATACAATATGGGAAAAATATTAAAAATCAATGCAATATGACAAAACTATAAAAATAATACAATTTGAAAAAAATACATATACATAGACATTATCATTATTGGGGTTATCCACTTTACACAATACCTCCTTATATTCTTATTACTCATATTATACATGAGATAATTACAAATACACATATTCGATGGAAGATCATACACATTATTTGTAGCTTCTTAATCCCTATACATGGGGAAACCTACAACATTTGGGGCATTTCGGGCATCTTACATACAAATATTGATTTAAATCATATATTTTGCACTAATCCATTAGTGATATAGAGCTTGTATTTCTTATCTTTCACTACCTTATATCTTAGGACATGTGGTATCATGTGCATCATTCAACAATTACATTGTTTACTTTGTAGTTTGGTTTGACATTCTCCATGCTTAATTTTTTTAATCTTAATACATTTTCATATTGTTTTATTATTCATTCATTACATGTTTTAATATTTATTTGACTACTATTGGCCCTAGGCTCTTATTTATACTCACACATTATCTAATACATTATTTTCTTTACACACACCTTGTTTGCTACCTTATTTGCATTGTACACACATTGTCTAATATATTACTATCTTTGCATAACACACTTATTTTATACATATGGTTCTTAGAACACATATTTCTTATAAAAAAAATCTTCGAGACATATTATTGTTTATGAAAAATGTTGAATACATATTTATTGAGACACATTATTTAAAACACATTTTCTTTGCAACACATTGCTTAGTACACACATATTCCTTGTGAGACATTGTTGATTGATACATACTTGTTTAACACATAGATTTATTACAATAAATTTATTGACATATTATTTCTTGAGACATATATTGATCGACACACTTGTTAACACTTTGTAGACACCAAATTTTGGTATGCTTGTCCCCCATCTTGCATTCGCTCCCCTTCATTATCATTTTACACCATCACATCCCTCTTCCTATTCAAATTCCTATTTCCTCCTACATCCCATTTATTTCATTTAATTTCCCACTTTCCTATCTTTATCCCATCATATACCCCTAATCACATTTTATTAATCCCTAAACCCATCTATTACCCTAATCACATCCCTAAACACCCCATTTATCATCCCTAGACTCCCATATACCCTCATTCAATGTATTTTTACCCTCCAACCACCTTTTATCATCCCTATGCAACCCTAACCCGCCTAAATAGATCACAACCCTAATTCTACCCCCTTGGCCTCCTTGTATCATGTTGTGCATCATCTCCACTACCCAAATAGAAATTAAGTCACAGGTTGATAGTGACCCTAGCGGGTTGTTGGCGACCCTATAAGTATACCTCTACCCACTCCTCAAGAGGATTAAATTTTGGATTTTTGGCCCTCTCATGAGTTTTCTTTGGTTCCTTTTCTTCGATCGGATATCATCAATTTGGAACCATCTTGGAGTGTAGACACCAATTTTTGGTATCACTTGCCCCTCACCCCATGTTTGCTCTCTATCATATTTTTCATACATACCTCTCTTCTACTTTCAAATTTCCTTTTTCCCTCATAAATTCAATTAGTTCATCCCTAATCATGTTTAGTTAATTCTAAACCCCCATTTAATTCATTTCCTCATCTTAAATCCTCCATTTTATCCTTTCTAGGCTACCATTTAATGATTTCACCTCTCTGTGGACTTTATTTAATAATTTACACCTTTCACCTACTCATTTACTCACCCTAAGCAACCCTAATACCACATCAATTGGGCTTCTTTTCTCGAGTTCACCATCTTCCCACTTTGCCTAAATGGACGGGTCCCTACAATCGGTAATGAACTATTTGATTCTTCGTCAACCCAATAAAGCTACCACTACCCTCCTCTCATGATGTAATTTTGGAGTGTTCAAGATTTATTTTGATCTTCCTTTCATTCTTGAGTATCTTTAAAGCTACCACAACCATCTTGGAATCTTCTTGGAGATTGTGTGCTTCAACTTTGGATATTTGGGGAGATCTCTTTTACCTTTGCATACTTTTCTTCTTTATTACAATTTATCATCTATATCTATCAATAATATATTTTTCAGGTTTAGATGTTATTAGAAGTTCTACCTTGTCCTTCTCATCCTTCTTTTTTCATCTACGAGTATTCATTTTATCCCATCCATTTTTGGCCATCTCTAAATCATCCCTAGTCATCATCAATCCACTCTAGATGTTGTCAACCCAACCTTCATTCTATCAGTTTCTATATCATCCAAATCCATAGCCATCATTTTTTTGATCTTGCATCCATCCATCATCTAGATCTTATCATTCTTCCTTTTTGTCATCTCGCATCTATTCTATCCATACCCAGCTTCCACCAACTCAACCCGTTATTCTTCTTACAGATCTTTCTTTATTGCATTCATCATCATTCTTCTTAATTTTCTTTCATCCTTTCTATTTACAATTTATTCTATAGGTTCTACCTTCAGCTCATATCCATATCATCTTCAGATCTAGCTACAAGAGATCTTGCAGGATCTGTTTTTTCTACATTTTCTTCTCATCCTACCCTGTTCATCATCAACTCGGCACTCTATAGTCTCATGTCACCATCGACCCACACAAGTTTGATTTATTTTACATGTAGTTAGATCATATCTCGGGTCTTTATCATACATCTATCCTTTTAGTTCTATTTTAGTTCGAATCAACTACATCCAATTTATCAATATATGATTTTACTTATCTTTATCAAAACATGGGTTGACATCCATCCTAGGAAGTTTTCACTTCTCGGGACTAACTTTTCAGAAACCCTCCCATCCTATTTACTAATCCAATATTTTTCTGTTGATTTCACTTGATTTGTAGGTCACTTGGCTCAATGTAGAGAAGGAATCATCATTTTGTTCTTGTATTCATCGTCATCCCATCTCAAGGTACCTTAAACCCTCGCATATTTGGAGTTACTTATTTTCTTTAGTACTAGTTCACTAATCTAAGTAGGAATGAGGGAATTTGGTCAAAATTTTGGCACACTTAGTGGGACCAACCCTTCTTTGGAAAGTCTTTCATTTTCATTTTCTTTTATTTATAATATATTAACCTCATAGTAAGGAGCGTTGATTTCTTGTTTGCATGCGTTGGATCATGTTTCTTGGATTGCATTTTACTTTCTTTCTTAAAATTAAACATTCAGATAAAAAGGAAAAGTGTTATCTAGGTATTCCTTGTTTTTATTCCACATTTATTTATTTTATCGTATTGCATCACTTGCCTTCTTCTCTCATCAATTATACACATTTTTAATCTAAAAAGATCCCTTTCATTCTTGCTTTAAAATTAGTTCAACTAGGAGGTTTAACACTTTTCATACACTTCATCACACACATCAATTTACACATTACTAAACACTTCTTCCCAGGTGGAACTATTGGGATTTCATTACCCAATAGGAAAGTCACCATGTTGTTCAGATCACATTACAATTTTTTTGTATATTAGTATATTGGCTAAGCACCTAACTCCCTTATCACTATGGGACCGTGAAGTGAGGGGGTAGTCCCCAATACCAAGCCCCATACTAGTATACATAGAAAATTCATGCCTCACGTACCTTCAAGTATATCTAGGAATCCAACATAAACTACCTGAAACCATCTATATATTGTCATTTCCTAGGCACCCTTCCATCCCATTTTTCATTTCTTTTCACATCTCTAATAATCAAGATAGTCAAAAAAATTTCTTGACTTGTTTTATTTAATTAAAAATAAGCATAGTTTTATTTATTGTTTTTTTCATGTTAGTTATCACAAGATCCCAAGAAAAACAAATGGAATAAAACATGTCATCAAACAACATTCCTATTTCCACCATCACCGCCCAAAAACTTCCACACTTAATTTTCTTACCTCGACACCATTGGTTATCTCTTTCATTGTTCCTTAACCCATCATTTCCACTCCCATTCTTAAAAAAACTCAATTGGTCCAACCTAACACTCATGTAAAAACTAATCTCTTCCTTTTTCATCAATATATTCCATCTAGACCAGCAACTCCCTCATCCACCACATCTATCAATGCTTCTAGGCCTCCTTTCATCCCTCATGTGTGTGTGGAATTTCAAGAGCTTCTTGATGCTAATCTAGTTTCTCTTCATGAGTATCTCCTTTGTAATACCACAAAAATCCCCATTGATGGAACTTCTTTGTAAAAATCTACACTTACCATTCCAATCTTAAAGATAAACAAGTCTTCACGTCACAACTTGTTTTATTCTTTCCTAGAGCTACCAATGAACTTGTTATGGACCAATGTGATTTTGATCCTAATCAACCTTCTTCTTCTATCCCTCACAATAATCAAACCACTCAATTGGTGGTCCCCATCCCCCTAATTTTCCTCGTGTCAATACCACTATCACTTTTTCCTCTACTACGCTTACTTGTGCTCCCATTCAATCATCTCAAGAATCACACTTGCTTCCTCCCATATACGAACACCATAATTAGAACGTGCCTCTTATCTCCACTTCCTGAATCCATACCAATGTCATCACTTCACAACCTTATATGTCTGAATAAGCAAAACCTCATCAACCACTTCCTTGAGTTGTTTCTCACTACATACTCCCCAACCAATCAAATCAAGTATCCCAACCACCTATCACTTTTATTCCAACTTATCCCATATCAAACCAATCAAATATTCCCATCTCTTAAAATCCAAGTCAATCTAACCAATCTTACCACATCCCCATTTCACAACAACATCCTTCATCTCAACAAATTCAATCACAACCCCTTAATTACATTCATCCTTGTCAAATACTTCCACCATGTTCTAACATGGTTGATATCTATGATGAATTCTTTACTCAAAGTTGCAAATGTTGATATGTGATTCTTGTTTGAAGATGGTGTACTCTTGTGAACTAAGTAATCATGTTTATTGTAGATAATATGTTATCTTTTGAAAATAGATACAATTCTTCCATGTCTATTCTAAATTCAAAATGAATTATTTCATTTCTTCTTATGTTGAATGTTCACTGCATGTGGATAGAGAAATTGATTCAGCTTAAACTCATTCATAGTATTTATTAAATTTTAACTTGTGCTTTAGTCTTTATGATTTCGATGCAGGAGAAGCTATACCTTGATCAATTTTAGTGATCCAAGGCATGCTTTCAATTTCATGACATCAAAGTCATCTTGACCGAGATGGGAAGAATATTGATTTTTGAACCCAGGTTGCCATGGGATCACTAGTAACCTTTGCTTGCTCACATCCTTCTTATGTGATCCATGAACGTCATTTTGATTCTTATTTTGGTAAGATTTAATTGACAATTTTAATAATTGTTAAGGGAACCTAATTAAATCTAAGTTCCTAAGTTGTAATCTTATCCTAAGTTAACTAGATGATATTATTATTTTGGTTGTTTATTAGAAAGGGAAACCTAAGACTAAACTAATAAACTAACCTAAGGACCTAAGTTGGTTTCTAATCTAATGTTTATAACCTAACCTAAGACTTGGACTAACCTAAAGGGATGGCATGGATGACATACAAAGGGATGTCGGTGGCACCAATCTCTAAGTATTTAAGAGGATTAAATGAGGCTTTAAACTCTTTGTTACCACCAATTTTGGTGAGTGCATGAAAGGTTAGTGGAGGTTGAGTTATCACCTCTGCTAAAGTATTAGTTGCATGGAATTTTAAACTTGGTAATAGCCAAACATGAGTTGGAGGAGGTGGGAGATAAGGAAGGACTCTTTCAGTCCTGTTTGCATTAATTGATCTTGGTAATTGTGAAAAATAGCCTAGGAAATAGGGGAAGTTGGAAAAAAGATGGTTTTCAGTTTTTCATTGTTCATTTGGTTTTTGTGAGCTTTGTAGCTCTACATGTGGTTTTCATTTTTGAACCTCCATTTGAATATGTGCATGCTTATTTTTACCTTACATGGCGGTGATGGTAATGGGAATTAAGCAAGGAAGTTATAAGAAGAAAAAGGAAAAGAAAGTTTCAAAGAGCTTGGTCTTTGGTGTTTTCATGGAAATTTTCTATCGAGGTCTACTTGAAGATTTGCAACAAGGAATAGAAGACAAGAGCTCTATCAGGCATGATAGGCCCTATCTCTTTAAGTCTTCTACTTTTATTTAAATGTATTCATTAAAATAACTTTTCTCTTTTTGGAAACTTTTGGTTCTGGTTTTGTGTTTCTTCTCCTTGCTTCCATGGCATTTCAACTTGGTTTCTTGGATGCTTTATGATGTTATGTGTGTGTATTATTATGTGAATTTGGTTGTTTTGTTTGAATGGAAAATGTGTTAACTTATTTGCATTTGAACTTTCTTTGGAATTGAAATGAATTTGTGTTTGTTTCTCTATTTAATGGATACCTTGATCTGGGTATTGTGTATGCATTAATAGTAGCTTGTTTTTGTTGAAATCTATAGATTTTAGCTTGAAAATCTCCATATTAGTAATGGTTGGAGACTAACCTTATAGGTGGAATTCATCATGGTAGTTTGAGAAATACGCCTGTGACTTAAGGAAATCCTTGTGTTCTTCATTTTGGTCTATTTTCTTGTTGATGGTAGTGGGGACCAACTATTTTTTTCACTTGTTTCATGATTGTATTTTCATTATTTCAATGCATTCAATATCTAGCTTGTTTAGATCTAGGATACACTTATTTTGGGTTCTTCCCCAAATGGGAACTATATCAAATCTTTGTTTCTTTTGTAGAACCTTATCTAGGTGATTGTATCTCTCGATGGAAGTCAAACAAGAAAGTATGCCTATGGAATGTTTTGGTTTTATTCTTTTTCGTTTTGAATTGTATTTTGTAAACCCATTCTGGGCTTGTGGTTTCCTTAGTAGATCTTGTTGATCTTGGAAATTTTACAAGGATTTTTGATCCTAGGTAAGTGTTTTATTAAATGGAGATTGTTCTTATGCTCTCTCTTTTCCTTCTTTGTTTGGGTAGTTACAACCTTATCAGGTGAACCAACATAGTAGCTAAGACTAGTATTTTTCTCCTTCTTTTCTTTGTTGTTGTGTTACTTGGAACTTGAACCCATGTTGGGTTGGCTTGCATAAGGAGGAATTGTTAAGTTTGGCTTGTTCAAATCTAGGTGATAAATCTTAATGGTTTCGTATTCTTGTGGTTTGGTTAAACCTTGTTTTCCTTCTAGGAGGGAAGTATTCTTAAATCTAATGGACACTCTTTTATGATTTATTTCCAAATATTGGGTTTGTGGAACTTGGGATTATGTAGGTGTGTATCGTATTTTTTTTTTCTTTTCGCAATTTCTTATTTCTTCAACCTTGTGTTATCATGTCATCTTCATGACCATGATATTGTTGGATCTTGTGTATGACTTCCTTGGGATGGTTGGAGTCTTGTGTTTTTGTATTTTTTGTTTCATTCATTATTAGGATCCTTTCATTAAGATGAGTTCAATCTTTTGGATAAGACTGTGAACTGGTATAAAGTTTGGAATTGACTATTATGTCTCTAACATTAGCATTTGGAATAATAGTTATGTTGATGGTTTGATATATAAAGGACTACATGGCATTATCTATGACTGTAGTATTGAGTTCTAAACTTATAATTCATTGATTAAAACTTTAGGAACCCTTTGATGATATATGGTTGTTTTTGGGAAGCCTGAATGTTAGTTATGTATTGATCATTTAAGATCCTAACTCTGAAATGAGTTCAGGTTTGTAGGGAACTTATACAGTGAGTTATGTTGGTCTTGTTTTTAAGATTTTGTTGGATAAACCTTTCTCACCTGTAATGTTGAGATTTGTACTTGATCACTCCTATTCTTAGACTCTAAGTTGAGCCTGAGCTAGGAAATATTGTTTGATGAAATGATACTTAGATTCTTGTTTGATCTTTCAGTCATAATACAAATTGTTAACATTTTGAATTTATAAAACAACAAACTTATTATAAAAAGGAAGTTGTTATATCCTTGTACTTCTTCTTGAATAAGAAAATAGATTGAGTTGTTGAACTTAAGTTGAAGTTTGATTTAGAAAGTTAAGATTAAGTTTGAAATATGAATTTCTTCTTTCTTAAATATTGTTGTTTAGATGACTAGCAGGTTGTAATGAGTTCATATTTGTGTTTGAGATAGAATTAATTATGTTGATTTAATTAGTTCTTACTTAAACAATACTTATTGTAGATTCTATGATCTTTCTCTCTCCTTCTTGGTTTTGTAATCTTTTGGGAAATCCTTCTGTTAATTTTATTTTGATTTCAGAACTATTTCATTAAAAACATAGGGTTCCTTTTATGAAATAGTTAGATAAAAGCACATTGTTTTAATGTTATAGCGCTTATCATGCTCAGTTCATATGAACTGACTCATGCTAACAATTTTGCAGATGGATTTCATAAAAGATGAAAGGAGAAAGACATATAGAAAGTTACATCTGTTTTACTAAAGAAATTGTCTCTTTATTATGATGATTATGTAGCACATTACTTGAGATGTACTTTTTCAGAAAAGAAGATGTATTAAAACTAGTTTTATATTGATGCAATGACATTTTGTAATCCTTGAAATATTCCTAAGTTTAGTGAGTGGATCACTCCCTTTTTGATAAATGAATGGCTTGATGATTGTTGATTACTTGATTTACTTGTGATACTTTCATTGGCATAAATTGTGATATATTATTAAGTAATATCATTCATGAAGGGGGAAATTTAGATATTTATGTGATATGGGATTAAAAAACTTATTAGATCTTATAATATATCAAGACTTCTTGGTTTAAGGACCTACTCTAGTAGTTGATCTATTTTCAAGTGAAGTGAAAGAGCACAACTAAGTTGATACTCTTGAGTGGATCCTTAAATAGTAAAAAGGGAATATGATTGAATTATATAAATGAGTATGAATTATTTGTTGTGTTTAAGCATATGTGATCTATTTTCATAATTAGGACATTAGTCCTTGTAAAGGAAAAAGGATATTTTCCTTGTAATTAAACAAAAGATTTAATTTGAGAACTTGTTAGGTGTTATGATTAAAATATGAGGATGGTTGGGTTGTGTTTTCCTAAAGCATATTTTTACAATTGAAATAGGAATGCTTAAAAAGGATAATAAAAGGATTTAGACTTCAAGCATTATGAAGTCTAAAGTAAAAGTTTCAATAAGCTTTTTATAAGCTAAAACTGAAGTAAAATATCTAATGATCACACTTTCATAACATTAAGTTCAATCATGATGACATATGAAATAAATAGATAAGATTAAGATGAACATAAGCATGAATTCAGAATGGTTAGGAAAGCATATTTTATCTACATACCTACCTCTCATGTAATTTACACCTTGTAACCTTCTTAGGTTAAATGATGCTTAGTTGACCCTTAAAGCATTGTTATCATTAATCTATAAGATAATAATTAATTGGGTTAATAAACTTATAATCTTAAGTATGTTAGTCCAGTTGAGGAAACTCAGTTGGATGTTGGAACATAGCAACTGTGACATAGTACCTTCATAATGACAGGGGTCATTACGAGGATACTATGATGCATCTGTTATGCCTCAACACCCCACTTAGTTTGATTAACTCGATTGACATAAGTGGAAGACTAGGATCACGGTCCCACCCTAAACAAAGATAGAAACATGATCTAGTGTTGAGGTCAACTCATGTTGACTTAGGGTAACTAGACACACCCAATCGACATAAGTCGATTGAGTATGTCTATGTATCCTTAGTCACCATGAGTAGTCTTCCACACTAGTGCATGTTGCTCCCTTGTCTAGTGTGAAACCTTTGAATCAGATTGAGTTGAAAAAGTCAAGAAAGACCATTCTAGATAATAGAACAAGTGTGGTGAGGGACATATTCCTTTCATGAGTATGTCGTCTAGGAATGTAAACATGGTAAACATGTTTAAAAACTTTGGCCAAAGTATCACAAGTTGTTGGTTGCATTGTCCTATGTCACCTAGTCTAAGATGTAGGATTTTAGATGAATATCGGTAATAATATATTCATAGGGCTTCTTAGACAGAACACTTGGGTACCCCTAAAAGGTAAAGGAACCAAGTATACATAGTATACACATTATTAAGTTAACATGAGAGATCAGTTTAATACCGAGTCATGGAATGAGAGATCGGTGTCTCACCGAGTCATTTACAAGCTGCATATGGTTTTCTATTATGAGATGGATTGGAAATGGAATGTGTGTTCTAAATTATATTAATTTAGAATAGAGAACATTATGTAAAAAAAAAAAAAAAAATTACCTTGTTTCTAAAGTCTTAAAATGAGGATGTTACA
Organism: Taxus wallichiana var. yunnanensis; assembly: GCA_018340775.1. Taxonomy (NCBI): domain Eukaryota; kingdom Viridiplantae; phylum Streptophyta; class Pinopsida; order Cupressales; family Taxaceae; genus Taxus; species Taxus wallichiana. The sequence goes on along the minus strand of CM031236.1, from coordinate 442,405,280 downwards.
TCTTGGTATCAGAGCTGAAGGTTGCACTCTTGACCTATTGAGTCCATATCTAATAAAAAATTAATTTTCTTGTTAATAAAAATGGTTAGAATAAGGAGAGGTGCTACAAATAACCCACCTCCAGGTGGAGAGGAAGCTACACACAAAAAACTTGATGAGATTCTTGCTTCCTTGTTGGACACAAGAGATCATCTGGTATACTTGAACAACAAGTTATGGGTAATGAGGAGGAAGATGATGTTGGTAATAACAATCATCCACCTCTGGGGACAACACCAATGCTAGAAATTTGGGTTGATAATAATAATGCAGTAGATAACAATGTTGTGAATGTCAATAATAATGTTGTATGAATGCAAATGCAAATGTACCCAATCAGCCTAAAAATAAAAAGGCAAGATTAGCAAATTGAACTCACAAATGACATAAAGAGGATAAGTCCACCAAAGTTCAATGGCACTACATTAGGGGATGGAGCTGAGAATTGGCTCAATGAAATGGAGAAGTACTTTGCAATAAGGAACTTCTCAGAGGAAACAAAAGTAATATGGGGAGCTTATCAACTTTCCCATGAGGCATCCTCTTAGTGGGACAACCGTAAAGCTGAATTAAACATTGATGAATCAAGCATCACTTGGGATCAGTTTAAGAGATACTTTAGGCAAATGTTGGCTGGCTACACATGACTCTATTATGATCAAAAGATGACAGAATTTCAAAATTTAATTCAAGGAAAATTAACTATAATAGAGTATTGGGAAGGTTTACTAAACTTCCTTAAGTACGTTCCTCAATATCAAACTGATGAGAAGTTTAGGATACATAAGTTTATTATGGGATTGAATCCTATCATTGGGGGTGAAGTAGATGTTCACAACCCAACCACCATGGAAGGGGTTGTTGAAAAATCCATTTAGCAAGAACAAAAATTAAAAGTAATTTCTTCCCATAAGGAAGAGAATCGTAAGAAAATTCCTAATTCTTCTTCATCTCTTGCACCCAAAAAGGGGGCATGGAAAAATTTTGGAGCCAAAAATAAGTTTGTAACTGATAATAATAAGAAAAAAACAACAAAAAATAAACCTACTTGCAAACATTTGAAACAACTTTGTGAAGAACAATAATAATGGACAAAGTCCTATGGAGGACAAAATATAATTTCAGGGCTGAAATAAATTTGACCAAAAAGGACCTATAGGGGTTGTTTCAATTATGGTAAGGATCACTATGCAAATCAGTGCCCTCTAAAGAAATATGACAAACAATCAACAACATAGGATACATGTTGCTAGAGCTTGATAAACAAGATGAAAAGCAAGTTACACCCATAGAAGTGCCAAGTAAATTATTTGGTATGCCTATTACTATACTTTTTTATACTGAGCTACTTGAATGCTTTATTTCTAGTAAATTAGCTTGCAAAAAAAAAAAAAAGATGGAATAATGGAAAAATCTTGGACTATACATTATGGAAATAATGTTGTCCATATTGTTAGTAAATGTCTTTTTGGAGTAGTCCTAGAATTACCTAATTTTTCTACTAAAGTAGATCTTTATGTTTCTCCTTTAGGGTCATATGATGTCATAATAGGTGTTAACTGGCTTACTGATCATAAAGAAAAAGTTGATTGTTTTGAAAAACACATTAGTTGTCTTGATGATCTATAGAAAACAACAGACATTCAAGGGGTAAAATGAGAAATTTCAGTTAGAAAATTGTCAGCTATGCAACTTAAAAAGGCCAAAAATAAAGGTTACACTTTGTATGCAGTAAAAAATTTTGAAACAATAGAAAAGGATAGTGATTTCTTGGAAAAATTTCCATTGTTAAGAGATTTCAATGATGTGTTTCTAGAAGAACTACCCGGTCTTCCACCCAAATGAGAATTTGACTTCACAATAGAAATCAAACCAGAACTTGAGCCTATTTCTAAGGCACCTTATCAATGACTACCATTGAACTGGTAGAGCTTAAGGCACAATTACAAGAGTTTTTGTCTAAGGGTTTGATAAGACCGAGTGTCTCACCTTGGGAGCACCGGTAATTTTTGTGAAAAAGAAAGATGGAACACTTAGACTTTGTATTGATTATAGGATGTTAAACAAAGAAACAATCAAAAATAGATATCCACTTCCTAGAATTGATGATTTGTTTGATCAAATGCATGGTGCATCAATATATTCTAAGATAGATCTTCATTCTAGGTATCACTAGTTAAGAATCAAAGATGAAGATATTCATAAACAACCTTTAGGACAAGGTATGGACATTATGAATTCATGGTTTTACCTTTTGGTTTGACAAATGCACCTACAAATTTTATGAATTTAATGAATAATATCTTTCAAGAATACCTGGACAAGTTTGTACTTGTATTCTTGGATGATATTCTTATCTATTCTAAAAGCATTGATGAGCATCATGAGCATTTGAAAATAGTACTTGAAATCTTAAGAAAGAGAAGATTGTATGGTAAGTTGTCCAAATGTTATTTTTATGAAACAAAAGTGCACTATTTAGGACATGTCATAAGTAAAGATGGAATAACAGTTGATCCATCAAATATTGTTTCCATAATTGAGTGGCTGCACCTAAAAATGTACATGAAGTTAGAAGCTTCATGGGGCTTGTTGGTTACTATAGAAAATTTTGTTAAGGACTTTTCAAAAGTCATTGCCCCAATAACTTCATTACAAAAGAAAGACAAGAAGTTTGTGTGGAGTGATAAATGTGAATCAACATTTAAAACTCTTAAGGATCAATTAACATTTGCACCTATTTTGGTTGTACTAGATCCAAATGGAAACTTTACGAGTAGTTACAGATGCTTCCAGTGAAGGACTTGGAGGTATTCTGTTACAAAATGATCATGTTATAGCATATGAGAGCAGAAAACTCAAGTTACATGAGTTGAATTATGCTCCCCATGACCTAGAGCTTGTTGCCATAGTTCATGCACTTCAAGTATGGAGACATTATCTTTTAGGAAGACCTTTTGAATTAAAGACTGATCATCTTGGGCTGAAGTATATTTTCACTCATTAGCCAAATCTGAATGCAAGACAACAAAGATGGTTAGATTTTTTGTCACAATATGATTTTGACATAAGTTACATTAAAGGAAAAGAAAACAAAGTGGAAGATGCACTAAGTCATAGGAAACATATTTCTGCACTTATAACTTTGAGAACTCAGTTTAAGGATGAGGTAAAAAGTATCATGGAATCTGATTTTTACTTTCAGTAGGTAAAAAACACTTGCTACAGATCCAAATGATGTAAGATATAAAGGTTTTAACTTTGATAATGAAGGATTTTGAGATATGAAAAGTGGGTGTACGTACCTTTGGGAAATGAGTTAAGGAAAAATTTAATGATGGAATTTCATAATTCACCTTACTCAAGACATCCTGGTATTACAAAAATGCTTGCTGATGTAAAACAACAATATTTTTGGAAAGGGATGAAGAAAGACATAACTGATTTTGTTTCACACTGCTTGGAATGTCAGCATGTGTTAAGGCTTGAGCATATGCACCCAACTGTTTATTATATCCTCATAGCATACCACAATATAAGTGGCAAGTAATTAGCATGGATTTTGTTTAGGGGCTTTCCTATGTCAAGAAATAAACATGATGTTATTTTAGTTGTGGTTGATAAACTGACAAAAGTAGCACATTTTATTGTTGGTAATCTTAAAGATGATTCACCTGTTTTAGTGAAAAATATTTGTGCATGAAATTTTTAGATTACATGGAGTACCTAAATTGATTATATCTGATAGGGACCCTAGAATGACATCTCATTTTTGAAAACAAAAAAATGTAGCCTTAGGAACAAAACTAAATTTTAGTTCTACATACCATCCAAAATAGATGGTCAAAAACTAAGAGAGTTAATCAAGTTTTGGAAGATATGTTACAATGTATTGCATGGATCAACAATATAAATGGGAAGAATACCTTCCTTTAGTTGAATTTTCTTACAATAATACATATCATGCCTCTTTGAAAATGGCACCTTTCAAGCATTGTACAAAAGGAAATGTAGAACTCCAATTAGTTGGGATAACATTAAATAGAGAGAGTAATTGGACCTGAAATTCTTACTAAAATGGAACAAAAAGTTAAAATGATTCGTGAATGATTAAAAGAAGCTATGATAGGTAGAAAATTTATGCAGATCTGAAAAGGATCGATAAGAAATTTGAACTTGGTGAAAAGTATTTTTACATGTTAAGCCTAAAAAGAGCTCTATAACCTTTGGCAAGGAAGCCAAACTATCACCTCATTTTGTGGGACCTTTCAAGATTGTTGAAGTGATTAGCCCTATAGCTTATCACTTAGCATTACCTCCCACTTTGTCACGAATGCATGATGTTTTCCATATTTCTTTTCTTAAGAAATACATTTTAGATTTATCACATGTGTTAAATTGGGATTCCTTGTAGGTCCAAGACCCAAGAATAATCATGGTTAAACCCATAAGAGTGTTAGAAACTCACTAGTTGCACTTATGAAATTATGAAATTAGTCAATGCAAGGTTTAGTGGGACCAGTTTAATGAAGAAAGTGCAACATGGGAAAACCTTGAGGACATGAAAATTACTTTTCCTCATTTATTTGAATAGAATTAGTTCTAATGTTGGAAATAATTAAAGACTTTTTTTAAAGCTATCTTTAATTTCTGCCAGTTTTGGGTAGGTACTATATTTTATTAGTGTTGGAACAACTATTTTAATGTTGTAATAATTTATGAAAACTTGAATTTCTCAAATCTAGTTTCTATTTGAGAACTTGTGGATAAAAGAACTATAATTATGATTATTTTTCTTGTTTAAAATATGGACTAAGTTAATCATCAAGATGATGATGCTTTTTAGGAGGGAGGTATGTAATGCCTCTAACATGGTTGATATCTATGATGAATTCTTTACTCAAAGTTGTAAATGTTGATATGTGATTCTTGTTTGAAGATGATGTACTCTTGTGAACTAAGTAATCATGTTTTTTGTAGATAATATGTTATCTTCTGAAAATAGATACAATTCTACCATGTCTATTCTAAAATTAAAATGAAGTATTTCATTTCTTCTTATGTTGAATGTTCACTACATGTGGATAGAGGAAATTGATTCAACTTAAACTCGTTCATAGTCTTTATTGCATTTGAACTTGTGCTTCAGTCTTTATGATTTCTGATGTAGGATAGCTATACCTTGGATCAATTTTAGTGATCCAAGGCATGCTTTCAATTTCATGACATCAAGGTCATCTTGACCGAGTTGGGAAGAATGTTAGATTTCTGAACCCAGGCTACCACGGGATCACTTAGTAACCTTTGCTGCTCACATGTCCTTCTTATGTGATCCATGAATGTCATTTTGATTCTTCTTTTGGTAAGATTTAATTAAAAATTTTAATAATTGTTAAGGGAACCTAATTAAATCTAAGTTCCTAAGTTGTAAGCTTATCCTAAGTTAAATTGGATGATATTATTATTTTGGTTATTTATTAGAAAGGGGAAATCTAAGACTAAACTAATAAACTAACCTAAGGACCTAAGTTGGTTTCTAATCTAATGTTTGTAAACCTAACCTAAGACTTGGACTAGCCAAAAGGGATGGGATGGATGACATACAAAGGGATTTCGGTGGTACCAATCTCTAAGTATTTAAGAGGATTAAATGGGGCTTTAAACTCTTTATTTCTGCCAATTTTGGTGAGTGCATGAAAGGTTAGTGGAGGCTTGAGTTGGCATCTCTGCTAAAGTATTATTTGCATGGAATTTTAAACTTGGTAATATCCAAAAATGAGTTAGTGGAGGTGGGAGATAAGGAAGGAAGCTTTCAGTCTTGTTTACATTAATTGATCTTGGAAATTATGAAAAATAACCTAGGAAATAGGGGAGTTAGAAGAAAAGATGGTTTTCAATGGTTCTTCATTGTTCATTTGGTTTTTGTGAGCTTTAGCTCTCTGCATGTGGATTTCATTTTCAAACCTCTAGTTCAATTTGTGCATGCTTATTTCTCCTTGCATGGTGGTGATGGTAATGGGAATTAAGTGAGGAAGTTATAAGAAGAAGGAAAAGAAAATTTTAGAGCTTGGTCTTTGGCATTTTTGTGGAAATTTTCTATCAAAGCTCTACTTGAAGATTTGCAACAAGGAATAGAAGACATGAGCTCTATCAAGCATGATAGGCCCTATCTCTTTAATTCTTCTACTTTTATTTAAATGTATTCATTAAAATAACTCTGCTATTTTTGAAACTTTTTGGGTTCTGTTTTGTGTTTCTTCTTCTTTATTCCATGGCATTTCAACTTGGTTTCATGGATGATTTATGATGTTGAGTGTGTTATATTATTGTGAATCTAGGTTTTTTTAATGGAAATCGTGTTAACTTATTGCGTTTGAACTTTTTTGGCATTGAAACGAATATGTGTTTGTTTCTTTGTTTAATGGATACCTTGACTAGGTATTGTGTATGCATTAATAGTAGCCTAGTTTTTGTTGAAATCTATAGATTTTAGCTTGAAAATATCTCCATATTAGTAATGGTTGGAGACTAACCTTATAGGTGGAATTTTTCATGATAGTTTGAGATATACACCTGTGACTTAAGGAAATCTTTGTGTTCTTCGTTTTGGTCTGTTTTCTTGTTGATGGCAGTGGGGACCAATTATTTTTGTTCAACTTATTTCATGACTATATTTTCGTTACTTGCATGGAATATCGAGCTTTTTTATATCTAGGATACGCTTATTTTGGGTTCTTCCTCAAATGGAAATTGTATCAAATGTTTGTTTCTTTTGTATAACCTTATATAGGTAATTACATCTCTCGACGGAAGTCAACAGAAAGTATTCTGTGGAATGTTTTGGTTTGTTTTTTCCATATAAATCATATTTTGTAAACTCATTTTGGGCTTTTGGTTTCCTTAGTAGATCTTGTTTATCTTCGAAAGTTTACAAGGATTGTTTATCATGGGTAAGAATTTCATTGAATGGAGATTGTTCTTATGCTCTCTCTCTTCCCTTCTTTGTTTGGGTAGTTGTAACCTTATCGGATGAATAAGCCTAGTAGCTAAGACTAGTATTTTTCTCCTTCTTTTATTTTTGTTGTGTTACTTGGAACTTGAACCCATGTTGGGTTGGCATGCATAAGGAGGAACTGTTAGGTTTGGCTTGTTCAAAGCTAGGTGATAAATCTTAATGGTTTTGTATTCTTGTGGTTTTCTTAAACCTTGTTTTTCTTCTTGATGGAAGTATTCTTTAATCAAATGGACACTCTTTTATGAGTTATTTCCAAATATTGGGTTTGTGGAACTTGGGATTATCCAAGTGTGTATTGGCTTTTTATTTCTCGTTCACATTTCTTATTGTCTTGGAACCTTGTGTTATTATTGCATATTCATGATCGTGATAATCTTTTTGGATCTTGTATATGACTTCCCCGGGATAGTTGGAGTCTTGTGTTATTCTGTAATTTTTTCATTCATTATTAAGATCCTTTCATTAAGATGATTTCAATCTTTTGGATAAGACTATGAATGGTATAAAGTTTGGAATTGATCATTATGTATTTAACATTAGCATTTAGAATAATAGTTATGTTGATGGTTGATATATAAAAGACTACATGGCGTTATCTATGACTATAGTATTGAGTTCGAACTTAGAATTGATTATAGACATTTAGCGAACCTTTACGAGATATGGTTGTTTTTGGGAATCCTTAATGTCGATTTATGCATTGATCATTTAAAATCCTAACTCAAAAATGAGTTTAGGTTTGTAGGGAACTTATACAATAAGTTATGTTGTTCTTGAGATGTACTTATGTCGGGAAAGGAAGATGTATTAAAACTATTTTTATATTGATGCAATGACATTTTGTAATACTTGAAATATTCCTATGTTTAGTGCATGGGTCACTCCCTTTTTGATAAATAAATGGCTTGATGATTTTTTATTACTTGCTTTTATTTGTTATACTTTCATTGGCATAAATTGTGATATATTATTAATTAATATCATTCATGAAGGGGGCAGTTTAGGTATTTATGTGATATGGGATTATGAAACTTATTAGATCTTATAATATATCAGCTTCTTGGTTTAAGGACCTACTCTAGTAGTTGATCTATTTTCAAGTAAAAGAGCACAACTAAGTTGATACTCTTGAGTGGATCCTTAAATAGTAAAAAGGGAATATGATTGAATTATATAAATGAGTATGAAATCTTTATTTTGTTTAATCATATGTGATCTGTTTTCATAATTAGGACATTAGTCCTTGTTAAAGGAAAAAAGATATTTTCCTTGTAATTAAACAATGAGATTTATTTGAGATCTTGTTAGGTGTTATGATTAAATTATGAGGATGGTGGGTTGTGTTTTCCTTAAGCATATTTCTGTAATTGAAATAGGAATTCTTAAAAAGGATAATAAAAGGATTTAGACTTCAACATTATGAATTCTAAAGTAAAAGTTTCAATAAGCTTGTTACAAGTTAAAACTGAAGTAAAATATCTAATGATCGCACTTTCATAACATTAAGTTCAATCGTGATGACCTAAAATAGATGAGATAAGATTAAGATAAACGTAAGCATGATTTCAAAATGGTTAGGAAAGAAGCTTTTAACTGCATACCTACCTCTCATATAATTTACACCTTGTAACCTTCTTAGGTTAAATGATGCTAGGTTGACCCTTAAAGCATTGTAATCATTAAACTACAAGATAATAATTAATTGGGTTGATAAACTTATATCTTAAGTATGTTAGTCCATTTGTGGAAACTCGGTGGGATGTTGGAACATAGCAAGTATAGCATAGTACCTTTAGAATGACATGGGTCATTACGAGGATACTATGATGCAACCTACTATGCCTCAACACCCCACTTAGTTTGATTAACTCAATTGACATAAGTGGAATATTGGATCATGCTCCCACCCTAAAAACTATATAAACATGATCTAGCATTGAGGTTACATCATGTTTACTTAGGGTAACTAGACACACCCAATCGAGGTAAGTTGATTGAGTATGTCTATGTATCATTAGTTACCACAAGTAGTCTTCCACACTAGTGCATGTTGTTTCCCTTGTCTAGTTTGAAACATTGAATCAGATTGAGTTGACATAAGTCAAGAAAAACCATTCTAGATAACATAACAAGTTTTTTTAGGGACATATTTCTTTTGACGAGTATGTTTTCTAGGAATGTAAACATGTTAAATATGTTTTAAAACTTTGGCCAAAGTATCACAAGCTACTGGTTGCATTGTCCTATGTCACCTAGTCTAAGATGTAAGATTTCAGATGAATATCGGTAATAGATATTCAAATATGATTCTTAGACATAACACTTGGGTACCCCTAACAGGGTGAAGGAACCAAGTATACATAGTATACACATTATTAAGTTAACATGAGAGATCGGTTTAATATTGAGTCATGGAATGAGAGATCGAGTGTCTCACCGAGTCATTTATAGTTGCATATGGTTTTCTATTATGAGATGGATTGGCAATGGAATGTATGTTCTAAATTATATTAATTTAGAACAGAGAACATTATGTAAAATCAAAAAAAAATCCCTTTTTTTTAAGTCTTAAAAAGTGTATGTTACACACCAACACCGAACATCCTCAAACATATCAAACTTACTAACAACATAACCCATCCACCTCATATGCATCACAATCTCATCCTTCAACTTTATGACTACATCCATCAAATGATCCCATGCAAGCATTGTTTATTAGAATGGCTAATCTTGAAGCCACTACCTTGGGGTCCAAAATCACATTATCATATGAAAAAATTTACAACAAACCAATCAATCCATCCATCCCCATGAAGCCTTATCCTCCTTATTTGGAATTACCAAAATTCTCCAAGTTCAATAGTAAGGAGGATCCCCAACAACACCTTCATACATTTAGACATTCATGTTATCTTATCGCCCTTGATCAATACCTCATTCTTCACACATCCCCCATGTCATTAGTTGTCCCCAGGTTGGACTGGTATAATAGCATCCCACAACATTCATTATTCTCATTCACCCAACTTGTACAATTGTTCCTAGAATATTTATAAATCAATATTGTGTGTAAGATCACGATCACTGACCTCTATTCCATTAGACAATATGATGACGAATTTATAACGATTTCTTCATATGATTGCGTGGCATCATCAACCAACTATAATTCTCTCTTCCACAAACTTGGATTATTGAACTTTTCTAACATTCTTGTACAAAGCATATATCCTCCACTCTTAAAATTAAATCATTTCAAAATTTTGAAGAGGCATTTACCATAGCTCACAAACTTTAAATTTATGCCCTTGAGCAAGGCTATCTTAAAATATGATCAAACAAGCCCAAATCTGAATTCACTAAATCCTCCACACATGGTGAACAACCTAAGAACACTTCCAACACCATTGTGGTTAAATCATCATCTACATCCACTTCTCACACATATCCTAGGAAATGTTCTCCTAGACCACATCCTAACTACACCCCTCTTTAGGAATCTTATAGTTCAGTATTTGACAAATTTTTGGTGTTCAACCTCATTCATATTCCTCCCATCTGACCCTTTGATGAATCACAACCCAAACCAACATGGTATCATGAGGAACATTACTGCAAATATCATCAAGTTCATAACCATGACATTGAGAAGTGTCACTCTTTTAAATATGTCATCCAAAAACTCATAGACTCTGGTGACCTCCAAGTGGACAATCCTAATGTGCCACCTAATCAACCCCTTGACGTATTCAAACAACCCTTTCCTAATCATCCACCCAACAATCAAAATCCACCCTCCACATCACAACCACCTAATTCCCATACAATTAATACCATAGATAAAAATATAACACCATCACCTACACCCATCACATCTTCATCTATTACATCCACCCTTATTTTAGATTCTTCCCCTATGAGCACAACCTCATCAATATCTATGCCTAGCATATCAACATCAACTATGACTACAACCACTACATCCCCATCAACTTTAATCACATCCACTTCTCCATCCATATCATCTACATCCTCATCCATTACATCTATTCCTTTATCTATAGCTACCTCAACGCCTTCATCTCAAACATCTACACCTACTTCCACATCAAACACATATACTACTATGACTATACCCACATTAACATCTAAATCTATGACCACATTAACACCACCACCTCTTGAATCCTCCACTATGAACAATACATCTACAAATGAAACTCTCACTACATTTGTAACTCTAATCATCCCTCTATCCACAAATCCTACACCTACACAATCTACAACCCCTTTATATCTCATCAAGTGCATCATTCAAAAACCACTTCCACCTACAATATCCTCATCCATGGTGCAATCCACATCATCTAGTTCTATTTCTACATACCCCTAGTTTAAATCATCATCATCCTTGCCAAAGATTAATATTCACAACTAAAAATTAAGATCATGTTAACTTTCCAAGTTCCCCTTGCCAAGAGGACTTTCAAATTTTACTTGCAAAATGTTTCCTTTTACCAAGTTTTATTTTTCTCTCGAAAAATTTGTCGAATTTTCCTAAGTGTTGAAAATTTCTTTGGATTTTGGATTTTGGATTTTGGAAGTCCAAATGGAGTTTACATGTAAATTAATTTTTGACTTCCAACACCCAAAACCCACCATATCCATCACCAAAATTTGGAACTCAAACCTCGCCATGTAAACTACATGTTGAGTTTTGAAATCGATTCCTCACTTGTAAAGCATAATTTGGAACCCAAAGCAAATTTTGCATGAAAACTAGATCTAGACTTCTAAATTCTAAATTTTGGTCGTTTCAAAGGTATTTCAGGTTTCAAAACACAAAGTTTAGTTTGCATGCAAACTACGTCTAGGATTCTAACTTTTGAAACTCTAATGTAGGTCAACATTTATTGCCAACTACCCCTACATGTCAACTCCATGGTAATTAATTCTTCCTTTTCTATTTAACAGTGAATTTTTAGTTGTCTTTTTCACTGAAAAATTTGGTATGTTGACCTGCTTACGCCTCTCGACCTCTCGATTGTATGCCTTAGGTGGATTTTGAGCATTTTTTCATGATTTTCTCATTAATCTATTTGGTTTTTAGGTAAGTTTTGCAAGTTATCTTTTACAGGGTTTTTATGGTTTCTTCCTAGGTTTTTCTTATCATTTTTTCATCTAGCCTCATGGGTTCCCTTTACGTTTTCCTTTTTGTGTCATTTTTTAGGTTTTATCCTTGTGTTATGGACTTACTTGTTCTATATCTCTTTCACCTTCATGGTTTCTATTGTTTTTGAAACTTAGGCTTTAAAAACTCATTTTTTGGAGAGGCGAAGGATAAATTTTAGTCAAGAAACCATTTCAAGGATTCAAGGCTACAAAACAAGGATCAAATTCCATCATCAAATGACAGATACTAACAAACACCATGCGGTTTGGAACTTCAGGTTGGAACTGCCATGCTGCTACCTACATTCAAAAATTTAGGGTGGAAGTGTAGTTTAGAACTGTAAGGCTACAAAGAAGGATCTAACCTCCACTAGCGAGAACTTCAAGTAAAAACCACAAGACCGCATTGTAGAAGGTAACTTTTGATTTTCATTCCAGAGGAGAGTTTCATGGATTTTTTCAAGTTAAAATGTATGGATCATCTTCAAAAGGAAGGAAAATATGAAGTATAGTTTCCAAGGGGTATCTCCCCCCCCGAGTATCACATCATATTTTAATAATATCAAGACACGAGACCTTAGGCATATTGACTGTTGGAATTTTGGGAAAGGGTTAGAGCCCTAAACAAAAAGTCATAGATGAAAGGTATCTTTAACAACGAGCTTTCTCTAGCTAAATCTATCCCCCATCAATGTAATGACCAAAAAAATTTCTTCTTGCTTCTACAAACTATGATAAAGATTCCTAAACAAAGAGATATGATGATAAGATAGACGTGATCAAATTAGATATTGACTATTCTAAAGACTTGTTAATAATTCTTGATGTCGAAGGATATGCCAGAATTTTCTTAGTATCTTCTCTTGAGCATCTTTGGGAATCGATATTGATACGTGTATTAGGGTCCTCAACAAAAGCTACCCGATGAAATATAATCCTTCATCAGCTAGGGTCTCTAAGACTATCCCATGATCAGATTTTATTCAGGAAGTAAATGACATCATCACCTTGCTAAGAAGAGTTACAAGACTCCCTTCTTCTAATTATTTACAAGAGTGGATGTATTTATATATTGCAACTATCTCGAAATAATGTTGATCTTATCCAATGGGAAGAACATATCAGTGATGCCATCAATTTCCAATTATCGATGTCCTAACTTCTGGAAATTTCTTCATGACGTCCTACCTTGTGTGTACGCTGCTATGCGGATGAGGAATTACCCATGTTTTTCACTTGTAGGGCCAATGAATTTACCTCAAATTTATTACTTTTATCCCCATCTTACAATGAAGGAGGGGGTAAAGAATTTCAGAATAATTAATGATGTGTTCTTCAATGTTATTTTATATTTTTTGATAAATAACTATATAAATAAAGGATTTCGATAATTCTTGACAAGTATTCAAGGAATGGGGAGGCATTTACTTATAATTTCCAACATTCACATACCTTAGGGTGGCGGGATTCTTAGGTGCTCCCTCTAAGTTACAAAGGTGACCCATAGACAGATGGGTCTTAATGGAGTTAGTTCAGAAAATTTTACATTTTCACAAGATCCAACATGATATGCATAAGACAAGAGCTCAATTTCCCATATTTTTGGGAAGGTATACTTGTGCTTCCATGTATAAACAAAATAATGTTAAAGGGGAATATAGAAAATGACTTCTAATACCTTTCACCCACATGTTAGTTTTGATTATTGGGAAAAAATCGGTAGACATAGTTCAGTCGGTTCTCACATGCCTCAATTAGAATATATTTGGTTTAATTACAGGGATGAAGTCATGATTCGGGAAAGGGACTTTGAGAGGTTGACTCTTTGAGAAGTGGCCCAGTATGGAATTGTAGATGTCCCGGAGGGTCTTCATGATGATGAATAGATTTTGGACCCCATCTATGATCAAAAAAATGTGAAAAATCAACCCTTATCATGGATTGATTGGTTTCTTGAAAAATGTAGCAATTCAAAAAGAAAAAGTGGCTCCTATTCTCAACTGAAAATTCTAATGGTTGATATCATTTAGAATCACACCAAAAGCATCACAATAGCTTCTGTTGAGATAATTCAAGTCTAATCACTAGTGGGCCATCCCACCTCTTCAAAATTAATGAGGTCTTCTCCCAAATATGCTCCAAAGCCCTGTAAAATTACCATTAACTGTAGAGGTTTAGGCTCTTCCTCCAGGTTACCTCAACAAAAGTTGTCTCTTCTAAGGTACCTTCCACAAAGGTCATTGATCTTAGTATTTATCTCATAACCTCTCAAGTGTTGTAGTCACCTCTTTCCCCCTTCCTACTTTACCATTTTCAGGTCTTCCTTCCCCTCCACCTCTCACTCTCCCTTCGACCACATATTCCATTTCTTTTTTCCCCATTTCTCCTACACTCCTCACCTCATCCCCTTCGATGGCCCAATCATTTTCCTCTCTTCCCTCTCTTTCATCCAGATATGTTCGACTTTAAGATCCCTTCTTGGGACTCCGCTCTCCCAAAAAAATATCTTTGTTTCAACTCTCATCACTTCCCAATTCATCAATACCTATGGCCATCCTATCTACTCCACCTTTTCTTGTCACCACGTCATTTCCATTCACAATGCCTGCAAAAATTTCCCTAGTAACACCTACTCATCTTACTACTTTGTGATGAATATTCCTATGTCATTCACTAAAAATTTATCTTCCGCTTCTATGCCTTCATGGTTAAACAGCGTACTCCCAAAAAGAAGAAAAAGGTTACCATTGGAGTTTTTTTGACCTTAACATCCTAGATCCAACTCCCGATGACTAAAAAAAGAGGCCAATGGTCATTTGTAATGTTTGGTTCAATCAAACTAGAGAGAGATTCATTGAAATAATAATTTTGGCTGCTTTGAAAAAATAAATAAACTATCACCGCAATAGATTATCAAATCTAAAGGTTTTCCCTTGGAAATGCTACTCATGAAGGATCCAAAAAGTTTTCTAGGTTGTTTTTGGTAATCTTTTGGATAATTTTTACAAGGACAAGGTCACCAAATATTAACTCAAAGGAAAGGTTAAACAATTGACTTCCATTCTAAATAAGATCATGAATCTGTTCATACAAATTCTCTTGATGTTCCTATAATATTTTATGAAACCTACTTCTCCATGGTTGATAAAATTAGACAATAGGGATAAGTAGTGGGGCATGGATCAAAAGCTTAATTCGGAAGGAGATCAAGTAATAAAGAATGTTTTTGATCTATACAATGAGTTGCACTCTAAAATAGACGTCATCTCCAAAATAGATGGGATTCTCACATAAAAATGTGACAAATTATAGATCATGCTTGAATCCTAGAAAGAGGTATAGAAAATGGAGGTCAATCTACTCCTAAAAGAGGGGATTATCAATGATTCCTCAAAATTGTTCAAGTATAGTGAAGCCATGGATTTTGGGTCCAAATGTTGTAGGAGGTGATATCTAATATAAATGAGAAGATAATCAAGGTATTTTATGGCCTCAATGACATCATAGATGAATTTTACATCATCCACTATAGGTTTCTTGATGAGAATGTTGATGCACTTCCAGTAGAACAAATTGTTTCCTAGTTCAAGATCCTGGTAAATGAAGATAATGAGGTAACCAAGTCCTTTGGTATCGAATCTATTCACAAGTGTGTATTGTAGCAAAATTTTTAGTGCCACTTAATAAAGTCATTTTTCGACTAAGAAACTACCTAGCAAAATAGTCAAATTAGATGAATCGGCTGAGGTCTTGAATCACTATACGTGCAGGCCAGATGACAAAGAAGTTCAAGAAATCATCAAGTTATTTCTTGATTATAGGCGAAGGTAGTTGGTGAAGGAGGAGAATAATTGGATTAAGAAAAGGGTGGTGCTAGCCCTAGCTAAACTTGGCTTCCAGTTTTATACAATCTCCAAGCTACAACACCATTCAAGTTACAAGTCCGACTCACCAAACCTACACAACCACTTAGTTATTTTTTGGGAGATTGTTTCTCAAATGTAACTACATTATATTTTTATCATGTAATGATTAATATGAGTAGTTATAATTTCTAAACCCTCATAATATATAAATAAAATAACACATTATGTAATCCAGACTTTTATATCTTATTGTAAAGAGGATCTTCCACTTTTGAGCTCTCATATACAAGTTTTAACCTCGATGTAATATACAGAAAAATATTTTTCCTTTGACTATTTAATGTGTTATGTATTTCAAATATCTCATTCAATACTTGTGAATTCTCTTAATTCCTTGTATGTGATGATTTATCTTTCCTTCACATTAACTATATTTATTTAGTCAAATTGCAAGTTGTGATTCATAAACTTATTTATCTCAATTGTGGAATAGATAAAATCCCTTCTATCATCTCTAAGTTTTATATTCATAAAACATTTTCTAGAAAAGAGAATAAGAAGTTGTGCATGTCATATATTATTTTGTAGAAGTACTTTGTGCATGTGAAGTGGATCCACTTGTTCATTAAACTATTGGTGCATCACCTTATTTTCATGTATTTTTAGTTACCCTTCTCCCCTTTTCTCCAAAAAAATGGATAGTTTAGTTTGTTTTATAGAATCTGTAGCTTTCACAGTATAATCTTATATTATATGTACTTAGTTTAGAAGGAATCCAACCTTCTCCAATGGTTCATCCCAAGGATTCAAGGTCATGTATCTTGGGGATGTTCCCATGTTGAAATAGATCATCTGATGACTTCATGTGTGTGTGATCCACGTGACAATAGTTTTTGGCATACCCGTTGGGACTAGCATTAAGATTTGGTACTTCTCTTATCATTTTTATTAATCAAAGGTACCTGGAGACTCCATATCTCTAGATTTTAGGATCTAGTGCATGTACTTATGTAAATAATCCAAACAATATTTTCTTCAAAGAAAATGAAACCAAAAGAATATTGAACAATATTTATATCCCCTAGAAGAAGAAAGGGTATAGATTCATCATCGTCTTGTAGAGCATATTAAACACTTCCATACGTAATATTTACCCCTCTTAAGGATAAATCAACCACTCATTATAATGGCGGTGCGAATCATGTTTTTCCTAATTTTTATGGTGGCATCCCTCTAGTACTCACTCAACATGATGTTATACACCTGTAACAGCCCTCAAAAGTCTACCTTTCTACACAGGTGAGACCAACATCATTCCCATATAGCACATTCAAGATGTGGCTAGAATCTATTCGGTTCACAACATTATAGAAGATAATGTAGCGATCAGACTTCTTTCAAACTCTCTTAAGGGAAATTACTTCAATGGTTTCGTGGTTTACCACTTGGTACTATACACAACTAAGATGAGTTGGGAGAAAATATTTTTAATAATTTTGAGGAAAAGAGTGACCATCTATCACTCTTGGAACAGTTTACTACTATAAAGAGAGCTCCTTAGGATTTCATGTGAGATTTCAATTTTTGATTCCATAAGACAAGGAATAGAATCCCACCATTGATCAATCCTTCTCTGAAAAACACATTCTTTTACTACTTGAGAACTTTGAACAATGACATTACATTGATGTTGAATCGATGTGTGGAATGAAACTACTTGAATTCCTATGATATTTCCATATGAGCTGAGAATTGTTTGATCCAAGCTGGGAAAATAGCTCCAAGGCCACCAATGCCTTTGTATCTTGAATTTTCCACTAATCATCCAACCATTGCCCCTCTCCCTCAAGTGTCTAACTAACCAACTCAGCATGTGCCTCCTCCTTCAAATGACCTTTATGAGGTTAAATCATTACTTTAGATTTTTGGAAATGAATTGGTTTCCCTCAAAAGACAACATTGTTAATATAATTATCTCTACCAACCTCTACATCAACAAAGTATCGCACCTAATCGAAACCTTTCCAAAAAAATGCTCAAATTCAAAATTAGGTTACTAATGTCAAGCCTTTGAATACTAAGAACCCCCTTGTTGCTAGTTCTTCTAGAGCCCTCATCCTAGTATAAAATAACTTGGTTCAAGACTATGAATGGTGTTACCCATGCTCTCAGCCACAATCAAAATTTGTTCCCAAATGGAGTGCTCAGCCAAATACTTATGGTTCAAAGAATATCTACACCTAAAAACAACCATTAGAGGCTCCTTCACAAGAAGATGCTAATCAACCTCAAACATCAGGAGATACAACCTTGTTGAATTAGAAAGAGGAGGATTTTTGTGGATTTAAAGTAGAACCTACAGTAATAGCTTCTAATACTTGATCAAAAAAGAGGGAAATAAAGGTCCAACTTCCAATGGTTGATAAGGCATCTACTTCCCAACATCATTCATAGGTAGTTACAAGTAAATATGTAGAAATAAAATCATAAAGGGCACATGTTGTTCAAACTGCGAGGAAATAAAATCAATTCGATGTTACAATGTCATATGTCCATCTTCCAACAAAGGATGAAACAACACTAAGACATCCATCTAAGGTAGGAATAATAAATTTCAGTATTGTTAAATAGATTAATAATATGAACCTGAATGTCACCATGTGGGAGGACCTTTCCATTCCTTTGTAAAGGTATCTGCATGTGAAGAAACATTGAAAAATTTAGTACACCACGTGAAACTTGACTAAGTGCATATCATCTAGCTCTACCATCTTATACAAAACTAAAGGAATAAATGTTGTTATTTCTATTAAGATACCACCATTCTACATCTCCCTAATCATTTGCAAGCATTTGGTACATAACTGTATGATCAACTCTAGTGCTAGAATCTCTGTAATTCCTAAACATATTGCAGATGTGTTGGATATTTAATATACACAAGTAGTAAGGGGGTTATTCAATTAGATGGTATGGTAGTTCAAACTATTAGGATAATAAAGTATCTAAACCTTACCATTCGTGCATGCCCAAGATTATCAATCATGTAGGACATATTAGTTATTAACCTTCTACCCATCTTTATTATATGCCTCTCTAGGGACTTCACCGCTAAGATGGGTAGGTATTTATCTGCCAAATAGTCACATATGCTTCTTAGAACTAGGTATGGGGCTAAGGTAAATATAAGGTAAGATATGATTTTCCAAAATCATGTTTAATAATATAATCCTAGCACCATCAATGGGAATTATGCCATACATGATCAAGATGAAGAGATTGAGGATCATGAGTCTACCACTCCTATCGAGGAAATTCCAAATATTTTCCTTGATGTTTGGGGAATGAAATTTCAGTTTGATCCATATGTTGAGGAATCAGAATAGATAGGATTAGGAAAAAAATTTATCCATGAAGAGGGAACTATGATACCCAATCTTTTCAAATCCCAAGATGATCTTGAAGGGTTATGGAAACTCTTCTTTGATGGGTCAAGGAGAAAAAATAGGGCTAGTGTTGGTGTGATGTTGATTTCCCCATAGGGTAAGAAATATTTCTCTTCTTTCCAACTTCAGTTTAGTTTCACTAATAATATAGTTGAATACGAAGAATTGGTACAGGGGATCTAGCTAGCTCAGAAATGGGGAATCAAGGCATTAACTATTTTTGGGGATAACGAGCTTGTTGTGCATCATGTCGAGCTCGAGTGCATCAATTAAGGATCTTTTGAGGTCATAAAAAATTAGGGTGTGGGATTTAATTAAGGATTTTAAGCCTTTGATATTCATGTAGCTCTTAGGAATCAAAATCAAGATTTGGATAGACTTGCAATGGTGGAATCCTAGTAAGATATTTGATGAGGCCATAAATTGGCCATAAATTACCATTATTTTTTCCTTCCAAGTTACCTTTGAAAGTGGATTTAAATGTAATCTAGGAACTTATAGTTTTCTTGAGATAGATTATAGGATATATATCTTATTATTTCTTTAGAAATATTTTGTTATCTATCTTGTTGACTAATCCTATTGATTATTTGGGAAAAGATGAAAAGTCTTGTGTATGCAACCATAAAGGAAAGATAATTCTAGTATTGGGAAACGTGGAATTGATCATGAATAGTACATTTAAAATAAAATATGATTTTATATTCATATTTATCTCGAAAAATTATGGAATTTCAAAAAAAAAGAATCATCTCAATACGAGGTCGCATGCAAAAGTTATAAATGTTTTAAGTTGGTTGCGGAACTCGCAGAGTTAGTTCCTAACTTGCGGGTTTAGTTTCGAACTCACGGGTTTAGTTCCAAAAATTCTATCAATTGAATAACGAGTTAGTTCCAAAAATTTCAATTCGTGGAAAATCAGATTTAGTTCGGAACTTGCATATTTAGTTTTGGAACTTGCATAAAAGGAATGACAGATTTAGTTCTAGAACTTGTATAAAAAAAATGACAATTTTTTAGGGATTTTGAAAACTCAAAGATTCCAATGGGAAATATGAGAGAGTTTTTTGTTCATAGAAATGTTTTTTAAAAAAATATCGTTTATATTTTCTACAAGTTTTACCAATGAAGAGATATCTAACTTTTAGTGAGTTGTAGTCCAAGGAAAAGTGTATCAGACGAGCACTAAAAGTTTCATAAACAGAAATAGAAAAGTCAAATGGAAAATATGAGAGAGGTTTTTGTTCATATAATTTTTTTAACAAAAACCTCATTCATATTTTCTACAGTTTTACCAATGAAGAGATATCTAACTTTTAGTGAGTTGCAGTTTGAGGAAAAGTGTATTAGACGAGCACTAAAAGTTTCATAAACAAAAATAGAAAAATTTAAATGGAAAATATGAGAGAGGTTTTTGTTCATAGAAATGTGTTTAACAAAAACCTCATTCATATTTATTACAAGTTTTACCAATGAAGAGAGATCTAACTTTTAGTGAGTTGTAGTCCAAGGAAACGTGTATCAGATGAGCACTAAAAGTTTCATAAATAGAAACAGAAAATTCAAATGGAAAATATGAGAGATATTTTTGTTCATAGCAATGTTTTTAACAAAAACCTCATTCATATTTGCTACAGGTTTTACCAATCAAGAGAAATCTAACTTTTAGTGAACTGCAGTTTGAGGAAAAAGCGTATCAGACAAGCGTCAAAAGTTCCACAATCAAAAACAACAAAGTCAAATGGAAAATATGGGAAATATATTTGGTCAAAATCATATTTTGAGGAAAAACATCCTTCCAATAATGTAGAAGAATAAAATCATTATGATTCTTATTACCAAAAAGCAAGGAGAAGATTTGGGAGCAAATCTTCCTAAAATAAGCAAGATAAGATTTGACTTCAATAATATATCTCTCTCCATATTTTGTGGAGATGGAGATCTTAGTTGTTAGGATTGGAATAAAGATAAGATTATATTGTATTTCTTAAAATAAGGATTTGGTTAGATGCATGAATTATAAATTCAACCTTCCACACTGAGATATGTAATTTTTCTTTCTCCCAAGAAATAAAGATTTGTTCTTTCCTCTCAAATATTCTATAGTTTTAAAATCGGAAGTATGATTTAAATCCTCTTCCAAGAAATGAGATAGCCACCTATTTCAAGGAAGATGAATCTATGTATTTATTTTTATGTTTATTTATTTGTCTGTAATTCATTTTGTTGTATTATTTTTATTTTTGTATTGTGAAAATTCAGTCTGTTGTGAACTTGCAGGTGTTTCGTTTAATTATGTTTATTTCCAATTCAAGCAATTTCAATTTATGAAAGTGTGTTTAAATTCTTACAAGTTTGATTTCCTTCATGCAAGTGTGATTTATTTTATGCAAACTTTATTTCTACAAGTGTGTCTTTATTTTTGCAAGTGTGGCTTTCAATTTCTGCAAGTGTGATTTATTTTATGCAAGTTTGGTTTGTGTTTAAAGGAGTTACTTTCCAAGATCTTCTTCTCTTAATGCATACAGCCATTGGACACCAGCCCTGGATTGACATTATTAATGGTGAGGATTGATGACCCTCATCAATATTCTCATTGATGTCATGAAGTGGTTGTAACACTAGATGTACCAAACAATGTGAGTAATTGGAAATTTTTTTATAGTGACCAAAAAATTATCCTCTTTCTACAATAAGAAGTTGAATTCTCGTCAAAAAAATCAATCTAGGCTTCAAGAGGCCTATAGTGATCACATCAAATTATTAAAGGGTAATAAATTGTCAAAAGGTCTCGATTACTCTCAAGTAAATATTCAATTCGAAGACCAGGTCAAAAGACAAAATACCACATGGTCATAAAAGAGGATGATTTTGAACAATTTCAAGTTGCAAAAGATAGATTTTTGAAGATTGGGAGAGTGTGTATGCCAGATGAAATATAGGACTTTATTGGTCTTTTCCAAGAGTATAATTATGTTTATTCTTGGAGTTACAAGGATCTTAGGGGTTTTGATCCAAGGTTATCACAACACACTATTAAACTTGACCCAAATGCTAAGACAATTAGGAAAAAGCAGAGACAAGTCAATCCTAAGATCGAACCACTTATGAAGAAGGAACTTTCAAAGCTCATTGAAGCTAGTATCATTTTCTCAATTAAGAACTCCTCTTGGGTGTCCAATTTGGTTCTAGTGAGGAAGAAAAATTGTGAAACCACACTATGCGTAGAGTTTGGAGATCTTAATCGGGATTCCTTGAAATATCATTACCCTCTTCCGTCTATGGGACAGATACTCCAAACAGTGGCAGATGTAGAAAGGTTTTCACTTGTTTGATGGATATTTAGGCTACAATCACATACTGGTCAAGGATTTTGATCAGTCCAAGATGGCTTTTACTACCAAGTGGGGTACATATACCTACAATAACATGTCATTTGGATTATCCAACATCGGTGCCACTTTCCAATGAGCTATGGACATGGCCTTTAAGGGGCTTATAAATGATATGATCCTCATTTATCTAGATGATATAACAGTATATTCTAAATACACACAAGATCACATGGACTATCTAAAAAGATTTTTGAAAGGTGTAGATAATTCTAGGTTTCTTTAAACCCAAAGAAATGTATTTTTGTAATCCATTAAGGGAAACAATTAGGGCATATTGTTTCAGTGGATGAATTTTCAATCTACCCAATGATAATTTGGGCTATCTTGGCCCTTTCTCTTCCAAATCATAAAAAGGTCTCCAGAGATTCTTAGGGACTATAAACTTCGTAAGGAGGTTCATAACTCATTTTTTTTTCCTTGGCTAAACCACTAAAAGCTATGTTGAAAAGGTCCTACCCTTCAAATGGACTAAAGAAGGTAAGGATAGTTTTAAAGCTATCAAGATGGCCATTTCTTAGGCTCCTACATTGGTAAATCCTAATTACGAAAAGAAAATCATTCTTTATGAATTTGAAGAATCGAAAATATCTCAAGGATCCTTAGTAGAATATTGACTTGATGGAGCAACCAATTACTTTCTTCATCCAATCTCTCAAATATTATGAACTAAAATATTCTTTTATTGAGAAACAAGTTTTTGTCATCATTTGGGAACCGATTAAGTTAAAACATATATTATCAAATAATAGGACCCAGTTGATGGTATCACATCTAGGGGTCAAGGACTTCTTATTGAATAAGGACATGAACAAGAAAAATGAGTTGGATGGATTACTAAGGTCATGGAATACAATGTCCATATAAAGGTGAAAAAAATTGGTGAGATGAAAAGGTCTATGTTAAAACCTCACAAATTATTTGGAAGAAAGATAAGGATGTGATAGCATTTTACACAATAATCATCGGAAGAAATTCAAACTCTTGTTGATTAAAGGTTCAACATGAAGAATTTTTTTCTATCAGGAGAATATCCTCTTGGCCTAGATAAAACTCGGAGGTTGAGTTTCGCCAATTCATTCCCAATTCCTTCTTAGATAATATACTCTTTCTAAGATATTTAAATGGGGTTTTTCTCAAGTGCATAGACCTATACAAATTTGATAGAGTATTAAAGGAGTTCCATAATGGATTATCGGAGGTCATTACTTGGCAAGAACAACTGCTACAAAGATCATGAGGGTTGGTTACTATTGGTCCGACCTATTCAAATATGCCCATATGTGGGTAAGAAAATATAAGGAATGTGCCTTTTTCACAGGGAAGAAAAGGTTAGCTTCCCTCCCTCTCCATCCAATCCAAACAAATCAACATTTCATGTAATAGGGACTAGAATTTATCAAAGCATGATAAATCCCCCAATTAGTGATGGTCATAAGTGGGTGCTAACTATGATGGATTATTTCACTTCTTCGGGTGGAGGTCAGTGGCATTAAAGGAAGGAAATGAGAAATCCATCCTAGATTTTCTCAAAGGAATTATGAAAATGTTTGGTGTTTCTTTCATAGTTATTTCACACAATGCTAAGGAATTTGTAGGTATGAAGCTCGATCGGTGGTTGGTCAAGAAAAATGTTTATTTGAAGACCTCATCAAACTATTATCCACATGGTAATGGTTTGGTCAAGTCCAATAATAAGAATTTGATACGAATTATCAAAAGGAAAATGGAGAGAAACTGACAAACTTGGTACACACAACTGAAGACTAATTTATGGGTAGACATGATAACTATGAAGAGGGCCATTAGGAATTCTCCCTTTATGCTAGTGTATGGTAGGGAGGAAAAGCTCCCCTTGTCTTTGGAATTGTCATATTTGGAGATAGAACATAAGTTGGAAGTAATGGAAAGTGATCCTATGAAAGTAAAGCTTTTTGAATTGATGAAATTGAAAGAAACAGAAACAAGGCTATGAAGACTCTGGAGTTGCACAAATCTCAAACCAATAAAATTTCAACAAAAAGGCATCTCAAAGGTTTTTCATGGAAATAGATTTGATCCTCAAGTGGGATGGGGATAGTGCCAAGCCAAGAATGCATGTGAAATTTTATGCCCTCTGGAGCAGGCCATAGATAATCACATATTGCAAAGAGACAAATTCATTTTTCCTATATAATCTCAATGGAGAAGCACTATCCATCCCAATAAATGGGATAGACCTAAAATATTTATATTGAGGAGGTTTCACCATGTACAGTATTAGTCTAGTTTCCCTTCCTCTCGAGTTCCCTGCACATTGCCTTTCTTGTTTTGCTTTGTTTCATTTTTTCTAGTTCTATATATTCTTGAGATTCAAATATTCATGTGCCAAATGGATTTCGTAAGGATAACGGACAAATGCTTAGTAGGAAATCATTCATAGAAGGTCACCAAAAATTTTAACTTCCCAAGTTCCCCTTGCAAGAGGATTTTAAAAAAATTCTTACAAAATGTTGCCTTTTTCCAAGTTTTATTTTCTAAAAAATTGTCAAAAATTTCCTTAGAGTTGAAAATTTCTTTGGATTTCAGATTTCAGAAGTCAAAATCTAGTTTCCATGTAAATTGCTTACTAACTTCCAAAACTTGAAACCCGTCATTTATAAGAATTATGCGTCAACCGAAATTTAGATCTCAAACCACGGTTTACATGCAAACTACATGTTGAATTTGTTAAGTTAATTATGCATAGTATAATTATTTATTTAATTTTATAAATTAAATAATTATATTATATGGTTATATTATAAACCATATTATTATTGTATGTTGATAATTGTTATAATTATTATAACAATTTATGTGCTTCCCGGGATAATATTTGGAAGATAATATATTTTAAGTTGGTTGTTGCATTGTTGTAACTTCTTTGTTGTTTGTATCTCGGTTGTGAAATACATATATATATATATATATATATATATATATATATATATATATATATTGTATCCTTCTTTCTATGTAAGAGGTTGATTCTGATTACTACAATTTTCGGGCTTCCGTCCTGTTTACATTTGGTACCGTGAGTGAGAATCGGACTCTGAGCATGTGAAGGTGTGGAAAGAGAGAGCAACCGAGATAGAGGAGTTTTGGAGAAGTGTTTGCAGCATCTGAGAGCCTGTGCAGCCTCCTGCAACCTCCCAGCCCCATCCCTGCCTCCTCACATCCTCCAGTTCATTCTAGGTGATTGGAACGCAATTTTTTTGCACTTTGTGTACCCAAAGACTGGAAAAAATTTGTTGCTTTCAAGAATATATATATTAAAAATATAATTTTCCCCATTAGGGGTTTTGTCTCTAATTTAGAGAAGCATTTTAGTCTCTGCTAAAATAGAAAACTACTAGATTTAGAGGGACCTGTGTCTTAAGACTACACAATTCCATCGATCTCCTTTGACTGAAGTTTCATGGTCTATTTGGTCGAGCCATATCGGCCGAGTTGGGAGTTGAACAAATCTAGTTTTGGACCAAGCCATACAGTGGCATATTGCATTAGTCCAAGTCGGATCACCACTACCGAATAGTGCTCTTGCTATCCAAATTCAAGCCATCCATACTATTATCCAACCGATCCCCCTCTCGAACCATTCATTATTGGTTGAGCTCTTCACACAACATACCGAGTTGAAGACACCACGCAGCCGGGTTCTATTCCTTAAAATTTGAACCCATTGCATCAACCTCCTTCAAACGAGAAAAGGTCATGCCCACATGTTGAGATCCTCTTTTCATTCTCCACATCTAGCATAGTGGAATAAAACCAAATGGCAAGATAAGCAAACGGTGGTCCAACCTGCACACAGATCTCAAAGATCCTGCTCCACAAGATCCTCCTCCATCGCTAGACCCATGTAGACATTTGACCTGCACATCTCCAACCATCCCTACAAACAAAGTAAACACAGAGGTTTCAATCAAATAAAAGCATTCAAAAAGAAGTGGCTATAGCTTAACAAATCACAACCAATGCAAACTATAAGGTGACAACCATTATCAAATGGGGAGAATAACATTTAGTGATGGATTTCATTGCCAAGAAAGAGGAAAACCCTAAACGACTCTAATCTATTCAAAAGCCACGTGGATCTCCTCTAGGTCACATATTTTAAAAAGGTGAGTTCAAATTCCATCCTTTTTAAATATAATTTCCTCAATTTCTTGCATGAGCGCTCATAGAGCCTAGTTGGATAAGGAGAAAGCTTTGGAGTTGGGAGGTGCATGGGTCAAATCCCACTAAAAACACAAGTTTTTAAAACAATTTGAGTTTAGCGGCCAAAACAGAGAAACTGCCAAATCTGGAGGCATATTTAGCCGAAAAACCTTGACTAAATTGCTTAGTCGTAACTAAATAGGCTACCAAAATTTAGTGAGAAAAACCCTAAATTTAGGGAAAATATTTTTTTCTCCACTAGGCCTATTTTCTCATTTCGCATTTTTGCAAAAGGAAGACCATCCAAAAACTTCATCTTGGGCCTTTTTTAACATTTCTGCATTTTGGGTCATTTTGGGCTCTGGAGGCCACAGGGCCCGCAAAAAAAAAAAATCCTGCCATTCAATTTTTCTATATTTTTGAATGTAATTTGTATACTGCATTATATTATACTAATTTGTAGGTTTCCATAGTCAACTACAAATTTTGTAACTGCTCAAAAAATGGAAGAATATTGTAATCACAAAACTAAAAAAATTGGTTCTGTAACACTCACGAGATCATAGATATCATTCACAACATTCGGTATATACAATGCCTCTGGGAAGCGCTTACGGGTAAAGCCATCACAACTACTACTACACTTAACACCTAATATAGCTGCAATAACCCCGTCATCGGGCATCGTCCCTTTAAATTGACGGGGAGTAATAAGGTCACAATGCACACACTATGAGCCATCCCATCCATCTGTGAACGATTACACGACATAAATCCGACTGAGAAATTATCCAAGTATATAGCGAAGTTACATGCATGTATGAGGATATTTCTTTGAGCTGGTGTCAATAATCACACATACCCCTTTCATTATTGTCTTGGTACCACGTATTGAATTATTTCACGTACGTTAATGCCTCTTTCATGTACCACTGGGTATATAGAAAGGGTGAGCTTCTTCCACATACCGCTGGGTATATCGGAAGGGCACATATATAGAAAGGTTTGGTATATCAAACTAATGGTATATAGATTGGGAGACCTTATACCTAGAGTGATAAGAGCCAAACCCTATCAGTGTTTTCTATAAAATGGGCACCAATGCCCCCAATTTTTTTCTTCCGATTCACAACTACTCAAAGGAAAACAACTATGTTACATGGAAGACAAAAATCAAGACACAACTTGAGTTTGAAGAAATCTGGCTGCTTGTGAATGGTACTCTGACCAGATCAACTACTGATACAACACAACAACGGTAGTTTGATAAAGCAGATCAGAAGGCCAAACTCATCATCTTGTTTGGAGTGTCTGATGATGTGCAACCCCACATTCGAGATGCCAAAATAGCCAAAGAAGCATGGGATAAGTTGAGCATAGTATATGAGGCCAAGAACAAGAATGTTATACTGAATTTGCAGAGTCAGTTACACACATTAAAGTTCAAGCAAAATGAAAAAATAGAAGCTTTCTTAAGAAGAGTTGTAGAATTGAGGGCTTCACTTCTAGCCTTGGGAGAAGTGGTCACAGATGATGCTCTCATTCCCATTTTTCGAGGGCACTCTCCTCTTCTTACCACATTTTTGTCATAACACTAAACATGTCAGATATGACAGTTAGTTTTGACAAGTTGGTAAACCTACTTGCAACAAGAGGAAGCCATGCACAATAAGGATGATGAAGAGGAGCAGGCACTTTCTTCACATCAAAAATGGAAAGGAAAAGGTAAAGGAAAACCTAATTCCTATCAAAAATCCCAAAATCAAAATCAGTATCAAGGGGATAGACAACAGAAGAAGCAATGTCTAATCAGAAAAGAGGACATAACCTACAAGATTGTTGGTATAATACTTACAAGAAAGGTTCATCAAGCAACTCTGGACCTCCACAACAATCTAACAAGGGACATTCTAACTACAATCAAGGGTAGAAAAATGGGAACTGGAAAAGAATACCCCACCAGCAAGGTAATATTGTTGAGCAATAAGAACAATTAGACAATGAAGACTACTTGTTCACTGCTCGATCAAGTGAAGCATCCATTTCATCTAGTGATGTTTGGTATGTTGATTCAGGGGCCACTCGACACATGACCAACCATAAAGATTGGTTTATTTCAATGAGGGACACACCATCAAAAATCATGTTTCATTGGGAGATGATTCTTCATATATAGTTCAGGGGATTGGGAACATTTCTCTACCCCTTGGTTCACACAAATGTAGACTATCAGATGTCCTATATGTCCCTGGGTTGACTAAGAATCTTCTTTCAGTCAGTTAAATCCTAGATCACAACCTAAAAATTGACTTTGATAGTCAATCCAACAAGAAAACGTGTTTGATTCGAGACAAATCAAGAGGCTCAAAAATAATTGCAAAAGCCTCCAATGTGGGATGCATGTTCTAACTTGATTTTGTTCACAAAGATGATCAAGCACTTGTGGCTAAGAACTCCACCTCAACATAGTTGTGGCATCGAGATTTGGTCATGTAAGTTTCAAATATCTCGAAACACTTCACCGGCGTAATATGGTACATGGGCTACCATCTCTTCAGAAGGATACAGATAAGTTTCCTCACTGCCTAGCAGGAAAACAACACAGAGCTTCGTTCTAGAGGAGTACATTTTGAGCTCATGGTAAACTTGACCTAGTTCATACCGATCTTTATGGTCTGATGCAGCCAAGTCATTCTGGGTTCCAGTACTTCATGCTTTGTGTTGATGACTATTCGAGAAAAATGTGGATTTTTTGTCTTCGCAAGAAAAGTGAAGCATTTGAAACCTTCAAAAAGTTCAAGGTAGCAGTTGAGAACGAAACTGGTCATCACATTAGGACTCTCCACTCAGATCAAGGGGGTAAATTCACAAGTGATGAGTTCAGATACTACCTACAAACTCATGGGATTCATCAAAAAATTCCTCCTCCACACACACCACAACAAAATGGTGGTATTGAGAGAAGAAATAGTACTATCATGGAAAGGGTGTGATGCATGATCGATGATTCCAAACTTGTAACACCACGGTATTTGTTGAATCGGTAAGAATCAATAAAGACAACAGTGTATTTGTTGAATAGAGCATCCACTGTTGCTCTTGACAGAGTAACACCACAAGAAACATGGTCAAAATGGAAACCATCTATTGCACACCTCGGAGTATTCAGTGCAAGCAAGCATACACATACCCAAACAGAAAGCGAGAAATAAATTGGACATGAATTCACGAAATTCATCTTCATTGGGTATAGTGAAGATACTCTTGGGTATAGATTGATGGATCCTTAGACCGAGAAAAGTATACACTAGTAGAGATGTTGAGTATTTTTAGAAGAAGGAAGCGAGACTCCTCCTCCTCGACTCACAAGAAGTATATTTTTCACCAGTTATAAAAATTGAAGTTGATGTTCCCTCTAAAGATGAAAGTGATGATGGGGATGATGGTGTTGATTAGATAGAGCCAAGACCCACGAGAACAATTCAGCGTATGCCTAAATTGTGTACAAGTACATTACGATATGTAAGAATGGATGCTCCACTAGATACATCCACCCCTGGACCACAGACTCATAGTAAAGCAAGAGAAGAAGTTAACTTTTCTTTGATGAGTAGAGTTATTGAATCTGATGAGCCCTCAATAGTCCAAGAAGCCCTATAGTCAAAATCTTGGAAAGATGCCATGGACTCTGAATATCAATCAATGATGAAAAATAACACTTGGCAACTTGTTGATCTTCCACCAGGGAAGAAACCCATTGGATGCAGATGGATATTTAAAACAAAGTACAAATCAGATGGGACAGTGGACAAGTATAAAGAAAGACTTGTAGTAAAGGGGTATGCACAAAAAGAAGGCATTGACTATGAGGAGACATTTGCTCCCACAGCTAAGATCAAAACAATCAGGATGATCTTTTCTCTAGCTGCTTAGTTTGGATGGAAATTCCACCAAATGGATGTAAAAAGTGCCTTCCTAAATGGAGATTTACAAGAAGAATTCTACATGACTCAACTTGAGGGATATGTAGTACCTGGTCAAGAAGAAAAGGTATGCAAACTCAGAAATCTCTGTATGGCCTCAAACAGGCACCCCGGGCATGGTACATCAAGATTGATGAGCATATCGTACAACATGGATTTGTTAGAAATCCATACGATCCCAATCTCTACCTCAAAAAAGCAAGGGGGAGATGGTGATTGTTGTTGTCTATGTTGACGATCTAGTCATCATTGGTAGTTCAATGAGGATGATCGATGCAACAAAGAAAGATCTTAATCGATCATTTGACATGACCGATCTCGGGCTGATGCATTACTATCTTGGATTGGAAGTATGGTAGAAAGAGAATCACATTTTTGTTTCTCAGATGAAATATACCAAGACAACGCTTGAGAAGTTTAGGATGATGGATTGCACACCAATTGCTACACCTATGGAGAACAAATTACAATTATCTCGTTCAGATCCATCTCCTAAGGTAAGTGCCACTCTCTATTGGCAACTGATTCGCGAGTCTCATTTACCTGACCTACACTAGACCAGATATCAGATTTGCAATGAGATATTATCCAAGTTCATGCAGGAACCCAAAGTTTTTCATTGGAAAGCAGCAAGATGCATCTTAAGATATCTCAAAGGATCAATGGATCTTGGTCTAGAATATAAGAAGAATGACAATTTCTTCTTATTTGGATATTTGGATTTAGATCATGTAGGAAATATTGATGATAGAAAATCCACTTCAAGATTTGTGTTCTTTATGGGATTTGGACCAATATCATGGGGAAGCAAGAAACAACACTTTGTTTCTCACTCTTCCATAGAAGTCGAGTATCATTCTGCAGAGAAGCTGTCTGTGAAGTGATTTGGCTACGTTGCATACTAGAAGGACTTGGAATACCACATGACAAACCGACCACCATGTATGTTGAAAATGAAGGTGTTCTCAAACTTGTTTGCAATCTAGTGTTTCATGAAAGAACAAAGCACATTGAGGTACAAGTTCATTTCATATGCGAGCATGT
This sequence comes from Taxus wallichiana var. yunnanensis, assembly GCA_018340775.1. Classification (NCBI taxonomy): domain Eukaryota; kingdom Viridiplantae; phylum Streptophyta; class Pinopsida; order Cupressales; family Taxaceae; genus Taxus; species Taxus wallichiana. Next base: position 442,373,135 of record CM031236.1, on the reverse strand, counting down.
GTTGAAGCACAACATCCAGCTTCAATTTTGTCCAACAACTGAACAACGGGTAGATATCTTCACAAAGTCACTTGCACATGACAAGTTTGAGTTTTTCAGAGAGTTCCTCTCCTCATCCCTTGAGACAATGCACAATTAAGGGGGAATGTTAGGTTAATTATGCATAGTATAATTATTTATTTAATTTTATTAATTAAATAATTATATTATATGGTTATATTATAAACCATATTATTGTTGTATGTTGTTATATGGTTTTTAAACCATATTTGTCTTTTAGTTTCACAGGGATAATTGTTATAATTATTATAACAATTTATGTGCTTCCTGGGATAATATTTGGAAGCTAATATATTTTAAATTTGTTGTTGCATTGTTGCAACTTCTCTTTTGTTTGTATCCCGATGTGAAATACATATATATATTGTATCCTACTTCTATGTATGAGGTTGATTCTGATTAATACAATTTTTAGGCTTTCGTCCTGTTTACGAGTTCGAAGTTTGATTCCCCACTTGTAAAGTGGAATTCGAACATGAAGCGTGGTTTACATGCAAATTACATCCAAATTCTGAATTCCAAATTCGACAATTTCAAATGTATTTCAATTTTCAAAACCCAAAGTGTAGTTTACATGTAAACTACGTACAAAATTTTGACATCTGAAACATAATAATAGGTCAAAGCATTTATTGCCAACTACCTACATCTCTGTCATCCCCACAATAATGAATTCTTATGTTTCTATTTAAAGGCAAATGTTTACTTGTCATTTTCACTTGACAATTTGGTACGCTAATCTTATGATGCCTCTTTGACCTTTGACCATACACCTTAGGTGAATTTTGAGCATTTTTTCATGATTTTCTCATTCATTTATCTATTTTTAGATTTTTTTGCAAGTTATCTTTAGCGGGTTTTTTTGAGTTTCTTCCTATGGTTTTTCTTATCAATTTTTCATCTAGCCTCATGGGTGCCCTTCATGTTTTCCTTTTTGTTCATTTTTTGAGGTTTTATCCTTGTGTTGTGGACTTACTTGTTCTATGTCTCTTTCACCTTCATGGGTTCTATTATTTTTGAAACTTAGGCTTTAAACATCATTTTATACGAGAGGTAAAGGATAAATTTGCATAGAGAAACCATTTTGGGGATTCAAGGTTGTGAAACAAGGATTAACTTCCACTATTAGAAGTCAGAGACTAAAAAACACCATGTAATTCAAAACTTTGGGTTAGAACCGACATGCTTTACCTTATAGTCGAACTTCGGGGTAGAAGTGCAATTCAAAATGCAAGGCTACAAAGTAGGATCTGACCTCTGTTGGTTGAACTACAAGGCAAAACTACATGTTTGAAGTGTAATTTGGAACGTCAAGACTACATTACGTAAGGTAACTTCTGATTTTCATTCCAGAGGAGATTTTTAGGGATTTCTTCAAGGGAAAATGTCTAGATCGTCTTCAAAAGGAAGGACAAGATGAGGTACAATTTCCAAAGGGTATCTTCCCCTTCCAGTATCACATCGAGATGTTGAAATTATTGAAGACATGGACCTTGGGCATATTGACCTACCTAAATTTTGGGAAAGGGTTAGAGCCCCAAACAAAAGGAATGTATGCAAGGTATCTTTGACGATGGGCTTGTTCTAGATGTAGATTTCCCTCCATCAATGAAATTCCTAGAGTTTGTGCTCATTGCTTCCGCACACTATGATAAATACTCCTAAATAATTAGAGATGATGATGAGACACTTGTGATCAAATTGGATATTGAGTATTCTTAATACTTGTTAAGACTTCACGATGTCGAAGGATATGCCAAAATTTCCCCAGAATCCACTTTTAAGCACCGAGAATCAAAGGTTGATTCTTGAACTAGGGTCCTTAACAAAATCTACTTGATGAAATATAATCCTTCATTGGATAGGGTCCCTAATACTATCCCATGATTAGATTTTATTCATGTAGTAAATGACATCATCACCTTGCTAAGAAGAGTGTCATGACTCCCTTATTCTAATGATTTCTAATAATGGATGTATTTATACATTGCCACTATCTGAAAGAATGTTGATCTTATCCGATGGGAAGAACATATCAATGATGCCATTAATTTCCAACTATCAAATTTCCTAACTTCTTGAAATTTCTTCATGGCCTCCTACCTTTTGTACATGGCTACGGGGATGACGAATTACCTAGTTATGTCACTGTAGGTCCAAGTAATTCATCTCACATTTATGGATTTTATCGCCAACTTACAATTAAGGAGGGGTAAAGCATTTCAAAATAATTAATGATGCATTCTTCATTGTTATCTTGTATTTATTTGAAAAAGAACTCTAGAACCGAAGGATTTCAGTAAATTACTAGAAAGTGGTCAAGGAATGGGGAGGAATTTACTTACAAATTCCAACATTCATGTATCTTGAGGTGGCAGAATTCTTAGGTGCTTCGTATAAGTTACCAAGGTACTTCATAGATAAATGGGTCTTGATGGAGTTAGTTTGGAAATTGTTACATTTTCACAAGATCCAACATGATAGACACAAGATAGGAGCTCAATTTCCCATAGTTTTGGGAAGGTATACTTGTGCTTCCACATATAAAGAAAAGAATGTTGAAGGGGAAATGTAGCAAATGAATTTGAAGACCTTTCAACCATGTGTCAATTTTGATTATTGGGAAAAAAATTCATGGACACAAACCGACTAGTGCTCACATGCCTCAATTAGAAGATATCTAGTTTAATTGCAAGGATGTAATCATGATTCGGGAAAGGGACTTTGAGAGGTTGAATATTCAAGAAGTGGCCCATTATGGAATTATAGATGTCCCGAAGGGTCTTCATGATGATGAACAGGTTTTGGACCCCATCTATGATCATAACAATGTGAAAAATAAACCCCTGTCATGGATTGATTGGTCACTTGAAGAATGTAGCAATTCAAAAAAAAAGAGCAGCTCTTATTCTCAATTGGACATACCAATGTTTGATATTGTTGGGAATCACACAAAAATCATCATAAAATATTCCTATTGAGATAGTTCAAGTATAACCACTAGTGGGCCATCCCACCTCTTCAAAAGTAAGAAGGTCCACTCCCAAACCTACTCCAAAGCCTTATAGAATCACCATTGTTGAGCCCTTAAAGTAACTAAGTACCCGAGGCACGATGGGTCATGGCGCATAGAAGTATGGCACAAAGGTTCACACTGAAGTACTTTTGGGAAGGTTTGAAGGCTCATGCCCAACCAGGGAAGATTTGGAACTTATTCACTTTTGGGCCTTGGTTAGAGTCACATTTGGGAAACACATGGAAAGGAGACCAGAAGTGGGAATGGTATAGGTAAAATATGAAGACTTGCAGCTCAAGGAAACCATATTCCTGGGTATCATTATGTTTATCATGAAAGGATTAGGATCTGTAAAAGTGGGGTTAGTTACGAGATAGATGACACTTGCATGCTAAGGATACTAGATTAGGGAAAGATATGATGACATTTGGCATGTTCTTAAGTAATGATGAAGTGGTTACAAAAGATTCCTTCCATTTTCTTCTTATGTATTGTTTTATATGGAAAGAAGGGTGTGTGTCACATAAAGAAAAAAAATGAATGGGCATGTGGAGAGTGAGAGCTAAGAGAAACATGGGTGTCATTTCCATAAAGAAGATATTGTGGAGAATATATGGGGACTCTTGTTGTTGTATTAGCTCCATTCATGGATTCTTTAATGTATTTGGCTCTGTAATATTAAGGAATTAATAAAATGGGAATGTTCTAAACATCTGAGTCATGGATCTTGATATGTATGTTTTCTTTTATGTTTATGGATCCAAACCCTTATGTTCTTAATGATGCTCATGGTTCAGATCTAATTCCCCCTGTTATTGTGATGTTCTCATCTATATTATGGTGCATTTATGCTTAGATCTAGTTTCCTTATTTTTGTCTTAGAATGCATGCAGTTATATTTGTGCATTGTTCCTATAATAATTAATAAACATTCTTGTGAAGCTCATTTAAAGGAGGGCTCGGTGTTTGTGCATTCCTTGAGTGAATACCTAGTTAGGCTAGGTTATACGCTGAAAATCCTAGGATATTAAGTGATTAGAAAAAGTGACTATAATCGTTGTCTGCATAGGTTCGGGTTCTTCCTCTAGGGTTCCCTCAATAGAATTTGTCTCTTCCAAAGTTCCTTCCACAAAGGTTATTAACCTTATTATTTCTCCCACATTCTCTCAAGTGTTGCAATCACCTCTTCACCCTCCTCTTCCTACTTCACCTTTTCCATTTCCTCCTTCCTCTCCACCTCTCACTCTCCCTATGACCATATCTTCCATTTATTTTCTCCCCATTTCTCCTACGCTCCTCACCTCATCCCCTTCCATTTACCAAGTATTTTTATCTCTTCCCTCTCTTTCATCTAAAGATGTTATGGCTTTAGGATCCCTTCTTGGGACTCCTCTTCCCTAGTAAACTCTCTTTGTTTCCACTCCCATCACTCATCCCATTTCATCAATACATTTGTCCATCCTCTCCACTCTACTTTCGCTTGTCACCACATCATTTCCATTCACAAGGTGCCTTCAAAATTTTACCTAGTGACACCTACCCAAGGAAGAAAAATAGAGATGGCACCAAAGAAGGGTAAAAATAAGAAACTAGTGGTGGAAACGAGAAGAACCTATGGAAGTTTATTAGAAATGTAGTATTCCCAGGGGTTATTGAGACATAAAAGTGGAGCTTGAAGTTATATAGATGCATAATCAATGAGTTCAACCATAGAACCACCGACCATGAAAACTTGATGCAAAAATATCTATATAAGGAGATCTCAGGGTTAGATGAACAAGGAAACCCTAGGGTAGATGATTCGGTGAAGGAGTTACAAAAGACTAGGGTTTTATAGCTTTGGGAACTTCCATTTTTTCTAAACCCGCACCGCTCTTCAGATGGTTGATGTCACGAGTACATGAAGAATTCTTCTACTTTGTGAGGAGGAGGATTAGACTTGTGGGTAATTTAATCCATAGGGTAACATGTCTGCAAAACATTGGTGAGGATATGTCCCTCGATTTGGGTGCCATATAGAAAGTGGAAGAGTTAGCAAAATAATTAAACTATGAGAAGAGGAAGGGCTCAAGTTATTACAGATCTACTAGACCCACCATTGAGATTCACTTCCTAACTCATCAGTTGTAAATTGGGAGCATCTAAGAGATGGAAGGACATCAACAAGAGATTTTTGTACATTTTCTAAAGAGTTTCCAAGATGGAAAACTATAACTTTACACAATTTATTATGGATAGTATCATTGAGGATGCGCGAGTGTAGAATTATTTAGGAGTGAAAATAACTTGGGGTTCCATACTGTTATTAATTATATTCTAGGAAATTGGTGTCCTATATGGACCATAACGAAACATGTGGGTTTACCCACTTGTGCACCCATCTCCTATTGTGTAATTTAATCAGTTCACTTGTGACTAGAGTATATCCAATATGTACAAGGAGTGAATGAACAAGTGGTATGAGAGGCTATGCAAAGCTTTTGAAAATGAATGGTGCATCCCACACGATCTACCATATATTATTGGGGACTAGGTATAATTTTCTATTACGCAACACTTCTATTTGACACGGTTTATGATGGCAAAAGGAGAATTAGGGGTGTGGTAAAAAATTTCATTTGCATTCACTGCTAAATACATGAAGTGTACCATCAACCAATTAAAGGATGTGTAGTATGTTGGTAAAAAAATCTAGCACTTAGCCAAAAACATACAAAATATTCACACAAGAGAGCGAGAGCGAATTCAAAAGCGCAGGAGGATCGGAAAGGAATTGTGCACTGAGGACAGAGATAGATTTGAGACTTAGCCATTTTCACAATGAGGAGCTATTTTTGGAGATGGCGTTTGGAGCACAAAAATTGGTTAGAGACTTACGCAACATGCATTGGCTATTTTTAGAGGATCAGCTACGAAGCACTTTGCATGGATACAGGATGAGAATATATCTACTACTATCAGTTAACTAGAAGAAGTCTATTGTTAGCGCACTTGCATGTGTGGCTATTTTTGTAACAACGCGTGGCTAATAATATCATGTGACCTATTTTGGGATTAGATAAGCAATGAAGGAAAGTCCCCACCCTTATAAATATGTAATGAACTATGTAGCATAGGGGGGCATGTGAGAACTGAGTTATTGTGAGGTTATGCTGCCAAATCTGATGTGTGCATAGACTATGGTATTATCTATTATAATCATATTTTGTGTATTTATCATGTTTAATGTAATGGATTATATTGGCTGAATAAAAGTATCAAATCTTGAGTGTAATTGGTTCTTACATGCTTGATTTCATCATGGTTATCTTTTAAGTATATTATTCTCTAGATCTAGATCTGAATATGTATTGTAGAATGATATATTAGTCATAGATCTGGATGCTTTAAGTATTCATCATGCTAACATCCTTCAAAAGCAACCCTAAAGAGGTTCTATTAAATTTTCATGCTTGGGTCACTTGGTCTAGGCTAAGTGATGTGCCACTTACTTTGTTATTTTACTAGTGAATTCTAGGTTGCATCATTGGTTCTATTTTCGGACCTATTTTTCAATTGTTTTCAGGATGGTTTAAAATGAAGACATACCAGTTAACCGTAGCAAGTGTTGAGGAGTGGATACATGATCTAGAAGAAGAATATGCACAATGTTTCATCATCGATCTGAGTTTAACACACATGTATGGGTGGAATAGAATTTGTATGAAAATTTATATGAGATATTCTTTTCTATCTTTCAATTAGAATTGTATGAGTGGCTAATTACTTATGAATCTAAATGAAATTAGAGGTATCACACACTTGTTTGGATGTAAGAATAATTTCAAACCCTCTATGATGCTAATCGATTTGGACTCATGCGGTGGATACATGGTTTTGTGGTGTCTTGAACAGTTATATCTTGGAGTACTCAATTTCCACTTATTTGTGCCCAGGTAGCTGAATTCTATTTTTACAATATCCAAGGGGAATTTACTTACAAGTAATTCCACTTGTGATTAAGATATTGATGGTAAATTTGAATTTGGAGAGAAAACAATGGTGAACTAAACCCCACCACGTACGGGGCAGGAGCACGTTTGGTGAAATATGGAAGACCTAGTGGTAGAAAGGTAGAGAGAGGAAAGGAGGCTTAAGTATAATGAGTTATGTGAGAGGGAGATAGAGAAGTAGTGGGAGGTTGCAGAGAAAATGGCGTTGTGGAGAAAGATAGTTTGGGAAGGATTTGAAGTTCATGCAGAAGGCATAGAACCTGAGCATCAAGAACTCCCCATTTGGGAAAGCATGACAGGGAACCCTCCTTGGCCTCACATAGAAGCACACCAGCAGAACCATCTTGGGCCACGAGCACACATCTAAATCCACCTGGTAACCTTTCCCTTGCACTTGGTTTTCTAGCATCTAGTACAACAAACAATCAACAAGTTAATTCAAGTAGTGAGAGATTAGGAGCAAGTCTTATAAGAGGCATAAAAATGGCAACACAAATAGATTCATTGTTATATGGGAGTACCTTTTTGGGTGTATCATCTACATAGAATTTAGGTGCGCAGATTTTTGGACTATCTTCTAGGAGTAGTAACACTTCGCAGACTGTTGGGGTGTAATTCAGTACTACGGTTGGGACACAGGGAAGTACATCCTCTGGTCCAACCCTAGCTATAGGAGGTTCGAGATCAGGAGGTATAGGTGGCTCTAGCTCTAGTGGATTTGGTGGTTCTAGAGGCAGAGGAGACATAAGAGGTTTTGGATTAAGTGGGCAGGGTCCACACCAACCCCAGAATATTTACATGGATATGTCTCTTCACCTTCCAGAGTATAGGAGCATAGAATATGTTGTTGAATACATGCATATTTGTTAAATAATGTGGCATGTAAAAGAAATCACGGCTTCCGAGTGTAGGGAAAGTCAATTTGCTACAAGGGCACGCGCACACGCTTTGTATAGAAAGTTTGACCATGTTCGGACTTGCGTAAACTACTCGACTTTAAAATATTTGTTCCTTAAAGAGTTTCACACCTAACTTTGAGCGAAGAGTATAAGTACGCTCAAATATATTAAGCAAGGAACTACTGAGAGTGTCAGAGAGTATGATGCCTATTTTAAAATGTTGTTATCTAAGCTTTCTTATGATATTCACGCAATCCAACATGCACAATGGTTTGTTGGATGCCTAATTACACCTTTTAGGAGGGTGCTATCACATAAAACATACACTGATCCACACGAGGTACTTGAATAATCTTTACGTGCTAAGGTAGTTAGAATAATAGACACTAGGGTGAGCCCATTTTCAAAATCATAGATCACAGCTATGGCAAAGCAGTTGGAGAAAATTTTAGCAAATTCAACACATGAGACACACATAGGGATTTGGTGTACAAATTGTGAAGTGGAAGGCCACACAAAGGATAGTTGTCCCCACGATCAGTGTGCTCCTATTGTTAGACTATGAGATATGCCATTTAAACCATGATGCTAGCCACTACCCATTACTACAACGCATGATAAGGAAGAATGTTTCATGCTATTGCAAAATCTGTAGGTCCACGACTCATGACATGGAATACTTCCGGCTGATTGGTCAGATCCATGATGCTATAGATATTGGTGTACGATAGACATGAGTTTCAGATAACTCTAAAGGAAAGAATGAGCATCAGGATTGGGATCACAATCAGGTGCACTATGATTAGAATGAAGGGCATTTTAAAGGTAGCCATGGATGAGGTTGAGGATACCGTGGTGGATTTAGAGGATGAGACCATGGTGGTGGAAGAAGCGAGTTCCCTCATGGAACATGTTATACATGCAGATCTCCTAACCACTACAGGCATGAATGACCTCAGAATAGTACATGTTCTTTATGTGGAAAGAATCATAGCTATGAGGAATGCCCTGACCTATATGAGCATCTTAGCAAGAAACATAAATAGGAAAACAAAGGCGTATGGATGGTTAGGATACAATGCGTTGCGGGAATTAATGCATTCCCAAGTTAGAACTAGAATCTGAGGCATTGTAGGTAAATATAATATCTGTGTTGAATCAACGTGTGCCACAAAGTATTACAAAGAAGCCTACCATCACTAAGGAGGAGGTTCTACATGCATGGTACCTAGATCCTTCCCATTAGAAGGATTTTTACTAGGAAACCAGGGAGGTACTCAGGAATCTCCAGGGTGAAATACAATATTTAAAAGAGCAATCACGAAAGATGGAGCAAAAGAAAGCATCAGAGACGGTCCAAAATGATATAGATGACTTGAGAGAAGTGTGCAAATTGTTGCACCAAGAGAATATCATTCCACTATTGGGGAATTGGTTAAAAGGAAATACTCCATGCGTAAGTACTAAGACTGGACAGTAGATCCTGCATGCAAATCTTCCCCCTCATAGCCTAGATTATGACAAGGAAATAAATCTAATTTTGTTGTGGATGGGTGGCTATTGACTAATATCTTGATTGATACGAAGAAGTCAACGTTCTTACCTTAGATACATGGGAACAAAGGGGAGACCCCATTGTAGCCATCCTCTAATGTTTTTTTCATGGCTAATCGCACTAAGGTCACTCTTATCGGATTTTTAAAAGATGCATCCATTACCATAAAAGGAACTAAGTTCACTTGGATACTTTGAGGTTTTAGCATGATAGAGTCGGATAGCTTGCCATCTCTATTGGGGAATCCTTGGTGTTATGCAAATAATGTTGATATTCGGTTCAATAAGGGTTATATTAGTTTGGAAAACAATGAGGAAAGATTTATTATCCATTTAACAAATGGAAAATACCCTATATTGAGCCCTTGAGTGAAGAAGACCTGAATATGATTTATGTACATGTCATCCGGGATCTAGAGATGTTTGATCCATGTAAAGAAGGAGTCCTTTAGTGGGAGGATGCATAATCTATTAGCGATACTACCAGTGTTGCTTGTGATAATTGGGCTCATAGTACTTATGAGTTGGTAGGGTGCGTGGTAAAGAACATATTTCTTAAGGACAATAAACCATGTTATATCAGGAGAATAGGTAACAACTTGGTACCTTGTTACACCAAAGAAGGAGATCCTATGGTATTCCTACGTACCATGGAAGAATGGTGGATAAAACCATTGGAGATAAGGAGTGTGCTAGCATATACCCTATGTGGGACAATAGCGCATTGGTGGGTGGTCCACAAGGATAATCTTTTAGGATGGAATGAAATCAGGATTTCTCTTAAAACTAGGTTCTATAGGAGCAATACACCTAATCAAATATATACTTATCATGGTAATCAACCTATTCAACACCACATTCGAAGTGTGAGAGACTCGAAACGAGAGGGACGGGAAGATTTACCACCTTTTCTTTGGGTGCACAATTTTTATTCCACTTTACAAGGTTGCGCACATGCTTGGTATGTATATGTAGAACTCCATAGAGAGACTGGAAATTGGAAGGATTTAATTGTAGGAATGACCCAAACGTTTGACTTCTTCTCTACCAAGCCTTCGGTGGAAGAAGCATTAAAGGTCATAAAGTGCTTAACTATGGGAGATAGTGCCAAGGCTGAAGAAATCCTTCGAAGTTATTGGATGAAGGAACCTCATGAGTGTGTCTTGTTGAAGAGATAGAGGCCGATGCCACACTACTTCAATGCACTTTCCTTGAGAAAGAAAAAGGAAAAATGGTCTACTTAGTGGATGACGAAGAAGTATAAGATCTGGATATAAACCATTCAATAGGTAGGTGTGAGGTGTTAGATAATGTAGATAAGACCGCGCACCTATCATGAACCTATGAAGATGAATAAGGTGAATATTGGATCAAATGTTGAACCTATGGAAGTCATAATTGGATACTATTGGTCAAACTCTGAAGTGGAAAAAATCATAGAGCTACTATGATATTATCAGGACTTATTCCCTCGAGGGTACCATGAACTTAAAGGCATGCATGAATCATTAGAGGAGATGAAAATAAATATTAAAGAGGTGCAAAGCCCCAATTTGAAAAAGACCATACAGATGAACCCCAACTTGCGTGAATAGGTCAAAGAAGAGGTTGAAAAAATGTTGAAGTTTGGGATAATAAAGCCCCTTGACAAGTCGGAATGGGTTAGTCCAATAGTGATTAGTATCAAGAAGGATGGTTGGATTAGGATCTATGTGGACTACGGGAAGCTAAATAATACATGTGTGGCTAATACCTTTCCTACACCATTCATAAGGAGATCCTAGAAGGCATTACATGGCGTGAAATCTATTCATTTATAGATGGGTTCTCTGGGTATCATCATGTTAGGATTAACCAAAAGGATCAAGAAAAGACAACTTTAACTACTAAATGGGGTAGATTTGCCTATACTGTGATGCCTTTTGGTTTGAAAAATGCACCTGTTGTATTTTTGCGCATAGTTGTCTAAGTATTCAAGGAGTTTATTCACAACTTCTTACAAGTTTATTTGGATGATTGGATGGTGTATGGATTAGTTAAGGATCATTGTGACAATCTACATTTAATGTTTGAAATATGTAGACAGTTGAGTATCTCTTTGAACATCAAGAAGTGCATATTTGTTACACCATTTAGGATACTATTAGGACACATAATCTGCAAGGAAGTTTTATTGGTTGATCCAACTAAGGTTACAGTCATTATAGGCCTAAAGGATCCTACCAGAAGAGTGAGGTGTGTGGATTTTTGGGTCATACAGGATATTACAAGAATTTTATTAAAGGATATGCCAAATTTGCTACACCGTTGGAGGAGTTACTGAAATGGAAAGGTACATTCTACTAGGGAGAACCGCAACAGCGTGCATTTGAGAAATTAAATGAGAAACTTATTACTACACCTATTCTATGTTTTCCTTCATGGGACAAACCGTTTCATGTACATCTGGATGCCTCGGCATGACCATTGGCACAGTATTGGCTCATCCTGGAGAAGGTATTATAGATCATCCTATCTATTTTGCTAGTAGAAAGATGACTCTTACAGAACAGAACTACACAACTACAGAGCGTGAAGCTTTGTCAATGATCTATGCACTACATAAATTCTGACAATACCTGCTGGCTACACCATTTGTCTTTTATACAATTCACATGGCATTGAAATATTTGGTAAACAAACTTGTTTTACATGGGAAAATATGTAGATGGGTAATCTTATTTCAAGAATTTGATTTCACAGTTGTGGTTAAACCAGGGAAAATTAATTTTAGACCGACCATTTATCTAGAATACAATTAGAAGAAGAAGTATAGGTAATTGAGGAAACCATGACATATGCACAATTATATAGGTTATAACGAGTGCCATCAGAATTAGAGGACATTGTTTTCTTTCTAGGAACAGGCATGGCACCAGAAGGAATGAAATCCTTAGAGAAGAAACAACTTGTTATACGGGTGGCACCCTATATTTTAATTAGTGGTGACTTGTACAAGTTAGGTCAAGATGAAGTCTTGCACAATTGTGTACTAGAACATGAGCGCACATATATCATGGAGGAATCTCATGGTGGTATTACAGGTGGCCACTATGCAGGTGACACCACCACGTGTAAGATTCTTCTCGCTGGATTATGGTGGGAGACCCTGTTAAAAGATTGTAATGATTATTGCAAAGCTTGTGATCATTATCAACATCTTGGCAAAGACAATGAGATGAGATTCCATTAAGGCCTATTCCTAGTGTAGAGCCATTTGAGAAATGGGCTATAGATTTTTTGGGTCATATTTCACCAACTACGTGTAGAGAAGAAATAACTTGTTATATGTGTGGCACCCTATATTTTAATTAGTGGTGACATATACAAGTTAGGTCGAGATAAAGTATTGCACAATTGTGTACTAGAACATGAACGCACATATATCATGGAGGAAGCTCATGGTGGTACTACAGGTGGCCATTATGTAGGTGTTACCACTGCACGCAAGATTCTACTCACTGGATTATGGTGGGAGGTCTTGTTAAAAGATTGTAAGTATTATTACAAATCTTGTGATCATTATCAACATCTTGACAAACCAGGATAATGAGATGAGATGCCATTAAGGCTTATTCCTAGTGTAGAGCCATTTGAGAAATGGGATATAGATTTTTTACGTCATATTTCACCAACTACGTGTAGAATTGGATCGTGTTATATACTAACTTTCACAGATTATCTGATAAGGTGGGCAGAAGCAACACCTACAAAGGATTTCACAAAGTGGCTACTGAATAGCTAGGTTTCTATGGTAAAATGTTATTACATGGTATGAATGTCCTTTAAGTTTGACCAATGATAGGGACACACACTTTCTAAATGAGACGATCAAAATTTTATTGGATGAATTCATAATTGCACACCATAAGACTACACCATATAATCCTCAAGAAAATGGGACTGTTGAGGCTTTGAACAAAATTTTGAGCCGACATTAAAAAAATTGTGATGTTAGAAGAAAGGATTGGGATGATAAATTATCTACAATACTTTAGGCATATCGAACAACATATAAAATGTTGAACAAAGCCACACCATTTTAGTTAGTGTTTGGCATAGAAGCAATTATTCCTATGGAATTCATGTTACCTTCTTTGCGTATTGTACACGTTAGAGGTCTATTTGATGATCAAGCATAAGAAGAATGGATTGAAAATTTAATCAAGTTAGATGAGCAATGAGTAATAGCATATTAGAGTCAAAAATAAGAGAAGTCCAGGTAGAAAGCATGACATGACAGGAACATCAGGGATAAAAAGCTTGAGATAGGACAGATGGTGCTCCTTTATGATTCTAAATTTTTTGCCATCCAAGAAAACTCAAAGGACATTGGTTGGGGCCATATGTTATCACTCACATACTCGAATCAGGAATTTGTCAATTAGATTTGCTTGATGGAATACAATTACCCTGGATACTTCAATGGGAGTAGGATGAAGCCCTACTATAAATAAGTCTTTTTGGTGTTTGTAATAAGGCAGTGTTGCCATTTAGATTAGGTTTTTAATTCTGCATTTCCTTAATGTGTTTCCTTCTTTTTCATTATGCTTTGTCAATTTAGTTGGTGTGTTTGTGTAATAAATACGTTTACGCACTTTGAAAGCTAATTACTATTTACAAAATAATTATGTGTAGAGGACTGCACATACCCTTAGTATGGGGTAGGTTATTGATATCCAGGTACATGACTAATGAAAATAAGTACACATGAAAGGAACTAATTGTTACGGTTGTTATTCAAGATGGAGAATTGGAAAAATATTGCTTCTGTAAATGAGGACCATAGATGGAGGTAGATGAAGAAACAAAAATAAATGTAAGGTAAGCGAGAGGCCGTGAAGACTACCAGTGGAAGGTGTAGTGACGAGGTACTCGGGCGCATGGAAGTGTGTTGAAGAGAATTCTATAGCCAAAAGGTAGGAAGGCACGTTAGAAGGTTATAGCTTGGGTGTGAAGATGTACTACGTTTGAAGGAACAAAATTGGTCCATTAATGAGAGGATTGTTGGTATGTGGAGGAGTAATAAATGCACTAAATTTTTGAAAATATATATAAGGACGGGATGCGAGTTCATTTTTACCATTGTAATTAAGATAATTTGAAAAGAGCTAAGTTTAAACGAGCCAATAAATCATGTTGAGGTGTGAAGAGTGTGAAACCAAATGTGGAGAGAAGGTTTGTGCGTAAGAGAATCTTACGCTCCCATAGGTGAAGGGTTTGAACAAAGCAGTCACATTACAAACAAGCTAGGGAATGTGATTTCCACTAGGGTACGGAGATTTAAAATAGGGTTTCAACTTGCTCAATTACAGAGGGAAGAAAAAAGATATTTTTCATATGGAACCAAAGAAAGCACCCACAATAGGAGTAAAAGGGAAGAAAAAGGTCAAAGTGGAAGAAGACATTGCTCCCGAGAGTGATTTCTCATAAATGCAATATCTAGAGGGCATGATCGTGGGACAAGAATGGGATTCCCACATCCGTCAATATAAAATCAATTATTACAACCATCGAACATTAGATAATAAGGAGGAGCTCGATGTATTTTTTAGCCCAAAATGAAAAAGTGCACATCAAAAGATATGCCAGTGTATGATGACACTTTGGTGAGAAGTTACTAAAGCATATTGGAGTCTACCAGTTGTATGATCTACCATACTTTGGGAAGTATGAACCATTGTATCGATGGTTGATGAGAAGAGTCCATGAGGACTTCTTCTACTTTGCTAGATGGAGGGTTAGAATCACAACTGCCTTGATTTCAACAGTGACAGGACTAAGGGCCTCAGGAGCGAGATCTGGAGAGTGATTTAATTGATAAGGCCGCAATTATGGAGACAAAGAAGGAGATGGGGTATACCAAAGGTCTACATGGCATGGACATTAACAAATTGAAGAAGTACTCAATAGTTCGGAAGGCTGCATATCTTGTAACTAAGTTGAATGACCAAGAAAGATGGTTGCAGATAAAAACAATGTGGCTGCACGTTGCAAAGAAGATGTCTCAAGGAGTGGTCTACAATATCGTGGATCACATAGCAAATACAATCATTGAATAAGTGCAGACAGGTGACAGAATAAGTTTTTGCACTATTTTATTTTCTTTGGTGTTTATTGAGATTAGAGTGCTCGATGGGCCAAAGGAGACGATTTGGGAGTACCCCACGAAACACAAGTCACCTGTAGAAATATTTGGCAAGTACTTGTGTGATGGATCAATGAGAAAAAACCATTCAAGGAGAGGGCAAATATGTGGTATGATAGACTCTGCATGGTGTTTGAAGAAGAGTGGCACATACTCAAGGAGTTTCCTTTGGCGGTGGGTAATGCAAGATAGTTTGCATTCTACCAACATTTTTATGTCACATTATTTGCGATGAAGGACGGGGCTTGGAGCCTATTGTGAAAAATGTTGTATGCCTTCACAAAAAGATATTTCCGAAATCATTTCACTAGTTTTTAGATGCATGCTACCTAACCTTTAATGCGAGATAAGGTAAATTGCGATTACCACACTCGAGAAAGAATTATGTGTATCCATGGTGGAATTCCTACATTGAGAGGCTTATCTCGGATATTAAAATCATGAATCCTCTAAGATTGGTATTTGAGGAGACTAGAGCATCACTTGTGTACCTTCAACTCAAGCCCAAGCTAGAGAACACTAAGTATGTGGAGAATGATTTTTCACTCTCAGGGCCACCAAATGATAAGCATACAATGGAGAATGTTCTAGTGCCTAAGACCACAAAGACAATACAAGTAGATGATGAAGAAGAGGATAATGAAGATAGTGGTGTTTTGGAGCACAAAGGTAGAAGACATCCTCTAAATAGGGAATAATCCAAGTGCATGACTTGCTCCCCCTCAACCACAAGAAGGAGATGATGAGGACCTAGATGTGGTACAAGGAGAACGCCGCTTCAAAAGAGTATTCAGGAGAACAAGGACCCAAGGTGCTACTCCATAATCAGTGTATAGATCACCTCGAATCTCTCCACAGAAGGAGATAACTGAGAAAAGAAGAAGGAATTTGAAGTTGAATGAGGAGGTGGAAGAGTCTAGAGGAAAGTGCGCCCAATTCCCCTACACCTCCAGAGAACATGGAAGAACAAAAGGATGAAGAAATGAAGGATGGAGAAGAGGGATAAAAGGAGGTAGATGAGATAGTGACTGAGACTGCTCAGGGTACAATAGAACAAGCTCTAAATCTTAAAGCCCAAGTTCCTAAGGGCCAATCAAAGAGAACAAGTGGATAATATGTTCCACCAGTCATGGGCTATGTTGAGGACACAGTAAAATTGTTTACGCCTATTTTCAAAGCACAATGACACAAAAGGATTTGTATGGTTGGGAGCTGATGGATGAAGATATGGTAACCATGTGCAAAAGGAAGCAATCATGTCATTATTAATGCACACACACACATGGAAAAACTAGGATTTGATGTATGTGAAGAGTTGTGTGTTTCAAGGAGGTTGAAGAAGACACCTCAGGTCAGACACATAACAATAAAGCCTACTGTTATGTCAGATGAACAAGTGAGCAATGCTTTGGTGAAGGTCTCGATAGAGGTGGCACGGAGAAATATGGATAAGGCTGCAACAATTAGGGTGTTGAGGGAGGAGATCAAGACTAAAGATGCAGAAATAATGTTCCTAAATAAAGAAAAAGACTTGGCATAGAATAAAAATGATGTTTTTCATCGGCATGGGCAGCGGAAGTTGGGGACAATATCATGAAAGCAAAGCCACACTTAGAGCCAAATGTACCTAAGACATTTCCTTCAAAGAATGCATTATGTAAGTACCTTGGTGGAATTGGTGCTTGAAGATGAACCTCTGTGCATGCCAGAACTAAAGGATCCAACACAAGAAGCAAAGTGGGAAAAGGCTTGATGATGAGAAAGATTGCATCATATGAGGGGTTACTTCAGAGCTTGCAGGAGGAACTGAAGAAAGTAGATCAAGCATTGAATATCTGTATAGCCCCAAAAGACGTTATAAGAAGTAGGACCATTTTGGAGGACAATGAAGTCCTAAAGGCCATGAAATATGAGACCTTGGGCCACATAGAATGATTAGCACTTGTCAATCAAAAGCACGAGGCCCTTACAGAAGCTCAAGAACCACACAAGGAAAGGCTGGATGAGCTTGGGAAGCTCATCACGTAAAATATGGACCTATTAGAAGGAATAATGACTACCATGTCCAACATTGTGTTGGTCTTGAAGAATGAGAAATGAGAGATTGCTAAAGATGAGTTAGATTCAATTGCAGTGGATATCCTAGAAAAGGCGAAGCTACGTTCAATGATTGTAATACTTTAAAGGTGGAAATAAAAGAAGAATATCTAGAAATTATTCCTCAAGTAAAAATAGAAGATACTGCAAGGTAAAGACATTCTTTTATTCATAAAATTATTTATCTCTTTATTCACATTCTTTGATTCATTTTGAAGACAAACCATTTCTGGGGTGGAAATGCAACTAGTGTGGGGTAATGTTGGTCAAACAAAATCTGGCACTTAGCGGAAAACATACGAAAGGTTTGTGTGGTAGATCAGAGCACATTCAAAAGCGTGGGAGGATCGAGAGAGGAATGAAACACCGAGGACAAAGACAGATTTGGGACTTAGCCATTTTTGTGATGAGGAGCTATTTTTGGAGATAGCATGTGGAGCACACAAACCGGTTAGAGACTTACGTGACACGCATTGGATATTTTTGGAGGATCATCTACGAAGCAATTTTCATAGATACAAGCGAGAATAGATCTACTCTTGGTAGTTAAATAGAAGAATTCTATTGTTAGCGCACTTGCATGTGTGGCTATTATTGTAATGATGCGTGGCTAATAATAGCATGTGACCTATTTTGGGATTAGATAAGTAGTGAAGGGAAAGTCCCCACCCTTATAAATATGTAATGAACTATGTAGCATAGGGGTATGTGAGAACTGAGTTATTGTGAGGTTATCTTTGTCAACTTTGATGTGTGCATAGAATATGGTATTATATATTGTAATCAGCTTCTATGTATTTATCATGTTTAATGCAATGGAGTATATTAGCTGAATCAGAGTATCAAATCCTGAGTGTAATTGGTTCTTGCATGCTTGATTTCATCATGGTTATCTCTTAAGTCTATTATTCTCTAGATCTAGATCTAAATATGTACTATAGAATGATATATTAGTCATAGATCTGAATGCTTTAAGTCTTCATCATGCTAACATCCTACAACAGCAACCCTAAAGAGGGGCATTGGTACCTTTGTGCACTTCGGGTGAGCGCTCGGTCTAGGTGAGTGATGTGTCAGTGCACCTGGGATTTTACTAGTGAATTATAGGTTGCATCACAAGAGTTGACCTTTGATGTGGATAAGATTAACATTGATGTTCACACCACATGTGTGTGACCTACAGATATAACTCAAGGCCAACATATGTGGAGACCTTAGAGCCTGAATTTTTGGATCTACATCCACATATCAATGTTACCATCAAGGGCTACATCCATCGGTATTCATATAGTTGTGCACTAAGATGCGGGGATGATTTGAGGTGGAAATTAGAGACGTTTCCTTCCCAAGGCCATGTGAAGTTCCAATACCACCGATAAAAGTAGTCCGGGTAGATGAAGAAATAGTCCTAGAAGAAGAAGATGGTGACGGGAAGTTAGACACTTCTCGTACGAGAAAATACTATATGTGTCGAGGTAGCGGTGGGGGTGCAATTACATCACATCCGAGCAACATTGATGACTTACAAATAGAGCATGAGGAAGGTGAGTTTCTGAGGGAGAGGATATGGGATAGAAGAAACAAAAGGTACATGAGGTTTCCAGTTCGGCAATAGAAATAGGCTTGAAAGAAGATACCACAACCTTTAGGGAGAAACTCGATGTTGAGCTCGAGGAAGAAGAGAAGAGAATGGTAGAGGTATACACCAAGAAAATTCTTGATGTGCATACCAGGAGAAGGCTCATTCTATGGAGTAAAATGAGGAGATTCCAGTAAAGGGTCTTCTCCTACACAACCAACCAAACTGAAGGAAGAAAATAAAGTAGACTCCTTCATGATCAAGGAGGATAAAGGATTCCTTCCATAGTAAAAATGCAATGAACAAAGCGCAAGGCTATAAGGAAGAAGTGGATGCCTATGTCCCCACATATGGACTTTTTGGATGATCCCGCGAAGGTGATGCATGTAAGATTTCAAGGTACCCTCCCTAGAGAAGCTACATGTGTGGGATCTTTTGGATCAAAGTGGGGGCATGAAAAGAACTAGGAAGATGATAAGCTTAAACCCACATTTCCATGCAGAGGAGCCTGAGTTTGAGGTCAATGATCATGCGATCGATACCATTCATATGAATAATAAGGAAGGAGATACATACAAGGTGGTGGAACCAAGCCACCTCACCGATGAGCAGTGTGCAACACACTACGAAAGATGTCTCCGGAGGTGGTAAGATGCAGCTTAGATGCAAGGGAAACCATTTAAACCTTGGTTGCAGACAAAGAAAGGGAAGGAGAAGGAAATAGAGAGATTATGCCAAGGGTTAAAGGGGGAGCAGTGTGAACCAATGAGGTGTATGATCAAGTAGGAACCATTGTTAAGAGTATTTTGGGAAAATTTTTAGCATTGGTAATCCAGTCCAAGATAGATTATGGTGATGAAATGGAGTATCTGGAGGACCTTGTGGGGATGTTGCTAGCCAACATCAAGGATGGCATGGGGCACACTACCAAAAATCTCACCAAGGAGAAAGAAAAAAACAAGATCACTATGGGATCTGGATCATTGAGTTTGAGGATTTACTCAACCAACTCAAGGAAGCGAGATATTAGCGAGATAGGGGTTTCAAAAACTGCCACAAGTGTGAGCCCATCATTGATGCGTGGGTAATAGGTAAGGAGGTATCCCTAAGGACTTACAAGAGAAGGTCCCAAAAAAATAAGTATGGCCATGCATCACTGATTTTTGACACCACAATGCAAAAGGACAAAATAAATACCAATCACGAGAAGTTAGAATTCTAGATTGGCGAACTCCGAGACTCAAAAATGTATGGATGAGTTTTAGGGTCTCAAAGCATAGATTTGGTGGTGGTAATTCATGAATTAAATGAGAAGGTGGAAGAAATCACACCGGATCAAGTACCTAGCATCGTTTAGGAAGTGTCGGGAATATTTTGACATAGTGGAGGCATGGAAAATTTTAAAGGGGAGATAGAAGAATAATTCCCCTGAGTTACTCTTGTTGGTATTGTAGGCGGTGACAACATGTGAAATTCCTTTTATCTTAGTAATTTTTAGTCGTTGAAGTTTTTTTGGGGAGTGTGAAGGATTGGCATGGGTGGAAATCACATTAGTGTGGGGTGATGTTCGGACCTTAATGTAATTTAGGACCCGAGGCACAATGGTTTGTGGCACACGAAAAAGAATGTGAAGGCTCACATGGAAGTAATTTTGGGAAGGTGCAAAGGCTTACACCTAGGCGCGGGAAGGTTTAGAACTTAGTCACTTTTTGGCCTTTATCGAGTCACATTTGGGGAATACGTAGAAAGGTGACTAAAAGAGGGAATGGATAAAGGTAAAATATGAAGACTTGCATCTCAAGGAAACCATATTCCTGGGTATCATTATGGTTATCATGAGAGGATTAGGAGCTATAAAAGAGGGTTAGTTATGGTTAGATAGCACTTACATGCTAAGGATACTCGATTAGGGAAATAAATGATGACATTTGGCATGTTCTTGGGTAATGATGAAGCGGTTAGAGGATATTCCTTCCAGTTCCTTCTTATGTATTGTTTTGCATGGCAAGAAGGGTGTGTGTCAAGAAAAGGAAAATTAATGTATGTGTGTGTGGAGAGTGAGAGCTAAGGGAAGCATGGGTGTAATCTCTGTAATGAAGCTATTGTAGAGAATATATGGGGACTATGTTGTTGTATTAGCTCCATTCATGGTTTCTTTAATGTATTTGGCTACTTTGTAATATTGAGGAATTAATACAATGGGAATGTTCTAAACATCTGAGTCATGGATCTTGATCTGTATGTTTTCTTTTATGTTTATGGATCCAAACCCTTATGTTCTTGATGATGCTCATGGTTCAGATATGATTCTCCCCATTATTGTGATGTTCTCATCTATATTATGGTGCATTTGTGCTTAGATCCAGTTTCCTTGTTTCTGTCTTAGAATGCATGCAGTTATATTTGTGCATTGTTCCTCTAATGTTGATAAACATTCTTGTAAATCTCATATAAATGAGGGGCTCGAAACCTGCACATGCCTCGAGTGAGCACCCAGTAAGGCTAGGTGATAGGTAGGCATGCCTAGGATATTAAGTGATTGAAAAAGTGACTAAAATCATTATATACATAGGTTTGGGTTCTTCCTCTAGGGTTCCCTCAACAAAATTTGTCTCTTCCAAAGTGCCTTCCACAGAGGTTATTGATCTTATTATTTCTCCCACATCCCGTCAAGTGTTTCAGTCACCTCTTCCCCCTCCTCTTCCTCCAGTCAATTTTTACAGTCACCTCTTCCCCCCTCTTCCTACTTCACCATTTTCAATTCCTCCTTCCCCTCCACCTCTCACTCTCCCTTTGACCACATCTTCCATTTCTTTTGTCCCCATTTCTCCTACACTCCTCACCTCATCCCCTTCCATGGACCAAGTATTTTCCTCTCTTCCCTATCTTTCATCTGGAGATGTTATGGCTTTAGGATCCCTTCTTGGGACTCCTCTTCCCTAACAAACTCTCTTTTTCACTCCCATCACTTATCCCATTTCATCAATACATTTGGCCATCCTCTCCACTCTACTTTTGTTGGTCACCACATCATTTCTATTCACGGTGCCTTCAAAAGGTTCCCTAAGTAACATCTACCCAACTTACTATTGTGAAGAATATGCCTATGGCATCCACTAAAAACTTATCTTCTTCTTCTACCCCTATATGGTTAAATAGGTAGACTCCAAAGAAGAAGAATAAGATTCCTATTGAAGATGTTTTTGACCTTAGCATCCTAGATCCAACTCCCAAAGACAAGTAAAGAGGACAAGGGTCATTTCTAACCTTTTGGTCAATCAAACTAGAGAGAGATTTGTTGAAATATAAATTCCAGCTCCTAATAAGAAAAAGGAAACTATCACCATAGTGGATTATCATATCTCAAGGTTTTCCCTTGGAAATGCTACTCATGAAGGATCTAAACAAGATGTCCAGGTTATTCTTGGTAATCTTCTGGATGAGTTTTATAAGGACAAGGTGACCAAGGATGAACTCAAAGGCAAGGTTGCACATTTTACCACCATTATGAATAAGATCACACAACCTATTCATACAATTGCGCTTGATGTGCCTACAATATTTGAATAACACCTCCTTCTCCATGGTCAAAAAAATTAGACAGTAGGGACAAGAAGTGGGGGCATGGATCAAAATCTTAATTCAAGAAGGAGAGTAGGTAATAAATAATTTTATCGATCTATAAAATTAGATGAACTATGAAAAGTACACCATATCCAAAATGGATGGTATTATCATAGAAGAATGCAAAAATTTAGAGCTCACACTTGAATCCTAGTAAGAGGTACACAACATCGAGTCTAATTTTCTCTTGAAATAGGGGATCATTAATGATTCCTCAAAAATGTTTGAGTTTACTTGAATTCATGGAGTTTTGGGCTGCTGCATGTTGTAGGAGGGAATATCTAATCTTAATGAGAAGAGTGTCTAGGTAGTTGATGTCGTCAATGATATCGAGATGAATTGGACATCATCCACTTCAGTTTTCTTGATGAAAATGTTGATGCACTTCCAGTAGAACAAATTGTTTCCTAGTTCAAGAGCCTGGTAAATGAAGATAATGAGGTAACCAAGTCCTTAGGTCTCAAATATATTCACAAGTTAGTATTGTACCCAAAATTCTTGAGTCATCCAAAGAAATTCATAAGTAGAACCAATAAGATACATGGGAAACTAATAAAATCACTTGAATAAATCGTGGTCATGAATCACTTTGCATGCGGAGACCGGATGACAAAGAATTTCAAGAAATCATCAAGCTATTTCTTGATTACAGGCACAAGGTCCCTAGCGAAGAATGAGGAGAAAATTTTGATCAAGAAAAGGGTGGCGTCATCCCTAGCTTAACTTGGCTACCATTTTTGCATAGTCTCTAAGCTATAACACCATTTGAGTTACAGGTTTGACTCAATCAAACCTACACAACCACTTAGCTATTTTTGTGGGATACTATGTATTAAATACAATTACGTTCTATTTTTAGCATGTAATGATTAAGAGGAGTATCTATAATTTCTCAACCCTCCTAATCTATAAATATAATAATGCATTATGTAATTTAGGACTTTTATATCTTATTGTAAAGAGGCACTTTGCCACTTTTGAGCTCTCATATACGAGGCTTTAGCCTTAGTAATATAAAAGAACAATATTTTACCTTTGAGTATTTAATGTGTTGAGTATTTCAAATAGCTCATTCAATACTTGTGAATACTTGTAATTACTTGTATGTGATGATTTATTTTTCCTTCGCATTAACTATATTTATTTATTCAAATTGCAAGTTTTGATTCATAAACTTATTCATCTCAATTGTAGGATAGATAAAATCCCTTCTCTCATCTCTAAGTGCTATATTCATAAAATTTTTACCATAAAAGAGAATCATAAGTTGTGCACATCGTATATTATTCCATAGAAGTACTTTGTGCATGAGAAGTGGATCCACTTGTTCATCAAAAATTTGGTGCATCACCTTCTTTTCATGTACTCTCGATTACACTTATCCGCCTTTTCTCCAAAAAAATTGATAGTTTATTTAGTTTTATAATATTGTATCTTTCCCGAGTCTAATATTATATTATATGTAATTAGTTAGAAGGAATTCGACATTCTCTGTAGGTTCATCCCATGGATCCAAGGTCCCACACCTTGTGAATGTTACCATGTTGCACTAGATCATCTAACGATTACGTGAGTGCACGATCCATGTGACAAGAGTACCTTGGCGTGCCCATCCAAAAGTCCCTCACACATCCACATAAGAATTTTGAGCTCACCCCTCCCAAGACTTACCCTCCTAAGTAATCTAGTGCCACATCATCACTCTTAGGATCATCACCATCTATTTTAGGGCCAAGACCTTCATCTAAGATCCCCATTATCAAAAAATCCAAGTCAAAGAAATCTAATGCTTCTTCTAATTCTGACATTCCTTCCAAATTGTCCATGCCCTCAATTATTAAAATAGAATCCAAACCATCTAAGTCACCAATCATCAAAAATGAGACTAAGACACAATCATCTTCTTCTTCTTCAACACCCAAGGTAGAATCAAAGGCTGTCATCACCAACTGGCACTATGATAATTCTTCACCTGAACTCCTCATGCTATGATTATTTACTAATGCACAACTTTTATTTTGGTGGAGGGAATCGGAAACACAACAACAAACATAACACAAGAATACCATAGACTATGATAAGAAGGAATGACGATAAATCTGAAATATAAGTGTAAATTATAATATCAACATGAAATTGTTACAATCTCACCCATGAGGTACTTCAACTGTTATGACTTCACTTGCCTTCCAACAATAACTATGGGATAAACATCACAATTACACTTCTTAATGGCTTCTTTAACACACCTTTAAAATGATGGCTTCCTTTACACACTTACAATATTTCTCACTACTTCCTTCTATGCTAAATGAGGGGGTGGCCTCTTTATTTATAGACTTATAGGCTTATCCATCTTATCTCTAAGATAGGATAAGAAATCCACTCAAGAATCATATTCCATACCTTAACTCTTATCTCGTACATGTAATCTTATCTTTTAAGATAAGATAAACATTATCATTTCACATGGGTTCCACATTTTTAGACTTTTTACAAATAAAATACACAAAATATTTATGACCTCACTCCTTGTCCTTATTACCAATATAATATTTATAATTCCTAATCATGTAGACCCTACTTCTCTACTTACCCCAACTTTGACATTTTAACATTACCGGACCACTTACGAAAAATATTTACTTTTTACCACAACATTCCTATTGTACTTTTGACTATTACCATACTATACATTATTGGCGTGTACTGGTAGCGCCGTTATCTTCTATCGGACGCTACTACTAATTATACTTAACAACATTCTATTCCTAATACATACATTAATGAAATAGAAATTATAGAGGAAAATTTTAGTGTCGACATCTTCCCCTTCTAGCTTCTACTCCGTCCTGAGGAGTAGACTATTCTGGTGCTTGGAAAATCTTCAACTTGTCATGGTTGACCCATTTTTAATGGGAGTGCCATCCAATTCCTCCAGTTGGTACGTACCATTTTCATGCACAACTGCTATTTTGTAGGGCCCCATCCATTTTGGAAGAAATTTTCTCTGTCTTCTTTTTTTGTATCTTGAATCATATACTAGGACCAAGTCATTCACATGAAATGGAGACTAGCAGATCTTTTGATCAAAGTATTCCTTCTGCTTCATTTTCTTCTTATAGCTTGTATCCTTCGCTATTTCCCTCATTTCCTCTAGCAAATGAAGATGTACCAAACTTTCTTTTACTGAATCACTTTCATCCATCCTTTCATTTTTCATAACTCTCACAGTGGGAATATCAAACTCAATAGGAAGAACTGGATCAATGCCATAAGCCAACTGAAATGGGGAGTATCATGTTGTTGACTTTGATGTTTCCCTATATGCCCATAATGCTACATGAATCCTTTTATCCCACTTATGTACCTGCAAGGCTACATCTTTTGCTAGAATTTGACACAACACAAAATTTGTTCATTCCACCTATCCATTTGTGCTTGGCTTGTATGTTGTTGCCTTTATGTGCTTAATAGAAAACTTATTGACTAGGGCTTCTACCACCTCATTAATGAAGTGGCTTCCTTGATCTGTTACAATTTCTAATGGACAACTAAATCTGGTGACAATGCGTTCATATATGAACCTTGCCACTTCATTCATGGAAGTTGTTTTCAATGGCCTAGCTTCAACCCACTTGGTTAAATAATCTGTGGAAACTACAATATACTTATTTTGGCGTGGGGTAGTTGGAAGTGGACCTACAATGACTATTCCCCATTTTTCAAAGGGACCAAGTGGAAGAATAGGACATAATGGAGCTGATGAAGTCTTACAGTTACCATGTGTTTGAAAAATATCACATGTCTTACAATAATTATAACAATCTCTAAAAAGAGTGGGCCAGTGATAACTTGCATCCAAGATCCTTCTTGTTATAAGTTGTCTAGAGAAGTTCCCTCCACATGTACCATTGTGGAATTATTCTATCAGCTCCTTCCCTTGATCATGTCCAACTACCCTCTTGTACTTTCCATCAAGTCCTATTCGAAATAATACTCCATGCAGAATAGAATATGGATGACTAGCTTGAGTAATCTTCCTCTTAGTCTTTGCATTGGCACCATCAGAAACTTGAATTCATTCAGATAATTCCAAATATCTATGTATTCACTAGGGATTGTGTCAAGGGATAACAATGCTGCATCTGGGAAATCATCATCATCACAAGATGAACCTAAACCATCATAGGCTCAAGAGAGTGCATCTGCATTGACATGCTTCTTTCCTGGCCTGTCTATAATATCAAATTCAAATTCTTGTAGAAAAATTATCCATCTTGCTATCCTCCCTGATGGGTTAGGCTTATTTACAATATATTTTAGAGCCTGATGATCTGTTACAACTAGAAATTTTTTCCCTAGCAAGTAATTCCTAAACTTCTTTACAACAAAAATGATAGCCAGAGCCTCTTTTTTAGTTACAGTATAATTTACCTCAGCACTACTCATTTGTCTGCTCCCAAAGTAAACTGGATGTTCATTCCCATTTTCATCCTTTTGGCTTGAGTACTTCCAGTCTTGCATCCGAGGCATCAGTGTACACAATGAATGGCTTGCTCCAATCTGGACTCTTTAGAATAGGTGAAGACACCAGGGCTTCCTTCAGTTGTTCAAAAGCTTCATGCGCTTTATTTCTGGTTCATAAGTAACATCCTTCTTCAAGAACTAGGTTAGTGGTTGTGTAATCTTTGAGAAATTCTTGATGAACCTTCTATAGTAACCCACATGGCCTAAAAATGATCTCAACTTACTTCTATTCATAGGAAATGGTAACTCTTTGATTTTTGAAACTTTATCAGGATCAGTACCAATACCATCTCTGGATACAACATGCCCTAAAAAATCCTTTAGAATATCCAAAGACACACTTTGTAGGGTTTAGTAAAACTTGTGTTTCATCTAACCTTTGAAATGTTGTCTCCATCTCAAAGTGCGGTGGTCCAACTTGCTCCCATAGATGCAAAAATCATCCGAAATACTTTGATAAAGGTCCCAATGTAGGGTTCGAACACCCTATTCATCAAACGCTGGAATGTTGCAGAGCATTACACAACCCAAAAGGCATAACTCTATAAGCAAACGTTCCCCAGGAGTGGTGAACGCGGTCTTGACTAATCTTTCTCTACTATACGAACTTGGTTATAGCCATTATATCCATCAGCAAAACTATAACACTCCTGGCTAGCTATTTCGTCCAAGATCTGATCTGAAAATGGAAGAGGGTAATGATCCTTCTTTGTTGCCTTATTGAGCTTCTTGTAGTCAACAAAAATGCATAGCTTCCCATTCTTTTTTATTGAGATCACAATGGGAGAAACCCATTATGAATTCTCTACAAAAAATATGAATCCTGCATCAAGCAACTTATCTATTTCTTCTTTTACAATCTTGGAAAAATTAGGATTCATTCTATATGGCATTTGCTTTATGGGCTTAGCACCATCTACCAGCTCAATAGAATGTTCTACTCAACTTACTTGATGGAGTTCCTTGTAATCAAAAGTGAATATGTGTATGTACCTTCGAAAGAGCCGAGAGGTAGGATTCCTTCTCACTCTCCATCACAGCATCACCAATCTTTATTTTCTGCAGACGATCCTCAATTTATTCTTCAGATAATTCTATGGGGTCATGAGTCGGTGTGGCTGGAAGGATATCCATGACCGAAACATGAACCTCACTTTCTTCATCTTCGAGTGTCTACTTCACTGGTACTAGAGTAATCAAAGGATGTCCAATCATCAGTTTCATCACTCGAATCGACAGGTTCTGCCTTATGATGCCGAGGGATCACATTTATTTTCACCCTCTCTCTACCACATCCAAGTGTCATGAATCCTTCATTCCATTAGTTTCTTGTATGAACTCTCCTTAGCCATGGTCTTCCCAACAACATTGGGTACGCAATAGTACCATTTTTCATCACCTGAAAGTCTACCACACATACAACACCCATAACAGATATTGCCACATTTGAAACTACACCTTCTGGTTTAGTTTTTCCCTTATTTAATGACCTTAACATAAGTGTTGAGGGGCAATCAATTTTTAAACCCAACATATTCATTACAGACTCGGTCATTACATTAACTGCAGCACCTCCATCAACTAAGACATCATGAATTGAAATACCATTACATAATACCTCAGCTTGTGGAGCGTAGGGATCCACCTCTGCCTCCAAAATAGGGACCTCAACCTCCTTTCTTCATCGAGCATTGAGTCCACTTCACAGCTCCCGTCTCTTCTCATAAGACATAGCCAAGAGTTGACCATATGTAATATTTGCAGACCTTTTGGACAGATCTTCTAAGATGGAGTATGGTCCTTGTCCCTGTGAAATCAGAAAATCCTACACACCCAACTTTCTTCTCCTATGTTTCTTACTATTTTCTCCTTTCATCTTCTTAGGATCATTTCCTTCTTGGTTATCTTTTTCTTTTTTTCTTTTTTGTTACAAACACATCTATTTCATTATTTATGCTCTTATCTACTACATCAAAATAATTCACAGGTGATTTTCCTTTATCATTATCTCTTGTACCAGATGTAGAAGCTTTATTTGGACAATTATACTTATAATGACCCTTTTTAACTATAAAAATAACTTCGAAATATTTCTTTTTGGACTGTATCTCCTCCCGAGAACTAAATTCTTTTCCTTGAAGAAGATTAATAGTTAAGCTGTCCCATCTTCTTGAGCGAGATCTTCATACTCGGTAGATGTACTAGGAGAAATATTTGTGCTCACCAAGAGTGGTTGTGGATTATGAACCAAAGGTGCTGGTGTAGGCTCTACTTTAGCAACAATTTCTTTGGGCTCCTCTTCCATGCTTTCTTCTTGCCTTCTTGCAATCTCCTTTGCTTGTTCAATGGTAGCTAGGCGGTCATACTTCACTCGTTGTTTGATATCTGGCTTCATCTTAAGCATGAAGTGCTTACAGAGGAGATTATCCACGCCATTCATCAACCAATCGATAATCCTTCCTTCCGGATCTGGGCATCGAGCTTCCTCCTTAGCTCTAGAACACGAGCATGATAATACCTTATCTTCTCCTTCTCTCCTTGGGATAGCTTTGTGATATCGATCATGAGATCTGCATATTTCTATTGTTCACCAAATTCTTCAAGAAAACTTTCAGTTAATAAATCCCATGAATTTTTCACATTTTCACCTAGTGTTTCAAACCACCTAAGTCTTTGAACCATCCAAAAAGGTAGGAAAAAATTCAGTCCATTGTTCCCTTCTTATAATGCCATTACAAATACAAGATCGTTTAAACTCTTGAATGAAAGAGGAAGCATCTTCATTAGATTAAGCTAAAAATATAGGAATCTTCCCCATTTTCAAAAGTAACCACAGTGAAATACCATCCCACAAGTACAATCAACAAGACTTATGTGCACAAATAATTGGAATCACTATAATAGAAAGTGACTTTACACTTGTCTACAGTAAAATAGAAATGACCACGGTAAACTATGGTAAAACTTGACTTACTGCAGTAAAAATTGACTTTACTATGGTAAACACTATTTACGGTAAAAAGTGAAGTTACTGCGGTAAATAATATTCACGATAAAAAGTGAAGTTACTGCGGTAAATACTATTCACGGTAAAAAGTGAATTTACCATGGTAACTACTATGCACAGTAAAAACAAGGTTACTCTCCAAATGATTTCTGACTAAGTGGGAATATCTCTCCAGAAAATCCACCAACAAGGAATGGTCCCGAAGAGGAACCAAAATGTCATCACCAATCCAAAGACTATGATAATTCTTCACCTGGGAACTCCTCGTGCTATGATTATTTACTAATGCACAACTTTTAGTTTGGTGGATGGAATCTGGAAACACAACAACAAACATAACACAAGAATACCATAGACTATGATAAGAAGGAATGACGATAAATCTGAAATATAAGTGTAAATTATAATATCAACATGAAATTGTTACAATCTCACCCATGAGGTACTTCAATCAATTCATGACTTCACTTGCTTTCCAACAATAACTATGGGAGAAACTTCACAATTACACTTCTTAATGGCTTCTTTAACACACCTTCAAAATGATGGCTTCCTTTACACACTTACAATATTTCTCACTACTTCCTTCTATGCTAAATGAGGGGGGTGGCCTCTTTATTTATAGACTTATAGGCTTATCCATCTTATCTCTAAGATAAGATAAGAAATCCACTCGACGAATCATATTCCATACCTTAACTCTTATCTCGTACATGTAATCTTATCTTTTAAGATAAGATAAACCTTATCATTTCACATGGGTTCCACATTTTTAGACTTTTTACAAATAAAATGCACAAAATATTTATGACCTCACTCCTTGTCCTTATTACCAATATAATATTTATAATTCCTAATCATGTAGACCCTACTTCTCTACTTACCCCAACTTTGACATTTTAACATTACTGACCACTTACGACAAATATTTACTTTTACCACAACATTCCTATTGTACTTTTGACTATTACCGTACTATACATTATTGGTGGCGTCAATCTTTGAAGTGCCGTTATCTTTTATCGACGCTACTACTAATTATACTTAACAACATCCTATTCCTAATACATACATTAATGAAATAGAAATTACGGGAAAATTTTAGTGTTGACAGGCCCTTATAAAGCCTCATAAAAATAAATTATCCCTTCTACCTTCATCCACCATCCTCAAATCCACTTCACCCTATGGCCTCAAACCCACTTCACCCTATGGCATCTACTTCAAAAAAATTCATTAGTCCCTACACAAAAATCTTTCAAAATTTACTCCAATCATCTACAATCACTCTTCCACCAATAAAACCATTCGATCCACTTGGTCCACGATCTTCATGGTTTAATTCCAATCATTTTTTTGCATATCAAGGTGTGCTCCAGACATGACATGAAACATTATAGATCCCTCCAAACTATCATTCATAATCTTATCAATGAGGATGACCTTCTTATTGAAGGGGACCACACTCCTCCATTGACCAATCTCACTCCTTCATCTTCATCCACCAAGACATCTAAATCTCCTCATTCATCTAAGACTTACGTTGCCATCCCTCCTCCAAATTTGAATTCTCCTAAAGAAGAAGGTCCTCCTCTCTGTTGATGGTGAATCACAAGACACCCCTAAATGTCTGCGCAACTCGATGGGTTGAGACTCTTAGTGTGATTGCATAACATGCAGCTTTTCCAAAGTGTGGGACCTTGTGAATCAGGAAAGCTCTCTGGATGAAGGCCGGTTCCTATTCCTCTGTTCAGATGCACACGTAAAAAATGCAGAGGGTTTACTCAAAACCTAAACTAACTTTCCAAGGAGACAGGGTAAGAAGATGCATAAAATAAAACCTAAACTACAAAGGTGATGCACCGAGGAATGAAGAACATTTGTCTTGTTAATAAACACAAACCACTAAAATGCAATGCAAGATCATGCACAGATAACCAATTTGCAATGAAAGATCAAGAGGATGAAAATGAACACAGAGAGGGTTGAGAATCATCCACAGACATGTATTATTTTCTCCAAAGATTGATACAATACACTACAAAATGCCAAGAGGCAAAGTTGCATTACAGTTTTAGGTGGGAGGTTTGAACTCCACAAATTCACCTACCAAAGAGAAGAAGGGAGGGGCAAAACAAGAATGTCCAACCTTTAGAAAGAAGCACCTCCTTAAAATTTATAGAAAGAATGAGATAGAAAATAGAGAGTAATTCCAAATCTACCCCAACCACCTCTAGGTTGCATTTAATTCATCTCATTATGATGGTAGGTGAGAACCCTAGCGAACCCAAAAAGTGGCGAACTATATTTTGAATTTTTAAGAACTTTTTCTCACCCAATTAAAGATATCTAGTTGTATTTGGATAGAGGACCTCGTAAGCTTTCCAAAAATTCCAACCTTGCATGAATCCGAGCTCCCAGTCAAAAGTTATGGCCATCTGAATATCTGCGCCAGGGTCTGCTTCCTGTCAGCGCTCAAAATGTTGCGCCTCCTGAAGGTGCGCCATAGGCGCATCCATATCTAGTGTCGACATCCTCTTACATGCACCAAGGTGTAACTTTTACCATGTCGACACTCTGTGTCATGCACCATTTACGTGCGCCAAGGCACAACTTTTACCATGTCGACACTCTGTGTCATGCGCCATTTACGTGCGCCAAGGCGCAACTTTTACCATGTCGACACTCTGTGTCATGCGCCATTTACGTGCACCAAGGCACAAATTTTACCATGTCGACACTCTATGTCATGTGCCATTTACGTGTGCCAAGGCACAACTTTTACCATGTCGACACTCTGTGTCATGCACCATTTACGTGCGCCAAGGCACAACTTTTGGGGTTTTAGTTTCTTTGATTTCCATATTCTTCTGCTTGTCTATATCTACCCGGGGGGAAAGATATTTACAACACTTTCTTCATTAATTTTTTCATATCACAACTTGTTCTCATCCCCATGAATTTCAATCACCCACTTAATCCTAATCAAATTCATTATCACCGCTCCTCCTAGTGATCCTACTCCTCCCACTTCTTCATCAAAACCTAAGGTGTCCATCTTAGTTTCCACATTGTCCTGTTACTATTGAACAAAGTGTTATGAAACAACTTTATCTGACCCTATTTATGATGTCACTTTATGAGCTCATCCAAATATCTCTAAACGATAAGCAATATCTCATTAAAGCTATCAAGTGTATCCCCACTCCTAACAATGAGGCTTAGCCTTTGCATCGATTTTTGGAGTACTATTTGCTTCCACTTCTATATCCTTTGATGACATGGAAATTTTTGACATCATCTTGAAGAGCATGACCTTCCCCTCTTCATCACTGTGCGTATCAATAAAACCTTCATCGACGATATATGATAGACAATGGATCTAGCATAAAAATCATCTCATCTCATACTTTTGATCAACTTTATCTCCTTAATTCCATTTTCACTCAATTGTATGTGGTTATTTGTGCATTCAATGATGTTGTTGCCCCTACTTTAGGCATAGTTATTCTTCCCATACATTTTAGTGAAAAACTATTCCATGATTTCTTCTATATCATAGAAGGGGAGTTTCAATACAATATCCTCCTTGGATGAATATGGATTCACATCATGTGTTCCATTCCTTCCACCCTTTATCAATGTATCAAGTATGAACACGAGGGAAAGATCTTAACTCTCCCCACATATGTTCCTCTATTCAAGGCATGTAATATGACTTATCATCCTAATGACGTGCTCATTCCCACACATGATCCTTCTAAGTTATTCACTAGATCATCCTTCTCCATATCCAAACTTCCCAATGATGAATATTTAGACAAAGTGATGGATCATCTCATGTTGGGGGAGTATCACCTTCTCACACTTAATGCTCTTCCCACACCTCATAGACTAGATAGACCCCAAAAATATCCAATGTATCAACCTAATTTCAGGGATATTATTCATTTCAATCCACCTCATCTTCATACCAATTTCATCTATGGTGGCATTGATCACCCTTCTTCACACATTGACACACAACCACATACCAAACTATATACCAATGGATTTGAATTTCTTTACAATAAATCCTTTACCTACACCTATCTTCATCACTTTGTGCTTAGAAAGGATTTGGAATGGGGCATTATGAACAAGGCATGCATGACCTCATCATTGATAAATCTCACAAACCCCATGAAAAATTTGGGTTGGGTTATAAGGAACAATATGCAGACCCTCTTCCACCATATTTAGCTCTCATGGACATTGATCCTCCATCTTCTCCATCCCATGAGGTTATGGATATGGATGACACTATGTGTATCGCCTATGGATTTTTTTAATCTCCACCATCACTTTGGAACCATTGACGTATCAGTTTCAAAATGAAACTAGCCCCCCCTTGATTTCCTGATATGGTAGAAGAATATTCTCCTACCATTGACATTATTCAATGCACTGATGATGACTCCATACTTTCTTACATGGGGGTAGAAGATTCTTATCTTCATAATACCTTACCGTTAGACACATCCACCCATCTTAATGAATCAACCATCGACATCAACATCGAGACTCAACAAGAGCCTTGCATTCTCAAGGTGGGTCAATCCCTTTATCCAAGTGAGCTTGAATCTTTCCCCACTTTCAACTCTTGTCATAGCCAAACCTTTGAATGGTTGTACTCCAACATGTCGGGTATCGATCCTTCCATGTTTTTCCATAAAATTTCCACCTTTCCTAATGTCAATTCGGTTAAGCGAAGCTTCATCATATGCATCCTTGAGTTTACCTCCTTGTCAAAGAGGAGATATAATTCCTCCTTTCCACTAATTTCATCATCCTATCTATTATCCACAATGTATTTACAAAATCGTACCTATTGCAAAATATTTGGGAAAGCTTTGCATTTGCACGACTTTCAAGATCTAAACATTTCTTGTTTTAAACATGATTTTCCTCTTCCTAACATTGGTCAACTTGTATACCTTACCATAGACCATGAGATGCTTTCTCTTATGGATGGTTTCTCTACATACAAACAATCCTCATTGCACTATAAGACTAACATAAAACCTACTTCATCACTCCTTTGGGAACCTTTGTTCTATTGCGTTATACTCTTTGGTTTGAAAAACACCAGATCCACCTATCATCTTTTCATGACCTACATATTTCATGATATCATCCATAATACTGTTGAGGAATACATTGATGACCTCTTGGGTAAATCCAAGCATCGACATAATCACCTTTCTATCTTCAAAATCCTTTTTGAATGTCTTATATGTTTCTTCCTCCATCTCAATCCATCCAAGTTTGTGTTTGGAGTGCTAACTAGTAAAATCCTTAGTTTTACCATCTCTATCATGGATATAAAATTTAACCCCACCAAAATAAAATCCATCCTCGAGTGGTGTATAGAAAATAGGCTCATTCATGTAAGTTTCAACAAGTTAGAAGATGACAACTATCTACCATACTTAGCTCTACTTTTCTAAAAAATCATTCTTGGCTCAATAAGGGTTATTCCTACATAAGAAATCAATTTTATTATTTGGAGGGCTTAAATTCTCCTTGACTTTTGCTTATACCCTACCTCTAAATGTTTTTTACTTACTCAATACTCGTTATTCAATCAAAGTCTCCTCATTTACCTTTTGATTTAGGTTTCTTCATTAGGCCTTCTTTTCTTAAGAAAGCTAATAGTGGTTTGGGGATACTCTTGGAAATTTTCAAGAATTTTTCCCTACTATGTGACATTCAACAAGGTTAGAATCACCATATAAATGCATTCCAAGTTGTCTAATTACTCACACTAACCACTTAATCAAAACTTGTTCCAAAGTTGCCTTTAAGATCTAATACCCTACTTCAACCATGATTGGAATTATGTAAGAGTTATAAAAATGTTTGAATATTCTTAGTAGTTCACTTTTATCTAACTTAATATGCTCTCAAAATTTCAAGTTCTAACTCTTCATTCAACTCCCATTAGCTCCTCTTTACAATTTAGTCTACAAACCCTTTATTAGGTCTTAGTGATAAGACTATCATGCATAGGTATTAATGTGGGTGCTTTAAAAATGAAGTAGATTGTGATTTATTCACCCATGAATGCCTTACCCAATCTTTTAAATTTTCAAATTTCAACTCAATGGATAATTACTACCTCCTTTGTAATCCAAGCTTATCAAACTAGCCCTTGATTTATTTCCAGGACTCCTTCCATACTTGTCATATATAACCAATAAAAAAACCATTGGAAGGTTAAATTTCCTTTAGAATATATTAGAAAAATCCCTTGGAAATAATATTTCCAAATTTCAAATCAAAATTCCTCCATTTGAGGTCTAAAATCTCTTGCCCTAACATTGTGTCACTATGAACACGAGAAGAAGGGAAATGTTATAAATTATTCAAAAGGACTTTAAAAATCTCGAATTTCACCTGGAGCACTATTTTACCCTACTCCTAAGTCCCACCTTACCATTCAATTCTTGGGGTCCACTAATAATAATTAAAACTTCACGCTTTCTTGCCTCTAATAGTCAGTAAGTGCATATTTGGATAGAATTTTAATGTCTTCTTCCTTCAAAATCTCGTAAATTTTGCCTCCTTTGGGAAAGAAGGATTCAAAATCCTTATAAAACTCCTCTCAATGGTGGATTAAGATAAAATCTTTTATCAACCCCTTAAACCACTTTCATGGCTATCAACTTATTCTTTTTGTTTGCATATACAGATCTTAGTTTCTTCAATCAATGTATTTCAATATGCAAGACTTTTCACAAGGATTTTATTCCTTAAGATCATACCAATTTCCTCTAATCATAAAAGAAACCTATTATCGTTCTCCCAAACACAAGGACCCTCCAAATTTACCTATACACAAACTTCCATCGTTCATTTCCTATCATATCAGTCAAGAGTCCACTTGAATCACCAAAACAGAGTCTCGATTAGCATATCAGGTTAAGAGAATTTATATAAACCCTTACTAACAGTCATGCAATGTATCCTCATAGAAAATAAAGTAGGGAATCATCATTTTCTTACTCAAACTCAAAAATTTCTTTCCTAAAACAAGTTAAACACATAACCTTGCTCTAATGCAATCTTGATCACATGAAAGACTTAATAGTGACACAAGTAGTTCCTAATTCCTTAAAATACATGAAATTACTCTTCCCATAGCTTTTCCACAGGTATAAAATCTCTTCAGGAATATAACTTAGCAAGCCACTCCTTTTTCCTTATATCAATCTTCACACTATTTATAGACTGAATTATTCATGCTCTATATTTTGATCCACCATTACTAATATAAAGGTCTTAACACCCTAAATAAAACTTAAAACATATGAATTTCAACCTATAGACCCAAGACCCTCAATAAATGAAAGATAAAACTTGAAATATGTTAAATATGCACATTAAATAGTCTCAACTTTGTCACAAGCCTAAGAATACAAAATTCACATTCGAAACCGGTGGACCCATTCAAACCATAAAAAGTTCCATGAGTTAGTAATCGGATATAAACCCTATAAACTTTCATGTACATTCATAGTTCACGGTGTGAATAGACTGTATTTAAAATTGCTTCATTAAAACACATTCAAAGCCCCGAAACTATTCTCATACTTAAATCATCATTCAATAAATACAACACATTAAGAATCTAAAGAAAAACATAAGAATATTAGGTCACGGTAATCAAAGAGCCCACATATTAAAGGATCATTCACTAGAACAATTTTTTTACTACTTTCCAATAAATATTACATACTCCATAAGCCTCTAAGGATCTCTCCCACGTACCTTCCTTCAATTATTCTCCACACATTCATAACTAACTCTTTCATTCGAGATTTTCCTTATATGTGCTCTAACTTCCAATAAGTGATATTCACTTACCCTAACCTAACTAGAGTAAGGTCTAACTGTGACTCATATAAGCCTTCACAAGGTGTATACACTTCTCATTTCCTCTCATAAGGTCTTAACTGACCTATTACAACATGTCATCTCATTATTTTAAACATTGCACCTTCACTCCTTAAACTCCCAAATTCAAATTTCAAATGCTCCCTTTTTGAGGGAAAATAAGAATAACCCACCTAACATACAAAAAGGGTCATAAAATACCAATGATAGATTAGAGACATCCAACTAGACCTATAACACCATACTCAACACCTTCTTAATACAAAATGAAAAAATTGGAGCCTTTACAGTGATGCTCATGCATCATACTACCCTAGTAGGAAAAATTTAAACCCTCATGGAGGTTTAAGTATTCTTTCTCTTCTTCCAAGCCCTCTTTTGTTGTCTATATTTTCATCCTTAATTTTCTTGTAAGAACCTTCAAGTCTCTCAATATTTTCCTTGCTTGACTTTGCTTTTCTTTCTCTAAATTTGATTTCTATTTCTTCATCTTGCTTCAATTCTTCCTCATTGTCCTCATTTCCTTGTTCTTCTTGACTCATCTGCTCTTTTCCTTCATTTTCTTGTCTATTTCCACCTTCTTTTATCATTCTTTGATTCTTACCTACCTTA
This sequence comes from Taxus wallichiana var. yunnanensis, assembly GCA_018340775.1. Taxonomy (NCBI): domain Eukaryota; kingdom Viridiplantae; phylum Streptophyta; class Pinopsida; order Cupressales; family Taxaceae; genus Taxus; species Taxus wallichiana. Next base: position 442,334,040 of record CM031236.1, on the reverse strand, counting down.
ATTAATATGTTGTTCACTAATCCACAGTCATTTATTCATCAGACCTAGGGACGTAAACTTTCAACTCTATCAGTGTTGTATACACAGTTACATGTGCTAAAGAGGTATAAAATAAAATATTTTTGTCCCAAAAATTAGAAATAAAATGCTCAAAATAAACTACATTACAAATGAAATGGAATTCTACAGCTAAGTAATAAGAATATAAAAGAATAACATAAGTGAAGGAATGAATTGTTATAATTCTAATCAATGCATGTAAGGAACTAAAACAACAAACAAAAAGAAAAGGGGGTTTATCAAACCAAAATTGGGCCTTACCTTGGGTGCTAACTGTTGATATGGTGAAATACTACTTAAGTATGAAAGTGCGAAGAATTGGGAGCATGGACATAGGGCATGTAGGAGTGCGAGGAAGCATAGTAGAATAAGGCACGCCCAAGAAGGATTTGAAACAGGACTTAACCATTTTGTAGATCAAGGATCATTTTGGACATGGATTTTGGAGAACATTTTGTAGGATACTTGCAGACCATGCAAGGCTAGTTTTGGACTAGCGAGAAGATTGAGCACCATGCAGAGTTTTAGGGCTAATAATAGGATTATACTATAATTATATTATTATGTGATCTATTATTAGCGCTTGCATGCTTTTGTATTCTCATGTAAGGGCGCATGGATATTATTAGCATGTAACCTATTTTTAAAGGTGCATAGGTGGTGAAGGGAAATTCCCAACCCCTATAAATATGTATTGATTTACACGGTTTACTATGATTGGTTATTTGTTAGTGTTATGTTATGAGTTTGTTAGTGTGCATGACTCATGGTGACATTATTATGTATGTAAGAAGCTTCTTTGTTTTGTAGGATTTAATATAATGTATCTATTGGCTGGATATTGGTGTTGGATGTAACTAAGCATGGATCTTGTATGGTAAATCTGATTATAGTGATTGTTTAGTTATTCTTTCATATGATTAAGAACTAGATCTGGTTTATACATTGTGGAATAATTAATTATCTATTATGGATCTGAAATATACATTCAATCATGATAACATCTTGAAAAAGCTTCTCTAAAGATGGACCTGGTACCCTTGCGTGCTTGGGTGAGCACTCAATTTAGGCTAAGTGATGTGCCAGCACACCTTAGGCTATTGGTGGTAAAATCTAGGCTACATAGTTGGTTTTGTTGTTGGTATCTCTTTTTCAGTTGTTTGGATGGGTGTTGTATGATGAAGACATATCAGTTGACCCTAACTAATATTGAAGAGTGGTTGGAAGATTTCGAAGAAGAGTATGCTCACAAATTTAGCATTGGAACTGATTTTAAATTATGCATATGGGTTAAACAAAATTTGTATGATGCATTGTATAGTGTTTGATGATGATGCTCAAGTGCAAAGGTTCTTGTAAAATCAAGGTGATTTTGTAGATCAGCATATTGATTTGGAGCCAATGGTGTGTGTGACTGAAGGAAGAGAGAATTTGTTTGGAAAATATATTATCCAATTGAAAACTAACACCATTCCTAGAGGCCTTATTGCTCTTGAGTCTAATTTTAACAATGTTGATTACATCATCAATAGAAACATGTCTACCTCAAGGGACGTGGAAGAGCATGACTTGGGAATAAAGGAAAAACCAAGAAAATTTTGGTTGGGCAGCAGTTTAAATAAGGAAGAAAAATAGTCCTATCTTCAATTGTTGAAACAATATCAAGACTGCCTTGCCTGGTCATATTTAGAGCTGAAAGCATATAGAGAAGACTTGTTTCAGCATGAGATCCCTCTTGAGACAAATGCCAAACCATTTAGACAAAATCAAAGGCCAATCAATCCACTCCTCTCCATGAAAATGCAAGGTGAATTGAAGAAACTGAAGGAGGGAGGGATCATTCTGCCCACAAGGTATTCATCTTGGGTTGCAAACCTTGTGCTAGTCAGAAAGAAGAATGGAGATATCAAACTTTGTGTAGACTTCAGAAACCTGAATAGAGCTTCATTAAAAGACAATTATCCTTTGCCAAACATGGAGAACATGCTATAGTTAGTAACTAGATCTGAATTACTTTGTCCACCTTGGATGGTTTCTCTAGCTACAATCAAGTTGTTGTCAAGGAGTCAGAGAGATTTAAAACTACCTTTACCACTCCTTGGGGAACATATGTTTATGTGAGAATGCCTTTTGGTCTCATGAATGCTGGGGCTACCTTCCAAAGAGCAATGGATGTTGCTTTTTCTGTTATATAAATGAATTCATTGCAGTTTATTAGGATGATGTGACTGTATTTTCAAAGAGTAGAAAAGATCACTTGCAGCATTTGGAAAGGATGTTGATCAGATGTAGAGAGTTTGGGATCTCTCTCAATCCAAAGAAGTGTCACTTTGGGGTGTAAAAGGCCAAGCTGCTTGGTCATATTGTCTCAAAGTCTAGTGTCATGATTGACCCTGAGAGAATAGAAGCAATCAACAAGGTGCCAATTCCAAGAACAAAGAAGGGCATCCAATCTTTCTTTGGGAAAATCAATTTCATTAGAAGGTTTGTGTCCAATTTTTCTGAGTTGACTCTTCCTATCACATGCATGTTAAAGAAATATCAGGTTATCAAATGGGAAGAGGTTGCTATTTAGGATTTTGAAGGAATTAAGGAGGCACTCAAACATGCACCTGTCTTGGTAGCTCCGAATTACAAGAAGCCTTTCCAAATCTTCTCCTTTGCTTTTGAAAATACTATTGCATATTTTTTGCTCCAAAAGGATGAAGATGGGGCTGAGAGGCCTATTGCCTTCTTTAGCAAGGCTTTACAGGTCTGCTGAGTTAAAGTATACAATCCTGGAAAAATAAGAATTTGCCTTGGTGAAAGCAACAAAGGTTTTCAGGCCTTATATTTTAAGTTCAAAGGTTGTTGCTTATGTTCCCCACACGATGGTAAAAGACATCTTATTAGATATGGAGATCTCTAAGTAAAAGGTTTAGATGGGTGAAAAAATTGTAGGAGTATGATATGGACATCCAAACCACAAAGTTGGTAAGAGGTTTAGGTCTTGCTAAGCTCATGGATGAGCAACCACGTAGACCGTAGAAGTGAATGAAGTAGAAGAAGAAAGGGAAGATGTTCTTGGGAAATTGGTAAGTTCTGAGTGGTACAAGGATATAATATTTTACCTCATACACTTATGTTGTCTTGATCATTTAAATAAAAATCAGAAAAGACCCCTCGAGTTGGCTTCTCAAAAATACATCATCACCGACTTTGGGCTGGCTTAGAAGAACCACAAGGTATCCTCTTGAAATTTATAAGCAAGAGGAAGCTCCCAAAATAGTTGTTGATTTCCATGGGGGATTTTGTGGAGGACACTTTGCTGGAAGGGTTACATCACATAAAGTTTTGAGAGTTGGTTATTGGTGGCCTACTCTCTTCAAAGATGCAACCATCTTTGGTTAGAAAATGTGAGATCTTCCAAAGCATTTCTCCGGAAGAATAAAAGCTTTAGGATCCCTTCCTTTGTATCCTGTATCAATTAAATCTCCTTTTAAACAATGGGGGATGGACTTCATTGGTGAGATTTCAGACCCTTCTAGTGCTGGCCATAAGTGGATTCTTGTAGCCACTGATTATTTTACAAAGTGGGTAGAGGCAATCCACACTAAGAAAGTAACACACCAAGTTGTAATGGAATTCTTGTTGAATAATATCATATGCATATTTGGTGTGCCAGTCAAGATTATGGCTGATAATGCCATGTGTTTCAGAGCTAAGCCTTTAATGGTAATGTGCAAAGAATATGGAACCAATCTGACTTATTCTTCAAACTATAATCCACAAGGAAATGGACAAGATGAGTCTATAATAAGAACTTGTTGAAGATCATTAGGAAAACCTTGGAGTTGAACAAGAAAAATTGGGGTGAACAAATGAAATTTACGTTTGGGTTGATAGAATCACTATCAAAAGAGTTACTAGAAAGAACCCCTTTGAGTTGGTATATGGAACTCAAGCTCTGTTGCCCTTACATATGCATTTATCTTCATTTTAGTTTGTTTAACAACTTGAGGATCAAGAATTCAGTCCATATGAAGCAAGGATCAATCAGATTGTGGAGCTAGATGAAGAGAGAAGAGCATCCCATCAAAGGCATGTCAGATTTAGGGAAAAATTGAAGAGATTGTTTGACAAGAAGGTCACTCCTAGAGCCTTCAATGTTGGAGATCTAGTTTTGTTATGGGATAGTAGGCATGAAGACAAGGGAAAGCATGGAAAATTTGATGCATTATGGATGGGCCCTTATGCCATTGATATCAAAATTGGTGAACATACCTTCTTTCTCAAGGACTTAGATGGGGAATTGTTGGAGCTACCTATTAATGGCAGACATTTGAAGCATTTCTTGGATTAATCCCCAAATATGAGGTATGCACCAATTGTATAGTTGTATAGTCTTTGTTTTCTACTTTGTTTTTGTTGTTTTGTTGGTGTGTGGTTTTCCCTTGTTCTTGGCAGCCATTCTAGTCAGTTTCTCAGCTCATTTTTGAAGGATGGTTACTGGTTTTTGACTACCTTGCGTATTGACTCCTTTTCCCAATGGATATTTTGGCACTTGGTCTATGTTTTTCCTTGTGGCACTCACTAGGAGTGCCCATCCCCAAGCAAGAGCCGATGTTGGTGCCATTTTTGATCTTGCACCATGTTGCCTTAAATTTTCAAATATGTATCTGCTCAAAAATGTTTTATCCTTTGATTTGATGGTCTGTAATTCTTCCCCTCTAGTTGAAATGCTTTTAAAATGCTCACAAACTTGTTTTTTTCCCTTTGAAAGAATAATCCAAGTTTTCCCTTTTCTATGCCCTAGTTTTTCCATTTTGTGGGCTATGTCATTTTTCCCTTTACCAGATCATGGAAAAATCAAAATTGATCAAATCATACTTGTTTGTATTTGAAAATCCAAATCCTAGATCGGGAATGTTGTAAAAAACATGGTTCAGTTGATTTAAAATAAAAAAAACTGCCATCCTTGGTGAAAAAAATTGAATTCTAGGGCATCCTTTGAATTTTTGCGTTATTGATGGTCATACGGGTGGCATTTTCCTGTCAAATTCATCCTTAGAAGGTATTGGCAATGTGGCGGGTTTTCATTGGTGAGGTGCAGCGGAAATGTTTCTAACTTGTCATTTTTTTAATTTTTTGGCAAAGTGGCAAATTTGGCTCCACGGCTCCACCTTTTTCAAAGTTGCCTATGTGGCATGTTCTTATTGGCGAGGAGAGGTAGGGAGTCGGATCTCCTTTGAAAATTTTGGCTTTATTTTGCAAAATTTCCTAAGTCAAAATTTTTCCCGAAAACCCCGCAGCCAACCAGAGGAGGATGCGTGGAAGTATTTTTAGTCGGAGGGGATGCGGGTGGTGGAGAAAAACTTATGAAATTTTGTGTTTTTGGCTCAAAGGGTTAAAGTAAAATTTTGGACCGTGGCCCCGTGGCGAATCACAGGAGGACATGTGTCCAGGAAAATTCAAAATGGCGGGCGAAGGTTTTGGTGATTTTGAAGTTTTTTAACTTTGAATGGTTTAAAGTCAAAACTTGGGCCGAAACTCTGCAACAAATCAGGAAAGGACACATGTCTAAAAAGGCAAAAATGGAAGAAGGGGCCGAAGGAAAATTTTATGAATTTTTTCCTTTGTTGTCTAAAAGGTGAAAAATGAAAAATGGCTCCACTCCAATCCAAGGGAGACACGTGTCCATGAAGGGTCAGAGGGAAGTGTGGGCTGCGGAGGGAAATGGGGAATTTTTCCCCTTTTTGGCAAAAGGAGTTAAGGCAAAAGTTTAAGTCGTGGGCCCGTAAGAAAATCAATGAGCAACACGTGGTAGAGGACAGAGCGGGTCGGTGGGCTCCGGCGGAGGTAGGAGAGAATTTTTTTCCTTTTTACAAAGAAGGCTTAAAATCAAAATTTGGAGCGTTGGCCCGCAACGAATCACAAGGAGACACATGGCGAGGGAGAAATCGGAGGTGCGGGCCCATGGGGCAAAAAGTGAAAATTTTCCAATTTTCCAAAAAAGGTCAAAATGCGCATAGAATTGAAGTGCGATCCCAATGGGACCCACCATGTGCCACGTGTCAACTCCAAATTTCAAGGGTGGAGGGGCGGAGAAAAAAAAGTCAAAATTTTCCATTTTTCCAAAAAATGTGGAAAAGTCAAAAATGATCCCAATTTCGGTCCCAATTGTTTTTTGACACGTGGAGGGCCCAAATTAAAGGACAAAGAGCAGATCAAGGGCAGCTATGCATTTTCATTTTTGGCTACCATTTTTTCTCCAAGAAGCTTGGAGATGTGAATTTTGCATCTTTTTTCATCAAATTTTTGGTGAATTCAAGTCGTTTTTTCCTTCTAGGAACATTGGAATCAGTTTCATGACTCAATATTTTGATTTGAGATGTTTTTGAAGTAATTTTTTGCCCCAGCCCAAGCAAACACGTGAAATGTCAAATTAAAAGTTGCAGAGGTAATTTTAAAGGGTGAAAAGGTGAAATGATGAGTGAAAAGGTGTTTGCATGCCTTAATGATGAAAAATGTGCCTCCAGGAAGGATAATGATCCGAATATTTGCAATGATTCACCATTTTAGAAACACACGCAACTCTCATTGCAAATTTGTTAAATGTCATTTTTAGTGAATCATGAAGAATTGTTGTAACAGAATTGATCCCTTGGCATATTCTTTTCTTGGGAAAGAAGGATCAAATGTGGCAAGAGATATATAATGTATTTTTGAGAAATGCGGGGGTTGGGAAAAGTTGAAAAATCACGAGCAATTTGTGAGAGAAAGCTCTTTTTTAAAAAAACCCACCAAAGAACCAGAATAATTTCTTCTGTGTTGGATCTTCATGTATGTGAGTTGGTTACAAGTGTATAGCCATCACACAGCTCTGAGATTGTTCATGAAACTCTCCTCTTCTGATGAATCTAACAAGCTCTTGAGTTCATTTGTGTTTTTCTGGGCAATATGATGTATGTTATCATTTTTAAATGCCTTCAAATAGTTTTCATTGTTCTTGTTACAATATTGCATTGAAAGTCTTTAGAAATCACATAGAATCTCCATTTCTCATTGATAGTTTAGTGGCATTTGAAATCTCATGTTCGAATAGCCTTCATCGATAAAGAGATAAACAAATTTAAAATCACTTTACCTTCCTTGACTCGGAGATTACTTGTAAGCCTTTGGGGTACCTTAGGCATGTTTTGATCAAGGATTTTTGTGTTTAATTGAGTTCTTTACTTCAAAATTTTGTGGTGAATTCTCAAATATTGTGTGAAGAGTGCAACACAGGCTTCTATTTATGCCTCTTCTATTTATCCTGATTATTTGAAGCATTTTATCTAATAATTGTTCAAGTATTGTAGAGGTTGTCAAAGATTTGATATATCCCAGTTTTTCTTGTCAACGCCCCAAACATTCATTCAAAAAAACTAATCCTACCCACACTACCCGTACATTGCATTGTGTGTCAACAAAGGAATACAATCCATTTACAAAAATGCACAAGGAAAATCAGGATCATATAATGTCTCCAGTAACCCTTGCCTTGCATTGAAAATATCTCCATAATCTGGGAGTGACAACTTGTGAAAGTCAGATTTGGAGTGTTGATCATATTTTCCCAAGGCCTTTTCATACTATTTGCATAAATTGAGGGATATCTTCATCTCCTTCACCATTTGGGGGTTACAATGTAGGTTCTCTTACCTTGGTTGAAAGGCACAACCTAAAATAGTGAGGGTCAGATCAAATCCTTTCAAAGTGCTATCCATCTCTCCACAAATCTGAGTGCTTTAGTTAGATCACATCCCCAGGCTACAAAATGACACACATCATGATCTATCTGACTTCAAGCTTCATGTCATATCTCTGATGTTGCTTAGACTAAAAAGGAGAACAAATTTGGGTACCAACACATGGTATTGTATTAGTTGACAAGGAACATAGTGATGATTAAACAATAGATAAAGGAGTTTATGATGAAGAAGGTGGCCAAGAATGTCATGTGGCATAGTATTGGAAGGAAAGATAAGAGGTGGAGGTATTGGTACATCTGGTGGATAAATAAGGGAACTGGTAGGGGATGTAGATGGTGCATGAGATATAGGGGTAGTAGGTGCATACAAAGTAGAGGCATCCTTAAGTTGATTTATCTCCACATGGAGAGACGTAATTATGTCTTCCATGGACTAGCAGTGAACTTGTAGCAGCCTCCAATAGGTGTGTGTTAGATGGAGGATTATAAAGGTGAGATCCATCAACCACGATGGTGGATATAGAGCATACTAGAGATAGTGGTGGATCGATTTTAACAATAAAAGGAAGTGGAGTAACAAGGTCATCTAAATTATCATCAAGAGCAGTATTGAAATCATATTGGATAGCATGAGAATTTTTATAAGGAAGGGTGTGTGTTTGGTCATCCAAATAACCATGAATGCATAAGATGTACATGACCATGGTGTATTGTTCATCCATAAAGGGAGGTAATGGGCATCCCTAAGCATACCAAATAGTGAAGTTGGGTGTATAGCAAAGAAAGGAACTACTACAAATGCGAGTTATGTTCAATGGCATGGGGAATGTGATATCAACATGATCAGGATCAAGTGTGCCTCCAATATAATCTAACCAAGACTAGCCAAGTGTGAGTGGAGAAGCAGTAGGATAACATGCAAGATGGACAACAAGGTGGAAAACACGTGGGCCATAGGTGGCAGTGAGAATGACAGAACCATGATACAAATGTGGATCGCATAAAGGAGTATAAAGATCATTATCATGTGAACATACGGTGGTTGTACATGACGTGTCTAGTGGTATATGTTCCCAATAAGAATTATTTATGAAGAGAGTGCAAGTAAATGGTGGTTATGTTAAGGATACGATGATGGTAGAGAAAATGGTATGATATCTAGAGTCGGTAAAGTTCCTTGGTATGGCACGATAGTGTTAGTAGTAATGCACGATGGAGAAGATATTTTAATAAGCATACAAAGAGTGTCCACGAATGGAATTTCATATAGAAAAGGGGGAAATGGAGGAATATGAAAATAAACCGAGTATTGTGGGGTAGGCATGGTGGATGGTATTAGATCATTGATAACAATAGGAGTAAGTTGTGAAGTAGAAGGGGTAATATCAACCATGCAGACGATAAGGAATAAGTCATGTGGATTTACTCGAGGTTGAGAACCAATCATGGAGGGGAAGAAGGAGATGTATGGAGAAGTGATGTAGTGCTAGAGTCATTTATGTCCAATGCGGGAGAAGGGACTTGGGGTGCCCTAATGGTGGAAAGGGAAACTATGGGATCATGAGGGAGAGCTTAGACCTCTATTACAAGTTGAGCTAGGGCAGCAGGATTGATAGTGCATAAATAAATGGTAACAACATGTTGAATGACATGAGGATCCATTCCAGAAGATGGAAGTTTAATAAACAAAGGATGAGGGATATAACCGTAAGAAGTAGCAGGAGTGTTGATGAAAGCACGACCACGGATATCAAATTGTAGAGTAGCTGAAGACTTAGAGGAATATTACTTTCTAAGACATTTACCCATGATAGGAGGTGAAAATAAAAACCCTAAAAGGTGCTTTAGAAAGAAACGTTAGGTTCACCAAAATGATTTTAAAATATAATAGATTTCTAAGACCTAAATGGGGTCTAGGGTATTAATGTTAATCTAATTAGGAGGACTAAAACATTGAAAATAAGTATGCTAAAATAATGTAAAGTAATTGCACAATTAAATATAATGGAAATAAACCCTAATATGCAAGAGAAGAGTAAGAAAAGGACTCGATTGATCAAACGTGGATGTCACACACAAGTGTCGTAGATCTGATTGCAGACTCTAGAAATTAGGAAAAACACTTAGAGATCCTACAGAGAACATATCAAGAGGTTTTAACCTTACCAAGGCACCTACGAGGGTACTAGGGCACCCAAGGGTGCCCTGGTTTGCACGATCCAGGTGCTCATATTTATGTAAATGCTTATAAACTGATTTTGGTATGGTCGTAAGGTGTCTCCAAATGCTTTTTGTTTATCAACTGGATCTATCAAATGAGATAGAAAATATCCTGTAATGCAAGACAAAGTATCAAACCCTAGAAAAAATAAATATTCAAATGAATGGGTCGATCCGACCTTAGCCGCAAAATTAGTGGTCTTATCATCGAGTGTTGCACTACATTTCATACCGGATGTAGTTATAGTGAGTGTGTACATGTGGTTCCCTAGGTTCTCTCGTGTCACCACACTTTGTGAAGTAGCAAGCAATAGAACTATAGAAAATTAAATAGCATGTGTGCATAGAATAGAATAAAATCCCTCCCCCTATGTAGTGTGTGTGATGCAGATATCCTATCCCTAATGCATGGAACTATGTGGATTAAAGTGATGCAATGGATACAACTCTATATGGAGTGATAGTAGTATATGACAGTAGGACCCTCATTATGGTCTTATAAATTTATATTTATAGGGATCTCAAGCTTAATTTTGTAATTAATCCCAACAAGGCTGACTAGGAAAATGATATGGATGAAAAATGACTAAAAAGACCCCAAAAATAAGCGGAAGAGGATGTGTATAGATTGGGGCACCCAAGGTGGGACCAGGGTGCCCCATTAGAGGTCAGGGGTGCCCTTATTTTTGGCTAGAATGACGGGGCAGTTGCGAAATGGATGGATAAGTGTAATAAAATATGTCGAATGACAAAATAAAATATAAAATAAAGATGGCCAAAAGGTGGGATTAATTAATACTTTATTCACTTGAGAACCTTCTAAATAGTAGTATAAAACCGGGTAAAATAATGTCTCAAGTGCATAATTTTATGTCTACACGCATTTGAAAAAACATTAGAATATAAAATCGAGACCGAAATCTCTCCATGAGTTCCTCTTTCTTGGGCACTATCCTCCTTATCCACTCTTATTTTCTAAGAATTTCATTTTGCACTTTTCTTCTTCTCCATTCTTCTTCATCTTTCACTATGTTCTCCACTATGAGAACTCTCTTCTCTTCTTCATGTTTCTCACATAGAAAATATCTTCCTATTATTCCTCCATATAATCTCATTTCATGGCTTCCTCTATTTCTTCTAGCTTGCTTCACAAGTGACTTGATTGGCCACTTCATTCTCTTTTTCAATCTCCATCCTCCTAGCTCTTTTTTTTCTTGACTTCTTATCAATTTATATACTTGTAACCACATCTTTTCTAGATCTTCCAACTTCTTCAAATTACTTCTCAACTCTAGGATTTCTCTCTCCATTTCTGACCCTTACTTCATACTATATGCCTTCATGGTTTGATTCCTTCCTCTAGAGATAATTTGTAAAACTAAATAATATATCTTACACTAATATTTGTCAATTCCTTGTTTCCTCTAGTATGCATGCTCGATACCAAATGGTGTAGAGAAAATAGACTCATTCACGTAAGTGTCAACAAGTTAGAAGATGACAACTATCCACCATACTTATCTCTACTTTTCTTGAAGATCATTCTAGGCTCAATAAGGGTTATTCTTACATATAAAGTCAATTTTCTTTTTGGAGGGCTTAAATGCTTCTTTACTCTAGCTTATACCCTACCACTAAATGTTGTTTACTTACTCAAGACTCATTACTCAATCAAAGTCTCCCCATTTACCTTTTGATTCAGGTTTATTTGTTAGGCCTTCTTTTCTTAAGCTAGCCAATAGTGGTTTGGGGATAATCTTGGAAATTTTCAAGAATTTTTCCCTACTATGTGAAATTTAACAAGGTTATAATCACCATATAAATGCATTCAAAGCTATCTAATTACTCACAAGAACCACTTAGTCAAAACTTGTTCCAAAGTTACCTTTAAGATCTAATACCATACTTCAACCATGATTGTAATGATGTAAGATTTATCAGAAGGTTTTAAGAATCTCAGTAGTTACCTTTTATCTAACTTAATATGTTCTCCATATTTTATTTTCTAACTCTTCATTCAACTCCCATTAGCTCCCTCTTTGTAATTTAGTCTACAAACCCTTAATTAGGTCGTAGTGATAAGAATATCATGCATAGGTATTAATATGGGTGTTTTAAAAATTAATTATATGGTGATTTATTCACCCATTAAAACCTTACCTCCTCCTCTAAAGTTTTTGAGTTTAACTCAATGGATAATTACTACCTCCTTTGTAATCCAAGCTTCTCAAACTAGCCCTTGATCGTATTTTCAAGACTCCTTCCACATTGTCATAGATAACTTGTAAAACAACCATTGGAAGGCTAAATTTCCTTTAAAATATATTATAAAAATCCCTTGAAATAATATTTCCAAATTTCAAATCAAAATTCCTCCATTTGAGGTCCAAAATCTCGCTCCTTAACATTGTGTCACTTTGTGAACACGAGAAGAAGGTAAATGTTATAAAATTCTTCAAAAGGAATTTCAAAATCTCAAATCTCACATGGAGAAAATTTAATTTTTGGAGTCCAAGTAATAATAATTTAAACTCCATAGTTTCTTGCCTCTTGTTGTAAGTGCATATTTGGATAGAACTTTGATGTCTTATTCCTTCAAAATATCACAACTATTTCCTCCTTTGGGAAATAAGGATTCAAAATCCTTAGAATAACTCCTCTCAATGGTTGATTAAGCTAAAATCCTTTAAGAACCCCTTACACCACTATCATGGCCATCAACTTATTCTTTTTGTTTGCATGTACGGTCTCAATTTCTTCAATCAATGTATTTCAATATGAAAGATTTGTCACGAAGAGTTTATTCTTTAAGATAATACCAATGTATTTTAATCACATACTCCCAAATACAAGGACCTTCCAAATTTACGTATACACATAATTTCATCCATTCATTTGATATCATATCGGAAAGAGTCCACTCTAATCACCAAAATAGAGTCTCGATCAAAGCATATCAGTTAAGATAATTCATATAAACCCTTACTAATAGTCATGGAATGTATCCTCATAGACAATATAGTAGGGAATCATCATTTAATTACTCAAACTCAAAAATGACCTTCCTAAAACAAGATAAACACACAACCCTACTCTAATGCAATCTTAATCACATGCAAGAGTGAATAGTGACATGAGTAGTTCCTAACTCCTTCAAATACATGAAATTACTCTTCCCATAGCTTTTCCACCGGGTATAAATGCTCTTCAAACATATAACTTAGCAAGCCACTCATTTTTCCTTATATCAATCTTCATGCATTTTATAGACCTAAATTATTCGTGCTCTATATTTTAATCCACTATTACTTGATCTAAAGGTCTCAAGACCCTAAAGATAAAAAATCAAAATATATTAAATATGCACTTGAAATAGTCTCAACTCTATCACAAGCCCAAGAATACAACATTCACATTCGATGTTAATTTCTACCTTCCTCATCTATGTCAAAGTATACAAAGTATTTGTAAGAGCTATTAGAAACTTGGTGGACTCATTCAAACCATAAAAAGTTCTATGAATTAGTAATCGGGATATAAACCCTATAGACTGTCATGTACATTCACAGCTCATGATGTGAATAGACTATATTGAAAATTGCTTCATTAAAACACATTCAAATCCTCGAAACTATTTTCATTCGTAAATCATCATTCAATCCATACAACACATTAAGACTCTAAATAAAAACACAAGAATTTCATGTCACTCTAATTAAAGAGCCAACATATTAAAGGATCATTCACTAGAACAATTTGTTTTACTATTTTTCAATCAAGATTACAGAATCCATAAGCCTCTAAGGCTCTCTCCCACATACCTTCCTTAAATTATTCTCCTCACATTCATAACTAACTCTTTCATTCGATATTTTCCTTATATGTGCTCTAACTTCCAATAAGTGATATTCACTTACCCTAACCTAACTAGAGTTAGGTCTAACTATGACTCATATAATCCTTCACAAGGTGTACACACTTCTCATTTCCTCTTATATGGTCCTAACTGACCTATTACAACATGTCACCTCATTATTTTAAACATTACACCTTCACTCCTTAAACTTTCAAATTCAAATTTCAAATTCTCCCTTTTTGGAGGGAAACTAAGAATAACCCACTTAGTATACAAAAAGGGTCATAAAAGACCAAGTAGAGATTAGAGACACCCACCTAGACCTATAACACCATACTCAACCCATTATTAATACAAAATGACAAAATTGGATCCTTTACGGTGATGCTTCGCATCATCGAGATGCCTCCTCCTTCTCATATAAAGTAGTTTCAGCAGTCTTCAAGGCCAACTTCAATCAGTCCTCTATTTAATCTCGCAACTTTATGACCATTGCCAATCTTTTCATCACGCTCTTTGTAAAGACATCGACTTCAAATGGGATGATAACTTCAAAAATCCTTTGATGATCTCAAGAAGTATCTCCTATCCCTTCCCGTGTTTACCCCTCCATGCAAGGGTAAGCCTTTCTATCTTCATGTCTCTATTGGAAACTAGGAAACCGAGAGGGCAAAGAATCAATGTCTAATCAAAATTTTACAGAAATTTCCATTTCCTTAATATTACTATGATGAACAAAAGAAATCATACAAAAGCAAATTATATGAGATAACACACAGAGCCATAGAATTTAATGTGGGAAACCCAACTGGGAAAAAACCCACTGAACCCAAAAAATCTGCTTAAGACCAAATTGCCTTGTCTGTTACATTGATTTTATGGTTGATCTCCAACTCAAACTAGAGTTGCAACTCCAAAAATTTGTTCAGTAACAACTAGCCTTTAGTGAAATTCAACTCAGAAGAAGGCTTCAACCCCCTGTAGTTTAACCAGCTGCAATTGATCTTCTATAAGCTACTATTTACAAGGAGGCTAAAACCCCCTATATGTTAAGTCAGCAACTTAGAATTTTTCACAACCAAAATTTTTGTCTTATACAATTGATATTGACACTAGATTTTCAAACATTTCTTCTCGCTTCAGCCCCAAATAACTTCTTTTCTACTTATCAAATCAACACTTTATCTCGCTTATACAAGGCTCACAATCACATCATGTTCTCATTCACTGAAGTACTCACACCTGCTGCAATAGATTAGTCATGAAGACAATACTTGTTCATCTCATATATTTTATTATTTCAAGCTTCTCTTTAGCTCACCTTTAAATAATACTTGTATCTCTAGTCGTGATTCATCTCAACCTTTCACTTGTTCATTATATCAAGTTCATTCCAAGGTGTCATTAGCTATCTTTGCAACACCTTCACCTCACACCTGCTCTACCTTTATAGCTTTAACAAATTTTTCTAATCCTATATTTAAAACTCAGTCATCTATATGCATATTTCTCTAAACTTGTTAGTTTACTCTAGTTGACACTTTACTTCGCAGTTTATTATCTTCTCACACATCTGATTTTCTCTGCAATATCTCAAACTCCTCAACAAAGCTTACATATCTTCGAGTTATTTATACCAAAAATGGATTTTCCAGATTCAATACTAACCACATGCTCTTTATGTTGAGATCAACACTTGCATCATTTTCTAAGGTCAAATGTATTTAGTCATGTAGATTTTAATCTCTTCAAACCTACAATCAACCTTCTTAGTTTCATCTCACTTCGTCTCATATATCTCTCTCTGTTTAGTTCATTTGACCACCTACTTCTATTCCTAGAATCATATGCATTTGAATTACACAATCAAGCCTATTCTCTTGATGCATTCACTTATCATTCGATACAAACTTCTCTTTATCAAATATTCTTATTGATGCATCATGACACTCCTAACAAATCTCTCTTTTTCCCTCTTTCATACTCTAAATCATATTTGTATTTTCACAAGGATTTTTCCTTCATATTCATTTGATTCACTACTCTAATCATTTTTAAATATTCTCATGTTTATTTACTTCCATTCATCTTGACAACTCACTATTATGTTTCACTCTATTTTAGTTCTCCTCGCAAAGACTTATTAATTCCTCTTCATCTAATACTCATTCACTGGTCTATTATTTCACACATTTTTCTTGTGTGTTCACACTCTAAAACCAAGTATATCCCCCTTTTCACACACACTTTTCTACACACATACACCCATACCTTCTCTTTCTCGAGCATGACATCACTTATTTCTTTCAACTTCTAACATCTCTTCATGTTTTCTTCTTTTGGACTTTTTCACTTTCCTTAACAAGGAGAAAATGTCCTTGTTATCCACAATAACTCCCATAGTTATTTGGATAACTTACATCCCCATTCTAGCTCTAAAGGTTTCATATTGCAGGTTGTGCACACTTCAGCTATCTCTTTGGCACATTTCCTTGGTAGCAATTCCTCACATGCTCATGGGCACTCTACTTCTCTCCTTTTCTTTCCTTCATTTCCTTTTCCTTTTCCTTTTCCTATTTGTTCCATTCTACCCCTACGCACACTTCATGTGAATTCATATTTCTCCCCATAGTTCATGCACCCTATGTGCACCCTATACTTGTTTCCCAAATTAGCTAAGTCCCTGGTCCTCTCACACGCCCTCTTCTTGATGTCACACATTACTTTGTAATAATTTTACCTCGGCCATATCTTCCTCTAGCAGGTGTTTGTCCCATTCCTCCCATGTATGTTACCTTTGTGTATGCCTTCCCTCTATTTTATTTCCACACCTCGCTCTTCTACATGCCTAACTTCATGCCTTATTTTGTGCCCTTCTATGCCATGTGCTATGTGTTAGACCTAGAGTGTGCCAAATGCAACAAATCAAAGTGTGATATTTGGGTGCCAAATCATAAAGATAAATCATTAAGCAAAACATGGTAGAAATGACAAAAAAATTTGCATACTTGGTTGGCCTTTTAGCTAAGCGGCTTGCGCCATGTGTCATCATATGTCAAATCGGCTTGTAGATTTATGACAACCATAACTTATACTTTGTAGGACTCGACACACATGCACCCAATCTCATTTGGTATTACCGACATGAGCTATAGTGCAGATATTCAAATTCAAATTTGAACTAAATTTGGTAGGTGAGAAAAGGGAAAACATCTTTCTGGCCATTAATGAGTAAATATGATTGTCTTAGCCACCGATTTGATATGGATTTCACCTCCTTCTTTATCCTACACACCAAACAAACATGGCGAGATGTATTTTTTAGATTTACAAGTGGATTTGTAGGCATTCAATGTTTTTTGTTAGTTTTTGTGTTTTAAATTTGAGTTTTCCCTCCTTTTCTTCTTATTCTCTCATGATTCATCTATAAATGTAAGGGCATTTTCTCATTCTAAAGGGTTGGACATTTTGAATCTTTTAACAATTTTTCTAAGGACTTCATATCTTTTCATTTTGAGTTACAAACCTTTGGATTTGGTTCTTGGATGCATATATCAACTTCAAACACCATTGTAGTCGATTGTGCATTTCTAGAAGTAATAAAAGCATTTTTGTGGCTATTCTATGCCTTAACCTATTTTTATTATTCTTTCTTCCTTTTCTTTTGTATTATATGTTTTTGTGTCAATCTAAGTCCCTTGTAGCTCCATTTTCTAGTTGTATTTTGTAGTTTTGTGATATGCGTGTTTAGCCTCCCATGATGCCTTTCCTTTCATTTTCTCTCGTAATTAATAGTTTTAGTCCCTCTTTTTCTCGGTGTTATATCCTTCCCTAATGTATTTTTTCCATTTTCATTTTATTCGTTTGACCTTGGTCCTTGGCATTGTTAGCTTAGTTTTCCATTCAAGCATTAGGAGTAGCGAGGCGGTAGAAAGAGATAGAGGAACCGGCATTCTCCAGAGGTCTATCTCAAATGTGCAAGGTCCCACAACTTTGAGACAGTCCCATTATTGACTCAACGACTCAATTCTTCTAGATCTCGAGACATGAGTGTAAGTTTGACGAACCAACAGCTTTCTAGCTCGCCTAGTGGGACTAACATTGAAAGCTTAAATTTTATCATTGCTAAGTTTGGTGTGTGATTTAGAAATTTCAGGCCCTCAAGGCTTGTTTTAACACATCCGGCAACTCCTAACACTCATATATATTGTTTTAGCAGCTAGAGTGCCTTTTATGAGAAGAGTGCATACTGGAAAAGTGCTCCATTGAAGGATATTTTAAATATCTCTAGCTTTCATCAAGAAGCACACAAGAGAATTTCCACATGTGCATCCCTATCTCATGCACGTCATGCACATTCCACTCCTCCTCATAAGAACAGATGAGCATGCCTTACCATGGCACTTCAATCACCTCATCTTCTAAGGAATTTTTCTAGTTTCACTGGTGGAAGCCCGCTCAATCTTAATACGTAGCATGATATGTCAGCAATCACGCTCAAGAGAATTCCATACTTCACTAGAAAAATAAAGTCACCCCTATTGATCATATCCAGGATGTTTCAAACATATACTTTATCTACCTAATCATGCATAACAATGTATCAATCAGGTTGCTTGAAGTCTCATTAAAAGATAAAGTGCTCCAATGGTACAATGGTTTGAGACCTACATCTATTACCACTTGGGATGATCATGTAAAAGCTATATGCAACTATTTTGAAGACAATTCAGATCACCATTATTTGTTGGAGAAACTCGACTAAAAACAGAGAGCACCCAATGAGAAAATGATTAATTTCAATATCGAATTTCATAAGACGTGGGACATAATTCCTCAAGTGGTAAGGCCTATGGCCCAACATGCTTTCCTTTATCATCTAAGGGATTTAAATATTGACATCTCACCATGATTCAATCCATGGATGGAATAACCTTACCTACTATATATAAAATTGAAATAAGGGCGATAATAGTCTCATTCATGTGGGAAATTTAGCTCCTAGACCGTCTCGCAACCTTATTCCTAGAGGTGTCTCTTGTTCCCTAGCCTTCCATTTCTCTTGTTCCAAAGGCAAAGTGCACAACTATTTGTATCCACATCTTACTCTCCCGCGTAGCAGTAAATAAGATGAAGAATTAAAGACCATCATTAGAAACTTGTCTAATAAGGTCATATCATAGGAGAATTAACAGTGAAAGCCTACAAAAATAGTTCTAATTAGGTACAAAACTAGAATAATAAACCCTAGAAAAATCAATATGGAAACCATATATATAGTAAAAACCAACAAAATGATAGATGACATACTAATGCAAACTTTCCTTTGCAAGTTATTCCCCCTATTCAACCTCTTCTAGTGCCCAGGATAAGTTAGGAACTTGTTCCAGTTCAGAATAACATGGCACAAGAGTCAGAATGGTTCTTTCCTTGCAACACACCTCACGCCAAGTATAAATATGCCAATATTGTGCATGCACAAGCCTATATAATCCAGAATGCTTCTAACTATGAGCCTTCCATCAGCGCAAGTGATCTCAAGAACTAATAGAAAATAGAAGCCCCTTCGTGAGGAAAACTTGATATTCTTTGGTTCCAAGACTTTTGTGTAATTAATCAAGCTTTAGATGATGTAAACAGTCATGTTCCCACGTTGTTGATAATACAACATTCAAGAAAATAATGTTAGACTCGGGCATGTAACCTTCACCTCCTCGTCACGCAGTCCAATCTTCAAAAGAAGAAAGATGTAGATAAGGAATCTATTAGTAAAAGTACACAAGTTCCTACACATGAGATTCCATGCAATGCTCCTCTTGAAGCAATGCGTACCCCTCCTCTGTAGTTCAAGCCTCTGCGTCATCTAAGGCTCTTGTCTCTCGCACCAACAATCAAGAAAATATTTTTTATCCTCAAATGCATAAATAAATTGGCCTCCCATTCAACATTGTAGACCAAATGAAGAAGACTAATGTGAACGTCAAAATGTGGGATGCCCTGGCTATCCAATCTCAACATGACTTGTTGCATGAAGCTTTGGCCCAACTTCCACTCACCGACCCAATTTTTCAAAAGTCACGCTTCGCCAATATCTATAAAGAAGAGGAGAAGAAAGTATGTAGTATTACTAAAACCCCACCCTTCTATATTTCCTTGATCATAGGCAAACACCTTGTGAATAATTGCATGATTGACTCGAGTGCAAGTACCTTTGTCATACCAAATAAAATAGTGGATGTCCTAGGTCTAGAGTACATCCCTTTGTCCAAAGGAGTCCTGAAACTTGATGGCTCAATTGTTACAACCTTAGGAGTCATCAAGGATCTTGATTTAACCCTACATTCATTTCTAAGCCTCACAATAACACAATATGTGTCAATCATTTAGCTTCCCCTCGGTTTTCCCCGTGTCTATCAAGAGATTTTACTTGCCAAAGTAGGTTGTTACTTGTCTTCTGATTGGACCCATATGTTACTCAAGACAAGGTATGGTACCTAGTTTACCATACAAGTTGATCCAATATTTTCCTATCATGTAGATTCATATGGCCCAACCCCTCCCCAAGTGAATTTCCTAATCCAAGAAGAACAAGTTTCAATATTTGAAGAACACCCTATTTCACCTCTTATTCTTGACTTAGTGTTAGATGAATGGGCAGAGAGGCACCATATATTTGATCCATATGTTGAAGATCTGGAATCTTATGGAACAAGTCTTGGCACCTATTGTATCCTTGAAAAATAAGTTGTGTTTCCACACGCGCTAAAGAAAAGTGAAGAAAATTATGGTTTGTGGAAATTATACTTTGATGGGTCCGTAAGAAGAAATGGTGTGGGAGTAGGAGTTGTTCTTATTTACCGTAAGGATTACAAATTCTTCTTCACACACAAGATGTAGTTTTCATGCTCCAACAACGTACGAAATATGAGGCACTCGGTACATGGTCTACTTATTGCTAAAAATAAAAATATCAAAGCATCAGAGATTTTTGCGGACACATAACTAGTTATCCACCAAGTCACCAATAAGTGTGCAATAAATAATAAGCTTCTCAAAGCTTATAAGCATAGATTCTAGGACCTCCTTGAGATATTTGATGCTCTAAATCAGTAGGTGGTGTTGCACAAGATGAAAAAATTAGCTGATAAAATGGTTGTGTTTTGTTCATAGTTCTTCCCTACTAAATAATTTGTCAAAGAAAACACACAAAGACATCAAACTTGTGATCACACCATCCATTCAATAAAATAATACTAGCTGGAAAGTGTTCAACAAGGACACACATATTTTCCAATTCATCTAGAATGAAGTTGAATTCTCTTCAAGCATGCAAGCATACTTGTATGAGACTAAGTGATCCAAATGAAGAATTACAAGTTTCCTAAAGGACTAGCCACCTTAGAGAAAATATTTAGCCCTGATGATGAGTTCAAGGGTGAAGAAAATTATATGCACATGGTGTAATAAGACTCTATTCCAATCACTATTGCATGCGAAAGAATTTTTGTTTAGTTGAGCTTACACGCATGATGAAAAGTAGAGCTTCATTTCTCTCTCTGTCATAAATACAGTGACATCTTCTCATGGGAGTATGAAGACCTCAAAGGTTTTGATCCAAGTGTTTCTCAACACTCCATTGACCTTGATCTTAATATCAAGCCCACCAAACAAAAGTAGAGGCTAGTCAATCCAAAGATAGAGCCCTCATGAGGAAAGAGTTGTCTAAACTCATTAAGGAAAATATTATTTTTCCAATCAAGTAATCTACTTGGGTCACAAATTTGGTTTAGGTACGCAAGAAGAATGGTGAAATTAGGCTCTATGTTGACTTTAGAGATTTGAATAAGGCATCCCTCAAGGATCATTATCCTTTACCTTCTATGGAGTAGATTCTACAAACTGTGGCTAATGCGTAGAGATTTTCCATGTTGGATGCGTATTCTAGGTTCAACCAGATCCTAGTCAAGGAGGAAGATCAATGCATAATGGCATTTACAACCAAATGGGGTATATATGCATATCAGAAAATTCCCTTTGGTTTTTCAAATGTAGGAGCAACATTTCAGTGTGCCATGGACATTGCCTTCAAAGGTTACACCAATGATTTCATCTTGGTTTACCTAGATAACATAATAGTCTTCTCAAAGAAAAGTGTGAATCATTTGGCACACCTGAAAAGGTCTTTATAAGATGTGGAGAATTTGGGGTGTCTCTTAGCCCCAAGGAATGTAATTTTGTAGTGGTACAAGGTAAGCTACTTGGGCCATATGGTTTCAAAGGATGGTATCACAATAGATTCCAAGTGTGTTTCATCTGTCCTGGATCTTTCCCTGTTGGCACACAAGAAATCCTTGTAATCCTTTCTCAGAAAAATCAAATTTGTTAGGGGATTCATTCCTAATTTTTAGGATTGGTAAGACCCATCACCATCATGCTCAAGAGATATATATCCTTCAAGTGGATAGCAGAAGTAAATGATAGCTTTAACAATATAAAGCAAGAAATTTCTTGTGCACCAACACTCATCAACCCAGATTACTCAAAGGATTTCATCATTTATGCTTATGACATTAATGTAAATGGTGTTGTTGTCCTAACATAAGAAAATGAATAAGGACTAGAACAACCTTTGGCTTTCTTCAGTCATACACTAAAGGATTATGAGCTGAAATATAGTTACACAGAGAAGCAAGTCTACACCATCATGCACATGCTCAAGAAATTCAAAAGTATGCTTGCCACAAATCACATCAAGGTATTAGTTTCTCACTTTGTTGTTAGAGACTTCATCATGGGAGTATAAATCAACAAGAAGAGAGCACAATGGGTAACCAAAATCATGGAATATTATTTGATTATCAAAGCCAAAAAGCTAGTTAGAGGTAGTGCACTCTATGAAAAGCTTACCGAGGATGCACAGTATGAACCTAAGATTTCATTATTTTTGGATGAAGATCTCCCACACTTAGAACTTAAACAAAATGAAAACCCTAATGTGTACAGATGGATGAAGGATATGATCACATTCCTTTCCAAAGGCATGTATCCTTCTAGTCTGAAAAAATCAAAGAGAATACATCTGAGGCTGCAATCTATTCCATATGTGTTAATTTATGGTATTCTATTTAAGAATAATCTTGATGGCATACTACCGAGGTGTATCGACACAAAGACGTAAACCGAAAAAGTGTTAGGAGAATTTCACAATGGATTCTCTGGTGGAAACTTCTCTACCAAGACTACAACAATGAAGATCATAATGGTAGGACTCTTTTGGCCTACCCTATTCATGGACACACACAAGTGGGTCATGAAATGCAAATAATGTGCTTTCTTTATAGGAAAAAATAAATTGTTAGTACTCCCCGACCAATCCAAGCGGATAAGCCTTTTGTGTAATGGGGTCTTGAATTCATAGGCATGATCAATCCTCCTTCAAGCGCTGGCCACAAGTGGGTGCTAACGGCTATAGATTACTTCACCATATGGACAAAATTGGTCACACTCAAGGAATCAACCAAGGTATTCATTCTTGACTTTCTCGAAGGTCTTGTTATAGGGTTTGGCATTCCTCAAATAATCATTTCAGATAATGTAAAAGCATTCCTTGGTACTAAAATCACTAATTGGGCTCTTAGTCTTGGTATTTATCTAAATACTTCTTCCAACTATTACCCTCAAGGAAATGGTTTGGCAGAGTCAACACACAAGAACCTGATTAGGATCATGAATTGCACAATGAACATCAGTTAAAGATAATGGCATATAAAGGTTTCATGTGCTCTTTGGGTAGACAGAATCATAGTGAAGAAGGTAATAGAACTTTACCATATAAGCTTGTCATGGAAAGGAGGTTATACTTCCTTTAATACTTGAGTTTAATCTATTATCACTTACCCAATAGCTAGAATTTGAAGGAGTGGACCGAGAGAGAAATCAGAATGACAGAGCTTATTAAACTTGAAGAACTTAAAAATTCTGCCATGATCAAGCTAGAATAACATCAACAATCAACAAAGAAGTGGTTTAATAAAAAGGTGAGGCCTCAAGCTTTCAAATTTGGGTACTTTATCTTCAAATGGGATCTTGACAGAGCCAATCTAGGGTTTCATTTAAATTTTGATGCACTTTGGAGTGGCCCATATGTTATCATTATTGCAAGGAGGCTAACTCTTTCAAGTTATCTCATCTTGATGGAGGCACGCTATCAATCCCAGTCAATGAGATCCATCTCAAACCCTTCTATTAATCTTACTACATCATTTTTATAAATTAGAGTCGTTTCCATTCCTCCAAGTGCACATTACACACATTATTTGTTTGTACATAGTTATTTCTTCTCACATGCTTTTTGTGCACGCTCTTTTGTTACTTCCAGGATTCCAATCATATTTTTAACATTTGTCGGTAGTTTTGTAGGGTTTAAAATAGATTTCAGAATATGTGTCAAAGTGACTTCAAGGGCAGTTCTTTAGGATCCTAGATCAGAGATTCATGATTACATAGCATACTCCATGCTCAATGGATGCTCGAGGCTATTGATATCCTTCTATTAGGAATATGGCCCTAAATGTCATCAAACTATTATCCATAATAACTCCCATAGTTATTTGGATAACTTACATCCCCATTCTGGCTTGGATGGTTTCATATTGTAGGTTGCACACAATTCAACTATCTCTTTAGCACGTTTCCTTGATGGTAATTCCATGCACGGTCATTCACACTCTGTTTCTCTCTTTTACTTTCCTTCATTTCATTTTCCTTTTCCTCTTTGTTCCATTCTACCCATGTGCGCACTTCCTACACATTCATCTTTCTCCCAGCTAGCCATGCACGGTACATGTGCCCTATACTTTCTTCCCAAAGCAGCCAAGTCCCTAGTCCTCTTGTGCACCCTCTTCTTGCTACCACGAATTACTTTGTAATAATTGCTCCTCGACCATATGTTCATCTCGAAGGTATTTTTTTATTCCTCCTATGTGCGTGCCTTCCCTTTGTTTTCTTTTTGTACCTTGTTCTTATGCGTGCCTAAATTTGCACCTTCTTTTGTGCCCTTCTCGTGCCACGTGCTATGTGTCATACCTTGATTTTACCACACAAAAAAACAAAGCATGTCGGTTGGTGCAAAATCTTGAATACAAATCATTGAGTGTAGAAATGACAAAATATTTTGCATATTTGGTCATCCTTTTAGCCAATCAGCGTGCGTCATGTGTCATCATGTGCCAAAGGTGACTGTAGATTTACGATAGCCATAACTTCGATAATAGACGCTAACATGTGTGTGCCCAATCTCATTCATATTCTATTAACATGGGCTATAGTGTAGGATATTCAAATTCAAATTTCAGTTGAATTTGGTAGGTGAGGAAAATGAAAACATCTTTACGGCCATTAATGAGCAGATCTGGTTTCCTCAAATACCTGATTTGCTATGGATTTCACCTCCTTCCTTCTCTTACATGCCAAATAGACATGGGGATGCGTATTTCTCAAATTTTGTGGGTGGATTTGCAGGCATTCATGTTGGGGTGATAACGTCAAGTGGGATTAGCCACTTAGGCATGCCCCAATATGATTACAATTTTTTTGATCAAACTTTAAGTGTGAAGTCTTTCACACTCAAAGAGTGAAGTGGCATGACCGATTCACCCACCTAAATCATTGGTTGATCCCTCTTGGGATTTTCTATCCGACTATTTACAATGGCTATGGAGCTTCTATTAAAGATTGTGAGCTATCTATAGGACATGTTGGTTAATTGAATGTTTTAGCTATTGAATAAAATAAGACACATAGCTCTCACGAAGTGGTGAAATAGCTAAGGAATGAAGTGGAAGTGTTGGGTTAAAATTATATCAGATTCTTAATATAGATAGTGCTTTTACAGTGGAGTTTTTCCTTCGAGTTTCTCCACTTAAATCTAGTGTTATCTATCTCTTTTCTTGTTCTTGTTATTTTCTTTCAGCTCTTGCTCATTATTTTTTCTTTAAGCTCTATTATTTACTCTCTATTTCAAGTCATTTACTTTTCTAATCAACTGCACATCATAATCTATAATCTTTGGCCTTTAATGGTGGATCTATGATCTATGGATTATATTTCCACTGCAAATCTAACATGGTATCAAAATAAGGTTATTATGTGTGTTCAAGATCGATATAGAAGTATTTTGACTTAAAAGGAAAAAGAAAATTTAAGTTTATTGATGGATCTGCGAGACCCAAAAGTTCCATAGTCGTGTTCAAGCTAACTAGGTTTAAAATTCCAATTCCCACTCAATAGTGTTTGAAATATTGATTAAAAATGGGCTAAATGGTTGTTTAGATCGTGTTTAAGATTTTTTATGCTTAGATATTTTCTTTTGCATCTCGTTTTATCCATTTATGGCTTGAATCCATCATTTGTGAGCTATTTTTCTATTTTTCCCACTTTGTAAATAGTCGTTACAGTCATTTTTGAATGTGGATCCAAAATATCTAGTTAGATCTAGTTTATTCAAGACTTTGAAGTTTGTCCTGCTATAAATTGTTTCATTTTTTATAATTTAACTTTTCAAATCATGGGCCAATTGTTTTGTGCCATTTGGCTTCATATTTTCAGTTTTCTATCTTTGCGAAGCATGGGCCAATCCTCTTATACCATTTGGCTTCACGCTAACAAACTTATTTGACTTCTTTTAACTGTGAAGCTTGAGTCAATCATATTTCTCAAGTTAGATTCACATTTTTTAGTTTTTATGAATCCCGAGCCAATCGGATATCATCATCTTTCTTCATGTTATAAGTAATATTGTTTATCTTATTGTCAAATTGCAATCCATGAGCCAATAAGGGCTTTACGTGTGTCTTCAAATTTTCAGACTTGGGTTAGCTATCCTTTGAACTTTTTAAAATACATACCAATAGAATTGTTCCATATTTTGTATTATCTTCCCCTTATTTCCTATCTCTAACATTTGTTAAAATTGAGCCAATAATATTACTCCTAGTCTTTTTTTCAACTTGTTTCGACAATTCGCAAGAAAGGACTAATAAAATAGCTCCAATTATATTTTCTACCGCATTTGTCGATTTTTGAAATGTCATCCATTTAAAAGGCTCCACAAGTCTTCAATTTTCTTTAGCTAGTTTAATTACACCGCAAAGTGTGATCCAATAACATTTGAACATGTATATATGTGTCGGTTTTGGTAGAATTGTAAAGTGCGAGCTAATAGAAAAGTGACACCTATATTTTTCTTAGTGTCAAACTTTAGTTCTTTGTTTCGCGGGTTTATTAAATTTCCTTTGTCTATGGGATCTCTATTTTTTCTTCATTCCACAGGATTTTTATGTTTGTAACCGTGAAGCCTAATCTAATTTAAAAATGACATGTATTCTACTTTTTCACACTTGTCGACTTCAAATGTGATCCAATTATTTTTGACATGTATTCTAATTGTGTTAGGGTGTCATTATTTGCTTTGGCTTCGCCATTTAGATTGTGACAATTGTCTTATTCCTTTTCCAGACCCAAACTTTATTTCAAGTTTGGTTTATAAATTGTTTAAGCCATTAATTTTTTGACAAGTGGCTTGTTTGACTTAGACTTTGTTGTCGCATTGTGTCAAAGTGTGAAATGTGATCCAATTAATTAAAGACACATGTATATGGTTCTGTCTTTTAATTAATTTTTAGTTTGTCTTATTAGCTGCATTACAAAATGTGAGCTAATTAAAAAGTGACATGTGTATTTGCTTTATTTTAAAGCTACACGTATTGACACATGTTTGTTTATCTTTCGTTGCATGTTTTTAAAATCATTTTTAGACCTAAAAGGCTTTAAATTTAATTTTTAAAGTGTCACGTCTGCCTAAGGATCTATTTTGAATCTAATGCATGCCTCACTTAGTATTATTGATCATGCCATGTGTCAACCCCATCCGAGATACTTTTTAACTCATTTTATTTATTAAAGAAGCTTATTTTTGAGCTTGTATAGCTCATTTTTTTAGCTCACCCCGACGAGTTGCTAAATAACTAATCGATCTACTTTAGCCCAACTAAGTCTGAGCTCGTGTAGCTCATCCTTTAGCTCACCGATCCAAGTTGCAAAAGAACTCTTCGAGCTCCTCAGTAACTTGACCCCAACTCTGTTTTGTCATTTTGATCTTAAATCAACCAATTCAAGCTAAATTTTTAAATCAAATTTGGGTTTTTGTAGTTGTATAACAAATTAAAAGATATGTAGCTTGTTTTTTTGTCTCTATTTAGCTTCTTTGAGTCATTTTCTAGCTATATCTATCTTCATTTACCGTCTGAGCATCTAAAATGGCTAGTTCTGCTATTTTTTCAATGGATAAGTCTCAGCTCTTGAATTCAACTAACTATAGCATCTAGAAAGTGTGTTTGAAAGCTTGTTTTATGGCTAGAAAGCTCTGGGATCTTGTGACTAGTATTGAAAACTGTCCCACAGGGAGACAAGCCACCCCTAAAAATCTTATCTCCTTTTCTCAAATATCTCAAGAAGCTCTATCCATCATATTGCAAAGCATTAGAGATGAGTTCTTGATGCATATAGGTCATTTAGACTCACCTTTAGCTGCATGGAAGAAATTAGAGACCATGCATGAAGGAATTAGGTTATCTAAGATCATTAAGCTTGTTCTAGAATTATTTACAACACCCATGAAAGGGGATGAGAAAATTATAAACTATCTAGCTAAAATTAAGAACATTAAAGCTCAACTAGATGGTTGCAACTATGAATTGTTTCAAGACAAGCTATTGTATTTCATAATTCAAATTAACATTCATGAAAAATATAGACATTACATCTCAATCCTCAATTCTAAGTATCGAATGAGAATGATTTTCTTGATCTAGAAACTTTGTCTTCTTTGTTGATTCAAGAAGAGAGAGTCATGGAGAACTTTGATTCAAAAGAGACTACTTCTCAAGCTTTGTTCTCTCAAAATCATAAGCCTTCTCATACTAGACATTTCAATCCAAATTAGAAATCTAGTATTAAATCTAGATTTAAAACTAATCTTAAGACTAATTCATCGTTAAAAGTAATCATTCATTCAAAGTCAAATTTAAGAAGTGTAAGATTAGTGTGTCATTACATCAAGGCTTAATCATGGCTATTGTCAAGAGATCTGGGATGGATATGGATAAGAAAATTAAGGGGGTTAGTGTGCTTGACTAAGGTTGTGGAAGAATTATGGGTGGAGGAGGTTTTGACTCGAAAATGAGGATTCTAACGAATCCCCTCTAATTCTAGCGGTGAAGAGGATCAAGATGTGGAAGAAGTCAAAGCAGTGCAAGGTCTCCATGATCTTAAAAAGAAATATGTTAAATATTCGACTATTAAAATAGGTGAAAAGGGTGAGACTAGAAAGCAACAGGATGTGGAAACTTCCCATGGAAAAACTTGGGTTAAGGTACATGATGGCGGGAAGGGTGGGTTTTATCCAAGATTATTGAGGATTTAGATAATGTGAATACGATGCACACCTAACCAAAACCACCACTCCGTTCATGCTCAATTACTATAATTCTATGAAATCTAAAGTGGAAGATATGGCTCAAGTGATTGGTGATTGTGGTATTGATTAGCTTAAATAAAAAATCAAAGGTCGGAAGGTGGCATGTCTCGGCTCAAGTTTTAGTTTCGGAAGGTCAACAAATGGAGCATAATGAATATAAAGACCACCATCCAACATCTTCAAATCTTGGGTAAGCTAGTAAACATGTATATGCATTGTGAAGAACAAGGTACCTCGAGCACAAAAAGTGTGGACTGTCGGAGGCTGATCTTATTAGCCTGTGCACTAATATTGAGTCCATGTCTAAAGAATGGGCCACTTTCTTGGCCAATTATGAAAAGAAATGATATTGCTAGATGTAGGTTATTTTTGGTTTTTAGTTTCGATTAGGCTATTAGTTTATTATGTTGTTATTACTAGTATTTTATGTATGGATAACATTATTTTGTAATGTTTTATCCTAAATATCTGCTCTTATGTGTAGCTACTTGTTATATGGGGTAGGGTCCTCTTAGCCCATTTTCATTTACTTACCCTTAATACTACTTTCTAACTCCAAGCATGCTAGCCTATCACCCAAAGACGCAATGGGCGCTCACCGAGGCACGCGTAGGCACCAACCCCTCTTTTATGTGAGCTTTATGAGAAGGTTCCACCATTAATGGAGGATTATTTGTAGAAGGTAAGAAGTACATTCACTTACTTAAAAAGGTAGAAGATGTAACTAATAGATCTACACATTAATGCATCACAAAAGCTAAATAACATTATAAGAAGTATAATAAACTATATCTGAGCCATGATAAGTCATATAACACGAGGGTTTACACCCATAAACAAGTTATATAGAATGAACCCATATATGTGTGTGTGTGTGTAAAAGTGTGTGTGTGTGTGTGTGTGATTGTTTAAAAAAAGTTCTAGTAGCCACATTACAGTCAAAAGGGTCATCTCAGACCATATATATTAAATGACAGAGACTTGTCTCCTGCAAACCTTCCTGATATGAGATCCTAACTATAATTTTTCCCATTTTATCCCTTGTTACAGATCCCAGTACCCATACATATGCTTATGACATCCCTTACAACCCTCTAGCACTAAGTTCTCTAAACCCTAACATTACTGCAACACTTTGTTACTCTATGTATTTTTCCCGAGTGTCTTGTTTATCTCCCATTTGTCTCTCTGTCTCTAGCCCGAGAATTTATTTATATAAGATCAACACCCACCACCATGCCTTCTCTAATTGTAGATCACATGTCAAGTGTCAATGTGGTCCTCCATAGGTGAATGTTTATCCCTTTACAAACCTTCTCCACTCTCTATAATGATGTCTTCTAGGAATATTCCCTAGGGAATATCCTTTTCTTGACATCCAAGGTTCCAGTTGGCACCTTATCCACTCATCACACCTAGTCGGGTCCTCACGCTTTTCCTCAAGTGCCTTTAGAATGCCAAATATGGATAATTCCTTTAAACCTATGTTCTACCTCCCACACATGCCTTGGTTTCACTTAAACCCTTATTAAACCCCTTTGTCTTGTGTGCTTTCCCCTGAGTTCCCTTCTTCTCACTGGTCTTGTGCGCATGTTCCTCTTAGTACTTAGCCAATATTTAGGGTCCAACATCACCCCACACTACACATGTTCTCCATCCTCGAAACATCCTACTTCTTCAAAGAATAAAGAATAGTGGAACTGGGACAATTTGAATAAAGAATGAAAGAATAGAATAATTTTTACTATTGTAGGAGTGGGAATTCCTTCTTCACAATTGCTTCAATATTTTCCTAGGCATCTACCTCACCTTGCGCCTATTGAAGTAGGTCACCTACTAGAGAACTCACTTTATCAAAACTTAATTCATTTCTCTTACCATTTAGTTTATCTAAAATGCCTTCTAGTTGCTTGCTAAGATCATCCAAGTGTGTCCATTCTACAAGTGACCTGGGATATAGCTCCTTGATTCGATTCTTAATCAAACCCCACAAGGTTTTGATTGCTTCCAAATTTTTCTCAACCTCGCTAGGATCTTATCATGCTCCACCTTGTTTCCTTTTTTATTTTCTTGAAATTCCTTCAGATCTACCTCATGCGTAGTAACCAATATGCT
The DNA here is from genome assembly GCA_018340775.1 of Taxus wallichiana var. yunnanensis. Classification (NCBI taxonomy): domain Eukaryota; kingdom Viridiplantae; phylum Streptophyta; class Pinopsida; order Cupressales; family Taxaceae; genus Taxus; species Taxus wallichiana. Next base: position 442,302,522 of record CM031236.1, on the reverse strand, counting down.
TCACTACCATGTCTCTGTCAGTGCAATTGTCATATACAACCTCATCCATTTGTGTGGTGGTCTTTATAGTGGCAAGGAGCTTGGAATACCAAGTAACTGTCTCCCCAATCTTTAGTTTTTCTTCCTCCTTCTATACGGTGTTCCATTACCTCTTCCACCACTCTAATGCGAGTGGTCTCCTTTCCATGGTGAGGATGTGGGTCAAGTCTTCCAAGTATTGCATGGTTGACTCATATTTTTTCTCAGGTAGGGCCAAGTCTAGGTGCTTCAAGATTATGGCATTTGAAATAATCTCTATCTTCTTATGGATCTCACACACCTTTTCCTTTTCATCCCTTAGTTCGCACCTTAACTGCACACTGATCAATTCCTTTTATTTTATCTCCTTGTCTCTTTCATTGATCTCTTCATTTTTCTTCTCAAGCTCTTCCTCCAAGACCCTTATTCTATCATTTCTCCTCGAAGATCCTCACCTCAACTTCTACCGATACTTTGTTGAGCACATTGTAAAATTTCTCATTAGACAGTTGTTGGGCATTCACCAGAGGGTTTACTCCCTTGGCATCTGGTATCTTCATCAATGCATCTCGAGTTGACCTTGAATTTAGGTTCATCAACATGGGACTCAAAATCCCAAGATAACATTTTCCTCATGCACGGGTACACACCCTCTTCATCAAAATAAGACCATGTAAGGAGTTGTTTTGAAGGCACGGTGATTTGAAAACACGTGCACAAATACCTTATTTGGATCATTGATGTAAGTCATTTCTTATTCCTGTGCACTACTACTACCCTTTCCACCTATGCGCACTACCTTTAGGAAGCTTACTACTAAGTTGGGGTCTCCACCCATGCTTCCATACTCCTTTCCCACACTTTCACTTTCCTTTGTCTCCTTTAGTACTTATTTGACGTTGCGCTCCACCTCTTGATCCACCAAGTCCTTTATAATTCCTACTACCTCCCTCTCCATGGCATCCTCTATCTACTCCTTAGTCAGGCTTGGAGTCTTTTGATCCTTCATGTTTACTTCTTCACTTCCCCTTTCATGAGTGCCTCCTTCATCCTCATCCTTCTCTTTATTTCCCTCTTCCTCTAGACTCATGTACATCATACACATGGATGGTTCTGAGCCTCACCATTCTTCATCATCCTCATCACCCTTTGTTGGCCTCCATGCTCTCTAATTATTTTGAGTTTGTATTTTCTGTTACTCTTTCTTCTTCCTAACTGGTGATTCCAATATAGGAGACTTTTTGTTTTCTTCTTCCCTAGGTGACTCCTTTCTTTCTGGCAATTCTTATTTTACAGGGGACTTCTCTTTATTTGGCACCTCTTTCTCATTTTTTCTTCTTTTCTCTTCTGGGGGACTTCTTCCTCCATGCATAGGTTCTTGGTTTTGCGCCTAACTCCGCATGCCTACAGATCGCACTTTGTGTGTGTACTTGGTGTTTTTTCTAAGGGACCTCCTCTCTCTCCCTTTCCCTTGGTAAAACCTTCTTCCTTATGGTGGGGTATTTTGCGATAGAGACATAATTTTTAACGTAAGCGCCTTTCTCATACTTAGGCCTTATACGTAGGTATACCCTTGTTGCGGTCCTCCTAAACAACAAAAATTTCACTAGCTTCAACATATATACGTCATGGGAGATATACTTCTCCATATAGGCACGCTTCTTTAGATATATCAATGTTCTACATAGCTCTCATGGTAATATTGGTCTACCATGCTGAGGTCAAACCTTAGCTTCTTTTCCTCTTTGAATCGATTGACCCTGACCTGAAGTATTGTGTTGTGAAGGAGAATGAAAATTTTCACTAGGGACCCTTGGTACCATCTTCCAAAGTAAACCTACCAATACAAAAATGTTGGTACATGGAAAATTCAGCCTCACCTTATAGTAAAATAGGTAACTACTTGGGTATTCTCCATTCAACCAAATGTGTCACGCATCCATTTATACCATTTTTCTAGGCATGCCTTGTGGGTGGCCATCATGGTGTCACAAGTGTATTTCTCAAATATTTTGGTGGGGGAAGGGTTCTCATCTGGGTATTCCAAAAAAATTTATCTGGCCCATCAAGCACTCTAATCTCTAAAAAGACAATGGTAAGGAGGACATTACCAAACATGATCTTTTCTCCATCGTGTGCGTGCATTGATGATTTCTTCTGCTATGAAATTTGATAGGTTATAGATGGTCCCCTCCGAGATCTTACGGAAAAATGTTCAACCAAGCCTTGTTGATTTGTGTCCATCTCTCTTTCCCATTCAGCTTTGTGACCAAGTGTGTGGCCATCCTCATTACAAGGTCAAAATTACATAAATGTCAAAGTAAGCACAAACCCTTCTTGTAGTCATAAGATTCAACAATCTTCTTGATGGCCTCCTTATCATCCAAGTCATCATCAAATGATTCTCCTTCATAGATAAGACCAGTAAACTTAGAAATCAGTTGGGAGTTATTCGCATCCTTCATCCTACGAAGTAGAAGTGGTCTTCATGTATGCGTGACATTAACCACTTGGTATAGTCACTCAAGTTTTCCAAAATAGGGAAACTCATAGAGTTGTAATAACCCAACCTTCTCCATTTTCACCTTTACCTCATCATCATAGATAGGCATTCCATCTAGTGTCCTCTTATCTGATAGGAAAACTAGTTCCAATGCCATCTCATTCTCTGTGGTGCTTATTCGATGGTTGTAGTCACTCACGGCCATCTTTCTAACATGAGACACCCATTCTTTTCCAAGTAATACATCATCTGGATATTACATCTCCATGCATACCATTCTTCATTGAAACTGGTGGAAATAACTTGTTTCCCCTTGTCCTTACCTTCTTTGGTGAAACGTTTGTTGCTTTCCTTGGTGCCATTTCTCCATCGGGTCACTAAAAGTTCTTCCTTTCTCCTAATCCTGGCTCTTCTCAACTCGTGGCTCCACTCCTTTAAAAATCCCTCAATCATGTGCCCTAGCTTCACGAACCCTAACCTTAAAACCCTTTTTCCACAAGATGGTGTAATCACTCATGCAGATTCTTCCACACAACCTTCTCCACTCACGCCGTGTACTCTTTTTCCACTCTGTTTCACTGATCAAACTAGCTATGCACGCAAATCTTCACAACCTTTTTGCAAAAATTTTCTTCAAGGATTCCCTAGTTCATGAGAGCTCTTCGATAACACAAATACAAGGTAAACAATAATGCACCCCGACCTTCTACTTATAGCTTTTTGCTTTTTTTTCCATGATAAATGTCATGCCATCTACCAACGTACTTTTTCATTAAAGGTGGATTTTTCTAATGCCAACCTTCAACACTTTTACCCCCCACACCCAATCCTATGTGAAAAAATTCTACAACCTTTTGGCACGCACAAAACCCTTACTAACCGAAGATCCTTACGCGTGTGCTTTCAATGCCTAAGGCACTTCTTCTATCCTTATCCTAATTTTTGACATCACCTACCTCATGTTGTTCTATGCTTCTCACCCTTATATGTGGTTTTTGTAAAGCCTCCTTGACACCACACTCCTCATGTTCACCTTTTCTATGCGTGTTCTTCCAATCTATGCACTTTTTTGATCCTTCAACCTAGGCCATCAAAACATTCCAATACCAACTTCTAGTACTTGTCACATCACTTCACCTCACACAAAAATAGATGTGTGCAGTCCTCTGCGCATAGATAAAAATTTTTTGAAATTGTAAGTGGCTACTAAGCACAAATGCACACAAAAAAAAAAAAGGGAATGAAACAAAGAAAGGGAAACACAAAGAAAGGAAACTACAACAAAGCAAAACCTAGGCTAACTAGAAATACTACCTTATTTACAAACACAAAGAAGACTTATTTATAGTAGGGCTTCAACCTACTCCCATTGAAATGGCCTAGTAATCATGTTCCATCTAGCGCTTGTAACTGGCAAGTACCTGAATCAAGTATATAGGATATAATGTATGGGCCCATCCAATGGACTTTGAATTTCCTAGATGGCACAAAACTTGGAATCATATAATAGAACCATCTTCCCAACCTCAAACTATTTTGTTCTTGATGTGTCTATCATGTCATGCCTTCTACCTAGATTTTTCTATTTTTTGACTCCAACGAGCAATAGCCCACCTCTCATCTAACTACATTAACTTATCAATCCTCTCCTCAAGTTTTTTTCATCATCTAATCCTCCTGCACGTACTATATGCAAGCAATGATGGTAACATGAATTCAATAGGTAACACTACTTCCATGCCAAACACCAATTGAAAAGGTGTGGCCTTGTTCAATCTTTTATAAGTAGTTTGGTATGACCATAACACAACAAAAACTTTATCATCCCAATCTTTTCTTCCCACATCACAAATATTGGTTAACATGTGATTCATAATTTTGTTAAATGCCTCAGTAGTCCCATTAGCTTATGGGTGATAAGGGGTAGTCTTGTGGTGGGCTACCATGAATTTTTCCAACAAAATCCTAATTGTCTCATTCAAGAAATGAGTACCCCTATCACTTGTTAAACTTAGTAGACATCCATATCTCGTTGATTATGTTTTCCCACAAGAACCTAGCTATTGTTATCATTGTACAATCCCTTAGTAGGTGTCACTTCTTCCCACCTTATAAGATAATTTGTGTATGTAATGATATAGTGCAAACATTCCTTCATGTGGCTAGGGGAAATAGGGCCTACGAAGTCAATTGCCCACTTCTCAAATGGTTCTGCACTGAAATTGGTCTTAATGGCATTTCATCTCTTTTCCCTAGTTTACCAAGGCACTGAAAGTGGTCACAGCCTTGTAATACTCGATACAATCTTTGTAAACTGTTTCCCACCAAAACCTACTAGGATCTTCTTGCACGCATGTTGTATTCCCTACATAGTGTCCTCCTACAATTCCACCATGTGCTTCCTCCATGATTGCAACGTGCTCATGTTCTAACACACACCGCAAGCAAAACCTCATCGTGTCCTAGCTTGTATAAGTCTCCACTAATTAACATGTAGGGCACGACACGTATGGCTAACTACTTCCTTTCCAAAGTCTTCATTCCTCTCAGTGCCACACCCATCTTGAGAAATACAACAATATCTTCCAAGTCAGAGGGGGCATGCCACAATCTAAATAGTTATACATCTAGCATTGTATCCTCAATGCTCTTGCGTTCATCCTCCCCTGAGTTAATCCTTGATAAATGGTCAGGTCCTAAATTACTCTTACCTAGTTTCACAACAACCAAACTCAAACTCTTAAACAATAAGACCCACCAACATATGTGCCCTTGTAAAATGGGCTTGTTTACCAAGTACTTCAATGCATGTGGTCTATGTAGAATGTAAAGGGTGTTTCTAATAGATACTTGCCTAAATTTTTGTAGCACGTAGATCATTGACAATGCTTCACACTCAATAGTAGTATAGTTATGTTCTGTTGGGGTTAGCTTTCTACTAGCAAAACACAAGGGGTGGTCAATAACTCCTCTCTCTAGGTTGTGCTAAGATTTCCCCAATCGCCATCCCTAAGCATCAACATGTACATGGAATGGCTTATCCCAAGAAGGAAAGTGTAATATGGGCGTGTAATGATAAGCTTATTCTTCAATGTATCAAATGCCATTTTCTACACCTCTCTCCTAAGGAAATGCACTTTTGTGTTTTAGCAAATTTTCCAATGGCACGGTGATCTTGCATACCCCTAATAAATTTTTGGTAATACCCCGTATGCCCAAGGAATCCATGCATTGTGCTCTGGTTGGTAGGTTCCCCCAATCCCACAATAATGAAAACTTTGGCAAGATCCACTAATAATCCTTCCTTACATATGATATGCCCCAAAAGGGTTCCAAATGGAGTAGTGAAAACACATTTCTTAATGTTGAGGGATATCCTCAACTATTGACATCTTTCAAACATCAACCTCAAATTGTCACAATGATCCCTCACTAATCCATATACCATCCAATCATCAAGGTAGACTTGAAGAAACTTATGGATGAAGTCTTGAAATGCCTACACCACAATGCGTGAAAAACAATAGCATGTGCATTCTTCAATCCAAAAGGCATGATTGTGTAGGTAAAGCTTCCCCATTCAAGGAAAAGTTGTCTTTTCTTGGTCCTCCTTTGCAATTCTAACATGATGATATCCTGAGAATCCATCTATGAAAGAATAGATCTCACACCTGGATACTCCTTCCAGATCTCCTCAAGTGAAGGGGGTTGAAAAGGGTCAATAACACATACCGCATTCAAATCCATGTAATCAACACAAATCCTTATCCTCCCATCCTTCTTAATGTTGATGACCATCAGACTTATCCATTCTAATTCCTCAATGGCCTCAATGATGCCTGATGTGATCATCTTTTCAATCTCCTCCTTGACTTTGATGTGAAGATTTAGATTCATTTGATAAGGTCTCTTCCAAATTGGGCATGCACCTTCCTTTAACTTGATTTTCATTTCTCCCAAGGAGTGGTGAACTCCTTTAAGCTCATGGTACCCATGTGGAAATAAGTCCTGAAACTCACACAACATAGATCAATGATCTTCAAACCTCCTTTTCTATCCAATAATCTCCAATAGTAGCCTCCTTAGGTTCTACCTCTCAAACCAATGTTAACCTTCTTAGTTTTCAAGGGTTCATGGTAGGTGCATGCTTTTCTCATCAGCACTATCCATAACTTCACACACCCATAGTATGGTTAACATCTAAATTTTCCACTTCTTCACCATCGATCACATAGACCAATTTTCCTTTCTCTTTTTCCATGCATGCACGCTCAAGATGTATCTCCTCTAATTCTTCCTCATCAAAGTGCACTTCTAAGCCAAGTTCACCCAATAATTCTAGTATTCTATCCTCCACCATGGCACTATCTCCCATAGTTAGCACTTAACAACCTACGCAATGCCTCATCCACCAATGGCTTAGTATTTTGATATTCAAAATCTCAAGGAGGTTACCAAACTCCTCCTACAAGTTTCCTTCTGACGGTGCATCTCTGAGTGAATGTACCATGCACGTGTGTAGCCTTGTAAGGTGGAGTACAACTTATGCACCCATAAATAAGGTGGAAAGGCTTCCATGCACCTTCCATCTAGGCCTTCTCACATGCTTGGACATGAAATGAGGCGGGTTCCTTCCCATGATAATTTTGTATGATAGTAGGTGCATTACTCTGAAAAAACTAACAGAGAACGTGATTCTCACTTCACGCCACCACTCTAGAAGGTTATCGTGATGGGTCACCCACCAACGTGTTGCAGGTCCTTGAGTAAGGTATAACTAAGCATCCTTCTCCTTTTAATCTCACATCTCCACTAGGTCTCCATTTCTTAGAGAAAACATCAGGGTTGGCTCCCCAGAATAACTTGGTAACTTCTTTCTTCTTAGGCACTTAACTGAGTGCACCTTTGCTACTCTTGTCACAGAGCCTTAACTACCTTCCGACTAACTCATATGTCCCATGTGCCCAATTTTCACATGCCACACTAGTTTTATCACTTATATATTGAGCATCTTCCCACTGAATAACACCCTCCTTTGTTGGTTGCACAACTTTAGGGTCCTAGATAGTGCACACATAAATTTTGTCTAGGTCTTCTTCTCCTAAAGGCTCAATATAGGGTGTTGACTTCCCATCCATCAAAGGAATGATAACATGTTCCTCTTTTTTTCTCAAAACTTATATACCCCTTATTAAAACATAAGTCAACATTGTTCTTATAGCACTAAGGGTGCCCAAGTAATGCTGGAAAGTTTTCCACCTCAGCAAGTGCTAAGACTTCAAAGTCTCCAGTGAATTTCCCCTTAGATAGTGATAACAACATCCTTTAAAACACCAATGGGCATTACCTTTGTCTTATTGGCCATATACAACACATTTGAAGATGGTTGTAATGGGGCCTTCCCATTTGATTCCAGGCATCCAGGGTGAGAACATTGACTTCCACGCCTATGTCAATTAGAATATTACTTAGGATCCATCCATCAACAACTACATTCAAGGTAATCTCCTTATCATAGTCAAGGTTGTGGGGAGGAAGGTTAACATGCAAAACTTACCTCTCGCACTTTGCTCCAACACTTTGGTATCTTATCCCTCAACCATTCTCCTAATAGAGGAATGATATTCTCTTGGTGCAACATCTTACACACCTCCTTGACATCATCTATATCTGATTAAGGGACCTCAACACTTTTCTTCGCCCCAACTTCTTGGATTGCTCCTTTAGACATTAAATTTCCCTTAAAGACTCCTAATTACGTCCATGGTCTCTTGATAGACTTCCTTCTGATGGGTAGGGTCTGGATACTTCCCATACATCACCTCTTCTCTTATAATCAGTGGTCTCTACTTTGGTATCTCCCTCACATGTGCAAATTTCTTAGCTCATCTCATCATCACCATCACAAGTGTTCTAATCTCGACTCACACACCACCCTTTAGCATCCACTACGAGTCTTCTTTTTCTTAATGCTTACCATCCCGACACCATTTTCTTTTCATTGTTTTTGGCTCATGTGTTCAAATAGCTCTAGGAACTCCTCATACTTGTGCTTCTTCCCACACCATGAGCACTATAATAGGTCAAGACATTTGCACTTGTAATGCTCTGTGGACCCACAATTATAACAAGTTCCACGAGGGAATTCACCTCTTCCACCTCCTATCGCACATGGCCTCTAAATCCTCCACGTGAAAGCTTCTTCCATGAGCTCCTCCATCCACACGTCCTTCATAGTGATGACCATCATCCTTGGAATTGTTTGTAATGTTAGTCTAGTGCACACCAATATCAATGGCATCATGTATCTGGTCAATTAATCTATAATCCTTGGTGTCATGAGTAGTAGAGGTGAAAATATTACAATAACAAGACACATTCTTATGGATCACGCTGCTACAAGTAGTAGAGACACCTACTTGCATCATGATCTCCATGGAAAATTTCACAGTCTACCATCATGGCATGTATCAATCTCTAAGGAAAATTATCCTTCAGTATGCCCCTCTACCTCACAATCCATGCACCATAGGCCACTATGAGTCTCATGGGCCAAGTTCGTAGATAAATTCTCTAGTTGCTTTTCCATTGTAGTAATCTGAGCTTCAAGAAAAGGACTAACACCATTATCCATGCTTCTTATAGCCTTGGCACACTGGGTAGCCTCTAAGGCCTCGCGTGGTTTTGTGAAATTCTTATGTGAAATCACTCTCCCAAAGGCATTATTAATCCTCCAATGAACCATTGAGTATGCTTGAGAAGGATGAATATCATAAGACAATTTTTATAAGAGAGTCTTAAAACATGCATCATACTCCCACACACTCTCTGTCATACCTTGTTGAATCTCCTTTAGTGTGCTAATGCTCTTTTGTTCAAACTTAGGAATATGGAATTCAGCTAAGAAGGCATTACATAACATGTAATAATACTATACTATTTCTGGTGGGGTCATACTTCTGGTACCAACTATGTGTGCACCCTTGCAACATTGTTGCAAAATGACTTTCCTTTCATTCTAAGGGTAGTGATCCCCTTCACGTGCTATAGCAACTCACATTTTTGTACATGCTCTACAACATCCTCAACACCTTTGTAATCTAGTAGATGCAAAGACATTTCAAAAATACTTGTTGAGGTGGTTAAGGCCCTTTTCCACCTGATCCAAACCTAGATTCCCTGATGTTGTCTCCACCACTAGATCCACTAGATCCACCAACGCATATCCCTCCTGACCCACTAGATCCTCCGATCCACCAGTCCACCAATTCCACTAGTTCCTATTCCACCTAACCCACTAGATCCACCTCTCGTAGTTGGTAAAGGTCCTAAAGTGGTCATGCATTGTGTCCCCATGTCACATTAAACTATGTGCCAACAGTCTATGATATTGCACCACTACTAGATGTGTGTCCCACTCCCACTTCTAGATGTGATACCCAAGCTTTTGTACCCATAATTTTCCCAAATTTCACTCTAGACAATATACCTCCAAACACAGAAATGATTATGTAGCCATATATGTGCCAAATGAAAAGTTATACCTCCTAGGTGTTGATCAGTTACTTCCACCAATACCAACTAGGTTAGTAATACTTATCTCTAGGATTTGGAAAACTAAGTGCCGGGGTTGGTCACTAGGTGGATTCAAATGCACATCGATGACATCTCTTTCTCCAAGTGATGAGCTCTCATCAGAAGTTGAAGGGGTCTCTCTCCCACACTTTCCAAGATGGGGTAGCATAGACTACTTAGGCTCCATGTCCTCCACGTGAACCTCAATTCCTTCCCATAACATCTACCTCCATAAATCCATCACTCCTATAAAAAAAAATTTCACTTGTCTATCTAACTCCCTTTCACAGATTCATTATACTTAGTTGTCTCTCTTCCCTCTCCTTTTCTTTCATAAGGTCCGTCATCCTCCTCCACTCTAGCTTCCTCACCTAGTGCTCAAAAGAAGCTTAAATGGAACCATAGATTTAAATGCTTCCAAACTTCTTTCAAAGTAATGATCAAGCGCTTCATCTTTATAAATGCTTCCAAAGGGATATCACGCAAGAATGATCCTCTTGGCTCTCTCAAGAACTCAAACTCAAAATTCTCTGGACAGAATACGTAGAAATCACATACTCCAAGGTGTAACTCATCAACACTCTACTCCACTAATGATCAATAACATGTGTCCAAGTCGATCAACATCATGTAGTCTCTAATACTCATCTTGGGTCCATACGCAAGGTCTATAGTACCAACTTGATCTAGATGCATACGCTAAGAGCCATTCATACAACTCCACTAGAAAACAACAAAAGAATGTCTCATACAACTCATGATACAAATGTTCTTCTACCCATTTATGTGCATCAAACTCAGTCCAAGACTAAATCTCTAAGAAAAATCATCCTTCATGCTTTTAAGCCATGCTTCGACACTATCCAAGGTCAAGCACTCTGTCATCATCACGCACCATTCTCACAACAACTTTGAAAAGAGGTCCCAGCAATGGAACCAAGATGTAGTCATTTACTTACCCTTAATACTTCTTTCTAACCCCAAGTGCACCACCTATCACCCAGAATGGGTGCTCACCTGAGGCATGTGAGGGTGTCGAGCCCTCTTTTATGTGAGATTTGTGAGAAGGTTCCACCATTAATGGAGGATTATTTACAAAAAAGTACATTCACTTACTTTAAAAAGGTAGAAGATGCAACTAACATATCTACACATTAATGCATCAAAAAGTTAAATAACATTGTAATAAGTATAATAAACTAGATCTAAGCCATGATAAGTCATATAACACGAGGGTTTACACCCATAAACAAGTTATACATAATGAACCCATATATATATATATATATATATATATATATATATATATATATATGATTTAAAATAGTTTTGGTAGCCACATTACAGTCAAAAGGGTCATCTCAGACCATATATATTAAATGACAAAGACTTTTCTCCTCTGTAAAACCTTCCCATATGAGATCCTAACTATAGTTTTTCCCATTTTATCCCTTGTTATAGATCCCATTACCCATACATATGCTTATGGCATCCCTTACAACCCTCTAGCACTAAGTGCTCTAAACCCTAGCATTATTGCAGCACTTCGTTACTCTATGTATTCTTCTTGAGTGTCATGTCTATCTTTCATTTATCTCTGTCTCTAGCCCAAATACTTCTTTATATAAGATCAACACCCACCACCATGCCTTCTCTAAGCATAGATCATGTGTCAAGTGTCGATGTGTTCCTCCATAGGTGAATTCTTATCCCTTTGCAAACCCTACACTCTCTATAATGATGCCTTCTAGGAATATTCCCTACAGGGAATATCCTTTTCTTGACCTCTAAGGTTCTAGGTTGGCACCTTATCCACTCATCATGCCTAATCGGATCCTCACACTTTTCCTCAAGTGCCTTTAGAATGACAAATATGGATAATTCCTTTAAACCCATGTTCTTCCTCCCACGCACACCCTGGTTTCACTTAAACCATTCTTAAACCCCTTTATCCTGTGGGCTTTACCACGATCACCCTTCTTCTCATTGGTCCTACATGTGTGTGCATCTTAGTACTTATCCAATATTTAGGGTCCAATAATTATAAAAAAATTAATGTAAGTTGTAATAAATTTGGAAAATTTGGACACAAAGAAGTGATTATAGAGTAAAAACTAATAAATCGATCAAGAATTCTAAAAACAAAAAGCCTAATATTTACAAGAAAAATCAGAAGCAAAAGCAAGAAAATGTAGCTGAGAAATCTATTGCTTTATATACTGCCCTCTTGACTTCAAATGACAATGAATGGATTCTTAACAGTGGTGCCTCTAGGCACATGACTTGCATTCCTAATATCCTTTCAGATATGGTCAAATGTGAAGAGAATATCTATCTAGGAGATAACTCTGTCATTAGAGCTGAAGGTTGTGGCAATGTTAAGCTATCAAATGGTGTAATTAGGAATGTCTTGTATGTCCCTAAACTGAAAAATAATCTTTTTTCTTTCTCTCAGCTAACTAAAGAAAACTATAAAGTTGTTTTGCTACAAGAAAAATGGTATGTCAAAGATCAGTTTAAAAATGTCATTGCTTCAGGATCCAGAAGAATGGCTTGTATATATTTGATGGTTTTGTGTCTGAGTCTTGTTTTTATTCCTCTTCTAGGAATGATATTCAGCTATGGCATGAAATACTTCTTCATGGAAAATTTCAAGAGTTTGTATGATATGTCTAGACTAAATCTTTTTATTGGTCTTCCTAAGATAAAATCAGAACATGAAACTTGTGAAAGTTTCCTACGTGGTAAGCAACATGCTCAACCATTTCACAAACATCATGATCCAAATTCCTCTCAGTTATTAGAACTGATCCATAGTGATGTAAGAGGTCCACTTGAGGTTCCTTCTCTCAGTGGTGCATTGTATGTTGTTTTCTTTATTGATGATTATTCTATAATGACTTGGTCTTATTTCATTAAGAAGAAGTTTTATGTCCTATCTAAATTTTAGGAATTTAAAGCTCTAGTTGAGAATTCTTCAAATCTGAAAATTAAGAGAATTAGGAATGATAATGGAGGAGAATATGTCAGCAAATCCTTTGATGAGTTTTGTGTGTCATGTGGAATTCAAAGAGAATTGACCACTCCCTATTCCCCTCAGAAAAATGGCATTGCAGAAAGAAAGAATAAGATTGTCTTAGAAATGGCTAGGACTATGATTCATGCTTCCAATGTGCCTAAGTTCTTATGGGCTGAAGCTATGAACATTGTTGTCTATATTTTAAATAGACTACCTACAAAACCTCTTCATCAAACTACTCCTCATGAAGTATGGACAAAGAAAAACCAGATATCTCTCACCTAAGAATATTTGGTAGTCTTGCTTCCATCTTCATTCCAAAAGCTAAAAGGAAGAAGCTTGATCCAACCTCCTTTGCTTGTATTTTTGTTGGCTATGGCTATAAAACTAAATTTTTGAGATTATATGATCCATTCAAGCATGACATTTTTGAAAATATAAATGTTCAAGTCTTAGAAATAACTTTCTCTGCTGATCCTAATGAACCCTCCTCTGCTGCTCTAGAGATAGATCCTGATAATCCTCCTACTGAAATTATGGAAATAGAAGTTCAAGAGGCTGATTATCTTGATCTAGATATGATGGAGATTGAGGGGATTCATCCCAAAATTTCTTGCAACCTAAGATTCCTAGATGGGATAAAAATCTTGTTCAAAACTCTCATCCTAATAATCTTAGAAAACTAACTAGAAGTCAGCATACCTATCATGCCTTGTTGACCCACTATGAGGTAGAACCAAAATCCTTTGAAGAATAATCTCAAGATGATAGATGGCTTCAAGCTATGAAGGATGAATACAATTCTCTAATCAAAAATAACACTTGGGAACTAGTCCCTCCTACTTCTAAGAGAAGAATTATAGGATCTAGGTGGTTGTTAAAAATCAAATACAACTCTCTAGAAGAGATTAACAAGTTCAAAGAAATGCTAGTAGTTTGCGGTTTCACTCAGAAACTAGGTATTGACTATGTTGATACTTTTTCTCCTGTTGCTAAGATGAGTACTGTAAGATTTATTCTTGCATTGGCCACCCAATATGGTTGGGAGATTCATCAAATGGATATCAATTTTTTTTTTTTTTAAATGGTGACTTAAAAGAAGAAATCTATATGAGTCAGCCTAAAGGCTTTAAGGCTCCTGATAAGGAACTTTATGTATGTAAGCTTAAAAATTCTTTGTATGGTCTTAAACAAGCTCCTAGAGCTTAATATGCTAAAATTAATTGTTTCTTTCAAGACATTGGATTTACTAACTACTGTTTTGATAATGATTTATTTTTCAAGTTTGATAACAATCATATTATCATTATTGTCTTGTATGTAGATGATCTTTTGATTACTAGCAGTGATAAAAGTCTAATTGTAAAAATCAAACAAAGGTTAAAACAACATTTTGAAATGATTAATTTGGGTTTATTAAATCATTTTCTTGGCATGATTATCATTCAAGATCATAACATTATTGTTGCATCTCAATCTCAATATGTTGTTAATCTACTTAAGATATTTAACATGGTTGATTATAGGCTGTTGTCATTCCTATTGAAGCTGGTGTTAAGTTTTATCCTAAACCAACTTGTGCTAAATTTGATCCTACTCTTTATATGTAGATAGTTGGTAGTTTGATCTATTTAACTATTACTAGACCTGATATTTCTTATGCAAAGTAGGAGTAATGTCAAGATTTATGCAAGAACCTTATGAGGATCATTGGAAAATGACAACAATTTTTTTGAAATATATCAAAGGCACAATCAATTTTGGTCTTGTTTATTCTTCTTCTAATGATGCAAAATTATTTGGTTATTGTGATTTTAATCATGTTGGTGATGCTACATATAGGAATTATACTTCTAGATATCTTTTCGAGCTTGGTACAAGTGCCATCACTCGAGTAACAAAATTACCAACAGGTGTATATCTCTTCTATCGATGTAGAGTATAGGAGTGTCATGGAAGCTACTAAAGAATCTATGTGGATGAAAAGGTTGTTGGCTGAGTTGCACATGGATGTCAAAGGGAGTAATACTCTTTTATATGATATTTAGAGTTTTAATTCTCTTTTAAATAATCCATTTCAGCATCAAAAGACAAATCATATTTAAGTTCATATGCATTTCATTAGAGAAAATTCCTTAATGGTGATATTGATCTCTAATTCTATCCAACTGAAGATCAAGTTGCAAGATATCTTCACAAAACCATTGTGTTCTATCAAGTTTTACAAGTTTCATGCCTTGTTCAGCCTATCAGAGTTTCCCTTGAGGGGAGTGCACATGACAATGCCACCTCTTAATGGCATGTTCAAACTTCCAATACTTCCTCTAATTGTAATAAGTAAATGTGTCACTATTTTGTGAAGTTACTTGTAAATCCCAAAAAAATTTAGTCATGGGTATGCCTTATCTTATAAAAGGCTCCATGATCTAATGTAATTCTTCATATTGTAAAGCACTGGTCTTATGAATCTTTGTTTGGGAAGATCTGTGGATTTCCCTTGTTGGCATGTTAAGCCTGAATCACTGTTGTTGATTCATGGGTCTAAAACTTGACATGTCTGATTGTATTCTCCCACTTAACATTAAGCGTGATTTTTGGGGTGATAATGTCAAGTGGGATTATCCACTGGGTACGCCCAACATGATTACATTTTTTTATCAAACTTAAAGTGTTAATTCTTTCACACTCAAAGAGTGAAGCAGCCTGACTGACTCACCCACCCAATTTATTGGGTGATCCTTCTTGGGATTGTCTATCTAACTATCTACAACGGTTATGCAGGATTATATTAAAGACTACGAGTTGCTTATAGGATGTTCTAGTTAACTAAATGTTTGAGCTATTGAAAAAAATAAGAGACATAGCTCTGTAGAAGTGGTGAAATAGCTAAGGAGTGAAGTGGAAGTGTTGAGTTAAAATTGTATCTGATTCTTAATATAGACGAAAGTGCTTTTACAACAGAGTTTTTCCTTTAGGTTTCTCCACTTAAATCTGGTGTTATATGTCTCTATTCTTATTCTTCTTATTTTCTTTCAAATCTTGGTCATTATTTTCTCTTTAAGCTCTATTATTCACTCTCTATTTTAATTTATTTCCTTTTCTAATCGATTGCACATCATAATCTATAATCTTCGGCTTTTAATGGTGGAACTATGATCTATGGATTATATTTCCACTTCTAAATAAAATAATTCAATGCTTGATGTTGCTGTTTCTGTTTCAAATTTGATTTTTCCCTCCTTTTCTTCTTATTCTCTCATGATTCATCTATAAATGTAAGAGCATTTCTCATTTTAAAGGGTTTGACATTTTGAATCCTTTAAGAATTTTGCTAAGGACTTTATATCTTTGAATTTTTAGTTGCAAACCTCTGGATCTAGTTCTTGCATGTGGATATCATCCTCGACACCATTGTAGTCAAATATGCATTTCAAAGTAATAAATGCATTGTTTTGTGGCTATTCTCATCCTTAACCTATTTTTATTCTTATTTCTTGCCTTTCTTTTGCATTATGTGTTTAATATGTCATTATAATCCCCTTAGCCTTCATTTTCTAGTTTTTTTCATGAAACTGATCATTTGAATGCATCATGGTCAAGTGTTATGTATTCCTAGCCTCCTCGATGTCTTTCCTTTCATTTTCACTTAGAACATATAGTTTTCATCCCTATTTTTTCAATGATATCACCTTGCCTAGTGTAGTTTTTCCATTTTCATGTTATCCTTTTATCCATGGTACCTTCGCATTGTTATCTTAGTTTTACTTTCCATAATTTGGAGTAATAGTAGCAATAGAAGTAGATAGAGGAACCATCCTTCTCTCAAGGTTTTTCTCAAGCGTGCAAGGTCCCGAACTTGGACACGGTCTCATTGTTCACTTAATGACTTGGGTGCAAGTTTGAGGAACTAATCGTCCCTTCACCTTATTGATTTGAGTCGGGAGAATTTAATTTTAAGTATGTAAGTTCCTATGACGCTTTAGCTTCTTCATGAACCCATTCACTTCAAACAAGCTCGACTCAAAACTCTTTAACTTTATATGAAGACCAAAAACAAAATCTCAAGTCCTCTCATGGAAGTTTGGTTATTTTTGTTGTGCATTGAACCAAGACACCACTATATAATCTATGGATTATGTGGTTACATTTCAATAACCCTCTATATTCCATAAGAAAGTTGTTCCATTGTTCACAAGATTTGAACAAGAGAACTTTCTATTTTGTAGTTGATTGTTATCAAGAAGACATTGACATTGTGAACCTTTCAATCTTTCAAGACAAAAAAACCTCTCATTGATGCTCAAATTTTCATGTAAAGGTGTATCCTTTAATCTTGAAAATCATGTATTATTGTTCTGAACCCTTGCATACTGTAACTTTGTTTACTTGGGACTGAGGTCATTATAACTTGTGTTTGCAAAGTTGTGAACCTGCAGAATTGCTTTTGTACTTGATGAACTCATAATTATGTGACAACACACCTTGAATCAATTCCATTGATCCAAGGTATGCTTCAACCTTCTTTATTGTCATCTTGTTGGTTGACTTTCCAATAAAATAAAGTCTAGAACCGAGCTGGAGATTGTTGTAAATTTTTAAAGAACCTGGTTACAGGTATACTTGCTTGGCACCATGCTTGCCAATGGTAAGGTTTGATTTCTAGATACATATGAGTTATAACGCTGGAAAGCGTAAGATAGAAAAAGGGTTGATACCAGGACATTAAGGCATATATTTGGCCTTGGATGGAATGTCCTGCACTATATCGGTTTTAAGCCTAAGGTGGTAAAATCTATTAGGAACCTATTATGGAATTGGTAAGGGTTATGTGTTAACCTATGAAATAATATTTTATCCTATAAGGATTTTAATTTAAAATGGGGTTGTAAACTAACCTAAGGTGGATCCTAAGGACCTACGACCTAGAAGGAAACCTAACTATTTAATTTGAGACCTAAACTATTGCTAGTCCTAAAAGGGACCTATGGATACATGTCAAGTGGGAGGATAAGGGGGAAGGTTTAAACTTAATGAAGGACTTTAATTGTAGTCCTTGAAGTTTTAAACGCCAAGTTTGGTGGGAGCAAAGAAGTTAGAGGTTTCTAACTAACAATACAACTAAATTTGAAATTACATGCAAATTTATAAGAAGGAACTCACCAAATCTGAATCGGCGGTGGCATGGAGAAAGAGGAAGGAAATGCATTCAATGCATTTATTTGCCTTGGTTTTGGTAACTGAGCCTCCTAGGAAGGAGGAAAGAGGATTTTTGTGAGCCATTGTTTTTCATTTGGTTTTGGGTTTTCTCTCTCTCTATTTTGTTGCCCTTTCGAACCTGCAAGTTTGTGTTCCGGCCATTGTTGTTCGACCACCTTCGAGTGGTTTCTGGACCTGTGTAAACAAGGAAGCAGTTGAGAGAACTACTTGAATAACGTTGTTGGAGGGAAGAACTCGGAGAAGCTCAGCTGTGACCTTCCACAAACTAACAAGAAAATATACAGGCATGTTAGGCTCTTTTCCTTAAACAGTTTTGCTCTTTATTAAGCGTCTTCATTAAAAGAACTCTACTCTTATAAATGTGTGTTCTTGTGAAGATATGTTGATATGTTTAGATGTGATCTTTTGTTTGAGTTATCATTTGAAAACAAATGTGATTTGGGTATTTTCTTGATGCATACATGAGTAAATGGGTAATCTTTGTTGAAATAGTAATAGAACATGGATTTCATCTCTATTGTTTTGATTTCGAAAGTAAATGGGTGATTCTTGTTGAAATAGTAATAGAACATGGATTTGTCTCTGTTGTTTTGATTTCGAAAGTGATGGGTATACGGGTTTTGTTGTCTTTTGTGGGTTGGGAACTCACTGAAAGTGACAGTGATGTGTATACTATTTTTGGAATTATGTGTGTTCTCAAAGGATATGGAATCCGTGTGAATGCTTTGACAGGAATTTTTGTGAACTATTCTTCCTTGCTATATTACAGTGTATGGGATGTGAATTCTTTTAGGAACAATAGATTTATCGTATCATCTTACATTTTCCTGGTCTAAAATGATACATTGTTCCTCCTAATTTTGTTTTTGTTACCCATGAATGATTGTTTGGAAATAAGTTCTCATCAAACCTGGAACAGAGTAACCTGGTTGTTGATGGATTGGGTAGAGCATACAATTTTTATTCCTTCTTTGAACTCAATGATGAATATATATATATATATATATATGATTTAAACTTCTTTGTTGTTTTCATTGAAACTAAACCTAAGTAAATTCTTTACTCTTGTAATTGAAAAATGATTTCTTTATTTATTACAAGTGAAATCGGGATCATGTTGCTTTGTTGTATACTCTTACTCATTTTATACCTGGGATAAATGTGTCTGTTTTCAGTGAAAATAACTAATGGAAATGGTGGCAATTGGAGGTTCATTATTATTAATACTTGCGGTTTAGTTGTATAATGAATTCATTGAGTATATTTTTTTTAGCAGCTAGTAAGTTACTATGACTAACTCAATTTTGTGTGGAAGTGATATACCTTAGTGTTAACCTGGATCGCATATCACTACTTTAGGTCTCGGCTATGTTTGGAAAAGAAGTAATGGGAATTTCTATTTCGTTTGGATTATCGATTTATAGATTACTTTTTCTTGACTGTTATCTCTAGTTGATATCCTTCCCTGCATAGGGTTGACTAGTTCGGTTGAGGTAACTGGAAGAATTACAGAATAGTTCACTGAGAAAAATATACTTCTTTTCTTGTTTCCTTTTCTTTTGATATTGGAACAACTGGTGACTACCTTTGGGTGTAAGTAATTACAAATTACCTACTTGTTTTCTCTCTCTGAATTGGATGAGTACTATGTTGTTGGTTGAATTATGAATGGTGACATAGGTTGTTGTCATGGTGTATGATTGCCTTTCTCTTACATTTGCATTGGTTAAAGTCAATTGAGTAGTAAAATATGAAGGAATTATATTTAAATTTTTAGTTAATTCATTTTATGAATCCCATTTTCAATGATGGAGTGGAATTGACAGTGATTGCATTCGAACAGTAATATCTATATTTTAGTTCTTACAAATGCTTCTAATATGAGATTATTTAGAGAAAATATTCTTTGTAATATTTTTCTAAATCTGGAATGAACTCTTTTCATTTTAAAGGAAACAGTTAAGAAATGGTGATATATCATTGCGTGTTTGCTGTAATTATTTTGAGGAGTTATTAGTTAATAGCATTGTCTGATTTTGATGCTATTTATTGAGACTTGGTTGTTTAAATGGTTCATCCTTATCAGTACTTAACTCTTACGTGATGTCCATATCTATTATGGGACGTTTCATAAAAGTAGAGTTCTTTTATTGAGATAGTTAGTCAAGAGCACCTCATTTTAATGATAAGTGCTTAACATGCTCAGTTCGATGAACTGACCCGTGCTAGTAAATTTTGCTAGATGGATTCCGTGAGTAATAATGAAGACATGTTGTTTATGATGCTTCTTCTGATTAACTAAAGGATGGATCTTTTCTGAGATTTTATTATTCTTCTCGAAGGAAATGGAAAAAGGAAAAGTTGTATTCTTCTTTCTTTTTGAGTTATCAATGTTGATTGGCATGATTGAAGTCCATTGTTTGGACTTGTAAAATGTGTAAATTTTACCTTGAGGAATGAGAGAAGGGAATGGTGTGTTATTTTAAATGTTGTACCATTATTGAATTGTTGAAATATAATCGAGAACATATTCTTATTCGTTGAATTTGTACTTATTCAAATGATGACTGTTAAATTTAAAAGGATATAACGTCTATTCTTCACTTGAATACTACTTTTAAGTTGGAACGTGCAATTGCTTGATATTTAGGTCAATATGGGCTTTTAAATTGACATTAGTAAAAGAGTAAAATACATATGAACTCTTGTATAAATGAAATACAAAATTGGATTCTAAACTAACGAATACTAATGAAAGGACAATTGAATTATGTATTCATTTTTGTTAATATTCTTGGGATGTCTTGCCCAAAGGATATTTGAAAGGAGGAATCATATCTCCTCTTAACAAATCTTAAACTAAAGAAAGGTAATTGTGAATAAATGAGTACATTCATTTGGGAAATAGACCTCATTCAAATGATGTCTATTGTAAATGGAAACCTGAATTTAAAATCAGTTGCGAATGAACTTGATTAAGCTTAGTGAGTTAATCTTACTACGTTAAGCTGTAGTGGACTGTAAGTCTGAAGCTTAAATTAATGAACTAAGAAAGGAATATGCAATCCTTCGGTATGGAGGAGTGAATGTATATTAAACTACGAGACAATTCAAGTCATTCCTAGTTATGCAACTGTAATGAACTATGAGGTTAGAGGATCAGCAAGGTTGCTGAAACTTATTCTTAAAATATTTAAGATAAGAATCTAATCAAACTTTTAGCTGGATGTGTAACCCTAGATGGGAGGATTCCGTAGGATGTTGGCACACGCCAGCTGTAATAAGGTGTCTTCATGAAGGCTAGGCCTTCATGATGACACAATGTTATAGCTGACATGTTACAACACCCTTCCGAATCAAATCATCTAGGTTTACATAAGCTTGGACTTGGCCTCAGTTTTACTTTGGACCAAGTTAGGAATGTGACCTTGTATACGGAGTGACTCATGAAGACTAAAGGTAACTAGACACACACAGTCAACTAGGGTCGATGAGGTATGTCTGCGTACCTTTAATCATCACTGAGTGCCTTTCTATATTCTTTCATATTGCTATCTTGGGTTAAAGTTCAACCTTGGACAAGAGGACTGATAGAAGTCAAAAAAGACCATTCTAGGTAATAGATGAAGTGGGGTGAAGGACGTATTCCCATTGATGAGTATGTCATCTAGGAATATGATCATGCTAAGCATGTGAAAAACTTTGGCCAAAGTATCGCAAGTTGTTGGTTGCGTTGTCCTAAATCACCTAGTTTAAGAAGTAGGATTTCAGATGAATATCGGTAACAGATATTCAGATAGGCCTCTTAAATGGAGCACTTCAATAACCGAAAAGGTAAAGGGATCCAAGTATACTTAGTCTATAATGCATGGATTAACATGAAGGATCGGTAAGTAGCCGAGTCATGAAATGAGAGATCGATGAAACTCCAAGCCATTAAATGGGAGATCGGTAGTTCTTCGAGTCATTACAACAGCATATGGTTATCTGTTATATGATTGAATGGCATGGAATGTGTGTTCCATATTATGAATATGCGAACAGAGAACATTGGTTTTAAAATCATTGTGTGTTCTAAATTATGTCATTTAGAATAGAGAACAATTATTAAAACTTGAACATGTGTTCTAAATTACGTAATTTAGAATAGAGAATGTTATCAAAAAAAAAAAAATTCCCTTGTTCTAATGTCTTAAAATGGGAATGTTACATCTTGGTATCAGAGCTGAAGGTTGCAGCTCTTGGACCTAATGAGTCCACAATTTGATAAGGTTTACATTTTCTTGTTGAACAAAAAATGGTTAGAACAAGAGGGAATGTTGCGAACAACCCGTTACTGGGTGGAGAAGTAGCTACTTGCCCAAAAACTAGATGAGATCCTTGCTACCTGCTAGACACGAGAGATCGTCTGACTATTTTGGAACAACAAGCAATGGGAAATGAGGAGGAGGAAGAAGATGCTGATATAAATGATCAGCCACCTCCTGTGGACAACACCAATGGAGGAAATCCTAGGTGTTGATAATAGTAATGTGAACATTCCTAATCAGCCTAAAATAAAAGGGCAAGATTAGTGGCTGAACTCACAAATGATATAAAAAGAATAAGTCCTCCAAAGTTTGATGGAACTACACTTGGGGATGGGGCTGAAAATTGGCTCAATGAAATGGAGAAGTACTTTGCAATAAGAAACTTCTCGAGGAGAGACAAAAGTGATATGGGGAGCCTATCAGCTTTCTCATGAAGCATCATCATGGTGGGACAACCATAAGGTTGAGTTAAACATTGTTGAAAATAGACATAACTTGGGATCAATTTAAAAGTTACTTTAGGCAATGATGGCTGCCTCAACTCTTTTTTGATCAGAAAATGACTGAATTTCAGAACTTGTCTCAAGGAAAGCTGATGGTGACAGAATACTGGGAAGGGTTTACTAAACTCCTTAAGTATGTACCACAGTACCAAGCTGACGAGAAGTTTAGGATACAAAAGTTCATAATGGGGTTGAATCCCATCATTGGTGGTGAGGTGGATGTCCACGGTCTGACCACTATGGAAGGAGTTGTCGAAAAGGCAATAAGACAAGAATAGAAATTGAGAGCAATCTCTACTCATAGGGAGGAGATTAGGAAGAAGATTCCCAACTCTTCTTCATCTCTCACACCTAAAAAGGGACCCTGGAAGAGGTTCGACATGAAAAAAAAATTTTGGATAACAATAAGAAAATAGGAATGAACAAACATGTTACTAGTATGCGGAACAACTTTACCAAAAATAGTGGTAATGGACAAAAGTCCTATGGAAGCTAGAATGATAACTTCAAGGCTGGAAATAAATTTGAGCCTAGGAAGGGGCCCATTGGAGGTTGTTTCAACTATGGAAAGGACCATTACATGAGTCACTATCCTTTGAAGAAGGACGATCATGATCAACAACACAAGATACACACTGCGGTGGCTAACAAACAAGCTGAAAAGCAAGTCACACCCATAGAAGTTTCCGGGTAAGTTATTCGGTATACCTGTGGTTATACTTTTTGATACTGGAGCTACTAAATGTTTTATATCTACTAAGTTAGCATTGAAATTAAAAAGGAAAGTTGAATGAATGGATAAGACATGGATGGTACATTACGGAAATAATGTTGTCCATACAGTTGATATGTGTCTTTTTGGGGCAGTCCTTGACTTGCCTAGTTTCTCCACAGAAGTTGACCTGTATGTTACCCCTTTGGGGTCATATGATGTAATTATAGGTGTTAATTGGTTGGCGGAACATAAGGTGAAGGTCGACTGTTATGAAAAATAGATTTTTGTTTTGATGACCTACAGAAAACAGTAGTCATTCAGGGTGTAAAACGTGGGATTGCAGTTAGGAAACTAACAACTATGTAACTAAAAAGGGTGAAAAATAGAGGTTGCACTTTGTATGCCGTAAAAATGGCAGAAATTACTAGGAAGATAATGATTTTATGGAAAAATATCCGTTGTTAAGAGATTTCAGTGATGTATTTCCCAAGAATTACTGGGTCTTCCACCCAAACGGGAGTTTGACTTTGCAATTGAGATCAAACCAGGAACCGAGCCCATATCCAAGGCACCCTATAGAATGACCACCATTGAGTTGGTGGAACTTAAGGCTCAGTTATAGGAAATTTTGACCAAAGGGTTGATAAGACCGAGCGTCTCACCATGGGGAGCGCTGGTAATTTTTGTAAAGAAGAAGGATGGCACACTTAGATTGTGCATTGATTACAGAATGTTGAATAAGGAAACCATTAAGAACCGATATCCACTTCCTAGGATTGATGATTTGTTCGATCAAATGCATGGAGCATCAGTTTATTCAAAATAGATCTTCGATCTGATATCATCAGTTGAGAATAAAAGAGGAAGACATTCATAAAACAACTTTTAGAACAAGGTACGACATTATGAATTCACAGTGTTGCCTTTTGGGTTGACGAATGCACCTACCGCCTTCATGAATTTGATGAATAATATTTTTCAAGAATACTTGGACAAGTTTGTGCTTGTATTCTTGGATGACATTCTTATATACTCCAAAAATGTCGAAGAGCATCAGGAGCATTTAAAGATAGTACTGAAATCTTGAGGAAGAGAAATTTGTATGGTAAGTTGTCTAAATGTTCCTTTTATGATGCAGAAGTGCATTATTTGGGACATGTTATAAGCAAGAAATGGGATAGTTGTAGATCCTTCAAAGATCATAGCTATAACTGAGTGGCCTGCGCCCAAGAACGTGCATGAAGTTAGAAGCTTCATGGGCCTAGCAGGGTACTATAGAAAGTTTGTTAAGGACTTTTCTAAGATTGTTGCACCAATCACTTCATTACAAAAGAAAGATAAGAAATTTGTTTGGAATGACAAATGTGAATCTACCTTTAAGATTCTAAAGGATCAGTTAACTACAACACCTATTCTGACTGTACCTGATCCAAATGGAGATTTTACGGTCATAACGGATGCATCTAGAGAGGGTCTCGGAGGTATTCTGTTACAAAATGATCATGTCATAGCATATGAAAGTAGAAAAATCAAGTTACATGAACAGAATTATGCTCCACATGACCTAGAGCTCACTGCCATCATTCATGCACTTCAAATGTGGAGGCACTACCTTCTTGGTAAGCCTTTTGAGCTAAAAACCGACCATCTAGGGTTGAAGTATATTTTTACTCAACCAAACCTGAATGCAAGACAACGAAGATGGTTAGAATTCCTATCTCAGTATGATTTTGATATAAGCTATATTAAAGGCAAGGAAAATAGGGTAGCAGATGCTTTGAGCCATAGGAAGCACATTTCTGCTCTTATAACATTAAGAACTTAGTTTAAAGATGAGGTGAAAGATGTCATGGAATCTGACTCTTATTTTCAGCAAGTTAAAACAACACTTGCTGCAGATCCAAAAGATGTAAAGTATAAAGGATTTCATTTTGACAATGAAGGAATTTTGAGGTTTGAAAATAGGGTATATATACCCTTGGCAAATGATTTAAGAAAGAAATTATTAGCTGAATTTCATAATTCACCTTTTTCTGGACACCCTGGCATTACGAAAATGCTTGCTGATATAAAGCAACAATATTTTTGGAAGGGAATGAAAAAGGATGTGATGGAATTTGTGACACACTACTTGGAATGTCAGCATGTTAAGGTGGAACATATGCATCCCACCGGATTATTGTACCCCCACAACATTCCATAGTACAAATGGCAAGTGATAACTATGGATTTCATTCAAGGATTACCTATGTCTAGGAATAAACATGATATCATCCTAGTTGTTGTTGACAAACTAACCAAAGTGGCACACTTTATTGCTTGGTAATCTAAAAGATGATTCACCAGTGTTAGCAAGAAGGTTTGTACATGAGATTTTCAGGTTACATGGAATACCCGAATTGATCATATCGGACAGAGATCCGAGAATGACATCAAGATTTTGGAAAATGCTTAATGTGGCCTTGGGAACTAAACTAAATTTCAGTTCTACATATCATCCGGAAATGGATGGATAGACTGAAAGAGTCAATCAAGTTTTAGAGGATATGTTAAGAATGTATTGCATGGACCAGCAGTATAAATGGGAGGAGTACCTTCCACTTGGTTGAATTTTCTTATAATAATACATACCACACCTCTTTAAAGATGGCACCTTTCGAAGCATTGTATGGAAGGAAATGTAGAACCCCTGTTAGTTGGGACAACGTAGAGGATAGAGAAATAATTGGGCCAAAAATCCTTATGGAAATGGAACAACAAATTAAAATGATTCGTGAACGTTTAAAGGAGGCTACCAACAGGCAAAAAGAGTTATGCAGACTTAAAGCGGGTTGATAGGAATTATAAACTTGGTGAGAAGGTCTTTCTTCGGGTTAAGCTGAAAAAGAGTTCTATAACTTTTGGCAAGGCTGCCAAGTTGTCACCTCATTATGTGGGACCTTTTGAAATTGTTGAAATAATCAACCCTGTAGCTTATCGTTTAGCTTTACCTCCTACTTTATCATGAATGCATGATGTTTTCCATATTTCTTGCTTAAGAAATACGTGTCAAATTTATCACATGTGCTGAATTAGGATTCCTTGCAGGTCCAAGACCCCGAATAATCATGGTTAAGCCCATTCGAGTGTTGGGGACTCACCAATTACACTTAAGAAATCATGAAGTGGATCAATGTAAGGTCTAGTGGGACCAGTTTAGCGAAAGAAAGTGCAACTTGGGAGAACCTCAAAGAAATGAGATCTGCTTTTCCATACTTGTTTGATCGAAATTAAGTTTGAAAAACTGATAATTCTACCAAACTTGGGCAATTACTGAACTATTTGATGGTTATTTTAAAATACTATTTTGAAGACTTAAATTTTGTTCTGTTATGAATATATGAATGGAAGGACAATAACTAAAAACTCTATGATTTGACTAATTTGATCATCGGGACGATGATTCTTTTAAGAAGGGAGGTATGTAACGTCTTGATTTTGGCAGTTACTATGATAACTTCATTTTTGTGATGTTGCAATTGTGGAAATGAAAATTGTCATGTAAAGGTGTATCCTTTAATCTTGAAAATCATGTATTACTAGTTCGAACCCTTGCATACTGTAACTCTGTTTACTTGGGACTGAGGTCATTATAACTTGTGTTTGCAAAGTTGTGAACCTACAGAATTGCTTTTGTACTTGATGAACTCATAATTATGTGACAACACACCTTGAATCAATTCCATTGATCCAAGGTATGCTTCAACCTTCTTTATTGTCATCTTGTCGGTTGACTTTCCAATAAAATAAAGTCTGGAACCGAGCTGGAGATTGTTGTAAATTTTTAAAGAACCTAGTTACAGGTATACTTACTTGGCACCATGCTGCCAATGGTAAGGTTTGATTTCCTGGATACATATGAGTTATAACTTGGAAAGCGTAAGATAGAAAAAGGGTTGATACAAGGATATTAAGGCATATATTTGGCCTTGGACGGAATGTCCTGCACTATACTGGTTTTAAGCCTAAGGTGGTAAAATCTACTAGGAACCTGTTATGGAATTGATAAGGGTTATGTGTTAACCTATGAAATAATATTTTATCCTATATGGATTTTAATTTAAAATGGGGTTGTAAACTAACCTAAGGTGGATCCTAAGGACCTACGACCTAGAAGGAAACCTAACTATTTAAATTGAGACCTAAACTATTGCTAGTCCTAAAAGGGACCTATGGATACATGTCAAGTGGGAGGATAAGGGGGAAGGTTTAAACTTAAATGAAGGACTTTAATTGCAGTCCTTGTAGTTTTAAACACCAAGTTTGGTGGGAGCAAAAGAAGTTAGAGGTTTCTAACTAACAATACAACTAAATTTGAAATTACATGCAAATTTATAAGAAGGAACTCACCAAATCTGAATCGGTGGTGGTGTGGGGAAAGAGGAAGAAAATGCATTCAATGCATTTATTTGCCTTGGTTTTGGTAACCGTCCTTTAGGAAGGAGGAAAGAGGATTTTTGTGAGCCATTGTTTTTCATTTGGTTTTAGGTTTTCTCTCTCTACATTTTGTTTCTCTTTCGAACCTACAAGTTTGTGTTCCGGCCATTGTTGTTTTGACCACCTTCAGTGGTTTCTAGACCTATGTAAACAAGGAAGCAGTTGAGAGAACTACTGAATAACGTTGTTGGAGGGAAGAACTCGGGGAGAAGCTCGGTTGTGACCTTCCACGAAGCTAACAAGAAATTATACAGGCATGTTAGGCTCTTTTCTTTAAATAGTTTTGCTCTTTATTAAGTGTCTTCATTAAAAGAACTCTACTCTTATAAATGTGTGTTCTTGTGAAAATATGTTGATATGTTTAGATGTGATCTTTTGCTTGAGTTGTCATTTGAAAACAAATGCGATTTGGGTATTTTCTTGATGCATACATGAGTAAATGGGTGATCTTTGTTGAAATAGTAATTGAACATGGATTTCATCTCTGTTGTTTTGATTTCGAAAGTAATGGGTATTCTGGTTTTGTTTGTCTCTTTGTGGGTTTGAACTATACCGTTTTGTTGTCTTTTGTGGGTTGGGAACTCGTTGAAAGTGACAGTGATGTGTATACTATTTTTGGAGTTTTGTGTGTTCTCAAAGGATATGGAATCCATGTGAATGCTTTGATAGGACTTTTTGCGTGAACTGTTCTTCCTTGTTGTATTACAAGTGTATGGGATGTGAATTCTTTTAGGAACAATAGATTTATCGTATCATCTTTACATTTTCTGGTCTAAAACGATACAATGTTCCTCCTAATTTTGTTTTTGGTACCCATGAATGATTGTTTGAAATAAGTTCTTATCGAACTTGGAACAAAGTAACTTTGGTTTTTGATGGATTGGGTAGAGCATACAATTTTTATTTCTTCTTTGAACTCAATGATGAATATATATATATATATGGATTTAAACTTCTTCGTTGTTTTCATTGAAACTGAACTTGAGTAAATTCCTTACTCTTGTGATTGAAAAATGATTTCTTTATTTATTACAGTGAAATTGGGATCATGTTGCTTTGTTGTATACTCTTACTCATTTTATACCTGGGATAAATGTGTCTATTTTTAGTGAAAATAACTAATGGAAATGGTGGCAATTGGAGGTTCAGTTATTATTAATACTTGTGGTTCAGTTGTATAATGAATTCATTGAGTATATTTTTTTTTGCAGCTAGTAAGTTACTATGACTGACTCAGTTTTGTGTGGAAGAGATATACATTAGTGCTAACCTGGATTGCATATCACTGCTTTAGGTCTTGGCTATGTTTGGAAAAGAAGTAATGGGAATTTCTATTTCGTTTGGATTATCGATTTATAGATTACTTTTTCTTGACTGTTATCTCTAGTTGATATCCTTCCCTGCATAGGGTTGACCAGTTCGGTCGAGGTAACTGGAAGAGATTACAGAATAGTTCACTGAGAAAAATATACTTCTTTTCTTGTTTCCTTTTCTTTTGATATTGGAACAACTGGCGACTGCCTTTGGGTGTAAGTAATTACAAATTACCTATTGTTTTCTCTCTAAATTGGATGAGTACTATGTTGTTGGTTGAATTCTGAATGGTGACATAGGTTGTTGTCATGGTGTATGATTTCCTTTCTCTTCTGCATTTGCATTGGTTAAAGTCAATTGAGTAGTAAAATATGAAGGAATTCTATTTAAATTTCTAGTCAATTCATTTTATGAATCCCATTTTCAATGATGGAGTGGAATTGACAGTGATTGCATTCAAACAGTAATATCTATATTTTAGTTCTTACAAATGCTTCTAATATGAGATTATTTAGAGAAAATATTCTTTGTAATATTTTCTAAATCTGAATGAACTCTTTTCATTTTTGAAGGAAACAATAAGAAAATGGAGATATATCATTGCGTGTTTGCTGTAATTATTTTGAGGAGTTATTAGTTAATAGTATTGTCTGATTTTGATGCTACTTATTAAGACTTGGTTGTTTAAATGGTTCATCCTTATCGGTACTTAACTCTTACATGATGTCCATATCTATTATGGGACATTTCATAAAAGCAGAGTTCTTTTATTGAGACAGTTAGTCAAGAGCACCTCATTTTAATGATAAGTGCTTAACATGCTCAGTTCGATGAACTGACCATGCTAGTAAATTTTGTAGATGGATTTTGTGAGTAATAATGAAGACATGTTGTTTATGATGCTTCTTCTGATTAACTAAAGGATGGATCTTTTCTAATATTTTTATTATTTTTCTCGAAGGAAATGGAAAAAGGAAAAGTTGTATTCTTCTTTCTTTTTGAGTTATCAATGTTGATTGGCATGATTGAAGTCCGGATGTTTGGACTTGTAAAAATGTGTAAATTTTACCTTGAGGAATGAGAGAAGGGAATGGTGCATTATTTTAAATGTTGTACCATTATTGAATTGTTGAAATATAATCGGGAACATATTCTTATTCGTTGAATTTGTACTTATTCAAATGATGATTGTTAAATTTAAAAGGATATAACGTCTATTCTTCACTTGAATACTACTTTTAAGTTGGAACATGTAATTGCTTGATACTTAGGTCAATATGGGATTTTAAATTGACATTAGTAAAAGAGTAAAATACATATGAACTCTTGTATAAATGAAATACAAAATTGGATTCTAAACTAACGAATACTAATGAAAGGACAATTGAATTTTGTATTCAGATTTTCGTTAATATTCTTGGGATGTCTTGCCCAAAGGATATTTGAAAGGAGGAATCATATCTCCTCTTAACAAATCTTAAACTAAAGAAAGGTAATTGTGAATAAATGAGTACATTCATTTGGGAAATAGACCTCATTCAAATGACGTCTATTGTAAATGGAAACCTAAATTTAAAATCAGTTGCGAATGAACTTGATTAAGCTTAGTGAGTTAATCTTACTGTGTTAAGTTGTAGTGGACTGTAAGTCTAAAGCTTAAATTAATGAACTAAGAAAGGAATATGCAATCCTTCGGTATGGAGGAGTGAATGTATATTAAACTACGAGACAATTCAAGTCATTCCTAGTTATGCAACTATAATGAACTATGAGGTTAGAGGATCAACAAGGTTGTTGAAACTTATTCTTAAAATATTTAAGATAAGAATCTAATCAAAATTTTAGCTGGATGTGTAACCCTAGATGGGAGGATTCCATAGGATGTTGGCACACGCCAGCTGTAATAAGGTGTCTTCATGAAGGCTAGGCCTTCATGATGACACAATGTTGCAGCTGACATGTTGCAACACCCTTCCGAATCAAATCATCTAGGTTTACATAAGCTTGGACTTGGCCTCAGTTTTACTTTGGACCAAGTTAGGAATGTGACCTTATATACGGAGTGACTCGCGAAGACTAAAGGTAACTAGACACATGCATCACTAGGGTCGATGAGGTATGTCTGCGTACCTTTAATCATCATGAGTGCCTTTCTATATTCTTTCATATTGCTATCTTGGGTTAAAGTTCAACCTTGGACAAGAGGACTGACAGAAGTCAGAAAAGACCATTCTAGGTAATAGATGAAGTGGGGTGAAGGACGTATTCCATTGATGAGTATGCCATCTAGGAATATGATCATGCTAAGCATGTGAAAATCTTTGGCCAAAGTATCACAAGTTGTTGGTTGCGTTGTCCTAAATCACCTAGTTTAAGAAGTAGGATTTCAGATGAATATCGGTAATAGATATTCAAATAGGCCTCTTAAATAGAGCACTTCAATAACTAAAAGGTAAAGGGAACCAAGTATACTTAGTATACAATGCATGGATTAACATGAATCGGTATCGGTGAAATGAGATATCGATGAAACACCAAGAGTCATGAAATGAGAGATCGATGATGAACTGGAGCCATTAAATGGGAGATCGGTAGTTCTTCTAGTCATTACAACAATAGTATATGGTTATTACGTTATGATTATAAAAAAATTCCCTTGTTCTAATGGGAATGTTACATGGAATGTGTGTTCCATATTATGAATATGTGAATAGAGAACATTGGTTTTAAAAGAGGTTCATTGTGTAATTTGTTCTAAATTATCAAAGTGTAAATTTAAGATGGATCTAAAATAAAATTGGGGGTAGACCCTTGGGTGAAGGATGTTTCCCTAAATTATTAAAACTTGAACATTTTTGGAGACTCATTGATATTGGGGATTATGAGGTTAAATCCGAATGTTTGACAAACTTTGACCTTATGGATTCAAATGTCATTTGGAGGAAGGTTTGGAACAAAAATCTTATCCCTAAGATCATTTTTTTTTCTAGGAAGTCATCAAAGGTAAGATCCTTACTATTGACCATCTAAGAAGGAAGGGAATGATCATTATTAATAGATGTGGGTTGTGTAAGGACAATGAAGAAACTATCATAAACTTATTTCTGGAATGCCCTTTCTCTTTTATATTTTTTTGTGATCCTGGGCATCTTCAATTTATAGTGGGTCCTCCCTGGTGATGTGGCTCTCTTACCTGAATAGTGGAACTTTAATTTTCAAAATGACATGGTTAAAAAAATGTGTAAGATGGCCTTGCCTCACATATTTTGGGAATCTAGATTGAATGTAATAACAATATTTTCAAGAACAAATCGGTTAGCTTGAGCATGGTTTTAGACAAAGTGCTATGGGATCTTAAGGATAACTCCAGGATCCTTAAATCCAAATAGGTCAGAGGGTTCCCAAAGTGGGAGATGGATGTGCTTAGGAACTTAGAGGTTGAATCCTCCTTCACCATTAAGGAAAACCAAAACGTATTGTCAAATGGATCAAACCGTCGATGGCAGCTTCAATATAAACTTTGATGGGTTAGCTCATGTGATTGACAAAGTGGCTAGAGGAGGGGGTATTGTTCATGACCATAAAGGTATTTTCATTGGTGCCTATGTGGGGCCTATAGGAAACCAATCAAACAATGTAGCAGAGGCCAGAGCTATGCTTTGGGGAGTTAGGCTTTTTCATGACATAGGATTAAAAAATATGATTATTGAGGGTGACTCGAGTGTTTCGTTAATTCTATCAAGGATAGTAGAAAGTGTGGCTGGAAATTAATAATTTGATTACGGAGGCATGTTTCATCCTTGCTTCATTTGATCAAGTGGTCATTCAACACTCTTATTGTGTGGGGAACAAACCGACAGATGCGTTGGCTGATAAAGGTACAACCATGGTGGATTTGTAGACATGGATTGGGACACGTACTCCTTGGAGTTAGGTGAATAAGCTCATTAATGATTATGTAATGTAGGAAGAAGGGTTTTGATGACAACCCTGGTTCACACGCTTAGGATTACGAAAGGAATTTCCTTTTTTGGAAAACCAACCTTGTCAATTTCATTTGTTTCTACGAAGGTGTTTTTCTTACGCTTTTCATGGGGGCAATAGGGTGAGAATGGAGCCCACTAATTTTCTCCATCTCAAAAATGGCATGGGTCTATGGAAAGTTTTTCATAAAGGGGGTTTTACTAAATTCATTTAAAGGCTCAAAGGTAATGACCCTATCCTGTCTATTGAATTTGTTGCTTCCTGGAAGGATGGTAGTTTTGATTTTCATGGGGTTCATATTGATGTCTCAGAGGAAGAAATTTCTGAATTTACTAGGTTAAAAATGGAGGGCCTCAAAAAATTTAAAGACAAAACTAGGAAGAAGCATGAAATTGTGACTTTATTTGAGGATGGGGAAAACATTATTGCTTATGATAACAGGATTTCTTGCACTTGATTTCCAAATATGTGGGTGTATGTTTGCATGGTTATCATGAAGTATTTGACCCTTGAAGGGAAATTTCAAAAAAAAATACCTATCATTTGTCTATTCTCAATATCTTCCATCAGGATCAGTCTATGAGCCTCGCTTATTTTCTTTATCGTTCGCTGCTCTTGACCATCGAGGATTTTAAGAAGGAAAATATGGATATCCCCCTTCACCAAGGTCTCATCCTCCTCATGGTTCAAAGAGGTAAAATGGCTATCCCTTGCCCTAATATTAATCAATATTCTAATCAGGAAACCCTAGCCTCCCGCATTAAAAAAATTAAGAAATATAAAGTGATTGACCCAAAGAAGGGCATTACTTATGCCTTGTGCAATCTCAAAAAGGGTATCAAGAATCTGGATGATAATTCCACAAAAAAGGGCCCACAAACTTGTTGATTGGGAGGCCAGAATTATGAGGGCTAAGACCACCAATGAAATCATTCTCACCGTAAAAAAAAACCTCATTCAAGAGTTGAAATATTGCCATCAGCATATTGATTCTTACAACAAAACCATCAAGGGTATCCAAGCTAATTTTTTTATACAAGAGCAGAAGATTTCTATTTTACAAGATCAAGTTATTACTAAGGAGGGAAAGAACAATATGAAGTTGATGCCGAGAACATCTCGACGGTGAGGACTCAAACACCGGAGATAGCATGAGTATGGTTGTTGACTAAAATCATAGAAAGGATGAGAGTTAATAGTAGGTGGATACCCATATGGAGAATGCAGTTGTTAACCAAATGAAAAGGGTCATTATCAAGGTGGCTAACAAGAGGGATGGAGGTATGAGCACTAGATCTCATAGCAGGGCCACGGCGAACTAATTGCATTCCTTTTACTGCCCTTTTCTATTTGGTTTGGTTTTTATCTCTGCCCCTTTCCTTTAGGGTAAAAAATAAAATCTATTAATTTTTCAAACTCTTGTAGTTTGGCTTGTCTATGTGGGTGTTGTTGGTGTAAATCAGCAAGCACCACGGATGTTGATCAGACTTCTAGTTTGACATTTTGGACATCCAGTGTGATTACACAACATTGAATCTTTTCCCCAAGTGTGGGACTTGTAAAAATGGGAAAAGAATCTCCAGGTTAAAGGCTAGTTCCTCAAATCCTCTGATCAGGTGTATCACTTGCTGTTATAGAGGGTTTGAATTCAAGATCCTACTCTAAATTCCAAAGGGGATAGAGATAGAGAATGCAAAAAAATGAAACTAATGCTAATAAGGTGATGCACCAAAGGAGTGGTGAGAATTTTTACTTCTACAGATTGACACAAATCATAGAAATGTAAAAAAACTTCATGCACAAACTGATAAACTGTAATGAAAGGTCAGAAATGAATCAAACAACACAAACAAAGGATTAAAACTCATTCACAAAGCCTGCATTGTCATTTCCACTATCAAAACACATGCATTACAACATCTGAGAGGTAGAAAATAGGTTATAGTCTTGGAAGAGGTCTGATTTTTCCACAAAATCACTTTTAAGGTGAAAGAGGGAGCCTGCAATACATGAAAAATGTTCAACCCTCATAAATGAACCAAATCTGGCTTTTACCATGCCAGAAACAACCCCAGGAGAGAGAAACATGGGAAAACATGGGAGATCTTCAACCACCAACCGAAAATGCAATGAAATAGCATGGACATCCTTACAGGTCCATTCCCTAACATTTCCACCATGCTGGGAGAGAATGCGAGCCATTCTTCATTAAAAACGGTGGTTGAAACGTCTTTTCTGTCCATTACCACGTGCCAGAGGCGTTTTTAAATTTTCTCTCTCCAAACTCCATCAAAATACAAAAATTATCCCAGAATCTTGTAGATAATTTCACCAGATTTCCATTGATATAAAGAACGCAAAAACCGAGCTCTGGATCGAAAGTTATGGCCATTTGAAAATTTAGGGCAAAACAGGGCCAAAACGGGTTGGCGGGTCAAAAATTTGAAATTTTCCCACTTTTTGCATTTGGGAAAATTTCCCAAAAATCCCCACGCTCTACCATGCCTGGTGCCACATGGCATGTTTTGATTGGATGCGGGCCTTCTGTGCTTCATTTTCCACCGTTTTGGCCATTGGAAAATTTTCCAAAATTCTCCGCCGGGCCGATGACTTGAGGACACGTGGCATCATGTGATTCGCCACGGGCATTTCCTCTTAAATTTTCTGTCACTATTGACCATTTTCCCTCATTGGACACATGGTATAACCCTATTGGTTGTGGGATTTTCCCTTTCTTTTTCCCTGCGGGCCTGTCTTGCATTTTTTCCGCCACATGGACACGTGGCACGATCCCATTGGCTCGCATTTAGGGGGCGGACTTTTCCTTTGAAATTTCTTCGATTTTTCTTTGGGAAAATTTCCCAAATTTCCCCCGCCTCCCACCGGTCTGGGACACGTGGTGAGCTCCCATTGGACACGGGCCTTGGGGGCAAACATTTTTTCTTTTTATTTAACCTTTGGGAAAAAATCCCAATCTCTCCCCGTTCAAGCTCCGGCCACCCAGGACACGTGGCTCTGTCCTCATTACTGCGCGGATCTTGGGGGAAAAATTTAACATTGCGCCCTCACCAATCTCCTTTTCCAAATTTCCAATCTTACCTCTCGCCTCCGCCAATCCGATGCCTTAGGACACGCGGCATAACTTGATTGGCGCGGGCCTTTTCTTGAGATTTTTCAATGGCGCCAATCACTTAGTAAAAAAAAATTATTTTACTCCACCCTCCACCACCCCCTTTCCTCTAGAGACATGTGGCACAATATGATTCGATGTGGGCCTAACATCAAAAAAAATTCTTGGATCAACCCTTAGAAAAAATTTCCAATTTCTTTTCCTTGGACACGTGGCAGCATCTCATTCGTCGGCGGGCCTTCGGGGTGAAATATTCCTTTTGAAAACTTGCTGAATCACTTAGTAAAATTCCAAGTTTACCTCCACCCTCTGCCACTCCCGAGGACACGTGGCAGCATCTTATTGGCTGCGGACCTTTCAGGGAAAATTTCCCACAAAAACTTTGCCGAGCCATAACTTCAAAAATACATGGAGTTAGGAGGAAAACTTTACCTTTCTGGAAAGCTGAGAAAAAGATATATCCAATGGTGCCATTTCCAGAAGGTCTTGAGTGCCTAAAAATTAAAAAAATTATGACTGAGGCACAAGAGAGGGAAGAATGAAGGGAGTTAGCCACAAAATGAGCAAGGGGCTCATTTTGGATAACAATTTTGGCGACTCAAAGGGGTCATCTGCCTGCTAGATGAAGTTACTAGTTGCCTGAAGCAATCCATTGGGCATGGGGTCATCAAATTCTCTACTTGGTACCCCAACTAATTAGAACACTACAAGGAGGAAGATGGAGGGTGGCACATCACCTGATTGGAGCAAGGCCTGCAAAACACATTTCCTAGAACAACAAGCTTGTGCCAAAGCACTTAGGGAAAGCAAAGCTAATCTACAAAAATAATGTGCATAAGCACTTGGAGGAATGAAAACCTAAGCTAGTATGTACAAGGTCATGAATTCCATTCAGTAGCAATGCTTTAGATGGATTCCATTGACTAGAATCTGTAATTCTTTGCCATCCAATGAAGACAATTGGAAAGCATTGATGTCCTTACACTTTGTGACCATGTATGGGCCACTCCAAATGGCATCAAATTTTGAATGCCTTCCCAATTTTACTTTGTCTACATCCCATTTTAACACTAGATCTCCAACTTGGAAAGATCTATCCTTGGCCTTCCTATCAAAGGTCTTCTTGATCAAAGCTTGATCCTTCTCCATTGCTTGGGATGCTTGATTTCTGATTTCTTGGAGCTCCATCAATTTTGCATATCTAACCTTCATGGGCCCAAACTCCCACAACTCCAACTGTTTCATGAGTTCCAATGTTGGCAACTCAAGTGAGATGGGCAAAATTTCCTCTCTTCCATAAATAAGCTTGAATGGAGAGTTACCTGTAGATCTCTTGGGAGTTATCCTATCAGCCCATAAAGCTGATTTCAACTTAGTATGCCAAGACCTCTGATTTTTATCAAGATTCCTCCTAATGATCCTTAACAAGTTCTTGTTTGTAGATTCAGATTGGCCATTACCCCGAGGGTAATAATTTGATGAAGTTCTTAGGTATATCCCATTCTTGACTCGACCATTTAGTTACCTTGGACCCAATGAATGCTAGTGCATTATCTCGATATTATTGTAGCAGGTATGCCGAATCTGTTGTTATTCCCTCATAGAAGTCTAGGATGCTAGATTCATTTGCTTCCTTGAGTGCTACTACTTCACCCACTTGGTGAAGTAATCATGTCTTGTTAGAATCCATTTGTGTCCTTGGCTTGAATTTGGATTAATGACTCCAATGAAGTCCAAACCCCGTTACATGAATGGCTGGTCAACTAAAATTGGATGTAATGGAAGGGCATCTAGTCTCTCTTTACCCATGAAGAATGCACAATTCTTGCACCTCTTGATCCATGCATAATAATCACTAAAAATATTGGGCCAATAATAGCCAGCTCTCTTGTGATCTTAAGAGCTATCACTCTTGGTGCAAAATGACCACCACCGCTCCACCATGGAACTCTTCCAACACCCCGTGAATCTGATTTGTACCAATGCATCTCAAAGATCACTCCATTCACATCCCTCTTGAACAAAACACCGTCAACAAGGGCATATGGGACAGCCTACAATCTGAAGTGTCTTCTTTTGGTCTTGTTCATCTCTAGAGGGCATAGACTCATGTGCTTAGGAAGTCCATTATGTCTTGGGTCCAGCAAGGAGTGAGGACACCTTGCTCAAGACCTGTCTTGCAATGCCAAAACAACTTCTTTCTCATTGCATGCTTCCTTTTGTTTGCTCAAAATCAGCTGCTCACACAAACCTTTTCCTTTGACCAACTTGGTGAATTTGATCTCAATGTCATACTCCATGACACGAGTAATCCAACCTGCTCTCTTTTCATTCAAGTCTTTGTTGAGGAGGAAGTCTTTAACTCCCACATGAGAAACCAGCAATTGAACCTTGTTGTTTGAAACTAGATGCTTGAATTTATTTAAGCTCCTGATTACTACAAGAACATGCTTCTCAATGAAGGAATACCTCACCTCATAGTCCTCCAAGCTTTGGCTGAAGAAAGAAATTGGCTGCTCATCATTGTCTTTGTTCTACTGTACCAAAATTGCAGAAATAGTATCATCACCCCAACATGTATAGAGGATGAAATCCTTAAAGAAATTTGGGTTAATGAGAGTTGGGGCTTGAGAGATGGCTTCTTTGATTGCTTCAAAACTTTCCTTTCCTTCTACTATCCATTTGAAAGCTATGCTTTTCTTTAACATCTTGGTGATAGGCTTGACTAGGGCTGTAAAATTTGGGACAAACCTCCGAACAAAATTTATTCTCCCCAAGAAACTTTGAAGGGCCTTCTTATGGCTTGGCAATGGTAGTGCTCTTATGGCTTCAACTCTTTCTGGATCAATTGCTAATCCTTCTTTGGAGACAATGTGGCCAAGGAGCTTTCCTTCATGGGATAGAAAAATACACTTTTTAGGATTCAAGGATACCCCAAATCTTCTGCACCTTTGGAACACTTGTCTCAAATGAAAGAGATGGTCTACTGTATTTTTTGAAAAAATAGTGATATCATCAAGATATACCAGCACCATGTTGTTAATCAAATCCTTGAATGCCATGTCCATTACTCTTTGGAAAGTAGCTCCAGCATTGAACAACCCAAATGGAATTTTCTTGTATGCATAAGTTCCCCATTTGGTTGTAAAGGCTGTCTTGAACTGATCCTCTTCTTTCACCATAATTTGATTGTACCCTGAATAGCCATCAAGTAATGAAAACCTCTCAGAGCCGGCAATAACTTGTAAAATCTGCTCCATAGAAGGAAGTGGATAATGATCCTTAAGAGATGCTCTATTCAAATCTCTGAAGTCAACACACAATCTGATTTCCCCACTCTTCTTTCTAACTGGAACCAAGTTGGCCACCCAACTAGAATGCTTGATAGGGAATATGATTCTTGACTCTATTAACTTATTTAATTCTTTTATCATGAGAGGCTCCATGTGTGGATTGACTGCCTTTATTTTTTCCTGATGGGTTTAGTACTTGGATCTAATTCAATGGTGTGTTGAGCTAACTCGGGATTGAAACCTTTCAAATCTTCATAGCTCCAAGAAAACACATCAGGGAATTCTTGACAAAGCTGTATGAACTCATACCTTTCTTGCTCAGTTGTCACTTTACCAACTTGGAGTGATTTACTTTCTCCCACCAAGATGGACACTAAGTCTTCTCCCTTGACTTGGATGTTTGCTTTCTCCTTCCTAAACTAATCATTAGGATTGAAAATGGACTCCAAAGTAATAAGTACCTTTGGTAATTTGTTGGTTCTCAGCTGCACCACTTGGTCACCATACTGCTGCTCCAACTTTTCTTGATTTTTAGCTGAGAACTCAGCCTCTTCTTACAAGAAATGAATGATTTTTTGATCATTTTCGAACACTTTCCAACTTAAATTGTTGTCTGGCACTGAAGGCCTTACAATCACATGGATGTTTGGCTATACCTTATCCTTTTGGATGCTTTCAACAACATCAAAGGATGCTCCAACTGCTGCAATCCTGTCAACAGCTTGGTTCTCTTTTCTAGGAATGGATTTGATGCCAAAGCCCTCAAAATCTTCAATGAGGTCCCACACCCTATTTTTGTAGCACTTGAGCAGATCATTCTTGACAGCATGCTGCCCCTTAACTTGGTTGACAATCAACTCATTGTCACCAAATACTTGCAAGTTCTTTATTCCTCTCTTGATTGACCAATGCAATCATTGTATCAAAGCTTCATATTCAACAATGTTATTAGAGCATGCAAACTGAAATCTAAAAGTTGAATAATACTTAACTCCTTGAGGTGAAACAAGCATAGCTCCCCCTCTTGCACCTTGTCTCCTCCTTGATCCATCAAAAAAAAATTGCCATACCTCATTGTCATCCTTGTGGTCTGGCTTGGTGATGTTAGGGATAGGCTGATTTTCTTCATGCATGCAATAGACTCCTCGCTCGAGATTCTTCTATTTCTTGATAAGGATCAAAAGCATGCACCTTATTTGCCCATTCATCAAGAGTCGATCTGGGATACCTCCAACCTTAGTGTCAGCTTCATCAGTGCTTGGATAATCCTTGATCAAACGTTGAACAATTGGTATTGATTTGGCTTATAGTGTAAGGCTCAATGTGAAAGTTTTCAATAGGCTCAGATCTGATTGTGGCTTTAGTCCCATATCTTATTCTAAACAACATGTGTGTCCAATCAGTAGATAAGTATCCTCCAATCTTGGTTGTGAAATCCCTTGACAAACATAGGGCAAAGAGTGGTGGAAGATCTATTACTGAGACATCTTGTAAAACAACAATGTTGGGGCATGCATGCAAAGTAAGACTCAAGTTTTTATCACTCCAACTATTGTTACTATTTTCCCATCCAATTTCACTACCCCTTTGGATATGACTTCATATTGAAGCCCCAACTGATCAGTTATTTGCTTGGGCATTACTGAACTACTTGCTCTAGAATCAATCATGCAGTTGTGTACTAATTGGTTTCCAATGATCAATGAAACATAGAATGGAGGGGGATTCAACATTTTACCTTGTTGTCCTCCATGATTCCCTTCAAGTTGGGCAGAATTTGTGAGTACCTTCTCTTGCATTTGGACTTGCTGATTTAAAGTTGACTAGTCCTTCATGGCAGCTTGTAGCAAATCTCTTTGGCTTGGGATGGATAGTGATTCCCACATTGATATGTTTACATTTGTCTTCTTCATTTGATCAATGATGTTGAATGGAGATGAAGCATCTCTCTATTGTCCCTTGGCCTACACATTCATTCCTTGCACATGGACAGTAGCAACTGGTATTTGAGTTGGCCTAGGAGCTATTTTAGGTAGCCCTTGTGTGTTTGGAACTACATTTTGTTTGCCAATAATTTGTGGAGTGGTAGAAGATTGTGGATTACTTGGAGCCAATGGTTGTTCTTCACCCAAATTTCTCCTTTTTGACCTTGTGTTGGTTGCAACACTTTGGGAAGTTGTTTGATTCATGCCACAAAAATCTTCTTCCCCGCCAGCTTACAAGTGTGGTACCATTTGGAGTTTATTGCTGCTGGAATTTTTCTTGTTCTTGGTTATTTCATTGACTCCCCTCACCCTCCACACCGGTAGTTGTCACCATTAATGCTTGATTTAAGGCACCGTTGAAACACACTGGTTGTGAGGTTCATTGCATGGGAAACACCAATCATACTCTTGAGCTATATTGTTTTGCAGCACTCGGCACTATTACTTTAGAGGTAGATGTAACATTGGGATTATAGGGCTGAAATGGTCTATTGGCAGGAGGTCTTGGTTGATTTTGATTTGCAATTGGATTGGGTGGTCTTTGAGGCTAGTATGGCTTCCTATTAGGTTGAGCTTGAGGCTAGAAAGAAGGTCTAAAACCTTGGGCTTACTGCCTCTTGAGTGTAACCAGATCATTACCTAAATTTTGCAATTACTTCATGACTTCTTGAAGTTCATTTGAGGCACTAGAAGATGAAGTAGAAGTTTCACTTGAATTCTGATTTCTAGGAGTGGGAATAGGAGCCAAAATAGGCACTTGACTAGTACTTGGGATCTCTAAACTTAGATACAATGGCATTGGAGGCCTAGGAGCTATCTTGCTAGCTTGAATCAAAATATTTTCAGCTCTAATGGCAATGCTATAAGCAAAAAGGATAGTTATGCCTCCCATGGATTGAATTAACATAGAAATATCATAATTTAAAGCTTTAAGGTAATATAGAAAATCACCTTCTGCTATTGGCCTTACCGCCACCGGAATTATTTCCTAAGTCATTTGAAACCTAAAGTTGAAGTTAGTCACCGCTCATGGGAGCTCTCTTGATGATTGTCAACTGCTCCAAAAGGGACAAGTTATCTCCTTTTCTCCAAACTACTCATGGAGGGCTATACATAATCGGTTCCAATTTTTGATAGAACTGAGGCAAGACTCCTAAACCATTACAAATATTTCCTTTGAATGAAGACGCAAGTGGTTCGACAAAGAATTTACATCTCATTAATCTCATGGATTGCACAAATATTAGCAATATCCTTGACATGATCACCGTGAGTGGTCTGATTCTCTCCAAGAAACTATGGAATGTTCTTTAATGCTGCAATGGGATTGGATTTTGTGCATTGAGAGCAAGTGGGCTGCGCCAAGAAATTGGCATAGGGGTTGTTTTTTTCCATTCGATTGGCCTTAAAACCCTTGTTGATTGAATGAAAGGCCTACCAGTGGAGGAGTTGATAGAGTTCTGTTTGGTGGA
Source organism: Taxus wallichiana var. yunnanensis (assembly GCA_018340775.1). NCBI lineage: Eukaryota > Viridiplantae > Streptophyta > Pinopsida > Cupressales > Taxaceae > Taxus > Taxus wallichiana. Next base: position 442,259,008 of record CM031236.1, on the reverse strand, counting down.
GATGGAGACCTTTGAATTCTCCTCCCTCTTTTCCTTCTTCTTGGAGATAACTATAGATACTCAAACAAAACCTCTTCTTCTCCAACTCTTGACCTTATGGTGATTCTTCTCATGAGTTTTCAGTGTCTCAGACGCTAAAACCAAATTTGATTCTTCTTCCTTGGAGTCGCCGGATGTGTAATTTAGGGATATTTTAAGCAAGAAACTTGTAAAAATGCACATCAATTTTTTTCAATGAAGATGAAGACCTCTAAGGTCCCACTGTGCATGCCAAAATTGTTGGTGCAAATCAGCAAAGACACCCCTAGATGTTGATCAAACTTCTAGTTTGACATTTTGGACATCCAGTGTGATTGCACAACATTGAATCTTTTCCCCAAGTGTGGGACTTGTAAAAATGGGAAAAGAATCTCCAAGTTAGAGGTTGGTTCCTCAACTCCTCTAATCATGTGTATCACTTGCGATTACTGAGAGGGTTTGAATTCAATATTCTACTCTAAACTCCAAAGGGGACAGAGATAGAGAATGCAAAAACTGAAACTAATGCTAATAAGGTGATGCACCAAAGGAGTGGTGAGCATTTTTACTTCTGCAGATTGACACAGATCATAGAAATGTAACAAAACTTCATGCACAAACTGATAAACTATAATGAAAGGTCAGAAATGAATCAAACAACACAAACAGAGGATTAAAACTCATTCACAGAGCCTACATTGTCATTTCCACTATCAAAACACATGCATTACAACATCTGAGAGGCAGAAAATAGGTTACAGTCTTGGAAGAGGTCTGATTTTTCCACAAAATCACTTTTAAGGTGAAAGAGGGAGCCTGCAATACATGAAAAATGTTCAACCCTCAAAAATGAGCCAAATCTAGCTTTTACCATGCCAGAAACGACCCCAGGAGAGAGAAACGTGGGAAAACATGGGAGAGCTTCAACCACCAACCAAAAACACAATAAAATAGCATGGGCATCCTTATAGGTCCATTCCCTGACATTTTCCACCATGCTGGGAGAGAATGCGAGCCATTCTTCATTAAAAATGGTGGTTGAAACATCTTTTCTATCCATTACCACGTGCCAGAGGTGTTTTTAAATTTTCTCTCTTAAAACTCCATAAAATACAAAAATGAGCTTGGAATATTGTAGATAATTTCACCATCTTTCTGTTGATATAAAGAACGCAAAAACTAAGCTTTGGATCGAAAGTTATGGCCATTTGAAAATTTAGGGCAAAACAGGGCCAAAACGGGTTGGCGGGCCAAAAATTTGAAATTTTCCCACTTTTTACATTTGGGAAAATTTCCCAAAAAATCCCCACACTCCACCGCTCCTAGTGCCATGTGGCATGTTCTGATTGGACACGGGCCTTCTGTGCTTCATTTTCCACTATTTTGGCCATTGGAAAATTTTCCAAAATTCTCCATCGGGCCGATGACCTGAGGACACGTGGCATCACATGATATGCCACGGGCATTTCCTCTATTATTTTCTGTCACTGTTGACCATTTTCCCTCGTTGGACACATGGCAGAACCCTATTGGTTACCGGATTTTCCCTTTCTTTTTCCCTACGGGCTTGTCTTGCATTTTTTGCCACCACATGGACACGTGGCACGATCCCATTGGCTCGCGTTTAGGGGCGGACTTTTCCTTTGAAATTTCTTGAATTTTCTTTGGGAAAATTTCCCAAATTTCCCCTGCCTCCCGCCGGTCTAGGACACGTGGCGAGCTCCCACTGACACTAGCCTTGGGGGCAAACATTTTTTCTTTTGATTTAACCTTTGGGAAAAAATCCCAATCTCTCCCCACGTTCTGAAGCTACAACCCCGGGGACACGTGGCCTATCCTCATTACCTGTGGATCTTGGGGCAAAATTTAACATTGCGCCCTCACCGATCTCCTTTTCCAAATTTCCAATCTTACGTCTACCCTCCATCGGTCCAATGCCTTAGGACACGTGGCATAACGTGATTGGGCGCGGGCCTTTCCTTGATATTTTTCAATGGCACCAATCACTTAGTAAAATTTTTTATTTTACTCCACCCTCTCGCCACCCCCTTTCCTCTACTGCACACGTGGCACAATATGATTCGATGCGGGCCTGGCATCAAAAAAAACATCTTGGATCAACCCTTAGAAAAGTTTTCCAATTTCTTTTCCTGGGACACGTGGCAAAGATCTCATTCATCGGCGGGCCGTCGGGGGATAATATTCCTTTGAAAACTTTCCGAATCACTTAGTAAAAATTCCAAGTTTAGCTCTGCCCTCTACCACTCCTGAGGACACGTGGCATCATCTTATTGGCTGCGGGCCTTCTAGTTGAAAATTTCCCACAAAAACTCCGCCGAGCCATAACTTTAAAAATACATGGAGTTAGGAGGAAAACTTTACCTTTCAGGAAAGCTGAGAAAACGCTCTATCCAATGGTTCCATTTTTAGAAGATCTCGAGTGCCTAAAAAGAGAAAAATTATGACTGAGGCACAAGAGAGGGAAGAATGAAGGGAGTTAGCCACAAAATGAGCAAGGGGCTCATTTTGGATAATAGGTGCATGTTGTCAAGTTCTTTTGACTCTACCTTCATGGCCTTGTCTTAGTGTTTTTTTCTAAAAATTACTCCTCTATGTATGGGGTTTTTTTGGTCCCCATGTAAAAGAATTTTTTTATCTTATCTAATATATATATATATATATATATATATCAATTGTGATCAATTTACTTTAAAAATAACAAAAACCTAACCCCGCACACACTCCGCATGAAATTCTCATAAAATTGTCATTGAAGTCTCAAACAATCCTTGATGAATTAAACTAATTCTTTTTACAAACACTTTTTCTATCTATATAGATATTCCCACAAAATTTTGTGAATTTTCAAAGGGATGATTTTTATTTTTAAAGATTTCATTTCTACAAACCCTAGTTTCAAGGTTTGTGCATAGTGTATACCCGAGACACTTTAAAAAGTGATTAATCGCTAAAATATGAATTAAATTAAAAAAATTCACTTATTGTGGTTAGATGGGAGGTTTTTCCATCTTCTCCAAGAATTTAAAAAAATTAATCCCTCCCAAATACTTCCATAAATCAAAGAAACAATGCAAGTGATTAGATAAGTATGACATTGCATCTTATACATGATCTTCACAGAGTATTTGAGATTTTAGTAAAACATAATCACTTTGAAAAAATTACTCACTCACCCAAGTATTTCATGATATGTACACACATTATTTGGATAAGGTTTATTTACTCCAAGTATGTCGACATAGTTGATAGCACCACGTAAGGTTTGATCATTTGCCTCTTACTTACATCCTTCCATTACACAACCTAAAATTTTTATTTGATCCTCACAAGGAGTGTTATCAAACATGCTCACACTCCTTTTGACACAGCTTCACAACATTTTGAAGATTATAATTCACACCGGCTTAATGTTCTCCCTAGACATACCATGGAGGGTCTTTGAATAAATTTGCACACTTAGAATGAACTCACTCTTTACCATAGTAGCTGGAGGTTCCAACATGTTTTCTTTCTCCTATGAAGATTTATCAATATCTCATGAAACCTTAAAAACCCTTTGTACAACATCTTAATAAAGAACCACAAACTTAGTGTATGATATCCCATACCTAGTTTTTTCAAGCACAACATGCCTACATGGTACAGCTTCATCCTAAGATGCAATGGGATCATCATTTTGACTTAGAAAGGATTTTATATGCTTATTAGGAGTGAAAAATGTTTCACAAATGATTTAGAGGTAGAAAACTCATATTAAGCCTATCATCTCAAGAAAGAGCCCTCGAAGAGAGAGACTAGAAAAAAACTCACAACTTCTTTGAAACTTAACCAATTTTCCTAAAAAAATTACAAAACTTCATGCTTGGAATCCTCTCTAAAAATTTCTTCTATGATTTATCTGAAGAATCCTCGTATTTTTCTTTGGTACGAAGAAGGCAGAGAGCTTAATTTGCATTTCTCAATGAACCAGTTTTTAAAAACTAGCATAAATTTCAAATACCTCTTCAGAACTTGATTAAATTTGGCATGGAGCACTATAACGCACCCCTATACACTCTACATAGGTTTGTTAGACATGGTTTTTCTTGTACCTCTCATACCTATCTCATTTACATCAACCTACACTGTTAGTCCTCAAGGCCAACTTTGGTGAACTTTTTAAATTTTCCTCCAAGAGATAAAATACACCTTGTTGTTGCTCATAAATTCCTAGACAACATTCCTAGGCTCCTCCCATGCTCACATGATCTTTTCATAACCTATACCAACCTTTCACACCTCATCAGGATTTAGAAACATGTCTAAATGAGCTAGCTTCAAATGAGACTTCCACCAAATGACCTGAAACTCACTGTAATAGCTCTTTACCATGTTAAAATCATCATATCTGACTGAGAAACATCTCAAATGAGCATACCAACCATGTCCATGCTTTGACTTTGACTAGATTTGAAACCATCCTGAACTCTCTGTGTGAGCTTCAATCATCATTAGAAGGAACTACCAATCAACATTCATGTCCCTTACAGAGCCTCACTTCACCATTCACTCCTTTTCCATAAATTCCACTTGACATCAATGACAACACCAATGACCAAGGTTCAACAATCTCCCCGTCATTGATGGAAACATACTCAGAAACCTTTGATGGAAAACACACACCAAAGAACTCATATCACCCTTCCTATTTTTTTACAACACTCACTCCCTTTTGAAATCTATGATAAAGGGTCATACATTAAATAAAGAAAACACCAAGCAAATGATTATTTACAAATCACTAGCTTACCTCAAAATCTCCCCTAGGATTAACATCACTATATTGACATATGTGTCCTTATAAGAAGAATGATTGTTTCAACCAATCATCCTCATAGCTCCCCCTAAACCTATACTCTCCATATCGACATCTCACTTCACCATACTCATCTTCAATTCTCTGACCTTTTATTGATAATTTAGCTCCCCTGTGAAGATAATTTCCTGTTATATATCATTCTTACACCTTGGCCTACATCATTTTCAGATCAATCTGCTATTTTCCAAGCAACTTCACTCTTTCTTAACACCTTGTCTCCTCCATGAGCCATTTTACAACCAAAATATATTATCATTCCCTACAATCCTATAACATACCATGTACACCTTGTAAATCACCTTGTCTACATTATCATGTGCCTCTTAGCCTCTATTTACCATGTCCTTCCTTAACAAACTTGTCAACTTAAATTTCTTGGAGTGTTGAAGATATGCATGAAGTATTCACTCATATTTTCTTGTTCTTTATCAAATGATATATCGCCCAACCTTGTAGAAGATATTTTGCATTCTTGGACTATAGTGTACACCACAAAGAATAATTTCATAAGTTCCTACTTTAATTTGATAATATTTTAGAGTGTGAAGCATGGTCACCATCTCCTTCCATCCTAGGATCCTTTATGAATAAATAGAAGGTCTGTCCTTAAGCAATAACCTTACTCAACCACTTTACCTATCACATATTCTTAGTGCACCACTCTAAGAACACCTTCTAATATTTCATTATACCTTTCACTAATTTCTTCATTTCTAACTATTATGAACATAGTACGAGTTATGAAAAGGACTTTTCAAGTTGAACCAAGACCCTTCTTACCTTATTTCAACTGATATACTTTTAAAGCTCTTTGCAGTGATTATCATGAAATATCATGTTCACAAGTGAATCCTAACATCTGATCTTACCTATAATTTTACTTTAATATGTAAAGAAAGATGATCACCTTATAGTGTTCCAATAACGTTTCTAGCTTGTACTAAGTCTTGACTTATAATAAGAATATATATATATATATATATATATATATATATATATATATACACCATTGACACATTCGGATGGATTTGAAGAGATTTATGGCTTCACTTTAACATGATTGTAACTTCACTTTCCTCATATTTATGGATTGTGATATAGATCCGAGAAATTTTGAGCATTTAACTTTATCTCTTGAATGACCATACATATCTTACAACATTTGTTTCGATTGTAGTAGAGACCATCCGATATTTATTTAGCCTTGATAAATGACAGAGAGACTTGAATCAACTTGAATAATTTGCAAATAGGTTCCTTACATATAGACTAGGCTATGTTTTCTTGTATCTAACAAAACTTAATGACCAACAAATATTGATTTGAGAGTTGTGGGACCCTTCTCATGACCTAACTGGACTATGAGGTAGATTTATATATAAAGCTAGTTTGAAAATATATCTCATACAATCGATTCTTAACCAATAAGGGAACCTCTAGGCATACATTCATATCTCGGTTAGAGATCAAAGGCATGAACTTGAAGGAAACCTAACTCAAATTACATAATGCAATCAACATGGAATTTTTACTCAAGTTATTCTCTTAGAGACTTTTTGCTTGAAGACAAATTGATAAAATTTAGAAGAAAAAAACAAGCCATGTAACCTATTGACAACATTATCTTTCTATGAATGCTCAAGAAGACACTCAAATACTTCAACTTGTGATATACCTTCAACAAGAAGCAAGTTAAACATTTTGAAACTACCATACCTTGTCAACTTGATAGATGCAATAATCAACCTCAACTAGTGCTTCCTTCAACTAGTGTATACCTTCTAGAATCTTAGAGAAGGCATACCATCTTGTCATGTCACCTCAGAATAAGAGAAAGTCATCAAAACATCCTGATGACTCAATTCTTTCTTTCCTTGTCCTTGTTCTCTTGTTAGTCTCCTTGGATGCATTCTTTGGTGTGACTTCCACATCACATGAGTTCTCACTTTCTGATTGAGTACCTGATAAGAACACATGTTGCAGCTCATACACTTGTTCCAATACTGCTTGAGGAAGAAATTATTTATCCTTTGCACTGGAATTATCTTCCTTCTTCTTGCCTTTTCCATCACCTATTGATGTCTTATTTGTACTTTCTTCTCCTGTGACTATCTTATATTGTTGTGTCTCTTCAACATCTACCCTTGCTATCTTCTCATTACTCTTCACTATCTCAACTTCTTCCTTTTCTGTCTTGACCTTGTATATCCATTTTTCTTTCTTTTTCTCCAGTATCTCTCTCAACCATGGATGACTTGGTCTCACTAAAGAAGTTTTTCTTTCCTTTTATTATCCTTTTGTCCTCGCTCTTGAATACATTTAGCTTGTAGCTATATCTAGAAAATTTATAATAATGTTTGGAGAAATGTCCTTGCCCATAACAATTATAACATGGTTCTTGTCCCAAAACTAACTTACTGGATCTTCTTAAAAATACTTGGATATGTGATCTTTTTCTTCACAATTGAAACACACTATATTTCTTTCATATTTTTTACTACAATTTTTCCATTGGTGTTTTTTTAAAACTTGTTCATGCCATCCCTAGCTCTATGTCCAAAAATATTGTGTGAAAAAAATTTCCATCAAATTTACTCGAGATTCTTCTTGCATTTGGTTTCTGGTGGTTTTCTTGTATTCTTTGTTATTCTTCTTATTCTTTGAAAATCCTTGGTAATCTGCATGGCTTGATTCAGCCTTCAATTCCCTTTTCCTTGCTTGTTCTAGTTCCTCTCTAAGGGTCTTTAGATCTACATTTAATTTCTCACATTCTTCACTCTTGGCTTGAATAGTTTCCTGGCATATCTCATGCTCTACTTCACCAGAATGTCTTTGTTTTCTTTGCAAGCTATCAAGTTGGTTAGTAACTTGTACCAACTCAATCTTTAGGGTCTTTAGTTCCTCTTCAAATTTAAGGCAATCATTTTCTTTGTCTCTCAAAGCCTTTGACACTTTCTCAACAAATGAAGCCATCTCATTTAGTTCTTGACCATGGTTAACTTCCTTGAGCTTTATTTATGTATTTAACTCATTTATAAGAGCTTGAGCAATTTCATACCTCTTTTTCAACACTGACTCTACTAATGTACCCATGTTTTTGTCTTTAAGATCACCTCCAAGTGTTAGGATCAATTCGGAAGGACCAGGGTCTCGATACCGGTCTAACAAACTTTTATACACATTTACATTTCCTTAATCTTACTATGATGAACACAAGAAATCATACACAATAAAATTATAGGAGAGAACACATAGAGACATAGAATTTAATGTGGGAAACCCAAATGGTAAAAAAATCCACTGAAACCAAGAACTCTTCTTAGGACCAAATTTCCCTATGTCTTTTACATTGATTTCATGGTTGAGATTCAACTCAACCTGAGTTGTAACTCCAAAACTTCATTAAGCAACTGAAATTTAGTGATATTCAACTCACAAGGAGGATTCAACCCCTTGCAAATTAACCAGCTACAACTAATCTTATATAAGCTACTAATTACAAAGAGGCTACAACCCCTATTATTATGTTACGCCGCAACTTGGAATTTTTCAATATTATTTTGTCACAAAAAAAAATTCTTATAAAACTTATAGTGACACTATATTTACACTCTTTTCTTCTCGCTTTATCCCCCAAACAACTTATTTTTTGCTCATTAAATCAACACTCTATCTTAGTTACACAAGGCTCATAATCACACAATGTTCTCATTCACTAAAGTACTCATACATGCTAAGATAAATTAGTCATGAAGACACTACTTGTTCAGCTCATATAGTTTATTATATCAAGTTTCTCTTTAGCTCACCTATCAACAATACTTGTCTCTCCTGGTCTTGAGTCATCTGCACCTTTCACTTGTTCACTATCTCAAGTTCATTCCAAGGTATCATTAGATATATTTGCAACACCTTCACCTCACACATTCTCTAACTTTGTAGCTTTGACAAAAATTTCTAATCCTTTATTTATAACTCGGTCATATGTATGCATATTTCTATAAACTTGTCAATTTCCTCTAGTCAGCAATTGACTTCACATTTTATTGTCTTCTCACACATATGATTGTCTCTACAATATCTCAAAATCCTCAACAAATCTCACATATCTTCAAGGTATCTATGCATGCAATGAATTTTCTTAGATTCAATAGAAATTTTGTGTTCTTTATGTTGAGATCAACACCTACATCATTTGATAAGGTTAAATGTATTTACTCATGTAGATTTTAAGATCTTCAAACCTTAAATCAACCTTTTATGTTTTAGCTCACTTCTTCTACTATATCTCTCTTTTTTAGTTCTTCTAAACACCTACTTCTATGCCTATAATTGTATACATTTAAATTACACAATCAATATTATGTTCTTGATGTATTCACTCTTGATTATGATACAAACTTCTCTTGTATCAATTAGTCTTATTGATGCATCATGATACTCCTATCAAAGATCTCTTCTACCCTATTGCATACTCTAAATCATGTTTGTATTTTCACAAGAATTTTCCCTTCATATTCATATGATTCACTACTCTAATTGTTTTCAAAAATTATCATGTTTATTCACTTCCATTCATCTTGCCAACTCATTGTTACGTTTCACTTTGTTTCAGTTCACATTCAAAACTTATCAATTCCTCTTCATTTAATACTCATTCACTAGTTTATTATTTCACATATTTTTCTTGTGTGTTCACACTCTAAAACCAATTATCTCCCCTTTTTCACACAAACTTTTCTACACACATACACCCATACCTTCTATTGTTCGAGCAAGACATCACTTAGTCCTTTCAACTTCTAACATCTCTTCATTTTTTTATCTTTTGGACTTTTTCACTTTTCTTGACCAAGAGAAAATTTTCCTTTACCTTCTTGATTCGAGCCGGGAGAATTTATTTTCAAGTATGTAACTTCATAAGACCCTTTAGCTTCTTCATGAACCCATTCAAATTAGATAAGCTCGACTCATAACTCTTCAACTTCATGTGAAGACCAAAAAGTAAAAGCTCAGGTCCTCTCATGGAACTTTAGTGATTTGTATTATACATTGAACCAAGACACCACTAGATAATCGATGGATCATGTGGTTACATTTCAAAACCCTCTAAATGCCATAAGAAACATGTTTCATTGTTCATAATCTTTGAAAAATATAACTTTACATCTTGATAGTTAACTATTATCAAGAAGACATTGACATTGTTAGGTTAATTATGCATAGTATAATTATTTAATTAATTTTATTAATTAAATAATAATGGTTATAATATAAACCATATTTTTGTTGTGTATTGTTATATGGTTTTTAAACCATATTTGTCTTTTTAGTTTCACAGGGATAATTATTATAATTGTTATAACAATTTATATGCTTCCCGGGATAATATTTGGAAGCTAATGTATTTTTAATTTTGTTGTTGCATTGTTGCAACTTCTCCTTGTACATATATATATATATATATATATATATATATATATATATATATATATATATATATATACATACATATATATTGCAGCTTGTTTCTATGTATGAGGTCGATTTTGATTAATATAAACTTCAAGCTTTCATCCCTATTTACATTTGGTACCGGTGAGAATCAACTCCGTGAAGGAGTGGAAGAGAGAGTAGTTGAGATAGAGGTTTTTTGGAGAAGCGTTTATAGCATCTCGAGAGCTTGATGCAGACCTCCTGCAACCCTCAGCCCCATCCCCGCCTCCTCACATCCTCCTATTCATTCCAGTGTTTTAGAACACAACTTTTTTTTACACTGGTGCATCCAAAGACTAGGAAAAATTGTTGTAGGTTTTTGAAAATTAAAGAAATTAAAAAAATCCCCATTAGGGGTTTTGTCACTAAAAGTTAGTGACCCTGATAGTCATAGCTAACAGTGGTAGTAGCACTATATTTGGAGAATTTTGTGCTATTTTAGCAGAGCTTAGCATCCATTTCAGTGAATCGAGCTCATACAGAGAGTTGTGCATTGTTTTGAAGAGCCAAAGGGTGAGCTACGGGAAGATTCAAGCCTGCATTTCAAAGTTTGGTATTACACCGTGAAAGGCCATAACCATGTAGATCTGTGGTATTACCTATAGAAAAGGCCAAAAAGGGGAAGTCCGAGCCTTTCCCGCAACACCTCTCGCCACCTCGCGACTGCGCACACAACCATGGAAATCTTCCATACAACCACTACATCCTCCATGCCATTTCTATCCTCCACGAGCACCGTGTTCTCTCCTACCAAAGCAACGCAGACCTACACAAAGCAATAAATGGTGAAGTAATCAACTTCCAAGCTACCAACAAAACAATACGGTGGATGAATAAAAAATACAAGGAGAGAAATAACAAAAAGGTGTTCAAAAGCATAAGGAGTCTCGATCCATGTCTTCTCGAAGCCCTAAACTCGTCCTCCACACATGCATCTACCACGCAAGCCTTCACCTCAACCACATGGATATCCCCGCCAAAGTTGCATCTTCTTTAAAAGGTTAGTTCAAATTTGTATACATTAAATATCAAATTCTTCATTTCCTATCATGAGCACTCATAGACCCTAGTTGGATAAGGAGAAAGCTTTGGAGTTGGGAGGTGCAAGGATCAAATCCCACTAAAAACACAAAAAAATAAAACAATTTGAGTTTAGCGACCAAAACAAAGAACCGTAAAATGGAGGTAAATTTGGAGGAAAAACCTTCACTAAACCTCTTAGTCGTAACTAAATAGGCATCTAAATTTTTAGTGAGAAAATCCCTAAATTAGGGCAAAATTATTTTTTTTTCTCCACTAGGCCTAGTTTTTCATTTCGAGAATTTTTTACAAAAGGAGAACCATCCAAAACTTCATCTTGGGCCTTTTTTAATGGTTTCCAGCATTTTGGGTCATTTTGGGCTTTGGAGGCCACCAGGGCTGCAAAACAAAATTTTTTTGCCCGCCATTCAATTTTTCTAGATTTTTGAATGTAATTTGTATACTACATTATATTTTACTAACTTACAGGTTGCCATAGTCAACTGAAAACATTGTAACTGCTCACAAATTGATAGAATTGTAATAAAAAATAGCTAAAAGTTGGTTCTTAAACACTCCCAAGATTCTAGATCTCATTCACAGAGTTCGATATATGCAAAGTGCCTTTGGGAAGTGCTTACAGGTAAATCCATCATGACTACTACTACACTTAATGCCTAATATAGCTACAAAAACATCATATGGGCATCGTCCCTATAAATCAACAGGGAGTAATAAGGTCACAGTGCACACACTATGATCCATCCCATCCGTCTGTGAATGATTGCATGACATAAATATGGACTAAGAAATTATCCAAGTATATAGCAAAGTTACACGAGCGTATGAGGATATTTCTTTGAGTCGGTGTCAATAATCACACAAACCCCATCAGTATTGTCTTAGTACCACGTATTGAATTCTTTCATGCATGTTAACGCCTCTTTCACATACCGCATGTATATAGAAAGGGTGAGCTTCTTCCACGTGCACTGTCGGGTATATGGGAAGGGTGTGTATATAGAAAGGTTCGGTATATCGAGGATATAGTATATAGATTAGGAGACCTAATACCTGGAGTGATAAGATCCAAACCCTGTCAGTGATCTCTGTAAAATGGGCACCAATGCCCCCAAATTTTTCTTCCGATTCACAATTACTTAGAGGAAACAACTATGCTACATGGAAGGTAAAAATCAAGACACAACTTGAGTTTGAAGAAATATGGCCTGCTGTGAATGGTACTATGACCAAATCAACTACTGATACAACATAACAAATGGTAGTTTGATAAAGCAGATCAGAAGGCTAAACTCATCATCTTGTTTGGAGTGTCCGATGATGTGCAACCCCACATTCGAGATGCCAAAATAGCCAAAGAAGCGTGGGATAAGTTGAGCATAGTATACGAGGCCAAGAACAAGAATGTTATACTAAATTTGCAGAGTCAGTTACACACATTAAAGTTCAAGCAGAATGAAAAATATAAGCTTTCTAAAGAAGAGTTACAAAATTGAGGGCTTCACTTCTAGCCCCAGGAGAACCTGGTCACTGGATGATACTCTCATTACCATTTTTCTCGAGAGTACTCCCTCTTCTTACCACATTTTTGTCACAATACTAAATGCGTCAAATACGATACGACAGCTTATTTTTGACAAGTTGGTAAACCTCTTTGTAAGAGGAAGCAATGCACAATAAGGATGATGAAGAGGAGCAGGAACTATCTTCACATCAAAAATGGAAAGGAAAAGGTAAATGAAAACCTAATTCCTATCAAAAATCCCAAAGTCAAAATTAGTATCAAGGGGATAGACAACGTAAGAAAAGTAATGTCTAATCTTCAAAAGAGGACATAACCTACAAGATTATTGGTATAATACTTACAAGAAAGGTTCATCAAGAAACTCTAGACCTCCACAACAATCTAACAAGGGACATTCTAACTAAAATCAAGGGAAAAAAAAGGGGAACTGGAAAAGAAGACCCCACCAGCAAGGTAATATTGTTGAGCAACAAGAACAATCAGATAATGAAGACTTCTTGTTCACTACTCGATCAAGTGAACCATCCACATCATCTAGTGATGTTTGGTATGTTGATTTGGGGGCCACTCAACACATGACTAGCCATAGAGACTAGTTTATTTCAATGAGGGACACACCATTGAAAAATCATGTTTCGTTGGGAGATGATTCTTCATATACAATTCAGGGGATTGGGAACATTTCTCTACCCCTTGGTTCATGCAAATGCAAACTATCATATGTCCTATATGTCCTGGGTTGACAATGAATCCACTTTCAGTCAGTCAACTCCTAGATGACAACCTAAAAATTGACTTTGATAGTCAATCCGACAAGAAAACATGTTTGATTTGAGACAAATCAAGAGGCTCAAAAATAATTGCAAAATCCTCCAATGTGGGACACATGTTCCAACTTGATTTTGTTCACAGAGACGATCAAGCACTTGTGGCTAAGAACTCCACCTCAAAGACGGTTGTGGCATCGGATATTTGGCCATATAAGTTTCAAATATCTCGAAACACTTTTTGGTGTAATATGGTACATGGGCTACCATCTCTTCGAAGGATACGAAAAGTGTCCTCACTACCTAGCAAGAAAACAACATAGAGCTTCATTCCGAGGAGTGCATTTAGATCTCATGGTAAACTTGACTGGTTCATACTTGATATTTGTATTCTAATGTAGCCAAGTCATTCTCGGGTTCCAGATACTTCTTGCTTTGTGTTGACGACTATTCGAGAAAATGTGGATTTTTTGTCTTCACAAGAAAAGTGAAGAATTTGAAACCTTCAAAAGTTCAAAGTAGCGATTGAGAATGAAACTGTCGTCACATCAAAACTCTCCACTCAAATCAAGGGGGAATTCACCAATGATGATTTTAGAGACTACCTACAAACTCACGAGGATTCGTGCGACAAATGCGTCCTCCACACACACCGCGAGAAAAATGGTGTTGTTGAGAGAAGAAATCATACTATCATGGAAATAGTGTGATGCATGATCGATGATTCTAGAATTGCAAAGACATTCTGGGAAGAAGCAACAAAGACAGTAGTGTATTTATTAAACAGAGCACCCATTTTTTCTCTTGACGGAGTAACACCACAAGAAGCATGGTCAAAACAAAAACCATCTATTGCACACCTTAGAGTATTCGGGTGCAAATAAAGCATGCACATACCTAGACTGAATAGAAATAAATTGGACATGAAGTCACATAAACTTGTCTTCATTGGGTACAGTGAAGAGACTATTGGTTATAGAGTGATGGATCCTAAGACCGAAAAAGTCTACACCAAAGCAGAGATGTTGAGTTTTTTGAGAAGGATGTAGAAACTCCTCCGAGACTCACAAGAAGTAGATTTTTCACCAGTTATGAAAATTGAAGCTGATGTTCCCTCTGAAGGTGAAATTGATGATGGGGATGATGATGTTGATTAGATAGAACCACAACCCATAGGAACATTTCAGTGTATGTCTAAATGGTTTACAATCACATTACGAGATGCAAGAATGGATGCTCCACCAGATACATCCACCCCTGGACCGCGGACTCATAGTAAAGCAAGAGAAGAAGTTAAATTTTCTTTTATGAGTAGAGTTATTAATCAAATGATCCCTCTATAGTCCAGGAATCCCTATAGTCAAAAGCTTGGAAAGATTCCATGGATTCTAAATATCAATCAGTGATGAAGAATAACACTTGGCAACTTATCGATCTTCTACTAGGGAAGAAACCCATTGATGCGAGATGGATATTTAAAACAAATTATAAAGCGAGATGGGATGGTGGAGAAGTATAAAGTAAGACTTGTATCAAAGGGGTATGCATAAAAATAAGGCATTGAATACGAGGAGACATTTTCTCCCACATCTAAGATCAAAACAATCGAATGATCTTTTCTCTACTGCATAGTTTGGGTGGAAATTCCACCGATGGACGGAAAAAGTGCCTTCCTAAACAAAGATTTATAAGAAGAAATCTAAATTTCTCAACTTGAGGGATATGTAGTACAGTCAAGAATCAAAGGTATGCGGACTCAAGAAATCTTTGTATGGCCTCAAACAAGCAACCCGAGCATGGTACATCAAGATTGATGAGCATCTCATACAGGATGGATTTGTTAGAAATCCATACGATCCCAATCTCTACCTCAAAAATAAAGGTGGGAGATGGTGATTTTTGTTGTCTATGTCGATGATCTAGTCATCACTTGGCAGTTTAGTGAGGATGATCAATGCAACGAAGAAATATCTTAATCGATCGTTCGACATGACTGATCTTGGGCTGATGCATTATTGTCTTGGATTGGAAGTATGGCAGAAAGAGAATCACTTTTTTTTTCTCATTTGAAATATACCAAGAATACGCTTGAGAATTTTAGGATGATATATTTCACACCAATTGCTACACCTATGGAGAATAGATTATAATTATCTCGTTCAGATCCATCTCCTGAGGTAAGTACCACTCTCTATCGATAGTTGATTGGGAGTCTCATTTACCTGACCTACACTAGACCAGATATCAGCTTTGTAGTAAGCTATCTATCCAAGTTCATGCAGGAACCCAAATTTTGTCATTGGAAAGTAGCAAGGTGAATTTTGAGATATCTCAAAGGATCAGTGGATCTTGGTCTAGAATACAAGAAGAATGACAACTTCTTCTTGACTGGATATTCGATTCAGATCATGCAGGTAACATTGATGATAGAAAATCCACTTCTAGATTTGTATTCTTTATGGGATCTAGACCAATATCATGGGGAAGCAAGAAACAACACTTTATTTCTCGCTCTTCCATAGAAGCCGAGTATCGTTACTCGCAGGAGAAGCCGTCATGCAAAGTAATTTGGCTACGTCGCATACTAGAAGGACTTGGAATACCACATGAAAAATTGACCACCATGTATGTTGACAATGAAGGTGATCTCAAACTTGTTCGTAATCCAATTTATGAGAGAAGAAAGCACATTGAGGTACAGGTTCATTTCATATGCAAACATGTGTTGAAGCACAACATCCAGCTTCAATATTGTCCAACAGTTGAACAACGGGTAGATATCTTCACAAAGTCACTTGCACGTGACAAGTTTGAGTTGTTCAGAGAGTTCCTCTCCTAATCCCTTGAGACAATGCAAAATTAAGGGGGGAATTTTAGGTTAATTATGCATAGTATAATTATTTAATTAAATAATAATGGTTATAATATAAACCATATTTTTGTTGTGTATTGTTTTATGGTTTTTAAACCATATTTGTCTTTTTAGTTTCACAGGGATAATTGTTATAATTGTTATAAAAATTTATATGCTTCCCGGGATAATATTTGGAAGCTAATGTATTTTTAATTTTTTTGTTGCATTGTTGCAACTTCTCCTTGTTTGTATCCCGGCTATACAATACATAGATATATCATTGCACTCGCTTCTATGTATGAGGTTGATTCTAATTAATATAAACTTGAGCTTCCATCCTGTTTACATGACACTATGAACCTTTCAACATTTAAAGAAAAAAAAACCTCTCATTGATGCTCCCCGATGTTTTTCTTATATATTAAGATCTCATTTGGATGCCTTGCATGAATATTTTAAGATCAATCATGAGGGATTTTCTTAAAAACAACAAAAACTTGACCACATCGTACATAGTTGCATGAAATTATTAGAAAACTATCATTGAAATCTCAAAAAACACTTGATGAATTCAAATAATTATTTTTGCAAACACTTCATGCTATCCATAGAGATATTCCCTCAAAATTTTGTGAATTTTCATTGGATGATTTTTCTATTTTTGAAGATTTCATTTCTACAAACCATGGTTTCAAGGTTTTGTGCACAATGTATACCCGAGACACTTTAAAAGTAATTTCTCACTCAATTATGAATGAAATTCAAAAATTTCACTTGATATGGTTATATGGGAGGTTTTTCCATCTTCTCTAGTCGTTTAAAAAAATTGAATATCTCCCAAATGCTTCCAAACATCAAAGAAACGGTTCACGGTGATTAGATAGTATGACATTACATCTTATACATGGTCTTCATAGATTATTTGAGATTTTAGGGCAACATAATCACTTTGAAAAATTTAATCACTCACCCAATTATGTCATGATATACACACACACTATTTGGATAAGGTTTTCTTACTCCAATTATGTCAGACAAAGTCTATAGTACCATAGGTCGGTTTGATCATTTTCCTCTTACTTACATCCTTAAATTACACAACCTAAAATTTGCATTTAACCCTCACAAGGAGTGATCTCAAATATGATCACACTCCTTTTGAAAAAATGTACAATATTTTGAATAAGATAATTCATACTTTGTCTTAATGTTCCCCTAAACATACCATGCAAGGTCTTTGAATGAGTTTATACACTTAGAATGAACTCGCCCTTTACCATAAAGAGTGGAGGTTCAAACATGTTTTCTTTCTCCTATGGATATTTATCAATACCATGTTAACCCTGAAAAAAAAAAATCACACAACATATTACCAAAAACCACAAACTTAGTGTATGATGCCCATACCTAGTTTTTTCACAACATGCATACATGATACGCTTTATCCCGAGATGCATCGAGATCATTATTTTTACTTAGAAAGGATTTTCTATACTTATGAGGAGTGACCAAATGTTGCAAAAAAATTTAGAGGTAGAACACTCATATTAACCCTATCACTCAAGAAAGAGCCCTTAAGAGAGAGAAACCGCCGGTAAAAAGATTCCTAACTTCTTTGAAAATTAACCAATGTGCCTCAAACATTTTTTAAAACTTCAGATTGGAATCCTCTATGAAAATTTCTTCTATGATTTATTTTAAGAATCCCTCATTTTTTTGTGGGTGCTAAGATGACAAAGAGTTTAATTTACATTTCTCAATTAACCAGTTTTAGAAAAACTAGCGTAACTTTCACATTACTCTTCATAACTTGATGAAATTTGGCATGGAGTACTAAAAGAAACCCCTATACACTCTCCATATGTTTTATATCCATAGGTTTACCTATACATATCATACCTATCTTATTTTCATCAACCTACACTCTCAATCCTCAAGGCCAACTTTGATGAACTTTTGAAATTTTCCTCAAGGGATCTAAAATACACCTTACCGTTGCTCATACATTCCAGAGAAAACATTATTAGGCTCCTCCCATGCTCACATGATCTTTTCATGACCTGTACCAACCTTTCACACCTCATCAGGCTCTAGAAACGGACCTAAATGAGTCGCCAATTAAGACTTCCACAAAATGACCTGACACTTACTATAAGAGATCTTGACCATGCTAACATCATCATATCTGACCTAAAAAACATCTCATCCAATAATACCAACCATTTCCATGCTTCCAATGGACTCTTGCCTCATAGACCAATCTTGTAGAACACTAAAACCATCTTGAACTCTCTCTATGATCTTCAATCATCATTAAAAGGCACTATCAATTAACCTTAATGTCCCTTACAGAGCCTCACTTCACCATTCAATCCTTTTCCATCAATGCCACTTGACATCAATGAAAAAACCAATGACCAGGGTTCAACAGTCTCTGCCTTTGATCATTCTCTCTCTAGCACCATGTTAACACCGATGAGTAAGGCATGGAGTAGGTTATGTATCACATCATTCGCACTCTTCACAATTATGAAGCTTGCTACACCAGATCTGAAAATTTGTGTTGTGCTCTCTACCTCTAAGATTCACCATTATATTCTTAATCACAAAACTTTCATCATCACTAGTTTTCATCTTCTCAAGACCATGCATTTTAAGTCATATCCTAGTGATTACATCACTCTGGCTCATGCTCATGATAGATTTTAACCTAAAGTTCATCTCACATAAATATATCAAGGGTAAAGATATCGCAGATCAATTAGTTGATGCCCCTCTTCTTGATAATCATCTTCCTCGTGAGAAATTTCTAGAAGAATCTATCAATAACTTTGAACATGAATATTCTCCTCTCAAAATGAATCTCTTCTTTGATGGATCTAAGTGTAGAAAAGTGGGAGGTGTTGATGTCATTATCATTCCTCCTTGGGACACTCCCTTCCCCGCTTATAAACTCAATTTCAAATACAAAAACAATATGTTCGAGTATGAATCTCTCATCTTAGGCCTTCAAACTATTATCTTACTTGGCATCCAAATCCTTAACATCTATGGGGATTCTCATCTCATCATTAATCAAGTCAAAGGCATCTATCAATGTAAAAATGAGATCCTTCAAAAGTATAAGGACATTGTCAACTTCCTTCTTGAAGCATTTAATTTCTACACTCTTCAAACCATCCCTCGTTCATCCAACCACTTTGTAGACACTATGGCTTATCTCACCTCTCTCATCCCTTGGTCTATGGAATATTATAAACTCTCTGTCATCATTCATCGCATTGACCATCCAAATCATCTTACCAAGCTTCTGGTGTTGACCTTATCAAATCTATTCCTCGTGATCTTTAGTATTCTCAAATCTTTGACTATCTTTCTCAATCCATCATTCCCTCCAACCTATCTAAAAATTATATGAGTTTTTTTATTTAATGTGCTAACTGCTATGTCATCCTTGGTGGCATCCTCTATAAGCAAGGATTCGATGGAATCTTGCTTCGCTTCCTTAAATCTCATGAATCTACTTGTGTTATCCAAAAATTTCACGATGGTATCTTTGGTGGCCATTTTAGTGTTTTTTTGTCTCTAAGTGTGTCCTTCACATGGTAGATTACTTGGCCTTCTCACAATTAATATTTTTATGAATACATTAAGAAATGCTTCAAATTTTAGTAGCATTCTAATCTCATCTATATTCTTATTCAGGCCACAGTAGTTGGCTCAAGACCCTTGGCCTTTTTCATAAAATGGACTCGACCTCATTGGCCTCATCAATCCATGTTATTCTTAATTTCATCATTATATTACCAATGATACTAATTACTCCACCAAATGTGTGGAAGAAATTCCACTTGGCATCAACCAAAGCTATTCAAATCACTAATTTCATCTATCAACATATATTTTTTTGTTTTTGCGTTCCTTAAAAATCATCACGAGCATGCAAAGTCCTTCAAAATAAATACCTCAAGAAGATTTTTGATTCATTCAACATTAATCTTATCTTCTCGTCACTATATTATCCTCAAGATAATGTCCAAGCTGAATCCACTAACAAAAATCTTCGCAACATTCTTTCCAAGACTAGTGATAAATCTGGTCATAATTAGCATCTTCATGTTCCCTTCACTCTTTGGACTTATCATACTAATATCTGCACATCTACAGTACTACCCCTTTCTCTCTTATCTACGGTTATGAGGTAATTCTCCCTCTTGAATTCCAAATCCCATCTTTTCACATTTCTCTTCGCAACTTCATCTCTGATGAATATTATCGCCAAGAGTGTCTAGCGCAGCTTGAGTTGTTAAATGAATATCACCTTCTCACTGTTGAACATCATCATGTCTATCAAGAGCACATTAAACATGCTTATCATAAACATCTCAAGGAGTTTGACTTTAACATCGGTGACCTTGTCCTTAAATAATATCACAATTTCACTACTCTAGAAAGGAGCCAACACGGAAATTTTTCTCCCAACTAGATTAGACCCTATATTATCACACATAATTACGGGTCTTAAGCATATCATTTGGCTTCCTAGAAGGTAAACTGGAAACATAACCTCTTAATGTATTTCACTTATGGCCATTCTATTATTAAGATACATACCATCATGAACTTATTCATCCTGATGGTCATCCATCCATCATTAGTCTCTTCCATATTTCATCATAATGATTTAGAATTATGTGTTTTTCCATCACCTTCCTCTTTGTAACCTTAAATATGGGCACTAGGACTCTTCTCATGGCATATTCCTTATTGGTAGGTTATTCCTTCTTGGTGATAACTTTGTAATCATTACATTCATCTCCTTCTTATCTACCTATTGAAACCACGCTAAGGGTCCATAGGTGTCGCTTATACATTCTTCATCCCCTCCTAAGTGGTCTACCTAGATATCCCTATCTCTTTCATAAAAGTTAAAAATCCCAAATTATCATCTAAAAATCTATCATATCTAAAAACAGAGTGCTCCCTCAAAGGACAAGTGTTCATAAAAGTAAAAATATCCAAAAGTATAGACTAATCTCTCAAATGATAGCTATCGTGTATATCTTATCCTTACATCTATAAAATCCAAAATCTAAAAAAACATAAAAGAAAAATGTATACCACTCCCTCAAAGGATGGCTACCATCTCATATCATGGCAGTGAAGGCTTCCCACATTGATCATCCTTCACAAATTAGAATCACCCACCCTTAAGGAAGGCCATGTCAAGCTCCACTCCAACAAGCCCAAAACTGAATTCACTAACTCGTCCCCCATAACGACAAATATAATAGTACATATAATGTAATTTTCATCCAAGCCTCTTTCGCATACACATCCCATGTTGATCCTCCACAAATATTTCCTCAATAAACCCCTAACTATAATCCCTTAAAAATATTATAGTGCCATCTTTGATAAACTCATGGTTGCCCGCTTCATCTAGCTCCCTCCCATCTACCCCATTAATGATTCACATCCCAAACCCACATGGTACCATAAAGACCATTATTGTAAACATCATAAATTTCATGGTCATGATATTGAAAAGTTTTTACCTTCAAATACTTATTACAATGGCTTATCAATTGTGGGAACCTTCAATTAGACAATCATAATGCTCCTCCTAACTAATTATTGGATGTCTTCAAGAATCCATTACCTAATCATCCACCAAATAACCAAGCTAATCCTCCCACATCTCAAACACCCGACGCCCATACAATAAATTCTTTAATTCAAGTTTCTACACCACTACCCTCATCTATTGTACCCACATCTATTACACTCACAATAATATATGCATCCCCACCCATATCCATATATATCATACCCATATCTACTACATCTACACCTCTGCGTCCACACCCATTATACCCACATCTATCATACCCTCCTCCATCTCCTTATCTATGCCTACATCTACCATCATAACAAGTGTGTCTTCACCCATATCTACATCTATTACATCCACATCTACAACGTCCACATCTACTATGTCCACATCTACTACACATATATCTATTATACCCACATTTACTATGCCCTCATACATTATATCCACCTCCATTACACTCATATCAGTTACATCTATATCTATCATACCTACATCTACTACAACTACATCCATACACCTACATCTTTTATATTTGTATCTACTTTTGTATCCACATCTACATCTATACCTATACTTACATCTACATCTTAATACATGGTCATATCTATATCAACAACCAAAATCCCACGTAATCTACAACCTCTTATCATCCCACCAATCATGTTATCTAAAACCATCTTCATCCTTAAACCCTACATCTACGACACACTCTACATATAAATCATCTAAACCCACCTCTAAATACAATCTCATAGTTTAAATCATTTTCATTCCCACCAAGGGTAAACCGTCATAGAAAAAATCTAAAAACCTTGGCACCCCTACCCAAAAATCTCATACTCATCCACACAAGAAATTCTAGCTTCCTCCGTTCAATCCCGTCGATCTAAGAAAAGCAACATCCAACCATTTATCTTAGGACCTCGCCCATCCATTTTGGGACCAGGCCCTTCTTCCAAATCCCCATCACTAATAAATCTAAATCAAAACCATCTATTTTTCCTTCTAATCCTAAATCGAATCCAAAACCCCTATCAAACTTTACTAGAGTAAGGCATCATTTTTTCACTCCTCTCCCAAATCCAATCAATCTATAATTTTAAAAAAAAACCCTCTTCAAAACCATGATTCCTTCATACATTGAAATCCATCATCACAAAGCATTCAAGTATTTGCAATCACCCTTCCCCTATCAAGTCCTTATATTCATGTGGGTAAAAACCCATTTCGTTTATCATCATACCTAAACATGACATAGAGAAGCTGTAAGTATATTGAAACCCTCATCAACAACCTCATAGAAGAAGATGATCTTCTCATCAAATAATACCACCCTCTTCCATCCACCAATTCATCCAAATCCAAACACAATCCCCTAATCGAATCTACAAATTCTAATAACTCTAAATTTGGTTCTCCACACAAACCCTTTGTTGTCACCCCTTCACCAAACATTACCTCTTCCAAATAAGGTCCCCCTCTTTTCATAAATATTTTTATATCACCACCGATCTCTCCCTCATGATCCCCAACCATCTACCCAACCTAAACCAAAATTTATCTTCATCACTCTTTTAGTCTTTTCTACCACCCCTAATAGTTATGCACACCGGCACTTCATCAAGAAAATTCTGGAAGTGCACCCAAAGCATGCACGCGCCACCAAGTCCCTCATTTTATTTACTTATCAAGATGTTAGCATGAATTTTTATATTCATAACCATTCACTCAAGATGATACATCATAGCATAAAGAGATGACAACACATATAATAAGGAAATCATCCATGCAAGATAAGAAGATATGAATACCAATTAAACCATGTCATCCATAATTATTTTGACAAACCATAAGAAATTATCCATTACTAAAATATCTCATTACATAATAGATAAGATGATTACAATGTTACCCAATAAATCCATGTGTTGGACCATGTGCACACTCCTACAGACTTCATGACATAGTTCCAACAAAAATTGTAGGTCACATACCTTCTCTCGAGCTATAACTAGAACTAGTTCATAATAGAAATGCACCACCTATAAATGAGGGTGGGGAATTTCCCTTCACCCCTACATGTACCCTTCTTAAAAATAGGAAAGCATAGAATAGCTTTCATTTTTTAACATCTCATGCTAATAATAGACTAAGCTAAATTAACAATATGCTTTAATCCTATTATTAGACCTCTTCTATGTGTGATCTTTATCTCTTCCTTTCTTGTGTTTTTCTAGTTATAGATCCTTTGTGTGTGTCCCAATCCATCATGATTTTATCTATTTTTAAACATTTCTTTGATTCCATTCCAACTTTGATTTGCTATTTTTATCCCTCTTGGAAAATTGGTTAAGTCGGTGATCATCTGTAGCCTTGCGCCTGGACTCAACTTACTATTATGTGTGCCTCTAATGCACTACCCTATTTTCTTGTGTGTGTACCCTTACATGTGAGCCTCTATTCTCTATTGGAACTTAGTCAATTTTCTCTTCCTAACATTACCCTATACTAGGGATATTGTCCATCCTTGGAAATGTCTACGAATAATGCTTTTCAAGAATGGAAGAATAAATAATTTGAAAGATCAAAGAATAATGAGTGCACTTAATTTTATTCTTGGAGTCATTGGAGTAGTTATGGGAACTCTGTCTTCATCATATTCTCCACTCTTCCCACCCCTACTGCAAGTTCCTTAGTAGTTGCATCGGAACCAATTTGGAAATGTCGGCACTTGCTCGGGGTAATTTCTTCACCCTTTTGCTTTAACTCCCTGACAACTCCGAAAGGCCTAATGCCATCCCCTCCAAGGAATTCATTTTTACTACAACCAAAGATATGATTTCCTTAAGCATTGTCTCAAAATTATCTCTTACAATCTTCAACAAATCTCTCATTCACGCCACTTTTACCATGATCTCTTCTCGCTTTGGCCTTACTATCTTTCTTGGCATCCTATGCTTTCTTAAGCTCATCCTCCCCTTGGGCGGTGTGTTATTTGAGGATATGATCAAGGTATTAGTAGTTCTTAAATGTGCATCCTACATTCTTCATCATTGCATCCTTGATCATCATGCCCAACACCTTGTACTTCAACTATTTTGTGCGCTACCACCTCTTTATTACTCTCTTTCTCTACAACCAACTCTTCTTTTATTGACCCTTGCACATAATTATTCCCATGCAATATAATAAATACTAAATCTTCTAATTAGTGCATATAATATGGATATTCATCCTTAGCATTCTCTATTAGGTCCAGGCGCCTGCTGTTTGTGATTGCATTTACGATATGGGTAGCTTTATTCAAGGAATATTTTGTTCACTTTTCTGCCTTCCCCAATTCCTCTGTGAGTCATTAAACCTCCTCTTATTTATCCTTCTTATCCTCCAAAAAGACTTTGATAGTGGCCCCATTGTTCATATTTCTACATGCTAACTCCACTACCATCTTATTCAAAGCATTGTTGGCCTACTCATCAGCCATATCCATGGGTTTTATAGTTGTGAGGATTGTACTTGGTACTTTCTTCATTTTGAACCTACCATATGCTTTGTTGTTAATTTCAAACTCATTCTCCTCCATGTGATTATACATACTCCATGAAATCATTTTATTCGTGTGCATTTTTCTCCTTCTAGATCAATTACCTCCTATCCATAGTGGTTTGTATTATGTATTGTGTTATGGAATCTTACTCGTAACACCTTTGTATGATCATCTATATAATTTTTTTGGGGTTTCTACAAAACTTCCTCCTTCCTTCACTACACTTACCTTTTAGTGCCTTATTTTCAATACTTGGATGTGTTCTACTTCCACCTTCACCTTTAGATCATGTGTCTTCTCTAGATGGTTCGCCATTTCCTTATTTTCCTCTTCTTCCCCTAAACCTTTTTCACATGGGTTGTGTACCTCTATGTCATGTTGTACAGGTTTTATCCTTAACCTCTTCCTCATCACGGAAAATATTCCCATAATGCATGACCTTTTCTACATACTTATGCTCATGAATTTTATTATTGGTCACCAACTTTCACTTTCTTTGCTTAGGATGACTTGTCTTCTTCTTTGGGATCAGCTTGGTTGAAGTAACCTTGGGAGACTTCTTTTTGCCTCATAAGCTCCTACGTCACTTATTTTTCCCTTATGCCCTCTTCATAACTTTCTCATGTGATTGTGTTTGAGTATGAATTCATCCTCTTCTTCTTCTTCCTCCTCCTCCTCATATTTCTCCTTTCATTCTTATTCTTCTTGTCTAGGGGGGGTCCTTGTGTGTTCTTTTGGTTCCCAAAATCTATTTTCGCTTAGGTAGCTTCAAAAGGCTAAGGTCTCTAGTATCTAGATACTTCCCATTCTTCATCTTTGGCCTTAAGTATATATACTTGCATTTATTCATTCCCACTACTGAGTCATGGGAGTGATATCCATGTTATCAAACTCCATCAACTCCACATAAGCTAACTTTGAAGGATATAAATACATGGTTCATAGTGTGTGGAAGTCAACATCTACCCTATTTGCATCAAAAATCAACTTTCATGCATCCAAATTTCTATTCACTGATGCCTAGAAGTACTTCGCAGTGAAAGCGTAAGGTAGTTTACACCATTGAATTTTTTTTCCAGTGATCATATAGAACCTCCCCAAGTAAAAATGTTGGTGAGCTATGTAAACTCTTCCTTGTTGTCCAAAATCGATATCATCCCCATTGGTATGTACCACTCATTCATTTATACCACTTGTCCACCCGGAGCTTATACGCATTAGTGATGCCTCCATCACATGTGTGCTATGTGAACCTCTCTGCAGGGGACTTGTTCTCTATAGGATATTTCCAAACCTTATCATGAGGCCCATCTCCTACAACTATCTCCCAAAAGATGATTAAGAGCAAGATATCTCTTAGAGCTATCTTTTCACCTTTTATTACCTACACATGTTCCTCTTCAATGATTCCTTCGATGATTTATTGTGCAATATTGTAGTATTTCTTATGCACCATTTTGTAAGTAATATGTAGCCACTTCTTATTTACCTATGACCACCTCTCTGATACACCTAGCTTGTAGTTGACAAGGCACGTGTTAACTCTTATCCTTGGGTCACTACTACCGCAACGTACATTATGTGGCCTCCCCGTTGGTATTTAAGCATAGTGGCAAAGTGGCCTCTACTCCTATATCATCTTACAAAATTTGATTTATCTCAAATCATGAACTACACAACCATGTGACTCTTCCAATCAATTACGCAATGATGTGCATTCTTCTCCCTGTAAAATAATAATAGTTCTCATGAATGCACGACATAAACCATTGGTATAACTACTCGGGATTTCCAAAGTAGGGTAAATAATATAATTAAAGAAATCATGCGCTCTCCAAGTCCTTTATTACCATGTCATCATAAACCAACTACCCTTCTGCATTACTCTTATCCATTTTCTTCATCACCTCCTGTTTATTTCAACATCATGTGCCTCTCGAGTGATGCTTGTAGTTGCTTAATATTGCACTTAGTCAAGTGTGACTCCCACGTCTGCCCTACAATCACCTTACTAGGTTATTGCATTTATGAAAACCACTCCTCTAGCACATCCACCACTTCGGCTTCTTATTCTTTCCATTTCTCTTTCCCTTGGGAGATTTTGTAGATGTTTTCTTTGGTTCCATTGTTATCTTTCTCATCTTATTTCAAACTTCAAAATTTAAATTTTTTTAGGGAATACGTTCCCTAAATGTCTAGTTAAATTTTACAAGAGATGTGTGCCATAAGTTCTGAAAACATTACTCAATCTCCTATGTCTTTTCACCGGGTTTTCAATTCATCAACCATCCTTCACCCTTGCTCCTGCACCAGCCAATTATGTACCCTACTTCTACAGCTTGTGTTCTGCAATTTCCCTTCAAACCCTATCTCTACAAATCTTGGACCCTTAAACCTCAACCTTTCATATTTTCACACTCCCACGCCTTTTTCCATGCTCTCACTTCCACTAAAAGAGCTCCTATGTCAAGCCATATGCATCTTGCTCTAGTTCATCTCAATTATTCTCCACATAAGCTCTTCATACTCTACAAATGTAATTTACACTTTATCGCTCTTTCAATCACTTGAGCTCTTCAATCTAAAAGGTAAGAATGAAGTCTCATGTGCTCCTTTTATAGATTTTTAAATTTTTATTTCATAAATTTCTCCTCACCTACCATTAATTTAAAGCATTAAATGTTTTCTTTTTTTTTTCCACACTTTCCCCTTGTTTCTTCTACGTGCACCAGTCGTAACCTTATGGTGTGCCACTACTTTCTAGGCTATAGACATCCTTACGCACATCTTCCTACACTGTAACCCATCTTCCTCTCTATTATACACTAATTATTTTAACCTTTTTTACCTCCCTCACAATTTACTTGCCACGACCCTTTTCTCTTTTGGTTTCCCAATCTAATAAATTCCTTTCAAACACCCTCATTCCTAAACACCTATAACACGTTCTCTTTTCTTTCACACATACCCAGTTTTTATCCATCAAGCACCCTTATTTAAAGATTGTCGTGTACAATCACACACACTTATTCACCCCACACTAAAAGTATGTGCAGTCCTCTACGCATTAACTCAATAAGTAGTAGTCAGCTCTTGTGTGCGAATTTGCTTATTATAATAAAACAAACAAAGTAAAAACATGAAAGTAAAATCTAATCTAAGTGGCAATTTTGCCTTATTAAAACAAAAAGAAGTTTATTTATAGTAGGGCTTCATATTACTCCCATTGATGTAATAGGGCAACATGGTGTCATCTAGGGCTTGTAATTAACAAGCACTTGAGTATGGTATCTTGGTCATTATAAATGTTTCCAAATAATGGACCTTCAACTTCCCCGTGTGGTGTGAAAACTTGGAGTCATACAAAAGTACCATCTTTCAAACTGTAAAATATTTTTTCTTGATGTTCCTATCATACCAAGCCTTTTAACATTCCTTTTTTCTACTCTAGCTCTAACTAGCACAATGGCATGCCACTTATCCAATTGAATGAATCTTGCTCATCATCTAATCCTCATGCACACACACATATGTAAGGATGGTAACATAAATTCCATAGGTAATACAACCTCCATGCTAAAAACCAACTGAAAAGGTGTGGCCTTATTAAACTATTTATTTGGTATTCTATATGCCTAAAGAACAAATGATACCTTGTCATACTAATCTTTTCTTACAACATCATATATTTTGGTTAACATATGTCTCAAGATATTTTTGAAAGCTTCATCAGTTCCATTATCCTAAGGGTGATAAGGGGTAGTCTTATGGTGTGCCACCATAAACTCTGCCAATAAAATTATAATGGTCTCATTCAAGAAATGAGTTCCTCTATCATTGGTTAGGCTCAATGGAAATCCATACCTACTGATAATATTTTCCCAAAGTAACTATGTTATCATTGTTGTTGTGTAATATTTTATAGGCACAACCTCTACCCAATGTCAAGAAATTAGTGCATGTGATGATGTAGCACGTTTATGTCCTACATGTGGGTGGTGTAATAGGTCCTACAAAATCAATTTCCTATTTTTCAAAAGGTTTCATACTTTATATTAGTCAAAATGACATCTCATCTATATTCCCAAGTTTTGGAATTCTCTAGAAGTGATCACATGCTTTGAAAAAATCCTTAGTATCCTTGTATAATGTCTCCCACCATAAACTAGCTAAAAGGATCTTGTGTTTGGCCGCTTTCCATGCATAGTGTCCACATGTGATGCCTCCATGTGCTTCCTCCATAATGGCTTCACGCTCATGCTCCAAAACACATTTGCGCAAGACCTCATCTCTACCCATTTTATACAAGTCCCCTCCAATAAGTTGATAAGGCACAACATGAATAGCAATATGTTTCTTTTACAATTTCTTCATTCCTCTCGTGTAAGTCTAGTGTACAAATATACTACTATTTCATCCAAATCTACGGGCTCGCAGCTTAATCGAACAACTATACACCCGACATAGTATCCTCAATGCTCTATGTGTCCTCTCTAGAATTGATCCTTGACAAGTGATCAGGTCCCAAATTTTTCTTGCTGGATTTACTACGACTGTGAAATAAAATTCCTAGAAAAGGAGTATCCACTAGTAGATGCACCCTTACAAAACAAGTTTGTTAACCAAGTACTTCAATTTCATATGATTTTTATAAAAGATAAATGGTGTGGCCAATAACTATTGTTGAAACTTGTAAATCACATAGATCATGGATAATTCCTCATGCTCTGTTGTTGTATAGTTCTGATCTTCCCGTGTTAACTTCCTAATTGAAAATCATATGGGATGGTCCACATTTCCCTCTCATGTTTGTGTCAAGAAAGCACCAATTTCCATACCATAAGTATCAACATGTACATGGAAAGGTTTGTTCCATGAAGGGAATCATAACATCGGTGTAATGGTAAGCTTCTCCTTTAATGTTTCAAATGCCTGTTGTTGCACATCACCCCAATAAAATTTCATTTAGCCTTGATCAATTCTTCCAAGGGCATAACAATCTTTGCATATCCTTTGATAAACTTCCTGTAATATCCATTATTCCCTAAGAAATGACTTAATTCACTTTAATTGGTAGGTTCTTCCAGCTCCAATATCATTACAATCTTAGATGGATCTACTAATAATTTGTCTTTACAAATAATGTGCCCAAGCAGAGTGCCAAAGCGGGAGGAAAAGATACATTTCTTAATTTTTAGGGAGATTCTAAGCTTCCCCATCATCTATGAAACATCACTCTCAAATTATCATAATGATCCTTTACTAACCCATAAATGGTCTAATAATCCATATATACCTACAAAAACTTATGAATAAAATCATGAAAGGCACGGAAAACGATGCACGAGAACATTGTGGGCACATTCTTTAACCCAAATTATATGACAAGATATGCAAAACTTCTCCATTCATGGAGAAATTGGTCTTCTATTGATCCTCATGTGTAATGTGTACAGTGGTGCTACCCTAAAATCCATCAATAAAAGAAAAATTTTGTGCCTTACAACTCCTTCAAGGATTTCCTCCGTAAACGGTGTAGGGAAAGGATCTATAACACATGAAGCATTGAGTTCCATGTATTTAGCACAGATCTTGATCCATTCGTTTCTTCTTGATGTTGATCACAATGGGACTAACCCACTCAAATTCTTTAATTGGTTTAATGATCCCTCATTTAAGATTTTTTTAATCTCTTCTTTGACCTTCACGCATAGGTTCAAGTTCATCCTATAAGGCCTCTTCCAAACTTGACACGTGCCTTATTTCATCTTAATCTTCATCTCTCCTAATGAAGGATGTATGCCCTTCAACTCATGATAACCCCTTGAAACAAATCCTAGAAGTTGTGCAATAGTTCAATGATCTTTGCAACCTCTAGTGTGTTCTTAGGGTCATGCACTATACGTACATAAATCTTGTTAATATCCTCTTCACTCACAAGATCTATGTAAATTTACAACCTTCACATCATCTAGGGGTATGACAATGTGCTCCTCCTTGTTCTCAAAATTGATATATATTTTTTTGAAGCGTAAGTCACCATTGTTTGCATAGCACCAAGGAAGTCCAAGAAGTGTTGGGAATTTGATTACCTCAATAAGCTCCAATAATTTAAAATCACCTATAAATTTAGATCCTTGAATAGTTATTAAAGCATCCTTCAACATCCAAATAGGCATAGCCCTTGTTTTATTTTTCATATAAAGCACATTAGAATACGACTACGATTATGGTCTCCCCATTTGGTTCCGGAATCCAAATTTATAACATTGATCTATGCACCTGTGTCAATTAGAATATTACTCACCAACCAATCATCAATCACTGCATCCAATATTATTTCCTTGTCATACTCATGGTTCTGTGGTATTAAAATATCATGTAGGATATGGCGCTTGCACTTAACCCCTATGTGTGTTATCTTCTCGCACAACCATTCTCCTAACAATGGGATGATGTTCTCTTATAGCAACATCCTATTTACTTCCTTCATATCATCTACATACTTACTCGAGAAGCTCAATTTCCTTAGTGTGTTCCCTCTCACAATCCTATTCCTTCGGTATTGAATCTCACCTTGTAAATATTTGGTTACTCCTATGGTCTCTTGGTAGACTTCCTTCGATGAGCCACATCTAGGTGCTTAATATGCATAATCTCCTCCCTCCTAATGAGAGGTTTTGCAAAATCTTCTCCTCTTTCTCTTTTTCGAGAGTTGTTGTTTATACATGGGTACCTTATCAGGCTTAGTATCTAGGCCCCATTGACACATCTTTCTTAGTTTTCTAGGGGATTTCTCTTTCAGTTATAACTTTCCATGACCTCTACCTCAACTTTAATGAAGGCGGGGTGTTGGTGTATATGACTTGTTTCATCGTCATTCGATGACTTTTCCACCATAGATGGTTAGTCATCTCACTTAGTGAGAATAGGTCATAGTGGAATAGGTCAATAGGGTTAGTTAGGGTTGTGTACACATGTCATGCATAGGAGTTACACATCACTCCTATATGTACCTCTCTTTTTTATCTATGATTATGCCAGATACACCATTGTCTTTCTATACTTGATTCTCATTTTTGATTCGATATCTTTCTTACTACATGGAGCATTTGCAAAACCATTGAAGTGTAGCCTTCCTCAATGTGTATGGGTTTCCATAATCATTTTCATAGAACAATCTGATATAGTATCAGAGTTATTGTTTGGTAAACATGCACTCGATTAATTTGGTCTCTATTACTTCATTTTCCAATTTTGTGCTTCCTGTAAGTTTTTAATTCTTTTAGAATCTTATTAATAGGTTTAACCATCTAGTTTTTGAGTTTGTGTGGGTTTTTGTTTTACATGGTCTAGCTAGTTGCATCCAATTTTGGCAAAACCGCTAAATCTAAAGTTACATCTCTGGTTTTATCGAAATTTTTAAATGCAAGTGAATTTTTTTTGTAAATTTGGTTTTCTAAGTTTGTCTAGGCCTCCCTTCCGACGGTTTTGCATTTCTATTACATTTTATTTTCTTTCCTTTGCTTGCTTTTTACTTTCAAAACTGTTCATATTGTCCACTTGGGTGATTTGGTTGAACTTGTGTTTGCGTTGTGCTCTTGCCCAATGAGTTGTCTCTATTTTGTTTTGCATTAATTTCTTTGCTAGAAGGGTTTTAAATTTTCTTGTGAGCTTTGTTTAACATTTCCCTTGTATTTGGTCATTTGCATGCATGTGGGATGTATGGATTTTTCTTGGTTGAGCCATTTTTTTGGTCATTTTTACATTTAGCTAATTATGTTCATGGGTTTTGTGCATCAATGTATTACTCGTGTTTGTTGAGTCTCACCTTGCAAGTGGATTCCCTATCTCTATCTAAATTCCTTGCACTTACATTCGAACATTCCATGTTTTATTTGTGCGGGATTAGTCATGAATCTATTATCCCCTGTGTTATATCCTAGTCCACTTGAATCATGGTTATTCCTTCTATTGTTACTGCTTTCCTTCCCCTTGGCCATGTTTTTTTCTCATGGCATGGTTTGACGCATTCTTACAGTGCATATTTCTCTTGAGCCATTTGAAATTAACCCATCCACTTATCACAATGCCCATTGTGTGTGTGAATTCCTTTCTCATCTTGGGTCTCTTGGCCCACTTCCCTCTATTCGAGTGAGTCGTCGATTGTTATCTTCTATTTTTGATCTTTGATCATGTACTCCATCTTTTTTAAAACCTAGGTATTCCCCACTTTTTTAATCACAATGTGAATTTTTTTTATATGCAGTCATGGTTTAAATTGAATGGTCATGTTTAATATACGTGGGTCTTCAATCTTTTAAAAGTGGGGTGTTTATTTTTTTAAATGAAAAGAGGGGTATGTGTTTAAGAGGGGAGTTATTTTTTAAAAAGAGGTTCGTGTTATCCCAAATTCACCCCCGAGAAAATTTGGTCAAGAAAACTCCTGCACATAAGGAAATTATGAAGGAAACGACTCAAACCCATGAGCTCGAGTTCCAGAACTAGGAAAAGTGAAAACAGAGGCCCAAGAAAGTCAAATTCAACCCTACACAAGAAGAAATAGAAGAAACAGTTCTTCTGAACATTTCCATATCTTAAATCTATTTAAAGGGTCAAGGGAGGACTCAACAATGGAATTTCAGGGTCAAAGAAGAAGGGGCAGTGCCGTAGAGAAACCGAGTAAAAAGGGGAAGACCAAACGAGCGCCAGACTAATGCTTGTCCTAGAGGAAAATGGGGCGTCGGGGAAAATTTGATTCTTTGCCCCTTGTTATCACAAAAGGGTAAAAGTTGCAAAATGACCCACAACTCTGTCGAGGAAAAAGTCAGCGTTAAAACCCGAGTCAAAGCCAAGGTGAGGAGTCGGGGGAAAAGTGAAAATTTTCCTTTCGTTCAAAGGGAAAAAGATAAATTGTGAACCCGAAAGACTGATTTTTTGTTCTAATCCAGTTGCCACGTGTCCCAAACCAAAAGGGGGGCCCATTTTTCAATCTATTTTCCACGCCCATTCATACGAACCTGATAAAAACTTCAAAGGGGAATTTCATTCGACTCGGGGCTTGAAATATTGTAGATCGACACCATTAGAAAGATATCACCTCACCCACACCATGGAGGTCTCGAGACTTTATTTTTGAGGATATTAGGGGAAAGAAATGGAGGAAACGTCTTGGGAATTCAATGCGGGATCCATCTATCTCAACAACCGGATAATATTTGATATGTTTCCTCTATTTCCTCTTCTTTCAAGGTGCCAAATCAAGGAATCATGTAGTAAAGACAGATTTGGGGCATATTTTATCATAAGCATTAACAACAGTGGTTGAGTTTCAACCCACTTCTCTTGTTTCCCTCTCTCTTTCTTCTCTCTAATCAAATATATGAATACAGGGGTAGGATTCATTGTAAAGGGTTGTTCATTCTTCTTCTCTACCCCCTCTCTCTTTCTTCTCCAAGGTCGAATGTGGAGTTTAAGCCTCCTCCCTTGGCTTTGTAATGGCATTTTCCTACCTCTTTCCCGTTAATGGTGTACTATGTGAACTCCTGGAGCAATAAAATATGTTTCGTGATGTGTTTTGTCCATCCTTTGCTCATTTTGTTGTCTCTTCTCACCTCTCACCATTACAGGGTATATTGTGCATATCTCTGATGTCCATTGCAGGTTTTGGGAGCTGTGTTTAAGGGGTTTGAAATGGTGTTCTGTGTGAAATTTATCCTTGGTCTATGATGCATCTGTCCATCCTCTCCATTTCTCACCTCTCTCCATTTTAGGCAGTTGGGTTTGTGATCAGCAGTTCCCTTTTCTCGGTGCTATCACCTTTGTAGTGTAGGATTTCTTTATTTTTATGCTCTCTCTCTCCTGGTCCCTTGGAATTGTTAGATTAGGAGTAGATAGTCACATTTCCTTCCTTAGAAGTAGTTTAGTGCTAGGATTAGGAAGAGGAACCAACCTTCTCTGGAGGATCATTCCCATTTGCAAGTCCCACAACTTGGGGAATGATCCAATGTTATGCAAATCACACCAAATGACCCTACCTTAGAAAATCAGATCCATAACTCATTTGGGGGTGCTGTGATTTCACACTAACAGTTTTGGCACACTGGTGGGACAGGTTTGAAGCACCTTACCACTTCACTTCATCAGGTTTTATGTGCTCTTGGTGAAGATTTCAGCCTTTGGAGGCACTTTCAAGCACATCTGGCTGACTCCATCTAGTCAAAAACCAATTCTCTAAGTTACAGACATTTTCCATCCATTTTCTTCTTCCATCTCTTTCATTTTCTCCCATTCCATGAGGTTGTGTAATCATGACTTCATTCCCTTCATGGAACTCACACTTACAGCAATGCAATCCACCTCCAATGCATTTCCCAACTCCTCCAAATCAGCATTATGATCAGATCCAGGACCATTATGCTTACCCATATGAGTAGTGTCAAAGTCAGTTTAGCCGTGGAGCTTATCAAGACTAAGGGGTTACATACAATGGTGAAAACTATGTGGAGAATGTTGGTTTATTAGAGAAAATTCAAAAAATGGAGGCTGACATGGTTCAGTCAAGGGGCATAGCACGAATGAAGGCATTCAAAATTGGTTGCAGGGCACCTTGTCCATGGGAAGGCCCTTTTCTAAGACATTACATCCTTCAAGAGAAGCTTGACTTTATGGTTGAAATGTTGCCCTAACTTACACAATGGACTGAGGAGATTGGGGCTTGTGAGTTGGAGTCAAGACAACCTTGTCAAAGGGTAAGTCCAACATCTCATAGCTTTTCTTTGTCTCTTTCTCAAGTGGCACCATCTCAACCCAAGCTCCAATTTCCAAGCTTCTCACTTACTACCCCAAGTGTTGATTTCATTTCTCCATCTCCTACTCTTCCACCTCATCTCAATTCTTCTCTCCTTTTCCCTTCCAAATAGTATCCCCTCTAAACAAACAAGAAGTTGCACCTCCCATCCCACCACAAAAATTGCAAATATGGTTGAACCCCAACTGCCACTCCTCTTGCTTTCCCAAGTCCATGTCGGGAGGAGACTCAAGAATCTAATCAAGAATAACAACAAAGAGAGAGCGCAACAAAAATAAATGATAGACAATATGAAGAGTTGGGCTACCAAATTTGGGTTTACAAAGATCCTCTTAATGGTCAAGCTAATATAGGAGGTCAAGATTGAAGAACCAAGTGGTGGATGAAGCCCGGTTGTAGCAGAAGAAGTGCAAGAACAAGAGCGGGAACAATCAGTCCCAAGCCCCATTGAAGAGTATCGGTTGGGAGAAATCAAATCAGTGTTAAGGCCACTCAATGAAGAAGGCATCATTGAAGATTTTTTTCTTTCATTTCAAGAACATTATTTGATTGATGAACCCATGATGGAGGAGGACCATACAATTTCGGGGCTCTAAGTTTGGATTAGTATACGGGGAACCTTTAGTTCTTCCTCCCATTTCATCCCCTTCAATCTCGATGTTGAAGAAGAGTTTGATCTTTCAAACTTCATGTTTGAGGAAGAGAGAAACCATGGTGAGCAAGTTGTAGATCAAGAGGACACCATAAAGGAGGTATAACACTTGCAATAGAACAAGGAGGTAGACTGTTTGTCAGAATTGAGAGATTTCTTTGATGAATAGGAGCCAATGGAGATTACATCATTCACTCCTCCATCCATATTCCATGCACATGAACCTGCTAACATGAAGGAGAATATTCAAGTGCAAAAACCTGCATCTCACAATGGCCCTCTAGAACCAAGGTTGGAAGATCTTGATCTTCCATGTTCTTCAAAGGAGGAGGAAGAGAAAAGGCAGGAGGATGTCATCATCTACTTCACACCATCCAATTAAGAAGGTCCACAAGTAGAATCTATTTTTGGAGTTGAAATTTAGAGAAATGGGCACATCTAAAGGATCGACCAGTGCCCAATCAAGTACTTGGCTTCATTGGAGCCAAAGGAGAAACCAAAACTAGTCATGCCTACTTCAGGGCATGAGGATGAGCTATAAAGCACCAAGGATCAGCTGTCATACCTCTTCAATCCAAATGCAGAGCAACTAAAAGAGGTATTTGTTTTGTCTTCAGTTGATACTTTGGTGATTTGGGTGGAAGATCATCTTGTAGTTAGTTTTTCACTCATCCAACCAGCCATGTTCAATGCCAAATCAGTTGCATGGCTATCATTTTTGAGGAAGAAAAGCTATTTCTCCTCGCCATTACAGGTTTTGTTTAAGTTCCCTTTTCTCTTGGTTAGAGTAGAGTAGGTAAGTTTTTTTCAACAAAATAAGTGCTTTTGCACACTCTGCATATCCCACTTGGGGTATGTATGATTTTTAGTTTGTACATAATTTTTGGTGTTGTTGTTTTGCTCTTGCACAGTACATTTTAGTTGGATTTTGGTGAATTTCAAATCCAAGTTTAGTGGGTTTCAAAGTCTCGGAGGTCGGATCTTCAAAAGTTCAAATCAGTTTCATATTTATCAGGTAGACTCCATGCCCAATGGATGCTTCAAAGCCACTAGTTTCTTCATCTAGCAGGGATGTCCCCGTGAGTTGCCAAATTGTTATCCCAAATTCATCCTCCGGGAAAATTTTGTCAAGACAACTCCTGCACATAAGGAAATTATGAAGGAAATGACTCATACCCACAAGCTCGAGTTTCAGAACTAGGCAAAGTAAAAACAAAGGCCCGAGAAAGTCAAATTTGACCCTGCACAAGAAGAAATAGAAGAAATGGTTCTTCTGAATGTTTCCATATCTTAAATCTATTTAAAGGGTCAAGGGAGGACTCAACAATGGAATTTCAAGGTCAGAGAAGAAGGGATAGTGCCACAAAGGAACCGACCAAAAAGGGGAAGACAAACGATTGCCTAACCGACACTTTTCCCGGAGGAAAGTGGGGCGTCGGGGAAAATTTGATTCTTTACCCCTTGTTATCACAAAAAGTGTAAAATTTGTAAAATGGATCGCAACTCCGTCGGGGATAAAGTCGGTGTTAGAACTCGAGTCAAAGCCAAGGCGGGGAGTCAGGGGGAAAAGTGAAAAATTTTCCTTTCGTCCAAAGGGAAAAAGATAAATTACGAACCCGCAAGACTGTTTTTTTGTTCTAATCCAACTACCATGTGTCCCAAACCAAAAGGGGGCCCAATTTTTCAAAAAAATTCCCTACCCATTTGTATGGACCTAATACAAACTTAGAAGGGGCATATCTTTCGACTCAAGGCTTGAAATATTGCAGATCTGACACCATTGGAAATATCTCGGCCTCACCCACGCCATGGAGGTCTAAGACTTTTTTTTTAGGAGGTTAAGTGAAGGAAATGGAGGAAACGTATTTGGGCCTTCAATGCAGGATCCATCTATCTCAACAACCAGATCAGATTTGATCTGTTTCCACTGTTTCCTCTTCTTTCAAGGTGCCGAATCAAGGAATCATGTAGTAAAGATAGATTTGGGGCATATTTTATCATAAGCATTAACAACAAATGTGGTTAGGTTTTAACCCACTTCTCCCACTTCTCTCTCTCTCTTTCTACTCTCTGATCAAATCTATAAATATAGGGGCAGGATTCATTGTAAATGGTTGTTCATTCTTCTTCCCTACCCCCTCTCTCTTTCTTCTCCAGGGTCAAATGTGGAGTTTAAGCCTCCTCCCTTGTCTTTGTAATGGAATTTTCTTGCCTCTTTCCCATTAATGGTGTACTATGTGAACTCCTGAGCAATAAAATATGTTTCGTGATGCGTTTTGTCCATCCTTTTCTCATTTTGTTGTCTCTTCTTGCCTCTCACCATTGCAAGGTATACTGTGCATATCTCTGATGTCCATTGCAGGTTTTGGGAGCTGTGTTTAAGGGGTTTGAAATGGTGTTCTATGTGAACTTTATCCTTGGTCTGTGATGCATCTGTCCATCCTCTCCATTTCTCACCTCTCTCTATTTCAGGCAGTTGGGTTTGTGATCAGCAATTCCCTTTTCTCGGTGCTATCACCTCTATAGTGTAGGATTTCTTTATTTTTATGCTCTCTCTCTCTTCCTGGTCCTTGGAATTGTTAGATTAGGAGTATATAGTCACATTTCCTTCCTTAGAAGTAGTTTAGTGCTAGGATTAGGAAGAGGAACCAGCCTTCTCTGGAGGATCATTCCCATTTGCAAGTCCCACAGCTTGGGGAATGATCCAATGTTATGCAAATCACACCAAATGACCCTGCCTTAGAAAAGAAGATCCATAACTCACTTGGGGGTGCTTTGACTTCGGACTAACAGCTTTGGTTTGTTAATGTGGGGGTGTCATTTAAGAGGTGGGTATTAAGATATTAAAATGGGAGGTCCTTTTTTTTTTTAAAATAGTATAAGGTCCGTGTGTTTAAAAAGGGGTTTACTTTATTTAAAGGGTACTTTATTATAATAGTTAGATCTTATAATCTCATTTATTTAATCTAAAGTAGTTTATTTTAATTAATCTCTCCTTAGGGGATTTAATCATTAAATTAGGAGGTAATTCTTTTTAGCTCTTAATTCATTAATGGTGGTTATTTTTATTAGCTCCTTTATTTTCATTGTTTATTAGTTTACATTTATTTTCGTTTTAATATTATTATCATTTTTTAAGTCTTTTTTTGCCTTTTTCGTTAAATTGGACTTATTGGCAAAACTAAAAGTATTTTTTTAAGTGTTATTGGATGATTTTTTCTACTAACCCTTTGTTGAGTGTATAGCTTCCCTCTTAGCATTTTTCCACCTTTTAGGAGTGTCTGTCATTGCATCTTGGAATCCTCTTAGACTCATTTTTGAGCCCATTTTCCACATTGTAATCACTCTTATTTTTTTACGGGTTAGTGAGTGTGTCCACCAAAACCTTACGGTAAGATAAACTCATTCCCTTCTTGCTTGCTTGTGTTCTTTTTAACTTATTTCGTTGTGCACGATTAAGCATATTGTGGTCTCCACACTTGTGCGATATTTCACTAATTACAAGCTGAGTGACCAACTGTCTCACATCACATGAATACTTTGGTGTAATCAACACACTACTTATAAAGTGCCACATTCAAAGGGGTTTTCATTTTGTGTGGTTATTTTTTTCTACTATTTTCCTTTCTCACCTTTATCAATTTATGGATCTTAATTTTGTTCCTTTTCTTACCCCATTTAACTATCACAAATGGAAAGATGCATGTCTCTCTCTTTGAGAAAAAAAAATTACCAAATAACTATGGGATTGCAAGATGAACCAAAGCAAAAGATGCAAAGAAATAAAATTAGTTGGACAAATGTGATGAATCTTTTGGGATTTTTTTCTTTACTGTATCATTGGAACTATTATTTCATATTAACACATCCAAATCACGCAAGGAAGTATGAGATGCCTTAGAAAACCTTTTTGGGAAACAAGACAAAATGAAAAGGTATGAACTGGAAAATGAGTTGATTAGTCTTAGTTTTAGAAGTTTTGACACTCTCAAGTACTTTTTCACAAAACTCAAATCTTTAAGATTGTAATTGAAACATTGTATAATTAACAAGAAGGATATTTTTTGCATAATCTTGCAATCATTGGTACAACTCTACCGGGAAGAAGTTGAAGAATGTCTCATACAAGAATTCATATATATTATCTTCTACCAACTTTCACACGTTAAATGCAAGACCATTTCTATATCTCTATATAAAAGCATCTTATTTTTCTTCTATCTATATTTCAATATTCTCCAAAACAATCAAAATTCCATCTGCATGCAACATCCTGGTAGAGAGATTAAAAAGAGGTCCCATTAATAGAACCAAAATGCATTCTTGGTTACCACCACTAATAGCTATACCCGCTTAGCACTTCATCCAAAAAAATTGGAATCTCACCCAAAGTGCACATGGCCACCATGTCCCTCATTTTATTTTTTTATGAAGATGTTAGCATGCATGTTCATATTCATAACTATTCACTCAAAATGATACATCATAGCATAAATAAATGGAAACACATATAATAAGGAAATCATCCATGGAAGATAAAAAATATATGAATACTAATTAAACCATGTCAACCATAGTGATTTTGATAAACCATAAGTAATTATCCATTACTAAAATAGCTCTTACATAACAAATAATTTGATTACATTGTTACCCAGTAAACCCATGCGTTGGACCATGTGTGCACTCCTACAAACTTCATGACATACTTCTAGCAATAAATGTAGGTCCCATACCTTCTCTCGAGCTAGAACTACAATTATTTCATAATAGAGATGCACTACCTATATATAAGGGTGGGGACTTTCCCTTCACCACCTACATGCACCCTTAGTAAAAAAGACATGATTACAATATCTTGCATGCTTTTCACATCCCGTGCTAAAAATGGACTAAGATAAATATACAACATGCTTTAATCCTATTATTAGACCTCTTCCATGTGTGATCTTTATCTCTTCCTTGCATGTGCTTTTTCCAATTATAGATCCTTTGTGTGCATCCCAAGCCATCTTTCCTATCTTTTTTAAGACCTTTCTTGGATTTCACTCAAACTTGTATTTATTATTTTCCCAATTTAAAAATTGGTTTCCCCTAATCCTCTGTATGCATGAACACATCCATGTGTGTAGACCTATTTCACTGTTTGTGCACACCTCTTGCACACTACCTTATTTTCATGTGTGTGCACCCTTTCACGTGATCCTCTAAGCTCATGTTGCAAATTAGTCAATTTTATTCATCTAACAGCTCCATCAAACCAGCCCACTCCACCCCCTCTTCATCTAAAGCTAAGGTATCCATCCTAGCCTCTCCACCTACCCAAAATCATATCATTATTGAACAAAGCATTTTAAAATAGTTACATCAATCCCCTATCAAGATTTCTCTCTATGAGCTCATCCAAATCTCTCCCAACCATCGACAAGCTCTCATCGAATCCTTACAAGTATATCCCAATCACCTTTGATGAACCTAATCCTTTTGTGACCCTTTCACAGCCCTTATAGTTTCCACCACCATCTCTTTTGATGACTCTAAAATTCTTAAAATCCTACATGGAGACCACGATCTACCCATTTTCATCACTATCTACATCAACATTGCATTCATCTCGATGATCTATGATTGACAATGGTGTTAGCATCAACATCATCTCATCCCATACCTTCAACCAACTCAAAATTCCCAACACCATCATCACCCAATCACCCGTGGTTCTTCGAGCCTTCAATGATGTTTTTTCCCCTGCTTTAGGAATAGTTATCCTCCCCATTTGCGTCGGTGAAAAACTCCTCCATGAACTCTTTTACATTATTGAGGGGGTTCCAATATAGTGTCTTACATGGATTCCCATGGATCCATGCCATGCACTACATCTCATCCACTCTCCATCATTATGTGAAGTATGAACATGATGGGTAAATCCACACACTCCTCACTTACTTCCTCCATTTAAATCATACCTCATGACCTATCGTCCAAATGACATTCACATTCCCAAACAAGATTCATCTTCCAAAGTATATACTAGCTCATCGGTACTTACATCCAACCCGCCTAATTGTTGGGAATATAGTAGTGTGGAATAGTGTTATGATTCAATAAAAAACGAAATCATGTAAATACTAATCTATACAATTCCCCAAAATCTATAAGCCTTTGGAAGTATAAACTAGAATAATCCAAATAAAAAAAAGTACACACACATAACGCAACATGTACCATGGTTCACCCAATGTGGGCTACATCCACCAAAGATATACATCTCATATATATATATAATGAACAAGAGTACAAACCAACTCTTCCCAAAAGAGTACAATGCATCTCTCCAAGAGTGTCTCCTCCTCCATATAACTAAACTAATCTCCATGAGTGCACTATAACCATGCCTCCAAACTACCACTAGTAGATCTCACATAACTAGGAACTACTGCATCTCTGAATTACTACCAAGTTCTATGTGGATCTACAATAAGACCTCCCACATGGGTCTACCAATGTGCAACCATGACTATGCAACAAGAAGTAAGTTTATCTCTCCATCACTGCATCAACCTATGCAAACATGAAGACAACCTCCTCTAAAATATCTAGATCTACATGGATCAAAAATACAACATGATCTCATGGATCTATGAATACAAGATCTCACAATAACTTTTGGATCTAACAATACAAGATTTCATAATAGCATGTGGGTATAAAAAGAATAATCTACAAAACAAGATCTCACCAACATGTGGATCTACAAAAAGAAACTCTATGTGTTTTACATATTATGCAAGCCATTATAATGAGACAATAACTATACAAAGGAAATACAGTAGAAGATGTTACCCTCTTCTCACCATTGAGATGTACCTACCATAGGTGCACTTGTTATTTCCTTATATCCACCTTCTCTCCATGGAAGTTGTGTCTTCATGTAACATGTTTTGTTTTTCTCTTCTTCATCATCCTCTCAATCTAGGAGAATCAGGGATATAACTCAACACTTCTCTTAATTAACCTTCTAACCCTAGATTTCATGCTTATATAGGCATATACAAACTTAGGGCACCATAGCTATGCATTACAACCATTAGATCAACTTTATAACAAAAGTTAGATCTAATTCCTGTGAGTTAAATATAAAATTTCATGCACAGTAACCGATGTCAATTCCTAACCAATGGTGGTTCATTTACTGACTTATGGTGGTTCCTATATTGACCGATGGTGGTTAGCCAACCGACACTGGTTACTATGTAAACCAACCACTTGTAATGAATGCTCATTGTGAAGCAATCTAACTCCACAACCCAAC
Source organism: Taxus wallichiana var. yunnanensis (assembly GCA_018340775.1). Lineage (NCBI taxonomy): Eukaryota > Viridiplantae > Streptophyta > Pinopsida > Cupressales > Taxaceae > Taxus > Taxus wallichiana. Next base: position 442,214,490 of record CM031236.1, on the reverse strand, counting down.
AATCTCCCACTTAGAGATAAATTTTTGAATCTTTATACCTATACATGTACATCGCTGTCCTCTACATACTATAAAGACTATCTATTATTTATTTCAACAATTTTCTCAAGTAATCATGAAGATTAAACCATCTTCTAAAACCAAGAAGATAACAAACTATGACTTATCATATACCTACACGAAGCTTCTACCGATTCGTAATACCTGAGCTATCCATACATCAAGCTCCCACTGAATCATAACACCATGTCTCTCATGAAACCAAGAAACCATGACTAACACACCTATAAGAGCTTAGACTCAAACTGAAATATTGAGCTTCTATTGCAACCATAGCCACCAACCATCTATCCATGTCTCCATAAAACCACCAATGCAACTAACCAAAGACAAGCCAAAACTAGAATATGCATAAGAAAAACAAGATCTTGGTTCAAGACAGCCCAAATGAGTTCTACATGCAACTCGTGGTTAATTACTCCACAACACCTACAAAACTCATAGAATACAAATATTGCATTCTATAAATCCAACCTTGCATAAATAACTAGCATGTCCAAGATAGCCATCCATAGATAAAATATTTATCAAGGAGTAACATAGTAACAAGAGGAAATACAAACATCCCCTACTCATGATCAAGGCATCTAAACCATGCTCATAGGCATCCATGTGCAAAACAAATATATGCATCATCATATACTCACAAAATAGAATTTATCCACATGTATAAACTCACCATATACATCCATCCCCAGGCTCTCCAAAAGCTCTAAGTCTCTCACCGACTAACTCCAAAGCCATATATGAATCTTGTGTTCATCAATTTCAATAACAACAACCCTGCTAACCATGCTACTAATAATTAGTGCAAATACCAGCAAAAAATGTCATCAACCTACTGCATAACCATCCAAGATGAAAGAAAACAAGGGAAACATCAATAAGATGTAAATATACACTGTTGTCACACTTTGTAACCTATAACAAATAGATTTTCCTTCTTTACCCTTCAATGTCAATAACATTTCTCTCTCTTCTTAACCCAGCTAAACAACCATCAACTGCAATCCCATAAGGATATCTAGGCACTATAAATAAAACTAGAAGTGATGTCATCATGCAATAAACTCAAAATACCTACAAAACTGTGACTTTCCTCCAAAACAACTTGTGCCTCATGCCACACAAAAATAGCATACTCCTCTCACTCCACATGTGCATATATGTCAAACCTGCAATGCCAACAACCATGGCTTACTCCCACATAACCTAAACTCCACTTCACTTCTTCTAATCATAAAGTTTAAAAGCTATATATGTTGAGAAATAAAACAGATGAAAGAAAGTATAAATTGATTCCTTTCTTATCAAAGAATGATTCTATATCATATAATTTTAGACTTCTTGTGAAGTAGGTGAATCGACTTCTTTTCTCCTTGTGTACTCAACATATTTTCTTATATTTAGTTGTGTTTGAACATGACTGCTTATTGAGGATCCCATCCTTAGACTAGATATCATTGTCCTTAAGATTCCAACATATCCTGGAAATAAAATTCAATCTCACCAAATATCCATGGTACAAATTTTACTTGTGCACACAATTCAAACACAATACCGCTTATTTTAAATGAAAGAAATAAAACATGAATCATTTAGATATACTCCACCCAAAGTCTCACTAGACTAACTAATCCAACTCCATCCTCTTTCGGATTCAAACATTGAAGTGATCTACATCATTTCTTCCATGTACACTCTGTGTAAGAAATGTGATCCTCTAAAACATGACACTAAAACCATCCATGCCCTCTTATGCTACCAAACCCTAGTATAGATTCACTTCCACAAAGATGACCTCGATTTCTGATCGGTACCGGTTCCTCTATGGCCGACGTCGGTTCCACGGCCAACGTCATATTTCTTGAACAAACAAAATGCCATAAAAATTTCCTAGTACACCAAACTAGGTGCCTACTCTGACAAAATCCAATAGTTGTGTTGAGCAAGTCATTTCAAAAAGCACCCAAATATTGTACAAAAACTTAACAGCAACAATACATGCAAATAAATTACATCAAGATGAAATACATCACCTTACCAGCACCAAGACACTCAACCGTATCTTCAACTAAAGTACATGTTTCTCTTATAGAAGTCTCATCTTTGTTCTATGTTATGCCCCTCTCAAGCTCATGCATCTAATCGCACTAAGGATGCGTAACTACTCCTCTATCTCACACTCATATCTGCAATCCAAAATGATGCATGTGCATCCAAAACATACAAGCACTACAATACCAAGATAAAACCATACCTCTATAACCTAGATTTGCAATCTAACCAACATGTTTGTGCCTCCAAGAACTAGGGACACCTTAGCAAACAAGATGCATTCCATGCATCTCTCAATTTCTTCACATTTGTGATTTTTGTCTAAAACTAACTTTCTAGTAACCAACCATGGTCACCCTATAACCGACCATGGTTACCTGTAACCAACCACAGTCCACTGCGCGATACTAGTTTCCACCTAACTGATGTCGGTCATTATAATCTCCAAGTAACCTCACATTTCTAGCTTCCACTTGAGATTTAAATCTCTTCTTGCGATTTTCACATCGGAAAAACAAACCCTTCTCTCATACACCTATCAGTAAACCACTAACAATATATTGAAGCAAAACCTTACTCTGAAATAACCAAGCTCTGATACCAGTTGTTGGGAATATAGTCTTTGAGAATAGTGTTATGATTCAATAACAAACCAAATCATGCAAATCTTGATCTATGCAATTCCCGAAATCTATAGTAGTGGAAGTATAAACTAGAATAATCCAAATCAAAAAAAGTACACACACATAATGCAACATGTACCATGGTTCACCTAATGTGGGCTATGTCCACTAAAGATAGAGATCTCGTATATATATATAATGAACAAGAGTAAAACCCAACTCTTCCCATAAGAGTACAATGCATCTCTCCAAGAGTATCTCCTCCTCCAGATATCTAAACATATCTCCATGAGTGCATTACAACCATGCCTCCAAACCACCACCAACAAATCTCACATAACTAGGAACTACTACATCTATGAACTACTACCAAGTTCCCTATGGATCTGCAACAACACTTCTCACATGGGTCTACCAATGTGCATCCATTATTGTGCACCAAGAAGTAAATTTGTCTCTCCATCACTGCATCAACCTATGCAAACATGAATACAACCTCCTTTACAATATCTAGATCTACATGGATAAAAAATACAACATGATCTCATGGATCTATGAATACAAGATCTCACAATAACCTATGGATCTAACAATACAAGATCTCACAACAACCTAGGGATCTAACAAGAAGAATCTACAATACAAGATCTCACCAACATGTGGATCTACAAGAATAAATTCTATTTGCTTTGCATAATATGCATGCCATTACAATGAGATAATAATTATACAAAGGAAATATAGTAGAATATGTTACCCACTTCTCACCATTGAGATGTACCTACCATAGTTGTACGTACTATTTCCTTATTTCCATCTTCTCTCCATGGAAGCTATGTCTTCATGTAACTTGTTTTTCTTTCTCTTCTTCTTCAACCTCTCAATCTAGGAGAATCAAGAATCTAACTCAATCCTTCTCTTAATTAACATTCTAACCCTAGCTTTCATGCTTATATAGGAATATACAAACTTAGGGCACCATAGCTATGCATTACAACCACTAGATCAAGTTTATAACAAATGTTAGATCTAAGTCGAGTTAAATATAAAATTTCACACATAGGTAACCGATGGTTCCTCTTTTGGTTAGCCAACCAATGCTAGTTACTTTGTAAACCAACCACTTGTAATGCATTCTCATTGTGAAGCAATCTAACTCCAAAACCCAACACTAATGAAAAATATCTTGACAACATGATGCGAGTGTCTTTCACTAGGTAAGTATCAACTCCTCTCTCTTAATGTTCTTCCCATACCTAATGAACTTGGTAGACCTAATAAAGCTCCTATGTATCAACCTAACATCAGGAATGTCATTTCCTCTGGTCCACCTCATATAAAAACAAACCTTATATATGGTGGAATCAATCACCCCTCTTACCATTGAAAATTAACCCCACACTAAGCCATACACCAATGTATTTGATTTCCTCTATAACAAATCCTTCACCTATACCTACCTCCGGTGTTACGTGTGGAAGGGATTTGGTATTAGACTTTATGAACAAGGCATGCATGATCTTATCCTAGAATAATTGATGCCATAGCATACACATTTGATAAATTCATCATTTATTTCATATTTGACCTATGATTTCCACTCTTATTTGATCTACTTATCCTTTTGGCTTCATCAACATGACAATGATTATTGATCTCTTGAACTCTATGTATTCTTTATTATCACTTGTTAGGCTATACTTCCTTGTTTCCACCACTTCATGTCCTAAATATAAATTTCTAGCAATGAAGATGATAGTGCTTACCTTATGAAGTAATTATTAGTGGTACTTCTCTAATGCACTTGTCTTTCCCGATTCACATAGTCATTTATATGCACTTCATAGCTTAGCATCAATACTACTCTAACAATATATATTCAATCCTCTTTTCTAATGAGGACAATGAGATAAACAACCTTAAAATTTACTATTTCATACTTTAATTCATTACCCAAGGTCATAGACCTCTCATTCTATCCTACATACGTTGTTTTGATCATCCTTTTCTTCTTCAAGATATCCTCAATGCACCAAACTCTTATTATTGCCCAGAAGTCTACTAGCCCTTCTATAAGCCAAATGTTATGAGATTAAGAATTCCACAAGTGATCTATAGTAACTAAGACTATTTTTTACTACCTTTTATCCCCTTTCAAGTGTACACAAACTTTTAGGGTTCCTTCCTTTCCAACGTTTCATACTTCTTTTGTAAATTATCCCTCCAATTAAGCATATTTAGGCTTCTAAACTGGTATAGTCAAGGTATAAGATGAGTTTCCATTTATATTCACTATAAATACAACTCATTCACCTTCATATACCTATAATAAACACTCACATATAGTCACTTTGCCAACCAAACTATTAGTCCTTCATTATATAGCTTACTCAAACTGATTGTATGCACCTATAGTTCAGGGAATGAAGATTCATTTCTTGCAAGAATTTTACCAAAGATCTAGGTCTATAATTTGTAGGACTAAAAAAACATAAAAAAACCCATAACAATATCATAAATTCAGATAATTTTGAATTTGGGAAGCTATTTTACCAGTGGCCTTAAATTGAGGCCGAGAGCTAACAAAATCTTTAAAAAATACTTAGAGAGCTCTTCAAGGGCTAAGAAAATTCATGTAAACTCATCATATCCTTCCTCACCTCTCTCTATTAGCAATAGATCATAAAATTAAAGGTAAACATGACTATCTTGATCATACCTTCTTTTGCCAGAATAGGACAGGTTAAAGCAAAGTAAGGAAACAATGAAATTTTACAAAGAGAACACCCATAAAATTCATAAAATCCTTTCAATCATCATTTCTCCTCTCTTCTCAAACCATTACAATCATGTTCCCCCACTGCACACATGAAAATCCTTCATATAATGAAGAATACTACAATGCTTTGTCATACAACAACTTACTATAAACTCATAATAGAGTCCTAACTCTAACTTGATTGAAAACCAACACTCCTAAACAAGTATAAAGTAGTTCCTAACTTCCCACAATTTTCTCCACACTCAATCAAATCTCTTTGACTTGTTTATATTTCATATTTTGGCATGAAACATCAAATATACTTACTTTACTCTTATGCACACTACCCCTAAATTTGACTTCCTCAAGAGAATTACATATTCAAGATTTTTATATGCCACCTAATGAGTGTGAACATGTTTAAACAACCACCTATTGATGCTAGAACACCTTGGCTTTCATCTTTCCTACTTGTACATGGATGCTCCTTCATTAAAAATCCTGAAAACCTCATGATAATATTGGATTGGGTTTTAAATAATATCCCACCAACTCTCTCGTGCCTACTTCCTCTACATCCCCCATGCATATCAAGCAATCATCCAATCCTTCTCCATATAACGATCCCATGCGCATGGATGACACTATGTCTCTTACTCCTAACTTTTAATCTCCACAATCACTCTAGGACATGTCACCTATCAATTTGAAGGTAAAATTATGTCCCTTCTGCCTAATCTCCCTCCAACATCATCACATCTACCTAGAGCACATCAAACATGCCTACAAAAAATATATAAAATAATGTGACTTTAACATTGGTGACCTTATCCTCAAATAAAATCATAACATCACTACTCTATAGAGGACCTAACATGGTTCTCCAAAATATATTAGACCATATATTATCACTCATAAGTATGGGTCTGGGGCCTATCATTTATCTTCCCTTAATAGTAAATAGGAAACAGAACCTCTCGATGCCTTAAGTTTGCAGCCTTTCTACTATTAACTCATCTACCAATATGATCTTATTCACATTTAACGATCCGTTTCCCATCATTATCCTTTCCATCTTCCATTGTAATGATTTGGAATAATGTGGTCTACCGTCACTATCCTATTTATGACCTTGAATATGGACACCAAGGCTCTTCTCATAGCATATTATTTATGGACAAGTTCCTCCTACTAGGTGGGAATCTTGTAATCATTACATTTGTTTCCTTCTTATCTACCTACTAGAACCATGATAAAGGTCCATATGTGTCACTTGTACACCTTACTTCCCCTACCCAAGTGGTCTACTTGGCTATCCTCAACTCTATCCTAAATTTAAAAATCATGAATGTTCCTATCAAAAGCTACATTATCCAAAAATAGACCACTCCCTTGAAGGAAAACTATTCATATAAAGTAAATAATGTCAAAATTATGGACTAATCCCTCAAATGATAGCTCTCATGAATTTTTATCCTACTATCTAAAATTAAAAGTCAAAATAAAAATAAAAATGCCATTGTAGACCATTCCCTCGAAGGATGGGTACATTCTTGTATCATGGAAGTGAAGGCTTCCCATATTGATCATCCTTCTAATTATCTAAAAGAAAAATCAAAATTTAAAATAAATCATCCGAATAAATCTTCTCACATTGATCATCTTTCCCATCAAAATCAAACTTCCCGCATTGATCAATTTGCGCTATATTGCTCAAAGTTGGGGCATAGAACTAGGACAACCACCTAAGGAGAAACTACTTCTTCCGTATGCTACATACCAAGCCCTTGTCATGTCTATAGTAGGTGTACAATCACACCTTCCATCTTACTCATGTGATCTTATATGTGACTAACTCTTCTTAGTTATATGTTAACACATTCCATTGTCTGCAAGTGCATTTCTTTGTTCATGTTCCCTTTCATGCCTTAACTCCAATCCAGGTCCAAAAGCATTTATTCCACGTGTTCTCTTTACTATGATGTAAGTGTCATTCTTATATTTGGGTCAGCCTATCAAGGTCATGTTTTATCTATCTACATCATCTTATCTAATCTACATCCAATCCATCACATTTAATGTAAAAACCATCTACATCCATCACATCACATCATGTCTAAACTAACCATCATATATTTTACCTATCTAATATAAATTTTCCATATCAATCTCATACATCGATTCTAAAACCATCACATCATTACTATGCTTAATGTAATCGATACATTACATCATAACCTCTAAATCCATCTAATCATCTCTAACATCCAAATTCATCACATCTATTCTAATCTCAACATTAACATCTCATATCTATCATATCATATCTTTTATAACCTCATCACATGTATCGCATCAATGTCTCAATCCATACATCACACCATCATATCATCTAAATAAATCATATCAAATCTCTAAAGCACAATCTATATCCATTTAATCATTTTCACATCTATAACTTAATCAAACATATAATCATAATCATAATCTTTGCATACATCTATATTTACCCATCCATATACCACAACACATGTAAATCATGACAAAATCATATATATATAATCAAAGTTTCTATACATCCGTGATAGGCCTCAATTTTGATTAATCTCAAAATTTATACATCAAAATCTACCTATGTATATGTAATGTTCATACACTACTCATGAGCACAAAATCGAGGCTCTGAGTCCCAAGGTTCGTGCATGTTTTTCTCCATGTCCAACATTTGGACCACCATCATGCCATGGCTATGGTATGCTCATTATGCTCCCTAACACTACCAAAGATGTCAATCTCCTTCCTCCACCAAGTTTTTACATAATATGGTACATCAGGGTAACCATATCGTCACAATATGCTCATAGTAGCGTGCCTCATCCCCTAGATCATGGTACTCCTCCAAGCTCACAAAAATGGCTGGAGTCATCTATTCAACCCTTGGTGTAGCTCCTTGTGATGCATCCCCATCACCTGAGATGGATTACATGGATCTTTGTATTTTTCCCATATGTCCTCTTTGTGTCTCTTATACCTATCCCTCTGTTTGGATAGCCAAGAATCTCTCTCTCTTAGAACATCCCATCAAGATCTTAGTTATCTACATCTAACTCCTCCCGTAGATGAGATATCTCAGCCACCACACCTCCATCTCCCCCATAGGAACTAATGCCCCTCCTCCTATAAGAACTTATGCCTCTCCTCCTTCTGTGTCACCTCCTCGGCCTACATGGTTTTCCTAATGTTGTGTCATCCACTCCAAAAACCCCTCTACCATTCCCACATCATCCTCATCAATATCCCACGATTTTTATCCTCCACTAATGGGTCCACCATCACCAAACTAGGAAATTACCTCTTTGTTTCATCTCTCGTGTATCTAATCGGTGCCCAGAACCATCTAAACCAACCCAAACTGCCTCATCACCTATGGAAATTATACTACATGCACTATATTTTCCCTCTTCCCCTACACCCATCTAACGCTCCTCATGCTCGTAAGTTGTATATTTGTTCCTAGCCATATATGGAACCCTCTATATGATTTCCACCTAACATCACCAACATCAAGACTTCCCTATCTATCTACATACCAATCATTGCCCCTCTTACCCTTGTCTCCATGAGCCTAGTCATACCTCCATCTCATAAACCCCACTTTCAACTCAATATGATCACCTATGATTCATGGAAGCCTTGGTGGCCTCACCACAACTATGTGCTCATATTCCCATTAGTGTATGAAGAATCCCACATCCATACTTGACATCCTCCCCAAAAATATACATCCATAGCTCATAGTACACATGTGCTAGTAGAGCTTCCCTAAATGCAAAGAATTTCCTATGCTCAATAATGTCCACCACCATTGTTACTAAGGCCTATGGAAATATGGACCTACCAAAATCTAGTAATGCATAACAAGATATTGCCATCATCACTAGGCATATCAACTAGCTCCTTGGTTTCCTAAGGTGTTAGTGTGTCTCAATGTGAAATGGCCTTGATACAAACATAATCTACAAGGCCTCTACTCCAAACAACTATGTCGGTGTATCCATCCTACCCTCTTCTTTAATCGACACTATTGGTGCCCCTGAATTGGTAATCTCAAAATGTGATACACATCCTCCAATGTGATCATCGTCTCTTTATTCGGAACTAGAAGGTACTTTTCATTAGGTCCCATATGACTATTAATGATATGATGAGCCTTGTGTCTTAAGGCACCATCGATAATGGTGGAATCATCCCAATCCCATAGCATCCGGTGATACCACTCAAAATTTTCACATCTACTTTGATCATCCCTAACATGTCTCAAACTTTGTCTCTCAAATGCAACGTATCTTTGCCTTTAAAGTCCATCAAAAAGCACCCATCAACATCCAATCATCAAAAAACACCATTTTTCATCTAACATTATCAATCTAACCTAAATCATATCTAGTTGACATCAACTCCATCTTGGTCAACACCAAATTATCCTAGGTTGACGGAGATCCACCCAATTTTTGTCAATCAACCCTTAGCGCCCATCAAAAATTCAATAAAATTCCAAAAAAATCAACTAAAAACCAAAACTAAGCTATGTTTTTGGATTTTCCATTCTACGAGACCTCCAGAACTTCCTTCCTCCTTTTTGACCTCCATTTCACTCAAATACCAAATTTTAAATATCACTTAGAGCTATTAATCATCAAAATAGTGTCATCCAAAAGATTGTTTTCAACCATCTCCATCGCTTAAATAGCTTCGTCGATCCAAACGTGATCGACCGCCCCGATCGTCATCAACCCAACCCTATTTTTCATCTTTTATCTTGTCTCATCTGATATCCTTATCAATTTATCTTTTCTTCCACTTCATGCTTGTGTGTCACCCATAACACACCTTGACTTGTCTTCATAGCCCATTTTGCTATCTTTTGGCCCATCTATTTATCTCATCACACATCCTTAATCTTCTCTAGCCACCTGCTTTCTGTGTCCATCTTTTTGCTTCCTCTCGGGGCACCATATATCATCTTAAGCCCACCATTGTGGCCATATTTTCCATCTTCATCCCACCAGGATGCATATTTTCTTGCTTCCTCATATTTGAAGGATAACACATTTTCTTTTTCCCCGACATTTTTTTATCATCTTGTTGTCTCTTACACCATATTCACATTTTTTATGCATAACATTGATGTCTTCATTTAATCCATTGGTCCCAAGGCTTACACATCCATTTAATTGGATTCCCACTAGATTCCCTTCATCTTGCAATGGTCTTTTCTAGCTCAAGGGTTTGTATGCCATTAACATTTCCTCCATTAAGGTTGTGTTATGTTCCCTACCAAAGTGTTTCTAGGGTTCTTGTCATATTTATTTCATCCATTCAAGTGGATTCCCTCCATTGTGTAGTGATCTTTTCCAACTCAAAGGCCCATAGGACATTCACGTCACCTCTGTTAACATCATGATATGTTCCCTACCGAATTTATTCCAAAGATCACCACCATATTTATTTTGTTTTTGTTTTTATCTTTTCCTTCTCACAATGGTCATCCCTCTCCATTTAGGGAATCATCTCTCATCTTTTTCTCATCCTTCCCATCTATTCCCTTATTTCTCCATCCATCTATTTTAACCTAGTGATCAATTCTTCTTCATATCATCGATCCCTAGTTTTAGGGGAGCACCTCAACCATCATCTTCTATCACTTCTATTTTTTGTCTCATGGTTTGTTTAACACAAACCACTTGATAAAAAGGGGTAAATGTAGACACCAAATTTTAGTACGATTATCCCCCATCCTATGTTCACTCCCCTTTGTCATAATCTTACACCATCATATCCCTCTTCCTATTCAAATTCCTATTTCCCTCCTACATCCCATTTATTTCATCTAATTTCCCACTTTCCTATTTTTATCCCATCATCCACCCCTAATCACATTTAATTAATCCTTAAACCCATCTATTACCCTAATCACATCCCTAAACACCCAATTTATCATCCCTAGACTCCCATCTACCCTCATTCAATGTCTTTCCACCCTCTAACCACCTTTTATTATCTTTATACAACCCTAACCCACTAAAACAGCTAATTTTACCTCCTTATGGTCCCTTGTATTGAGTTGTGCATCATCTACACCTTGCCCAAATCGATAGTCAGCCATAGCCGATGGAAAACCTATAAGTATACCTCTACCTCCTCCTCAAGAGGGTGGAATTTTTATTTTTTTCCCTCTTGCAAGTTTTCTTTGTTTCCTTCTCTTCTTTTGATCAATTATCATAAATTTAGAGTCATCTTGGAGCCCTTTCATTCCATCCTTTGAGATCTGAGTTATGATCATTTCTTGGATCCCTACCATTGTTCTATCATATCTTTCTATCAATTTTATAGGTCTTCTCATTTCCTTGGAGATCCACCATCATCTATGCCATCACCGATTTTTCTTCACCTATCTTTTTCCATCCATTTATCCCTATCAAACCCTAATCATGCCCTAGTCACCGTTGATCCACCGGTTCTTGTTGACCCAATCCACATCATATTTATTTTATGCATCTTTCATCTATTTTCTAAATTCTTTAACTTTTAGGCCTCTTTGTTTCTATGATCCACCCTTCGACTTTCTAGATTTTTCATTTTGGCCACTTGATCGTCATTGACTATCTCAAATCTAACCCCGATTGCTATCAACCCAATTTTTATCTATCATATTCTCATCACATATGCATGTTTCTTGTATCCTTTCTATTTCCTCAGCATACCAACATCATATCTAGAGCCTCCTTAATGTTTCGTGTCTGCTTTTAGGCCTTTTTCTTTACATATCTTGATCTTCTATGTTAAAATCATCATCAACTATCTCTTTGAGTGTCGTCGTCATCGACCTGATCAAGTTTGATCTCTTTACCTCATTTTATCATTATCATATATTTATCTTATATTATCTAGTATATCTCTGATATCTAATTTTTGTTATTACTTTACATGTTATCCATCTTTTATTAATATTTTAATCAACATGGGTTGACATCCTCCCTAGGAAGTTATCGCTTCTCAAGACTAATGTTTTTCGGTAACTCACCATCTTATCTACTAATATTATTCTTTTCTATTTGTCTCTTTATTTTGTAGGTTATTGAGCTCATAGTGGAGAGGATATTTACATTTTCATTTTCATCTTCATCATCATCATACATCAAAAGGTAGCCTTAAACCCTCCCATGTATTGGAGTTTCTTATTTTCTTGAACACCATTCCATTAACTTGAAAATGGAGTGGGAAAATTTGTCAAAAAGACACATAAATTTTCTAGCACACATTCATGTTTGAAATGTTCTTACTTAGCACACATAACTAACTACTATTAACATTAATTAATTCTTTATTATTGTTGGTGAAATAATTTGTCGCTAGGAAAAATTAGTTAATTTCCTGGCTTTAGGACTATGTTCCTCCTACATGGAAAAGGGGAGGATTCCTTTATTGTATGTGAATAAAAAAACTTTGTGGTTGGCTAACAGATCTAGAATCACACATTCACACTCCACTACACCTACAGAAAATTCTTTTACCTCATGCAAGGGGATAATTTGCAAGGAAGGTGAGATATTGGGAGTGAGAATTTAGAGAGAGGGTGTTAGTAGGCTCAAGTAGATTCTTACAAGTATTAACTAGATTTTATCAACACACAATTGGAAAGAAAAGAAAATTTTCTAGTTATGACAAGATAAAATGAACCATGAACATAAAATCTCATTCATTCATTCATCAAAAGCTTTTACACTCTTCTTGGTTTTGCAAGATTGACATGTTCACAAAGCTGAAAATGAGAGAGAGAGGAAACATATGGAAGGGAAATAGAAGAAATGTTATCTTTTCTTGTTCTTTGTATTTATCTACTCATGAACTCACAAAATTGACAACCCCTTTAAATTATTAATTCATTACAATATATAGTTTTTCAAAATGACTCTTCACCTACCTTCACATGAATTTTCACTAACCTTCATAATATGTGACCTTTCGCGTTCCTAGGAAATAAATTGAGTCACTTTTTATTAATTGGGAGAGACTCATTACAAATTACAAATATATATCACATTTTAATGAATAAGAAAAAAGTGAAAAGTAAACCCCAAATGCGGAATTATAACATGAAAGAAGAGAGGAAAGGGGTGGAGAAGAGAGAAATGGGAGGATATATATACTTGGATGAAGACGGCACACTTACCCATAGAGACTCAGTTTATGATGGAACTTTGGAGAGTTCCTTTGGGAATATATCAATCCCTTTGAACTCCTTACTATACCAAGCCACTATGGGTGCCACTTTCTAATCTGAGGAATGTGTACGAAACTCAAATCGTTGAGCCAATTCTCTGAGGTAGCATTGATATTCTTGCACTTCATGAACCATGTCGATGCTCCTTCACGATATTGGATATAACATATATTATCTCAGGAAAAGACTCCATCATGAATTAATTGAAAGAAAATGGATCTTTGGCCTCCTTTTTGAAAAGCTCTTCAAATGGTTTTAATAGATCATCTATTTGAAGTGTTATCATCCGACGTGGGTACTCCAAATTTTTGTACCTTTGAATTGATATTTTCTTACATCTTTAAATTATGTTCCTTGTATGATTTCAATTCATAAAGTGCATAGTTTACCATCTCATATTGAGAAACAATAGTTTCAACCCAAACTCGAGACAAGTCTTTTGATGTGGAGTTGAATATAGTTCTGCTCACCGGTATGGAGGATTTGACTTTGCTCATTTTGGACACTAATGGAAAGACCTAATCTGAGTGCTCCTCTTTTTAAATTTCATCTCTATTCATCGTTACCTTTTTGGTGGTTGCAATCATGTATTCAAATAATGAGAGAATATCAGGAAGTAATGTCTTACCTTTCTCAAGAATCTTGCTTACCCACTTATCATTTTCTCTACCCTGCATTGTGAAGCCTTGAATCTTTATGATGGATTCCAAAATTAAGCTACTATAGTAGTAACTTCCTCAAGTATAATATGTAGATTGAAATTTAGATACATGAAGGTTTACACATACGCGGTGAGAGTTCTTACATGGCCTTCTAGTTGTTTAATTTTCTCCTTATACTCCTTGTTTCTCGCAAGAAGGCGAGTGGATGATTATTTGAATAGGTGAGCATCTCCCTCATGTGTTTCCAGTACTTGAGGAATGGTGTTCATTTATTAGTCGATAGATTCATCTCATTAATAGGATTGATTACTTTGGGTCATACTACCTCCATGTACTTGATTTCTGAAGTACCATTTGAAGAAGTAGGAAGAAACTTGAGCTAACTTTCCTTTCTTCATTTTCACCATCATGGATATGGCTTGAAAATTTGTGATCACTACTTTTTGAATTGTGTGGTTTTCTCCTCCTATCATCTCTTGTACCCATGGGAATATTTTAGTTACTTCAAGCTCAATATTGGGCATGATTGTTGTTTCAAGATCTGAGTTAGATAGGACATCTTGTGCAAGTTGAGTCGATATAGCTATAGAGGAGGAGATACTTTCAAACCATTTAGGGATTGAGGGATGGAATGGATAAATTTCTCCCTATTCCTAAACTTCTATAGGATCTCACATTTATCTTTCCTTTTTGTGTAGTCTCTTGTAGTGTGGGGCCTCGGATTCCACTAACTTACTTTTTGAGTGCTCTCTTGAGTGAACAAAGCTTGAATTTTTCCTAGTTTATTTTGAAGTGAAATGGTGGGATGTTTGTCTTTTGAGAATTAGAAAACCTCTCGATTTGATGAGGGAAGCTTTCTTATTTTTGAACCATTCCATGTATCTTTTGATTACTACTTCATTCTTCTTGTTTATGTCCCCTGATTCATGAATTCTACAAGAGACTTGTGGGAGGGGTGAGGCCTTCACAACTTTGGACACTCAGGATCATAAATTTCAGTACCATCATCCTCAATTCAATCCTCGTACCAATAAAAATTTAATTTTCTCATCTTCCTAACCATCATTCTCATATGATCATGTTCTTTGACCTCTAATTCAACCGATAAATTCACAAAATAGTCCTTGATTTGTAGAACATGGTGTAAATTAGGAAGATTGAATGTTTCCATGTTGTTTTGAATGTCAAAATTCTCCCTTGGAGTGTATGAGTAGAGATTCAAAGTATAAAAGGAAGATTCCAAGTTTTTGGCATCATTGGCGTTCTTACATAAGAAGATACTAAGAAATATGGGGAATGAAACAATTTTCTTCTTATGATTCTTGAGCTTACCATTGATGTGAGCAAGCTTCCTACACAACTTGAATATCATGATCTTGTCATTGAGATACCTTGGCATCTTATGTGGAGAAATATCAAACCTTGCTACTCTGATATATGAAAAATTTGAGAACTATGTGAAGAAAGACATGTACCTCTTGATCAAATTTATAGATCATGAAGACAACCTTGATTCAGGATTTCCATCCAAAGAAACGTATGAAAAAAATAGTGAAAGCATCGTTCACTCTTGCAAAATGGTGGTTTCTCTCCTTTAGGGTCAATTTCAGATATTCTCAAGGTAGGGGCCTTTTGAGAAATATTATGAGTGAGGGTTAGGCATCTTAATTCTCTTGTACTTACGAGAGCATAGACCAAGTAAGATGTCATTGAAAACTTCTTCGTAGTCGATAACTCAAGAAATTGTTGATAGATGTTGTCATTGATTATCTACCCCTAGTCAATCATATATTTACCCTCAATGACAACAAGGATTAACTATGTCATCTAATCCTAAAAATACTTTGTATCCTCTTCTCCCATCACCTTGCTTAGTAGGATGATTTCATCTCAAAAATCCTTCGTGAAACTCACTCATGGATAGACATTTTGGCATATGAAATGACTTTCTTCCTTGTTTCAACCATGAACCCAATGCAAGGCCTTGAAGATATGATTATTTTTTAGACCATTCACCTAATGCAAATTCCTTCATGATGATGACCATGTGTTCCGTGTTTGGGTTTGCATACACTTGATAAATTCCTTTAGGATTGAGCACTTCTAGAATTGAGTTATCGTTTTCCCTTATGATTCTTGTCTCTCGAATCGTAGTGATGAGCACATTCTAGTACCAACTCTATACTTTGAACTAATATAGGATGACCACCGGTGGCATACAATCCACTTGTGAACACCTTGTCCTCCACTAGTTCTCTAGGACCACCAAGCATTTGATTCTTGAGATCTTCTAAGTCCATATGAGTAACATCGTTTTCACCCACACATGATTATTATGATACCAAGGCCAAAACAGGATCTATACTAGTAAATTTTAATTTCATGATTGCAAAAGAACATAAATTTAGGTAAAAATGAATATGATAAAGCAACTTTCTCAAGCTAAATCGAAGACTTTCTATTTTTAGTAGTTAGGGTTTATGAGCTGTTATTTTGGGAAAAAATATTTTTTCCTGAATTCACTTTTTTGAAACCCTTAACATGATAAGAATACATTAACTACTATTTCTGTTGATTTTTGACAGTTTCTATTTTTGGAAATTTGTTTTTTTCTTTTTTGTTTTTTTGGAAAAAATTATCTTGTTTGTCATCTTCATTGTTCTCTGAGTGCACTGATTTGAGAGGACATGTTATGTTAAGTAAGATAATAATTTTTAGTAAGTGAGGGTACCAAATAATTAATAATTTTATAAGTAGCACTTATCCATCTCTAATTGTGACAAAAATCCTTCACTGGATTCAACTTATTTCCAAGACTCTATGCTCCAAATTTCACTTTGATTCATCTGTGGAATACTTGGATAATTAAAAAGAATCTTCTAGGGCATGAAACTAGGGTTTTATGCCATTAAAAAAATTAAGGTGTCATCTTTTTTTCTATTACAACCTTCTTGAAGGAACCTAGGATGGAGAGTAAGCGAGAAAATTTCAGGTGAACTCGTTTACATGTTTGAAAGATATGAATTTTTCTTGATTTTGGTGTTTATGGAAGCCCTTAATAAATTTTGATAAGGTTTCTAGTAAAAATTAATGTTTTTGGAGTTATGAAGTAGTAAAAATGTTTTTTTAAATAATGAGGTGAGGAGAGGTTATTTCAAGTTTTTAAAACTCACGGCAGTGTTTTTGGTTCACGGGAGAGGTAGTATGTAGAAGCGGGTAAAAGTACTTAGTTAAATTTTAGGTTTTTAATTCTCTTGGAGTGGGGTGTATTTTTTTCCCTTGGGATAGGAATAGTAGGGAAATAAAAATATTCCCTCATGTGGGATTGACAAGTGGCACAACATGATTTCATGATGAGGGAAGGAGGAAAAACAAATACTTAGCACAAAAGGGCCAAAACTAGGTCACATGAGGAATCATGAAATGCGATAGAGTGGAGCATGATTTTTATCCCCTTAGGATATGGATAAGAGGGATATAAAAATTCACCCTCCCCTAGTGATGACAAGTGGCTCTGTCTCATTCAGTGAGGAGGTGAGGGGAAGAGCTTGCTTAAGCACTACGAAGCTCATTTTTGGTCATATGAGAAACCTAAGCCAAGACTAGAGTGGGAAAAATTTTCTTGTCCCCTTTATCCCCTTGGTAAAATATGAGGGAAAAAAACTTGTACCCTACCCCGGTGGTGACAAGTGGCACAACTCCATTACACGATGAGAGGGGTTAGAGGAAGGTAGATAAACCTTGCAGAGCACTTAGTAAGGTCATGTGAAGAACTTGAGAAAAAAATTGGATGTGGAACATTTTATTTTCCCCTTTGTCCCCTTAGGACAGGGATAGGAGGGACACAAAAATGTGTCTCAACCTGGAGGTGACATGTGTCCTCTTACAAAATTGGCTAAGTATGAGAGATGTACCTTCCGAGAGAGACTTGTTGATGACATTGTTGGAGCTCCAAGAAGACTTTTTTGATGAACCCTTGTATTATTTGGACTCCCAAGATCCTTATAAATAAAATGGGATGGGTTTAAAATTTCAATTATTCTTGAAAGTCCCTAAAATTACTACTTTTTACTCAGGATAACAGGGTGTGGCTGCTGAAACTGAGTTTCCATAAGAGAGTCTTGAGTATTGTGAAAGATGTTCATGTTCTATAATGTAAAGGAATCTTCAAGATTTCCAATTACTAATTTTTTTCTTTCCAACTCGATGTCTGAACTCCTGAATCCTCTGTTGAAGGTTAGGTACCATTTTAGAATGTAAGATCCTTCACCCTAAAACTTGCTTTCATTGCAACTATCCCTAAACCTCTAAAAATTTCCTAAATATTCCTAAATCAGTTCCATAACTCTCAAAAATCTTAAAAAACACTCCCAAATTATTATTTTTTTCCAATCCACCCCGGAGGATGCACACATGACCAAAAAAGCAAAAAAATAGTCGTTCCAAGCTTAAAAGAGATTTCACCACTGAAAGCACTTTACTGAAAGAATTGAAAGACCTTATCACAATGTTTCAAACACTTAAGAAAAGGTTTTACAACACAAATGAGTACTGTAAGATCGGGATAGGAATGTGTTGTCTCCCAAAAATCACTTTTTGTTTTCCAAGTTAAATTCAAAATTTTGAGCTCTCGCCCTCTTAAAGTATTTAATCCAAGTTGAAAGTTCGAAGAAATAGAAAAATTCATGCCCTAGTGTTGTTTAAATCTTTGTTTTGCTCATTTTGAGAAATTATCCATCTCTGATCTGTGCATGTAATATCCTCCTTACAATCTCCTTTTTTGATCAAAATTGTTTGCTTGTTCTATGGCCTGGGTTGTCAAATCATTGTTTTTCCTCCATGCCTCTGGCTCGTGAAGGAAATTCAAAAATTGGACTCAAAATGATGTTCTCTTCCTCTATGTATTTTTTCCACATCGGGAATGATGGATGTTTTCCTCCCCATCAAATTTTGGCCCCATCATCCACGGGTAAGTGGAAAAACCTAATTAAAGTGAGCCGGTGAAGAAATTTGTGTTTTTGAGCCTCTTTGTTAAAAAGGTGAAAAGTTAAAAAGTGACCCATGCAGCCCGATCGAGTCATAAAGAAAAATTCAAAGTTGAAGCCCACTATTGAAAAGTCAAAGCGGAGAGCAGGCCATTGGGGGACTTTTGGAAATTTAACCAAATTCCCAAAAGTGAAGTAAAAGTTCTAGAGTACTCCATGGCTCCACAAAGGTCTTGGGCACACCATTGAAAATTCAAAGCGGGAGAGCGAAACGGCGTAGAATTTTGAGCTTTTTAGCCTTTTTCCAAAAGAGGTTAAAATGTTGAGAAAAGGGTCGTCACCCCATTTCCAATCAGAAGATGCCACGTGTCAAAATTCAAAGCGGGAGAGCGATACGGTGGAAAATTTTGAGTTTTTAGCCTTTTTCCAAAAAAACGTTAAAATGTTAAGAAAGGGCCACGACCCCATTTCAAATGAAAATGTGCCACGTGCCTAAGTTAAAAAGTTGAAGTAGGGGTGTGGGCCAATTTGTTCCAAATTTCCAAATCTCTAAAAAATTGCAAAACACAAATGGCTTTCCCTGTACCCGCTCTAATATCTTCCTACCACGTCGACGGCCCGATTTCAAAGTTATAAAGAAAATCAAATTATCGTGTTCAAACTAGCAAATCAAATGTAACGTTCACATTGCAAAGATCTAGTTTTTAACCCACCATGAGTGTTTTCTTTGATGGATTAATTTGAAGAGGCGTAAATGATTTATAAAGTTGAAACCATTTTGGCATGAGATATAATGGCTCCTTAGAGCCATTCCAAGGGATGGCAATTGATTTCAAAAAGACCAGAGTGCTCTGTACCTAGAAAAGATAGAAAATGCCATACTTCTTCTATTTTCCCTTCTCCTTAGATTTTCCTCTATTCTCAAAGCTCTATACAAATTCTGCTTTAGCTTCAATAATAAAAGAAGGAATTTTCACCTCTTTGATTGAGGGATTGATTGGTACCTTGCGACCAATGAATTTCATTCGGTCTTGTAGCTTCTCTTGCGGATTTATTTTTCTTCTAACTATAAATTCATGTAAACAGATTTTTAATTAATGTGTGTGGGCATCGATATTCTACTCACAACATTAGTTTTTCCTACCTTCATTTCCACTCCCCTTCCCCTTTCCAAGACAAAGTTTCTTCTCTAGCGAGACATTGCTAGCTTTGCCACAAGGTCAGTGGAGTGCCCCTATTGGATCTCTGGTCGAAAGGCCACCATTGAAATCCACCTTTTATGCATGCACCTATGGAAGCTGCACCATTCAAGTAGAGGGACTTAGATTCCCATAGCATTGGCTTGAAACCCACCAATTTGTCCACAAGACAAATTTTCTCGCCAACAGTTTTTAGCGCCCACTGCAGGGGCAGATTTTGTAGCATCTGCACCTAAAAATGACCTCAGGGTCATAAAATACAAAAAAATATTCTAGAGGAAAAGTTTCTAGAAATTGAATAATCACACAAACTACATGGATGTAAATCATGGCTATTATGGGAAATCCTCTTGTTGAGAGACCTGATTTACTCTTTCACATCCAAGAAGACATTGCTTCTAATCTGAGAGAAGCTATTTGGCATAATAGATGAAGTGTCAATCATTACTTCATTGCCATAAGGATTTTGGACCTGGAAGAGGAACATGTTGTTGAATTGGAAAGGAAGAGACAAATTCTAGCACCCCAAAGAAGAGCATAGATTTTCAAGCTGGCGGATAGAAGATTCACCCGAAAACAGAGACAAGGAGGACAAACTGATCCCATTTTTGAGGAAATTCAAAGGAGACAAGAGCTACTTGGAATCCAGAGGCTTCCTTTTCAAGCAACCGGTCACGTTGGGAACCTGAGTGTTGCCAATCCTTTGGATGGTGAATTTTCATACATAAACGAGAACCTTGTAGACTTCACTGATGTGAAGACCAAATAAGAAGATAGAGAAAAAGCGCCGGACCCAACAAAGAAATAAGAGATCAACTTGAAGAAATCAAGAGACTCAAGTTGAGGCGAGATGAAAGAAAATCAATAGAAGTTGCAACCTTAGCAAGGATGGAAGATAGAAATAGACACAGAATGGGGGATCGGGATCATGAGTGTGAATGGGATCGTGAAGCCCGTAGGCCTAATGTACCATGGGGAGGAAACACTAGTCCACTGGATCTTGCTCAACCACTCCATGAGCTACCGAGAGGCTCGAGAAAAAACTTCCCAAAATTCAGAGGGGATGGTTCTCAGCTCCCCGAAGAACATGTAGCAGCATTCATCACTTTGCTTGTGGAGTGTTGGGAGTTGAAAATGAAGATGTTTCAGTTAGGCTCTTTATGGAGTCACTCCAAGAAAGAGCTGCTTGAATGGTTCTACATGTTGCCCCCAAGATCTGTCACATCTTGGGAAGATATAAGAAGTGCATTTGAACATAGGTTCAAGAGCACAGAAGATTGTCAGGATCTATTGGTCCAATTGGTTCAGATGAAGAAGGAGACCTCCGAATCAATGAGATATTTTGTAGCAAGGTATGATAGGTTGATAAGAAGGATCCCAGAAGATGTGGTACCCCCTGAAAATAACTTGAAAAGGTTCTTCATTAGTGCTTTGCCATCATAAGTTGGTTTCTTCCTCAGAAGAGCCCAACTAAGAACATTGAGGGAAGTTCAAGACTTTGCAATTGGGGCGATGATGATATAATTATTTTTGGAAAAGTGAAAGGAAAAAATGGGAAGAAAAAAATTTGAGTTCAAATTCGGTCACCACTAATCCACCTCCTCGTAGGCTTGCCCTTGAAGCACCACCATTCAATGCCATCTGTGACAATAGGGAATCAAAAGAAGGAGTAGACATTGAGGAAATTGAAGAAGAAAGCATGGATGACTATGAAAACTATCTTGAAATTGAAGAGGTTGGCATGCACAATGGCCTGATTGAATACATTGATGATGAGGAGGAAGGTGATGAAGAAGCTCCAAGTTTTTCATGTGTTGTTTTCACTCTGTGCCACAGTCCAAGAATGGTGTTTCATCCTCGTGATTGCAGATTGAGAATAGGAAGAACAAAGAAGATATCTCTTCAAATCCTCCACTAGACAAGATCATCGCCAGAGGATCATTGTTACCACCTTCCATGGAATCAGCTAGAGAGAAATCAGATTCACCAGTTGTCAAGGATCACATTGTTGTGCCAAGTAAGTTATCTGATTCTTCTCCCAACTCAAAAGTTGTTAAGAGCAATTCTCTTCTAAATGTTGGTTCTGCAAGAAAATCTAAATTTCAATCAAAGGCTACACCCCATCTCCTTCCAAGCCAATTTCTACATTTGAAAAGGAGAACCCAACACCAAAAGTAATGACACATTTTCCATTTAAGTCCTCATCCACTGCTAGAACCTCTTCCTCATCTACCATAACTTCATTTGAATTTTTAGAGCATGCTAGCAAAACCAAAGTCTAGCTCTCTGAAATTGAATACCTAAAAACACATTCTACCCAATTTGATAGATTCATCAAGGCATTATGGGGTGGTAACTCTACATCCCCAATCTCTAATTCTAAAGGCTTACTTCCTACACCATTCACACCATCTTCTCAAAACATGCTATCCCTCAGTGCCTCCACAACCAATAGAGTTGAGCATTTTTACTTATCACTTCTCATCAAAGGTTTACAATTTGAACAATTGCATTATAAATTCTAGAACCTCGAGATAATGTGATGCCGAGAAAAAGTTGCAAATTCTTTAGTCCTCACTTTTACCCGAGTAAATGGCACATGCTACTCAATGGAATCCAAACAAGTTCCATTGGTAGGAAGGATTAAGGATGCCCAGGTTGCAATAGCTAATTACCCTAACAAGAAGATACTCCTGGCCATTTTAGTGGTAGACATCCCAACATATTTTGGTATGTTGTTGAGTAGACATTTTTACAGAGATCTAGGTGGAGAAATAAAAATGGATTGGTCATCTACAACTATCCTAGTGAAAGGAGAATTGAACAAGCTACTGCCAGTCGAAAATGAAGTTCACAATAAGGAAGTATGATGATCCAAGAGTTGATATCCTTTTTCAAGATTGTGGGCTTAGAAATTACCTCCTTACATCATAGAAGGAAGAGGACTTGCCACTTCTCATGGAGGAAGAAGAAGACCAAATCTGGACAATGGAGTTTGATGGCATTCATTCCAGAATAGGTTCAGGAGCCAGTGTAGTATTATACTCTCCCTCCAATGAGGTATATCCTTTTTCCTACAAGCTGCAATTTGACAATACAAATAATACAATAGAGTATGAAGCATTACTCTTAGGCATGAATACAGTAAAGGACATGGGAATCAAGAAGTTGAGATGCAAAGGTGATGCAGAGGTTGTGGTAAAGTAGGTCTACAAAATATATCAAGTGAAAAACCCCGAGACTCGGGCACTATAGAAGCATAGGGTGGGACTGCATTGAATCCTTTGATGCATTCTCCATTGAAGCTATCCCTAGGGAGCGAGAATGAAAAGGCTAATTCTCTAACAGTGTCGGCTTCCTTAGTGACACCTCATATTTATTTTAGAAAGGATAAAGTGACCATTGAGATGGTGTTCGGACTCAACGTATTATTGGTGCGAAAATATTTCGATTAGGCAGTCATGGTGGGAAACAGAGGCAAATAGTGTGCAAGGTATAGCCCTCTCGAGACAACAAAGTGAAACTGGTTTATTGTTATTCTATCAAGTAGTAATCATGCAAATCTACACTATTCTAACTTCAAGGGTTTGGGATCTCATCCCAGTATAGGTAATTCCGAATGATGAATAGAAATGTAAGAAGGAAGGAACAGAGGAAGGATAGATCTAAAGGAAGAAAAGAAATGAATTTCAAAGATGGAAAGGTCGGAGGATTTATGCTTTGGGCTAGTAGTAAACAGATCCAAACTTACTTGAATAAATAAACAAAGCAATACTGATGAACATATGACAAAAAAAAAAGAATGAATCCAATAGAATAGAAACACAGATCTGACTTAAGAAAGATCTGATGCAAATAACACATATATTGAGCACAAATTCTTAACATATATATTAAAATCTCTTACACATACAAGCGAGGCACAAAGTCTTTCTTCCTTCACCTCTTTTCATACAATAATGTCCACAGGAATACAACAAGTATTCCAAAGGTATTTATAGAAGGAGAAGGAGAAAGAAGACAAAAAGAAGTCAACCACTATTTACAAAATATCCACAAAATATCTAAAAGCAAAAAGTTGACTTTGAGGCAAGTTTGTGGATGGCAACATCCCATGATGCAACATGGATGATGTCATCATGTGTGCCAACATGCCTTTTAAACATTTTACAAAAATGGGAATTTATCTAGGAGGAAGAAGCTACTCGTCATTGTCTCTCGGCTCGAACTTAGTATCTGGTGGTGGCTCAGGGGAGTCGATATGACATTGTGCCTAATACTCTGCAAACTTGCTGATTATTTTTGAAGTTGATACTTGATCAGGACCTTTGAAATGGTCGTGAATTACTTCGCAAGTTTCTTTCTCATTTTGAGCTTGTCGGGAAAATCAGTGAACTCTTCGTTTGCATCGATCAAAGAGCCGATAAAGTCACGGTAGGCTAAGAGGTTGTTGATGGACTCTCAATCAAAAGTGACCTCTTGTGCCAGACCTTGAGAGACAATAGCCTTGAAGCACCTTTGGAATGTGTCATGCATACACTTGTCTTCATTATCGGTCCATGTCTTTAAGCATTCTTCAATGCTTACTACCACATACTGGCTATGGTGAGGAATGCCCAACATGATTTCGAAGTGGTAGGCGATGAGGTTAATGATCACCTTGCCCTCCTTATCTTTGACACATCTTGTGTCTTTGTTGTAACAACGGGCCACCAACATGATGAACTCATTGTTCATTGCACTTACTGGGAGTCCTGCTACAAAGTGTAGCCCGTTGCCTACCAGTTTGTCCATCCATGGGCCACCAGTAACCTTTTTGGTTCTCTCCCAGAAGTCATCCATATCTATGTGTCCCAGCTTGGAGTCTCTGATGTCGAGACTGCACTCTGTAAGTGAGTCGGAATCGACTCTCGATATTGTATTTCATTTCCTGCTCTGTCAACTTAGACTTGGCTTTACTTTTAGTTGGCTTCTTGCTCGATGAAGACATGGGTGAGCTCAAGGATGGTTGTTTCTCAGGATATATAACGACCAAGGAATGATGTGGGATCCACAAACATGACAAACGGCATGCGGGGCTGATAGGAAATGCTAACAGCGCGAGAGGAATAACTTTTCATAATTTCAATTTATGAAAATGACAGGTGTCAGTGCCTATATATAGAAAAACCTGCATTTATGATGCCACCAACCACCTTTGGCATGGTTGGTGAGGTGTTGACATGGGATAAATCGCACCTTGGCATGGATAGGAGGGTGTTGACAACCTGTTTTCAGTGCCTATGGCACAATTAAGGACGTGTCAACATGATTGTGGGTGCTTATTTGAGGTGCACTTTAATGGCGCAACATTTTGAGTGTTGACACTCCAGTAGACTGCAAAAAGGTAAAGGGGTACATTTTTGGCGGTGTTAACACAATATTTTTGTGCGAAAGGATAAGGGCTCTTCAGCTAAGTTTTGAAATAACTTGATTTTTTGGAAGGGGCTTTTAGGCCGTTTCAGACATTGTCAAACATCCCTAGGGGTCGAAAAAAAAATTTCGGTATGGTTACCTACAAAATTTCCCTTGTTAATTTTACAGGGATAACACGTACAGGACAATAAAAATCACTGGAAGGTCTTCAATGATGAAAATCAGATCCTAGCCTTATTAGAACAAAGGGATAACTTCAATAATATTTTCTTTGAAGGAAGTGAAAACCCACACCGTGAATCAATACCCAAAGAAGAGAAGGAAGGAATTGAGGGAATTGA
The DNA here is from genome assembly GCA_018340775.1 of Taxus wallichiana var. yunnanensis. NCBI lineage: Eukaryota > Viridiplantae > Streptophyta > Pinopsida > Cupressales > Taxaceae > Taxus > Taxus wallichiana. The sequence goes on along the minus strand of CM031236.1, from coordinate 442,188,102 downwards.
TGAAGAGGGAGTAATCAAACTGAAAGGAAACAAAATCCCAAAAGGCCTAGTTTCTTTGGAAGACCTCTTTGACAAGCATGACAGGTTCATCCAAGAGAAAGAAAAATAGTCTTCTCAGTGTCCATCTGATTTTGATCAAGAAAACATTGGCACTTTAGAGACCAAGAAAATAGTGTCTATTCCATATTCATAGTAGAAACAAATGGCTTCCCATGAAGAGAATTTGGAAGCGTTGTCAGCAATGATTTTGTGTGGAATGCCAAATCTCACGATGATATTTTCCTTGATGAAGTTGCAAACAACTTCAGAAGTGGCATGTTTGACAGGTATGGCCTCCACCCATTTGGTGAAGTAATGTTCTTTGTCAGGACATAACTATGTCTAGCACTCGATTGAGGATGGAGTGCTCCAATAAAGTCAATTCCCCATTGCCTAAATGGTTCATCAATAATGATGGGCCTGAGAGGAAATGCAGCCAGCTTTGGTTTGCCAACGAACTGTTGGCAAAGTTCACATTTTGCTACCCAGGTGGCTGCATCCTGAAATAGCGTTGGCTAGTAGTACCTAGCCCAAATGATCTTATGTGTTGTGATGGAAGAGGAGAAATGACCACCATAGGTTGAGTCATGAAATATTTCTAGTAATTTTACCTGTTGTGGCTTGTCAACACATCGTAGGAAGATGCCATCAATTCCGCGCTTGTACAACCCATCATCCCAAATGACATACCGTGTGGCTCTGAGCTTTACTACTCACTTTTATTTTGTGGTTAGATGAGTTGGACACTCGCCATAAGTGAGAAAGAAAGTGATGTCTGAATACCATTCATCATTGGTTGCGACGAATAGGACCATAGGTAAAGAATCCACTTTCTCCAGTTCACTTTGTTCTTTATCAACATGAGCAACTTGCTCCTCAGGTGCTTCTGGGTCTTTATTTTCAGCCATTAGCTGACACAGTCCCTTACCCCTTACCAACTTGGTTGGTCTAATGTCTAGATCCAATTCCCTCGTAAGCTTCCTAACTCCTGTTGAGTTAGGATAGACTTAACTGTCGTGTCTAGAACTAGCACTACTTTGTATGAGAATTCAGTATGTAGTAACGAAAACTTTTGACTGCTTTTACTACGGTGAAGGCATGATTTTCTAGTTGTGACATCTTTAGTTCATGAGGCTTGAGGGGAGAGCTCATGAAAGTAATTGGGGATTCAACATCCTCAGAGTTCTTCTGCATTAAGATAGCCGATACAGTATACGTAGACGCATAATTGTACATGATGAAATCCTTAGAGAAATCAGGACATACCAGGACATGTGCATGAGAAACGGAGGCTTTTATATCCTCGAATGACATATTTCCTTCTTCACTCCATCGGAACGTTTGTGACCCTTTCATCATATTAGATATATGACGAGTCTTCTCAGCAAAAATCGGAACAAATCGTCTGAGAAAATTTACCTTTCCAAAGAAAGAGTGAACACCGGTTTTGCTTGTGGGCAAGGTAAGGCTCTGAATAGCCTTGACTCTTTCGATGTCTATCTTTGTCCCTTCTTTACTGATGACATGTCCTAGCAATTTTCCTTCAGTGACCCCAAAACTAACTTCTTAGGGTTTAGAGAAATTCCATGTTCTCGGCATCTAATCAAGACTTGCTCCAAATGATCACAGTGATCACTTCATTTTTTAGAGAACACGGTTAAGTCATCTAGGTAAACTACAATGACCTTTCCCATCATACCTTTGAACGTGAATTCCATCGCTCGTTGGAAGGTGGCACCGGCATTGGTTAAACCGAACGGCATCCTGTTGTAGGCGAAGGTGCCCCAAGGAGTGGTGAATGTTGTTTTGAATTGGTCTTCAGGCGTGACCTCAATCTGATTATAACTGAAAAACCATCAAGCATGGATAGCATCTCTGAACTAGTTACTACCTGTAGAACTTGATCCATTATGGGCAGTGGATAGTTGTCCTTTAAGGATGCCTAGTTCAGGTTGCGAAAGTCTACGCATATGCATATTTCACCGTTCTTCTTCCACAGGCACAATGTTTGCAACCCAGGTACTGTGATGAATGGGAAAAATAATTCTCACATCCAGCATCTTCTGAATTTCAGCCTGGATGGTACCTGAGATTTTGGGATTGTAATGCCTTTTCTTTTGACGAAAAGGCTTAACGTCATCTTTGAGTAGGATGTCATGTTGAATGTCCTTAGGCTTAAATGACTTCAGATCAGCATAAGACCATGCCAATACATCCATATATCTTTTCAGCAATTTGACAAATTTCTGCTTTTCCTCGGGTGTACAACACTTCCCGATGTTCACAGACCGAGGATGTTCTATAGTACCCAAATTGATAGATTCGAGTTTCTAGAGAAGAGCCAGGGTTATCCTGTCACCTTTTCTTGACAAAATGGTCATGCTTATCAAATAATCATTCCAGGAAACTAAACCTTTTGGAATCTTATTTCCCTTGAGCTGACATATGCCTTGACCTTCTACTGATTCCTATGCTTGGCCCGTGAGAGACTCATGACACACAGAAGTCGATCCATCAAAATGGAGCTCTTTGAAATTTTCAGCTTTCTCCAGAAAAGTGATAAGTTGATTATCATCATTGAATACCTACCAGTGTTGTGAATTATCTGGCACACTTGGGTAGAAAACTACCTCAATGGTATATGTGTCCATCTTTAACCCTAGGTGAGGGAGCATGAGAGAGGCCGAGACAGCCAAAGAATCAGCCATGTCATTTTGAGCTCGTGGAACTACTTTGATTGAGAAAGCATCAAATTCCTTGATGTTGTCCCACATGGCGTTGCGGTAGTGTCTGAGCCTGTCATTCTTTACTTGGTATACCCCTTTCACTTGATTGACAATTAGCTCAGCATCACCCTGTACTTTCAAATTCTTGATTCCCCTTTCCTTTGCAGCTTGCATGCCAAGTAGCAAAGATTCATACTTAGCAGTGTTGTTTGTATTGAAAAACTGTAATTTGAAAGAAAGAGGGAAAATCTCCTCTTCAGGAGATATCAGAACGGCCCCAACACCACACCCACTTGTTGCACAACTACCATCAAACTACAGTGTCCATATCTTGTTGAGGTCTGTCATCACCAATCCGGCACTATGATAATTCTTTATTGGGAACTCCTCGTGCTATGATTATTTACTAATGCATAGCTTTTATTTTGGTGGATGGAATCTAGAAACACAACAACAAACATAACACAAGAATACCATAGACTATGATAAGAAGGAATGACGATAAATATGAAATATAAGTGTAAATTATAATATCAATATGAAATTGTTACAATCTCACCCATGAGATACTTCAAGTGTTACTGACTTCACTTGCCTTCCAACAATAACTATGGGAGAAACTTAACAATTACACTTCTTAATGGCTTCTTTAACACACCTTCAAAATGATGGCTTCCTTTACACACTTACAATATTTCTCACTACTTCCTTCTATGCTAAATGAGGGGGGTGGCCTCTTTATTTATAGACTTCTAGGCTTATCCATCTTAACTCTAAGATAGGATAAGAAATCCACTCTGACGAATCATATTCCATACCTTAAATCTTATCTCGTACATGTAAGATTATCTTTTAAGATAAGATAAACCTTATCATTTCACATGGGTTCCACATTTTTAGACTTTTTACAAATAAAATACACAAAATATTTATGACCTCACTCCTTGTCCTTATTACCAATATAATATTTATAATTCCTAATCATGTAGACCCTACTTCTCTACTTACCCCAACTTTGATATTTTAACATTACCGGACCACTTACGACAAATATTTACTTTTTACCACAACATTCCTATTATACTTTTGACTATTACCATACTATACATTATTGGCGGCGTCATACTGGCAGCGCCGTTATCTTCTATCGAGACACTACTACTAATTATACTTAACAACATCCTATTCCTAATACATACATTAATGAAATAGAAATTACGGAGGAAAATTTTAGTGTCGACGTGTCCTCCTCTTAAATGAGAACTTCCATCTTATCGGAGTCGGTGGACAAGAAGTAATTCCCCATCCCTGATGATTCAAAGAGAATCTGGGCCTTGGGGTCGTCAGAGTTGGTGACCAGATATTTCTTTTGTGATTCAGGCTCCAATGTCTGCATCACCCCTTTGATAGGGATTCTGGCTTTAGACCAGTCCATATGGATTTCTCCACCAACTTCTCTACAAAAACTTCTCCCCAGTAATATTTCATATGCTGCTGGAATATCAGCTACGAGAATAGTCATTTTAACTCTTTTCTCAGGGAATGCTATGAATGCAAACTACGCATCCTTGATCTGACCTATTAATGGTACCTACTTGGTTTCCATGGAGTAACACCTGCCGAAAGGTTTAGTGAGTGTGAGGCCCAAAGCATGGGTGACCTTTGCTGGCATGACATTGTCAGATGCTCCAGAATCAATTATGCAGTTGCTTAACTTGTGACCATTAATTAGGAGAGATAGGTAAAAAGGTTCAATTTTACCTGATGTGGACGTCGAGGCAATGTTTATGTGGGATGCAGGAGGAGTGGAAAGAATTCCTTTTGGAGAAACGGGGTGAGAGATGGCAGCTTGACTTTGAATATACTTGGTTAATCTAACAAGCTACTCTGGGGTTAGACTGAAGGTACTCAGCTTCAGACATTTGGATCTTGGTCCTTTTGGCATGATCGACTATATCGAATGCGACCAAGGGTTGCTGACGATGAAGGAATGAGTCCTTCGTTTCACGATGGTAGAGGAGTGGTACTGGTCTTTATGGAAATGGAGGGAGGTTGATTTGGAGGAGAGATAGGAGGAAAAGATTTCTTTATGAAAGGTTTAATAGGAGGTTGAGCAGGAAGGGGATTACCTCTTTTAGCGATTGTTGGAGGCATATTTAATACAACCTTTTCCTTTTGTATTTTAACAATAACTTCTACTTCTTTTCCTTGTGAGTGGGTGAAAATAGTGTATGACTGTCTACTTGCATACCCTTGGGTACCTTCTTCTTCATCAGATTCCTCATCCTCAAATTCCATATACCCGATTGTAGAGTCACTAGTCGGTTCACCGACATCTTGATCATCTTCGCCTTACGACGAAGGTTCTTCATAAATTTTCTCATCTTCTTCGATCTCGACCAAGGCATTAATCGGAGGGGCCTCAAGTGCTAACCTTGGAGCAGTAGTAGGAAAATGCAGCCTTTGTGGGCGTTGTTGGGAGTGAAGTTCCTCTGTGGGATATCCCGATACGGAGTGGTAGATGAAGCTTGAGCTAATTACTTCTTCAATGCGAGAAAATCATTTGCCATCTTCTGGAATGCTGGATCTAATGAGGTGGCCTGAGAAGAAGTTAAAACCTTTGATTTTGATGGCTCCATCTTAACTCGCCAGATATAAGTAGGTTGTCCTCTATCTGAATGGTCATAGCTTGAGCAAGGACCAAGGTGGCGATTTGTTCTTGTAAAAGTAAGAAACTTACTCTTGAACTCATGGCATTCACAAAGAAACACTTTTGATTCTCTGGTGTTGGAAACATGGCAGGTGGCACACGGTTGATCAGTGAATTAAAATGGGTGATAAAATCATGCATGGTTTCATTGGCCTCCTTCTTCAAGTGAGTGATCTTTGACAGTAATGCAAATGCGTCTTCTAAAGGCTTATACCTGTCTTCAAATGTAGTTCATAATGTGGCCCAACTGGTGATGGATCCGGTTGGTAAATGTTGGAACCATTCTGATGCAGGCCCTTGCAAGGTCTTGAGAAAGAGACGTATAGATACATCTTCATGAGTCATGTCTAGAATACTGCATGACATAATAAACGCAGTGATATGTGTGTCCATGCTTTGATTTCCACTCCCATCAAACTTTGGGAAATTCTTATGATTTCCATGAGGGAGGGCGTGAACTGGATGTGGCAGTGCTAGAGGGCCCATGGCATTTCCCCATGGTACTACCATTTGAAATGCGGGGAAAAGAACATGAGTAGGGAGTCTGGTTCCACTTAGCAAAAGAGCACTACAAATAGATGTTGAAGCACCCTGTGAAATCCGGATTCTTCGTGGAGGCAAGGCACTTCTTGTTGATCGATCCACTAAATTTAGTGATGCGAATCATGCTGGAGTGATACTGAAATTGTGCCTTTGAAGTAGATCAAAGATTGGATCAACTTCTCCACGAGCTCTTCTACCACAAGTAAATTGTTCACTGCCAGTGTATCTGTTCAGATCTGCAACAATTAAGAGTAGATCTACAACAATATTTTTGTTTGTACTTGCTGATTTTCTGATTTTCTAGCAAAAATCAGTAGCATGTACTTTTCTAATATTTAAAATTTATCCTCTTAAAATATAACCGATTGCGGTTTTCTGACAAAGATAAATGAGGATAAAAAGGTGGGTCAATTTAGAAAGCTGATTTTCGGATCTTTGAACTGAATTTTGCAAGGTCTTTACAAAATAAAAAATATCGATTCTCAAATCTACGGAAATGTACAATTTTTGTAAAAATTGGTGAACTAAAAGCTCCTAACTGCCTAGGTCTATGGATTTGTACAAGGAAATTTTTGATTTTGATCATTTCTACAAAAAATTTAATTTTTAACAAAAATTTAAAATTTGCAAACCGGTAGTTATTTTCAAAGTTTTTTTTTTAAATTTTTCCTTAGTTCGATCCCAGTGAGTCACCAAAATCTGTTGGTCCGAAAACCTATCGGTTAGGCGGTCATGGGAAATAGGCCAACAGTGTGCAAGGCATAGCCCCTCTTTAAGACAGCAAAGTGAAACTAGTTTATTGTTATTCTATCAAGCAGAATCTATGTAAATCTACCCTATTCTAACTTCAAGGATTTGGGATCTCATCAAAGTAGAGGTAATTCCGAATGAAGAATAGAAATGTAAGAAGGAAGGAATGGAAGAAGGATAGATCTGAAAGGAAGAAAAGAAATGAATTCCAAAGACGGAAAGGTCAGAGGGTTTATGCTTTGGGCTGGTAGTAAACAGAGCCAAACTTACTTGCATAAACAAACAAAGCAATACTGATGAACATATGACAATAAAAATAATGAATCCAACAGAATAGAAACATAGATCTGACTTAAGAAAGATCTAATGCAAATAACACATATATTGAGCACAAATTCTTAACATATATATTAAAATCTCTTCTGTTACAAGAAGGCGAAAATTCTTGCTTCCTTCACCTATTTTCATACAATAATGTCCACCGGAATACAACAAGTATTCCAATATTTATAGAAGGAGAAGGAGGAAGAAGACAAAAAGAAGCCAACCACTATTTACAAAATATCCACAAAATATCTAAAAAGTCAAAAGTTGACTTTGAGGCAAGTTTGTGGATGGCAACATCCCATGGTGCAACATGGATGATGTCATCACATGTGCCAACATGCCTTTTAAATATTTTACAAAAATGGGAATTTATCCAGGAGGAAGAAGCTACTCGTCATCGTCTCTCGGCTCAAACTTAGTATCTAGCGGTGGCTCAGGGGAGTCGATATGACACTGTGCCCGATACTCTACAAACTTGCTGATTATTTTTTGAAGTTGATACTGATCAGGACCTTTGAAATGGTCGTGAATTACTTCACAAGTTTCTTTCTCATTTTTTAGCTTGTCAAGAAAATCAACGAACTCTTCGTTTGCATCGATCAAAGAGCCGATAAAGTCACGGCAGGCTAAGAGGTTGTTGATGGACTCTCGATCAAAAGTGACCTCTTGCGCCAGACCTTGAGAGACAATAGCCTTGATGCTGGAATGTATCATCTGCATACACTTGTCTTCATTGTCGGTCCATGTCTTTAAGCATTCTTCAATGCTTACTGCCACATACTGGCTATGGTGAGGAATGCCCAACATGATTTCAAAGTGCTAGGCCATGAGGTTAATGATCACCTTGCCCTCCTTATCTTCGACACATTTTGTCTTTGTTGTAACAACGGGCCACCAACATGATGAACTCATTGTTCATTACACTTATTGGGAGTCCTGCTGCAAAGTGTAGCCCGTTGCCTACCAGTTTGTCCATCTATGGGCCACCGGTAACCTTTTTGGTTCTCTCCCAGAAGTCATCCATATCTATGTGTCCCACTCGAGTCTCTAATGTCGAGACTGCACTCTGCAAGTGAGTCAGGCATCCTGACTCTCTGATATTTGTATTTCATTTCCTGCTCTGTCAACTTAGACTTGGCTTTACCTTTAGTTGGCTTCTTGCTCGATGAAGACATGGGTGAGCTTAAGGATGGTTGTTGCTTGCGATATATAATGACCAAGGAATGATGTGGGATCCACAAACACAAAAACGCGCACGCAGGGCTGACGGGAAAGGCTAACAGGCACAGAGGAATAACTTTTCACAATTTCAATTCGTGAAAATGACAGGTGTCAGTGCTTATATATAGAAAAACCTACATTTATGATGCCACCAACCTCCTTTGGCACGGTTGGTGAGGTGTCGACATGGGAGAAATCACACCTTGGCGTGGATAGGAGGGTGTCGACACCATGTTTTCAGTGCCTATGGCACACTTAAGGAAGTGTCAACATGATTGTGGGTGCACCGAGGTGCACTTTAAAGGGCGCAACATTTTGAGTGTTGACACTCTAGAGACTGCGCCAAAGGCAAAAAGGGGTGCAATTTTGGTAGTGTTAACACAATATTTCCGTGCCAAAGGATAAGGGCTCTTCAGCTAAGTTTTGAAATAACTTGATTTTTCGGAAGGGTATTTTTGGCCATTTCGGACATTTTCAAACATCCCTAGGGGTCGAAACAAAATTTTCGTATGGTTACCTACAAAATTTCCCTTGTCAATGTTGCGAAGATAACATGTACCGGACAATGAAAATCACTTTGGAAGGTCTTTAATGATGAAAATCAGATCCTAGCCTTATTAGAACAAGGGGATAACTTCAATAATATTTTTTTTGAAGGAAGTGAAAACGCACACTATTAATCGGTCCCTAAAGAAGAGAAGGAAGGAATTGAGGGAATTGATGAAGAGGGAGTAATCAAACTGAAAGGAAACAAAATCCACAAAGGCCTAGCTTCTTTGCAAGACCTCTTTAACAAGCATGACAGGTTCATCCAAGAGAAAGAAAAATAGTCTTCTCGGTGTCCATCTGATTTTGATCAAGAAAACATTGGCACTTCAGAGAATCCAAGGATGGTTAACATTGGTAAATGTTGCTCACCAGAAGAGAAGAGAAAGTTTTTTTCTTTGCTAAAAAAGTACTCAGATGTCCTAGCCTATTCCTATGATGAAATCAAATCTTTTAAGCCAAAGGAAATGCATCACTCCATTCCTTTAAAGCAAGGAGCTAATCCCTTCAGAAAAAAAAGGCCCTCTAATCCAAAGATTGTCAATTTTATCAAAGAAGAGGTGGAAAAGATGCTCAATGCTAGAATCATCTTCGCCATCCACCATTCAACATGGGTGGCTAACATTGTGCCATTAAGGAAGAAGAATAGGGAAATAAGGATTTGTGTAGACTTCGAAATATGAATCGAGCACTCTCAAGTACAACTACCCTCTTCCAATCATGGATCATATTTTGCAAGTAGTCACTGGATCTAAAATTCTCTCTTTTCTTGATGGATTCTCGTGGTGCAACCAAATCAAGGTGGCGAAGAGGATTGCAAAAAATAGCCTTCACACACATTGGGGTACTTTTGCCTATAGTAAAATACCTTTTGGCTTGATCAATGTTGGAGCCACTTTCTAGAGAGCAATGGACTTGGCCTTCAAATATTTGAAACATTGCATTTTCATTTACCTTAATGACCTCATGGTTTTTTCAAAGAAGAAGGGAGATCATATATGTCATTTTGAGCAAGTCCTTGCAAGTTATAGGAAACATGGTATTTCTCTAAATCCAAAGACGTGCATTTTTGAGTCACGAGAAGGTAATTTGCTTTACCGGACACATTGTGAACAAACATGGAGCACACATTGATCCTGAGAGGATCAAAGCTATCCAAGCACTAGCCTTACCAACCAACAAGAAGGGAGTTCATTCATTCTTTGGAAAGGTAAACTTCCTTCGTCATTTTGTGCCTGAGTTTTCTAAACAGACTAAGCATATAACTTCCATGATGAAGCCTCAAGCAGGTTTCAAGTGGAATAAGGAAGGAAAAGAAGCATTCGAGGAGATCAATACAGCCATTACCGAATCTCTAACTCTTGTATCTCTATATTTCAACAAGGATTTCATCATGTATTGCTATGCATCAGAACATACACTCTCTGTTGTCCTTGTTCAGAAAAATGATGAAGGTTTGGAAGCACCCATTGCTTTCATGAGCTTTCCTTTGAAAAATCATGAGCTAAAGTATAGCCAACTAGAGAAACATGCCTACGCAGTGGTCAAATCTATTAAAAGTTTCAGATTCTACATTCTCAATTCCCATATAGTGGTGATGGTCCTTGGAAGTGCAATCAAGTCCATTTTGACTCAACAAGATCCTAGGGCTAAGAGAGGAAGTTGGATTACAAAGACCCAAGAGTATGACTTGGAGATTAGACCCTCTAATCTGGTAAGAGGAAATGGTTTGTGCAAGTTGATTGCTGAAGATGAAACTCTCAAGGCTCAACAAGGAGAAAAAGATGGTGTTTTCTCAACCTTTTCAGGAGACAATCCATAGGAACTCTTTGTCACCACTAATGATGAGTGGTATGCTGACATTACTTACTACCTCACTTATGGAGAATGCCCTCCTCATCTTGATTACAAACAAAGGAAAATCAAGTTAAAGGTAGCTAAGTTTTTGATCTGGAATCATTCACTTTACAAGAGAGGCCTAGATGGTTATTTTCTCAGGTGTGTAGATAAGGAGCAGCAAGAAAATTTTCTCAGGGAATATCATGATCAAGCTTGTGGTGGACATTTCTTAGCAATGGTCACCGCACATAAGATCCTCAGAGGGAGATATTATTGGCCCTCCATCTTTATAGACACTCAGGATTGGGTTTCCAAATGTAAATCATGCCAACAATTTGTTGGAAAGCCACAACTAGTTGCATTGCCACTCAGGCTGTGGTGATTGAAGAACCATTTCAGAAATGGGGGCTAGATTTTATTGGTGTTCTGAATCCTCATTCTAGTGTAGGGCATACTTATGTACTCACTACAATTGATTACTTCACTAAATGGGTGGAATCCATCCCAACCAAGAAAGCCACTGAAATATTCTGCAACTTCATCAAGGAGAATATCATTGTTTGTTTTGGAATACCATAGAAAATTGTTGTAGACAATGCCACCTATTTCTCTTCCAAGGAGCTCACAGAGTTTTTATGGCTTTGGAATCTCCCTATCTCACTCTTTTGACTACTACCCATAGGGAAATGGGCAAGCTAAGTCAAGCAACAAGAACATTGTGACCATTGTTCACAAGCTAGTAGATGAGAATCAAAGGAACTGCACAAGAAGTTATATGATGCATTATGGGCCAATAGGATCACTCCTAAGAAGGCAATAGGTATGTCACCTTTCCAAATTTTGTATGGATTTGAGGCAGATATTCCCCTCACAATTGAGATGCCAACTCTCAAGTTGCTGCAAGAAATAGAAGATGGTCAATACAAAGACTCCATTGAAAAGAGGATCCTCTTCCTGGAGAAGCTGGAGGAAAGCATATGCCAAGTGGTGGATAGAATTAAAGAACATCAATTGAAAGTGAAGAAGATCTTTGACAAGAGGGAAAAGGCAAGAGAATTCAAGGTTGGATATTTTTTCCTACTATGGGACAAGAGAAGAGAACTAAAGGGCAGCCATGGAAAGTTTGATTCATTATGGCTCCACCGTTCCCAAATTCATAGAGCTTATGGTGAGAATTTTTTTCTCCTCTCATACTTGGATGGAAGGCCATTGGAATCACCTCAAAGCGGGCAATACTTGAAACTATATCATCATTGAAAGTAGGTTGTCCCCCACCTTGTACCATAGGTGATTTCCTAGTGTGTTTCCATTTTTGTTGTGTGGTTTTGTTTCCCCTTATATTACATGCCATGTGTTTCCTTCCTTTTGTGAGCTTGTGTGTTTCCTTCTTCTAATATTTCTTTCTCAAAATTTTACATGACTCTGTAAGGCCCAATGGATAAGACACTGGTCAACATTATACGGTTTTAAAATTGAGATTTTGGATCCTCATACCATGTCTTCGTCATGCTCAGTCCATGCCATGTCCCCAAGCTAGAGTCAGTTGTTGTCTCCCAAAAATCTCTTTTCATTTTCCAATTTAAATTCAAAATTTTGAGCTCTCACCCTCTTAAAGTATTTAAAACAAGTTAAAAGTTTGAAGAAATAGAAAAATTTGTGCCCTAGTGTTGTTTAAATTTCTGTTTTGATCATTTTGAGAAATTCTCCATCTCCCTGGTCTATGCACGTAATATCCTCCTTACAATATCCTTTTCTGATAAAAATTGTTCACTTGTTCTATCACCTTGGTTGTCAAATCATTATTTTTCCTCCATGCCTCCGGCTCACAAATGAAATTCAAAAATTGGACTCAAAATGATGAAGTTCTCTTCCTCTGTGTATATTTTCCACAATCAGGAACAATGGGCATTTTCCTCCCCGTCAAATTTTGGCCCCATCATCTAGGGGTACATGGACATACCTAATTGGAAGTGGGTCGGCAGAGAAAAAAAAAAATTTGATCCTCTTTGTTAAAAAAGTGAAAAGTTAAAAAGTGACCTACAACGTCGATCAAAGCTATAAAAGAAAAAGTCAAAGTTGAACCCCACAGGGAAAAAGTCAAAGTTAGAGCCCGTCATTGAAAATTCAAAGCGAGAGAGCGAGGCCATCGGGGACTTTTGGAAATTTAACCAAATTCCCAAAATTGAAGTAAAATTTCTAGAGTGCTCTGCGGCTCCACCAAGGTCTCGGGCCCACCATTGAAAAGTCAAAGCGGGAGAGCGGCATAGAAAGAATTTTGATTTTTTAGCCTTTTTCCAAAAAGGTTAAAATGTTGAGAAAAGGGTTACGACCCCATTTCCAATCAGAATATGCCACATGTCAAAAATCAAAGTGGGAGAGCGAGAACGGTGGAGAATTTTGAGTTTTTAGCCTTTTTCCAAAAAAGGTTAAAATGTTGAGAAAGGGTCGCAACCCCATTTCCAATGAAAACGTGCCACGTGCCTAAGTTAAAAAGTTAAAGTGGGGTGCGGGCCAATTTGTTCCAAATTGCCAAATCTCTAAAAAATTACAAAACGTAAAGGGCTTTCCCCCATACCCGCTCCAATCTCTTCCTACCACGTGGATGGCCCGATTTCAAAGTTATAAGAGAAAATCAAATGGTCTGTATTCAAACTGCAAATCAAATGTAACATTCGTGTTGCAAGATCTGGTTTTTAACCCGCCATGAGTGTTTTCTTCACAATGGAGGAATTTGAAGAGGCGTAAATGATTTGTAAAGTTGTAACCATTTTGGCATGAGATATAATGGCTCCTCAGAGCCATTCCAAGGGGCTTGAGATTGATTTCAAAAAGACCAGAGTGCTTATGCACTGGAAAAGACAGAAAATGCCATACTTCTTCTATTTTCCCTTCTCCTTAGATTTTCCTCTATTCTCAAAGCTCTGTACAAATTATGCTTTAGCTTTAATAATAAAAGAAGGAATTTTCACCTCTTTGAATGAGGGATTGATTGGTACCTTGTAACCAATGAATTTCATTTGGTATTGTAGCTTCTCCTGCATATTTTTTTCTTCTAACTATAAATGCATGTAAACAGAATTTCTAATTAATGTGTTTGGGAATCTGATATTCTACTCACAACATTAGTTTTCTCCTACCTCCATTTCCACTCCCCTTCCCCTTTCCAAGACAAAGTTTCTTCTCTAGCGAGACATTGCTAGCTTTTCCACAGGGTTAGTGGAGTGCCCCTGTTGGATCTTTGGTCGAAAGGCCACCATTGAAATCCACCTTTTATGCATGCACCTATGGAAGTTGCACCATTCAAGTAGAGGGACTTAGATTCCCATAGTGTTGGCTTGAAACCCACCAATTTGTCCACAAGACAAATTTTCTCGCCAACAAAATGAAATAGAGGGAAGACTAATGCGGAGAGGTGTTTAAGAGGGGTTTCAAGAAAAATTTGACACTAGGGTTAAGTTTTCATGTTTGAAGTTTGAATTTTCCTTTAAAAACATATGACAATAGTTGGTCTCACTTGTGGACTTATTCGGATCGACCAGAGTGAGGACAGGATAAGCATGAACCCTAGAATCTCATTATACAATATAGACTAGTGCCTTATCCATTAGGTTATACAGAGTCTTACTAAAAACAACTGATATGAATGAACAAATACACACACACACACACAACAAAAGGAAACACACAACACTAAAAATGGAAAAACACACACAGGGAAAGGGAAAAACACAACCTAAATTCACCTATGGTACATGTGGGGTGTAACTCACTTTCATTGTTTATAAAAATTCAAGTGTTTCCCATTGCAAGGTAATTCCAAATAGGTATCATCTAGATATGAAAGATAGAAAGTATTTTCTCCACAATCTTCCCAGATCTGGAATGGTCCTAGCCATAAAGAATCAAATTTTTCATGACTTCCTTTTGGCTCTCTCATTTTATCCACGATAAGACAAGATCACCAATTTGAAATATCTTTCCTTAGCCCTTTTGTCAAAAATACTCTTCGCTTTCAACTGATGTTCCTTGATTTGATCAACCACCTTCAACCTACCTTCACTGAGATTCTCAAGATAAAAAAATATTATCGAGAGAATCATTGAATTTTTCTTCTTCAACTACTCGAACAATTGGAGAGCATGAAATTTGACCACGACGACAATTTTGGCATTGATTCCATGGAGCAGTTGGAATGGTTACATACCAATTGCCTTTTTCAAAGTGATCTTGTCTATCCATAATGCATCATAAAGCTTCTTTTGCTAATTCCTCTTATTTTGATCTACCAAATTATGAAAAAAATGTTATAATATTCTTGTTTCTAGATTTGCCATGACCATTTCCTTGCGGGTAATAGTATAATACATGTGAAAGTGAGATTTCATAGCCATAAAAAAACCCGGTCAACTCTATTGATTAAAATTTTATTTCATCATCAACCACCACTATCTGAGGAATTCAAAAATAGACGATGATATTCTCTTTGATGAATTTACATGTTATCTCAGTGTTATCTTGTTTGATGGGGATGGCCTCCACTCATTTAGTGAAGTAATATGTGGTTACGAGTATGTAGCCATGACCTACACTCAAGTGATAATTAAGAGCACTAATGAAATCTAGGCCGTACTACTAGAATGGCTCCTCAATGACCACTAGTCGAAGAGGGAGTACAACAAGTTGTGGTCTTCCTATGAATTATTGACAAGTATCACAAATCCATTATCAAGCATCTACTAACAATGCGGGATAATAATACCTACCGTAGAGGATCTTTTGAGGAGACATCATAGTAGAGAAATTCCCACCACAAGCTTGATCATGATAATATTTTAGTAACTTTTCTTTTTCCTATTTATCAACACACCTTAAGAAACATCCATCAAGCCCTCTCTTGTACAACACATGATTCTAGATGACATACCTAGATGATTTTAGCTTAAGATTTTTTTTTGCTGATATTCATGATGTTTCGAGCACTCACCATAAGTTATAAAGTATGCAATATCAAAATACCACTCATTAGTGGTGTTTACAAAAATAAATTAGCAAAAGTCCTTACTTACGCATTTGTAGCATTGACACTCATTTTCTTGATCCGATTCATGAGATACTCATCTTCTGCCATTAACTTACACAAGTTGTTTCCTTAAACCAAACTTGAAGGTAAAATATCAAAGTCATTCTCTCTTAGCTCCCAAATCTTGTTGAGTTAGAAATGATTTTATAGTAGACACCTGAACCATCACAACAATATGGGAGCTGAGAATGTAGAATCTGAAATTCTTCACTACTTTTACCATAGCATAGGCATGATTCTCCATTTTATTATACCTCAACTCATGATATTTCAATGGGAATCTCATAAAGGCAATAGGGGCTTCAATGCATTCATTGTTCTTTTGAACTAAGATGGTCAAGAGAGTATGTTTTGAATCATAGAAGTAAAAATGAAATATTTGTCAAATTTAGGGCACACTATCTTAGGGGCATTAGAAATTGATTCCTTGATTGCATCAAATGCCTCATTTCCTTCCTTATTCCACCTAAAACTTGTTTGAGGTTTCATCATGCTAGTAATGTTCTTTATCAATTCAGCAAAGTCTAGAACAAAGTGATGGAGGAAGTTTACCTTGTCCAAGAAATAATGGAATTTGTTATTTCTTGTGGGAAGGGAGAGTGATTGAATTTCCTTTATCCTCTTAGGATAAATTTTGTTCCCTTCCTCATTCATGATGTGTCCAAGAAGTTTCCCTTCAATAACACCAAAGATGCATGTTTTAGGTTTTAGAGAAATATTGTGTTTTCAGCACCTAATCGGTACTTGTTCTAGATGTCTCAAATGATCCCCTTGCTTTTTAGAGAAGACCATGAGGTCATCAAGGTAAACAAAAATTTATTGGTTGAGGTATTTGAAGGTAATATTTATTTCCCTTTAAAAGGTTTCTCCAGCATTTATGAGGCCAAACAACATCTTTGCTATAGGAAAAAGTTCCCCATGAAGTTTTGAAATTCATTTTATGTCTATCTTCATCCATTATCTCAATTTAGTTATATTTGAAGAAGCCATCGAGAAATGAAATAATCTTAGACCCGGTGACTACCTATAGGATATGATACATGATATGAAGTCGGTAATCTTATTTTATTGAAGCTTGGTTCAAATTACGAAAGTTGATATAAATCATTATTTCTCTTCTTCTTCCGCATTGGAACAATATTGGCTGCCCACATGGAGTGGTGAATAGGGAAAACTATTCTTTCATTTAACATTTTCAAAAACCTATTATTTTATTGTTGTAGACACCTATAGTTTCATCAAAGAAACTTTATTACTAAACTTGCACTAACTATTCTAATCCCCATTAATTAACTACGTTATGCTAGTTAAATAACCCACCTAACTCTCTCTAATCCCCTAAATCACACTAATACCCCTCTAAACAGCTTCCAAAAGTATATCCCTATTAATTAAGCCACTTAGGGTTACTTAATCCCCTTTCACTTTCTAAAAGGCACTTATCTTTCTAAAAGTGCATTTCCCTTTCCAAAGTCCATTTCATTTGGATTTCACCTTTTGGGCCTTTTTGTCCCACATGCATCCAAACTATCCCTTTCTTGAAATCAAAAACTATAAATAGACCTCTACCCCCTCACTTTTTCTAAGAACACTTCTCCTTATTTAGTATAATCACATTATTTTTCTAGGATATTGAGTAATCTTCTATTGTTATTGAGCTATTATATTCCATTGCATGTTCCAACTCAAGCTTGAGTAAATGAGGGGAACCATATGGTCTTGTAGGCATTAATGGTGAGCCTTCACTCTCAAAACATTGAGCATCAAACAATAAAATTTGATTGTTAGGATCTTCATAGGTTCATGTTTTGTAGCATTCAAAGAGTAGAGAGTAGTATATACATGTTAGTTTGATGTTTTGTCAAATTTATAATTCATACATAGGAGTAGATCTTGTTTATCTATTATCTTGATGATTCATCATTGAGTTGATAAAGCTTTGAGGTTTCTTTAGTGTTCTAGCCTCATTTTTATAGATTTTCTAATTTATACATGTTCACATATGGCATGCTCGAAGGGACCTAACTCCATGGTCTCTAGAAGTTGTTTTTCAAACTTTTTACTTCAAGCTCTAACCTTTTTCATTCATTTTGAAGGTTAACTAGTGTAGTTTCAATATTTTTGATAATATTAAAAGTAGTAAATCTTCCTTTTGCATGCAGAGGTATTGCATTTATGTTAGAATTTGAATTAAAATTTAAGAATCTAACCTATTTATAGTTTTAGATTTTTATTTCTCATCATTTTTGTGGTTTTCGAGGCCCGTACGCGGTGTTCTAGAAATGCGTTCACACATAAAAATCATGCGCACCTATTTGAAATCACACACATATGTCCATATGGATGCACACACGTTTCCACGACCGCACACCTATTACCCTATATTTTTGACACCTATCAAGAATTTAACTAGAGCCATACATATGTCATGAATAGTGTGCATATGTTTACATGCATGCGCATACGTATCTCGAGATACACAAGCGTTTATTAAATCTTTATGTCAAACTAGATTTTTACCTTACACGCACATGTGTTTATAGTCACGCGCACATGCTCGAAGGGTGCCTGCACTGGTTTCATTCTACCTATACACATGTTAATTATTAATTATGTTTCCACATCGCTGCGCACTTGTCATTTTAGGCTTGCACGTATCGTAAAGGGTGTGCAAGCGTTGCTTTTTAAAATCAAGCTTTGTTCTAACACTTGCAGGGGTTGATTCTTTGGAGTTTCTAACACTTTTGTAGGTTTTTGTTGATACTAATCAATGGTTTTGCATGTTACTTTGATAATATTGTAGTTTTGTGCTAACTTTACTTAGTTGAGTTGATGAATGTTGCATTGTTATTTATAAGGTTTTGAAACATGTATGCTCTTCCCTCACACCTTCTAAGTGATCTTGGGAATCAAAAATGCTTCAATACCTCCTTTATGCTTTCACAAATACTTCAATTAATTTTTCTAAATAAAATAACTTCAAATTTGGATAAAAAGAACTTATTTTTCACAATATTATTGAGTGTTCTCCATTTCCACAAAATTAGTGAGGTATTTTTTTGTATGCTCTCTCCTTGCATCTTAGGATGATTTGGGAATTCAAAATGAAATTCTATATCCTTTATATGATGACTTGATCTCTTGGAAAATTATTAATCATTGTGTGAAGTTCCATATCACATGCGAAAGAATCATGATCTAAACAAAATATAACATTTTTGTTTTAGGTTGCGAACAGTGTCCAAAAAGCTCATAAGATATTAAGATAAAATAAACACCATATTCCACACACTTGATTTGTAGGTTCAGATAAGGGTACACCCTATCTACTTTAAACTAGGACATAACCCCCTTGTCATAAGCCTTAAGCTACAACAAAGGGAGTGGTCCTAGGAATCCCAAAGTAGTCCATGCAAGAGGGGACCTTGTGGACAAAATGGGAAGTTCTCCACTTACCCACTTGACTAGTGATAAATTTGGTGAGTTAGAGTCAAAACTATCTCCATTACAACCCCAGTGAAATATATGTGTGAACGCATTAATTTCTCATCGTATTTGAAGGGGGTAAAGTAAATTTGAGATACTCCAAGACTAGTCAGTGTGACTTTCTTGGTAAATCAAGCTCATAGAGGTACTTTGTGACACCTAGTTGAGGGAACTGATATGAAACCATATCATCTAGGAGCCCACTTTGTCATATCAAGCCAACAAGTTTAATAGAGCTTTCACGAGGTAAGAAATTTCTCGGAGTCAAAACCCTGTTGTTCAAACAATGGGAGAGTCCATTCAAGTTTTCACTAAGTGACATTCATCACAAGATTTACAAATCCTTACTTTTCTTAGTTTCTCTCTTACCCTACGGTGAGACGAAACTTCACCAAAGTAACACCAAGTCTATTTCAAACCCATTTAATCTACACCTTTGCTATCGTGTTGTCCATTACTGGGGAGAAAGAGAACAACACATGTGGATACCACTTTGGAAATAAAACATGTCCACCACTTTTGCAGTCTAATTGGATGACTAGGTTGCGATGCCATAATGTAAGTGTTGAAAGTATGAATGGTATGTCCTCACATTCTAGTAGATGCTTTGTCTCAAACCCATATTGAGACACATTATCATTATAGTTAGGCTTGAATCATCATCAATCCTCCTTAGAATTTTTATGTTGTTTACATCACAAAGCAACATAATTTTGATACTTATGTCATTGTTTCTTGCAAACATCATCCAAGTGTCCATATTTTAATGTTACGTTGCCCACATCATTAAAAAATCCTTAGTATACTTTGACGTAGTTTAGCATCAAAACATTGCCTATATCTTGAAAATGTGTTGGTTACTTTGTTAGGCATTGTATCAATATTACTTGTGGTGATAATACCTTGCTTTCTCGCAAAGCTTCGGTAACATACACTAGTAGTGTGGTTGCATGGCTAACACGAATAACCTCCATTTTCTTTAAGGTTTTTTTATTCTTGCTTGGCTCTAATCTCGCCTTTAGTATCCTTTGATCGGAGATCACTTTAACTTTGTTGTTAATGCTTACATATTGTTCATTTCGAATATGAATTAAGCATTACCATTGTGTTAACCATATAAGCACCAAACTACATTAAGAAACATAAGGTGTAAATTGTTCGTTGACTAACTAGTTTACGTGTAGACTTGCATGATTGTTCATTGTGTGATAACAGTTGCATAGACTTATATCTAGAACAAATCATTATATTCTTTGATTCTTTAAACCCATTATTCATTAAAACATTGATTGGTGAAACATTTAAACTTTAGGAATCTTATACCATGTTGCACTTAGTTTTGTTACACCTTGATTACACTTAGAAAAAACCTAGTATAGAAGAGACTAGTGATGACACCTATCACAAAAATGACATGAATTAGAGTTAAATCCTTTTAGCACAAACTATCCCTTTAGTGGTAACAATTTAGGTCCCCTCTTTTCGGAGGTTAAATACACATAAGTATTAATCAACCATAGTGGGGATGATATTGATTCATCTGAAGAGCAACACACCCTTGATCTCACTCACTTCGATGAACTCCTATTCTATAATAGAGATCAAGTACTCGCATGAGTCCTAGAAATAGGAGCCAATTACCACAAGAATGTGAAGTGGCTATCAAAACCATTAACCAAGAGGAGGAAGAGCCATAAATACCTCCCCTTATCAACATGGATAATCCTTTTGATGGAGGATACACTTCCACTTCTGTGCTCATAATAAAAAATTTGAGAGTGAAGGGCCAAAACAAACAGATGGTTCTCGGAGACCACACTTTAAAGCCTCACACAAAGTTAGGATCGAATGTGAACACAAGGAGTTACCTCCTCCTCAATATGACAAAGAATATGATCCTCAAGCCAAAGAAGAGATTATACAAAGACAAATACTAAAGCTTAGTCAAAAGTTAGCGAACTTAGGTTCCTCGAGAAAGAGTACATGTAAGGAAAAACTTAAATCCAAATCTGGTGAATTTCACACCGAACCTTACGACGATGAAATGTTAAAGGTTACTTGAGTGAATAGACCATCATCCCCTACAAAAGAGAAACTCATTACACAAGATTTGCAATCCATGAAGAACATGCTCACAACCCTCTAAGAGAGTAATGTAGGCCATAGTAAAAAGTACCAATATAAAGAACTATGTCCTTATCCCTTCGACAAAGACATGTTACGAGTACCATTCCCTAAAAACTTTGATTGTCCTAAGTTTGAAAAATATAAAGGTAAAGGTGATCCTCATGATCATATTAAAGACTTCTACATGGCTTTCCAGGAAGTATCTTTTAGCAACAACTATCTCATATATTTTTTCCCTCACAACTTAGGAGGACAAGTGCTAGAATGGTTCCTCCACATACCTAAGGGAATGATCGCAACATGACCCATGCTAGCTGAAAAATTTTGTAGGTAATTTCTCTTTTAACATAGAGAGTAACATTACCATGGTATATATTTACAATACAAAACAAAATCTGAATGAGACCTTAGCTAGTTTCTTACAATGATGGTGGGGGTTAGCAAGCCATTTCCCTTATCCCATTCTAGAAAATTAAATGGTCATCCTCTTTGTTCCAAAATTGAAACAAGGAATAGCCTTTCATCTACAAATTCACTACGTCAATAAATTCGAATAAGTTATTGAGAAAGGTATCCAAATCAAGAAGGCTCTCATAGCAAAGGGAACAATCAAGCCCATTTCAAAAAATAAACATGAGTCAAAGTTCGTAGACAAACCCAATTTGTTCAATAAGAACAATAATGTCATTAGAAATGGCATCATAGACTCTAAAAGAGTTCAAATTTTAGAAAAGTCTTCTCTTGAAACTTACACAAGGACCTAGCCCAAAATCTCCCCGAAACGAATGTTTACACATTTAATGGAATCATTATCTGCTATCCTTAAACAATTAGATGTCATAAACATGGTGCAGTATCCAACCGTAATAGTACCTTATCCAGATGATGCACCTCAACCAAAGTATAGTTTAGGGAACATGAATACTATGACTTTCACCGTGTCAAAGGACACAAAACCAAAACATGTCTAAATTTGTGGCATTTCATCCAAAACCTTATTGAAGAAGGGAAGATTGAGGTAGATTCACATGAATTGGGAAAAGGTCCTAACGAGAAGATGTGAATATTCAAACACCCTTTTCCCAAACATGATAACAAAGGAAATAAGAAGCTAGATCCAGGTCAATCAAATAATGACTATACAAATGCTAACTATGTGTATCTATCAAGTGATAATCCTTATGATTCCCTCATAGGTTTTATTCATTCATATAGTGAACAAGTAAACACTATTAGGATCTTAGATAATGGTTGCGCTATGGGCACATGATGTGTTTTCTTAGTGATCTCAGAACCTCCTCTACCTATCCCTCAGGAAGGTCAATATGACTTATTATAAAATTGGATAAAACCACGGTTAAGATCTTGATCGTAGACCTTCTCAAAAGATAAAATTCTCATAAGAACATACTATACAAAATGCTTCAAGGATCAGGAGTATTCACAGATGTAGATCCTACACACCTCCATGAAATGGTTGCAAATCTCAATCCCAATGACTATATCTCTTTCAATTAGAATGAAATCCCACATAACAATCCTGAACACAACTTACCTTTATACATAGAGGTCTTTGTTACTCATCGTAAGATAAAAAGAGATCTTGTGGGTGGCATATCAGGTCTAAATATTTGTACATTGAAGTTTTTCGTAGTTGGGCCATACAAAAACATATATGGATGTTAAAAGCATTATATTCACATCTTATGATAATAAAGAGCATGATTCATTAGGTACCATAGTGATCCAAATGGAAGTGGGGCCCACATATCATGATACAAAGTTCCATGTCCTTGACTTGGAATTTTTGTATAACATGATCGTAGGTCACCCATGGATTCATGCCATGTAGGCCATTCCTTTGACCTTCCATTAGTGTATCAAGTTATGTCATGGAGGACAGATGATCACCATCCTAGGTGATCCATAACCATTTACACATCAGTAGAGCACCTTTGCACGATTTTTCTCGTGCGGCATATGAATTTCGTTACTATCGATAATGTTGTCTCGTTACAAACTGATGCTATGAAGGATCATCTAGATCTAGACACATTAACTCCTTACAATAGAAATTTTCCCTTATTTTTAATACCTTTACCTCATGGGAAGAAACATTTGGAAAATATGGCCCAAATGATGAATTCAATCTTCAACAGGCCCTTTTGATATCTGATCTTTCAGTGTCACCTAAGACACATGGTAGACCATACTTCCAGTTCAAAAACACTAGGGCTAGTTTCCCTAAAAACTTTGAGAGGTTTATTCCTAGTTGTCTCTTATCAGATGAGAAGATGCTAGATACACCTACTAGCTATGTACCTAAAGTAACGATGGGTTAATGTAACCAAGCTCCACATTAAATTAAGGGTCATTAAATGATGCATGACATGGGCTATAAGGGATTCGGATGTGGCGCAAACACAAAGTATATTAGAGCCCATTCCTATTCCCTGTTATAAGTCAAACAAACATGAAATTGGTATCATACATCATGACGATCCACCCTCGAGGATAGGTGTGACCTCTTCTAAATGTGAGGATATCTCATCTCATTCAAATAGCAACATAGATTCCCAATGTATCTTATACGAGGACCTTGCCTCTACCAATTTTTTTCTAGATTCAGCTATATTCACCCTTTCTGGATCCAATTCCTAAGACAATTTCCAAGTCACCCTTATATATCCTAACCTCATTGATTGGGATCAAAAACTTCACATGTCGGTTGATTTCTTTGAAAATGATGAGGCAATCACAAATTTCATGGGACTTAGAGATACCATTCCAAATAGTGACCATAAAAATGGTTTCTCCATTAAATTGGATGGCTTTGCATACTTTGGGGAAGAGGCAGAATTGTGTGGTTCCTTAAACAAAAAATCAGTAAAGCAAGGGAAAAAGTACTACATAAAATCCTTGGTGAAAGAATAAGCCAAATTCCCATAGTGAAAACCTCTTTGAGGCACTTATGGACAAACAAATAGAAGAATCAATGGGAAAGATAGTGTACCCACCTAAAGATTAGGTTCTCTTTGAACCACCTATGGAAGTAGATCTTACTCTCCCCCTTGATCCTACACGGATGGAGGATGCATCAAAGATGTTAGTTAAAGAGACAATCAATGTCAACATCGGGTCATAAGAGGATCCTAAAAAGAACAAAAAACCTTCGTAACACTATTACGAGATTTTTCGACATATTTGCATGGTCATACATAAATATGCCAAGTTTGGACCCAAAATTGGTCATGCACAACTTTTTGTACACCTAGATGCCAAACCTATCAAGCAGAAACTAAGGAAGATGCACCCAAGAGTTGCACTACTTTTCAAAGAAGAGCTAGAGAAACTATTAGCAGTAGGTTTTATCAAACCTATTGACTATTCAAAATAGATATCTAACATAGTCCCAGTCTAGAAGAAGCCATTCAACATCAAAATATGCACTAACTTTAAAGACATCAACAAAGCATGCCCCAAAGATGACTTCCCCTTACCTAACATCGACATGATTATCGATTCAACTGCTGGTTATGAGATGTTGTCCTTAATGGGTGTATTTTCAGGCTATAACCAGGTTAATATTGCTGAGGAAGACCAACATAAGATTTCTTTCATCACCTCTTAGGGGACATTTTGTTATCAGGTAATGTAAAACCCTCATTTATAAGTTCGAAAAATAGGGAATGTTTTTAAACATAATGTTCACTATTCTAAATTCACATAATTTAGAACACACATTCCTTTGTTAATCCATCACATAATAGAAAACCATATGCAGTTGTAATGACTCGAGTGTAATACTGATCCCTCATTTCATGACTCAGTATTAATTGATCTCTCATGTTTATTATGTTCTTGTGTATACTAATTATACTTTGGTTCCTTTACCCTTTACGGGTCATTCAAGTGTTATTGTCTAAGAATCTATTGGGCCCCTAAAATATTGGCTAAGTACAAAATGGCGCATAGGTACGCAAGACCTAGTTGAAAAAATTGAGCAAGGATAAAACACGCGGGGAAAGGTTTAGGGAAGGCTTTAAGGAAACTCATGGCATGCACAAGGATAGAACCAAGGGTTCGGGACTTATCCATATTGGGTGTTTTGCGAGAACAAGTGAAAAGCATGACTTTGATCAAGCATGTGGAGTGGATAAGGTGCTAGCTTTGGTGAGAAGTTGGCCCAAGAAGGAGCATGCCGGCGGTAAAATATTTTAGAAGCTCATCATGGTAAAATTGGAAATCTCAATCACTGGAAGAGCATGCTTGCATGGAGGACCACATTCAAACACTTGGCATCGGATCTGAGGCCACTGGAGGATGAGTTGGTAGTCCAGAAAGCCTATATATACAAGCACCTATAGAAGTAAAAGGAGGGAGAAATAGATAGAGTGCGGAGCTCATGAAATACTATAAGAACTCATTAGTTGGGAAATTATGCTTAGGAAAGGATGTATCAAGGGTATGGGGATTATAAATTTCTTTTGAGAGCTTAATCATATGAGTCTAGTTATAAAGCATGACTATGGTCTACTTTTCTGTGACATTCTGTAATGGTTCCATGAATATAATGAGGTTACCAGCTCACATGAATATGAACATTGATGATTCTAATGCATACATATTTCTCATAGTTCTTTTTCATTTATGTTTATGATTAAGTTTGGATGCTTGTACAACTTCTTTCTGTTTTGGTACAAGTTATAAAATTTATTAGCATTTTCTATCTAGAAGGACTACAAGGACCTACAAGCTATCCCGAGCTCTATATTGCTTGTATGTTTCACTCCCTTTCAAATCTATTAAACATGAATCATAGATGATGTTTCCTACTAAACTCACATAAAAGAGAGACTCGCACCCGCGCGTTCCTTGGGTGAGCACCCAGTGCCCGATGAGTGATAGGCCGGTGCACACAGGGGTTCTTTTCTTTTGTGATAAGGGTAAAAATGAATACATCTTGGTTCCATTTATGGGACATCTTTTTGAAGTTATAGAGGAAATGGCATACATCATGATCTAGGTAATGATTAATGACGAACATTTAACTCTGGAAAGTGTTGAATCATGGTTCAAGAGCACGGATGATGAATTTTCTCGAGAGATTCAACACCTTTGGACTGAGTTTGATGCACGTAGATGGGTAGAAGAGAACCTCTACCATGATTTATATGAAATATTTTTCTGTTGTTTCTCAGTAGAGCTGTATGAATGGCTCTCAGCATATGCGTCTAGATCAAGCTGGTATTCTAGATCACATGCATGGACCCAAGAAGAATACCAAAGGCTGTAGGATGTAGATATGATGTGGACTCATGTTGTGGATCATTGGTGGGAAGGTGTGTTGGCTAGCTACACTGAGTACGTTATTTCCACATATTCTTACCCAGAATTTGCTGAGTTTGAATTTCTACGAGGAGCCCAAAGGATCATTTCTACATGTTATCCCTCTGGTAATGAAGATCCTAGTTGTTACTTTGAGTTTAGAGGCATTTCTAATGGCCAGCTAAACCATTCTGAGTGCTAGGTGAGGGAGCTAGGGTGGAGGAAGATGGCAGATATTACGACAAAGAAGGAAAGGGAGGAGACACTGCTCAAGTATAGTGAAGCATGTGAAAGGGATATTTCTAGATGATGTGAAGCTGCAAGTGTGATGGATATATGGAGGTAGACATTACGGGAAGGAGACGAGGTTTAGGTGGAGGACATGAAACCTGAGTAGTATGTGCTACCCCATCTTGGCAAGCATGTAAGAGAGACCCCTTCAGATTCTGATGAGATTTCATCGCGTGGAGAAAGAAGAGACGTTGGAACATATCTAAACTCACCCAATGACCAAACCCTAGTGCTTGGTTTTCCAGAACAAGGAAGGAGTATCACTTACCTAGTTGGTATCAGTGGAAGTGACAGATCTGCGCCTAGGAGGTACAATTTTTTAGTTCCCACTTCTATGGCTACACATATTCTAGTATTCGGAGGAGTCTTTGGACAAGGAGAAAGTATACAATCCTTTTGTCTCACATCTGGAAGTGGCACGGGGTACAATAGTGGTAGTGGGGCATTATCATAGACCATCGACGCACAATTCAGTGGAACCTTGGGGACACTTGGCATGACTACTACAGGACCTGGTGGTTCTATTAGATCTAGTGGATGAAGAGCGATAAGACCTAGTGGAACTAGTGGTTTTGGTGGATCTAGTGGCTCAGGAGGCATAGGACCTAGTAGACACAGGTGGATCTGACAATGAAGGAAACACCGTGAGGAAACCAAAGCTCGCTCGGGAGGACAAGGGCCCCAACCACCCCCTTGGGTCTTCTTTGAGATGTCTTTACAATTACCGGGTTGTAGAGGTATTGAAGATGCTGCAGAAAATGTTCACAAGTGTGAGCTGCTATGGCGCGCAAAGGGGATCACAACCTAGGAGTGGAAGGCTATTTAATTTGCAACAATGTTACAGGGGTGCACACATAGCTGGTATAGTAAATATAAGCCTCATCAAATGGTGATGGATTATATTGCTTTAAAGAATGCCTTCTTGGCATAATTCCACATCCCTAAGTTTGAACAGAAGAGCATCAGCACCCTGAAGAGATTCAATAGGGAATGGTAGAGAATGTGTGGGAGTATGATGCGTGCTTTAAAACTCACTCGTCTAAGTTATCGTATGATATTCACCCTTTGTAGCATGCTTAGTGGTTTGTTAGAGGATTGATCACACCTTTTAGAAGGGCCTTATCTCATAAAAATTTCATAGACCCATGTGAGGCATTAGAAGTTTCTCTATGCACCGAGGCTATTAGTAGTGTTGATCTTTGGAGTTATCATGTTCTGGTGGCTCAAATTGTTGTTATGGCTAAGCAGCTAGAGAATTTTTTGTGAACTCAGCCCATGATACTCATAGTGGTTTATGGTGTACATATTGTGAAGTAGAGGGGTATGTCAAGGGTATTTGTCTTTGGAGGGAAGTACGCACCGTGACAGATGGATCATGAAATTTTTCATGGGGACCATGATGCAAGTAGATGCCCCTTGTTACAAAATGTAATCTGAAAGAATGTGTCTAGCTACTATAAGATCTACACCTCTACAACCCATGATACTAAGGACTGTAGGCTCATTGATCGAGATCCATGAGGCCATCAGGGGCTCATTGATCTAAGGGGGTGATCACATGAGGCCATCAATCATGGGATTTTGCAGAGGATTTTGTGGTCGTGGTAACCATGGGGGAGGAAGGAGTGAGTTCTCACATAGAACTTGTTTTAATTGTCGGTCTATAGAACATTATAAATGAGAGTGCCCAGGACTTGCGGTGTTCATGGTGCGTAAAGAAGCACAAATATTAGGAATTCTGGAGTTGTTTGAGTACATGAATCGGTAGTAACAGAAAGACAAGGGTATTACCATGCTAAGTATTAAGAAGATAGACATATAGTGGATGCCGCGGGTGACACGTGATGCGAGATTGGAACTGTTTTAGTAACAACAAGAGTAGAGGTTATATGTGCAAAGGAAATACCAAGGCAGAGGACCCTAGTTTCAAGAGAGGAAGTAGTTCATGGGAAGTACCTAGACCCTACGCATCAAAAGGAAGTATATCAAGATACCATGGATGTCATTTGAAGTTTACAAGGAGAAATATAGTGTCTAAAGGAGCAGTCTAGGAGGGAGGAGCAAAGGAGGAAGTTCGAGGCACCAAAGGATGACTTGGATGAGGTCAAGGAAGTATGTAAAATGATAAGGTAAGGGAATGTTATTCCCTTGCTAGGAGCATGGTTGAGGGAGAAGGTACCACATGCCAGAGAAGAGCGTGAGAGACAGATCCTGCATGTAAACCTTCCCCCTCACAACCTTGACTATGACAAAGAGATCACATTAGATGCAGTCATAGATGGATGGCTCCTTAGTAATATCCTCATTGACACAGTGTAGAGGTCAATGTTCTAACTTTGGATGCATGGCATCAAATGGGGAGACCTACATTACAGCCATCTTCAAATGTGTTGTATATGGAAAACAAAATGAAGGAAATTCCCATTTGTGTCTTAAAGGATGCAACTATCACTATCCAGGAGCTAAGTTTATTGGGGACTTGAAGTCTTGGCACTCGCCGAGGCAGACAATTTTCTAGCACTACTTGGGCACCCATGGTGTTACAAGAACAATGCTTGACCTTTGGTTCAATAAGGGTACATCATATTTGAAAATAAGGAGGAATGGGTCATTATACGCTTTGTTGGTGACAAGAATTTGACACCTTATATTGAACCTTTGGGGAAGAGGTCCCGGATCGATATATGTACACTCAATCAGGGATCTAGAAATAATCCATCCTACCGATGGAGTTATCCAGTTTGAGGATGCTCAGTCAATAAGTGACACCACCAGTCTAGCATGTGATAATTGGGTGCATGGGACTTATGAATTGATCGACGGTAGTTGAGAGGATCGATAACAAAATTAATGAAGGCGTGTACGGTCTAGTGCCTACAGGAAAAAAAAACTACCTAAGTATTCAGGAGGGGCCTTCCCTGAGATCTTCTTACAGGAGATGGAAGCTTAGTGGAAGGAGGAGAAGGAACAGAGGGGGATGTTAAGTTATGTCCTACTTAGCATAGTGGCACGGTGGTGGGCTACACATCAAGAGAGCCTTTTGGAATGGCACGAGGTGAGAATTACTCTCTTTATTAGGTTTTCTAGAAGAAATGTGCCCACCACCATTAAGGACTACCATGGTAAGGAACCCACCTCTTTCCACATCCAAGCTTGTGAGAAGGTCTGGAGAGAAGGCACGAAATATTTTCCACCATCCCTTTGGATGCAAAAGTTGTATTATACACTGAAAGGTTATGCGTGTGCATGGTATATACATTTTGAGACATGCCACCAAACAAGAAATTGGAAAGAGCTAGCAGCTAACCTCATTCAAACGTTTGATTACTGAAGTACCAAGCCATTAGTTGATAAGGCATTACAGGTTGTTAAGCACCTTACCATGCCATGATAGAAGATAGGATTTTGGAACTGCTAGGTGGACTAGGTTTGGAGGCACACTTTGAAGAAGAGGTAGAAGAATCAGAAGAGATCCAGATTGAGCATGCGTGCTTGGAAAAGGAGAAAGGGAAATTAGTATATATTATTGATGGGGAAGAAGTAAAGATCTGGGATGTCAACCATTCTCAGTAGGAATGCGCGAGGTAGTGGGCGGTGTTGATGCTCGCATGCGCACCTACTATGAGCCCTTAAAGAAAAATAAGGTTAACATCAGCTCAAGAGAAGAACCTAAGGAAGCTATTATTGGATTCTTGGTCGAAGAAGGATTTCTCTAAGATCATTGATCCTTTGTGTGAATTTGAGAATTTATTCCTTGCGGTACCATGAGCTCAAAGGCATCCACCATTCCATGGGAGAGATGGAGATAAAGTCAAAGGATGGTGCGCACCCGATCGGAAGAGACCCTACCGGATGAATCCCAATTTACGCATAAAGGTAATGAAGAGATAGACAAAATGATAGCTTCTAGGATCATTGAAGGCTGTGGAAGAATTAGAATGGAAAAGTACGATGGTAATAAGCATCAAGAAGGATAGGTAGATTAGGATCTGCATGGATTATATGAAGTTGAACGTATTTTGTGTCATCAATCCCTTTCCAACCCCTTCACTAAATAAATTTTAGAGGGAGTCGCTGAGCACAAAATCTATTCCTTTACAGATGGATTTTCAGGGTACCACCAAGTCTGGATTGCAAAGGAAGACTAGGAGAAGACAAATTTTTCCACTGAATGGGGAAGTTTTGTATACATGGTCATGCCCTTTGGGTTGAAGAATGCACCTATTGTTTTCTCGTGCATAGTGGTTCAGGCATTCCAGGACTTCATCCATAAATTCCTTCAGGTTTATCTAGATGATTGGATAGTTTATGGGCTAGTGAAGGACCATTGTGATAATTTGAGGCTGATGTTTGAGAGGTTTCGACGCTTAAGGATATACCTCAACATAAAAAAATCTATCTTTGTTACACCCTTTAGGATGTTATTGGGGTATATCATATGTAAGTAGGGCTTGTTAGTAGATCCCGCCAAGGTTACAATTATTGTGGGATTGGGGAGCCTACTAGCCAAAGCGATGCATGGATTTCTTGGGCATATGGGTTAAAATAGGAAATTCATCAAGGGTATGCCAAGATAGCCACGCCTCTAGAAGAATTACTCAAACATAAAATTTATTTCCATTGGGGAGAGGCTCAATGAAGGTGTTTGACACATTAAAAGATAAGCTTGTCACCGTGCCTATATTACATTTTCCCTCTTGGTACAAGCCCTTCCAAATTCATGTAGATGCCTCAGGAACCACCATTGGATTAGTACTTGCACAACTGGGAAAAGGAATTTTTGATCATACTCTATGTTTTGCAAGTAGGTAGTTGACATCAATAGAGCAGAATTACACCACGACTGAGTGCGAAGCATTGTCAATGATCTACATGCTTTTCAAGTTCAAATAGTATCTGCTGGCAACACCCTTTGTATTTAACACCGATCACATGGCATTAAAGTCTTTGGGTGAACAAGCATGTTCTACAAGGGCGAGATATGTCGGTGGGTACTATTATTTCAAGAGTTTGAGTTTACGGTAGTTGTGAAGCCTGGAAAGAATAATTGTGGACCTGATCATCTGTCAAGGATTGATTTAAGGAAGGATGCGCAGAGTATTGAAGAGACTATGCTAGACATGCAACTATTAAGGTTGCAGTGTGCACCCTTAGATTTGGAGGATATTACAAAGTATTCCTAAAGGAAGGTGTGGCACTGGAAGGGATGAAGGCATTAGAAAGAAAGTAACTAGCCATACGCATCGCACCCTACATGTTGATCAGTGGGGACTTATACAAAACAGGGCATGATGAAGTTTTGCATAGGTGTGTACTAGAACATGAGCACCTTGCCATCATAGAGGAAGCACACGAGAGGAAGTGCGGGTGGACATTATGTAGGTGACGCCACTGCGCATAAAATTTTAATGGTAGGATTGTGGTGGGAAACTCTATATAAGGATTACAAGGACTATTGTAAGGCATGTGACCATTGTCGACATTGGCAAGCCAGAAAGAGAGATGAAATGCCTTTACATCCTATCCCTAAGCCCGAACCTTTTGAGAAATTAGAAATAGACTTCGTAGGCCCCATTAAACTAGTAGTGCGTAGGACTAGATCACACTATGTAATCACTTACACGGACTATTTGACAAGGTGGGCAGAGGCAGCCCCAACTAAAGACTGCATAGCAGCCATAGTGGCAAGATTTTTGGGAGAACATTATCACAAGGTATGGATGTCCTTTAAGTTTAACCAACGATAAGGGTACGCATTTCTTGAATGAGACCGTGAGGATCCTGTTAGTAGAGTTCATGGTAGCTCATCACAAGACTACCCCTTATCACCCACAAGAAAATGGAACTACGGAAGCATTTAACAAAATATTGAGTCATACCCTAACCAAGATTTGTGATGTCGAAAGACAAGATTGGGATGACAAGGTATCAATCGTATTATGGGCTTACAGGACAACTTATAAAAGGTTAAACAAAGCCACACCGTTTCAATTGGTGTTTGGCACAGAAGCTGATTTGCCAGTTCAATTCATGTTACCTTCTCTATGAATAGCATGCGCAAGAGGGCTGGCTGATGAGCAAGTGCTGGAAGAGATAATTGATGAACTGATGAAGTTGGATGAAAGATGATCACTCACCAGGTGGAGCCAAACAACAAAAAAGCAAAGTAAAAAGCATGGCATGATCGCCACATCGAGACAAAGAAGTTTAAGGTTGGGAAGATGGTCTTGTTGTATGATTCTAAGTTTCTGCACCATCCTGGGAAGTTGAAGGTCCATTGGTTAGGTCCCTATAAAATCTTGTACATCCTTGATTTGGGTGCGTGCCAGTTACAAGCGCTGGATGGAACGAAATTGCCTGGACACTTTAATGGGAGTAGGCTAAAGCCCTACTATAAATAAGTCTTCTTGGTGTTTGTAAATAAGGTAGTTTTTCCAGTTAGTTTAGAATTTCCTTTATGCATTTATTTTCTTGTGTTTCCCTTTCATGTTGTTGTTTTTTTTACGCCTTGGGCACCAGTAAACCTTATTACTCTTTGAGGATTTTTGAGTGCGCAAAGGACCGCGCATCATTTTAGTGTGGGGTGGAGTGATGTGAAGGAGAGCATGGGTAAATTTATAAGGAATTTTGTGTTGAAAATCCCGATTAAATGGCCTTGTTGAAAGAGGTACATGGAAAGAAAATATGGAAAAGGATGGTTGGTGTCAAGATAAGGCTACTTTCAGATCCCATGTACAAAGGAGGAAAAAGTGCATAAGCAACATGAGGTAGGTGAGAGCAAAAATTAGGACAGAAGAAGTGCCTTCGGTGCCGGTGACGTGCGTGTAAGAGTCTCCTGTCTAGATAGATTGGTTGCATGCTAGAAGATTGGAAGATTGTCCACGCAGGGTCATGCGCATCAGTCAAAGCACTAAAGTCAGACTTTTTTGAAAAACTGCATTAAATGTGAAAATTATGGTGGTAGGTGAAGTAGCATTTAATGCTTAAAAAGGGAAAAACTATAAATAGAGGGTCAAGGCATTTCATTATTCACTTTGCATATAAGGAGAAAGAAGCACTTTTTGCATCTTCGCAAACTAGGGCTTCCAAAAATGATCCGTGTGAAGAAAAATTTAAAGAGATTGAGCATGGGTAACTAGTTTGGATCTGCAAACCAAAAGAAAGGTATTTCACGGGTGTAAGAGAGTTGTGAGAAGGTGTCATCTTATGAAGGGATTATCCCAGCTAGGGTTTGAAGAACTAGGGCACAAATTTAAGGAGTTTTCTTCACAAATTCGAGATCTAAGGTGGGAAAGAGTGGAAGAAGAGAGTTACAAGAAGTGATTGAAGTAAGAAGAGAACCTAGACAATGGCACCCAAGAAACCAATTAGCAGACCCAAGAAGGGCAAGGGCAAGGGCAAGGGAAAACAACAAGAAACCGATGCACATACAAACAAAGAGTGGTATGCAGAAATGCAGTACCTAGATGGAGTGTTGCTAGGGAAGGAGTGGGAGTCCCATCTAAGAAACATGTCTATAAATGACTATAATCATCGTATAAGCACAATCGAGAAGGAGATGGTGCTGGAGTTAGTGCGCCCAATGAATAAAAGGACACCAGAGGGTTTTCCCATCTATAATGATGATGTGAAGGTCAAGATGGAGAAGGCAGGGTTATTACAACTCTTTGAGTTGCCCTACTTTGGGAAGCTTGAGCACCTATATCAATGGTTGATGTCACGTGTGCATGAAGACTACTTCCATTTCGCAAGGCGCAAGATACACATTACCCCTTAGCTCATCTCACATTTCATAGGCCTCATCTGTGAAGGAGACAGTTTAGAAGATGACCTAGGTGATAAAGAGGCAATTAAGGAGACTATCACCACCTACGCATACAAAAAGGGGTCAAGGTACTATGATATCACAGACATCAAGGACCCAGTAATGAAGATGGTCATACATCTAGTGACAAAGTTAAATGGCTAGGAGAGATGGACCTAGGTCAATAAGCCATGGTTGCATGTTTGTAGGAAGATCTCAGAGGGCACCATCTACAACTTGTCTACATTCATCACGGATGAGATTTTTAGCTGCGTGAAGGAAGGAGACATGATCCTTTTCGGTAATGTCCTGCTAACCATTGTGTTTTCAGAGATTGGAGTACTTGATGCATCAGAAAAATTTGTGTGGGAGTACCTTACTGAGGACCCTTCACCCATAAAAATATTTGAGAAATACGCATATGACTCTATGACAACCGTGCACAAGGTGCACTTGGAGAAATGGTATATGTGCCTGAGGAACACGTTCGGGGTGGAATGGAGGATTCCTAAACAACTGCCAGTGGCCACCAAAGGAGAAGCTGAATTTGTTGTGTACCAGCATTTCTTCCTAGCTAGGTTCAAACTAATGGATAAGAGATGGAGCCCATGGTGAAAGCTCCCATTTGCCTTCACATCTCAATACTTCCAAGCGGGAGTAAACAAGTTCAAAGAATCCAAGAAGCTGAAACTGGACCTTGGTAATCTGGACCGGGACCATAAGGAAATGTACAAAGGGTTAGTCTACCTTATCAAGCATGCATAGGTAGAGAGGTACGTGTTGCATGAATTTCAGATGACAAGGCCCATGATGTTTCCCATTACAGGAGGATCCACGATGTGCGTGTACCTCCGTATAAGACCCAAATCTAAGAAGGGAACATATCTGGAGAACGAGGTGTCTATGCCTAAGGATCCAACTGGCAGGAAGAGACCCACACCCAAATGGGAGGAAAAGGAGCCAAAGAAGAAAATACCAAGTGTGGTGGATACATAGGTAATAGGTTCCCCTGGGACAAGCACTAGAACAAGCATGTATTCATGTAAGAAGAGGCCCATAGTCAAGGAAAAGACCCCGGATCCAAAAACCATCAGACAAGGAGTCCTTGGGAGAAGAAGAAATAGAGTCACCTACACTAGAATCCCCGGTTAGGAAGAAGCAAAGGACAAAAGAGGAGACCACCTCGGAAGAAACTGGGAGTTTGGACAAATACATAGGTGGAGAAGAAGATAGTGAAGAAGATGTTAGTGGGGAAGATGAGCTGAAAAGATCAAGGGCCACCTATTTTCAATGTACATGATTCAGAAGAAGAAGGTGGAGAAGAGGAGTAGGGGTTCCTCTTCATGTGGCACAAGGATAGCCAGGAAGGGAGAGGCACCTAGGACATGAGAAGTGAGGAGGATGGCGCGCAAACGTAGAAGGCTCCAAGCCTTACGATGGAATAGATAACCAAGGTGGCAGAGAAAGAAGAAACAAAGGCCATCGAGACCTTGGTGGAGGAGAAGTTGGAATGTAGTCTTTGAGCCAATGCTAAACGAAGATAAGGAGGAGAGCACGGAAAAGGACCACGGCAGCACTGGAGGCCTCATTTTAACTATAAGTATTCCTAAGGGCACGCGCACGGGAGGAAGGCACACAGGGGAGGAGAGGCTAGGGATGGGTTATATTGATGACTCCAACAAATTGTTTCACACGTGGTTCCAAAGCATGATTCCAGTAGAAGAGCTCGTAGCAATGTCATCTTTTGACAAGGAGGCTACATACCCGTGGACGAGGAAGATGCTCTCATGGGAAATTGAGTCCCATCTTGATGAGCTAGAATTTGAAGTAAGCCATGGGGTAATAATAACATTTCCAAGACCAACAGAAGACAACCCAGTGGTGAATTCTCAGCAGCTCTCGGATGAACAACTGTGTAATGCACTCAACAAGGTCTTCGTTGAAATTGAAGCTAGACTCTTTGAGTGGAATGATAGAATCAAGGATTTGGAGGACCTAAAGAAGAAATAGGAAGAGCTAGCTGCAAGGGCAAAGGAGCTAAGTCAAGAGAAACTAATTAGTGCCCAGTTATAGCATCGGTGATAGATGATAAGGCCAAGGTGTGCGTGGTGTACAAAAAGGTGGAGTCTATCAATAATGTTATAGTATTAAAGCATCCAGACCTAGCACCCCCCACGCAGAAGTATAGATCTACCTTGGGATTCCTGGAGGATTTAACAAGATTCCTCACCATGCAGAGGCATTCGTTAGCCTTTGAATCTGCAAAAGAAGTGGCCGTGCACTTGGAGAAAGAAGATAAGTTAAAGGTCATGGTGTTCGTAGCTAAGTATAGCAAGGTTCTTGCTGATATAAAAGTTGCTTCCCAAACCATTGAGGCTATGTACGACAATTGCACGAATAGAGACAAAGTGGCAAGCATCTTGGTCACCACTCATGAAGTAGAACTCAAGGATTTTCAAGAGAAGAATAAAGGAAATAGGGCGGAAAGGGATAGAATCCTTGCTGAGGTCAAAAGAAAATATGAAGCCATTGAAGCCTTAAGGGGTTCAATTAAAAACCAGTTGAAGGAACTGTACCCACATATTACATGAAGAATGGATGCTGGATGATGTAGGCAAAGAATTAGAGAAAATTGCTAACACCATAAGCACACAAGGAAATGATCTAATATTTGAGGAGGTGAGCACCCTAGTTAGCGACCTCTATCAGAGAGCACAGAATGAAGTCAATGCCTGAAACAAGTTGGAGGCCGACTTGCAAAAGGATTTTCCTAGCCTATTGCAGTGATTCCATCACTTCCCCATTCTTTCTTCTTTCCATATTCTTTCATCCCCTTATTCTTTTCCCATGGTGTAAGTCTATTGTATTATTTCGTTTCTTTGAGAAGTGTTCCCATGGATGGAGAATGGAGCGTGAGTGTGGGGTAATGTTGGGTCCCTAAAATATTGGCTAAGTACAAAAGGGTGCATAGGCACATAAGGCCTAGTTGAAGAAATATGCGCAAGGATAAAGTGTGCGGGGAAAACTTTGACTATCCCCAATGAATTTCTAACATCATTCCTATCACAAAAGTGACAGGGGACTTTGCATTTACATAGATTTCCATGACCTCAACTTAGCTTGCCCCAAAGATGACTTTCCTCTACCAGGTATTGACTAGCTAGTTGATCTCATTGTTGGTCATGAGATGTTATCACTCATGGATGGTTTCTCAAGTTATAACAAAATATTACTCACTCCAGAGGATCAACACAAAACTACCTTCATCACTCCTTAGGGGACCTTCTACTATTGATTCATGCCTTTTGGCCTTAAAAACACTGGTGCTACATATCAGTGGGCTATGACTTATATATTCCATGACATAATGCATCGCATATTGGAAGATTACGTAGATGACCTTCTTGCTAAATCCAAACATCAGGCCGAACAATTTATAGTCCTTAAGGTCATCTTTGACCACCTCATCAAGTATTATGTTCACCTTCACCTAAGAAGTGTGTCTTTTCTATGATCTCTAGAAATCTCCTTGGTTTCATTTATTTGCGTGACATAGAAGTTGATCCTGCTAAAGTAAAAGCTATTCTTGAAATGCCTTCACCTACTAATCTCTACCAACTTCGAAGTTTGTAAGGTAAGTTACAAGATATTTGTTGTTTTATTTCACAACTTTCGACAATTTCCAACCATTTCATCATCTCCTCAAAAAGGACGTCTCCTTCAAATGGGATGATGAATGCCACAAAGCCTTTGACAACTTAAAAATACCTTCTCCAACCACCAGTTCTCATTCCTCCTAAAGATGACCAATCCTTTTACCTATACATTTATGTTACTGATCATTCCTTAGGTGCCATACTCACTCATCGCTACGAGAAACACCGGGAGTAAGTGGTTTATTACATAAGTTATACCCTTTTGGACTATGAAACTAGGTACACTCATGCCAAAAAACTTTGCTTAGCCTTAGTTTTGTCACCACTAAACTTCTTCATTACCTACTCAACCACAAAACCTTTTTCATCACTAACATTGACCCCTTACATTACATGTATGCCAAACCCTACCAACATCAACGTGCTACATGTTGGATCATGCTTCTCACAAACCTCAACCTTGAATTCATCCATAAAAAATCTATCAAGGGTCAAACCATTGCTGACCAACTTACAGATGCACCCCTCTCTAGAAATCAACCCTCTAACTTTGATTTTCTAGACGAATCCATTGTTACCCTCTCTTTGGACAATACCATTTACCAAATGACCTTATTCTTCGATGGTTCCAAATGTCACTTGGGGATGGTGCGGGTGTTATCCTCATTCCTCTCGATGGTGAACCTATGACTTTATCTTTGAAACCATATTTTGATTGTACTAACAACATCACTTTGAATATAAAGCTCTTGTATTAGGCCTTCAAACTTCAATCACCTTAGACATCAAATCAATTAATATATTTGGTGATTCCCAACTAGTTGTAAACCAAGTCAATGGTACATAGCAATGTCGTAAAGAAATACTTCAAAAGTACAAAAATCATGTAGACATACTTTTGACTACCTTTGACCATTACAAACTTCAACACCACCCCATGTTCTAGTAATAATTTATAAATACCATATCCTATATGGATTCTTAGATACCCACTTCACCTTATGACTCAAAAATCTTTGTCACAATACAAAGGTTCCAATCACCTTCTTATTTATCTCAAGATGTCAACTTCTTTGGAACCATTGCACACGACCCATGTGACCTTTGTCATAAGTAGTTTGCATACTACCTTTCACTTTCCATTATGCCTCTCGATCTTACTCGTAGTGGACAATGTGCCTTTCTTAAAAAAATTTCTCACTATGTCATCATGGGTGGTATTCTTTATAAATGTGGCTTTGACGGTATTCTCTTACGATGCCTTACAAGTTTTGAAATTTACAACACCATCAAGAGAACTTCACGATGGAATTTATGGAGGTCACTTTAGTGGCTTAGCTGTTGTTAAACACATTATTCACCTAGGATATTATTGGCCAACCATAAACCGTGACTATTGTGACTATGTCAAATGTTGTGTGAAATTCCAGCAACATGCTAATCTTCATCACACACCTAGTCATGCCTTACAGGTTGCACGAGACCTTTGACCTTTCTCTTAATGGGGTTTGGATCTTGTTGAAGAGATCAATCCTCATTCTTCACAACACCATCAATGGATTATAACTACTACTAAATACTACACTAAATGGGTAGAATCCATCCCCCTCATTTCTACAAAAGCTGAGAAAAATTGTGAATTCATCAACCATCACATTATTTATCACTTTGGTGTTCCTCATCATCTTATCACTAATAACAAAAAGAAATTCAAAAACAAAACCCTACGAAAGATTTTTGATGCTTTTGGCATTCAACTTAGTTTCTCTTCACCTTACTACCCACAAACAAATTGCCAAGTAGAATCAACCAATAAAACCTTGAACAAAATTCTTATGAAAGTAGTTGACGATACTAATACTGAGACATTCCTTTCACCTTGTTAGCTTACCACACTAGTATTTACACTTCGACTACTGCCACACCTTTCTCTCTGGTCTACGATACCAAAGTTGTCTTGCCTCTCGAAGTAAAGATTCCATCTCTCTACATCTCACTCCAAGACATGCTCAATGATGATGACTTTTACCATGACCATTTAACACAACTTGAGTTATTATATGAAAGTTGTCTCAATACTCTTGATCATCTCAAAATCTACCAAAAATGTATAAAATGTGCCAATGACAAATGTGTCCATGAGTGAACCTTCCAGTGTCGGCAAATGTATGATGAAAAAGTGACAAGTGAGCATGGGAATCTACAAGTAACTCTTCCTAACACCCGACATCCCGAGATCGTGCCAAGACAGCCGGTGGGGATGGAATATACGTGGGGTATGGACAAACTAATTGGGTAATCTTATGTCTTTGACATGCACTAATGGAATATGTGAATCTAAGGCAAAGAAGGCCCTCTTAACCTGAACTGGCATGATAGATTGGTCGGCGAGGATGATTGCTCGAAGGCTTCAATCAATATCAAGCTTTGGCATGATTCGATCTATAGGTTGTGGGATATATGGAAAATGACCTAGGATTGTTTCGTGTATGCCTCTAGACAGGGTCATAAGATGGATGATGGATATATAGTGGATTCTATGGGTGATTCCCTGGTCTAGTCCATAAATCCTTAGCTTGATTCGTTGCTATGTCTAGTGAGGATAACTATGTGATAATGATTTTTGGAAGTGGAGTGGATCTAAATACAAATGTGCGCAAACCAGCATCTACGTCTGATTGACCTATGGACTCGTTGGGTTGTGGGACCTGTGGATAACAACCATAGATTTGTGGTTGTTGTGGACCTCCTATGGTCATGTGTAGAATCAATCCCTAACCCATAATATCTAGTAGTCATATACCTTTTCGACTTATATATTTAGAGCTAACAATTGTGTAATCTTCTCAGAGTATCTTATAGGCGTTCTGGTAACTTGAATTCTTAAGCTAGTGTCTATATCGGTTAGAATGTCTCCTGCATCTGGCTGTGGGACCAAAGGATCACAACCAAATGTTTTCTCTTTCTCAAGCCCTTCTACAGTCATGTGGATATTTATCTAGGGTAGTCTATAGTTTGGCTGGTTTGACCAAAATGTATGCGCTTTGTCGTCTTCTACATTTAATCCTCTTAATTGTGAGCTAATTTCTTGTAGGTCTGTTGTTGTTCGGAAGACTTGGATTCTGAGATTTTGATCTACGTCAGTTATTGCTACCACAAGATTGGGTTGAGGCATGATTGGCTCAAATACGTATTCTCTGGGCTCCCTAGGTCCCGTGATTGTCATACAAAAGAAACAATGTAAATCTAACTGAAGAAAAGTAAAACTAACTATGTAAAGTATATCTACACATATATATAACTTCTCTATTTTTGTGTTTTTGATGAACTATTTGAATGAAATTGAAAGAGCAATTATTTAAAATATCTAGCAATTGACAACTAAACTAATAATGAAATTTAAAACAAACAAGGCAGCCAAGTATAGCTACTTGCCTGTGTAGTTGTAAGTCTATTCTAAATAATGAAATAATTGATCTAATCTATTTGAAAGACTCTCGATCCTACCTCAGAAGTGAGGAATGAATCATAGTTTCTCAGAAACTATCAATCCCCATAGCTTCCCCGGTAATATCGAAAGTGAGATTAACTGAAATGAAATGATTCACTATTCTATTTGATATATTTTAACTAGAACTTTGAAAGCTTGAACCTGGATTTTGCGAACAGTGGTGAATCTGATTGTGTGTGGCTTTGTCCCCTCAGTGTGGTCTCCTCATTCCTTCATGCTCACGTGAATCCAGAAAAGCATGTAATGCTAACATCAACAAGTATGTATTGGAACAATGGCAGCTTTGGGTGCAGACTGAATACAATGTGAGTAGGAGAG
Source organism: Taxus wallichiana var. yunnanensis (assembly GCA_018340775.1). Classification (NCBI taxonomy): domain Eukaryota; kingdom Viridiplantae; phylum Streptophyta; class Pinopsida; order Cupressales; family Taxaceae; genus Taxus; species Taxus wallichiana. The sequence goes on along the minus strand of CM031236.1, from coordinate 442,145,800 downwards.
GGATAGTGCAAGAGAATAGAGCTTTGCTTATGCGATTCCTAGCGGGATTTATTGCGATTCATGTAACACAAAACATCTAGAACATAGGACTATTCTTCTTGATGAACAAAACCTACAACTCTAATGGATTTAGACTGAAAATGAAACTATCCTATCTCAATTGATTGTATGAAATAGTAACAACACTAGCACAAGAAGATTATGTGGCTTCTAAACAGCAAAACAACACTATGTATGTAACAAATCGAAAACTATGAATTCCTAAGAACTGAAAGACTAAAAATATGAAATGAGAAGATGAGAGGAAATTTTGAGGGGCCATTTGCTTGAAGATCAACCAACTATTTATAGAATCCCCATTTACCCAAAGGTGAAAACCAATTTGAACTCTTTAACCATAAACAATGCAAAAACACTATTCTAGGGAACCAGAATCATAAATACAAGCAAAGGTGGTGAAAAAGATAGTAAACGTTGAAATTTTATGCGAGTCATGATAAAAAGAACGTTATGGAAAAATGTGTGAAGGACCGCCACCCTGCCTGGGGTGGCGGTCACAGACCGCCACCCGAGGTAGGCGGCAATTTCATCACTAAAGACCAAAACACAAAGAAAAGAAGGGGGAGAGCAAAAAAAAGCACGTAGAGGCTAAGCAAGGCATGCGGGATGTTAATGCATACTTGGAGAGATTTTCTGAATCCCAAACACCTTGTGAGGAGACTGTATCATCATTGGGGCACGTGTAATGTTGTTCCAGTAGCGTAGTACCCTTATAATTTTGGGTACGTACATATTTCCCCCTCGAGAGAAGCATTTTAGCCATGAAGAGGCATAAAATGGTGGGTCTGAGTATGGTGGTCTCGAAATGGGAGGTTAGAAATTATACTTGACATGTCCGTGTGTCGAAATGACGCCATCCAAAATTCCCGCTACCTGCAAAATGAAAAGAGGACTCAAGTGTAGATAGATAAAATAAATCAAAAAATAAATACTAAAATAATATGAAATGAGGACTTACCATTTGCGTGGGGATAAGAACTTACCTCCATCGGCGCTCCAAACCTGCAAAAGGGGGCATTCAAAATGAGTCAAGATGCTATATATGTAAAAATGGGCCCATTTTCCTATTCATTTGCATGTGTCGATTTGATTGATTTTGAGCTCTGGGTCCCACGGTGATCATTTTTGACAAGAGTATAGTCAAAACATTCATGACGAGATAGTGATCATGCCTCCACGAGTTGAACATCGACCCGCGAGATCACAGGTTAGTTCTTCATGATTTAACGTTTTTATCCCCAAAATGTTAAAATGATTAAATTCTTGTCATGGGGGGATTATTTTCAAAAAATTTAGTGTTAATAGGGTCATTTAGGGGGGGCACCTAATGGGTAGGCTTTTTTTTGTCAAAAATAGTTGTTTTTCATGTTTTTAGGTGTTTTTAGGGCACATGACCCGTTTGAAAATTCGAGACATGACCGCCACCCTGAGCAGGGCAACGGTTACAAGACCGCCACCCTTTAAGGTGGTGGTTATGGAACCGCCGCCCTGCTCAGGGCGGAGGTCCTTTACAGAACTCCAAAAACTCAATGTTTTGAGCCAAATTTTGCATTTTTAGTATTCTTATATGTTTTAATGATTTTTTCAATGTAATTTGAATACTAACTTACTCCTTTTTGCATGTTTTTGGGTGTATGCAGAAGAAGGAGGAATATATCAGATGGAGCCGAGAGAGAGAGTGTGATTGGCTTCTAGTAGTGTTGGATGCACTTTCTCAGGATGAGCAGGACACTCTTCAGAGGGCCAGGACATATTACGTATATCATGGGTCCTGCATGTTGCACCTTCTAGTCACATACTTTGTGACTTGTTTTCATATTGGGATGCTGATCGTAACACTTTCCGATTTCCAAGAGTCAGGGGTGAGTGGACTATCACCCTGGAGGATGTCTACCATATCTTGGGGGTCTCGATCATCGAAATGACTTACACTTGAGACAGTAGGGTCACGGGCTTAGATAGCACAGTGGGCTTCATACATGGGAGATGTAGTTATCTCCACTGGTTCAAAGAAGGGGGTGAGGGTCCGTTCCATTCCTAGCTTACCTATCCCCTTGATTCGTTAGGCTATTATGGGGATCCTTGCCTCGAGATTGATCGGGGACAAGGGAGGAGACACTTTACTCTATTGTTGGTCCCCGATTATTGCATAGATTGAGGCACATGGCTGGATTTATGCCTGGGGAGTTGATATACTTGGGACCACCTACCACGACCTATACAGGGTGGTCCACCTACAAGGACAGTCCTTGAGCCATCCGACCCTATTTATGAGCTGGTCTATGAGCGTATCATCCCTTATGGGAGAGGTGTAGAGGTGGCAGATCCCGAGTTGTGAGGGCAGCTAGATGGATAGATATGTCGGTGCTTAGAGCACCCCACCAGCCAGTTGCTTCCCTGACTACTGATGATATGGAGGCCACACCTTATTAGGCCATGGCAGGGTTGTGGGGTGAGGAGACCCTCACTTTGATCTCTTGCTCTACCATAGGGCAGCTTGTGGATAGGATAGGGAAGGTGGAGACACACCCCTTTGATCGAGTGCCTCAGCAGTTTGGCCTTCCTTATGTCGGTATGCTCCCCCCAGTGGTGCCAGTATTCAGATCAGTTCGGGAGGCTAGGGGAGGTCCTAGAGGCCGGGGTTGGACCGTTGTTACTCCTGGTGTCCCTATTGTAGCTAGGTGGGTAGTACGCACTTGAGGGAGAGCCGGTGCTCCTCAGGCACCCTTACTTCAGATTACCACCAGTCCTGCCCATAGCAGCGACCCCATTGATATAGACTCTGAGTCCGAGGAGTTCACAGGGGGAGAGATGGAGGAGGAGACCAAGGATATGGAGGTTAGCGAGTTGGGTGGAGAGGAGGACAATGATCCCGAGTGGCATGACACTCAGGAGATCTTACAGGTGATAGGGTAGAGCAGAGTGTGAAGAGGGTGACTCTAGTCTCAGAGGAGCCACCCTCTTAGGACCTAGGTAGGGAGGATGAGTTTGTAGCAGGACACTATGTTGCTTTCTAGACATAAGAGGAGAAAATCGGTCGGTGGCGGCATCTATGGCAAGTGTTGATCCTAGGGATCCCTCTTGGAGGCCCGGAGATCTAAGTGAGTTGTTACTCCTCTTTTAATATTTGTTTTTAGCTAGGATAGCCTCATTTGCTATTTCCCCTCTTGTTCATTCTTGTTTTTATCCTTTGACTATTTCTAATTTGTTTTCTCCTTTGCTTGCAGAGACTGTTGATGAGTGGCGAGACCTGATTCACCGGGTATGTATGGATACCCTAATGATCCCTATGGAGAAGACTCATTCCGAGCTATCTGTGGATCTAGGGGAGCCTTCGGTAGCTGGTAGGCATACCAACATCTTTTCCCCTATCTGGCATGTGGCCAAGATGGTGACTACCCTCCGTACTAAGTTGGCCGGGTATAGGACAATGGAGTGCCTGATGAGGATTCACTCTCATAGCGAGGCTACAGCTGCTCCTTGGGACCATGTGAGCCCTCAGTGCACTCAGAGCACCGATGTAGCTAGAGTCCTAGACATGGTTGTGCACCTTCAGAGGGATCTCATAGGGGTTGAGAGGCCACTTGGCTCCTTTTGTAGTGACTTTTAGATTGTTTATACGATTATTTTGTACCTTCCAGGCTCATTGAGTGTTTTGACCATGCCTAGTGCATGATGGCATTGTACAAAACTTGATTATATATATATACCTCTTTTGGATCGATAATTGATGTCTATGATTTTGTGATTCGCTTCCACATGTAAATTAGAATGTTGTTTTTATATGCCTTTCAGAATGTATGCAATGGAGAACAAATGACACAAATGCTTTCTTCCTTTTTGTATTTCGTGATGCTGATATATGATAATGCAGATACAATGTGATCTTGAACTTTAGTTTCTATAAGCAATTTTACGTACTTCAAATTGTTTTGACAAAGATGTAACGATAAATGAGTATGATGAGCGGATGCACTTGCCCCACTCGTAACTCCACGTAACTAGTAAGATGCGAGGGCTCACCACCGAGAGCTAGAAAGGGCACAAGCTGTGAGGTGTGTTGAAATGGCAATGATGAGAGATAGACAAAGATTTTGTGGAACCAAATTAGGATGCTACAAACCTATTCTACTCAAGTGACTCCATAGTTTAGAATGAAACTTGCTTTGCGGTTTATCCAGACTTAGCTCCGTAGATGGCCATATGGTTGAAAAAAATTGGTTTTCTGGGTTTTGGACTCTCTTGGAATTTTGGACATCTGATTCATTTGTTTCTGACTCAAGATTTCAAAGGTTTGTTTGAACTATTAGCTTATGACCTTTAACATTACTGTCAAGAGGACCCCCCACACCTTGCCCCATGCTACTAGTAAGAAGCATGGGATTATCACCATGGACAAGGCATAGGTGAGTAAGGGCATTCCCATCCTTTCCCAACCCTACGTCACTAGTAAGAGACACAAGCTCATCACCGAAGGTTGGTAGGGCAAGGAAATGTGTAAAAATAAAATTTTCTGTTTGATCTACATGTGACTTATTTATTTGAGCAAAATGTCAGTATGTTCTTATTTCCAAAGAGATCTATATATGGGGTAGATGTGACACCATGAAGCTTCTAGAATAGACCATAGGAAAGACACCTATTCTAGGAAGAAACAAAAGTGAGAACAAGCATGTAGGCCTTGGAATGGCTACCGTTAAGACTTTGTCATATCTAGCTTTATTTGATGAAATGATTCTGAAAAAATTGATGATGTTATGAAAATGAAGAAGTATGATTCAAATGTTTATGCCAAAACCATCAGAAGTTTGTAATGAATTGCTTAAGAATAAGTCTCTTGATCACCAATTTGTACGAAACAAGCGAACAAAATGAACCTATCTAAATGAAGATGTAATGTAGATATATTTATACAAATAGTGCCGATGCTTCATGCGTAGAATCGTTTAAGGTGCAGGGAATTGATAGTTTCACCAAATTCCTCACCTTCTAGTGTGCACAAGAGATACACACCATTTCCATAGTCTTTCATGATGCGGTATGGGCCCAACCATTTGGGCCAAAATTTCCTTCCTTCACCGGTATTTTTATCGATCCGGTTGTCTAGTCTTAGAACTAGATCTCCTTCATATATTTCTTGTTCATAGATCTTTTTGTTATACTTTGTCAAGACATCATCGATCAACATAGACTCTATACCACTATTAAGCATCTAATCTAGCCTCATCTATGCTTTCTAGTTGGGAGAGACGTGCTTCTCTATAAGATCCTTCATCTAGAATCCCTGTAGTGAGATGCAGAGACTGGATATTTCAACCTCAAGTGGGAGAACGACTTATGCTCCGAATACCAATGAGAAAGGAGTTGCTCCTGTTGGTGTTCTTATTGAGGTTCAGTGGGGCCACAAGGGTAGATATAACTTTAAATGCCAATCTCATTTGTTTTCTTTTACCGTTTTGAGGAGAATAGCTTTCAATTTCTTGTTTGTTGCTTGACCTACCCATTGGCTTGAGGGTAATCTGAGGAGGTTTGAATGATGGTTTATTTTAAATTTATTGCATATCTCACGAGACCTCATCATTTTTAAAGGATGTACCATTATCTGAGATAATGATTTGTGGGACACCATACCTGCAAATGATCTGGTTCAAAATGAACTTGGTGATCACGACACCTAGTACAGTGGTAAGAGGCATAGCCTCTACCCATTTGGTAAAATACTTGGTGGCCGTGATTATGAAGTTATGGCCATCTGTAGATGAGGGAGAGAATTTCCCTATCAAATCTAGGCCCCATGTAGAAAAGGGCCATGGAGTTGCAATTGGTTGTAGAGCTTGTGTTGGCATGTGAATCTCGTGGGAAAATTCTTGGCATTTATGGCATTTTCGTACAAACTCTACTGCGTCGTGTTCTAGAGTGGGCCAGAAATAGCCCATTCGATGTATTTTGTGAGTGGTGGCATGACCACCGAAGTGGCCTCCACATATTCCACTATGAGATTCATAGAGAATCTTCTTGGATTCTTCTATGTCAACACACCTTAGAGCATTCCATCGAAAGCCTTATGATAGAGCACTTGTTCTATAATAACGTATTTAGCTACGATAATGTGTAACCACCTTCTTTGTTGTAGTGTGGCACCTTCTAGATACGCATGGCCCATGATATAATTAACAATATCAGTATACCAAGGACATTCAGAGATAGGAGGTTTGGTTTCGATGTAATATATGCATTCATCGGGAAAATCTAGATCTACTAGATCACCTTCGTCTAATAGGTTGTTGGCTAACCAATCCGCAATGATTTGTCCCTTAATGGACTTCTAGTTTATGAAAGTTAATTTGAATTCACCCATTAAGGTTATAAAGTGTCCATCCTTTTTAGACAAGCACCCTTGCGTGAGGAAAGTTCACAAATGGTCTGCATTTTCACGGTGACCCTTGTTTCTTGGTTTAGCATGTAATGTCTTAGGAATTTGGTTAAAGACTATGGCAAGGTATTATTTTTCTACCTGCGTATAACACTTTTCATAATCAAGAAATGTTCAGCTAATAAAATAGATCGTGCATTCTCATTTATCGTCGTCTTCTTGAGCCAACATGCAGGCTAGCGAGACATCTGTAGCTCGTGAATATAAGATCAAAGGATGATTTGGTCTAGGTGGCATTAACGTGGGAGGAGACAAATAGAAGCATTTAAGCGCTTGAAGGCCTTATGGCATTCCTTTGTCCAAATAATGCAAAAATCCTTTTTCAACAAGTTATTGATCGGATGTACAACAAAACTTAAGTCTGGAATGAATCGCTGGATTGCCCTGAGCCTTCCAAGAAATGATCTAATGCCAGAGTCATCTGATGGTGGGATCATTTCAAGAACAATTCATAATTTGGCTGGGTCTACATTGATCCCTCGTGATGATATAATGTAGCCTAGGAGTTTCCCTCCTATTACACCAAATACACATTTTTGGGTTTAGTGTGACTCAGTATTCGATCAAACATGAAAGGATGATGAGGAGCACTTCCGGGTGATCGCAGCACTTTTTGGATTTGGCCAACAAGCCGTCTACATAGGATTTCATGATTTTATGAATAAGATCATGAAATTGAAAGCACAAAACCATATTATACATTGAATACACAATATTAATCTTAATTTATTTTCGTGCGGAGTAGGTTACACATATATAGGAATATGTATTCCTAAAAATAAGGAGGTTGTTCAACAATACTCCCACAAATCTCTCCACAAACTACTATGTACGTGAGTTGTTAAAACAACTCACAACAATAATATTCTCCAGATATTATTTTCCACCTATCACAAATAAACTTAATGGAGCACTAATATTATAATTTCCTAACATTCCCCCCCTTAGTGTGAACATGGGGAAAACCTACCTTTGTACTTACACCTGCTCATGATCTGGTGATTTTCACAGGATGATCACAAACCTCATGGATGGTTTTGCAAACGGTTGACCAAAAACTGAGAATGGTGGTTTTGCAATTGGTTTACCACAAACCACAAAGTGATGGTTTTGCAAATGGATTACCAACAACCAAGAATGGTGGTTTTGCTATTGGTTTACCACAAACCACAAATGAAGGTTTTCAAGTGGTTTACCTACAACCACATCATGATATGCCAAGTACTATTCTCAGCCCTCATCACATCTCACTGTAGGGAATAACATAGGAAATTTTGTTGAAATCTGCTGCTCATACATACATAGAAAAAATTGACATAATGGAAATGGAACATTGAGATCATGTTCCCCCCCTCAATGTGAAATTTCCACTTATTCAATCACGAACACTGCAAACAGGAACACTGATACTGGAACTCTGAAAAAAACATGACAAGAAGCACACGACACAAGCTGAAAGCAAATACACCACAAAAATGTCACCAAACCATCTGTGCGGCCCCGTCATTGGCGACTGACGAGAGGTCGCTGAATGACCTCCAACCTCCGATGCCTCCTACCTCTAGTTTCATGTTGCTAGCTCAGCTAGATTTGGATATGAAGCTCAACTGTTTCCACATTGTTTATTCTTTTCTTCCCTCCCGCAATGTGAAAACATGTATTTTTCTGGACGTCGGGTAACACCGAAAATGCGTCCATGAGGCAATTTTTTTTTTTTTTTTACAATTTTGACAACTTGAGTCTTTTGACCAAACAATAAACAAATATCCTAAAATCACCTCTAAATATTATGACTCTTTTGACAACTATTGATAATGACAATTATACTACTATAACAAACTCTTGATTGACAATACTAATGACCTTAATACATTATACTTTATCAATTAAACAAAAGACTATAAAGTCTAAAATAACATTTAATGACAATCACACTTCGACAACCTAGACTCTATTTAGGAGGACAATAGACATAAATTAATATGACTTGCAAAGCTAATGAAACTAGTGACCACTCAAAATAATACGACCGAAATTAATAATGGAGGGAGAATATTTTAACAAACTTGCATATATAAGAGCTATTACTTTGCTGTCCTCCGTTCACATACCCTTCACTTCCACGTGGAACCCATTGTTTGAGAGCTTATCCACGTGCTTGTTATTTGAAACTTTCCATATATCCATATGCTTGAATTCTACATGCACACTGCCAGCTGGTATATTGGATACAATAACGCATGGGTGAGGGTAGAATAAGCTGTCCAAGGTAGAAATATGACTTGGAAAATTCTCAGGTGAAATAACATGAATGGGTGCTATGCACGAGCTCGCAGATTCCAAAGGAGGATGTAGTGTCTTCTGGAACTCAATGAATGCAAACAATGTCTGTGGTAGAATTTGACATAGATTGGCAGGGAGACTGATCCAAATGTGAGCTCATAACAAGCCAGAATGAATCCAATGCCAAGAGATTAGATTCAGATGCCAATATGAGTATAACTTTGGCACTTTCTTATAAACTGTCCTCAAAGTGGTAAGAACAGATCAAAATAGCTGCAGAGGTCGACGCTTGCTGCGTATTACAAAATTGTGGATCTCTGACAAATCTTCTGTAGTTGAATAGTAGCTATCTTCATGTACAACCGGTGAAAAGCACACCAAACATGCCCATTTATGTGTGTATTTGATGGAGTGACGAGCCAATCTCCCTCTCAGACAATCGATTGTCCACACAATTAGGTTCAGCTCTGATTTTAGGAGCTCACTGCAAAATAAACAGATCTAATGCAGAGGAGACAGATACAATGTGATAGAATATCAAAGCCGTCCTTTTGCCAATAGTTGAAGCATTAATGTCATCATTTTAGAACTCTCAGGCTCTAATGCACAGAGCTAAAGCAAGGCTTAACTCAATTAAAAAAACAATGAAAATGCATTCAATCAAACTAAATGGCATTTCCAATTAAATCTCGAAAATCTTTATATGTCGAGTCTACAATAGGAACTTGTGATCCGAAGAACATCGATCGATCAAAGCAGTCCAAGTGCTAGGAAGAGATATCCATGCGAGATGAGCCGTGAAGGAGATACGAGGTGGAATAACAAACTTAACGTAGAAATCATACAGGGTGCACACGAATACTACACAAGTAATAACAAATTTTCTTTTACAATCTGAATTCCACCATTCACAGGGCAATGGAGAAGTACAACTGCCCCTCACGAATCATTAGATCTCCATAAGGTCGCTCTGATACCAGATGAAAGCACAAAACCATATTATACGCTGAATACACAATATTAATCTTGATTCATTTTCATGCGGAGTAGGTTACACATATATAGGAATATGTATTCCTAAAAACAAGGAGGTTGTTCAACAACACTCCCACAAATCTCTCTACAAACTACTATGTACGTGAGTTGTTAAAACAACTCACAACAATAATATTCTCCATATATTATTTTCCACCTGTCACAAATAAACTTAATGGAGCACTAATATTATAATTTCCTAACGAAATATGTATGTCATTGCCCATTGGTATGTAGCACCAGTGTTCTTTAAACCGAATGGCATAACAACATAGCAATAAGTTCCCCAAGGAGTTATAACGTAGTTTTGGCTTGGTCTTGTTTGGATATTCTGATTTGATTGTATCCCGAGAATCCATCCATGAGAGACAAAAGCTCAAATCCAGCTGTTGCGTCTACGATGACATCAATGGATGGTAACAGGAAGTCATCCTTGGGACATGCCTTATTAATGTCTCGAAGTCTATGCAGATGCGTATCTTCCCATTCTTTTTGAGAATGGGAACGATATTAGATACCCACTAAGAGTAATCGACCGTTTGATAAACCCTACTTGGAGAAGCTTCATTACATCTTCCTTCACCATGAGAGCTACCTTGGATTTCATTGGTTTCAATTTTTTTTTAATTGGCTTTACATCTGGTTTGGTGATGATGTTATGTACCATGCTTTATGTGGTGTAATTCTGTCATTTCTTTATAATTAAATGCAAAATCCTTTTGATGTTCTCTGAGGATTTGAGTGTGTATCTCTATCTCCTTTGGAGTTAGCGAAGATCCTAGTTTTAAGATCTTCGGTTCTTCCTCCGTTCCGATGTTAATATCAATTGTTTCCTCGATTAAAGAAGCGTTACCTTCTTCAAACTCAGGCGGGGCTAGAGGTAGTTCTAGATCTTCTCCATATTCTACCGTGTATATGTCGAGCTCCTTTTGTGGGGGCAGCTCTATCATGGGATTTCCAAAGTAAGAAGATGAATGTGGGATTAAGGACAAATCTACCACGTGATGGGTGAGATGTAACTCTGCATAGGTGTTTAAGTAATCAAGAGTGGCTCTATCACTGTCAACATGATCTAAGATAGTAGATGTGTTCTCAGTGATGTTTGTTAAAAGAGGGTTTGACATTTTCTTTACTAATGATTTAGTACGAAGGGATACCATGAAACAGGTGTCTTCCAACTCACTGTTTGGAGTAAAACGTGAAGCTGAGGTTGCTATCGAATCTGCGAGAAGGTTTTGCTCTCACGGATTGCTTCAATCAATATGAAGTTAAATCCTTTGCTCAGATCTAATACTACTGTTTTGTAGAGCTGTAAATGTTCAGCTCTCGTCTCATACACCTCAGAGACTTGGTTTGCTACTAATTGAGAATCTCCTAAAACTCTGATGTCATTAACACCGAGCCTTTTATCCATGATGAGGCCAAGGAGAAGGGATTCGTACTCAACATTGTTGTTTGTACATTCAAAATTTAGTTTAAACATGAATAGTAAGATCTTTCCTTGGGAGAAGTAAAGATCACACCTGCCGCAGCCCCATAGCGACATCTAGCTCCATCAAAATGGAGAGTCCAATATTTACTTGGGAAGATGGATGTTGGGACATTTGCTACATCCACTTCTTTTGCTTCGGTTACTTCTACCATGCAGAGTTCTTCTGCTAGAAGAGAACCAACTCCTAGGGTACATCCCATACCTACAGAATCAAATGGTAGGAAAATTGGTAGATCTTGTTCTAGCAATTTGATTATTTTTCCGTAGTTCCTAATGATATTGTTTCTACAACGTTAGCCTCATCTTTGAGGGTTGGGATATTCTTGATTAGATTTGTAACTTCTAACTCCATTGTGGGTACCAACTTTTCTTCCGGTTTTGAGTCGGTTGGCTTGTTAAGTTGGTTTGTTGGGAGTTCAAACTCAGAGTGAACGCCTGGTCTTTTCTTCAGGTCTACTAGGTGTATATCAAATGGTTTTGGATCACCTTTTGCTATGAATATCTTTCCTAAGTGTAAGAATATTATTTCTTGAAATAACGTAGAAGGGATTGCTTTCATACGGTGTATCCACGGTCGGCCGAGGATCATATTATAGTTGGTTTCCTAATCTATAATATAAAACTTGGTGAGGATTGTTTTGGATCCTAAGGTGACTGGTAGTATTATATTTCTAATCGAAGTGGCTTTAAGGCTATCATAGCCTCTTAGTGTGTTACGAGTCGTGGAACAATTTGTTTCTCCATAACCTAGCTTTTGAAGGAAAAATAAGGGAACTATGTTAATCCACTCCATTGTCAACCATTGCATGTTTAACATAATTGTTATAAACCCACACTTGTAAATGTAAGGCCGAGATCACCTCTACGTGCAATCTCGGCATCTGTTGGCATTTTTTTATGTCGAATATAAACTCGGTATCCCTATCCGGCTGCCCTGGAGGGTGAATATCGAAGTCTATATGGTTTACTTGTGTCTCGGGAGGTGGAGTGATGTTAATTAAATGACCTAAACCTAATGCTTCTAAAAGAGTAGCCCTATGGGTGGGAGAGTTCTTTAGCAAGTCCAAAAATGAGATATGGGAGAAGGTCTTTGTTATGTCGATAATTAAATCATAAGCACTCATTATCTAAATTTCACCCCGAGTTAATTTGATAACATGCATCGAGTTTTTAGTTCAAGCAAGTAGATTGATTCGGGGAAAATCATAAAATTGGCTAAGTCTGCTCAAGGCCACCTTTGGGACAGTTGGAAAAATTATACGTGGAAGGCGCGGATCGGCCGAAAAGCCTCCAGGTGGCCCAAATAGAAAAGGGACATCTGGGACAAATGGACGCGAAATGCCCGAATCGGCCGAAAGAAAGAAAATTTGTCCAAGTCCTTTACCAGGGAGCAAGCGGGACAAGAGTGCGCGAAGGACACGAACCAGCCAAATCGGGTGAAGCTGGAAGAATTTGTCCCAGACATCACTGAGACATTTGGGACAAGAGTGCGCGAGGACAAAAACTGACCGGATCGGGCTGAAACAAGAAACTTCAGCACAAGGACAAGTGGGACAAAGGGGCGCGTGGGACGTGGATGGCCAAAGGATCCGAAAGCCAATCAGATCACGCCACGTGTCACCGCGTAAAAAAAGGGATGAGGAAGCCCATTTCGGGCGGATCGGAGGATTCCTGTCCCTTGAAGCACGGGGACATCGGGGACAAAAGGAGGCGGTGGACGTGAAAATCGGGAGGCCCATGGACAAATCAAAGCATGACATGTGTCGCCAAGGAAAAAGGTCCAAAAGGTCAAAGGGGTGAGTTTTCGAGCATTGATCCGAACCAATGAAATAGTGCCACGTGTCCAAGTTTAAGGGGCCCACAAGAAAAGCCCGTGAAAAGGTGGAGAGAGAAATTTTCTCGGTGAACGAGCAGCACGCCACGTGTCGTCCAGATGGCAGAGCGTGGGAAAAGAAATTTAAAAATCCGTTTTCACCTGTTTTGTGCCCTAAATCTTCAGACCTTCATATCTTTCGATCCAGAGCTTGGATTTGCACGTTCTTTATATCAACGGAAAGCTATTGAAATTATCTACATGATTCTGGGATCAATATTGCATTTTGGTGTAGTTTGGAGGGAGAAAATTAAGAAAACGTCTTTGACATGTGGTGATAGACAGAAGTAATGCTTCAACAACCAACTTTAATGTAGCAGACAGCTCGCCACTCCTGTTAGACAGCCCGTTGTTTTGCTAGGATCTGCCGCTTCTGTCATAATGAGATGATTTTAAATGCTACCAAGAAGTGGTTGGGGCAGATTCTAGATTTCTTCTCTCTTCCCTCTCTCATTTCTTGATATATATTATAAAGAAGAGCTCCTTTAAGGGGTCGGACATTCTTGTTTTACATCCTCCCTTCTTCCCTCGCTTGCAAGAGAAATTGTGGAGCTTTCAAACCTCCCATATGGGTTGTAATGCCAGTCTTTTTTGCCTTTTGGCCACTTTACTGAATGTATTGTATCGACTCTTGAGCAATAATATATGTGTTGTGATTGACTCTCGACCCTCTCATGTATTCATTTCTATCATTTTGATCTCTTATTGTAGTTTGGTTACCTGTGCATGGTGTTTGTATTGCATCTATGTGGTCTGTGTTAAATTTGCAAAACGAATGTCTAACATTCCTCGGTGCATCACCTTTGTAGTTTAGGTTTTATTCTATGCATTTTCTTACCCTGTCTCCTTGGCAAGTTAGATTAGGTTTTAGCAAACCCTCTACATTTTTTGTGTGCATCTGAACAGAGGAATAGGAACCAGCCTTCTCTGGAGAATATTTTCTCATCTTTACAAGTCCCACGCTTGGAGAAAGGATTCCATGTTGTGCAATCACACTGGATACCTGAACATCAACCTAGAAGCCTGATTTGCATCCAGGGGTGCTGTGAGTCTGCAACAACAGCTTTTGGCACGCCGGTGGGACTTAGAGGTCTCATTTTTTGTAGCAAAGTTGATATTTATCTCTTGTAGTTTTCTTGCTTATAAGAGCTATTATCTGCATATCCGGCAAATCCAGGGAAGAATCAACTGGTTTCAACAAAGTGTAGGCACGAAAACTCATGAGAAGAATCACCACAAGGTCAAGAGTTGGAGAAGAAGTGCTATTTGAATACCTGCGGTTATCTCCAAGAAGAAGGCAAGGAGGAAGAAGGATTCGAGAGGTCTCCATCTCCACCAAACAGAACTCTCTCAACTCCTCCACCTGACAGGCCTTTCATTCGGACACAGGGTTTTAAGACCGATTCGAATGGCTCAGAACAATCCCTACGTCAACTTCATAGGTAGCAGCCCACTTGCTCTCAATGCACAGCATCTAGTTCCTATTGCATCCTTGAAGAACATTCCCTACTTCACCGGAGAAAATTAGACTACTCCAGGTGATCATGTTAAAGATATTGCTAACCTTTGTGCAATCCATGAAATCAATGAAATGCAAGTGGCTGTCAAGTTACTGGCATCTTCCTTCAAGGGTAAAGCATTACAATGGTTTAGGAGCCTTGGAGCTGGTTCTATCACAAACTAGAATCAACTGTGTATTGCACTTCATGAGAAATTTGGAGAGAAGGGAGACAACTTGTCTCTTTTGGAGTAGCTGACGACTATCAAGAGAGCTCCCAATGAGTAGCTGGCCGATTTCAACTTCAGATTTCAAAGGTCTTGGGATAGGATTCCAGTGGCAGTCAGGCCAACAGCAGAAGGTGCTTTTCTATATTACCTCAAAGCTTTGAATTCTGATATTTCTATGTTAATTCAGTCCATGGGAGGCACAACAATCCCTATGGCTTATAGCATTGCCATTAGAGCCGAAAACTATCTTATTCAAGCTGGTAAACTGGCTCCTAGGCCTCCCATGCCCTTGTATCCAAACTTAGAAAATCCAAGCACTAGTCAAGCACCCACTTTGGCTCCTGTTCCCACCCCTAGAAACCAAAGTTCAAGTGAAACTTCTACTTCATCCTCTAGTGCTTCAAATGAACTCCAGGAGGTCATGAAACAGTTGCAAAACCTAGGCAATGAGCTGGTTACTCTCAAGAGGCAGCAAGCCCAAGGTTTCAGACCTTCTTATCAACCTCAAGCTCAGCCTAATAGGCAGCCATACCAACCACAAAGACCACCTAATCCAGTTGCAAATGTGAATCAAACAAGGCCTCCCTCTAATAGACCATTCCAGCCCTATAATCCAAATGATATATCTACCTCTAAGGCATTAGTGCCAACACAGAACAACATTGCTCAGGAATATGACTGGTGCTTTCCATGCAACGAGCCTCATAACCAATCCATGTGTTTCAATGGTGATCTCAATCAAGCACTGATGGTGACAACTACTGGTGTGGAGGGTGAGGGCAGTCAAGGAAACAGTCAACAACAAGAAACATTCCAACAGCAATCAGCCCCAAATGACACCACGTTGTTGAACCGGCAAGCGGAGGATTTTGTGGCATGAATCGGAGTGGTCTCTCAAGGTGTTACAGCCAACACAAGGTCAAAGAGGAGAAATTTAGGTGAAGAACAGCCATTAGCCCTAGCCAAGCCACAACCTTCCATGGCTCCATAAATGATTGGCAAGCAAAGTCTAGTTTCAAGTGCACAAGGATAGCCAAGAACAGCCCCTAGGCCAACTCAAATGCTAGTTGTTGCTACCCACGTGCAAGGGGTGAATGTACAAACCAAGGGACAACAAAAGGATACTTCATCCCCGTTCAGTATCATTGAACAGATGAAGAAGACTAACATCAATATATCAATGTGGGAATCCCTATCCATCCCAGGACAAAGAGATCTGCTATGCAAGCCGCCATGAAGGATTGGACAACTTGAATCAACGAGTTCGATGCAAGACAAAGTGCTTAAAAATGTTGCCCAGCCTGAAGGAAGCCATGGAGGGCAACAAGGTAAAATGTTGAATCCCCCTCCTTTCTATGTTTCATTAATCATTGGGGATAAACTAGTACACAATTACATGATTGATTCCAGGGAAAGTAGCTCAGTGATGCCCAAGCAAATAGCTGATCAAGTGGGTCTCCAATATGAAGTAATATCTAAAGGGGTAGTGCAATTGGATGGGACAGCAATAGCAACAGTTGGAGTGATTAAAAACTTGAGTCTTACCTTGCATGCATGTCCAAATGTTGTTGTCTTACAAGATATATCAATCATAGACCTTCCACCACTCTTTTCCCTTTGCTTGTCAAGGGACTTCATAGCCAAGATTGGGGGGTATTTGTTTGCTGATTGGTCCCACATGATGTTTAGAACAAGGTATGGAACTAAGGCTACAATTACGTCTGAACCTATTGCAAACTTCCATATTGAGCCTTACACTCCAAGTCGATTAATGCCAATTGCTCAAAGATTTGATCAAGAAGATCACCCTAGTGCGATGAGGTGACACCAAGGTTGGAAGTATCCCGAGACCTAACTCTTGATGAATGGGCAAACAAGATACATGCTTTTGATCCTATCGAAGTAGAAGAATCTGAGCTGGGAGTCTATTGTATACACGAAGAAAATCAACCTGTTCCTAGCATCACCAAGCCAAGCCATAATGATGACAATGAGGTATGGCAGCTGTTTTTTGATGGATCAAGGAGTAGGCAAGGTGCAGGAGGTGGAGCCATGCTTGTTTCACCTCAAGGCATCAAATATTATTTAGCTTTTTGTTTCCAGTTTTCTTGTTCAAACAACACAGCTGAATATGAGGCCTTGATTCATGGACTTCATTGGGCTAGGAAAAAAGGGATAAATAACTTGCAGGTGTTCGGGGATAGTGAGCTAATCATCAACCAAGTTAGAGGACAACATGCTACGAAGAACGACTTGCTGAGGAGCTACAAGAATAGGGTATGGGACCTCATTGAGGATTTCGAAGCTTTCAACATTGTGTCCATACCCAGGAAGAAAAATGAAGCCGCGGATAGGCTCGCAGCAGTTGGAGCAACATTTGATGTGGTTGACAACATCAAAAGGGAAAAAACACAGCCACATATCCATGTGATTGTGAGGCCAACAGTTCCAGATAATAACACCAGCTGGCAGGTGTTTGAAAACGATCAACAGATCATCAATTTCTTACAAGAAGAAGCTGAATTCTCAGCTAGGAATCAGGACAGACTAGAGCAGCAGTATGGGGATCAAGTAGTGCAGCTGCGGATAAACAAGCTTCCTAAGGGTTTGGTAACGTTGGAGTATATCTTCAACCCTAACGACCAGTTCCGTAAAGAAAAGGCTAACATACAGGTCAAGAGGGAAGATTCAGAGCCAATTCCGGTTGGGGAAGGCAAAACACTTCAAATTGGTAAAGTGGCCACTGAGCAGGAGAAATCAGATTTCATACAGCTTTGTCAAGAATTTCCAGATGTCTTCGCTTGGAGCTATGAAGACTTGAGAGGATTCAATCCGAATTTGGCACAACATACCATAGAATTGGATCTAGATGCTAAGCCCATCAGGCAGAAGCAGAGACCTGTTAACCCTCACATTGAGCCTCTAATGAAGAAAGAGCTAAATAAGCTAATAGAGGCAAGCATTATATTCCCGATCAAGCACTCAAGCTGGGTTGCTAACTTGGTTCCGGTCAGGAAGAAAAGTGGAGAAATCAGGTTGTGTGTGGACTTCCGAGACCTCAATAGAGCATCTCTCAAAGATCATTACCCGCTTCCTTCAATGGAACAAATATTGCAAGTAGTATCCGGTTCAGAGAGATTCTCTCTCCTAGATGGCTACTCAGGGTATAATCAGGTGATGGTGAAAGAAGAAGACCAATTCAAGACAACCTTCACAACTAAATGGGGCACATATGCTTACAAGAAGATGCCATTTGGGTTGTCCAACGTTGGTGCTACCTTTCAAAGGGCAATGGACATGGCATTCAAAGGCTTGATCAACAAGATAGTGCTGATATATCTAGATGATATCACTATCTTCTCAAAGAATGTAGCAGACCATCTCTTTCACCTCAAGCAAGTGTTTCAGAGGTGTAGAAAGTTTGGAGTATCTTTGAACCCCAAGAAGTGCATCTTTCTTGCACATGAAGGAAAGCTCCTTGGCCATGTTGTCTCGAAAGAGGGACTGAAATTGATCCAGAGAGGGTTGAAGCCATAAGAGCACTGCCATTGCCAAGTCACAAGAAGGCTCTTCAAAGTTTCTTGGGAAGGATCAATTTTGTCCGTAGGTTTATCCCAGATTTTGTAGCCCTTGTCAAGCCCATCACCAAAATGTTAAAGAAGAGCATGGCTTTTAAGTGGACAGCAGAAGGCAAGGAGAGTTTTGAAGCAATCAAAGAAGCTATCTCTCAAGCACCAACTCTCATCAACCTAGACTTCTCCAAGGATTTCATCCTCTATGCATTTGGAGGTGATGACACTATTTCTACCATTCTGGTACAGCAGAACAAAGATAATGATGAGCAGTCGATTGCCTTTTTTAAGCTGAGCCTAGATGACTGCGAGGTGAGGTACTCTTTTATTGAAAAACATGTACTCGCGATGAATCGAAGCTTGAAGAAATTCAAGCATTTAGTCTCAAATAACAAGGTCCAGTTGCTGGTCTCACATGCTGGAGTTAAGGACTTCCTCCTCAACAAGGATTTGAATGAGAAAAGGGCAGGTTGGATCACCCGTGTCATGGAGTATGACATTGAGATCAAGATCACCAACTGGTAAGAGGGAAAGGACTATGTGAGAAGCTGGTTTTAGGGAAGCAAAAGGAAGTATGCAACGAAGAAGAGGTTGTTTTGACAGTCCAGGACAGCCATGAGCCAAGTGGAAATCATGAAGAAGACAATGCTTCCCCCATTCCTTGCTGGACCCAAGGTATTATGCACTTCTTAGGTACAGGCCAGCTCCCCCGGAGATGAACAAGACCCAAAGGAGACACTTCAGATTACAGGTTTTCCCGTATGCCATTGTTGATGGAGTTTTGTTCAAGAAAGATGTAAATGGAGTGCTACTGAGATGCATTAGCACAAGTCAAATTCAAAGGGTATTGGAAGAATTTCATGGTGGACCAGCTGGTGGCCATTTTGCGCCAAGAGTGACAGCTCTGAAAATTATGAAGGCTGGTTATTATTGGCCTAAAATCTTCAGTGATTGCTACGCATGGATCAAGAGGTGTAAGAATTGTGCATTCTTCACAGGAAAAGAGAAGTTTGATGCCCTTCCATTGCATCCAATCTCAGTTGACCATCCATTCATGCAATGGGGTTTGGACTTCATTGGAGTCATTAATCCCAATTCAAGCCAAGGGCATAAATGGATTTTGACAGCCACAGACTACTTCACCAAATGGACAGAAGCAGTAGCACTCAAAGAGGCAAGTGAGTCTAGCATCTTAGACTTTTATGAGGGAATAACAACCAGATTTGGTGTACCTACCACAATAATATCTGATAATGCATTGGCATTCATTAGATCTAAGGTGACTGAGTGGGCTATCAAGAACGATATTTACCTAAGCACTTCATCGAACTATTACCCTTAGGGTAATGGCCAGGCCGAGTCTATAAACAAGAACTTGTTGAGGATCATTAGGAGAACTCTTGATGAGAATCGGAGGTCTTGGCATACCAAGCTGAAATCATCCTTATGGGCTGACAGGATCACTCCCAAAAGATCCACAAGTAACTCTCCATTCAGGCTTGTCTATGGAAGAGAGGCAATCTTGCCCATGTCACTTGAGTTGCCAACATTGGAACTCATGAAGCAGCTGGAGTTACTTGAATTTGAGCCCATGTAGGTGAGGTATGCAGAGTTGATGGAGCTATAGGAGATCAGAAATTAGGCATCCCAAGAAATGGAAAAGGATCAAGATTTGATCAAGAAGACCTTTGATAGGAAGGCCAAAGATAGATCTTTTCAAGTTGGAGATCTAGTGTTGAAATGGGATGTGGACGGGTAAAACGGGAAGGCATTCAAAATTTGATGCCATTTGGAGTGGCCCATACATGGTCACGAAGTGCAAGAGTAGTAATGCTTTCCAATTGGCCTCATTGGACGGTGAAGAACTACAGATTCCAGTAAATGGAATCTATCTCAAACATTGCTACTGAAAATAAAAGGTTCACCCTTGTAAATATTAGCCTAGATTTCAATTCCTCTAAGTGCGTATGCACATTGTCTTGTTGTAGTTAGGTTTCAGTTTCCCTAAGTGCTTTGGCGCAGGTTTTGTCGCTCCTAGATTGAGTTTTTTACAGTTCAGCGTGCTCTCGTAGAGGGAGTTGCAGCATCAGGCTCATTTCAGGTTATTGCTTATGACTCCATGCCCAACGGATCGCTAAAAGGCCACTGATCTTCTACCTAGCAGGTAGGTGACCCTGAAAAGTCACCAAATTGTTATCCAAATTTCACCCCCCAGAGTTAATTTGATAACATGCATCAGAGTTTTTAGTTCCAAGCAAGTAGATTGATTCAGGGGAAAATCGTAAAATTGGCTAAGTCCTGCTCAAGGCCACCTTTGGGACAGTTGGAACAATTATATGCGAAAGGCGTGGATCGGCCGAAAAGCCTCCAGGTGGCCCAAACAGAAAAGGGACATCTGGGACAAATGGACGTGAAATGCCCGAATCGGCCGAAAGAAAGAAAATTTGTCCAATTCCTTTACCAGGAGCAAGCGGGACAAGAGTGCGCGAAGGACATGAACCGACCGAATCGGGTGAACCGGAAGAATTTGTCCCAGACAACACCTTGAGACATTTGGGACAAGAGTGCGCGGAGGAAGTGAACCGCCGAGATCGGCCGAAACAAGAAACTTCAAAGACAAGGACAAGTGGGACAAAGGGGCATGCGGGGCGCGGATAGCCAAGGAGCCGAAATCCAATCGAGATCACGCCACGTGTCACCGCGGCGAGAAAAGGGACGAGAATCCCATTTTAGGTGGATCGAGAGGATTCTATCCCATGAAGCACTTTGGGACATCTGGACAAAAGGACGCGGTGGACACGAAAATGGCAGCGAGGCCGTGGACAAATCACGACATGACACGTGTCGCCAAGGAAAAAGGTCCAAAAGGTCAAAGGGGCGAGTTTTGAGCACCGATCCGAACCAATGAAATAGTGCCACGTGTCCAACTTTAAGGTGCCCATAAGAAAATCCCATGAAAAGGTGGAGAGAGAAAGTTGCTCAGTGAACTGGCACACCACGTGTCGTCCGGATGGCGAGTGCGGGAAAAGAAATTTAAAAATCCGTTTTCACTGTTTTGTGCCCTAAATCTTGAGACCTTTGTATCTTTCGATCTAGAGCTCGAGATTTGCACGTTCTTAATATCAACGGAAATCATTGAAATTCTCTACATGATTGTGGGATCAATCTCACATTTTGGTGTATTTTGAGGAGAAAATTAAGAAAACATCTCTGACGCGTGGTGATAGACAGAAGTAATGCTTCAAAAACCAACTTTAATGCAGCAGACAGCTCACCGCTCCTGTTAGACAACCCGCCGTTTTGCTAGGATCCACCGCTTCTGTCATAATGAGATGATTTTAAATGCTACCAAGAAGTGGTTGGGGTAGATTCTAGATTTCCTCTCTCTTCCCTCTCTCATTTCTTGATATATATTGTAAAGAAAAGCTCCTTTAAGGGGTCGAACATTCTTGTTTTACATCCTCCCTTCTTCCCTCACTTGCAAGAGAAATTGTGGAGCTTTCAAACCTCCCATATGGGTTGTAATGCCAGTATTTTTTGCCTCTTGGCCACTGCAATGTACTGTATCGACTCTTGAGCAATAATATATGTGTTGTGATTGACTCTCGACCCTCTCATGTATTCATTGTTGTCATTTTGATCTCTTATTGCAGTTTGGTTACCTGTGCATGGTGTTTGTATAGCATCTATGTGGTCATGTTAAATTTGCAAAACAAATGTCTAACATTCCTCGGTGCATCACTTTTTTATTTTAGGTTTTATTCTATGCATTTTCTTACCTGTCTCCTTGGCAAGTTAGATTAATTTTTAGCAAACCCTCTGCATTTTTTGTGTGCATCTGAATAGAGGAATAGGAACCAGCCTTCTCTGGAGAATATTTTCTCATCTTTACAAGTCCCATGCTTGGAGAAAGGATTCCATGTTGTGCAATCACACTGGATGCCTGAACATCAACCTAGAAGCCTGATTTACATCTAGGGGTGCTGTGAGTCTCGCAACAACAAAGACACCTATGGGTTTTACTAATGGTTGTTGAATGTTATCTGTCTCTAGTGGGTAACTTGGATTTGGCTGAGAGGAATACTCTCGTGTCCTTGTTACGGCTTCCACGTGTAGCTCAGTGTCTAACTCCACTAAACTGACTATCTTGGGTCGTAGCTGATTTCCTAATTATGGTGCGACAGGTGGATTTAGCGAAGTCGAGGCTTCATGATCATTGTTTCCTGTCATTGCACCCTTGTTCATCCCATTTGGATTTAATTTGTTGTTATTGTGATTTGGGAGCAGATCATTGAAGATCTTGAGGAGCATTTTGAGGGGAGACTGCTCCCATGAAAGTATTTAGCGCAGGTGATGTAGGATCTACTAAGAACATATCTATGAAAAGTTGTCTTTGTTCTTCTGGAAAATGTTGCATGAATTTATTGTAATCGTGGCAAGTTCTAGTGTCATGACCTCAAACTTTGTGGAAACCACAATACGAGTTGGGATTGTAATTCCTAGGTTGTTGGGTTGGCACGTATTGTGGTCCAAAACTCTGATTAAACCATTGACTATTAAAGTTTTGTGTTTGTTGTCTTTGGTTTTGGTTTTGGTTTTGATATCCAGTTGAATTTTGACTTGGACCCTGTGTCTAGGTCTGCCTTTGTTGTTGTTGTTGTGGATGATTAAAATCCACTGAGTTGATTATCGGGGTAAAGTTGTTGTTTCGTTGATTATTAATCGGTGGTGGAGTATTTACAACATTTGTTTTTTTTGCTTGGTCAATTACTCCATCTATTGTTATGCCACAATTTTTGTTAAGGATTTTAGGTCCTTGATTGATGTTTGTGGTAGTAGGATAAGTCGTAGTATTCTAGTTGGGGGTGATTAACCTCCCATTTGTTCCATACGTCTTATGACCACTATCTATTACAGCTTGATCTATTCGGAGGGTGCTCTCAAGTACTTCATCATAAGTCCTTAGTGGGAACTTCTGGAATTCTTCCTTTACCTCTATGCTGAGAGAATGAAGGAATAAATCACATAGTTCCATTTGGTCCATGTTTGGAGTGCTTGCTGAAGAATAGAGAACTGTACGCCATCTTTGGATGAAATGAGAAATAGATTCATTGTGTTCTTGCTTAATGTGCAAGAATTCCCTGATCCCTATTCTCAACAATTTGTTCATGTCAAATTCCTTGATGAACTCTAAAATGAGTTGTTTAAATGAATGGATGGAATCTTCAGGTATTCTATAATACCAATCGAGGTGATGCCCTCTAAAGTTTTGGGAAATATTTTAGCAACAACTCCATCCAAGGGAGAAGTTCTCGAATGGCTATGGGGGAGGTGGAATGGGTTGTTGATATGGTGTAGCATATGCATTTGTAGGGACAAAAGGAAATCCTTGTGGTTGAGTGAACATACTGGGAGAAGAGAACATATCTCCTTGTGGTGACTTCAAATATATGTTTAAGTATGGAGGAATATTTCCCAGGATTGGATTATTTTTCACTAGACCGGAGGTATCATATTTTCCACCGGAGTGGCATTAACAAACATGGTTCTAGTTGGCACTTGTTGCGAATACTGAGGAGGCATGCCCAATGTGCCTATTCCTGTGAGGAGGTCTACTTGGCTAGGATGATGTGGAGGATTGGAATTTCCTACCTGCATGAATTGAGAATTTTGACTTGCTTGAGCAAGTTCTAACCCTCTAACTTTTTCTACTAAAGTTGAGATAACTTCATTTGGTGAAGTCACAGTATTTTTCCTTATGGGTGTTTGTTGTGTCGTTTGAGGCTGCAAAGGGGTATGAAACCTGCTATGAATTGGTCATTATCCTACCACATTTCACCAAGGGTATTTCCTATAGGTAGAGGTATGGAGGTGTTTTCTTGAAAAGAGACCTCGGGTTGTGTTTGTAAACTTCCTATAGGTGGGTACATACTCCGAGAGCATTGTTCATTCCTAGCATAACGCACTGAATGTTCATCATCTAAAAATAGATATGGATCTGATTGTCTACTAATTTTTGGTCTAAGAAACACTTGAGGAGACGAACCAGATTATCCCGTAAATGTCATGTTGTTCGAGCCTGAAGGCTCTGGTTGTTGCGTTTGAGTGAGCTGATCCAACTCCTCTATTTGGAAAGAAGAACTATATCTAGCCCTTAGAGGTGGAGTTTGTGTTGACAATCGGTTAGTTGAATAGTTTTCACCCCATGCTAAGAGCGAGGGTGATGGCTGTCTATTCAGTTGATCGTAGTATGCTTCAAGACCTAGGAGAGGTCTACCATATGCATCGAATCTCGACATATTCGGGGGTATATGAATACCCGTAGAATAATGGGAAAGAGTGAAGGTGGATGGAAGAAATGAAAACTAAAAGAGGAAGAATTGTTTCATTCACGTTGGGTTCACCAATTTTGTACGATGGAAAAGTGACAAGCGAGCATGGGAATCTACAAGTAACTCTTCCTCGCACCCGACCTCCCGAGGTCATGCCGAGACAGCCGGTGGGGATGGAATATACATGGGGTGGGAAAAATAATTGGGAAATCTTATTTCTTTGACACACACTAATGGGATCTGTGAATCTAAGGTAAAGAAGGACCTCCTAACCTAAACTGGCACGATAGATCAGTCGGCGAGGATGATCTCGAAGGCTCCAATCAATATCGAGCTCTGGCATGATTCAATCTATAGGTTGTGGGATACGTGGAAAATGACCTAGGATTGTTTTGTGTATGCCTCCAGACAGGGTCATAAGATGGATGATCGATATATAGTGGATTCTATGGGAGATTCACCGATCTAGTCCAGAAATCCTTAGCTTGATTCACTGCTACGTCTAGTGAGGATAACTATGCGATAATGATTGGTGGAAGTGGAGTGGATCTAAATACTAATGTGCGTAAACCAGCATCTACGTCTGATTGACCTATGGACTCATTGGGTTGTGGGACCTGTGGATCACAACCATAGATTCGTGGTTGTTGTGGACCTCCTATGGTCATGTGCGGAATCAATCCCTAACCCCTAGTATCCAGTAGTCATATGCCTTTTTAGCTTCTATATTTAGAGCTAACAGTTGTGTAATCTTCTCAGAGTATCTTATAGGCATCCTAGCAACTTGAATCCTTAAGCTAGTGTCTATATCGGTTAGAATGTCTCCTGCGTCTGGTTATGGGACCAAAGGATCACAACCGAACGTTTTCTCTTTTTCAAGCCCTTCTACAGTCATGTGGATATTTATCTAGGGTAGTTTGTAGTTTGGCTGGTTTGACCAAAACATATGTGCTTTGTCGTCTTCTACGTTTAATCCTCTTAATTGTGAGCTAATTTCTTGTAGGTTTGTTGTTGTTCGGAAGACTTGGATTTTGAGATTTTGATCTACGTCAGTTATTGCTGCCACAAGATTGGGTTGAGGCATGATTGGCTCGAATACGTATTCTCTGGCTCCCTAGGTCCCATGATTGTCATACAAAATAAACAATGTAAATCTAACTGAAGCAAAGTAAAACTAACTATGTAAAGTATATCTACAACATATATAACTTCTCTATTTTTGTGTTTTTGACAAACTATTTGAATGAAATTGAAAGAGAAATTATTTAAAATATCTAGCAAATGACAACTAAACTAATAACAAAATTTAAAACAAACAAGGTAGCCGAGTATAGCTACTTGCCTGTGCAGTTGTAAATCTATTCTAAATAACAAAATAACTGATCTAATCTATTTGAAAGACTCTCAATCCTACCTCAGAAGTGAGGAATGAATCATAGTTTCTCAGAAACTATCAATCCCCATAGCTTCCTGGTAATATCGAAAGTGAGATTAACTTAAACGAAATGATTCACTATTCTATTTGATATATTTTAACTAGAACTTTGAAATCTTGAACCTAGATTTTACAGAATAGTGGCGAATCTGATTGTGTGTGGCTTTGTCCCCTCAGTGTGGTCTCCTCATTCCTTCGTGCTCACGTGAATCTAGAAAAGCATGTAATGTTAGCATCAATAGAAGTATGTATTGGAAAAATGGTAGCTTTGGGTGCAGACTGAATACAATGCGAGTAGGAGAGGGATAGTGCAAGAGAACAGAGCTTGGCTTATGTGATTCCTAGTAGGATTTATTACGAGTCATGCAACACAAAACATCTAGAACACAGGACTATTATTCTTGATGAACAAAACCTGCAACTCTAATAGCTTCAGACTGAAAATGAAACTATCATATCTCAATTGATTGTATGAAATAGTAAAAACACTAGCACAAGAAGATTATGTGGCTTCTAAACAGCAAAACAACACTAACTATGTATGTAACAACTAAAAACTATGAATTCCTAAGAACTGAAAGACTAAAACTATGTAATGAGAAGATGAGAGGAAATTTTTGAGGGGCCATTTGCTTGAAAATCAACCAGCTATTTATAGAACTCCCATTTACCCAAAGGTGAAAACCAATTTGAAGTCTTTAACCATAAACAATGCAAAAACACTATTCCAGTGAACCGGAATCATAAATACAAGCAAAGGCAGTGAAAAAAGCTAGTAAACATGGAAATTTTATGTGAGTCATGATAAAAATAACATTCTGGAAAAATGCGTGAAGGACCACCACCCTGAGTAGGGCGGCGGTTACAGATGCCGCCACTGCACAGGTGGCGGTCATGAGACTTCCGCCCGAGCGGGTGGTGGTTTCTTCACTGAAGACTAAAACACAAAGAAAAGAAGGGGGGAGAGAAAAAAAAAAGCACACAGAGGCTAAGTAGGGCATGCATGATGTTAATACATATTTGGAGAGTTTTTTCGGATCCTGAACACCTTGCGAGGAGACCTGTATCATCATTGGGGCACATGTAATGTTGTTTTGGTAGCATAGTACCCTTAGAATTTTGGGTACGTACGAAACCTCATCCTGAAGAAAAATCAACATGTAACCAAAGAAGAGAAAAGTAAACGGGGAAAATTTGATCCTAATTATCTTGGACCCTATATCGTTACTCATACCTATGGATCATGTGCTTATCATTTGTCTTCACTCAAAGGTAAACCTGAACCTGAACCCCTGAATGCCTTGCATATTCAACCATTCTATTGTTGAATCAAATCATGTATCATCTTCTGTCTATTTTTAATCTCATCCATTGAACACCCTTCACCTTTCATATTACCTATTCTTGGGGTCAATGACTAAACAAGAATCATGTGATTAACCGTCACCTTTCAGCCTTATCTTCAATATGAGTACCATGACTCTACTCATGGCATGATTTTCATGGATAATTTTTGTCTTTTTCAAGATGGAATCCCATGGTCATTCATCACTTGAAACCATATCTCTCATAGTTAACCTCTACGTGCTATGGTTTTGTCTTCTAAACAAGAGCCTAATCTCCCTCTATAGTCTTGTCCATGACTTAAACATTCAAAAAGAAAAAAAAAAGTAAAATGGGATTCAACTCCTTGAGTCAAACTTCTAGCAATGAGTTGACTCCCTCGAAAGGGACATCTCTTCTCTCTATCTTGTTGCTATAACTAGACTGATCCCTCAAAGGATAGCTATAAAAATTTATTACAAAAATAAAATAAAATATTTAGAAGCTTCCCGCATTGATCAACTTCACAAAGACCTCAAGGAGATAATATACTCATCCCATGTAGACTTTCTACATTGATCACCTATTAAACACAAAAGAAAAAAGAGAAATGATAACTTTTTCATCATGGACTTACCTATTTTGATCATGGATTTCTTACCAAGTAGGCATGTTGTCTTACACCAAGTTACGCTAAAACCAACCATTTTCACCTCATTGCCTTTTCATCCTAATCTCCTACCTTCTCAAGGGACTTTCTCGCCAAACCAACATTTCACGATAATGTGATTCTCTTCACCCTTAGCATATTCAATCATGCACCACCTTTCAAGTATTACATTCATAAGCCCACCTTTGACATGGTAGAATTTTTATAGTTCTTACTAATTAGGTGGCTCTTTTGTTCACCTCTTATCCTTCACCTTATTAGTTACCGGTTGATTCTCCTATACATGATTAGACCATCGACGCCTACATTTTAAACATTCCTCTATCACCTAAACTCAACCCTGCCTAAATGACCCAAATGCAACCATGCCTAAATGACCTAGACCCAATCATCCCCAAATACCTACCAAACCATCCCTCTACCTCATCTTATTCTTCCTAGCTTATGGGAGAACTACATCATCTCGAGGCCCCTTTTTTCGGGGCTATGTACATAGCACTCTAAGGGCATGGGGCCCTTGGAGGTTATCTCAAGCCACTCTTTACCCTAACCCATTTCCCCCATTTTTCTATTAACTTTCTACCTTAGTTTACATTGTTCACAACACTGGAAGTTAAACAATCAACAAACATACATACCTACCATTTCATTGCCCTCAACTCATTATTTCCCGATACCCTTTGACCTTACCCACACTTATTGCAACCTACCTACAAGCCCACACTACCCCTACATTTACTTATTTGCATTTAGGGATTTTTTATTTTGCCTATAATTTGGCCTTACACATGTCATGACCTATTTACCTAGACCTGACCTACTTTTTGTGACCATTGACCTTATGTACTCACTATACCTTGCGATTTTGTTACCCATGTTGTTTGGCCTAATGACCTTACCTTTCCTATTTTTGTGTCGTTTATCCTAACCAAACCTTTTGTGTACCAGAACATACCTAAACATTCCTGCACCTAACCTATGTTTTGTTTCTAGACCATATCATATGCCTTGGATACTTGAATCACCTCAACCTTGTTTGGATAAACCTATCAACTTTTGATGATTTAGAGTTTGTAATCTCTTCAACCTGGTACCGTGTTGCAGTCTATACGTGTGAGTGTATTTAATTTTTATTACCCATTACCCAATTTGACCCTGACCCATTACCTATTACCTGATTTGACCATTACCCATTCTTAATTTGACCCTGGCATATTACTTATTACCCAAGTAGACCATCACCCTTTCCCATAGTACTCATCCCTTCCCCACCTACCTTCACTTCCACCAACTACACATTTATCAAACCACTCACCGATTTCGTATAACACCTCATCAGTTCTTGGTTTGAGGGGGATCAACTTCACCCACACCCGGGAAACCCACTCTCACCAACACTTATAGAAATCACTTCCTATTTTTGTCAACATCGCTTTTGAATGCAAGCTACATGACAAAAAGGGGCAAAATATAGACACCAAAATTATCTCATTCTACGATTATAGCCCCATTAATTAAATTAACCATACCTTACATATTCATATCCCATACGCACATGATTAATTGAATTAATTACTTTAATTAATTTAATTAATATCCTCACTTGACACCTCATTATGGACCTATTCTTATCATGTTTCTTTTAACTAAGACTCAATCTCTACTTACCATAACTAACTGAGACTTAGTATAACCCTAACACTAGATGCCTATTATTTCTCTAACAACATGCCCACTTACTTACGTGGAAAATACCATTTTAGATCCAAACCAATGGGAAGAACTGGTCAAAAGATAGCCAAGATCTATTATTTTGGCAAACCTAGGATTCCCTCCTTAACTAATGCCAGTTAACCCTAAACCAACGCCAGTTAACCTAAACCATCGTCAATTACCATATATTGACTTTGGTAACCTTGTTTTAGAGGTTGGAATAATTATTCAAGTTTAGAGAGAGATCTACATGCAAACATGAACCAAATCCCTCTCACACATCTAGACACACCCCAAATGCACAAAGACTGATCTGAAGACATTGGCATTCATGGTAGCATCCCGGGAAGCACTTTCATGGCACTGACCACCAGTTTCATAGATCAACCATCACCTTCATCCAACCACCAGTCTCTGAAATACAAGTAAGTGTGTTTTGATCTGCATCATTCCATACTTACTTAGATCATCATTTCTTTAGCTTTCTCTTTTAAATCCCATTCTCTTTTACATCCTATCATCCTCACCTTCCTACCAATCCATCCATCTGACCACCCATAATATTTTATATCCCCACATACAACCCCGGACATCTCTCGATAAATCTCATCATCTTTACCAACCTAGCCATCATTCTTCCATTCTTTGTGCAATCACATAGAATCTCCAAAACCAAATTTTATTGAGTTTCTACCATTCTACCTCTACCAACGTTGGTTAACCTAAACCGTCGTCGGTTTCCCTCTCAACCGAAATCGATCATACTCGATTGAATTCAATCTATGTAACGATAACCCTTCTTGTAACAGTGAAACCTAATAATCTTCACCCAAATAACCCAAAACCTAATCCTTACATGTTCTAGTCACCTTGGCTACCTACACAACCTCTAGATCTGATCATAACCTTACCTGTTAGATTAGATTTTCTTATTTCATTTGAATGAGATACCTAAATCACATCAAATATAGTAGGATGTTATTTGTTTACGTTGTTTCTTACATTAAATTGTATTAAACAATGGATTGGCAGCCACTAGGAAGTATCACACTTCCCTGATCTAGCACATGCTAGGAAGTCCAATGAAATATATTGTTTAATATTCTTCTTATGGTCTTGTTTTGCATTCATAGGTAGTTCCTCCTAGCAAAAAGGAATTTCTTACAATCAACATTGGATCAAGAAATCAAAACACACACACTCTACCTTCCACCTTCATTTCACAAGTATTCCTCCTCACCTTTACCTTTCCTATTTTGCTCATATGTACACAAATTATTTGTGAAATAAATTTCAAATTTTTATAGAACTTGCATATGTGAATCACATGTTTAAAAAGTGACCCTCAATATTTATATACATTTATATAAATAATTTATTTGTATATATTAAGCATAGTTAAAAAAATCTAGAATTGTCATTTATAAATTTGGTAAGTAGTGTATAAGTGTGAGTGATCACACTTACAAGTGTGATTGGTCACACATCTAAGTGTGAGACTTGATTCACACATCTCTCGACTCACACTTTAAGTGTAAGTATTGATTAGCCTTGCTACCGCTGTCGGTCTCGACTCACACTTCTAAGTGTCAGTCTCGACTCACACTTCTAAGTGTCGGTCTCGACTCACACTTCTAGGTATGAGTCTTGATTGACATGGATAAGTATGATAACTCACCACAAACAATATTTGGGTTTTCTTTGACAATAAGGGCAATGCGAGGATGCATTTTCCACATCTTTTATTTTATGGGTTTGGCTTCAATAATGGTTACGATATTATGGACCATAATTTTTTGGTCAATACCAAGCATATCAGCATAGGACCAAGCAAAAGTATTTCTATGATCCCGTGAGGAAAGAATTTTAAGCTTCTTGTTCGGAAGAATCTAAAGATTGGCCCATCTTTAGAATGTGTGGGTCATCCTGAGTGTTAATATTGACTTTAATGGTTGATTCATTCAACATGGTTTACGTCTCAGAAGACAATGACCAGTAAATATAAGAATCTTCCACACCAAGGTAGGTGAGGATAGACTCATCGTCCTAACATTAAACAACATTAATAGAAGGTGCATCATCATCAATCATGTTGGGATACGGGAAGGGAATAAAAGAGGAACCTCGCCATCACATTGATAAGTCGAGCTCCTAGGGAAATTGTGTTCACGAAAAAAAAGTTAGGAGGAATAGATTTGGGATCTATGGGCTCTGTGGGTGAAGGTAGTGACTTGGTGAATGGGGTGGAGAAGGTTTTTTTCCTTAATGAGGTCGATGCGGGTCTTCTTAGAAGATGGTTCGAGAAAATCCAATGTCACTGTGATCTTTGTGTTTACAGGTGGTACATGGGATGACAGTATGATGACCTTGTTTGTAAAAATGAAAGCCAAAGCCTTTCCATGTATAGAGGTGAAGGAAAGTGTGGGAAAAGTGGTGGTTGGTAAGGGATTTGAGGATAGATGAAAATGGTCATGTTTGGGATGGTGGTTCGGGTGAATAGGTGGAAGTATCAAGTCCCCTATACGTTAAGTTAGTGCGAAGGTGGGGAGGACCATAAGGAAAAACCTCTCTTATGTAATAGTCATAACGAGGATGTTGGCGTAGGTTTCCATACTCTTGCGGAGTAAGGAATGTGTTGATATTGTAGAGGCGGTACTCCCCTAGAGTGAGGCATTGAAAAACACCCTCTAAAGGATCGGTAGTAGATATGTGGGTAGCGGGAATAGATCAATTAATAGGTGATTGGGAAGGAGGTGTATTAGTTGGTTTGGAAGTAGATGGGCTAGTTGTAGAGGCTGTGGTAATAGTATGAATAGAAGAGTCAGGTGTGGGAGAGGTGGTGGCAACATTGGTGGATGGGGCTATGGGTGAAGGAGAATTGGAGGTAGTGGTAGATGTCTTAACTAGTACAAGGACATCATTAGGTTGGTACAATATGTTATAGGTTTTGAACGGTGATGGGTCAGCTGGGATGGTATAGTTATGTCCTTCATGTTCAAATTTTACACAAGTAGTGTAAAGTTTAAGGAACACAACCCATGACACAAATCCAAGGTTGGCCAAGCAAGAAGTTATACCAGAATTCCCCTCTAAGACGTAAAAAAATTTGAGACAGTGCGAGGGCCTACATGAACGTGAATAATAATGGTGTCAAGGGTGGAAGTGATGGCGTCATTGAAGGAGCCCATCATAACTAGGTTGTTATGCATGCAATTTGAAGGGATGTGTATTTGATTGTATGTGTGGGATAAGATGATGTTGATGCTAGCACCACCATCGATCATAATGCATCGTACATGTATATTATCGATATAGATGGAGATGAAAAGGGTGGGATCAGGGTCATCTGATTGGAGAGGTAAAATCTCCTCATTAGAGAAACGAGGGTGGATAATTGATGAGTGAACGTTGGGGTAGAATAAGGAGATGATTTTGTAATCAAAGCCACGTGGTGAGGGGTGAGAATGGAGGCTACTGGTGTGGGGTCTTTAGGTAAAACCTCAATGGATTGTAAAACCTCCATAAGGGCTTCTCGATAAGATTCAGAGGTTTGGACGAGATCATACAAAGAAATTTTTATAGGGGATTAGTGTAATTGTTTTATCATTATATAATAGGTGACCCCGTCGAAATAGGGTATGTAGGTCCTCGAATGGTGATTTTGGGTGTGGGTGCGAGATGGTATATTAGGCATGGGATTGATTGATGGAGTAGTTACTTTTTATTTTCCTTCGTCCTTTTAAATGCGGGTGAAAACTTGGACCATGATAATCGAGGGAAGGAGGTAGATGGAGAAGGTATGTCATGAGTAGTATAATGACATGATGGAAAAAAACCTAATACAGGGTAAGAACCTTACGAAATGAGTAGGGCACACTGGAATTTAGGTGATGGTTTGGCTAACTCTCGATGCGACCATGTTGATTTCAAATTTTGGACGTGGATAAGAGGATTTTGGGGGTGGAGATGAAGGTCATTGAAGAAGTAAAGTATGATGGTGTGTGGTGATAGGTGAAGGTGGAACAAGGTCCTCATTAAGAATATCGTTGTTGTCAAAATTTCCTTCAAAGGACATAATTGGAGGAGAATGGTTTTGAGAGCCTTAAAACCTTCAACATCATGTCATGACACATGATGGTAGGCACAAATTTTAGTATCATTAAACCCTTTTGGTTTGGGTTTGAGGGGTTGTAAGGTCTAAGTAGTGGTAATGTGATGAATGAGGTCTCTAAGAGGTCGGATAGAATGTTGGCGTAGGACCACTGCCAATGGATCACGGTGGAAAGTGAGTGTGGGTTTGGGTAAAGATGCGAATGATTGTGGTAGAAGAGGCGTGAAAGGAGGGGGAATAGGTTTGACCACCGGTTTGGTAGGTGGTACTGATTTAAGTTTTGATGATATCTACATGGGTAAATGTGTGGTGGAATAACTAGCAATGGAAGGTGTTGTCGGTTTAACTACCCTATTGGAGGGCGGTGGGTTCTTGTCTTTAGATTGCACCTTCTTGGGTAAAGGTGAGGTAGGAGTACATGATGCGAAGGGAAAGTAGATGGTGGAAGTGGTTGGTAGAGGTTTGGGTGGAAGGTATGGGTTTAAGCCGTATAGGAAAAGTTGGGGTTATAGTAGTTAGTGGAGGTATAGGTGGTAAGAAATGTATGGGTGAGGGCGAGGGTGCTTTTGTGTAGGTAAATTGGATGTAATAAAAGATCATGATGATGAGGTAGGTTGCTAAGCTTTTGATTGGCCTTGGGTAGGGGTTGTTTAGCCAAATTTGATGGGTGAGGTCCTAAGATGGACGGAAGGGGTGAAGGTGACAAAGGTGTGGTAGGTGAGATTGGTGTATGTGGCTTAGAAGGTTGGGTCTTCCTTTTAGGCGGAGGAATAATTTTGGTGTGGGTTAGGAAGACGTGGCTAAATCTAATTTGATGGGTGGATGGGTAAGGCTTGACATCTACATGACACCCAAGGTAGCGATGGGTCTAGATATGGACAAAGATGTAGGTGTGGGTAGGGTTTTAGGCATAGGAATGGTGTTAGTTGTGGGTAAAGGTTTGAATATAGGTAAAGGCGATAAGGAAGAAACCATTTTGACTGGAATGGTTAGGGTCGATTTGGTTGTTGGAAATACCTTTGGATAGATCATGGAGGTATTTGAAGGCAATATTTGCATTTGAGTCAAAAGGGGAGCAAAAGGCATCCCCAAAGCATGGAATTATCAACGTAATCCAAGCGATCGTCCAATCATGAAAATTGGACTGCTGTAAGAGGAGATGCATTTTAGTTTAGTGGTAATCCTGTAAAATATGTCTATGAGATGGGGAATTGGTTAGCCTTAGACTCGTGGGTAAAGCAGTGAGACCAGTCAACAGGATCTGGAATATTGATGGAGAATTATCCCCAACGAGGTTTTGGCGTGTCTGAAGAATCTCCCATGGGTAGGAGAGATGGTAGGTTGGGTGAGGTAGACTTCTCTTTTGGCGGAGAGAAAAGCGATGACAATTATCTGTGGTTAGGAGAGTTAATACTATTGATTATTCGACAGTTGCGAGGAGGGAGACGGTGAAACAAAATTAAAAGAAATCATGGATTCCTCTGTGAGTGAAGGGGGAGATGAAGGGGACTCCTCTGAGGGTGAAGGAGTGGAAGAGGTATGATCCTCTGTGGGTAGAGGAGCTCATGCCATAATTTCCTCTATAGACGAAATAGGTGGAAATTGAGGAACAACTGGTACAATATCAAAAAATAGCATGGACTTCACGGACATTACTGTCATTGGTTGAAGGTTCACCAATTTGATTAGATGATGGTGTATGGTTAGGGAACAAATTCTTAAATATATGAAAGCTTTTATTTTTCGGTGCATTTTGGTTGTCGGGATGAGATCTCCATTATCTAACATTTCTGGATGATGTTCTTTAAAGTTATGCATTTACCATCACTATGGCCTTTGACACGATGATAATTACAATAATCATTTTCCTTATACCATGCGGGTGTAGGATGAGTGGGATCAAAACTAGTATGAGGTTTTATGGGGGGTAGTGAAATGGATTTGGCTTTAAGAATCTTTTCCAAGATTGAAGAATATGGCTCTCCAATTGGAGTGTACTTTCATTGTTCCCATCGGAACCAAAAGTCTAAATAGGAGAAATATTGGAGGAAGGTTTTGCTTGACTAGATGGATGAGATGGACCATATTTGAGAACTACCATGTTGGAAGATCCTTTGGATTTTGAATAATTGTTTTGGGGTTTTGAAGATGAAGAAGAATCATTTGATTTGAACATGGTGTTTTTGTTTCGCAATTGGATTTTCTTTTCTTCAATGGCACGAATTTCCATCTTTCGCACCATGGTAAATGCTTCGTCAAAGGTACGGAAGGTTTGTACCTATAGATTTGGTGAGATGTGTCTGCACAAGCTCTAGTGAACAACTCTATAAGTTCAACTTGAGGTAACTGGAACATTAATTGGTTGATAAGACTTTGCCAATGAGAAACAAAATATGTGATAGATTCATCATCATACTATCATGTCGAATATAGGTCAGTCATGGTGACTTTTTTGACTACATTGATTGAGAAGTGGTCCAGGAATGTTTGAGCCACTTGGTTAAAGGAGTAGATGGAATGTTTGGGTAAACTATTATACCAATCTAAGATGGGTCTTGTCAGGACATGGGAAATGTTTGTAGGATTAAAGCATCATCATGGCCAATTAGATAGCACCCATGTTTGAATGACTACAAGTGTTATTGTGGGTCTTATTTACTATTGAAATGGTTGAACATGGGCATTTAACAATACATGGGGTATGGGTGAATAGGAATAGATGAATGAATAGGCTAATTACATATTTTTCATAAGTTAAGGAGTTACGAGAGCTAGAAATTGATGCTTCTAATATCTACATCTTTTCTATCATCATCCTAATGAGGTCATTGGTGGATTGTGAGGAATGGGTGCCTCCTACAATAAAGGGAGATTGATGATTAGTGTATGATGTGGATGACATCCTGGTACATGGGGGTTTTGAATATGAAAACTATGAAGGGAGGATAGTTACAGTGTAAGATACCCTGAATAAGTGATAGATGAGATTGGTGGTTGTTGGTGATGTGTGTAAATAGGTGGGGTAGTCGTAACAACTCTCATGGTAATTGGGGGTAGAGACTGAGGGATAGAAAGGAAGAGGTTTTGAAATGGGGTGTGGGTTACCAACACTAGGGGTGGTTGTGATGCAACTAGTATATATGAGGAAAAGGGGGTAGATGGGGCCATGCTCAAGGTGGTTGGTGAAGGAATGGTCGACACCATGGGTGTAATAGATGTTGTTGGTGTAGTAGCTATAGCAGATGTGGGACCTAGTTGAGATACCACAGGGGGTAAAGTGGATGAGGGTTGTGTCGAGCTAGTGGTAGATGATGTGGAAGTGGGGGCGAGGGAAGGAGGGATAGATACAAGCATGTTGTATACTAGTTGTCCTAAGGAGTCTTGGGTAGATGAGTGGGAAAGATAGTATTGTAAGGATGCAGGATTTTGGTCAAGGAGTCTTGTGAACTCCTCATCGCCGGTAGTAATGGTGATGGGATGAGTTGGATCCATAGGCAACAGGATGGAAGGCGGTGATGGGCTAGGTGGGAGTGGCTGAAGACTAGCGTGAAATATAAGGGCATTGGTTTGGCTGTGAGTCAACACCATGTGAATTAGCGTTGACCTAGTAAAATTGTAATCTATAAATGAAATAGAAAACAACATGAATGGAGAAGGATGAATTTTGGGATGTAAATCTGATCGGTGTTTTAATTAAAATCAAACACAAAAATCGATGATGGTTAGATTGACCAGATGATGGTTACAAGGGAACCGATGATGGTTATGATAACCGATATTGATTACTATGGGGAATCAATAGTTTTGTAAATGAGGCAAAACTGATGAAAATAAATAATGGAAACTGTCTGGGATGTGATATGAAAGTTCTAGGGATATGATGATGTTTTGAGAACTCCAGATAGAACATCGATTTGATGAATGTTATCTTTGGGTGAAATGACCAAAAGAGATGGAAATGACACTGGTTAGGTAAATGATGATGATCACATATAAACGATAATGGTCTGTGGGAACGACACTAATTACTTATGAAATTAGAAGAAATGAAGAAAAATAGATTTTTCGTGAATTAAGTCAGATGAAACACCAACCCAAAAATCTGAGGATGATGGTATTAGACCCTGACACACTCAGAAATAGTTAGAATACTCCAACTATGATGGCGAGTGTGATAGGAAGAGGAAAGTGGAGAACATAACCTCACAACTCAAAACATAACTTAGGAAAAAGCTAAGAAAAACATGTAAATCCTAATAAGTGAATTTTATGTGTTCAACTTATGCCATTTAAGACTAACTTGTGAATTCAAAACAAAAATTTTGGTTGGGAAGGCATCCTATGAAGAGGAAAATTCTAAAGGGTGGTTTTAGGTTATGTTTTGGCGGGGTGGTCCTTTCTTTGAGATAATGACTAGATAAAGAAACCAGTTGGGTGCCCACTGTCAATCCTATGATCGTTGTGACTTCTTCCAGGTAAGGTGTTGTTTAAGAAGATGTGTGAATTTTGTATTTGTGTAGTTTGGAAAAGAGAGAGAGAAGAGAAAGTGCTTTCTACGATTCAATTATGTCAACCATCAGTTGGGCATGACTTCCAGATATAGGTTACCCTCAGTTTTAAATGTGAGCTAATAATGCAACATACAAGGATGAAATGCAACAAATTTTATAACCCAAATCGATAATTATATTCGATGTAGCAAGTGATGAATAGGTCAAGAATGTTCTCTTTCACTACTATGCAAATGCCGAAGAAAAATAAATGATTCATTTTAAACACCAAATCAAAAATGTCGTTTATAAAATTATAAGAAAAGAATGTTACCAAGGGAGAAGATTAAATGTGTATTTTTCAAAGAGAGAAAGAAACACATAAGATTTCCCTATATGAAGAAAATGTAAAGAACCCAAGAGAGGGTCCCACCAGGCTTGCCAAAATTTTTCACCAATAAGTTACGTATGTATGAGAAAAATAGGTAAAGTAAAGGTGAGGAAGAATACTTGTGAAATTAAGGTGGAAGGTAGAGTGTGCATGTTCTGATTTACCGATCCAAAGGCTAATTGCGAGAACTTCATTTTTGCTAGGAGGAACTACCTGTGAATGTAAAAAAACCACAAGAATAATATTAAACAATATATGTCAGTGGATTACCTAACGTGTGTTAGATCTAGGAAGTGTGATACTTCCTAGATGGTTACCAATCCACTGTTTAATACAATTTAATGCAAGAAATAATGTAAAAAAATAACATCCTACAATATTTGATATGATTTAGGTATTGCATTCAAATACAATAAGAAAATCTAATCTAGCGAGTAAAGTTATGATAAGATCGAAGGTTGGGCGGGTAGCCAAGTGACTAGATCATGTAAGGATCAGGTTTTGGTGGTTTTAGGTTATTTGGGTGAAGGTTATTAGGTTCTTTGTCACAGGCGGGATTACGATTCAAAGACCGAATTGGTCGGGTATGACCGATCTTTGGTTGAGAGGGAAGCCGACAACGGTTTAGGTTAACTAGCGTCGGTAGAGGTGGAACAGTAGAAACTCAATAAATTTATTTTGGAGATTCTTTGTGATTGCACTGAGAATGGAAGAATGATGGCTAGGTTGGTAAAGATACTCGAGAATTATCGAGAGATGTCACGGGGTTGGATGTGGGGAACTAAAAGGTTATGGGTGGTCCGATGGATGGATTGGAAGGAAGGTGAGGATGATAGGATGTAAAAAATAATGGGATTTAAAAGAGAAAGCTAAAGAAATGATGATAGAAGTATGGAATGATGCATATCAAAATGCACTTACTTGTATTTGAGGGCAGTGCCCGTGGTTAGATGAAGGTGATGGTTGATTTGTGAAATCGTGGTTAGTGCCGTAGCGAGTGCTTCTTGAAATGCTACCATGAATGCCAATGTCTTCATATCAGTCTTGGTGCTGACTAGGGTGTGTCTGGATGTGTGAGAGGGATCTGGTTCATGCTTGTATGTAGATATCTCTCTCTCCAAACTTGAATAATTCTTCCAACCTATGGAACAAGGTTACCAAAGTCAATATATGGTAACCGATGATATTTTAGGTTAAATGGCATCAGTTTAGGGCTAACCAACGTCGGTTAAGGTAGAAAATCCTAGGTTTTCCAAAATAGCAGATCTTAGCTATATTTTGACCAGCTTATACCCATTGGTTCAGGTCTAAAATGGTATTTTCCACGCAAGTAAGTGGGCATGCTATTAGAGAAAGAATAGGCATCTAGCGTTAGGGTTATACTAAGTCTCAATTCGTTATGGTGAGTAGAGATCGATTCTTAGTTAAAAGAA
This sequence comes from Taxus wallichiana var. yunnanensis, assembly GCA_018340775.1. Lineage (NCBI taxonomy): Eukaryota > Viridiplantae > Streptophyta > Pinopsida > Cupressales > Taxaceae > Taxus > Taxus wallichiana. The sequence goes on along the minus strand of CM031236.1, from coordinate 442,105,426 downwards.
ACATGCTAAGAGTAGGTCCATGATGAGGTGTCAAGTGAGGATATTAATTTAATTAATTAAAGTAATTAATTCAATTAATCATGTGTAGTATGGGATATGAATATGTAAGGTATGGTTAATTTAATTAATGGGGCTATAAGGGTGGTACACCTAATTTTGGTATCTACAAGTATGTTATATCTAAAATCACAAAATCATCTAAACAACCTTCAAATTTAACACCATTCAAGGAAGTGTAGGGAAAGGGATTTTCAACGTCAACGTTTATTGATTTGAATAAGGTATGCATGAATAGTTGTATATGTATGATGGTATTAAGATTGATATGTGGCATAAATGACAACAATCACTTATGCACTATCTTGAAGTTAGCAGTTGTTTGGCTTATATAAGTTAGCGATCGCTTGGCTTATGTAAGTTAGTAGACACTTGGCTTATGTAAGTGGGTGGCCATCTGGTTTATGTGGAATCTAATAATAGTGTTATTAGAATCCAGAAATAATGAAATTGAGTCTGATAATAGTGAAATTAGAATCTAATAATAGTGAAATTGGAATCCAATAATAGAGAAAATGGAACTTGAATAAGTCCAATATTGACAATATTGGAATCCAATATTTCTATTAATGGAATCCGATATTGTTACTAATGGAATCCAATATATGCAAAAACGGAGATGGATTTCTTTTAATATTTGAAATATTCGGGTCTCAATTAATTGGAATATGTTCGAATTTAGTGAGATAAGTGTTTAATGATAGACTCTTACTTAAGGCCTTCTAGTATAGTCTTGTTGATAATAAACTTCAATGGTATACCCATCTCCCTTCTAGTTCTATTAGAACTTTCTATGACATGGAGGATGCCTTCCTTCACAGGTTTATTATCAATAATGGTTGTAGGGTCACATACAATCCCATTCCTACTCTACATCAGGGCTCTTCCAAACTTATTGAGGATTATATCTTACAATTTAATGCATGTATACATGAACTTATCTTTCATCCTAGTGACTTGCAAAAGAAGTTCATCTTTTGTCATGGTATTATTCCTCCTTTACAACAATGCTTATAGTATGATACTTGTGAGTCCTTTATACTTTTTTGTTACAAAGTTATTGATCTAGAACAAGACCTTCTTGTTTCTCCTCTATCAGAGCCTTCCCACATTTATCCAATTACTATGTCCTTTGTTGTTCCACCTACACCTCCAGTTGTACATCCTTAGCAACCTCCACCCTTAGCTAAAAATCAAACAAAGTGTGTTCCTCCTACTCCACCTCCTAGTAACAATCCAAAACAACCCCTATCTCAACCCAAAGTGTAAAGGAAACAACCTCATTCTCCTCCTCCACCTCCTACACATGTATCTCCAACCATGCGACCAATTACTACTACAACTACTACTTCACCTCAGTACCATGAGCCTCTGTGTTTTTCACCTAATGCTCGACCTCATGATGTCTTACGTATATTACTTAATGAGAAATTAATTCTGATTCCTTCCAATCAACACCACCCTCCACACTGTTTAAAATGCCAACATGACCAGTATTACTGTAATTACCATTATATTAGTGGCCATTATGAAAATGACTATCTTAATTTACGTGAGAATTTATAACACTTAGAGGAAACTGGTGTCATATATTTTACATCTCATGAGTGATCATTTTCTCCTTCATCAAAACAACATGGGAATACACCCCCTGAGTCTTCTCCATCTAATACTAAGTTTGTTCGTCATTCACCACCGTTGCATGCACGCTATCCACCAAATCCATTTATTCCACTTCCATATTCATTGCATTTTCCTCACTCACACTATCTCTGTCACTTACATCCCATGGGTTTCCACCATTCTCTGCATATCCCATGGTCACTCCATATGATACTCACACTCCATCCATTCCATATGAATCTACCTCCACCCATCGTCCTAGTCATTGGTAGGTGATCAATATCACCTTAACGCTTGATGACACACTTGTGTTCTTACGGTTCTTACATGACTGTTGAGGGATTAGTTTTAAGAACCTTTCATCATGTGCTCCGTCATTCATCTAGCACACCTCAATCATTTCCCAAAGACGCACTCTTGCTTAGGTGGCTCATACTTGACTATCGAGGGGTCTTATCACATGAACCTATTCACCCACACATTGGAGGGCATCATTACTCTCTTCCCCCCTCCTATTTTCATCACTTTATCCTATTACTTGTACATTTTCTCTTATTTTTTACGATACATTTATATATTTCCACATTTATTCCATTATTGTCATTTCATTACCTACACGCTAAATATTTTATTTATCCAACATTTCATCTATCACATTGCATTAGTTATCTACAGCCTCATGTTACCATACATATTTTATCCACCACTACTACTACATCATCATGCACATTTATATTCATCACATATAATACAACACACATGCTCGAATAATCAACATAACACCATACCATATTCATTACACCACAATAGAAACACAACGTAAATATCGATCTCATATATATCAAAAATAGGTGTCCATACATATAGCGTTCATATGATCATCATCACAAAAACATGTTTCATCATTGGGGGGCAAGGCCCCCTACATCATATACAATCATCACTATCAAATCTCATCATCACTATCACTCTCGTGTACTATGAGAGCCCTAGAGCTGGATGCCTCACCACTAACTCAATGCGACATTTTGCGGCCTCAAAAATTCTCCACCTATCTGTGTAACATCAAAATCTCCATGTTCTTCTCTGATAACTGATGCTACAAATCTACATATCATGCGAACATGTCCTGGGCCAAGGGACCACCACCTACCGCCTCTTGGGTGTGTCGAGTCTCCTCACGTGCCTCATCCCTCTCATTAAGCAACACCATACATGTCACCAATTCTATGGAAAATGGCTCAAATAAATGGGCATACTCACCTATGATTTCATCCATGCTCTCTAGTATCCCTCCACATAACACATCACTAGGCACATTTTGTGTCAATGTGTGGATCGATGTGTCTACTATCAATGACCAATAGGCATCTCCTACATACATAACATACAACCTCATGTTAGTTAACCACGTTTAAAAACACATCGACAATTCATTAGCTACAACTTTAAGCGTACAAAAAATACTTACGATCTGCCACAAATGACCTCCGCTATAGGGTCATGGAAACCTCCCTCACCTGCTCCTAGTAGTAATACCATAACACCCACAAATAATAGGTATAGAAACACCCATCGGTGTGCTTCCCACCATGCTTAATAATCCTCCGTGCACCCCGCATCATCACCATCCACAACCACTATCGTTGGGTCTACCACATCTAACCCCGGTGGTACCAACTGATCTATTGTAGGTCCTAGTCTCGCACCTACCCTCCTAGAGGACCTAATAGCTCGTAATCATCTATATGGATTTAGTGGTACATCTTGTGCCATCCCAAACTACCACAATACTCTCTCCACCTGAAAAAGATCTGCTACACCTAGAAAGTGGTCCTCTAACCACATGGTCCTCTGAATACATCACAACTTTGTCACATCCTCTGCTATCCCCCATAATCGCGATATGGTCTCCATGTCACCGAATCGGGTCCCATCCTATCTATCAATGCCATAAAGCTATCTGTGTCCATCTTCTTACAACGAATCTCCACCCAATGTTGATAAAATATATATGGCTGATCCCACCCCCTTTGTGGCCCTACAACTGGTCTTAATACAACTATGTGTTTATATGCCCATACATGTAGTAGTGTGGTGATCCCTTTATCTACACCATGCTCATCATGCATGAACCAATACAAGTCCTTATACATGTGGTCCAACACACACCACACCCATGCATATCTTACCCCATCGTCCTCTATCTCGATAACATATGTCATGTATCTTATAAAATATGTTGACACCCCCTCCCTCCACTACTATACAAGACACTATCACCACTGCAATGAACTTCCACAAATGTGGAACCCTTGACTGCAATATCACATCCAAACTAATATGGGCCTCCATAGAACTTGGGCCCTTGCAAAATATCACCTAGCCGAGCACATCTACCACTCCATATCCACTACCGCCATCACCTGTACTCTCTCCCCAACCACTGACAATCACAATATGTGATATACATCCTCAAATGTCATCATCATCTCCCCATGGGCAACCAAAATGTGCATGTGTCTAGCACACCACCTCTCACACAATGTAGTCAACATGGGAATATTATGCAGCATATCCCCCATCCGTGTTATATGTCGTAGACCAACATGGTCTAACATATCCCACTCATCATCCAACAAACCTAATCCTAGTAGTGTACTCAAGTTCTAACCACCATAGAACTCCCTCGAGTGGATATCCCTCTACACAACACACAACAACAACCAATGCAATGATTAGAACACTTTACATGATCAAAAACAACTACTCAACATGTTAGAAACAAATTCCATAGCAGTATCCACAAAATCAAAATTTTCTTGACCAGGGCGTCCATCACAAGGATTGGGGTGCCTCAAAGCGGGACACTAGCGCTAGGATCTAGGCACTCCAATCCCAAGGGTCACTAGCACCCTCATTGCTCTTATCTAAGTCCCAAACACTGATAAAGTTCAAAATCACAAATTTGCAAAAATTCAACTCAACAACCTATTACACCCTACATTTAAGCAAAATAACGCACTTACCAACTCCGCAGTAGTACGCGACGCTACTACGGTTGCTACTCTCTCAAACCGGGTCAAACATAACAGTCTTGCTTGAGGAATCCCTACTCACTCTGTATACAATCTTAAACTCACACCAGAAACTAACAAAGTCATAATTTACCTTTTCACTTTACTATTTATAATCACATTTCAATTACCACCTTTACTATGGTATACCTTTCGCGCTTATTACCAAAACTAATACACATGACACCGTTTTGGTCATATCTTGAGCATTTTACTCTGATTTGCATCCCATTTGTGACATTATTTTCAGAATTCTACCTACCACCGTACTACACACATTTTGTATGCATTATATACCTTACCCTTATTTTATATTCCTTACAACCACGTTTTAACCTCTTGTCATTACTTTCATCTTAGAGTTTGTTCCGCTCACCACTCCCTCTTTCACCGAAAGGGGGCATATCATGGGGTCCCCTATAATCCCCCTTATGCCACCACATGTCCCCATATTATGAATCCAACACCTTGTAATTTATACCACAACATTTCACCAGCAATCTCCCTTAATGACCTAACATGGGGGAAAGAATTGTTTAAAAACCTTCACATACCGTAACTTATCAATTCCCCCTAATGGCCTAACTTGGGGGAAAAGCAACTAAAAATCATTGTATGTGACATCTTATCAATTTATAGCAACTTTCCCCTAATGACCTAACCTAGGGGTAATTAGAGAAAAACATCTCCATGAGTAATCAATCAACAACAATTAATTAACCAATCAAAATCAAACACATTCAAATCAAATCATATCATTCAAATCCATGAGCAGTATTCCAGATGACCTAACTTGGGAGTTACATTCATCACTTCGTTCCCAAATGACCTAACTTGGGAATTTTTTCTATATTCCATGTTTGCTTCCAGATGACCTAGCTTGGAAGCCATCTCATTCTATATCGTATTCACTTCCATATGACCTAATGTGGAAGCCTTTACATTGTGGTGACACTCGTGGAGTGGGGGAAAGAGTGCCTTCCCCTTTATCACTCCCATATTGGTCAACTATTTAATCAAAATCATTTGGATCCAAAATCACCACTTTTCAATTTGAGTCCGTCTACAAAGTGGCTAGATCTTGAGGATATAGTTAAAGTTTGGAGAATAATACACTTTTCTCCCTACACTCTTCCTCTGGTGGCAGGATGCCCAAATCCTCCAATTATTCCATTCTTATACAAGCATTTGGGTTGGGAACTGATCACTCCCTACCCACCTATTTATTATTAAACTATGTTCAAAATCATCCAAAAATCCTAATCATCATTTTTACTTCCCACACTTCATCGCAACACTTACATTTTTATGTTGTATGGATCAACTCATTGATCCATGGTTCGACACACTTCTATAGTTCTATCGGCACACTTCTACTACACATCTACGCATTCTTCTACACTTGGGCTTCTCCTATTTTTTCTCGGTATGCATCTCTATTTAATTTATGTTACGGAGCTTTCTGCTCACCAAAATAAAGTGGGGAAAAATGTAGTCATAAAATCACACACTTACTATTACATTTATACTTCCGGGAATGTTAATTTATGTATGGATTTTTTGTAATAAAAATATTCACTAGTGGCCCATTTATAGGTCTTGTTGTCGATTAGTGAGGCATCATTTTGTTTTGTAATGTTAAGTCATTAGTTGTCTCTCTAATTTTCGCCATCTTTCATGGTGTCTCAGATGTCATAATTTGTTCAGATGTCATCTTTTTGTCTACATTGGGGTGCTTAGGGTTTCACCTGGGCACCCCCCATGATTTTAGGTGCCCGTGACATCGTAATTTGTGGTATTAAATTTTTTTATTTGAGGTTGGTCCTAATGGTTATCCTGTGTATTCCCCTAGGTCATAGTCGCAGTTTCGAGTCACTAGTGTCAAAATTTGAACAAGAGATCCCTATATAAACAAAGCATACTCACTACATTATGGGAAGACATCTACTAAGGCAAGGGACTACATTTGGGCTTCTTTTACATCTGCATCACATAAGCATAGGGGGAAAGGGTTGTATTCTTTCCATTCCATCCACCATTTTGCATTTTACATCTAGTTATTTCCCCCTACTATCGTGTCATTGGCACTAGGGCATCCTAGGAAAAACATTACACACACATGCACATAGAACTACATTGGGTTTGATATGTAGTACAATGCTCATCGTAAGATCACTAGTTTGGCGGTGAGGTTAGTCCAACCTATTCATATGAATTTTTCTTTTTTAGGGATTGATGTTTTGGATAGGGTTTTGCAGGTAGATCTTCATATAGTAGTTGTAGTGACATAGACAACATTATTGTGACACACTTATGACAAGAGAGAAGCTAACACGGAGATACTTTGACACTAACACTTCCATTTTTCAAGCATTTTCATAGTCTACAATGCCCATAACATATACTAGGGTGCCCCAGTACCACTCCAGGTGCCTCAAGATAGTTAAATAGCCATCTTCTACCCTTCCTAAGGTCATTCTGTCATAGCCTGCCTAGTCCATACACCAGATTTTCTCATCCATACACAAAGTGAGGTAAGTTATTTATAGGTTAGTAACATATCCTTCTATTTCATTTTTACTTTGATATATATTACAAATATAAAAAACAAAATCTTTCATTCCAATATAGAATTTAGTTTGTATTTAGATTAACTATTCGTAGCTAGCTCCATTTTACCTATTTTAGTTAATCAATGATCTTGAGAGTTTTACCTTTCGAGCAAAGTGGCCTTCGCTTCCCCATCATAAAATGCATTCATTGTCATCTCGATATGATATATCTTGATGCACTTTAGGAGAACTCCATTCACATCCTTTTTGAATAAAATTCCATCAACAAGCACATATGGAATATATTGAATTCTAAAATACCTTCTCTTAGCTTTGTTCAATCTTGGAGAGAACTAACTTGTTTGGAGGAAGTGCACCATATCTTGAGTCTAGAAATGAATAGGAAAAGCATCAGCTGGTTGTTCTTGATCATTTTGAAGTACTAAAATGGATTCTTCATCAATTTGCTGACTTGAAACAAATTTTTCACATAACCCCTTTCCTCTAACCAGATTAGTTACTTTGATATCAATGTCATACTCCATCACTTTGGTTATCCAACCAACCCTCTTCTCATTTAGATCCTTGTTTAAGAGGAATTCTTTTATACCAACATGTGAAACTAAAAATGAATCTTGTTGTTGGACACTAAATGCCTGAATTTCTTCAAGATTCTTATAACAACTAACACATGTTTTTCAATAAATGAGTATCTCACCTCGTAATCTTCAAGATTTTGACTGAAAAAGGCAACATGTTTCTTAAAATCATCTTTGTTTAGTGGCATCAATATGATAGATATTGTCTCAGCACCTCCAAAAGCATATAAGATAAAATACTTAGAAAAATTTTGGTTGATGAGAGTTGGTGCTTGTGCAATAGCTTACTTTATAGCTTCAAAATTGTCCTTTCCTTCAGCTGTCCATTTGAAATCCATGCTCTTCTTCAACATCAATGTCAAAGGCTTGAAAAGATTGGAAAATTTTGGAACAAACCTTCTGACAAAGTTAATTCTCCCTAAGAATCTTTGAAGTGCTTTCTTATGACTAGAAATGGAAAATCAAGAATGACATCGATTGTTTCCGGATCGATAGGCATTCCTTCTTTAGAAATAACATTGCCAAGGATTTTACATTTATGAGCTAGGAAGATACATTTTTTCAGGTTAAAATAAACTCTAAACTCTCTACATGTTTCAAATACCCGTCTCGGATGGAGAAGATAATCAACTTTATTTTTAGATAACATTGTTATGTCATCAAGGTGGATAAGAACAATCTTATTGATCAGCCCTCTAAATGCCATATCCATGGCTCTTTGGAATGTTGCTCCAACATTTGACAAACCAAATGACATTTTTCTATAAGAAAAGGTTCCCCATTTTTTGGTAAAGGTTGTCTTAAACTGATATTCTTCCTTTACCATGATTTGGTTGTATCCTAAGTATCCATCTAAAAGAGAAAACCTCTTAGAACCTGCTACCATTTTTAATATTTGTTCCATAGAGGGGAGTGGGTAATGGATTTTTAAATAAGCCTTTTTTAAGTCTCTAAAGTCAACACACAACTTGATCTCTCCATTCTTCTTACGTATTGGAACTAGGTTAGCAGCCCATTATGAGTACTTGATTGGAAAAATGATGCTTTCCCTTGTCAAATTATTCATATCCTTCTTCATAAGAGGTTCAATATGTGGATTGACATGTCTTTTATTCTTCCCGATAGGTTTGGCAATTAGGTCTGAATTAATGGTGTGATAAGCTAAAATATGATAAAAACTCTAGGGTTTTCAAAGCTCCATACAAAGACATCAGCAAACTTTTGACAAAGTTCTAAAAAATCATTTTTTTCTTTTGAAGAGATTACCTTGCCAATCTGAAGAAACTTTTCTCCACCAACTGCAATAGGCTTTGAGTCTTCAAATTTGACCGTTATATTTTCCTTTTCTTTTCTGAATTGGTCATTGGGGTTGAAGATGGATTCTAAGGTCACTAAAACCTTGGAAAAATTGTTTGATCCGGGCTGGATAATTTGGTCTCCATACATTTTTTTCTAACTTATCTTGATTTCTTGAAGAAAACTAAGCTTCTTCTTAAAGGAAATTGACAATCTACTGATCATTCTCAAACACTTGCCAAATTTTGACATTGTCGGGTATAGAAGTCCTTACCACCACCTTAATGTATGGTTGTAATTTGTTTCTTTTGACATTCTCAAAGAACGCTAAATCTTTTGCCAATCGCGAGCAAGTATATCAGCCTACTTCATTTTCCTTGCTTGGGATGGCTTGAATTTTAAAGGCTTTAAAATATTACAAAATATCCCACACTCTATTCATGTAGGCCTTAATTATATTATTATTTACCACATTAGACCCTCTCGATCGCCTTCATAATCAACTCACTATCTCCGAAGGTCTGCAATTCCTTTATATTCCTCTTCATTTACCATTGCAAGCCATGGATAAGAGACTTGTACTCTATTGTATTATTAGAGCAGCTGAATTAAAACCTAAAAGATGATTAATACTCTATACCTTTTAGAGATACAAGTACCACATCTCCTCCTACATCTTGATCCAACAAAGAAAATATACCAAATGTCATCATCTTCTTCATTAATTAGCTTGGTAACACTAGGAAGGGGTGCGTTCTCTTCATGTAGATAATATATACCAAGATGAGCATCGTCAATTTATTTATATGGATCAAAGTTATAGCACCTATGTGTCCACTCATAAATTACTAGATCAGGAATGCCCCCAATCTGAGTGTCTACTTCTTTGGTTCTTAGACAATCCTCTTGATCTAAGATTACACAATTGACATTGATGGTACTAGGAACATAAGGTTCTATATGGTAAGTAACAATTGGTTGAGACTTGATAGTAGCCTTGGCACCATACCTTGTCCCGACATAGCATATGAGACTAATATGCTGATAAATATCCTCCAATTTTGGCATTAAAATACCTAGATAGACATAGGGAAAAAGTGGAGGTAGATCGATTATGGATATATCCTAATAAACTAAAAGATTGGGACATACATGAAGTGTGAGGCTTATAATTTTGATAAATAGTGGCTACTACTATTCCATCCAACTTTACCACACCTTTTGAAAAAGGCTCATACTTAAGACCTAGCTAGTCTATAATCTACTTTGGCATCAATGAGATGCTTGCTCCAGAGTCAATCATACAATTGTGTAGTAATTGATTTCCTATGATGAAATACATATAGAATGGTGGAGGTTTTCAATTTCTATTTTTTTGGCCCTCCCTTTGTTGCACTACATTGGTAAGAATCTTGAATTGTTCTTTGCATGACTCGTTTGGAATAGAAAATTGGCCATAGTTGTTTGTAAGATATCTCTTTGGCCTAGAATTTCCAATGATTCCCACATAGATATGCTCACTTTTTTTTTGGTCATCTGCTTGAGTATATTGAAAGGATTTGAATGATATTTTTTCTAAAATTTACCCACAATAACCTTACTTTCACTTAGGCTGAAATGGAAGGTCATATAGGCTTATTTTTTACATTTGGAGCTATATTTGAACTGCCACCTCCTTGAAGTGTCAAAGAAGGTTGAGAAGGTCCTACATTTGTTGATTTTCCTTCTTCAATAGATTTTTTCTTAGATCTGGTGTTTGCATCCACACCTTGTAGAAGAGTCTGATTCATTCCACAAAAGTCTTCCACTTGCCAATTCACAAGTGAAGTATCACTCTGAGGTGCCTCTTGAGCTACCATTTGTTGTTGATTTTCCTCTGTTGTTGTTTCTTGAGAAGAAAATACACTTTGCACCATTAAAGCCTTGTTTAGAATTCCATTGGGGTATGGTTCTTAGTTAAATGGAAGATGAAAAGGGAAACACCATTGATAATCTTACACAAGATTGTTTTGGATAGAAACCAAAGCCTGAGATAAATAATCTACATTCTAGTTATATAGTTGAAATGGCCTAGTAGAAGGAAATTGGTTTTGATTTTGATTTATAGCTTGCGATGGAGGATTATTTTTTAATATGGGGCCTTATTTGGTTGGTAAGGAGGTTGATAAGTTCTAGAATTTTGGGCTTGTTGCCTCTTGATTGATACTAATTCATTCCCATATTTTTTCAATTACTTCATTACCTCATGTAATTCAGCTAAGGTTTTTGAGGAAGTAGAGGCTTCATTAGAGCTTTGATTTCTTAGGGTTGGGAAAGGTGTTAAATCAGGTGTTTGATTAGATTTGGGATTATTAATATCTAGTAATATAGGAATAAGAGGTCATGGAGCATGTTTCCCACCTTAATAATACTATTCTCAACCCTAATGGAAATGTTATAGGAGCTAGTAATGTTATACCCCCATAGACTGAATCATGACTAAAATATCACTATTTAAAGCCTTTATATAATAAATAAATGCATGTTGGGGTGTAGGTATTACCACTTGAGGGATTAGGTCCCAATTCCTTTGAAATATTGTATTGAAATCGAGACATCTATTCATTACGTCATCTCTTCATTTTTGTCAACCGCTCCATCAAAGACATATGATCTGATTTTTCTTCAAAATAATTACACAAGGTTATGCCAAGATCATCCCAACTGGGAATGGATACGAGTATAAATATTCTATACCATTGGAGTGATTTACCCTTGAATGAAGATGTCAAAATCCTAATTGCTACATCATCATGTGTAACTAGATGAACAAAGCATACATTTGTAACAATGTTCTTAGCAAGAGTAACTTGATTCTCACCAGTAAAGTATGGAATAATTTTGAGTTCGGTTATTGGTATGTCATGTTGTGAATTAAGTACAAGTGGTATTCCACCCATTAAATTGATAAATGGTATATTCCTTTGTGGTGGTGCCATAGAGATAGGTCTCAAAACTCTAGTAGACTACAAGAAAGGCCTACTAGGAGGTGGAGTAGAGAGATTCCTATTTGGTGGTGAAGGTGACCTCTAACATTATTTTCCTCCTCTTCTCCTTCTATGGCATAGTTGTAGATATTTGAAAGATCCTTTTTTTTCTAGACCTTGTCTAGATCTTTCTCATGAAACTAAGAGCATCTAGCATTTGCTAAAACCAAGAGATATGTTATTTGGAGTCGAAAAATGTGTTACTACAAAGCCTCCCAAGGTTGAAATTTACCAAGATACACACCCAAACTTGGAAAAAAATGGAAATATTAACTTCTAGTCCCACCGGGCATGTAAAAATTATTATCACCAAAAAATAGAAGCCTACGATTTACATGAATGTATAGATGAGAAATCGGTGTTTTTGGGTAACATGGGATTGTATCTAAGTGTGATACTTGATGTTGATATAATCCTCTAGAGAATTTTGGTTCCTCTACCTAATCTTAATGCTAAAATACTTATAGAAAGGAAAATTTAGCTATATGCTTCTATCCTAAACTTCAAAGGGAGCAGAGAGAGAGAGAGAGATGCATAAAATGGAAATCCTAAACTACATGGGTGATTGCACTAAGAAAAGGGGTGGAAAAATTCCAATAAGATAAAATGAGAGGAATAATGGAGAAGAGAGAGGCTAGACATGAGTGACACATTCCCAAACTACATTTACTAACATCATTTCCATGGATCACAATAGATCTGAATTCTACAATAAGAATAATGTATGCACAATACACCTACAATTGTAATGGAAGGTAATAAATGTAATACAACATAAGCTAGAGAAAAAATATCCACAAAACATGGATTTATTGCATGGTAAAATTTAGAATTCATTACAATGAAATAATAACACAACGATCACCTTGTAGAATGCTCAACTCGAGGCCGATAACTCGAGAAAAGGTTTTGGAACAATTTTTATAGAGTTCCCTTTTGTTTTTAGAACGCACCCCCAAAAACATGCCTAAGAACTCACAATTATAGATTTCTAGAGAGGAGGGAGAAAGAGAGAGAGATAGAGAGAGAGAGAGAGAAGTCACAGAGAATGTTTTTAATGGTCCTTATCACCCCAAAGGATCAAAATTTTTCTTTGTAGAGGATGATCAGCATCTGATATGTTCCTCAAGAATGCCAAAAAAATTTTAAGTGAAAACATGTTGCTCCCATAATTAAACAATTTTTGTGGTTGGACCACCTATAATTATACATGGTACATTTTTTTTTCTCTTTTTCATCTATCAAAACCTTCCAAAGTTTGATTCTCATAATGCCAAATTAGGGTGCTTGAGGAGAGCTTTGGAATGAGACTAATTTTGTTTGATTTAGAGTAGGAGATCGAAATATATCATCATTTGAATATTTTCATGTCGAGATGAACATGGGAGTGACAAGTGGTGGCATTTGATTAGCTCAGGGATTACCTCTACCTATGTATGCATTGATCTCACTTTTCCACATGTTGGTATTTGTTTGGGTCACAAGGTCAAGATTGTCTTCCCTTTTAATTTTATTTTCCTTTGTCCCTATGAAATATGGCCCACTAAAACAATGCCACTATACTTTGGAGTATTTGAATGTCCTTTTATCTTGTCGATCCTTTAAAAATGTGAGCCAATAGAAAATTTCCATGTTCTGAAAAATTTCATACCATCTTTGTCTTTCACTAACCACTACGAAACATAATCCAATGAAACAACTCCATGTTCCTTCACATTTAAGTTTTGTCCATAAGAACCTTGTTAGATTGTGAAACACTATCCAATAAGAACATTCCATGTTCCTCACAATGCCAGATCCTTTGATAGCCCCTTCGACCACCATAAAACATGAGCCAATATAAAATTTCCACATATGGAATGTGTCCACCTTTCATTTGTTTTGGGATCGGGATTTGCTTATGTGTCTTCTTTGCTAACCTTTCTAACTATCTGAACCAAACATTATTATTGAGCTTAGTTTATTCCATGGACTTGAGGTCCATGAAATACAAATGGCTTAAAGTCAGCCGAGAATGGAGAAACGTTCCCTACCTTTAGTTGTTGATCTTCTCGCCATGTGGCCCCGATGATGCTTGGCACTTTGAATTTGACAACCTTATGAATGTAACAGAGATTTTTAATAAAACCCGCTAATGAATAAGATAAGTATCCCATGGTTTTTCAAATGCCAATAGTGACACTTTTAGAAATGTGAATTTGATGCCATTTAAACATATTCTCCCCCTTAAAATGGCTAAGTACATTTTTAACATTTTTAAATCCAAAAATAACCCGGGGGTATTTTGGGATAATAAATACCATTAAGATCAAGACACAAGAGTGTGTTGTGGAAAACTAGTGCGCTCATTTTATTATTCTAGAACCTCCTTTTCCTACCCCTATGGATAGTCATTATGATATCCTCAAACAACTTGAGAAGACTACTGCCAAGATTTCCATCTTGGATCTTCTTAAGATATCCAATGTTCATAAGGAATCCTTTATAAAACACTTTAGGGGTCAGGGAGTTTCAATAGGTATTGATCCATTACGCTTCCAAGACTTGGTTTTGTAACTTGCTCCTTTTGAACATATTTCCTTTACACAACATGAGATTCCAATAGATGATCACACACACAATCTACTCTTGTACATTGAAGTGATTGTTACTCATAAAAAGATTAAAATGGTGCTGATGGATAATGGATCTAGGTATATAATTTGTACTTTTAAACTGATCGAGACAGCTTAGGACGCCTTGACACGAGGTGGAGCCTAATGTCATCACCATTAAGGCTTATGATAATGCGGAGTGACAATCAACTAGAAACAATAAATTTTCCTATGGAAGTTGGGCCCACTATTCATGATACTTGGTTCCATGTCTTGGACTTGGAACTACCCTACAATATGCTCCTTGGTTGCCCATGGATTCATACCATGTAGGTCATGCCCTCAAATTTCCATCAATGTATCAAACTGTACCATGAAGGAAAAAATCTTACCATTCTTGGTACCCCCAACCCTTTGCACATTGCAAAGTGCTATCGGTTTAGTACCCCACTTTGCATATGAATGTCCTTCTACTGAAATACTTTTTCTAATTCAATTTGAGGCTCTTACCTCCCCTATTGATCCTAATACACTATGCTCCGTGAAAATGGTACTTCTACGTTTGTATCTCCCTTTTCTTCATGAGAGATGAAGGTCCTTTCTACAGGCTATGGATAATACAACCTCAAATAGACCCTCCTGATTTCCAATAACCCTCTATCATCTAAGACACATGGTAGATAAATTTATAAAACTCATCGGTCCCTAGAACATTGCAATATTGACACCTTCCTTCGTGGTGGCCTTTTGGAAGATGATAAAATGCTTGACACTTCTACATACCAGTCTCTTGATGATGTGATGGATTCATTTGATCAAGCTCTTAAATATTCCATCCCTAAAAATATGATGTATACCATGGGTTACCAAGGATATGTATGTGGCGTAGATGAGCAAGGTGTGCGGGTGATTAATCTGAAATTGAACTAAAATAAGGTAGTGCAAGATAGTTAATATAATCTAGAGGACATATAATGTTGTAGATAAATGTACTTGAAATAGTATGTAAATTAAATAATTGAAGTAACCAAATGAAATCAAAAACTAATATGTAAGAAGGAAGTAAGGAAGGAACTCAAATTGATAATCAATGATTGTTGCATAGTGTCATGGTCCGATCGAAATTTGGGGAACATGAACGAACATGCCAAAGTCATAAAAAGACTGGATTTGGAGGATTTAAGTAGACTGGGGTGCTTGGGATCGGATCAAGGGGCACCCATGGGCACTCTAGCATGAATTCTAGATGCCCAGGTCTGGGAAAGATGGCCGAAATGGTCTTCATAGGGTCAAAAGGTTATTTGCAAACTGCTACATGTCGCACTAAATTTTGTGTGTTGCGCCAAATGTTAAAAATATTCTAAGATGAATAAAATGACCTGCAAGAAACAAAAGAGAAGTATCAAAACCCTAAAAATAAAAATGTAGAATGAATGGGTTGGACTAACCTCAACCACCACAACAGTGATATTACTAATTGAGTGTTGCACATATTTCAAACCTAGATGTAGTTTAGGTGTGTGTATGCATGTCATTCCTTAGGTGCTCTTGTGCCAGTTACACTTTGTGAAATAGTGAGAAATAGCTAAATGTAGAAAATGTAATAGTATGTATATATGGAATAGAATAAAATCCCTCCCCCTATGAAGTGTGATGCAGATTTCCTAGCTTGTGCCTTGATGATGGAGCTATGTGGATGCCAATGCAATAAATGGATGCAAATCTAGATGGAGTGATAGTAGTTTATGATGCTAGGTCCCTCATCATGGTCTCATAAATTTATAATTATAGGGTTATCTTTGTCTACTTTTGTAATTAACCTTGAAAAGGCCAACCACATAAAAGATAAGAATGAAAAATGACTTAAAATGACCCAAAAATGACGAAAGTGGAAAATAGACCCCGGTGGGACCAGGGCGCCTAGGTAGCCCATTAGGGCTAAGACAAAGATGGGATCTTTTGAAATGACTATGTAAATAGGTGTAATAGATTGTAAAATATTAAATAAAATAAATAATATGGACAAAAGGATGTGGATTAATTAATACCTTATTCCCTTGAGAAGCTTCTATAGTAGTATGAGACCGGGATAAATAAATGTCTAAAGTGCATGATTTTGTGACTACATTTTTCCCCCACTTTATGTTGGTGAGAGGAAATCTTAGTAACATAAATTAGATAGAGATGTGTACTTGATGCCACTATAGAGTGATGAAGAAGGCATGCCGAAGGACTAGAAAAAGTGTGGAATGACAAAAATATGGAGGAGCGTGGAAACTATAGATGAAAAATGCATAAATAAAAAAGTGATGAGAGTGAACCTAGGGAAAAATGTGTGTGTGTGTGTAGTTACCACAAAGGTGTAGTGTATGTGCATGGTTAATAAATCATGTGTGTTTTCACATAATGTTGTTGTTGTGTTTTTGTCCCCAATTTGACTACTTGTTTCTCATACGGACGGACCTACAAGGAGAAAATGATCAAGTAATCAAATATGTATGTATGTAAAAATGCTATGTGAAATAAGCATGTATATGTAAAGTATGCAAATGTAAAATACATAGAATAAAAGAGTGTAAATGGAACATGTGCACATGATCCATGTCAAGATAAAGAGTGTATAAGGATATCCCAGTACTGTGAGTTTTTGGGTGATCTCACATCACCCTTGCTAAAGAAGTGTAGGGAGGAAATACTCTGTGTCCTCCAAGCTCTAACCACTTCTATTGAAATGTGTGAAGAGATCTCTGTAGCATCCTATTTTTTTGGGAAATCCAATGCCACTGGCCAAAGTAGTGTAGAGAGGCACACCTGTTGTAACCCCTAAGCCTATAACTACTTCCCGGAAATTCTAAGGACACCATGTCTTGTAAAAGCTGTTGTGTATGGGGTTTGTAGATTGGTCTAAACCCACTCGTTGTGTATAAGTGCACCGAAACGAACTAGGTGTAAATATGTTGTGTTAGTAGAAACCCCCAAATGATGTCCCCCTCTTTGGAGGTACATGCAATGTCACTGATAGGAGACATGTGGCCCCAAAAGAGGGCCAACCGCATGTATGCTGAAAAGTGATTGGTATATTCCAAAGCATGCAAAAACAAGAAGGCTAGCCAAATACCGTTTAAATCAAACAATGCATACATATATAAAACATGTGTAAGCTATGTAAACAATGTAGTAAATGAAAACACCCAAGGAAACAAGTAAGCCACACAAAGTGGGTAGAAAACATGGAACATCACTCATGATGTCACAAGACACACAAGGCCATCATGGCTAAAAACAAAAAACAAGTATGCACACAAACAAAGGGAAAATCTCACATACAATGGAAAACAATAGTAGACAAGTACAAACAAGCAAACAAGTAGTCATGGAAACATGTAATTATGCAAAACAAGTGTTACACATGGAACACTTGTTAGCATGCTTGAGTAATAACCAATATCAAAAAATGTGTATGATCAAGTAATGTAAGATGTTAAGTACAAAATGAAACAATATCACCTAGATGAGACAAATTTGGATGCCCTTAATGCATGCGACAAGTATAGGAAGGGTAAAAGGTGAGCATCCATGCCGCGGGTAGGAGTTGTGTATCTATGATCACACTAAACAAAGGTGTGAACGTGTATATGTGTATAATATAAAATGAACATGTAAAACACTAGCAAGCAAAAAAAATTCCCCCAAGACCATGCAGTATGGTGTGAATGGATGGAATGGAATGCAATATGGAATGATAGGAGCCACATGCCTCCCGAGTGGATGGAAGTGTATGAAATGAGGTTCATTTTTTTTTCCCCTCGAAATCAAGAATGAACTATAAACAGAGTTGGGAAATGGTCGAGTAGTGTGTATTGTGTCTAGGGTGTTGAGAAGAAATGTGTAGATGTGTAACAATGATGGTATGTGACATGCAAAAAGGATGTGCATGGAAATTATAGCCTAAGCGTATACCACTAGGAGATGAAATGTGGAGTGATGATTTATCCCTAAGCATATATCACTATGAGATGAATGGATGAGTGATGATTTAGCACTAAGCGTATATCACTATAAAGTGTAAGGAGGGTGTGGTGATGTAACCTAAGGTGTATACCACTACAAGATGATAGAATAGATGATGATTTAGACTAAAGTGTATTTCAATAAGCTAGGAATGTCATAGGATGAAATTTCCCATGGTGAATGTAAGGTCCATTTGATTTGTAAACAATTAGCATTCGAGTATGGACCGATGAACTAAAGTGTTTCATCAAGTAGTGATTCCAGGCATGTAGAAACAATGTAGTAGGTGTAATGATGAAATGACCATGTGATGAATAGAATATGTAAAAATGTAAAGTTTGTATAATGCACCATGTGACATGTGTAAGTAAATGGGTAGTGTAGTATGTAGGATGAAATGTAAAGCTAGACTCATATGTGATGTAACCTAGTGTAGTATGTAGAAAGTGCATGAGGTAGGTATGTGCAATGTATGATTGGAATATGTACGTATATAGCCTAATAATGTATGTAATGATTATGTGTATGCTAAGATATTGATGTATGGGTAGATGCTAAGATTAGGGGGTGTAGAATGTTATGCCCCCAAGTATATGATAACGGATGTACTATGTAATAACTGATGTAGGAAAGTGATACAACATTATAGGTTTCGTTTAATTGACGATGTGTAAGGAGTGTTAAAGTATTATAGATGTATGTATGGAGGAATATGGTTATGTAAGATGAAATGAGGTTCTTTATGGAAAAATACCCCTCAATAGTCATATAAGAACCATAAGAATATGAGTGTGTCATCAAGAGGGTAGAGTGACAAGAGTCACCTACTAAAGACCAATTTTTTGTACGGTGGGACCTTATTGGTCAAGGTTTACATTATAAGTAGGTGGTGGTAGTGAAAGTGAACATATATTGTAAACATTGGAAGGAGGATTAGTTGCTTTGACAAACTTAATTAGTTGGAGTTTATATTTTAGAGGAGGCCATGTTGCACTGAGTTTTAAAAAAGGTCACTTAAGTTGACTTTGTAATTCTATAGATGAATTAGTAGGAGGATTTAGTAAACCAGATGCTCATTAGATGGAGAAGAAGCAACATCAAGAATAGGAGAAATGTTTTCTTGACTAGGAGAAGGATCACTATGCACATGTGAGGGGTTGTCAATATCACGCATGTAATGAATAAGATAATCATCTAGAACTTCCATAGAAATATTAGAGGGAGGTTCACTAGCAGCCATAGGAGCTTGCTTAGATTGATCTTGACTAAGAAAAGGTAGAATAGACTTAGGAGCCCATGTGGGTATAGTATTTGTAGGTGGGTGTGCAATAGGATGTTTTCCAGTGAATGAAATAAATCCCTGACACTCAAGATGTTTGAATCTACATTATAAAGCATAGCAATCATGGTCATTATGCCCATTGATTTGATGATAATGACAATATGGATGATCTTGATACTTTGTTAGGAAACAAGGAGGATAGTAATCAATAGACGATAGAGTGATCAATTGACAACTAAGAATATCTATAAGAATGTCATGTGGCTTAGCATTGTGATCAAGTATGAGAGGTTCTGGTGATGGCATGACTTGAGGTTCAGCTATATGACATGTAGTGGACATAGATTGCAAATAAGATGTAGAAGGAGCACAAACATGTGATTGAGAAACATCCTTAAGCTGTTGAATTTTAGATTTAAGAGATGTGATGGTGGATTCCATGACTAAAAATTTATCATGTAAGGCTTGAATTGAGTCTAATAGTGGTTGATTAGATGGAGGATCATTAAGACTAGGGCAACACAGAAATAATGAAGCATAGAACTTAATTAGTGTGGTGGCATATTGTCATAAAAATACTTGGTGTCTAGGGATTTTTGGAAAACAACATGACAAGTGGGATATATCTTAAGTAAATAAGATAAAGAAACTTGACCCATGATAAAAGAAGAATAAGGATCATAAGCATGAAAGATGTCAAGTTCACCAAAATGATTAACTAAAATTAAACTAAACTAAGGTAGTGAAAGATAGTTAATCTAATCTAGGAGGACATATAACGTAGTAGATAAATGTACTAAAACAATATGTAAATTAAATAACTGAAGTAAACTAATGAAATCAAACCCTAATATGCAAGAAGGAAGTAAGGAAGGAACTCAGTTGATAACCGGTTATTGTCATAGATTACCGCAAGTATGACTGGAAATTATAGGAACATGAACAAACATACCAAAGTCTTGAAAAGATTCTATATGGAGGATCTGAATGGAATGGGGTTCCAACGGGTGCTTTGGCATGAATTCTGGGTGCCTTACTGTCTAGGAAAGATGTCTAGAAATGGTCTTCTTCTTAGGTTGGAAGGTGATCTACAACTCTATCTACTTGTCACACTAAATTCTGTGTGTTGCGCCGAATGTTCCAAATATTCTAAGATGAATAAAATGACCTGTAAGAAACCAAAGCGAAGTATAAAAACCATAAAAAAGGAAAATGTAGAATGAATGGGTTAGATTGACCTTAACCACCACAAAATTGGTCTTACTAACTGATCATTGCACTACATTTCATACCTATGTGTAGTTCTCGGTGTGTGTGTGTGTGTGCATGTCATGCCCTAGGTGCTCTTGTGCAGTTGTACTTTGTGAAATAGTGAGCAATAGCTAAATGTAGAAAATGTAATAGTATGTGTGCATCGAATAGAGTAAAATCCCCCTTATGAAGTGTGATGCAGATGTCCTAGCTTGTGCATTGATGATGGAGCTATGTGGATGACAATGCAATAAGTGGATGGAACTCTAGATGGAGTAATAGTAGTGTATGTTGTTAGTTCCCTCATTATGGTATCATAACTTTATATTTATAGGGTTCTCTTGGTTTAATTTTGTAATTAACCCTGAAAAGTCCACCACATAAAAGATAAGAATGAAAAATGGCTAGAAAAGACCCAAAAATGGAGGGAAAGTAGAAAATAGACCAAGGCACCAATAAGTGGGACCAGGGGTGCCATGGGTGCCCCAGTATTAAATTTGGATGCCCCAGTTAGGGCTAAGACAATGTGGGATCTTCGGAAATGACTGGGTAAATAGGTGCAATAGGTCACAAAATATGAAATAAAATAAATAAGATGGCCAAAAGGATGAGGGTTAATTAATACTTTCTTCCCTTGAGAACCTTCTAAATAGTAGTATGAGACCAGGATAAATAAATGTCTAAAGTGCATGATTTTGTGACTACATTTTTTCCCTAGTTTATATTGGTGAGTGAAAATCTTGGTAACATAAAGTAGATAAAGATGCGTACCTGATGTCATTCTAGAGTGATTAAAAAGGCATATTGAAGGACTAGAAAAAGTGTGGAATGAAAAAAATATGGAGGAGCGTGGAAACTATAAATGAAAATTACACAAATAAAAAAGTGATGAGAATGAAACTAGGGTAAAACACGTGTATGTGTAGCTACCGCAGCAGGTGTAGTGTATCTGCATAGTTAGTAAAGCATGTGTGTTATTGCAGAATGTTGTTGTTGTGTTGTTACCCCTAATTTGATT
Organism: Taxus wallichiana var. yunnanensis; assembly: GCA_018340775.1. Classification (NCBI taxonomy): domain Eukaryota; kingdom Viridiplantae; phylum Streptophyta; class Pinopsida; order Cupressales; family Taxaceae; genus Taxus; species Taxus wallichiana. Next base: position 442,083,040 of record CM031236.1, on the reverse strand, counting down.
GTTTATTTCTCATACGATTAACTTGCAAGGATAAAATGATCAAGTAGTCAAATATGTATGTATGTAAAAATGTAATGTGAAATAAGTATGTATATGTAAATTACACAAATGTAAAATACATGGAATAAAAGAGTGTAAATGGAACATGTGTGCCTGATCTATGTTGAGAGAAAGAGTGTAGAAGGATATCCTGTACTACGAGTTTTTTTGGGTGATCTCATGCCACTCTAGTTGAAGAAGTGTAGGAAGGAAATGCTCCATGTCCTCCAATCTCTAACCGCTTCTGCTAAAATGTGTGAAGATATCTCTATAACATCCTAGTTTTTTGCGTGATCCGACACCACTGGCTGAAGTAGTGTAGAGAGGAACACTTATTATAACCCCTAAGCCTATAAATGCTTCCCAAAAATCCTAAGGACACCATGTCCTATAAAATCCAATGTGTATGGGGTTCATAGACTGGTCTCGAACCCACGCACTATGTATAAGTACACTGAACTAAACCGGTGTAAATACGTTGTGTTAGTATAAACCCCCAAATGATGCCCCCTCTTTGGGGGTGCATGTGACATCACTGATAGGAGACATGTGGCCCCAAAAGAGGGCCAACCGCATGTACACTAACAAGTTCTTGGTAAAAACCAAGGCACACATAAACAAAAAGGCTAGCCAAAGACCAGTGTAAAGTAAACAATGTATGCATAAAGAAAACATGTGTAAGCTTACGCAAACAATATAGTAAATGGAAACACTCAAGGAAACAAGTAAGCCGCATAAATCGAGTTGGGTTACAGACATGGGACATCAATAGCGATGTCGCAAGAGACGCAAGGCCATCATGGCCACAAAAAAACATGTGTGTACACAATCATAGGGAAAATCTTGCATACAATTGCAAACAAATAACATGACAAGTACAAATAAGAAAACAGTAGTCATGGAAACATGTAATTCTGCAAAACAAGTGTTGCACATGGAACACCCATTAGCATGTTAGAGTAATAACCAATATGTCAAAGTGTGTATGATCAAGTAATGTAAGATGATAAGTACAAAATGAAACAATAACACCTAGATGGGACAAATGTGGATGCCCCTAGTGACCAATATAGGAAGCGTAAAAGGAGAGAATCCATGTCGCACATATGATTCTTGTATTTGCGATCACACTAAAAAAGGCATGATCAAGTATGTGTGTATGATATAGATAATGACATATAATAAATCCATATAACAAGTGTAATAAAGTGAACATTTAAAACACTAGCAAGAAAAAAAAGAAATGCCCCAAAGACCACGTAGTATGTTGTGCATGGATTGAATGGAATGCAAGATGGAATGAGAGGAACCACGTGCCCCCAGTGGATGGAATTGTATGTAATGAGGGTAATTTTATTTTCCCCCTCAATATTCAAGAATGAACTGTAAACGAGAGTTTGTCATTGGGAAATTGTCAAGTAGTGTGTATCGTTTGTGAATAAATGTGTATATTTGTAGTGGTGATGGTATGCAAGTTATAGATAGGATGTACGTGGACCTTATAACCTAAGAATATACCACTAGGAGATGAAATTTGGAGTGATGATTTATCCCTGAAGTATAAATCACTATGAGATGAATGAATGATTGATTATTTAGTCCTAAGTGTATAATATCACTATAGAGTGTAAGGAGGGTGTGGTGATGTAACCTAAGGTGTATACCACTACAAGATGATAGAATAGATGAAGATTTATCTTAAAGTGTATGTCACTAAGATAGGAATGTCATAGGATGAAATGTCGCATGGTGAATGTAAAGTCCATGTGATTTGTAAACCCTCGGTAGTCAAGTATGGACCTATGAACTAAAGTATGTCATCGGGTAGTGAGTGCAACACATAGAAATAATGTAGTAGGTGTAATGATAAAACAACCATGTGGTGAATAGAATATGTAAAAATGTGAAGTGTGTATAATGCGCCATGTGACTTGTGTAAGTAAACGGGTAGTGTAGTATGGAGGATGAAATGTAAAGCTAGACTTATATGTTATATAACCTAGCATAGTATGTAGAATGTGCATGAGGTAGGTATGTGCAATGTATGATTGGACTATGTACATAGATAGCCTAATAATGTATGTAATGATTATGCATATGCTATGAGATGGATGTGTGAGAATGAAAAAGGGGGATATGAGTAAATGCTAAGATTAGGGGGATGTAGAATGTTATGCCCCAAAGTGTATGATAACGCATGTAATATGTAATAACTGATGTAGGAAAGTGATAAAAGATTATAAGTTTTGTTTAATTGACGATGTGTAAGGAGCGTTAAAGTATTATAGATGTGTGTATCAAGGAATATGGCTATGTAAGATGAAATAAGGTTATTTATGGGAAAATACCCCTAAATAGTCATATAAGAACCATAAGAATATGAGTGTGTCATTGAGAGGGTAGAGTGCTAAGAGACACCTACCAAAGACCAAGTTTGTGTGTGGTGGGACTTTGTTCATCAAGGTTCACATTAGAAGTAGGTGTTGGAGGTGAAAGTGAACATATATCGTAAACATTGGAAGGAGGATTAATTTATTTGATAAACTTAATTGGTTGGAGTTTATACTTTAGAGGAGGCCATGTTGCACTTAGTTTTAAAAGAGGTCACTTAAGTTGACTTTCTAATTCTATGGATGACTTAGTAGGAGGATTTAGTGAACTAACACGGTTGTTGTGAAGTTCTTTGATTTATGTTAACTGATGCTCATTATATGGAGAAGAAGCAACATCAGAAATAGGAGAAATTATTTCCTAACAAGAAGAAGGATCACTATGCACATGTGAGGGGTTTTCAATATTACGCATGTAATGAATAAGAGAATCATCTATATCTTCCATACAAATATTATAGATAGGTTCACTAGCAGATGTAGGAACTTGCTTAGATTGATCTTGACTAAGCAAAGGCAGAATAGACTTAGGAGCCCATGTGGGTATAATATTTATAGGTGCACGTGCAATAAGATGTTTTCCATTGAATGAAATAAATCCCTGATGCTCAAGATGTTTGACTCTATGTTATAAATCATAGAAATCGTGGGCATACTACCCATTGATTTGATGATGATGACAATATGGATGATATTGATACTTTGTTAGGTGATAAGGAGGATAGTAATCAATAGATGATAGAGTGATCAATTGATGACTAAGAATCTCATTAAGAATGTCATGTGGCTTAGAATTGCGATCAAGTATGAGAGGTTTTGGTGATGACATGACTTGAGGTTTAGATATATGACATGTAGTGGACATAGATTGAAAATAAGATGTAGAAGGAACACAAACATGTGATTGAGAAGCATCCTTAAGATGTTGAATTTCATATCTAAGAGATGTGATGGTGGATTCCACGACTACAAATTTATCATGTAAGGCTTGAATTGAGTCTAATAGTGGTTGATTAGATGGAGGCTCATTAAGACTAGGGTCGACAAAGAAACAATGAAGCATAGAACTTAATTCGTGTGGTGGTGTATTGTCATCAAAATACTTAGTGTCTAGGGATTTTTGGAAAATATCCTGACAAGTGGGATATCTCTTGAGTAAATCAGATAAAGAAACTTGACCCATGATAGAAGAATAATAAGGATCATAAGCGTGAAAGACATTAGGTTCACCAAAATGATTAACTGAAATTGAACTAAACTAAGGTAGTGCAAGATAGTTAATCTAATCTAGGAGGACATATAACACAATAGATAAATGTACTAAAATAGTATGTAAATTAAATAACTGAAGTAAACTAATGAAATGAAACCCTAATATGCAAGAAGGAAGTAAGGAAGGAACTCATCGATAATCGGTGATTGTCGCAGAAAGTACGCAGTATGACTAGAAATTCCAGGAACAGGAACGAACATGTTGAGGTCATGAAAATACTGGATCTAGAGGATCTGAGTAGATTAGGAAGCCCAGGATTCGACTAGGGTGCCTAGGGGCACTCGACATGAACTCTAGGCACCATGTTCTAGGAAAGATGACCAAAAATGGTCTTCGCAGGTCCGAAGGTGATATGCAACTTTGTCTACCTCTTGCACTAAATTTTGTGTGTTGCATAAAATATTTCAAATATTCTAAGATTAATAAATTAACTTGCAAGAAACCAAAGAGAAGTATGAAAACCCTAAAAAATTAAAATACGAATGAATTTGTCGAATTGACCTCATCCTCCACAACAATGGTCTTACTATCGAGCATTGTACTACATTTTGGACCTGAATGTAGTTCTGGTGTGTGTGTGTGTGTGCATGTTGTGCCCTAGGTGCTCTTGTGCTAGTCGTACTTTGTGAAATAGTGAGAAATAACTAAATGTAGAAAATGTAATAGTATGTGTGCATGGAATAAAATAGAATCCCTCCCCCTATGAAGTGTGATGCAGATGTCCTAGCTTGTGCCTTGATGATGGAGCTATGTGGATTCCAATGCAATAGATGGATGCAACTCTAGATGGAGTGATAGTAGTGTATGATGCTAGGTCCCTCATTATGGTCTCATAACTTTATATTTATAGGGTTCTCTTGGTATAATTTTGTAATTAACCCCAAAAAGATGTCCACATAAAATATAAGAATGAAAAACAGCTAGAAAAGACCCAAAAAATGGTGGGAAAGTGGAAAATAGACCAGGGCACCCCCAAGTGGGACCAGTGCCCATGGGTGCCCCAATATTAAATATGGGCACCCTAGTTAGGGTTAAGATGACGCGTATCTATCTTGAAAATGATTGGTTAAATAGGTGTCATAGGTCATAAAATATGAAATGAAATAAATAAGATGGCCAAAATTACGAGGGTTGATTAAGAATTTCTTCCCTTGAGAACCTTCTAAATAGTAATATGAGATTGGGATAAATAAATGTCTAAAGTGCATGATTTTTGACTACAACAGACCCTCTTCACCTCTTCCAAAACCACATAACAAGATGGAAAAATATGGTATTGGTATTTGACCATATGGGTCCTATCCTCTAGAGGTCGAAGCCACCTCTTCTTGACATGATGATAGTTATTTTCATTACGATTGCAAAACAGAGTCCCAATGTAGTCTCTATGAAGACCTTGCCTCCACAAACATGTTTCCTGACATGCATATTTCAATTTTACCCACTTTCACTCCTGAATTGAATGTTGTTCACCCATCCCTTTTAAACTAGGACCAATAAAAACACATACTAATTGATTTCTTATGAAATGATGAAGCAATTAGTGAATTTATGGGTCTACATGATGGCATTTCTAGCGGCAACCACAAAAAAATGACTTCTCTATCAACCTTGATGCATACAAATATTTTGGGGAGGAGGATAAGTTTTGTGGTCAACAAAATAAAAACAAAAATGAGGGAAAAATAACTTCTTAAAAATCCTTGTTAAAAACATAAATCCAAGTCCCATAGTGAGAACCTATTTGAGGCACTATCGGATGAACAAACTAAAAAATCAAAGGATATAAAAGTGACTAATCTAAGGGTGAAAATCTCATTGAGACGCCCTTAGAGAAATATATCAATCTCCCCATGATCCTACATATATGGAGGATGAATTCAAATTATTTATGAAGGAGACTATTGATGTTAACATTAGAACAGAACATGAGCCTAAAATGGTTAAATTGGGAGCTTATATCTTAGCACAAGAACATAAAAAATTTATATCCTCCTTCATAAATTTTTAGATATATTTTCTTGGTCATACATAGACATTTCTAATTTGGATCCTTCTATAGTAGTGCATAACTCACTAGTGCATGAATCTGGTAAGCCAATCAAATAGAAATTTTGTAAGATGCATCCTTGTGTGGCTCTTTTGGTCAAGGAGAAGCTAGAAAATTTGTTGGTAGTAGGATTAATAAGGCATATCAACTACTCATAATGGATTTCTAATGTAGTGTTTGTCCATAAAAATCCTATTGGTATCATAATTTTCATGGATTTTAGAGACATCAAAAATCATGTCCAAAAGATGACTTTCCTCTTCCAAACATTGAAATGATTGTTGATTCAACTACATGCTATGAAATTATATCCCTCATGCATGGTTTTCAGTATATAATCAGATAAAATTATAAAAGAGGACTAGTATAAAACCAATTTTACCACCCCTTGGGGTACGTTCTATTTCCAAGTCATTTCTTTCAGCCTTAAGAATGTAGGCACAACTTATCAACAAGAAATGAATGTCATCTTCCATGACATGTTGAATGATATTATGGAAGACTATGTTGATGATATCTTGGGAAAGTCTAGGACTAGAGAGAAACACCCATAAATCCTATGGTGTATCTTTGAACATTTAAGAGATTATAAGGTCGACTCAACCAAAATAAGTGTTTCTTTGGTGTAATTTAAGGAAGAAGCTACTAGGATTCATTGTTTCTAATAGAGAAATTGAAGTAAATCCAACAAAGGTCACAACTATTGCAAAAATTCCTCCTCCTAAGAATCTCAAATAACTACACAGTTTACAAGGTAAAATCCAAGCCATCCACAGATTCATTTCTCAACTTGCAGATAAATTCCATTCATTCACCCATAGTCTCAAGAAAGATGTTGATTTTCATTGGGGTCCTGAATTCCAAAAAGTGTTTGCCTTTCTCAAAGAGTATTTGGCTAGACCACCTCTTCTTATTCTTCCTACCCCAGGAAAACCCCTATTTTTATATATCTCAACTACCCAATTTTCTATTGACACACTTCTAGCTCAATATAATTTGAATCAAAAAGAGAAATCCATCTATTACCTTATCCGTACATTAATCTCATATGAGATAAACTATCCGCAAATTAAAAAGGCTTGCTTGGCCATTTTTGCACTTTAGAAACTCTGTCACTATATTTTAAATAACAAAACCAATATTATATCCATAGTTGACCCACTCAAATACCTGTTATCTAAACCCACACTTACTGGGAGGATGGCCAATTGGATCATATTGCTTAGTGAATTTGATATTGAGTATGTCACCATAAAAATCAATTAAGGGATAAGTTCTCACAAATCAACTAGCTTAATCCCCTTTACCAATAATTGAACCACCGATTCTGGATCTTCTAGATGATTCTATGTTATATATCAAGGAATCCATCATATGACATATATACTTTAATGTATCATTTACCTATAATGGATCGGAGCAGTGTGTTTTTCTAATCACACTGTAGGTGATCTAATCCCTAAGGATTTCGACTTGGTTTCCTAAGAACCAATAATATAGTTGAGTATGAAGATGTTGAGTAGACCATGTATAACCCTTGGTAAAATTCATACAAAAGATTCGTGTGAAAGAGAAGAGCACATTCAAAGGCGTAGAAGGATTGAGAAGGAATCGCACATGGAGGACAGAGACAAATTCGGGACTTAGCCATTTTCACGATTATGATCTATTTTGGAAGACGACATGTGGAGCACACAAGTTGGTAAAATACTTCCATGACATGGCCCTATTTTTGGAATAGTGGATACAGATTGATTTGCATGGGTGGGAGCTAAGAATAGGATTACTACTTCTAGTTAAACTGTGAGAGGTCTATTGTTAGCATTCTTACATGTAAGCCTATTATTATAAAGGTGCATGGCTATTTAAAGCATGTGAGTTATTTTTGGAGTTGTGTAAGTGGTGAAGGGCAAGTCCCCACCCTGATAAATATGTAATGAACTTTGTATTATAGGAGATGTATGTAAGAGCTGGATTACTATGAGATTATGCGGTCGATCGTTACGCGCATGAGCATATGATACTATTATTGTAAGAAGCTTCATGTATTCCTATGTTTTAATATAATGGAGTGTATTGGCTGAATCAGAGTATTAATCTTGAGTATAATTGGTTCTTGCATGCTTGATTTCATCATGGTTATCATTTAATTTTGTTATTCTTTAGATCTAGATCTGAACATGCAATGTAGAATGATGTATTAATCATGGATCCGAATGCATTAAGTCTTCATCATACTAACATCATACAACAAAATTCCTAAAGAGGGGCCTGGTACCTTTGCGTGCTTCAGGTGAACACTCAGTCTAGGCTGAGTGATGTGCCAACATGCCTAGCATTTTACTGGTAAATTCTAGACAACATCATTGGCTCCATTACCAGGATCTTTGTTTTAGTTGTTTTTAGGATGGTTCACGATGAATACATATCGGTTGACCCTATAAAATGTTGAGGATTGGATACATGACCTATAAGAAGAATAAACACAAAGGTTCAACATCGGATCTGAGTTTAACACATGCACGTGGGTGGAGCAGAATCTGTATGACTGTTTGTATGAGAGATTCTTCACTATTTTTCCGGTAGAAATGTATGAGTGGCTAGTTGCTTATGTGTCTACATGGAATTGGAGGTATCACACACTTTTATGGATGTAGGAATAATTTTAGACCCTTTATGATGCTGATCTGATTTGGACTCGTGTTATGGATACGTGGTTCCGTGGTGTTTTGAATAGCTATATCTTGGAGTACTTGAATTTACACTTATTCATGCCCAAAGGTAGCTGAATTCTAATTTTTATGATATCCCAAGGGAACTTACCGCAAGGCATTCCACCGACGATCAAAACTTTTATGTTAACCCTAACCTTGGAGAGAAAACCAATGACTAACTAAACCCCACCATGCATAGGGCGGAGTAGGTTTGGTTAAAGATGGCAGAACCTAGTGGCGAGAGGCGAGAGAATAAAGGAGGCTTAATTATAATGAGGCTTATGAGAGGGAGATAGAGAAGCAACAGGATGTTGTAGAGAGAATGGCGTTATGGAGAGAGATAGTTCACAAATGAATTGAAGTTCATGTAGAATACATGGAACCCGGACATCAAGAACTCTCATATTTGGGAAAGCATGACAGGAACCCTCCTCGCCTCATGTAGAAGTGTTCCGAAGAAATGACACGGGACACATGTGTGCATCTAAATCCATGTGGAAACATTGCCCTTGCGCTTGGTCTTCTAGTATTTAGTACAACAAATAGTCAGCAAGCTAATTTAGGAAGTGGGAGAGCAGAATGAGTCATATAAAAAGCACATCGGTGGTAGTGAAAACATCTTCATTATTATATGGGAGAGTACCTTTTCAAGTGTATCATTCACACATAATTCAGCGCGCATATTTTTGGAATCTCTTTTGGGAGTAGTAACACTTCACAGATTTTTGGGGTGTAGTTCAAGTACTACTGTTGGGACACATGGAAGTACATATTTTGGTTTGACTCTAGCTATAGGTTCAGGATCAAGAGGTATAGGTGGCTCTAGTTCCAGTGGATCTGGTGGTTCTGGAGGTAGAGGAAACATAGGAGGTTTTGGATCAAGTGGGCAGGGTCCACACCAACCCTAGAATATTTACATGGAGATGTCTCTTCATCTTCTAGAGTATAGGGGCATAGAAGATGTTGTTGAACATGTGCACATGTGTGAAATACTATGGCACACAAAAGGAATCATGGCTTCTGAGTGTAGGGAAAGTCAATTTGCTACTATGTTACAAGGGCACGCACACAATTGGTACATAAAAGTTTTACCCTGATCAAACTTGCATAGACTATGCAACTTTAAAAGATGCTTTCCTTAAAGAGTTTCACATCCCCGATTTTGAGTAGAAGAGCATAACCACGCTCAAGCATATTAAGAATGGAACTATTGAGAGTGTTAGAGAGTATGATGCTTGTTTCAAAATATTGTTATCTAAGCTTTCTTATGATATTCATGTAAGCCAACATGCACAATGGTTTTTGGTGGTCTGATTACCCCTTTTTGAAGGAACTATCACATAAGACATACATGAAGCACTTGAAGAAGCCTTATGTATTGAGGTAATTGGAAGTATAGACACCAGAGTGAGCCCATTTTTAGAGGCACAGATCATAGCTATGGCAAAGCAGTTGGAGAAGCTATCAAAAAATTTAGCGCATGAGATACGCATGATGATTTTGTGCACAGATTGTGAAGTGGAAGGTCACACAAAGGATAGTTTTCCCCACAGATCTATGCACTCATTGCTGTTATACTATGAGATATGCCATCTAAAACATGATGTTATCCACTACCCATTACTACAACATGCAATAAGGAAGAATGTTTCATGATATTATAAAATTTGTAGGTCCATGACTCAGGACATGGAAGACTATTGGTTGATTGGTTAGATCCATGACACTATAGATATTGGTGTATGCTAGACAAGACTTTCAGATAACTCTAAAGGCAATAATGAGCATTAGGATCGGGATCACAATCAAGTGCACTATGATTAGAATGAAGGGAAGTTTGAAGGTGGTCCTAGAAGAGGTTGAGGATACCATGGTGGATTCGGAGGATGAGGCCATGGTGGTGAAAGAGGTGACTTCCCTCATGGAACATGTTATACATGCAGATCTCCTGACCACTACGGGCATGAATGCCCTCGAATATCACATGTTCTTTCTATGGAAGGAATCATAGCTATGAGGAATTCCTAGACATGTATAAGCATCTTAACAAGTAGTATAAACAAGAAAAAAAGGCACAGGGATGGTTAGGATACAACGCCTTGTAGAAAATCGGTGGATGCCTAAGTTGGAACCAAATCGAGGCATTTCGGTAAAGATCACTATCCACACCGAAGTGGTGCGTGCCAAAGAAGCATTATAGCAGAGGCCTACCATCACTAAGGAGGAGGTTCTACATGCACGGTACCTAGATCCTACCCATCAGAAGGAGGTTTATCAGGAAACCATGGAGGTACTCATAAATCTTTAGGGTGAAATATAGTATTTAAAGGAGCAATCACAGAAGATGGAGCAAAAGAAAGCATCAGAGATGGTCCAATATGATATGGATGACTTGAAATAAGTGTGTAAAATGTTGCACTAGGATAATATCATTCCACTGTTAGGGAATTGGTTAAAGGTAAACACTTCACACGGAAGTATTGAGATTGGATGAAAAATCCTACATGCGAATCTTCCCCCTCATAGCTTAGATTATGAAAAGGAAATCACTCTGAATGTTGTTGTGGATGGGTGGATATTGAGTAATATATTGATTGATATAGGTGTGGAAGTCAATGTTCTTACTTTAGATGCATGGGTATAAATGGGGAGACCTCCATTGCAGCCATCCTCTAATGTATTGTTCTTAGATAATCGACTAAGGCCACTCCCATCAAATTTTTAAAAGATGCATCCATTACCATACAAAGAGCCAATTTCACTAGATATTTTGAGGTTTTAGCACTTTGAAATAGGTAGATAGTTTCCTAGATCTACTAGCGCGTCCTTGGTGGTATGCAAATAATGTTGATCTTTGGTTCAAAAAAGGTTATATCAGATTTGAAAACATGGAGGAAAGAGTTAATATTCCATTAACGAAGGAAAATTTGTGCCCTATGTTGAGCCCTTTAGTAAGGAAAACCTTAATCAGATTTATGTACACGTCATTTGGGACCTAGAGGTGCTTGAGCCATCTAAAGAAGGAATCATTCAGTGGGAGGATGCACAATCTATTAGCGATACTACAAGTTTTTCTTGTGATAATTAGGCTCATAGAACTTATGAGTTTGTGGGGCATGGAGTAAAGAGTATATTTGCTAGGGATAGCAGACCACATTACATCAAGAGAATAGGTAACAACTCGGTACCTCGTCACACCGGAGAGGGGGAACCTATGCTATTCCTACGTGCCATGGAGGAATAATGGATAGACTAGTTGGAGTGAAGGAATATGCTAGCATATACCCTACACGGGATAAGTAGCACGCTAGTGGGTGTCCCACAAGGATAATCTTGTAGGATGGAATGAAATTAGGATTTTTGTTGCTACTAGGTTCTTCAAGAGAAATGCACCTTCTCAAATATGTACTTATCATGGTAATCAACCTGTTCTGTAAACACATTTAGTAGTGTGAGAGACTCGGATAGAGGGGCAAGAAACTTTACCACCCTCGCTCTGGGTGCACAAATTTTATTCCACATTACAAGGTTGCATGCATGTTTGGTATGTATATTCGAACTCCATAGAGAGACCGACAATTGGCATAATTTAATTACAGGAATGACCCGTACATTTGAATTCTTCTCTACCAAGCCTCCAGTAGAAGAAGCATTAAAGGTTATAAGGTGGTTAACTATAGGGATAGTACCAAGGCGAAGGAATTCATTCAATAGTTATTTGATGAAGAAGTCTCGGGAGTGTGTTTTTGAAATAACAAAGGCTAATGCCACACTAATTTAGTGCACTTGCCTTGAGAAATAAATAGGGAAAATGGTCTACTTAGTAGATGATGAATAAGTAGAAAATTTGGATGTAGACCATTCAATAGGTAAGCATGAGGTGTTGGACAAGGCAGATAAGACCACACGTGCATATCATGAACCTATGAAGAAAAAGAAAGTGAATATTGGATCAGATGTTGAGCCTAAGGAGGCCATAATTGGAGACTCTTGGTCAAAGTTTGGAGTGGAAAAAATTATAGAGTTACTATGGGATTATCAGGACTTATTCCCTTAGGGGTACCATGAACTTAAAGGCATGCATGAATCATTAGGGAAGATGAAGATGAAGCTTAAAGAGGGTGTGTGCCCGAGTTAGAAAGAGACGCTACAAGATGAATCCTACTTGCGCAAAAGGTCGGGGAAGAAATTGACAAAATGTTGAAATCGGAATCATCAAGCCCCTGGATGAGTTAGAATGGGTTAGTCCAATGGTGATAAATATCAAGAAGGATGATCATATTAGGATCTGTGTGGACTACAGGGAGCTGAATGCTGCATGTGTGACTGATCCCTTTCCTACACCATTCACTAAGGAAATACTAGAAGGTGTTGCAGGGCGCGAAATCTATTCATTTACAAATGGGTTCTCTAGGTATCATCAAGTTAGGATTTCCCAAGAGGATTAGGAAAAGACTAATTTTACTACTGAATGGGGCAGATTTTCCTATACTTGTGATGCCTTTTGGACTGAAAAATGCACCCGCTATATTTTCGCGCATAGTTTTTCAGGTGTTTAAAGATTTTATTCAAAACTTCTTGCAAGTTTATTTAGATGATTGGAGAGTGTATGGACTAGTTAAGGATCATTGTGACAATTTGCACTTAATGTAAGATGTAGATAGTTTCATATCTCTTTAAACATCAAGAAGTGTATATTTTCTACACCATTTGGAATACTTTGTTAGGACACATAATTTTCAAGGAAGGTTTGTTGGTCGATCTAGCTAAGGTTGCATTATTTATCGGCTAAAAGAGCCTACCATTCAAATTAAGGTTCGTAGATTCTTGGGTCACACAGGGTATTATAGAAAATTCATAAAGGGGTATGCCAAGGTTGTCACACATTTGGAGGAGTTACTAAAGGGAAAATGTGCATTCTCTGGGAGAACCACAATAGCACGCATTCGAGACATTGAAGGAGAAACTTACTACCGCACCTATTCTGTGTTTTCCTTCATGGGACCAACCATTTCATGTACATGTGGATGCCTCTAGCACGGCCATTTGTGCGGTGTTGGATCACCCTGGAGAAGGTATTATAGATCACCCTAATTCTTTTGCTAGTAGAAAGTTGACTCTATAGAGTATAATTACACAACTATAGCACAAAGCTTTATCGATGATATATGTGATACATAAATTTAGACAAAGACTGTTAGCTACACCATTTGTATTTTATACAGATAACATGGCATTGAAGTATTTGATAAACAAGCCCATTTTACAGGGGCACATATGTAGATAGGTACTCTTATTTCAATAATTTGATTTCACAGTTGTGGTAAAACCAGGGAAAAGTAATTCTAGACCAGAGCATTTATCCATAATATAATCAGGAGAAGAAGCGCAAGCCATTAAAGTTACCATTCCTGATGCACAATTATATAGGTTATAACGTGCGCCATCAGAATTAGATGACATTGTTGTCTTTCTACGAATAGGTATGACACCAAAAGGAATGAAATCCTTAGAGAAGAAACAACTTGCTATACGCACAACACCCTATATGTTGATTAGTGGTGACTTGTAAAAGTTAGGTCGGGATGAAGTATTGTGCCGCTGTGTACTAGAACATGAGCACACAGAGATATCGGGAAGGAATCCCATAGTGGTATTTTAGGTGGCCACTATGTAGGTGACACCACTGCATGAAAGATTATACTTCACTAGATTATGGTGGGAGACCCTGTATAAATATTATAAATCATATTGCAAGGCTTGTGATCATTTTCAGCACCTTGGGAAACCTGGTCAATGAGATGAAATGCCTCTAAGACCTATTACTAGTGCGAGAACCATTTGAGAAATGGGCTATAGATTTTTTGGATCCTATTCCACCAGCCACGCATAGAAATGGATCGTGTCGGATCATCACTTGCATAGACTATCTAAAAGGTGGGTAGAAGTAGCACCTACAAAGGATTTTACATGGCTACAACACCATTGAGTTTCTATGGGAAAATATTATTACAAGGTATCGATTTCCTTTGAGTTTGACAAGTGATAGGGGCACAAATTTTCTAAATGAGACAATTAGAATTTTATTGGATGAATTCATGATTACACACCATAAGACTACACCATATCATCCTCGAAAATAGAATTTCTTGAGGCTTTCAAAAAAATTTATCCAGGACATTGACAAAAATATGTGATATTGGAAGAAAGGATTGGGATGATAAAATGTCTGCAATGCTTTAGGAATATCAAACAACATATAAAAGGTTGAACAAAGCCACACCATTTCAGCTAGTGTTTAGCATGTACAGAATCAGTTCTTCCTATGGAATTCATGCTAACTTCTTTATGTATTGTGTGCGTTAGAGGTCTAGTTTATGAACAAGCATTAGAAGAACGGATTGAGAAGTTAATCAAGATGGATGAATGACAAGAAATAACACGTTGGAGTCAAAAAAAAAAGGCCAGGCAAAAATCATAGCATGATAGGAACATTAGGGATAAAAAGTGTGAGATTGGATAGATTGTACTCCTTTATGATTCTAAACTTTTTTCTATCCAGGAAACTCAAGGTACATTGGTTGGGGTCGTATGTTATCACTCACATACTTGAAATAGGTGCTTGTCAATTAGAGGTGCTCGATGGAATACGGTTACCTAGGTACTTCAACGAGAGTAGGTTGAAGCCCTAATATAAATAAGTCTTCTTGGTGTTTGTAATAAGGCAGTGTTTCCATTTAGATTAGGTTTTCAATTCTATATTTCCTTAATGTATTTCCTTCTTTATCGCTATGCTTTGCCAGTTTAGTTGGTGTTTTTGTGTACACCAGAAGCTACTTATTATTTGAAGAATTTTTATGAGTAGAGGACTGCACATACCATTAGTGTGGGGTGGTTATTGATATCCAAGTATAGGACACATGAAAATAACAAACTACTACCGGTGCTATTAAAGTTATTGTTAAAAAAAAGATTGCTTTTGGAAACTAGGACCATAAGTGGAGGTAAGAAGGGGCCATGAGAACTTACCAAGAGAAGGTGTAGTCTTTGAGGTACTTGGGTGCATAGAGGTGTATTGAAGAGAAGTCCAAGGATAGAAGGTAGGAATGCATGCTATAAATTTAAATCTTGGGTGTGAAGATGTACCATGCGAAAAGAACAAAGATGGCCAGTTCATGAGAGGATTGTTGGTAGGTGAAGGAGCAATAAATGCACTAACTTTTTGAATATATATAAGGATGAAATTTGAGTTCATTATTATCATTAAAATTGTGATAATTTGAAACGATGTAAGTGCAAATGAGCTGAGAAAATCATTTTGAGGTGTGAAGAGTGTGAAACGAGACATGGAGAGAATATTTGTACACATGAGAAGCTTGCATACCCATAGGTGAAGGGTTTGAGTGAAGCGGATGCATTACAAAAGTGCTAGGGTACATGATTTCCACTAGGGCATGGATATTCAAACTAGGGTTTTCACTTACTTATTACAGAGGATAGAAAGGAGATATTTTCAAATGGCACCAAAGAAAGCACCTATAGCAGGAGTAAAAGGGAAGAAGAAGGTTGACGTGGAAGAATAAATTGCTATCGAGAGTAATTTATCAGAAATGTAGTATTCAGAGGGCATGATTGTGGGATAAGAATGGGATTCCCACATCTATAAATTTAATATCATCAATTACAACCATCGCACATCGATAATAAGAAGGAACTAGATGCATTGTTGAGCACGAAAACAAACAAGCGCACAACAGAAGACATGTCAGTATACGATGACACTAGAGAGAAGTTACTAAAGTAGATTGGAGTCTTCCAGTTGTATGAGCTGCCATACTTTGGAAAATATGAACCATTGTATCAATGGTTGATCAATAGAGTCCATGAGTACTTCTACTTTTTTTGGACGGAGGGTTATAATCACAGCTACCTTGATTTCAATAGTGAGGAGATTAAGGGCCTCATGAGAAGATCTAGAGAGATACTTAATAGATAAAGTAGTGATCCTGGAGACAAGAAAGGAGATAGGGTATACCAAGGGTGCGCGGCATGGACATTGATAAATTAAATAATTGCCTAGTAGTATAGGTAGCTACACATCTAGTAATAAAGTTGAATGACCAAGAGAGGTGGTCATAGGTGAATACAATGTGGCTGCATGTTACAAGGAAAATGTCTTAAGGAGTGATCTATAATATCACGGATCACATAGAAAATACAATCATTGAAGAAGTGTGTACATGTGAAAGAATTAGTTTTGGTGCTATTTTATTATCTTTGGTGTTTATGGAGATTGGAGTTCTGATGGGCCAAAGGAAAAGATTTGGGAGTACCCCACGAAAAATAAATCTCTAGTAAAAAGATTTGATAAGTACTTATGCGAAGGGACCATGAGTGGGCCATTTAAACAGAGGGAGGAGATGTGGTATGACAGGATCCACATGACATTTGAAGAGGAGTGGCACATACCCAAGGAGTTACCTTCGGTGGTGGGTAAGGCAATACAGTTTGTGGTCTACCAACATTTTTGCATCATGCAATTTGTGATGAAGGACAGATCTTGGAGCCCTTGGTGCAAAATTCCATATGCCTTCACAACATGCTACTTATAGGCATCAGTTCACCGGTTCACAGATGTGCACCACCTAAAATTCATCATAGATAAGGTAGATTGTGATTATCACACTCTAAGAAAAACATATGTATATCTAGGATGGACTACCTACATTGAGAGGCTTATCTCAGATGTAATAAGCATGAAGTTGGTAAGCTTGGCAGTAGGAGATGTTGGAGCAGCACTTGTGTATCTTTAACTCAAGCCCAAGCTAGAGAACAAAAATATGTGGAAAATGAGTTCACACTTCCAAGGTTGCCTAAGGGTAAGCATATAATAGAGAATGTGCCAACTCTATAGCCTACAGAGATTATAATGGTGAATGAAGAGGAAGATGCATGAAAATATAGTGGTGGTCTGGAGCATAGAGGATGAAGGAAACCTATAGACAAGGTAGGAACTAAGTGCATGACTACACCTCCTCAGGTGTAAGAAGGAGGCAATGAGGACCTGGATGCGGACAAGGAGAGTGCCATTTTAAAACAAAGTGTTAAGAAGAACTAGAACCCGAGGTACTACACCACAGTCGGTGTGCAGATCACCACAACTCTCTCCACAGAATGAGACAACTGAGAAAAGAAGGAGAAAGTTGAAGCTAGATGAGGAGGTGAAAGAGTCTGAGGAGAGCGTGCCTAAATCTCCTATCCCACTAGAGGATGCAAAAAGCAGACAAAGGACCAAGAAATGAAGGATGGAGAAGGAGTAAAGGAGGTAGATGGGACAAAGGCAAGAGACTTCTCATAGCATAGTAAGACAAGCTCTAAATCTTCACACTCAAGTTCCTAAGGGGTCAAGATTGAAAATGACAAGTGGGGAATATAGCGTGCTGGTCATGGGATATGTTGAGGACACCAGTAAAATTGTCCACACCTGTTTCCAAAGCATGGTGGGCCTTAAGTAATTGTATGGATGGGAGTTGATGGATGAGGACATGGCCATCATGTGTGTAAGAAGTAGTTGTCTTGGTCAATGCGAGATACATATGGATGAACTAGAATTTGAAATATGTGAAGAGTCTTATTTATCAAGAAGATTAAACATGACACCTCAATTCGGACACATAACAGTAAAGCCTATTGTTATGTCGGATGAACAAGTAAGTAATGCCTTGGTAAAGGTATCTATAGAGGTGGCAAGGAGGAATGTGGATAAAGCTACAACTATTAGGGTGCTAAAGGAAGATATTAAGGCCAAGGATGCAGAGATAATGCGCTTGAAACAAGAGGAATTAGATTAGAAAAATAATGGGGTTCTTATTGGCATGGTAAAGGAGATCGGGGATCACGTCCTCCAAGAAAGACCGCACTTAGAGCCCAAGGTGCCCAAAAATTTCCCTTCAGCTATGCACTATGTGCAAAATTTGGTTGATATGGTGCTTGAAGAGGGACTAGCTAGGGTGCCATAGCCAAAAGACCTTGAATAGGAGCCGAGAGGGAAATGCCTGTAGTAATTAGAAATATTTCATCGTATGAGGAACTGCTTCAAACCCTTCGGGAGGAGCTGAAGAAAGTGGATCAAGCATTGAATATCTGCACAACTCTAGAAGCATTCATCAGAATAAGAACAATAGTAGAGGAAAATTAAGTCCTAAAAGATACCAAGGATGAAACATTGGGGTGCATGGAGAGACTAGAAATGGTGAAGCAAAAGTGCGAAGCCCTTGCAGCATCACAAGAACCCCATAAGGAAAGATTAGATGAACTAGGGAAGACTATAGCATAGAAGATGGATCTGCTAGAAGGAAGAATGTATGCAATGGCTAACATTATGTTAGTGTTACAAAATGAGAAGGGATAAATTGTGCAGGATGAGTGGAGTCTATTGAAATGAATATCCCAGAAAAGGCACATGCCACGCTGAGTGAATATAAGACATTAGAGGCGAGAGATAAAGGAAAAGTATCCGAACTGATTCTTCCGGTTGAAGTAGAGGATACTATTGAGTAAATCATTCTTTTGTATAGAAAATTCATTACTATCTTCCATTTATGTTCTTTCTATTCTTTGAAAATTTAGGAGGTAACCATTTCGGGGTGGTAATGTAGTTAGTGTGGGGTAATTTTGATCAGACCATGTATAACCCTTAGCAGAATTCATACGAAAGATTCACATGGAAGAGAAGACCACATTCAAAGGCACTGGAGGATCGGGAAGGAATCGTGCATGCGGACAGAGACAGATTCGAGACTTAGCCATTTTCACGATTATGATCTATTTTTGGAAGATGACGTGTGGAGCACACAAGCCAGGAAAAGACTTACGCGACATGCATGAGCTATTTTTGGAAGAGTGGCTACAGAGTGCTTTGCATGGGTGCGAGCTAAGAATAGGATTACTACTTCTAGTTAAACTGTGAGAGGTCTATTGTTAGCATTCTTGCATGTAAGCCTATTATTGTAAAGGCACATGGCTATTTCTAGCATGCGACTTATTTTGGAGTTGTGTAAATGGTGAAGGGAAATTCCCCACCCTTATAAATATGTAATGAACTACGTATTATAGGATATATATGTAAGAACTGGATTATTTGTGAGATTATGTTTGTCGGATGTGTTACGTACATGAGCATATAATGTTATTACTATAAGAAGGTTCTATGTATTTCTTTTCTTTAATATAATGGAGTGTATTGGCTGAATCAAGTGTATTAATCATGAGTATAATTGGTTCTTGCATGCTTGATTTCATCATGATTATAATTTAAGTTTTTTAGTCTTTAGATATAGATCTCGAACATGCACTTTGTAGAATGATGTATTAATTATGGATCCAATGCATTAAGTCTTCATCATGCTAACATCCTATAACAACAACCTTAAAGAGGGGCATGGTACCTTAGCATGCTTTGGGTGAGTGCTCAGTCTAGGTTGAGTGACATGCCAATGCGCCTAGGATTTTACTAGTAAATTCTAGTCTACATCATTGGTTCCATTCTTTGAGACCTCTTTTTTAGTTATTTTTAGGATGGATCATGATGAAGACATACTGGTTGACCCTAGCAAGTTTTGAGGAATGGATACATGACCTATAAGCGAATACGCATGGAGGTTCAACACTGGATCTAAGTTTGACACATACATGTGGGCGAGCAGAATCTGTATGACTATTTGTACGAGAGCTTCTTCACTATCTTTCTGGTAGAATTGTATGAGTGGCTGGTTGCTTATGCGTCTAAATGGAATTGGAGGTATCGCACACTTGTCTGATGCAAGAATAATTTCAGACCCTTTATGATGCTGATCTGATTTGGACTCACATTGTGGATATGTGGTTCCATGGTGTTTTGAACAACTATATCTTGGAGTACTCAATTTCCACTTATTCATGCCCAGAGGTAGTTGAATTCTAATTTTTACGATATCCTAGGGGAACTTACCTGCAAGGCATTCCACTAGCGATCAAAATTTTGATGGTAACCCTGAACTTGAAGAGTAAATCGATGGATAACTAAACCCCACCATGTTCAGAGGAAGGGGTAGGTTTGGTGAAAGATGGAATTCCTAATGGTAGAGAGGTAGAGAGAAGAAATGTGGCTTAAGTATAATGAGGCACATGAGAGGGAGATAGAGAAGAAATGGGATGTTGCAGAGTGAATGGTGTTGTGGAGAGAGATAGTTTGCGAAGGATTTGAAGTTCATGTAGAAGACATGGAACCTGAGCATCAGGAACTCCCCCATTTAGGAAAGCATGAAAGGGAACCATCCTCTACCTCATGCGAAGTGTGCTAGTAGAAATTACCCGGCTTCGGGCATGCATCCGAATCCACACAGCAACATTTCCCTTGTGCTTGGTATTCCAATATATAGTACAAAAAACAATCAACAAGCTAATTCAGGAAGTGGGAGAGTAGGAGTGAGTCATATAAAAATCATATCAATGGCAGCATAAACATCTTCATTTTTATATAGGAGTACCTTTTTGGTTGTATCATTTGCATAGAATTCAGGCACACATACTTTTGGACTCTCTTCTGGTAGTATTAACACTTCACAGACTGTTGGGGAACAGTTCAGTACTACTGTTGGGACACAGGGAAGTACATATTCTAGTCCAAATCGCTACATGTTCATGATCAAGAGGTACATGTGGCTCTATTTTTGGTGGATCTGGTGGTTCTTAAGTTAGAGGAAACACAGGAGGTTCTGGATTAGGTGGGAAGGGTCCACACCAACCCCATAATATTTACATGGAGATGTCTCTTCATCTTCAAGAGTATAGTGGCATAGAAGATGATGTTGAACACATGCACATGTGTGAAATATTGTGGAACACAAAAGGAATCATGGCTTCTGAATGTAGGGAAAGAAAATTTGCTACTACATTACAAGGTCACACATAAATTTGGTACGAAAGTTTGATCCCGATTAGACTTGCATAGACTATACAACTTTAAAATATGTTGTCCTTAAAGAGTTTCACATCCCTAAGTTCGAGAATAAGAGCATAAGAGCGCTCAATGATATTAAGCAAGGAACTACTGAAAGTGTCAAAGAGTATGATGCTCATTTCAAAACATTGTTATCTAATATTTCTTATGATATTCATGCAATCCAACATGCACAATGGTTTGTTGGAGGTTTGATTACCCCTTTTAGAAGGGTGCTATCACATAAGACATACACTGATCCATACAAAGCACTTGAAGTATCTTTACACGTTGAGGTAGTTGGAAGTATAGACACTGGGGTGAGCCCATTTTTAGAGGCACATATTGTACCTATGGAAAATCAGTTGGAGAAGCTATCACCAAATTCAGCACATGAGACACGCACAGGATTTGGTGCATAGATTGTGAAGTGGAAGGTCACACAAAGGATAGTTTTCCCCACGATATGTGTGCTCATTATTGTTAGACTATGAGATATTCCATTTAAACCATGATATTAGTTGTTACCCATTACTGCAACGTGTAATAAGGAAGAATGTTTCATGCTATTGTAAAATCTGTAGGTCCACAACTCATGACATGGAAGAATGTCAGCTGATTGGTTAGATCCATGACACTATAGATATTGGTGTACGATAGAAAAGAGTTTTAGATAACTCTAAAGGAAATAACGAGCATCAATATCAGGATCACAATCAGGCGCGCTATGATTGGAATGAAGGGAACTTTGAAGGTGGTCGTTACAGAGGTCGAGGATACTGTGGTGGAAGAGGTGAGTTCCCTCACGGAACATGTTATACATGTAGATTTCCTAACCACTACAGGCACAGATGCCCTTAGAATATCACATGTTCTTTCTATGGAAGGAATCATAGTTATGAGGAATGCCCAGACTTGTATGAGCATCTTAGCAAGAAAAATAAACAAGAAAACAAAGGCACAGGGATGGTTAGGATATAACATGTTGTGAAAAATCGGTGGATGCCTAATTTGGAACTAGAATCGAGGCATTGCGAGTAAAGATAACTACCCATGTAGAAGTGGCGCACACCAAATAAGCATTGTAGAAGAGGCCTACCTTCACTAAGGAAGAGGTTCTACATGCAAGGTACCCGATCCTACCCATCGAAGGAGGTTTATTAGGAAACCATGGGGGTACTAAAAATCTTCAGGGTGAAATATAGTATTTAAAAGAGCAATCACGAGAAGATGGAGAAAAATAAAGCATCAGAGATGGTCCAATCTGATATGGATGACTTGAAAGAAGTGTGTAAAATGTTGCGCCAGGAGAATATCATTCCACTATTAGGGAATTGGTTAAAGGGAAACACTATGCGTGTAAGTATTGAGAATGGATGATATATCCTACATGTGAATCTTCCCCCTCATAGTTTAGATTATGAAAAGGAAATCACTCTAAACATTGTTTTGGATGGGTGGCTATTGAGTAATATATTTATTGATATAGGTGTAAAGTCAATGTTCTTACTTTAAATGGATGGGTACAAATGGGGAGACCTCCATTTAAGTCATCCTCTAATGTATTATTCATGGCTAATAAGACTAAGGCCACTCCCTTCGAGTTTTAAAATATGCATCCATTACCATACAAGGATCCAAGTCCATTGCATATTTTGAGGTTTTAGCAGATCGACAAAGGAAGATAGCTTCCCAACTCTACTATGGTGTCTTTGGTGTTATGCAAATAATTTTGATCTTTGGTTCAACAAGGGTTATATCAGCTTTGAAAACAAGGAGGAAAGAGTTATTATTCCATTAACTAATGGAAAATCTACACCCTATTTTGAGCCCTTGAGTGAAGAAGACCTGAATCGGATTTATGTACATCTCATCTAGGATCCAGAGGTGTTTGAGCCATCTAAAAAAGGAATAATTTAGTGGGAGGATGCATAGTCTATCAACAATACTACAAGTGTTTATTTTGATAATCGTGCTCATAGCACCTATGAATTGGTGGGCGCAAAGTAAAGAGTATATTTGTTAGGGATAGGAGACCGCATTATATCGGAGAATAGGTAACAACTCGGTAGCTCATTACAAAGGTGAGAGGGGGACCCTATGGTGTTCCTTTGTTCCATGGAGGAATAATGGATAGACCAGGTTGGAGAGAAGGAATATGCTAGAATATACCCTATACGGGACATCGAGTGCATTGGTGGGTGGCCCACAATGATAATCTTGTAGGATGGAATGAAATTAGGATTTCTCTTGCTATGAGTTTCTTCAGAGCAATGCACCTACTCAAACATATAATTATCATGGTAATCAACATGTTTAGCAACATGTTCAACAATGTGAGAGACTCTAGACATAGGGGTAGGAATATTTACCACCCTTACTCTAGGTACACAAATTTTATTCCATGTTACAAGGCTACACGCGTGTGTTGTATGTATATACGTAACTCCATAGAGAGAATGGAAACCGGCATGATTTAACTATAGGAATGACTCGGACATTTGACTTCTTCTCTACCAAGCCTCTGATATAAGAAGCATTAAAGGTTATAAGGCACTTAACTATGGGGATAGTGCCAAGGTAGAAGAACTCATTCAAGATTTATTTGATGAAGGAGACTCAGGAGCGTGTTTTGTTGAAGAAACAGAGGTTGATGCCACACTACTTCAATGCACTTTCCTTGAGAAAGAAAAAGGAAAAATGGTCTACTTAGTGGATGATGAAGAAGTAGAAAATCTAGATGTAGACCATTCAACAAGTAGGCATGAGGTGTTGGAAAATACGATAAGACCACGTGCACATATCATGAACCTATGAAGATAAAGAAATTGAATATTGGATCAGATGTTAATCGTAAGGAGGCCATAATTGGAGACTATTGGTCACACTCTGAAGTGGCAAAAATTATAGAGTTACTACTGGGATTATCAGGACTTATTCCCTCAGGGGTACCATGAACTTAAAGGTATGCATGAATCATTAGGGGAGATGAAGATAAATATTAAAGAGGGTGCACACATAGTTAGAAAGTGGTCCTATAAGATGAATCCCAACTTGTGTGAAAATTTTAGGGAAGAGATTGATAAAATGTTGAAATTTGGAATCATCAAGCCCTGGACGAGTCAAAATGGGTTAGTCCAATGGTGATCGTGATCAAGAAGGATGGTTGGATTATGATCTGTTTGGGACTATAGGAGATGAATCCCGCATGTGTGACCGATCCCTTTCCTACACCATTCACTAAGGAAATACCGAAGAAGGCATTGCAGGCTATGAAATCTATTCATTTACAAATGGGTTCTCTAGGTGTCATCGTGTTAGGATTTCCCAAGAGGATTAGGAAAAGACTAATTTTACTACTTGAATGGGGCAACTTTTCCTATACTGTGATGCCTTTTGGGATGAAAAAAGTGCCTGCTATATTTTCATGCATAGTTTTTAGGAATTAAAGATTTTACTCACAACTTCTTGCAGTTTATTTAGATGATTGGATAGTGTATGGACTAGTTAAGGATCATTGTGACAATTTGTGCTTGATTTTGAAATATGTAGAAAATTTTGTATCTCTTTGAACATCAAGAAGTGCATATTTTCCAAACCATTTGGAATACTTTGTTAGGACACATAATCTACAAGGAAGGTTTGTTGGTTGATCCAAATAAGGTTACAATCATTATTGGCCTAAAATAGCCTACCGATTAAAGTGAGGTACGAGAATTTTCAGCACACATGGGGTATTATAGAAAATTTATAAAGTGGTATGCCAAGGTTACCATACTTTTGGAGGAGTTATTGAAAGGAAAAGGTACATTCTACTAGGAACAACTGCAACATCACACATTCGAGACATTGAAGTAGAAACTTACTACCAGACTGATTCTACATTTTCCTTCGTGAGACCAACCATTTCATGTACATGTGGATTCCTCTTGCACGTCCATTGGTGTGGTGTTGGTTCAGCCTAGAGAAGGTATTATAGATCATCGTATCTATTTTACTAGTATAAAGTTGACTCTTGTAGAGCATAATTATACAATTATTAGAATTTGAGGATTCTAATAAATACGGATTTAATCAACTTAAATATTATATAATGTTACAATAAATATTTAAATAAACATTACATCATAACATAAGTAAATAAATAAATACTTACAGAAATAAATAACACATGTGACACAATATTTATAGTGGAAAACCCCAAAAGGGTAAAAACCACTTTGAAAATAATCTTTTACTTCAAAGAACTTATTTTACATCTAGTAAGATTACCTCCTCCTTAAAACCCTATTTACCAAAGGTAAAACCAAATCAATTGATTTGCAAACCTTTGATATATTTCCTGAATATATCAAATGACGAACTAAATTCCTTTTTATATAAGGTGATCAGGTATGTCTCCCGACCCACCTTATCAACCTAAATGGTTGACACATATACCTAGGTGAGTTTATTTAATAAATATAAACATAAATGATTCACATTATTAAATACATGCCTTTTCCTTTGTGGGATGTATATTACCTAGGTATGAATATTCAATAATTAAAAAATATTTCATATTATTAAATATTTAACCTATATAATAGTGATGGACCCATATTAATTAAGGGTTGGCTAGACCACTTAATCATTATGTTCTAACAAAAACTATAGAGCGCTAAGCTTTTTCAATGATATATGCACTACATAAATTCAAACAAGATTACTGCTAGCTACACCATTTGTCTTTTATACGAGATCACATGGCATTGGAGTATTTTGTAAAAAGCCCATTTTACAGGGCGCATATGTAGATGGGCACTCTTATTTTAATAATTTGATTTCACAGTTGTGGTAAAACCAGGAAAAGTAATTACGGACCATACCATTTATCTAGAATACAATCAGGGATAAGAAGCATAGGCCATTGAAGATACCATGATTGATGCACAAGCGCCATCGAATTAGAGGAAATTATTGTCTTTCTACGAACAGGTATGACACCGAAGGAATGAAATCCTTAGAGAATAAATAACTTACTATATGCACGGCACCTATATGTTGATTAGTGGTGACATGTACAAGTTAGGCCGCGATGAAGTATCGCACCATTGTGCACTTTGGAACATGAGTGCACATATATCATGGAGGAATCCCATGGTGGCATTGCAGTTTCCACTATGTAGGTTACGCCACCGTGTGAAAGATTCTAGTCATTGGATTATAGGGGGAGACCCTATTTAAAGATTGTAAAGCATATTACAAGGCTTGTGATCATTGTCGCACCTTGGGAAACCATGTCAATGAGATATTGAGAAATGGTCTATAGACCTATTACTAGTGCGAACCATTTGAGAAATGGGCTATAGATTTTGTGGGTCCTATTTCACCACCGCCATGTAGAAATGGATAGCGTTATATCATCACTTGCATAGACTATCTGAAAAGGTGAGTAGAAGTAGCATCTATAAAGGATTTTATAGTGGCTATAATAGCCAGTGTCTATGGGAAAATATTATTACAAGGTATCGATTTCCTTTGAGTTTGATAAGTGATAGGGGCACAAATTTTCTCGAATGAGATAATCAGAATTTTATTGGATGAATTCATGATTGCACACCAAAGGACTACACCATATCATCCTCATGCCAATAGGAATTTACTTGAGGATTTTTTAAAAAATTGATTTAGACATTGACAAAAATATGTGATGTTGGAAGAAAGGATTGGGATGATAAAGTGTCTATAGTACTTTGTGCATAACAAATAACATATAAAAGGTTGAATAAAGCCATGCCATTTCAGTTAATGTTTTGCGTAGAATTAGTTCTTCCTATGGAATTCATGCTACCTTGTATGTGTATTGCGCATGTTGGAGGTCTAGCTTATGAACAAACATTAGAAGAATGGATTGAAAAGTTAATAAAGTTGGATGAGCGACGAGAAATAGCATGTTGGAGTTACAAACAAGAAAATTCCAAGTAGAAAACATGGCATGACAGGCACATTAGGGATAAAAAGTTTGAGATTGGACAGATGCTACTCCTTTATGATTCTAATTTTTGCGCCATCTAAGAAAACTCAAGGTACATTGGTTGGGGCCATATGTTATCACTCACATACTTGAAACAGACATTTGTCAATTAGAGGTGCTTGATGGAATATGGTTACCTAGGTACTTTAACGGGAGTAGGTTGAAGCCCTACTATAAATAAGTCTTCTTGGTGTTTGTAATAAGGCAATGTTTCCATTTAGATTAGGTTTTCAATTATGTATTTCCTTCTTCGTCACTATGCTTTGTCAATTTAGTTGGTGTTTTTGTGTAATAAGCATATTTGCGCGCTAGAAGCTAATTATTATTTGAATAATTTTTATGCGCAGAGGATTGCACATACCATTAGTGTGGGGTGGTTATTGATATCCAGGTACAAGACTATTGAAAATAAGTACACATGAAAGGAACAAACTGTTATGGGTGCTATTCAAGTTATTTTTAAAACAAAAGAGAGATTGCTTCCGGAAAGGACCATAGGTGGAGGTAAGCGGGGCCATGAGAACTACCAAGGAAAGGCACGGTGGACAAGGTACTTGGGCGCATGGAGGCACATTGAAGATAAGTTTGTGGCTAGAAGGTAGGAAGGTGCACTAGAAGGTTATAGCTTGGGCGCGAAGATGTACCATGTGAAAAGAATGAAGATGGTCGAGTAATGAGAGGATTGTTGGTAGGTGAAGGAGCAATAAATGAACTAATTTTTTAAAATCTATATAAGGACAGGATGTGAGTTCATTCTTACAGTTAAAATTGCAAGAATTTGAAATGAGCTAAGTGCAAACGAGCTGAGAAAATTGTGCTTTGAGGTGTAAAGAGTGTGAAATTAGACATGGAGAGAATATCTGTATGCAGGAGAAGCTTGTGTCCCCATAGGTGAAGGGTTTGATCGAAGCAACCATGTTACAAAAGAGCTAGGGTATGAAATTTCCACTAGGGTGTTCACTTACTTGTTACAAAGAAAAGGATAGAAAGGAGATATTTTTAAATGGCACCAAAGAAATCACCTACAAAAAGAGTAAAAGGGAAGAAGAAGGTCAAAGTGGAAGAAGAAATTGCTCTTGAGAGTAATTTCTCAGAAATGTAGTATCTAGAGGGCATGATTGTGGGACAAGAATGGGATTCCCACATCCATAAATGTAAGATCAGTGATTATAACCATCACACATCGGATAATAAGAAGGAACTAGATGCGTTGTTGAGCATGAAAATAAACAAGCACACAATAGAAGACATGCTAGTGTACGATGATGCTGGAGAGAAGTTACTAAAGCAGATTGGAGTCTACTAGTTGTATGAGTTGCCATACTTTGGAAAATATGAACCATTGTATCGATGGTTGATGAGAAGAGTCCATGAGGACTTATTCTACTTCATCGAGACGGAGGGTTAGAATCACACCACCTTGATTTCAACAGTGATAGGATTAAGGGCCTCAAGAGTAGATCTAGAGAGTAACTTAACAGATAAAGCAATGATCCTAGAGACAAGAAAGGATCTAGGGTATACCAAGGGTTTGCATGGTATGGAAATTGATAAATTGAAGAAGTACCCAGTAGTATAGGAAGTGCGCATCTTGTAAACAAAGTGGAATGACCAAGAGAAGTGGTCTCAGGTGAATACAATGTGGCTACACGTTACAAGGAAAATGTCTCAAGGAGTGATCTATAATATCATAGATCACATAACAAATACAATTGTTGAAGAAGCATGTACAGGTGATAGAATTAGTTTTGGCACTATTTTATTGTCTTTGGTGTTTATGGATATTGGAGTGCTCCGATGGGCCAAAGGAAAATATTTGGGAGTACCCCACGAAAATAAATCTCTAGCGGAAAGATTTGATAAGTACTTATGTGAAGGGACCATGAGTGGGCCATTTAAATAGAGGGGAGATGTGGTATGATAGGCTCCGCGTGACATTCAAAGAGGAGTGGCGCATACCCAAGGAGTTACCTTCGGTGGTGGGTAAGGCAGTACAGTTCGTGGTCTACCAACATTTTTGCATCGCATGATTTGTGATGAAGGACAGAGCTTGGATCCCTTGGTGCAAACTTCCATATGCCTTCACAAAGACGCTACTTACAAGCATCAGTTCACTAGTTCATAGATGTGTGTGGCCTAAACTTCATGTAGATAAGGTAGATTGTGATTATCACACTGAGAAAAACATATGTATATCCAGGATGAACTACCTACATTGAGAGGCTTAGCTCGATGTAATAATCATGAATTTGGTAAGATTAGTAGTAGGAGATGTTATAGTAGTTCTTGTGTATCTTCAACTCAAGCCTACGATGGAGAACAAAAATATGTGGAAAATGAGTTCACGCTTCCAGGGCTTCTTACAATAGAGAATGTGCTAACTCCACACTGTAGAGACTATAGTGGTGGATGAACGAGAAGATAATGGTGGCCTAGAGCATAGAGGATGAAGGCATTCAATAGACAAGGTAGGAATTGAGCATGTGACTACACCTCCTCAAGTGCAAGAAGGAGGTGATGAAGACCTGAATGTAGTACAAGGAGAGCACCATTTCAAAAGGGTATTCAGAAGAACCAGAACCCAAGGTGTTACACCACAATCAGTGTACAGATCACCATGACTCTCTCCACATAAGGAGACAACTGAGAAAAGAAGGAGAAAGTTGAAGCTAGACGAGGAGGTGAAATATTCTGAGGAGAGTGTGCCTGAATCTCCTACCCCACTAGAGGACATGAAGAGCCAAAGGATGAAGAAATGAAGGATAGAGGAGTAAAGGAGGTAGATGGGACAACGCATGAGACTACTTAGGGCATAGCAAGAAAAGCTCTAAATCTTCACACTCAAGTTCCTAAGGGGACAAGATTGAAAAGTAAAAGTGGGGAATATAGCACACCGGTCATGGGCTATGCTTGAGGACACTGTAAAATTTTCCGTGCATGTTTCCAAAACACGGTGGGCCTTAAGGAATTGTATGGATGGGAGATGATGGATGAAGACATGGCCACTGTGCACATAAGGAAGTAGATATTTTGGTCAGTGGAGATAAATATGGATGATCCCAAATTCAACGTATGTGAAGATTCTTGTGTATCAAGAATGTTGGGGTTAGCACACCAGTTGTACAAACAATATATCAAATCTAAGCATACATGTAAATAAAAGTGGATATTCTACCAGAATAAATATACACAACAAGAGACATAAATCAACACCAAATTTAACGTGGTTCACCCAATGTGGGCTACGTCCACCAAGAAACAAGCCAATCTATTATCTAAAGCTTTGACAAGATATACAATGAAGATTTATAATCTTCCACACCTCTCAGATGTTCAAGTACTTTCTTTCTCTCAATATTTTGCTTCATCACCAAGAATTATCTCTCTCACCAACTTTTGAAAGTTCTTTCCAATTCTTGTTAATCATTCCTACTTCTAAACCCTATATTTTATGCTTATATAGTCGTTTATAGACTTAGGGCACTTTAGCAATTAAAATAAATAGAAATACTTTAATGCTAAAAATATATCTAATTCCCTAGAGTTAATTAAAACATCCTCGCATAGGTAACCAAAACCAATTACACGTAACCGTTGTCAATTCCTCCCTTGTCTAACCAATGTTGGTCCTGGTGACCGATGCTCGCTCACCCCTAACCGATAATGGTTACTGTATTTTCCAGCAAGTTTCCATTGCATGCTAAACTGAAGTAATTAAGCTCCACAACTCAAAAATCTCCCACTTGGAGATTAATTACTGCACCATACCTATACAATGTCATTCTTAGATCCTTCCTTAGCTTTGTTTCTTTCGCTTCAAGTCTCAAACTTGAAGACCAATAGAAGTCGACTATAGCTCCAACTTCTACTTTTGTTAATGGCTTCATTAGCATATCTACGTGGTTCTTGCTCATATAAATCTTTTTCTAGATTCAACTGTCCATCCTCCAATACCGTCATATGAAATGATACCTCAACCGAATGTGTTTTGTTCTCAAATGAAACTCTAAGTTTTTTTCCAAATGAATTACACTCGACTATTACTAAACATTTTACAATTACCTTGTTCCTTTCTCAACTCTTCCATGAACCTACTCATCCATATCATCTCCTTGCTAGCCTCTGTAGCTGTAACATAATCTACCTTTGTAGTAGACAAAGCCACAACCTTCTGCAATCTTGAAATCCAGCTAACTATCATTCCACCTACTATGAAAATATATCCAATAGTGCTCCTCCTACCATCTAGATCTCCAGCCATATCTGAATCAACATAGCCACATAATGAAATATCCAAACCTCCATAGCATAATTGCATGCTAGATGTCCCTTTCAAATACCTAATTATCCATTGGACTACTTTCTAATGCTCTTTACCTAGATTGGCCATATATCTACTCACAACTCCTAATGCTTATATAATTTCATGTCCTGGTACAAACCATAGCATACATGAGACTTCTAATTGCTAAGGCATATGGCTCGCCATGTATTGGACCTCCTCATGTGATGATGGACACTGATCTTTGCTCAATTTGAAGTGTCCAACTATAGGTGTACTAACAGGTTTTGCATTTTGCATGTTGAACCTTTCTAACACCTTGTAGATATAATCCTCTTGAGACAAATACAATTTCTTGTTTTTCCTATCTCTATGTATTTGCATGCCAAGGATTCTTTTTGCAGCTCCTAAATCCTTCATAGCAAATGTGTGAGCTAGCTTTCCTTAAGCTCACCAATGTCCTGCATACTAGATCCTGTAATAAGCATATCATCCACATACAAATACAAAATAATATAGCTCTCATTTTCAAGCTTCTTGAAATAAACACAAGGGTCAAATTCACATCTCAAGTAACCATGCTCTTACATAAAACTATCAAAACTCATGTACCATTTCCTTGAGCTTACTTGAGCCCATATAGGCTCTTTTTCAACCTCGCACACTAGTTTCTCCTTACCCTTGAATTCTTAGCCAACTAGCTACCGCATATAAATCTCTTCATCCAAATCACCATGAAGGAAAGTCATCTTCACATCTAGTTTCTCTAAATGCAAATCTTCTCGCTACAACTAAACTCAATACAAGATGAATAGAAGTTGTCTTAACAACAGAGAGAAATTTTCACCAAAGTCAATACTTGCTTTCTCGTAAATCCCTTTACTACAAGCCTTACATTGTCCGTTTTTATCCACCCTCTTCTTCCTTAATCCCGTAAACTCACTTGTTCTACAATGTTATCTTACTCGCTAGAAACTTAACCAAATCCCAAGTCCTGGTTCTATTCCAAGGATTCCATATCCTCATCCATGTCATGCTCCCACCGGACGTGGGTCTTATCCTACATTTCTTCTTCAAAGATCTTTGGTTCACCATTATCACCAACAATAAATAAAATAGATAAGGTGTAAATCTTTCTAGAAGTTTACTTACCCTTTTCGACCTTCTCACGAGTTTGGGGTATCGGAGGCTCAATCTAGACCTCCTAGACATTCCTATCCAAATTTGACGTGAGCTGGACCGATGTCGGTCACCTCTAATCAACGTTAGTTCTACTAACCGATGTTGGGTTGGATCATCTCAGAATCGATAGTGGTTCATATAAATAGTGTCACCAAGGGTCAATTGACACCGTTCTTGCCTAACCCTATTGGTAATTATTTTAAATCGAGAGTTCATTTTCATTCAAAAATTCTCAACCGGTTCATTCTTGGGTACCAAAACTTGATCCTGTACATTCTCTTTTCATTCCATTCAACATCACAAATCCTAATAATTTTATAATTCTCTAAATCCCAAAAACAAAAACCGAAATCACCAAATCCATAACCAATGAAAGTGCATCTCTTGGATTTTTATCCAACTTCTTTCTATTTTCCCTATCAACATGCACAAAATCTTCTAAACTAAAAACTTTAAGAAAAGAAATATCTACCTCTTTTCTGGTCTTAGCTTGCTCTCGGTAGTCCTCCATCTAGTGAACTTGAAGGCCCACAGTTTATCAAATAAACCACTGTATCAACTGCTTCTACCCAAAATTATAAGGGCAATCCAGAATGTATTATCATACTTCTAGCACGTTCCATGATTGTCTTGTTCATTCTTTCTGCAACACCATTCTCCTGTGGTGTTCTTGGAACCATTATTTCTCTACATATCTCATTCACTGAACAATAATCATTGAAATCCTTGCTATAGTATTCACCACCATTGTTAGATCTAAGGCACTTTAACTTAGAATTTGATTCATTCTCAACAAGGTCTTTCCATCTTTTAAAAGTCTCAAAAACATCAGATTTACGTTTAATACAATAAACTCATACCTTTCTTGTAGCATCATCAATAAAAGTAACATAATACTGGGATCCTCCATGAGAAGCTACCTAAGTTGGTCCCCACACATCTGAGTGTACAAGCTCCAATTTTTACTCCTTCTTAGTTGCCCCAACTTTGAGAAATCTCACTCTCTTTTGCTTTCCAAAGATATAATGCTCACAAAAATAAAGATCTAAATCTTTCAAATATGATAACTTACCCTTAGCCTTTGAGATCTACATTCCTTTTTTAATCATATTACCCAACCGATTATGCCACATGCATGAATCTAAATCAAGTAGATAATGTAGAAAAGAAATCAATGAATACAGGTAGATAAATATAACGTTCCTGCCTTCTTACCTCTTGGCACAACAAAAGCACCCTTGGTGACTTTCCAAGAGTCTCCTATAAAAGTAATCATGCAACCAGATTCACCTAGTTGCCCTGCAAAAATAAAATTCCTCTCGAGGCTTGGCACATTCCTCACATCTTTCAATACCCATGTATTTCCATTCTGCAATTTTAGATGAACTTCCCCTTTACCAATAATACTACAAGATTCATCATCACCCAAATAAACATTCCCAAAATTTCCCTGGACATAATTTATGAAATAACTCTTATTAGGGGTTACATGGAAAGAAGCTCCTAAATCTAAAACCCATGATTCAATTCTACTATCTAAAGAAAGAATAAGAGCATCTTGCATTACCTATGATGCAACAAGATTTTCTTCTTTACCTTTGTTTGGGTGTTGGTTCTCTTTGTCCTTTGACCAATAATATTTCTTTGCATGTCCTTTCTTTCCACATTTCCAACAAGTAATTCTCTTACTTCTAGATTTAGATCTACTATCCCTTGACTTTGATTTCTCATTACTCTTACTCTTGGATCTTTCCTTCTTCCTGCCCTTGCTTTCTATATTCAAAGCATTTCCAGATGATGATTCCTCTGTACTCTTCCTACGAATTTATTCATTCAAGATTATACTAATCACATCATTAAAATTCAAAATATTATTAGCAGATGTTGTATTACTAACAACCATTACCAAGTTATCCCAACTATCAGGCAAAGAACATAAGAATAAAAGTACTTTTACTTCATCATCGAATGGTATAGCAACCAATTTTGACTAATTTATAATAGATCAGAAATCATTCAAATGACTAGATGTAGATTCAACTTCATGCATCTTAGAACTAAATAGTTTCTTCATCAAATAAACTTTATTTGAAGCACTAGGTTTTTCATATAAATTAGCAAGATATTTCATTAAGTCTACCGTAGAAGCCGCTTCTATAATATTGGAAGCCACGATGATCTTTGTCAGGCTCAATCTTATAGATCCCAAAGCCTTTCTATCAAGAATATTCCATTCTTCATTAGTCATCTTCATAGGTCTAGACTTCTCATCCAATGGTAAATACAAATCTCTTTGATATAGATAATCCTCAATCTGCATCTTCCATAATTGATAATTTCATCCATCAAATTTCTCTACCTTGTATTTGTTTTCTTCTACCATTGTTATAGCTCCCACTCAATTAGAAAACCCTCTATGAGTAAATTTTTCAACACACAAAACCCTCAAAAAATATCTAATACTAGTTGTTGGGGTTAGCACACCATTGTACAAACAATATATCGATCTAAGCATACATGCAAATAAAAGTGAATATTCTACCGAATAAATATACAAAACAAGAGACATAAATCAACACCAGATTTAACATGGTTCACCCAAAGTGTGGGATACATCCACCAAGAAACATGTCAATCTATTATCTAAAGCTTTGACAAGATATACAATGAATATTTACAATCTTCCAAACCTCTTAGATGTTCAATACTTTCTTTCTTTCAAGATTTTGCTTCATCACCAAGAATTATCTCTCTCACCAAATTTTGCAAGTTTTTTCTAATTCTTGTTAATCATTCCTACTTCTAAACCCTAGCTTTTATGCTTATATAGTTGTTTATAGACTTAGGGCACTTAGCCATGCAATTATAATAAATAGAAATAATTTAATGCTAAAAATAAATCTAATTCCCGAGAGTTAATTAAAAATCCTTGCATAGGTAACCAATGCCGGTTAGACTTAACCGCTGTTGGTTCCTCCCTTTCGACTGACCGATGCCGGTCCTAGGTGACCGATGTTGGTTCCCCCTACAGATGAGGGTTATTGTATTTTCCAAAGAAGTTTCCATTGCATGCTACACTCGAATTAATTGAGCTCCACAACTCAACATAGAAGATTGAAGAAGACACCTCAAAGCCATACGGATAACAGTAAAGCCTCACTGTTATGTCGATGAACAAGTAATTAATTCATTAGTAAAGGTATCTACAGAGGTGGCAAGGAGGAATGTGGATAAAGTTGTAACTATTAGGGCGCTGAGGGAATATATTAAGGCTAAGGATGTAAATATCATGTTCTTAAAACAAGAGAAGGAATTAGAGTAGAAAAAGAATGCGGTTCTTATTGGCATGTTAGAGGAAATCGAGGATCACGTCCTCTAAGAAATACCGCACTTAGAGCCCAAGGTTCCCAAAAATTTCCCCTCAGCTATGCACTATGCGAAAACTTTGGTTGATATGGTGCTTGAAGAGGGATCAGCTAGGTTCCAGTGTCAAAAGACCCTGAACAGGAGGTAGAGAGGGAAAATTCTGTAGTAATTAGAAATATTTCATCGTATGAGGCACTACTTCAAACCCTTCAGGAGGAGATGAAGAAATCAGATCAAGCATTGAATATCTACATAACTCTAGAAGCAATCATCAAAATAAGAACAATAGTAGAGGATAATGAAGTCCTAAAAGTTATGAAGGATGAAACATTGGAGTGAGCAGAGAGACTAACAAAGGTGATGAAAATTGCATGAGGCCCATACAAGAGACAGAACCCCATAAGGAAATAGTTGATGAACTAGGGAAGACTATAATGTAGAAGATGGATTTGCTAGAATGAAGAATGTCTGCAATGGCTAACATTATGTTAGTGTTACAAAATGAGAAGGGAGAAATTACACGGGATGACTTGGAGTCTATTGCAATAAATATCCAAGAAAAGGCACATGTCACACTGAGTGAATGGTAGACATTAGAGGAAGAGATAAAGCAATAGTATCCAGAATTGATTCTTCTAGTTGAAGCAGAGGATAAAGTCGAGTAAATCAGTCTTTTATATATAAAATTCTTTACTATCTTCCATTTATGTTATTTCTATTCTTTTAACATTCAGGAGGTAACCATTTTCTGGGTGACAATGCAGTTAATGTGGGGTAATGTTGAGAAGACCATGTATAACCCTTAGAAAAATTCATACAAAAGATTCAAGTGGAAGAGCAGAGCACATTCAAAGGTGTGGGAGGATCAGGAAGGAATCACGTGTGGAGGAAAGAGACATATTTGAGACTTAGCCGTTTTCACGATTATGATCTTTTTAGGAAGATGTCGCGTGGAGAACACAATTTGGGAAAAGAATTGTGTGACATGCATGGGATATTTTTGGAAGAACATCTACAGAGCTCTTTGCATGGGTGTGAGCTAAGAATAGTATTACTACTTCTAGTTAAACTGTGAGAGGTCTATTGTTAGCATTCTTGCATGTAAGCCTATTATTGTAAAGGTGCATGGCTATTTCCAAAGCATGTGACCTATTTTTGGAGTTGTGTAAGTGGTGAAGGGAAATTCCCCACCCTTATAAATATGTAATGAACTACGTATTATAGGAGATGTATGTAAGAACTAGATTACTTTTAGATTATACAGTCAGATATGTTACGTGCATGAGCATATGATGTTATTATTATAAGAATCTTCTGTGTATTCATGTGTTTTAATATAATGGAGTGTATTGGCTAAATTAGAGTATTAATCATGAGTATAATTGGTTCTTGCATGATTTATTTCATCATGGTTAGCATTTAAGTTTTTTATTCTTTAGATCTAGATCTGAACATGCATTGTAGAATGATGTGTTAATTATGGATATTAATGCATTAAGTCTTCATTATGCTAACATCCTACAACAACAACCCTAAAGAGGGATTGGTACCTTTGTGTGCTTTAGGTGAGTGCTTAGTCTAGGCTGAGTGATGTGCCAGCATGCCTGGGATTTTACTGGTAAATTATAGACTACATTAGAAGCCCTCATTGTAGGATTGAAAATTGCTATATGGTGGGATATCAAACAAGTCAATGTCATAGGTGAATCCCAATTGATCATCAAGTGAGTGAATAATGAATATAATGTCAAAGATGAGAAGATCATCCCTTACAAAAATGTGGTGGATACTTTGAAATAATTCTTTATGAAAATCACCTTTCAATAGATACCAAGAGAACATAATGATTCGAGAGGATGTCATGACTACAATTGGGTCTTTGTTATGTATTCCACAAGGTAACAATGACATTATTTTCTTTGTGGAACATTTTACGGTACTTGTATATGACATGCTAGAATATTATTTGATATGTGAAGTTTTTTGTCCCCTTTCCCCTAGTACCTTGATATATTTAATTACCTACGGGATGGAACCTTTCTTCCCAACATCACCCATTATGAAAAATGTAATGTCATGTCACCAAATCATTGCACCCCGAATGGCCTGAAAATGAATCATGACATTTAGTGTGATTGGGACACATGGGATCACCTCTCAAGCTATGGGACTTGGCTTGAGGTGAACCTCTGAGAAGTCCGACTTCCTCTTCCTAAAATAAACACAACACTACTTCTAATGCAGGAAGATGGCTAACTAGACCTATGCTAACATTTCATGGGATTAGGGAGAGAGAATTGTAAGGAAATAAAACCTAAAATAGAAGTGGTGATGCACCAAGAAAAGGGATGTTTAACCTCTAGAAGGGTTAATGTGGGTAGGATGCTTGCATCGTTGGCCACCTTCACCTATTGCAACTTAGAAAGGGTACAAAATACCATAGACTGGAAGCATGTGTTCCTTTGTTAAACTCGATCAGAAAATAAGATACCAATCTCCCAGTGGAAAAGGATGAACTTGAAAAGGGTGAACAAGCACCACAACTCAACTGCATGTAATATTTCACCACTTGATAAGCACAAAATTCCACGAACCTGCAATGGAAACC
The DNA here is from genome assembly GCA_018340775.1 of Taxus wallichiana var. yunnanensis. Taxonomy (NCBI): domain Eukaryota; kingdom Viridiplantae; phylum Streptophyta; class Pinopsida; order Cupressales; family Taxaceae; genus Taxus; species Taxus wallichiana. The sequence goes on along the minus strand of CM031236.1, from coordinate 442,044,141 downwards.
AGAACTTGCACTATGCACCTAAAAACATGAGAGAGGAAAATAGAAGCAGAAAATCATGGAAGGACATTCATATGATCACAAAACATAATTCTCATTACTTCAAGCACTTACACAGTGCATCATTACATTAGGTGAAAAGGGCATAAGCTACCATTACAATTCGAGAAGAAAGGCTTGAGAGCCTACAAATTCACAAATTGTGAAGAGAAGGGGAAGCTTGGAAGTGTCTAATCCTCCAACTTGTGTGACCTATTGGAATCCACTTATTGGAACCCTTTGGAATGAAACTTCCAATTTACATTTATAGAAGAATTTGAGAGAGAGGAGAGAAAGAGTCATAAATTTCCTTCCTAAATGGAAGGCACATGATGTATCATTTATTACATTTTGTTAAACCACTGAAAAGGTTCCATCATGCATCATTAAGGCCTATTGACATAGTCTTCACAACTAATTAAAATAATATTTAAATAATAATAATAAATATTATTATTTAAAATATTTAAATAAAAATATTAATATAATTAAAAATTAATGGGACCTTCCCGTTGACTGGTCTTCTCTGATGGGAAAATCCAAAAATGGCCCAACTCGGTAGTTGGCTCGCCGAGCCAACTCACCGAGTTGGTCACTGAACTCCATCATCCTTACTCTCCACTACCGCACCGAGCTGAGAACTGATTTCCATCCACCGAGCTCCTATGACAACTCACTACTCAAGTTGAGCTCAACCCATGATTCCTTCTACCATCATTGACTAAGCTCTCATGATTCATCGCGTCCACCCAATGATCTTTCACTATCAAAAATTCCTATCGAGTCGTCCTCCACCATTACATAGAGCCACTACTCAAACAAGCTCCTTATCACCACGACCAAAATGAGTTCCACACTAGCACGACCATAACAAGTTCTGAACACCTTTTCACTTTGCATGGGCTCACCGCCGAGTTACCCGGAGCTTACCATTCCCATCAGATTGAACTCAACTCGCCAAAATGCTTGACTCATCGAGATCCATCCTTCACCATGCAAATGCTAGTTCATTCAATCTTCTCGTTGTGTAACTATATCTCACAAGTTCTTCCAAATGAACTTCCTCCTACACTTTTCTTCATCAAACAATGCCAAGCCTGTGAGCTATCTCTAACCGAGTTTGATTTTGATCCCTCCGAGCTAGTCCAATAAGATCCCTGGCCGAGTAACTTACTTAGCTTACCATTCACTCTAACTCAACGAGCTATCTGTTTGTGAGTCTGTCAAGTTCATATTTACCTTGAATGGCCAAGATTCTCTTTAAACACCATGGAATTTCCATCACCAGATCCTCTCGTAGCCATCTTTGTATTGACTTTCCTGACATCGAGTTTATTCTCGCACACATCAACATGATCTTAATGCTTCATTACACCAACTCGGTGAGTTCTCGCACAAATTGGCCAACTACATTCTACACCCTGAGCATGTCATAGTCTTCATCATCATGAGTGAACTCCTTACATTCAATGAGCTCAACACCAAGATGACCCACCACCTTCGCTGAGCTCTCCCTGATCAACTCGACAGTTGATTTTCACTCTGCCGAATCCATCTCTTCCATGACAAGCCTGAGCTACCGAGTTGCTTTGAACGTGAGATCACCACCAAGCTCTGCATCATTGGATTGTTGAATCTAAGCTCACTGAAATGAACCATTTATTTGTGACCAACCTCTTTACATTTGATTAATAAGCTCAGGTTTACCTTGGACGACCGAGTTATACTCTTCTTTTCCTCTGCATTGAACACGTCGCTCCTTTTCCGAGTTGGCGAGCTCTCCTGCACAAATTTATTTCTAAGCTCGTTTTGACGAGCCTTATCTTTCCTTGGAGCCAACCTATCCCTAAAATTATCTCCTCACCCACACATGACTTCGTTCAACTCTCTTGGTCTTAACTCGGTCTTCCACCAGTCGAGCTATGCACAAATACCAACTTATCTTATCTTTGCAATGTTATGCTTTGAGCTTCGTCATGGATTCATGGTGACATGGTCTGAACCATATCTCTATGGTACCAAGATAAATGAATCCCAAATTTTTTTGATATTGATTGCGTAGGCTTACCATCTAAATTCCCACATAGAATTGATCATCACACTGCCACACCTCCCTTGGAATTTGACTCGATCCTCCTCACAACTTGGTGCACGACTCGCCATCTCAACCCGTCACCTCTCTCACAACTCAACACATGATTTAGACCTGCTTGACCAGCTCAACCACATCAGATTTTGGAGACCAAACTTATCACCGACACAAAGCTCTCAACACCCAAAATATCCGAACTTGAAATGCCAAACATCAAAATTTAGAGTTTCACGGTTTGAGTTCGGATATTTACAACTCGCTTAACGCCTTCAAGCCCAAAAACTCCAAATTCCCAAACAGATAACTCAAAACCCAAATTATATTATCTCTGAACTCCAAATTTCCAAATTCCGTAATTTTGGACTTTGAAACTTGTCGATTTCAGATATTTATGACTCTTCGCCTTCAGAATTTTCTTTGCGAAGTTCCGAAACCATTTATTCTGAAACTCTAAAAAGTTCGAACTCCAAAACACTAAGTTCATCTTTTGAAAATCTTATTAGCATGGCTTCATGTTATCTTTTCTTCCCTGACTCATTCAATGGTGTGAACTGAACATAACCTTGTACTAAGCTCATCACCAATTTCATGACTTGTGAAAACAACACTTCATCCTATCATTGTGCCCATTGCCTCGAACTCGAGCCTATGCAAGCTCTTCTGCGTAGGAACACTTTAGCCTTGCCTCCAATGTCTCGCTAAGATTACGTCTACCGCATAACTCCCAAGTAATTTGCTTCTCATGACTGAGCCATTTCTCGAGCTAATACAACAACTCGGCCTCGTGAGCTCATCATTTTGATCTCTGTTTTGCTGATATAATCCCTCTGTGAGTTGATTCCTATGAAGACTTGGCTCCTATGAGTGAGCGTTTTGTATAAATTAGCCTTGTTGAATGCTACCTCCATGGATTTACATGCATCGAGCCCTAATATTTGTCCATATTTTACCTCGTTGTAGAGCTGAGCTATTTCCCTGAGCATGTCCTCTATTGTGTACATTGTTCAACATAATTTCTGCATCATATCTCACCTTTCACTCAACCATCATCTTCCCGAGCCACTTGAAGAGCTCGGTCAACAACACATGCATCTTACCTCATCCTTCACCATGCACGAGTTGTCAATGACCCTTTCTTGACTTAGCGAGGTCCCGAGCCATAATCTGACACTCTATACATACCGTTTTCATCTTGAAATCGACCATTCATTGAGAGTCACAAAATCTCCCGAGCCAAGAAAACACCAAGCTTACTTTTGAAAATGTAAAGGCCGAGTTCTTCCAAAAATTCCACTGTAGCGAGTTTTGTCCCATCAATCCACCAAGCTTAGTCCTCTAAACTGAATCATCCACCACACTACGTTTACATTTGAGCTCATTCTTTTACATTGATCCTTGATAGAATCACTCAAGCTCGTTCCTATCTTCACCCGAGTTGTTCCTGGAAGAGACCTATCATGAGGGCCCTAGCTAGCTCCCCGACCCTATCAAACATAATGTTCCAATTTCGAGCTCAAGAGCCCGTAATAATTTTATCTAATACAACACAAGCCCAATAAAATGATTTTAGTTTGCATTAGTGAACTTATATGTTAATTTGGGCCCAACTAAGCTATGTTGGAAGATCCTGCTAAGGCACCAAGAAAGTATAAAAGAACTCCGGAAATGTTTATACACCAACTTTGACAATTCATCCTGTAGACCCTCGTTGTTCATTTTTACCTGTGGGAAAAAATGGACAACAATAAGCTAATGCAATGCATATCCCGTTATACCCTACTTGGGGAACTCTCTATCATCAAGGCTACAATGGGAATCTATTACGTTGTCTTAACTCAAAAGAGTCTATCTTAGCGGTCAAAGAGGTGCACAAAGGCATCTACGAGGCCCATACAAGTGGAATGGTTCTTGCCAAAAACATTGAGAGTAGGCTATTACTAGCCTACTATGGAATGGATTGTTGTTAGTATGTAAAAATGTCTTCTATGTCAAAAATATGGTAACCTAATACATGCTCTAGCATAATATTTGTAACCTATCATGACACCATGGTCATTCTCAAAATGGGGACTCAATCTCATAGGGAAGCTCATGCCAACTTCCTCTAATGGCCACAATCACATTATAACTACCACCGAGTACTTTACAAAATGGGTAGAGGTTGTTCCTCTTACTTATGTCACCGGTGTGCAAATTGCCAAATTTATCATGAATCACATCATCTTCCATTATGACATCCCCTATGCCATTGTATCTAAAATGGTAAGTCTTTCAAGAATAAACAAGTGAAGGCATTGTGCCAACACTTCCAAATCCACAAAAATGGTCTACTCCCTATTACCCTCAAGGTAATGGACAGGAAGAAGCCTCGAACAAGAATATTGTTTGTATCATGGATAAAATGGTTAATAAAACTGGTTGATAATTGACACCTTCAAATTCATCCTACCCTTTGGGCTTATAGAACATCCATCCAAACTCCTACATGGGAAACTTCGTACTCCCTTATTTTTGCACTCGAGGCCATCTTACCCCTTGAGATTGAGCTTCCTTATTTTTACATATCCTTGAGAGATTATTTAGACAAAGAGGAAGACTATAGAGTAGTTAGGTTGGTAGAGCTGGAACTACTAGATGAAAAGTTCCTCCATACACTAGATCACCTTAAAGTGTATCAGAATTGAGTGCGTAGGAGCTACAACAAACACATCATACCTCATACATTTGAGGTAGGAGACCTTGTTTTGAAAGAGAATCAATTCAACACTATAAAAGAGTGAGAGAATAAAGGTAAGTTTGAGCCTAACTGGTTAGGGTCATACATTGTGGTTGCTAAATTTAGTTCATGTGCATATAAAATTTCCTATCCTAATGGTGATGAACTTTGGGAACCCATGAATTCCATGCATCTCAAGTGTTTCTATGCATAAACATGGGGACCTATATAAAAAAGAAAAAAGTAAAGATAAATAAATTCATCCAAGTGTAAAAACCATGCAATTATGGCACTTTGGACAAGTCCTTTGGTGAAAACTAGTTTCTCGCACCCTAGGAGAGTTCATTGTTCACAATAATCTCACACCTTGGGGCACAAGAACATTATCCTAAACTAGTTTTTCTCCTATGTCTAAGATCCTTTTAAACTTATCCTTTGTGACCTTGAGCTAGTTAGTCCTACTCTTGTACATGTGTGTGGAATTTTCTCTTGTATATTCCCATATATCATTGGGGGAATCCATGCATCTTCATTTTCTTGTGCATATATTTGGAATACTTGTAGAAAACAACAAAAACATTCAAATATATCTATTGTCTCTTGAAAACTGCTCTACATTTTCATAGCCAAATTCAAAATTTTCAAGCTCATTCCCTTCATTGGTGTTTAAGCCAAGTTAGAGATTCAAGAAATTAGTAAAAGTCATGCCCTAGAGCTGTTTAAACCTCTATTTTACTTGTTTTTAGAAATCCTCCATTTCCCGGTCTGTGCACATAATATCCTCTTTATAACCTCCATTTTTTATCAAAATTGTTCACTTGTTCTATGGCACGAGTCATCAAATCATTTTTTTCCCCATGCCTTTGGTTCGCGAAGGAAATTCAAAAATTAGACTCAAAATGACAAAGTTCTCTTCCTCTGTGTATTTTTCCCGTAGTTGGGATGACGGGTGTCTTTTTCCCGTCAAATTTTGGCCCCAATGAATGCAGGTACATGGTTAGATCCTATTGGATGGGGAGGAACGGGATTTTTAGGGAACTTAACACTTTTGGTCACTTTTGGAAAAAATGGTAAATTTGTCCTACAGACCCGAAAAGCCGAATCACTGTTAAAAAGTCTAGGCTCAAGATGGCTCCATATGTCACAATGGCGTAACTCCAAGGGATAGTCTTCAATTAAGCGCAGGCTTTCCACATATTCCAAGTACAAAATAAAGGTAAAATTGGCTAAGTATGGAAGGCTTAGTGGACGGCTCCACTTCTCGCAATGACACAATTTCGAAGGCACTTTTCAAAGAGGATGACCGGGCCAAAGGGGGGATTTGATATTTTAAGCCTCTTTGTAAAAAGGTGAAAAGTTAAGAAATGATCTACAGCCTTTATCAGGCTATAAAGGAAAAATTCAAAGTTGAAGCCCGCAAGGAAAAAGTCAAAGGTGAAGCCCGTCGTTGAAAAGTCAAAGCGGGAGAGTGGGCCGGTCGGAGGAAATTGAGGTTTTGAGCCTTTTTCCCAAAAAGGTTAAAATGTTTAGAAAAGAGCCACGACCCCATCTCCAACCAAAACATGCCACGTGTCCTAGTCAAATCGAAGCAGTGGGTCGGTGGAGGAAATTGAGTTTTGAGCCTTTTTCCAAAAAGGTAAAATGTTGAGAAAAGGCCGCGACCCCATTTCCAATTAGAAGCAACCACATGTCTAAGTTGAAAAGTCAAAGTGGGGGTGCGGGCCAATTTGTTCCAAATTGCCAAATCTCTAAAAAATCACAAAATGCAAAGGGCTTCCCCATAACCGCTCTAATCCCTTCCTACCACGTGGGTGGCCTGATTTCAAAGTTGGAGGAGCAAATATAATGGTCTATATTTAAACTGGCAAATTGAATGTAATGGTTAGCTTCGTAAGATCTAGTTTTTAACCCGCCATGAGCATTTTCTTCACAATAGAGGAATTCGAAAAGGCGTTGAGGATTTGTGAAGTTGTAACGATTTCTTGCAAAGAATATAATGGCTTCTCGACGTCATTCCAAGGGGCGATTGATTTCAAAAAGACCAGAGTGCTCTGTACCTGAAAAAGACAGAAAATGCCATTCTTCTTCTATTTTCTCTTCTTCCTTGAATTTCTTCCATTCTCAAGCTATGTACAAACTCTTCTCGAGCTTCAATAAGAAAAGAAGGAATTTTTGCCTCTTTAATTGAGGAATTAATTGGTACTTTGTGACCAATGAGTTTCATTTGGTCTTGTAGCTTCTCCTGCGGATTTGTTTTTCTTTTGACTATAAATACATGTAAATGAAATTTCTAATTAATGTGTGTGGGCATATGATATTCTACTCACAACATTAGTTTCTCCTACCTTCATTCTCACTCCCTTTCCCCTTCTTAGACAAATTTCTTCTCTAGTGAGAAATTGCTAGCTTTTCCACAGGGTCAGTGGAGTGCCCCTATTGGATCTCTGGTTGAAAGGCCACCATTGAAATCAAATTTTTCACACATGCACATAAGGAAGCTGCATCGTTCAAGTAGAGGGACTTAGATTCCCATAGCGTTGGCCTAAAACTCACCAATTTGTCCACAAGACAAATTTTCTCACCAACAGTTTTTGTGCCCACCGTGGGCGAGTTTGCAACATCTACACTGAAAATGACCTCGGGTTCATAAAATACAAAAATATATATTCTAGAAGGAAAGTTTCTAGAGATTGAATAATCACACAAACTTCATGGATGTAAATCATGGCTATTCTAGGAAATCCTCCTATTGAGAGACCTGATTTATTCTTTCACATCCAAGAAGGCATTGCTTCTGATATGAAAGAAGCTATTTGGTATAAGAGACAAAGTTTCAATCAATACTTCATTGCCATAAGGATTCTGGACCTAGAAGAGGAATGCATTGTCAAACTAGAAAGGTAGAGACAAATTCCAGCACCCTAGAGAAGATCATAAACTTTAAAGTTGGCTGATAGAAGATACACCCGACAACAGTGACAAGGAGGACAAACCAACCCCATTTTTGAATAATTTCAAAGAAGACAAAAGTTTCTCATAATTCGGGGCCTCCTTCATCAAGCAACCGGTCATGTTGAGAACACCGAGTGTTGCTAATCCTTTGACTATGAATTTCCATACATCAATGAGAACCTTGATTATTTGAATGACGTAGAAACCGAAGAAGAAGTTAGAGAAAGAGAAGTAAGATTGGAAGAGGAAATAAGGGCTCAACTTGAAGAAATTGAAAGACTTCAAGTTGAGGCAGATGAGAGAGCAGTAGTAGAAGCTACAACTTTAGCAAGGTGGGAAGCTAGAAATAGAAATAGAATGGGGGATTGTGAGCGTGATCGTGATCATGAGGCCCATAGGCCTAATGTACCATGGGGAGGAAATATTGGTCCACTTGCTCTTCCACAACCACTTCATGACCTCCCAAGAGGCTCAAGAAAGAACTTCCCAAAATTCAAAGGGGATGGTTCTCAGCTCCATGAAGAACATGTAACAGCATTCATCATTGCTTGTGGATTGTTGGATGAAGATGTTTCAGTTAGGATCTTTATGGAGTCACTCCAAGAAAAATATATTGAATGGTTCTACATGTTTCCCTTAAGATCTGTCACATGCTAGGAAGATATAAGAAGAGCATTTGAACATATGTTCAAGAGTATAGAAGATTGTTAGGATCTGTTGGTCCAATTGGTTTGGATGAATAAGGAGACCTCTGAATCAATGAGATATTTTGTAGCAAGGTATGATAGGTTAGTAAGAAGGATCCCAGAAGATGTGGTACCCTCTGAGAACAACTTGAAAAGGTTCTTCATCAGTGCTTTGCCATCAGAAGTTGGTTTCTTCCTCAGAAGAGATCAACCGAGAACATTGAGGGAAGCTAAAGACTTTTTAATTGAGATTGATGATGATCTAATTCTTTCTGGAAAAGTGAAATGACCAAACGGGAAGCAAAAAGGTCAGAGTTCAAATTCAGTCACCACTAATCCAATGTTCCAAAAAATGGCAAATGACCTAGTTGCTTTGAAGAAGCATCATCACAAATCACAATGAGGAAGGCTCCAAGGAGACCAAATCCTCTTGATAGACCAAGAATTTCTCCACCTCCTCATAGGCTTTCTCTTGAAGCACCACCATTCAATGCCATCTGTGACACTAGGGAATCAAAAGAAGGAACATAAATTGAGGAAATTGAAGAAGAAAGCATGGATGACTATGAAAACTATCTTGAAATTGAAGAGGTTAGATTGCACGGTGGTCTAATTGAATATGTTACTGATGAGAAGGAAGGTGATGAAGAAGATCCAAGTTTTTCATGTGTTGTTTTCACTCATAAATAGTCTAAGAATGGTGTTTTAGCCTCGGTGAGTTATAATCGAGAGTAGGAAGAACAAAGAAGATAACTCTTCAAAGCCTCCACTAAACAAGATCATCAACAGGGATCACCATTACCACCTTCCATGGAATCAGCTAGAGAGAAATCAAATTCACTAGTTGTCAAGGATCACACTACTGTTGTGCCAAGTAAGTTATTTGATTCTTCTCCCAACTCAAAAGTTGTTAAGAGAAATTCTCTTCTAAATATTGGTTCTGTAAGAACATCTAGATTTCAATCAAAGGCTACACCCCCATCTCCTTCCAAGCCAATTGCTACATTTGAAAAGGATAACCCAACACCAAAAGTAACAAAACCCCTATCATTTAAATCCTCTCCCACTTCTGGAACCTCTTCCTCATCTACCATAACTCCATTTGACTTTGTGGAGCATGCAAGCAAAACCAAAGTTCAGCTCTCTGAGATTGAATACCTACAAACACATCTTGCCCAATTTAATAGATTCATCAAGGAAATTCATAGTAGTACCCCTTTTTCTTCAAGCCCAATCTCTAAATTCCTATTACCCACACCATCCATACCACCTTCCCAAAACATGTTAGCCCTTAGTGCCTCCACCGCCAATAGAGTTGAGCCTTTTTACTTGTCACTTCTCATCAAAGGTTTCCAACTGAACAATTACATTATAGATTCTAGAGCCTTAGATAATGTGATGCCAGCAAAATTTGTAAATTCTCTTGGCCTCACTTTGACTCAGGTAAATGGCACATGCTACTCAATGGAATCCAAAAAAGTTCCATTGGTAGGAAGGATTAAGGATGCTCAGGTTTCACTAGTTGATTACCCTAATAAGAAGATACTCTTGACCATTTTGGTGGTAGATATCCCAACATCTTTTGGTATGTTGTTGAGTAGAATTTTTGTAGAGATCTAGGTGGAGAAATAAAAATGGATTGGTCATCTGCAACTATCCCAGTGAAAGGAGAAATGAAGAAGTTGTTTCCAGTCAAGAAAATGAAATTCACAGTAAGGAAATCTGATGATCCAAGAGCTAACATCCTCTTTCAAGATTGTGGGCTAGGAAACTACTTCCTTACATCACAAAAAGAAGAGAACTTGCCACTCCTTATGGAAGAAGAAGAAGATCAAATCTGGACAATGGAGTTTGATGGCATTCATTCCAGAGTAGGTTCAGGAGCTGGTGTAGTATTATACTCTCCCTCCAATGAGGTATATCATTTTTCCTACAAGCTGCAATTTGATAATACAAACAATAAAGCAAAGTATGAAGGATTTCTCTTAGGCATGAATGCAGCAGAGGACATGGGAATCAAGAAGCTGAGATGTAAAGGTGATGTATAGATTGTGGTGAAGCAGGTTTGCCAACAATATCAGGTGAAAAATCCAAGGCTCAGGCACTATAGAAACAGGGTGTGGGAATACATTGAATCCTTTGATGCATTCTCTAGTAAAGCTATCCCTAGGGAGAAAAATGAAAAGGATAATTCTCTAGTAGTTTCAGCTTCCTTGAGGACACCTCATCCTTCTTTTGGCAAGGATAAACTGACCATTGAGATGGTGTTCAAACCCAACATACCAGATAATGCAAATCACTGACAGGTCTTCAATGATGACAATCAGATCCTAGCCTTCTTAGAACAAAGGGATAACTTCAATAATTTTTTCTTTGAAGGAAGTGAAAACCCACACCGTGAATCAGTCCCCAAAGAAGAGAAGGAAGGAATTGAGGGAATTGATGAAGAGGGAGTAATTAAATTGAAAGGAAACAAAATCCCCAAAGGCCTAGTTTCTTTGGAAGACCTCTTTGACAAGCATGACAGGTTCATCCAAGAGAAAGAAAATAATCTTCTCAGTGTCCATCTGATTTTAATCAAAAAAACATTATCACTTCAGAGAATCCAAGGATGGTTAACATTGGTAAATGTTGTTCACTAGAAGAGGAGAAGGTTTGTTACTCTACTAAAAAAAGTACTCAAATTTCCTGGCATATTCCTATGATGAACTCAAATCTTTTCAGCCAAAATAAATGCATCACTCCATTCCTTTGAAGCAAGGAGCTAAGCCTTTTAGCAAAAACAAAGTCCCTACAATCCAAAGATTGATGATGTTATCAAAGAAGAGGTAACCAAGATTATCAATGCTAGAATCATCTTCCCCATCCACCATTCAACATGGGTGGCTAACATTGTGCCAATAAGGAAGAAGAATGGGGAAATAAGGATTTGTGTAGAATTCCAAAATCTGAATCAAGCATTTCTCAAGGACAACTACCCTCTTCCAATCATGGATCATATCTTGAAAGAAGTCAGTGGATCTGAAATGCTCTCTTTTCTTGATGGATTCTTAGGGTACAACCAAATCAAGGTGGCAGAAGAGGATTGCAACAAAATAGCCTTCATAACACTTGGCACACTTTTTCCTACAGTAGAATGTCTTTTGGCTTGATCAATGTTGGAGTTACTTTCCAAAGAGAAATGGACTTGGCTTCCAAAGATTTGAAACATTGCATTGTCATTTACCTTGATGACCTCACAGTTTTCTCAAAGAGGAGGGGAGATCATATCTATCATTTAGAGCAAGTCCTTGTGAGGTGTAGGAAACATGGCATTTCTCTAAATCCAAAGAAATGCATTTTGAAGTCACAAAAGGTAAGTTTCTGGGACACATTGTGAAAAACATGGAGCACACATCTATCCCGAGAGGGTAAGAGCTATCCAAGCACAAGCCTTACCAACCAACAAGAAGGGAGTTCATTCATTCTTTGGAAAGGTAAACTTCCTTCATCATTTGTGCTTGATTTTTCTGAGTTGACTAAGCATATAACTTCCATGATGAATCCTCAAGAAAGTTTCAAGTGGAGTAAGGAAGGAAAAACATCATTTGAAGAGATCAAGAAAGCCATTGCCAAATCCCCAACTCTTGTATCTCCAGATTTCAACAAGGATTTCATCATGTATTGCTATGCATCAGAACATACACTCTCTGTTGTCCTTGTTCAAAAAAATGATGAAGGTTTGGAAGCACCCATTTCTTTCATGAGTTGTCCTTTGAAGAATCATGAGCTAAAGTACAACCAATTAGAGAAACATGCCTACGCAATGGTCAAAGCTGTTAAAAGTTTCATATTCTACATTCTCAATTCCCATACAGTGGTGATGGTCCCTGAAGTGCAATCAAGTCCATTTTGACTCAACAAGATCCTAGGGCTAAGAGAGGAAGTTGGATTACAAAGACCCAAGAGTATGACTTGGAGATTAGACCCTCTAATTTGGTAAGAGGAAATGGTTTGTGCAAGATGATTGCTAAAGATGAAGCTCTCAAAGCTCAACAGGGAGAAAAATATGGTGTTTTCTCAACTTGTTCAGGAGACAATCCACAGGCACTCTTTGTCACCACTACTGATGAGTGGTATGTTGACATTGCTTACTATCTCACTTATGGAGAATTCCCTCCTCATCTTGATTACAAAAAAAGAAGGAAACTCAAGCTAAAGGAAGCCAAGTTTGTGATCTGGAATCATGCACTTTACAAGAGAGGCCTAGATGGTTGTTTCCTCAAGTGTGTAGATAAGGAGCAACAAGAAAAGTTGCTCAGGGCATATCATGATCAAGCTTGTGGTGGAAATTTATTAGCAATGGTCACCGCACATAAGATCCTTAGAGGGAGATATTATTGGCCCTCCATCTTTGCAGACACTTAGGATTGGGTTTCCAAATGTAAAGCATGCCAACAATTTGTTGGAAAACCACAACTAGCTACATTGTCACTCAAGCCTGTGGTGATTAAAGAACCATTTCAGCAATGGGGGCTAGATTTTATTAGTGTTATGAATCCTCATTCTAACGTAGGGCATACTTATGTACTCACTACAACTAATTACTTCACTAAATAGGTGGAAGCCATCCCGACCAAGCAAGCCAACTCTAAAACAATCTGCAACTTCATCAAGGAGAATATCATTGTTCGTTTTGGAATACCACGAAAATTTTTGTAGACAATGCCACCTATTTCTCTTCCAAGGAGCTCACAGAGTTTTGTTATGGATTTGGAATATCCCTATCCCACTCTTCTGAATACTACCCATAGGGAAATGGGAAAGCTGAGTCAAGCAATAAGAACATTGTGACCATTGTCTTCAAGCTGGTAGATGAGAATCAAAGGAATGGCATAAGAAGTTATATAATGCATTATGGGTTGATAGGATCAATCCTAAGAAGGTAGTAAGTATGTCACCTTTCTAAATGTTGTATGGATTTGAGGCTGAGATTCCCCTCACAATTAAGATGCCAACTCTCAAGTTGCTTCAAGAAATAGAAGATGGTCAATACAAAGACTCCATTGACAAGAGGATCCTCTTCCTAGAGAAGATGAAAGAAATTAGATGCCAAGTGGTGGATAGAATTAAAGAACACCAATTGAAAGTAAAGAATATATTTGACAAGAAGGAAAAGGCAAGAGAATTCAAGGTTGGAGACCTTGTCCTACTATGGGACATGAGAAGAGAACCAAAAGGCAGTCATGGAAAGTTTGATTCATTATGGCTCGGCCCATTCCAAATTCCTGGAGCTTATGGTGAGAATGTTTTTCTCCTCTCATACTTGGATGGAACACCATTGGAATTTCCTTGAAGTGGGAAATACTTGAAACTATATCATCAGTGAAAGTGGGTTGTCCCTACCTTATACCATAGGTGATTTCGTAGGTGTGTTTTTCCCTTTTCTATTGTGTGGTTTTGGTTTCGTTTTTTTGGTTATGTGTTTCCTCCTTCTTCCTTTCTTTCTCAAAATTATACATGACTGTGCAAGGCCCAATGGATAAGGAACTAGTCAATGTAATATGTTTTGAAACTTGAGATTCTGGATCCTCATGTCATGCCCTAGCCATGCCCAATTCACGCCATGTCCCCAAGCTAGAGCTAGTTGTTGTCTCCTAAAAAATGCTCTACATTTTCATAGCCAAATTCAAAATTTTCAAGCTCTTACCCTTCGTTGGTGTTTGAGCCAAGTTAGATATTCAAGAAATTATCAAAAGTCATGCCCTAGAGCTGTTTAAACCTTTGTTTTGATCGCTTTAATAAATCCTCCTTTTCTCGATCCTGCACATAATATCCTCTTTGCACAACCTCCATTTTGATCGAAATTGTTCACTTGTTCTATACAATGGGTCATCAAATCATTATTTTTCCCCCATGTAGCTGGTTCATGAAGGAAATTCAAAAATTGGACTCAAAATGATGAAGTTCTCTTCCTCTGTGTATTTTTCCTATAATCGGAATGACGGGTGTATTTTTCCCATCAAATTTTGGCCCCAATGAATGTAAGTACATGGTCAGATCCTATTAGATGGGGAGGAATGGGATTTTTGGTGAACTTAACACTTTTCGTCACTTTTGGCAAAAAATGGTAAATTTGTCCCATGGACCCGAAAATCTGAATCGTCGTTGCAAATTCTAGGCTCAGTGAGACGACTCCATGTGTCGTAGTGGCGTAACTCTAAGGGAAAACATTCAATTAACCGCGGGCTTTTCATGTGTACTAGGTATAAAATAAAGGTAAAATCAAGTAAGTATGGAAGGCTCAGTGGATGGCTCCATGTGTCACAACGACGTAATTTGAAGGTGCTTTTCTAAGTAGACGAGAAGGCCAAATGGGAGGGGATTTGAGATTTTGAGCCTTTTTGTAAAAAGGTGAAAAGTTAAAAAATGATCCACAACCCCAATCAGGCTATAAAGGAAAAATTCAAAGGTGAAGCCCACCGTTGAAAATTCAAAGCGGGAGAGTGGGTGGCGGAGGAAATTGAGGTTTTGAGCCTTTTTCCCAAAAAGGTTAAAATGTTTAGAAAAGAGTCATGACCCCATCTCCAACCAGAACGTGCCACATGTCCTAGTCAAATTGGAGTAGCGGGCCGGTAGAGGAAATTGATTTTTTGAGCCTTTTTCCAAAAAGGTTAAAATGTTGAGAAAAGGGCCATGACCCCATTTCTAATCAGAAGTAGCCACGTGTCTAAGTTGAAAAGTCAAAGTAAGGGTGCGGACCAATTTGTTCCAAATTGCCAAATCTCTAAAAATCACAAAATTCAAAGGGCTTCCCCTGTAACCGCTCCAATCCCTTCCTGCCATGTGGATGACCTGATTTCAAAGTTGTAGGAGCAAATCTAATGGTCTATATTTAAACTAGAAAATCGAATGTAATGGTTGCTTTGCAAGATCTGGTTTTAACCCACCATGAGCGTTTTCTTCACAACAGAGGGGAATTCAAAAAGGTGTTGAGGATTTGTGAAGTTGTAATGGTTTCTTGCAAAGAATATAATGGCTTCGACGCGTCATTCCAAGGGAGGGTGATTGATTTCAAAAACACCAAAGTGCTATGTACACTGAAAAGATAGAAAATACCATTCTTCTTCTATTTTCTCTTCTTCCTCGATTTCTTCCATTCTTAAGCTATGTCTAAACTTTGCTCAAGCTTCAATAAGAAAATAAGGAATTTTTGCCTCTTTTATTGATGAATTAATTGGTACTTTAAGACCAATTAGTTTCATTTGGTCTTGTATCTTCTCTTGCGGATTTATTTTTCTTCTGACTATAAATGCATGTAAATGAAATTTATAATTAATGTGTGTGGGAATTTAATATTCTAATCACAACATTAGTTTCTCCTACCTTGATTCTCACTCCCTTTCCCCTTCTCAGATAAAGTTCTTCTCTAGTGAGAAATTGCTAGCTTTGCCACAGGGTCAATGGAGTGCCCCTGTTGGATCTCTGGTCGAAAGGCCACCATTGAAATCCACTTTTTCATGCATGCACATACGAAGCTACACCATTCAAGTAGAGGGACTTAGATTCCCATAGCGTTGACCTGAAACTCACCAATTTTTCCACAAGACAAATTTTCTCGCCAACAATATCTTATCAAAAAAACCCAAAAACAAAGTATAACATTGTCTCATATAAATACAAAAAAAGTACAAAATGTCTCAAAAATGTTCCAACAAAACAAAGTGGCATTTTTCTTTCTGTTTTTTGTTTGCACATAGTTTTGTTTTCTTGTTTTTATAGATATAGTGTATTTTATTGCATGCTTTCTAGTTGAATTTGTTCTTTACCTAATTAGATTAATTCTTTCTTTAGTTTGTTTTTAAGTTCATTAGAATAATTTTTGCTTTAGTTTGTTGTTTAATTCATTAGATTATTATTTGTTGGTATGTCTATAGACCAATTATAGTCGAGTTATTAACATCCTAGTTCATATATAGCTCTAGTGTGAATCAATTCATGCTTATTCATATTGGGGTGTTTTGTCTTCTTGTTTGTTCTCGTACATTTTCATGTCGTTATGTTGTTTATCATGTGTATATATTATATTTGTTAAATTTTTCTTGTGCTTGTGTTCTTTGCTTGTACATTGTATGTTATCACTTCATCATATATCTCATATCATCACATCCATCTTACAACATCATCATAATATCATCAATTAACCTTCTAATCTACATCATCATAATATCATCAATAAATCAAGCAAGCTACATCATCATAAAATGAAATCAAACATGTATGCTTAGAAAACATCATATGGTATCATCAATGGGGCAATAGGGATTATTTTTATCCCCCCTCATCATAAATCATAATAAAAACATGGAATAACATAATATCTCATAAATCAAAATGTGATATACATCAATGTCCATCATCATAAACATGTCAAAAATCATCAATGTCCATATCAAAAGTGTCTTGATATAATAAAATGTAAAAAAATCCATCATGGGCATGGATTAAAAATATGTGCCTTCATTTATAGGCATAACCAAAAAAATACATATAGATCGAGTCAAAAATGTGTGCCTTCATCTTGAGGAATATACCAAAAATAATACATGTATCTAATCCATATAAATAAAAGAGTCAACCCTTACTCTCGCCTACACCAAGACTTCATGTCTTGTGACTAGGAATACCCCTCTAACCGGGTAGGGGCATCGACTAAGTGGGGAATTTTCACTAATCTCGTGGACCTGGATGGTCTATGTGACCTATATCAACTACCTTTGAGATGGCTATAGGGAATAGCCCTCTAAGCCTCGACACCACATCCTGATACAAACCTTGGTAATAACCAACCTCTCCAAAAGTAGACATGAAATCATTAAAAAAATCACTTGATTTCTATTTTGTTGCTTCTTGATGTAGAGCTTCTCACACTCCTATAATATAGGACACATCAATCCTCGGTTGGGTCCTCTCTAAGGCAATAGGATCTCACTATGTCATGAGATGGTCTCGATTTTTTATAGCCTATTGAAGCTTCTACCTAATGGAATCCTACTCGGTGGATCCTTGATCTACCTACCTCTAAATGGTTTGAACTATGATAAATGTTATATCACCCCGCATCATAGCCATATCTCATTCTAACTATAAAACGGCCACCGATGACCCACATGCTAATGGTAGAACCTTATAACCTACCACTTTGGTATTTATAGAGGTAGCCCATGTGCAGCCCCATATCCACCCCCATATCCTGCGCTAAATCATATATGCCACATGCTCTAGGAGGTGATGGTGGACCTTGTAATGGAACCTTATTTATAATTATAATCTGAATAACGTGTTCTAATACCTACTAAATAAGAGGAATCTATATCTATATATGTTGTTGTATATGTGGTAATATGAACAGTATGTTGGAAATATTTGGCCAAAGTATCACAAGCTATTGGTTGCATTGTCCTATGTCACCTAGTTTAAGAAGTGATATTTCAGATGAATATTGGTAACAAATATTCAAAAAGTACTGTTAAATAGAACACTTAATACCCAAAAAGGGTAAGAGAACTAAGTATACCTAGTATACAATTCAATGAGTTAACATGAGAGATCGGTGTTTCACCGAGTCATGAAATGAGAGATTGGTGTTTTACCAAGTCATTACAACTGCATATGGTTATCTGTTATGAGATTGATTGGCATGGAATGTGTGTTCTAAATTATGATTATTTAGAACAGAGCATTAAAAAAAAAAATCTTATTTTTAAAGTCTTAAAATGGGAATGTTACACATATCCTTTTCATCTCGTGAGAAATCATTGTCTCCTTCACCATGAAAGCATGGGAATACACCCCCGAGTCTCCTACACTTGGTACTTAGTTTCTTTGTCAATCCCCACCATCACATACACAATATCCACCACCTCCATTACTTCCACCTCCATATTCATTGCATCTACCTCACTCACACTATCCATCACATGCATCCCATGGGTTTCCACTAGTCTTTGCATATCCCATGGTCACTCCATATGACATGCACTTCGGTCCATACACTCATGCTCCATCCATTCCATATGCATCCACCTCCACTTGTCATCCTAGTCGTTGGTAGGTGATCATTATCACCTTACCCCCGATGACGCACTTGTGTTCTTACGGTTCTTACATGACTATTGAGGGATTAGTTTTAAGAACCTTTCACCACATGCTCTGTCATTCATCTAGCACACCTCAATCATTTCCCAATGATGCAATCTTACTTACGTGGATCATACTTGACTGTTGAGGGGTCTTATC
Source organism: Taxus wallichiana var. yunnanensis (assembly GCA_018340775.1). Lineage (NCBI taxonomy): Eukaryota > Viridiplantae > Streptophyta > Pinopsida > Cupressales > Taxaceae > Taxus > Taxus wallichiana. Next base: position 442,025,381 of record CM031236.1, on the reverse strand, counting down.
ATACGAATCTATTCATTCATACGTTGTGGGGCATCGTTAATCCCCCTCCTATTTTCATCACTTTATCATATTACCATTGTATTACATTTTCACATCTTCATTATGCTACACTTATCTATTTTCACATTTATTCTATTATCACCATTACAAAGACTTACGTGCTACATACTTTATCATATTACCATTATATTACATTTTCACATCTTCATTATGCTACACTTATCTATTTTCACATTTATGCTATTATCACCATTAAAGTACCTACGCGCTACATACTTTATTCATCTCATCAATCACATTACATTAGTTATCTACATCATCATATTTTATCTACCATTACTAGCATCATCATAAAAATTTATATTCATCACATACACCACTATACACATGCTAGAACACTAACCATATAGCCATACAATATCCATTTCATCACAATAACAAAATATCTCCAATATTGATCTCATATATATCAAAAATAGGTATTCATACATATAGTGTTCATATGATCATCATCATAAAAACATGTTTCATCACTAGGGAAAATCCCCTACATCATATACAATCATCACAATCAAATCTCATCATCACTACCACTCTTGTATCACGAGATCCCTAGAACTCAATGCCTTGCCACCAATGCAACGCCACATTTCACGGCCTCAAAACTTCTCCACCTATATGCGTAGCATGGAAATCTCCATGTTTTGCTCTGAAAACCTCCACATCAAATCCACATAATAGGAAAACATATCTTGAGCCAAGGGACCATCACCTACCACCTTTCAGAACGCAGCGAGTCTCCTTATGTGCCTCATCTCTCTCGCTAAACAACATTGTACATTTCGTCATTATTATCGCTACTCTTGGCTCAAACAAAGGTGCATACTCACCTATGATTTCATCCACATGTGCTAGTATCCCTCTAGATAATACATTTTTAGGCATATTTGGCGTCAATGTGTGGATAGAAGTGTCTACTATCAATGACCAATAGGTGTCTCCTACACACACAACATACAACCTCATGTTAGTGAACCATGTACAAAACACAACATAAACAATTCATTAACCACATTAGCATACACAAATACTTACGATCTATCATCGCCACCGCTACAAGGTCAGGGATTCCTCCCTCACCTGCTCCTCCTACTAGTAACTCCATAGCACCCTCAAATACCGGTATAACAATACCCATCGATGTGCAGCCCACCACACTCGATAATCCTCTATACTCCCTGCATCGTCACCATCCAAAACTGCTATCATTGGGTCTACCACATCTAACCCCAATGGTACCAACTATTCTCGCCGTGGGCCATGGCCTAGCACCTTCCCTCCTAGGGGCTCTAATGACCCGTAGCCATATATATGAATTTGGGGGTACACCATGCGTTATCCCAAACTGGTTCGATACTCTCTCTTCCTAACATAGCTTCGCTAAACTTGGAAAGTGGTCCTCTAACCATATGGTTCTCTGAATACATCGTAGCTTTGTCACATCCTCAAGCCATCCCCCATAATCACGATATGGCCTCCATATCACCGACTCGGATCCCATCCTATCTATCAAGGCCCTGAAGCTATCCATGTCCATCTTCCTATCGTGAATATCCACCCACCATCGAGAAAATATCTTTGGCTGAGCCCACTCCCCTTGTGGCCCTGTAACTAGTCTCAATATGGCTATGTTCTCATATTCCCATACATGTAGCAGTTTGGTGGCCCCTATACCTCTGCCATGTTCATCCTGTGTGAACGATACAAGTCCCTATACATGTGGGCCAACACACACCACACCCATACATATCTTATCCCATCCTCCTCTATCTACTAACATATGTCATGCATCTTATACAAGATGCTGACACCCCCTCCCTCTACTGCTATACAAGATGTTATCACCACTACGATGAAATTCCACAAACGTAGAACCCTCGACTGTAATATCGCATCCAAACTAATATGGGCCTCCGTAGGAACCTGGGCCCCTACAAAATATCATCTGGCTGCATGCATCTGTCGCTCCATATCCACTACTGCCATCACTTGTACTCTCTCCCCAACCATTGGCAACCACAAGTATGTGATATACATCCTCTAACGTCATTGTCATCTCTCCCGTAGGCAACCAAAATGTGCATGTGTCTGCACACCACCTCTCACACAATGCAATCAACATAGGCATATTATGGGGCACATCCCCATCCATGCTATATGTCATAGGTCAGCATGGTCCAATACATCCCACTCATCATTCAAAAAACCTAATCCTAGTAGTGTACTTAATTGTTGACCACTACGGAACTCCCTCGAGTGGATATCCCTCTACACAACACAAAATTAAAAAATGCAATGATTAGAAAAATTTTCATGATCAAAAATAACTAATCAACATATTAGAAAAAAATTCCATAGCACTATCCACAAAACCAAAATTTTGTAGACCAGACTGTCCCAAAGAACAGGATCGGGATGCCTTAGAGTAGGACACTAGCACCCAGATCGGGCACTCCGATCCCAAGGGCCATTAGCGTCCTCATCACTTTTTTCCAGGTCCCAAACACTGAGAAAGCTAAAAATCTCAAAAGCATGAAAATTCAACTCAACAACCTATTTCACCCTATATTTAAGAAAAAATAATGCACTTACCAACTCTGCAGTAGTACGCGACGCTACCGTGGTCACTACTCTCTCAAACTAGGTCAGACGTAGTGGTCTCACTTGAGGCATCCTCACTCACTTCGCATACACTCTTACACTCGTGCCAAAAACAAATGAAGTGATAAGTTACCTTTTCACTTTCCTATTTATAAGCCCATTACAATTTCCACCTTTACTATGGTCTACATTTCATGCTTATCACCACAACTAATACACGCAACACTGTTTTGGTCATATCTTGAGCATTTTTACTCCGATTTACACCTGTTTTTGGAATTCTTCTCAAAATTCCACCAACCACCATACTACACATGTTTTTCATATGTTATACACCATAATAATATTATAGGGGCATTTCATTAGGGGTCCCCTTTTAATCCCCCTTATGTCACCACATGTTCCAAAATCATGAATCCAACACCTCACAACTTATACCATGACATTTCACCATCAATCTCTCCTAATGACCTAATATGGGGGAAAAATCGTTAAAAAAACTTCACGTATCATAACTTATCAATTTCCCCCCTAATGACCTAGCTTAGGGGAAACAAGCGACTAAAAACCATATTACGCAATAGTTTTTCAATTCCTAGCAACCTTCCCTAATGACCTATCCAGGGGGAAATTAGAAAAAAACCTCGCCATGAGTAAACAACCAACAACCAATCAAATTCACGAGTAGTCTCCCAAATGACCTAGCTTGGGAGTTACATTCACCATTCCATTCCCAGATGACATAACTTGGGATTTTATTCTATACTCCACGTTCACTTCTAGATGACCTAATATGGAAGCCATCTCATTTTCTATCATGCTCACTTCCAAATGACCTAACTTGGAAGCCATCTCATTTTCTATCACATTCACTTCTAGATGACCTAACTTGGAAGCCATCTCATTTTCTATCGTGTATGCTTTCTCATGACCTAACTTGGAATCCTTTGCATTAGAGCAATACCCGTGAAGTGAGGGTTAGATTTTCTTTCCCCTTATCACTCCTATATGGTTCACTTGTTTAAATGAATTCATCTGGATCCAAAATCACCATTTTTGATTTGATTCCATTTGTAGTGGTTAGATCTTGGGGATGTAGTTAAAGCTTGGAGAATAACACACTTTTCTCCCTACACTCTTCCTCTAGCATCGACAACCAAATCCTCCCATCATTCCATTCATATATAAGTGTTTGGGTTGGGAACTGATCACTCCCTACCCACCTATTCGATATTTAACCACATTTAAAATCATCACATCATCATTTTCATTTTCCACACTTCATCGCAACACTTACACTTTTACATTGCATGGACCGACTTGGTTATCTATGGTTTGGCATGTTTATACTATACATCTACACATTATTCTACTGACTTGGGATTCTCTAGTTTTTCATCGTGTGCATCTTTATCTAATGTATGTTCTTGAGATTTCCTCTCACCAACGTAAAGTGGGGGAAAATGTAGTCACAAAATCACACATTTACTATTACATTTATACCGCTGGGTATATTAATTTACATATGGATCTTGCACAATAAAATTATTCACTAGTGACCTATTTCTAGGGTTTTTGTGGTCATTAAGTCAGTCATCCTAGTTGTTTGTTGATTTTTGTTCGTTAGTTATCTCTGTAGTTTTGGTCATCTTTTAGAGTGTCTCAGATGTTGTAGTCATCTCAGTTGTCATCTTTTAGTCTATATCCGGGTGCCTAGGGTTGTACTAGAGCACCCCAAGTGCCACAATCCATGATTTTAGGTACTCGTGTCATCACAATTTGTGGTCCTAACAGGTCACCTCATGTATTCCCCTAGGTCATAGTTGGTAGTTTTAAGTGACTAGTGTTAAAATTTGAGCAAGAGATCCCTATCTAAACAAAGCATACGCACCACATTATGGGAAAACATCACACACATCAAGGGAATTTATCTACTAAGTCAAGGGCATATGGGATTCTTCTACATCTCGCATCACATTGACATCACACAAGAACAAAAGGAAATGGTTGTATTCTTTCCATTCTATCCATTATTTTGCATTTTACATCTAGTTATTGCCCCTTATTACCACATCATTGGCACTAGGGAATCCTAGGCACAAAATTACATACACACGCATCATAACTACATTAGGTTCCGTAATGTAGTGAAGCTCTCGATTTTAAGTCCACTAGTTTGGTGGCTAAGGAAAGCCAACCCCACTAACCTTTTGTTTTGTAGGTCATTATTTAGTTCATCCAGTGAATCCAACATGACAGATAGGTAGGGTTTCAGATCTCCTTGTGATACTGCTGAACATAGATTCTAAGATTTTTCACAGTTTTGAGCTCCCAAAATCTAAACCAGGGCACCCCATAGTGCCCCAAAGACACTCTAGGCACCTCAATATAGAAAAACAATCAGTTGTTTCCCTTCTTGAATTCATTCGTTCATAGCCTACCTAGTCTGCATACCAATCTATTACAATCTAACATATAGTGAGGTAAGTTATTTACAGGTTATTAACATATCCCTCTCATTTCTATTATTTCAATCAATTTAAACAAAAATAAAATATTTATATCTAGCACTTCGATGTATCACTTAGTTTCTATTTAGATTAACTCATAAAATAGTCAAAAACCCTATTTTTAGTTAATTAGGTGCATGGAGGCACACGGAGAAGTTTTGGGCTAAGAAGTGGTATAGCGCACAAGAAGGTTATAAATGTAACACGCGAAGTGAATTCGTGAAAGTGGAAAAATATGGAAAAATTAGTTTATTGAAAAGGTGACTTAAAAGCGTGGGTCAAAAGTACAATTTGGACCATTGTGGGCCGTTGAAAAAGTATAAATAGGGGTAAGGGGTAGTCATTTTACTACCTTTCCTTCAACGAGAAGTTTGAGCAAGAAGCTACCGAGCATGTGAGTGTGAAGAGGATAGAAGAAAAAGTATGAACCATAGGTGCATGTAGATTGCATGAAATTCCTTGTAGAAGGGCAAGTTGGAATCGACAGTAGAGCACAAAAGAAGAGGGTAGCATATGATTAAAGAAGTTATAGTTTGCAAAGTGGAGAAGGAGGAAATATTTTGATGAAGATCACCTAGGTCATGCACTTATAGAAAAATGGCACTAAATCGCTGCAAATTGAGGATAAAAAGGCTTGAGGTTGTTACATAAGAACCACTTGGAAGAGATATATTCAGAAATACATTATCCCCTTGGTGTGCTTAAGGTGGATATTTGGAATTCAAAAATTACCAGATGTAAAATTAGTGAATATAATCATTGTACAAAAGAAAATCAAAAGAAAATGAAGGCAGATCTGGAGAAGGTACTTCCAAGATTAGATGAGGCATAAAATCCTTTGGTTGATGACACTGTGAGGTGGTAGTTAGAGAAGACCAGTATTGCAATTATAATGTTGGGGTCAGCACACTTTGGTTGTACATACAATATATCATATCTAAGCATACATGCAAATAAAAGTGAATATTCTACCAAAATAAATATACAAAACAAGAGACATAAATCAACACCATATTTAACGTGGTTCACCCAATGTGGGCTATGTCCACCAAGAAACAATCCAATCTATTATCTAAAGCTTTAACAAGATATACAATGAATATTTACAATCTTCCACACCTCTCAAATGTACAGTACTTTCTTTCTCTCAAGCTTTTACATCATCACCAAGAATTCTCTCTCTCACCAAATTTTGCAAGTTCTTTCTAATTCTTGTTAATAATCTTCTTCTTTCTAAACCCTAGTCATTGTTATGCTTATATAGTCATTTATAGACTTAGGGCACTTAGCCATGCAATTACAATCAATAGAAATACTTTAATGCTAAAAATAGATCTAATTCCTAAGAGTTAATTAAAACATCCTTGCACAGGTAACCGATGCCAATTAGACCTAACCACTGCCGGTTCCTTCCTTGCTTGACCGATGCCGGTCTGGGTGACCGATGCCGATTCCTCCCTAACGATGACGATTACTATATTTTCCAGCAAGTTTCTATTACATGCTAAACTGAAGTAATTGAGCTCCACAACTCAATAATATCCCACTTGGAGATTAATTACTGCACCATACCTGTATAGCATCATTCTTGGATCCTTCCTTAGCTTTGTTTCTTCCTCTTCAAGTCTCACACTCAAAGTCCAATAGAAGTGGAGTGTAGATCTAAATTTTCCTTTGTTAATGGCTTCGTTAGCATATCTGTAGGGTTCTTGCTCGTATAAATATTTTTCAAATTCAATTGTCCATCCTCCAATACCTATCGTATGAAGTGATACCTTAATTGAATGTGTTTCATTCTTGAATGAAACACTGAGTTATTTTCCAAATGAATTACACTCTTCGTCAGTCACTTGAACATTTTACAATCACCTTGCTCCTTTCCCAACTCTTCCATGAACCTAATCATCCATATCATCTCCTTGCTAGCCTTTGTAGTTGCAACATACTCTACCTCTATAGTATACAAAGCCACAACCTTCTACAATCTTGAAATCCAACTAATTTCCATTCCACCTACTATGAAACTATATTTAGTAGTGCTCCTCTTACCATCCATATCTCTAGCCATATATGAATCAACATAGCCACATAATGAAATATCTCGAACCTCCATAGCATAACCGCATGCTAGATGTCCCTTTCAAATACTTGAGTATCCATTGGACTGCTTTCCAATGCTCTTTACCTAGATTGGCCATATATCTACTCATAACTCCCATAGCCTATGTAATGTTTGGTCTGGTACAAACCATAACATACATGAGATTCCCAACTGTTGAAGCATATGACACTCATGTCATGTATTTTACCTCCTCATGTGATGAAGGAAACTGATCTTTTCTCAATTTGAAGTGTCCATCCATAGGTGTACTAATAGGTTTTGCATTATGTATGTTGAACCTTTCTAACACCTTGTAGATATAATCCTCTTGAGACAAATACAATTTCTTGTTTTTCCTATCTCTATGTATTTACATGCCAAGGATTCTTTTTGTAGATCCTAAATCCTTCATAGCAAATGTGTGAGCTAGCTTTCTCTTAAGCTCACCAATGTCCTATATAATGAGATCCTGCTATAAGCATATCAATACAAGAAAAAAAATAATATAGCTCCCATTGTCAAGCTTTTTGAAATAAACACAATGGTCATATTCACATCTCAAGTAACCATGCACATGCATAAAACTATCAAATATTATGTACCATTTCCTTGGAGCTTTCTTGAGCCCATATAGGCTCTTTTTCAACTTTGCACACTAATTTCTCCTTACCCTTGACTTCATACCAAAGTGGTTGTTGCATATAAATATCTTCATGCAAATCACCATGAAGGAAATTCATCTTCATATCTAGTTTCTCTAAATGCAAATTTTCTACTACAACTAAACTCTATACAAAGATGAATAGAAGTCATCTTAATAACAGGAGAAAATATTTCACCAAAGTCAATACCTACTTTCTATACAAATCCCTTTACTACAAGCCTTGCCTTGTACCTTTTCTGTCCACCCTCTTCTTCCTTGATCCTGTAAACCCACTTGTTCTGCAATGTTCTCTTACCTGCTGGAAACTTAACCAAATCCCAAGTCTGGTTCTGTTCCAAGGAGTCCATCTCCTCATCCATGTCATGCTCCCACTAAACATGAGTCTTATCCTACATTGCTTCTTCAAAGCTCTCTGGTTCACCATTATCAGTCAACAATAAATAAAATAGAGAAGGTGTAAATCTTTTTGGAAGTTTACTTACCCTTTGTGACCTTCTCATAGGAGTTTGGGGTACCGGAGGCTCAATCTGGGCCTCCTAGACATTTATATCCAAATCGACAATGAATGATGTCAGGCACCTCTAATTGATTCCAGTTTGGATCCTCTGTAAGCGATACTATTTTTTCTCGGTGCAGGTCAGGGTTAACCGACACTAGTTACTATGTAACCCTGTCGGTAATTCTTTTAAATTTGAGAGTTCGTTTTCAATCACAAACTTCTCAACCGTTTCATCCTTGGGTGCCAAAATTTGATCCCTGTACATTCTCTTTTCATTCCATTCAACATCATGACTCCTAATAATTTTAGAATTCTCTAAATCCCAAAAAAAAACTGAAAATCACCAAATCCATAACCAATGAAAGTACATCTTTTGGATTCTACATCCAACTTCTTTCTATTTTCCCTATTAACATGCACAAACGCTTCGAACCAAAAACTTTAAGAAAATAAAGATCTACCTCTTTTCTGGTCCAATAATCCTCTAGTATTCCTCCATCTAGTGAACTTGAAGGCCCACGGTTAATCAAATAAACCAATGTATCAACTTCTTCTACCCAAAAATACAAGGGTGATCCAGAATGTATCCTCATACTTATAGTATGTTCCATGATTTTCTGTTCATTCTTTTTGCAACACCATTCTCCTGTGGTGTTCTTAGAACCATTCTTTCTCTACATATCCCATTCACTTTGAACAATAATCATTGAAATTATTTCTATATTATTCACCACCATTGTCGGATCTAAGGCATTTCAACTTAGAATTTGATTCGTTCTCAACAAGGGATTTCCATCTTTTAAAAGTCTAAAAACATCATATTTACGTTTAATAAAATAAACCCATACCTTTCTTGTAGCATCATCAATGAAAGTAACATAATACTTGGGATCCTCCATGAGAAGCTACTTGAGATGGTCCCCACACATCCGAGTGTACAATCTCTAATTTCTGCTCCTTCTTAGTTTCCCCAATGTTAATCAATCTCACTCTCTTTTACTTTCCAAAGATACAATGCTCACATAAATCAAGATCTAAATCTTTCAAATCTGATAACTTACCCTTAGCCTTTTTAATATTTGCATTCCTTTTTTACTCATATGACCCAACCGGTTATGCCACATGCGTGCATCTCAATCAAGTAGATAATGCGAGAAAGAAATTAGTAATTCAGGTAGATAAATATAAGGTTCCTACCTTCTTACCTCTTGCCACATCAAAAACACCCTTGGTGACTTTCCAAGAGTCTCCTATAAAAGTAACCATGCAACCATATTAACCTAGTTTCCCTACAAAAATAAAATTCCTCCTATGGATTGGCACATGCCTCACATCTTTCAATACCCATGTATTTCCATTCTACAATTTTAGATGAACTTCCCCTTTACCAGTAATACTGTAAGGTTCATCATCACCCAAATAAACATGCCCAAAATTACCCTAGACATAATTTCTGAAATAACCCTTATTAGGGGTTGCATGGAAAGAAGCTCTTGAATCTAAAACCCATGATTAAATTCTACTATCTAAAGAAAGAATAAGAGCATCTTGCATTACCTCTGATGAAGTAAGATTTGATTCTTTACCTTTATCCGGTTGTTAGTTCTCTTTATCGTTTGACTAATAATATTTCTTTTCATGTCCTTTCTTTCGACATTTCCAAGTAATTCCCTTACTTCTAGATTTATATATGTTGTCCCTTGACATTGATTTCTCATTACTCTTACTTTTGGATCTCTCCTTCTTCCTACCCCTTCTTTCTACATTTAAAGCATTTCCAGGATGATGATTCCTCTGTACTCTTCCTGCGAATTTCTTCATTCAAGCTTATACTAACCACATCATCAAACTTCAAAATACTATTAGCAAATGATGTATTACTAACACCATTACCAAATTATCCCAACTATCTTTTAGGAAATAAGGGATAAAATATGTAGAAAAATCCCTCAAAGAATCGCAACAAGTGAAACTAATATGTAGAAAATATTATAGATCTCAAATAAAATTAGAGAATAAAATAACACAACACAAAGAGATAGTATTTAACGCTGTTCACCCGATTTTGGCTACGTCCCACCAAGAATCACTTGCTCAAATTTTATTACAAGCCACCGCTCTCTCAATACAATACCAGGTCTGTTTGGATCTATGCTCAACAAACTCTACAAAATTCACACCCAAATTCAAAACACATCTGCAATATTTTTATGTTACCTACCATATGCACAAAACCATATAAATAGACAACTACTTAAGTAGTTTTACAAAACCGTGTGTATTAAAACCATGGGCCAAAACTGTCCCATAAACCAATGGATCAAAAATCTTGCCCATATGAGAAAATCACATTTCTGTTATATATCGAGCACGTTTTAAGGACAAAAACATTTTTGGGGGCTGCGCCCGAACCTCGGCAAGACAACTATGGAAAGTGTACATTACTCTCAGTGTACATTCTTCAACACTTTCTCACATGGAAAAAGACTCCACAACCTAACAATATCCCACTTGAAGACTAGTTTTCCTCTGAGCAAGCTTCTCAACCCTTCACTAGTTTCTGTGAAGACCAACCAAAGTTGAATATAGCTTCAATTTTTCCCTTGTGACCACCTTGTTCATCATGTTTACAAGATTCTAACTGGTATGAATCTTCTCCAACTTCAACTTCTCTTCCTCTAAAGTTGTCCTGATGAAATGGTACCTTAATTGTATATTCTTCATCCTAGAGTGAAAAGAAGAGTTCTTAGCTAGGTGTAAAACACTCTGACTATCACTATGAATCTTTCCTTCCTCCTATTTATGCCCCAACTCCTCAAGAAATTTTTGTAACCAAATCATTTATTTTCTTACCTCTATGTCTCAGTAACATACTCACCACTTGTGGGTTGACAAAGCCACCATCTTCTGCAGTCATGAAATCTAGCTCACTTGTCCCACCTACAGTGTAAACATAACATGTCATGCTCCTCCTGCTGTCTACATCTCCAACCATATTTGAATCTACATAACCACACAAAGTGGTGTCTAATCCACTATAGCACAAAACTATCCCCATGGTCCCTCTCAAATATCAAAGGATCCACTTTACTATATGTCAGTGATCTCTACCAGGATCACTCATAAATCTACTCACCACTCCCACTGCATGGGAAATATCAGGCCTGATGCACACCATGGCATACATCAAATTTCCAACCACTAATGAGTAAGGTACCTTGGACATCTAGTTTCTCTCCTTCTCTATCTTGGGACACTACTCCTTTGATAACTTGAAATGGCCTGCTAAAGGAGTCCCAACCAGTTTAGCATCTTGCATATTAAACCTCTCCAAGAATTTCTTAATGTACTCTTCTTGAGATAAAGTCAGCTTCCATTCCTTCCTATCTCAAGATATCCTCATACCAAGGATTTTTTTGCTGCCCCCAAATCCTTCATAGAAAGGATTCACTTAGTTTGCTTCTTGAGTACTTTTATTTCTGCATGTTTTTACCTCGTAACCAACGTGTTATCCACCTATATACAAAGGATAATATAACTACCATCCTCAAATTTCTTTGTATACATGCAATGGTCAGAATGACATCTAATATAACCTTGCTCCATCATGAAGCTATCAAATTTCTTATACCATTGACATGGAGCTTATTTCAAGCCATACAAGCTCTTCTTTAGTTTGCACACCATCTCCTCTTTACCTTTGACCTCATAGCCATCTCTTTGCTACATATATATAGTTCCTCCTCCAAATCACCATGGTGAAATGCGCCTTTACATCAAGTTTCTCTAAGTGTAAGTCTTCTCATCAGTAACTATTCTAAGAACAATTCTAATAGAATTCATTTTTACTACAGGATAAAAAATCTCATCAAAATCTATACTTTTTTCTATGCAAACCCCTTGACCACCAACTAGGCCTTGTATATTTTCTTGCCTCCTTATTCCTCTTTGAATCTGAACACCCACTTGTTCTGTAATTCTCTTTTTCCTTTGGGTAGCTTCACCAAATCCCATGTCTAGTTCTCCATGAGAGCCTGATGCTCCTCATCCATAGCTTGCTCCCACTTCTTCCTGACATCTACCTACATTTCTTCATCAAATATCTCTGGCTCTCCACTATCAGTGAGTAATAAATAATAAAGAGAAGGAGAAAAATGTTTAGGTTCTATTCTTACCCTAGAAGACCTCCTCAATATAAGAGTTTGGGTTCTGTTGAGGAGGTTCCTAAACTGATTCATGTGTCACTTTTCCATCTGGAAGATCCTCTACCACTACATATTATTTATTGGATTCTTCCATGTTTTCCTGTAACTGTTGCTTATACATGACTTTCTCATTAAAGACCACATCCCTAGATCGAATGATTTTATTTTCCTTAATACTCCAACATTTATATCCAAAGTCATCACCATCATAACCAATGAAAGTATATTTTTCTGATTTAGCTTTCGTAGCTTGGTCCTAACATCTTTGTCTATATGGACAAACACCTCACATCCAAAGACTCTAAGAAATGATTAATCAACTTTCTTACCATACCAAACCTCCTCAGGTATGCCTCCATCCAAGGCACTTGAGGTTCCTCTATTTATCAAGTACACAACTGTGCTCACCGCTTCTACCTAAAAAGAAAGAGGCAGTCCTACATATAACCTCATGCTCCTAGCACGTTCCATTATTGTTCTATTCATCCTTTCTAACACCCCATTTTGCTGTGGAGTTCTTAGAACCATCTTTTTCCCGTGGATTTCATTCTTAGAACAATAATCATCAAATTCATTGTTGCAATACTCCCCTCCATTATTTGACTTGAGACATTTTAGCTTAAGACCTATTTCATTCTCTACCAAGGCTTTCCATTTAACAAAAGTGTCAAATACATCATATTTGTTTCTAATACAATAAACCCAAACTTTCCTTATTACATCATCAATAAAAGTAACATAATAACTTGAACCCCAAGAGATGATACCTGAGCCGGTCCCCACACATCAAAATGCACCAAATCAAACTTACTCTCTTTCTTTGTAGGTCCAACCTTGAGAAACCTTACTTGCTTCGGTTTCCTATATATGCATCCTCACAGAACTCCAAACTTTTTCTATATATTTGGGAAAATCCTTCGTATCTCCATGCCCTTATGGCTCATAATATCGAGCCTATAGTGCCACAATGTTGTATCTACTTATAAAGCCACAAAATTATAAATATTAGTGCTATAAGTGGTTAAATACAATGTTCCAAACTTCTTACCTCTTGCCACCACAAGATCACCCTTGGTAACCTTCCAAGAGTCTCTGTAAGTATCACAAGATAGCCATCACTTCCTAATTTCCATGCCAATATCAAATTTCATCTTAATGTAGGAACATGTCTGACATCCTTCAATAGCCAATTATTCCCATTCTGCATCTTAACCTGAATAGAACCTTTTCCAACTATGTTGCAAGGCTCATCATCACCAAGAAAAATATGCACAAAATCTCCTTGAACATAATCAACAAAATAATTCCTATGTGGAGTAGCATGGAAAGAAGCCCCTAAATCTAAAACCCAAGATTTAGTAATATTGTGCAAAGAAAGAATCAAAGCATCCTAACATACATTACCCATTGCCACATTTTTCTCTTTGTTTTCTTCCTATCATTTCTTATTGTCTGGAATCTCCTAACATTCCTTCTATACATGCACAGACTTTCCATAGTGCCAACATACTATCTTGCTTTTGGATTTTGACATTTCTTGATCCTTTGATTTTCCACGGTTTCCTCTATTCTTTTGTCTCCCTCTAGTTTCCAATGTCAAAGCATTCCCTAAAGTAGAAGATTCCCCAGAGATTTTTCTTCACATTTCCTTACTTAGAATCACCCCTACAACATCCTCAAACTTCAACTTTGAATTAGTTGGAACCGAGTTGCTTACCACCATTACCAAGCTATTCCAACTCTCAGGTAAAGAGCACAAAACTAATAAAGCCATAACTTCTTCATCAAATTCTATTATAACCAAAGCTAGCATATTTACAACCATATTAAAATCATTTAAATGATTTTCTACTAAACCATTCTCAGACATCTTCATATTAAACAACTTTTTCATTAAAAAATCTTATTAGAGGCAGAGAGTTTTTCATACAACTTCCCTAATGCATCCATTAGTTCTTTTGTAATATTTTCTTTTGAAACATTAAATAATACCGAAGATGTAAGACACAGTCGGATTGTCCCAAGTTCCTTCTTATCCAGAAAATCCCATTCCGCATCTCCCATGCTCGAGGGTTTGTTCACCTTCTTAGACAATGGAATATAAAGATCCTTCTGATAAAGGCAATCTTCCATCTGCATCTTTCAAAGACTGAAATTCTTCCTATTGAATTTATCAACCCTTGATCTTCCATCATCTGATCATAGCTCCCACTCAAGATAAAACTTTCCCTATGATTCAACACTTTAGCAAACCAAACCAGCTCTGATACCAATTGTTAGGAAATAAGGGATAAAATATGTGGAATAATCCCTCACAGAATCACAACAGTAGAAACTAATATGCAGAAAATATTACAGATCTCAAATAAAATAACACAACACAAAGAGACAATATTTAACATGGTTCACCCAATTTGGGCTACGTCCACCAAGAATCACTTGCTCAAATTTTATTACAAGCTACCATTCTCTCAATACAATACCTAGATCTGTTTGGAGCTATGCTCAACAAACTCTACAGAATTCACACCCAAATTCAAAACACATCTGCAATATTTTTATATTGCCTACCATATGCACAAAACCATATAAATAGACAACTACTTAAGCATTTTTACAAAACTATGGGTATTAAAACCATGGGCCAAAAGCTCGTCTAATAAACCTATAAAATCCCACCCATATGAGAAAATCACATTTCCCAGTATATCGGGCACATTTTAAGGCCAAAAACAAAATTTGGGGGCTACACCCCAAACCCCGGTGAGAAAACTATGGAAAGTGTATAGTACTCTTAGTGTACATTCTTCAACACTTTCTCACATGAAAACAAGCTCCACGACCTAACACTATCGGAAAAGAACATAAGAATAAAAGTTCTTTTACTTCATCATCAAATGATATAACAACCAATTTTAATTGATTTACAATATATCAGAAATCATTCAAATGACTAGATGCAGATCCACCTTCATGCATCTTAGAACTAAATAGTTTCTTCATCAAATAAAATTTATTTGAAGCACTAGGTTTTTCATATAAATTAGCAAGAGATTTCATTAACTCTACCGTAGAAGCCGCTTTTGTAATATTGGAAGCCACGGATGCTGTCAAGCTCAATCTTATAGATCCAAAATCCTTTATGTCAAGAATATTCCATTCTTCATCAGTCATATTCGTAGGTCTAGACTTCTTATCCAACGGTAAATACAAATCTCTTTTATATAGATAATCCTCAATCTACATCTTCTTTAATTGATAATTTTGGCCATCAAATTTCTCTACCTTGTATTTATTTTCTTATGCCATTGTTATAGCTCCCACTCAATCAAAAACTCTCTCAAACAAATCTCTAGTACTAGTTGTTGGGGTTAGCACACTAGTTGTATAGACAATATATCAGATCTAAGCATACATGCAAATAAAATCATATATTCTACCAGAAGAAATATACAAAACAAGAGACATAAATCAACACTAGATTTAATATGGTTCACCTAGTGTGGGCTACGTCCACCAAGAAACAATCCAATCTATTATCCAAAGCTTTAACAAGATATACAATAAATATTTACAATCTTCCACACCTCTCAGATGTATAGTACTTTCTTTCTCTCAAGCTTTTGCTTCATCACCAAGAATTCTCTCTCTCACCAAATTTTGCAAGTTCTTTCTAATTATTGTTAATCATCTTCTTATTCTTCTTTATAAACCCTAGATTTTATGCTTATATAGTCATTCATAGACTTAGGGAACTTTTCTATGCAATTACAATCAATAGAAATACTTTAATGCTAAAAATAGATCTGATTCCCAAGAGTTAATTAAAACATCCTCACATAGGTAACCAACGCCAGTTAGACCTAACCACTACCAGTTCCTTCCTTTCTGAGCAATGCCAGTCATACCTAACTGATGTTGGTCATACCTAACCGATGTTGGTCCTGGGTGACCGATGTCGGTTCCCCCCTAACCGATTATGGTTACTATATTTTCCAACAAGTTTTCATTACATGCTAAACTGAAGTAATTGAGCTCCACAACTCAACATATACGAGCTCCCCTTCTTCATGAAGCCCGCACATCTCTACCCATGGTTGATGTCATGGGTGCATGAGGAATTCTTCTACTTCATCAAAAGGAGGATATGTCTCACCACTCGCTTAATTGAGTCAGTTAGAAGTCTTTGGAGCATGGGGAAGACATGGCTTTGGATTTGTGCACGATAGCAAAGATAGAGGAACTAGTCATTAAATTGTGTTATGAGAAGGGTGATAAGGTAATGACCATTACGGATCTGGATGATCTTGCACTTAATTTTTCCTTGAGACTAGTAATCTATAAATTGGGTGCTTCTAAGCCTTTGAATAGATGTAAACAAGACATTTTTATATGTGGCACATAGAATTGTAAAAATGGCACACTACAACATTGTGTAATTTATTGCAAATGGAATCATAGAAGAAGCATGGTTGTAGAATGAGGAAGGTGCCAAGATTACATGGGGGTCAATATTGTTTCTTATCATGTTTTGGGAGATCGGGGTGCTAGACAGGACCTAAAGATAATATGTGGGTTTACCCACTAGTGCATCCATCCTCCACAATACAATTTGCAGGGTATACTTGTGATGGAACTATCACAAAAACATACAAGGCATGCATAAACAAGTGGTAAGACAGATTGATAGCGGTGTTCAAGAATGATTGGTGCATTCCACATAAACTACCCACGGTGGTTGGGGAGTAGGTGAAATTTTTGTCATGCAACACTTTAGCCTTGCCTTTATCCGGATGGTTAAGTGTGAGATGGGCCCCTAGTGCAAGCTATCATTTGCATTTTATGCATGATACCTTAAGTATTCTATCAACCAAATCAAGGATGCAAAGAAGTTAATGTTTGATACAGATAAAGTTGATTCAGATATGCATACATTGTGCACGACATACATGTATGAACCTATACCGACGTACTTAGAGGTATTGGAACCAGACACATTGGACCTACACCCCTAGGTTAATGTCACTATAAAAGGATTAATAAGCAAAGTATTTATACAATTGTGACCTAATACTCAGGTAGGAGTCAAGGTATAGGTAACAAACTCCACCTTCCCACATCCTAGAGGAACATTTGTGCCACCAATACACAAGGCACGCGAGGAATAATCCCCTAAGAAGGAAGAAGGAGATAAAGAAGAGGTAAAATTAGACCATTCAAGGAAGAGAATGTATTATTATTGTGACAGTAGTAGTGGCACGACGCTTCTGTAGGGTAGCATAGACTAAGGAAGAACTAAGCGTGATAAGGTTATAGTTGTCTCCAGTTTAGAGACATATTTTGAAGAAGAGATGTATTTTCCTCACTAAGAGAGGATTTAGAACAGTAATTTGAGGAGCAGAGAAGCGGGAAAAAATTAAAGACGAAAGAGAAATCTTGAGATAAGAAGAAGGTGCCCATGCATGAAGAAGGAAATATGATCTTAGTGAAGGAAAGTACACCAATTAAAATGGGAGATCATGAGGGAAAGGATACTAGTGACACTTTTTTCATCAAGGAAGATATTGGTTTAGGGATAGGAAAAAGTACACCCACTCCTAAGAAATAGAGAACAAAAAGAAAGCGCCAAAGAGGTGGTGGACACCAAGGTCACCTCACATGGACTACATGGACGACCCCACGAACATATTGTGGGTGCACTTTCAGAGCATGGTACCAATGGAGAAACTACATTCTTAGGATTTATTGGGTCAAGATGGAGGGGTGTCTAAGAAAAGGAAAATGTTGAGTTGGAATTTACATAATCATTCGAAGGAACCTAAATTTGAGGTAAGCAAGCATTCGATTGAAATGATGATATTAAAGAATAATCCTAGAGAGAAGTACAAGGCCATAGAACAAAATCATTTTATGGATGAGAAGGCATGAAACTCCTTAAACAAGATGGCTTTTGAAGTGGTGAGGAAAATTTTGGATGTTAGCACTATAGTTAGCACCTTGGTCACAAATAAAAAGGAGAAAGATCGTGAAGTTGATAGAGCGTGGAAGTGCTTACATGGAGAATAGAATAGAACAAAGGATGTGTATGATAGAGATGGATTGCTCATATAGAATATATTGTAGCGAGTGCCCTTCTTTAGTTAGCTTGAGGCCAAAACCAATTATGAGGATGAGATGTCATATCTAGAGGATTTGGTTGGAATGCTCCTAGTTAACATTTGAAGTGGCAAAAGACTGTTGGGGAAGAGATTTCAAAGGAGAAGGAGAACAATAAAATTATTTTTGAATCAAGGATCACTGAGCTGGAGGACTTGTTCACCAAGCTCAAGGAGGCAAGTGTAAAATTATATATTGGCTTCAACAAGTTCCAAAAGTGTGAGTTGTACATCGATGTTAGGTTGGTGGATGAAGAATCTATATTGAAGACTATCCAAGAAAAGACCCCAACTAACAAGATTGAGCACACAAAGTTAATTGTTGAGACCATAAAATAGAAGGAAAAGATTAAAACAAAACATAATAAGCTATAACATCACATTAGTGAGTTCTAGAAATCAATACTAGAGAAAGTGGACATCATTGATTATGCATGTGCATATATTATGGTCATTATTAAAGAGTTAAAAATTATATTTGAAGATATCACTCTGATGAAGTGTCGAACATTATGGACGCTATACCGGGGAAAGCTTTGAAGGATTTAGAAGAATGGAAGAAGTTAGTGGATGGGATAGATTCTGAATTCCCGAGATCTTCCACACATAGGCATCTTACGATATTTTGGGTATGATGTTCCTTTTTTAATCTTGAATTTTTGTTCCCCTTCATGAATTTTTGTGTCGAGTGATTGAAGAACTTCGAGGGTGGTAAACTAGTTAGTGTGGGATAATTTTGCACCCCTAAAATATGCTAAGTATAGCGGCATGATAGTTTTGGACTTGCGGAAGGTAGGCGCGAGAGGCATGCATAGAAGTAGAATAAGGTAACGCACGAGAGGTTTGTGCTTAGGTTGAACACCTTTGGGAATAGCTGTATTTTGAGCCACGGGATGAAATTGGAAGATGAATGGTTGGAGTGGCAGAAAATTAATGTTTTGAGATTAGAATAAAGCATGGAGACTTAGAGTTGAAGAAAAGTATATTTTGAGGAAGATCACATGCAGAAAGAAGATAAAGTGTCATGTAGAGTTCAAACTAATAATAGGATTAGATCTAGAGTTAAAAATAGAAGATAACCTATTATTAGGCAAATCTTGCATGCTTCTGTAGTTATCTTGTAATGCATGCATGGCTATTTGTGGCATGTGGGCTATTTTTGAGAGTGCACAGTGGTGAAGGGAAAATACCCACCCCATGTGTGTGTGTGTGTGTTGATTTTCACATGTAAGATGATCATGATATGATTGTATGTAACAGAGTTATCTTGGTGTTATTTTATGCACATGACATGGTGATGGTGATTATGATGTATTCAGCTCTTTGGTTTTGTCATAACTTAATATAATGGATTGGTGTGGGTGGATATTGATTGTTGATGTATCTCTTCATGGTTATTTCATGGAGAATCTGGTATTTATCTTTATATGATCTATATGTGCTTTATTATGTATGTTTCTAATTTGATCTCATAGATATGATTGGTTGAATGTGATATACACTTTGATATTTGGTTATTATGAATAAACATGTTAACACCTTGTAATGTAACAAAGAGGGACTTGGTAGCTTTGTGTGCTTTGGGTGAGTGCTCAAATCATGTCTGAGTATTATGTCGGTGCATCTAGTGTTTTGAGTGATAAAATAAGACTACACTTCCTTCAGCACCCCATGGGGCACCTTCACTTACCAGCGCATGTCATTCATTTTGATCAACATGGGTATAACATATCAATAGGCCATGGACCTCACTTTTAAATATTTTAAGGGAAATTGTATAGTAGTGTACCTTGATGATCTAACAATATACTCCAAGAAAAGAAGAGAACATATACAACAACTCAAGCAAGTTATAATGCATTGGAGACGGCACCACATATCCCTAAATCTGAAAAATTCAATATTTGATTTTTCCGAGGGAAACCTTTTAGGCACATCATGAGAAAGGAGGGCATCAAGATTGATTGGAGAGGGTAGAGGCTATTCAAAGACTATCTCTTCCTACCAACATGTTAGGTGTTCATTATTTATTTTCTAAGGGAAACTTCTTGAGAAGGTTTGTCCGAGAACTTCACTAAACTCGAAATGATATTGTAAAAATGATGAGGCCAAAAGAATCCTTTAAGTGGAGTAATTAGGGTAAATAATCCTTTAAATCTTTCAAAGGTGTCATTACAGAGGCACCCACTTTGGTACGCCTCAATTTTGGTAGGGAATTGATTCTCTACTATTATTCCTTTGAACATACTATATTGGTCATTCTTGTGCAAGAAAATGAGGACAAAGTGCGAGTCACCCATCTTCTTCATGAGTTCCCCTCTAAAGGAACATGAGCTCAATTACTCACAACACAAAAAAATGCTTATGTGGTGGTAAGAGAATTGAAAAAGTTTAGATTTTATCTTCTCAATTCTCATTTTTTTATGGTCCCAATCCCCTTAGTCAAATATATTCTTGATGCATACAAAAAGAGGAAATTGGGTTTTGAAGGTATAAGACTATGATCTTGAAATCAAACCCTCCAAGATGGTGTGAGGGAATAGATTATATGAGCTTATTTCCAAAGAAGAATGGGAGGATTTCTCAAATTATTATAATTATTTGATCAAGGATATTCCTCTTATGCATTTTGTAAGTACAACCAATCCATGGTATGTTGATATATATTGTTTCTTGATCTATGGAGACTACCCTCATGGCCTCAATCATAATAAAAGGATAAATTTGTGCCTTAGAGTAGAAAATTACATCATCTAGGAGAATGTTTTGTACAAAAACGTATTATATGGTACGTTCTTGAGATATGTGGAGGAATAAAAACAAAATAAGAACTTATATGCACACCATGATCAAGTGTGCAGAGGCCACTTCTTTGCAATGGTAACTATACGCACCCAAAATTGCATGTGCTACATTGTCGAAAATGGTTACAAAATTCCCCAATGATGATTCAAGTCCTTTCAAGAAGGTGTTCGAGCTCCAAAACCCATTCACAGTATATATTTGTGGCCTAGACATCCTTACTTAGCTTTTCCACACTTTCTTCCAACTTCCCACTCTTTTGTGCATGTTTTGGCCTTTAGTTCCATAACCACCACCCGGCTGGGCGGCGGTGGTTCAAACTACCACCCAAAATAGGGCGGTGGTCCTAAAACCACCACCCTGTGCAAGGTGGAGGTCCTACCCACTTTTTCCAAATTATTCACGCATGTTTTAACATGCGACAGTTCACTTAATTTCACTTTTGCATGCATTCGTGAGTCGAATTGTCTAAAATTAGATTTGATTGCTTGGTTCTCCTTCCTCCTATTTTTAAATAGATTTAATTGGTTAGAACTACTCCTTTCCTTTTGCATGAAGGCACATCCCATCCTCCATTCCTATATATTCCATGTTTATATTCAAGCAAAATGCCTGAGAATTTTTGTGTATCTTGCATTGTATTACTACTACGATCTGACTAGGAATTGCATAGCCAAGCTTTGATCTCTTGTGCTATCTCTCTTCTACCTGTATTACATCCAGACTGCCATCAAGCTATCATTTCTCAAAAGCCATCCTCCTAATGTTGTTCTTTCATTCCCAATCTCTTGGACTCACATGAACACTTGGAGAAAGAAAGGAACATACTGAGGGGATAGATACAGACACAACTAGATTTTCCAAAGCTCTTGATTGTCCAAGTTCGAATTGTGTGTTTGTTTACCTTGTGTGTTGAAGTGTAAATTTCATGTCAAATAGAGTAGAAAATAATTCATATCAAATAGAGTAGAAAATAATTAGTATCAAATAGAGTAGAAAATAATTAGTATCAAATAGAGTAGAAAATCATTCATATCAAATAGAGTAGATAACCATTCATTTAAGTAAGTTTTCCTTTTAACATTACCAGGAAGTTGTGAGGAACAATAGCCCTTTCAGGGTCATGATTTTTCTTCACCTTTGAGGTAGGGTTTGGAGGATTTTGATTAGATTAGGTTGTTTGATTTAGATTAGATTCATACATTTGCACAAGTAACCAGCTACATCCAATTGACTACTTGTCTTTAGTTTATTTATTAGATTAGAACACATTGCTTAAAGATTAGAAAAGAACAAAAATATTTCCTTTGATAGATTAGTTTTCTTTTATTGCTTTGATCCAAAATATTGTGAAAACTCCAAAAACATAGATTAGATCTCTTTTAGTAATTAGTTTTCTTATTAAAATTCATTTTATTTCATTTTGTATGACCATCAATGGTCCACAACAGAAAATACATACAGTTGTGATCCATTGGTCCCACAACCCAATGGGCCAGAATTGATAACTAACATTGATACCAGCTTACGTTTAACAGTCTTACGCACACCTATAACTTTTGTTGAGAAAATAGAACAACTTAATACACTAAACATCACTACTAATCAAGCCTATAATTATTAGACTGCTCCTGGCAATAGGGCTTGATTACACACATGACCATCAAAGGGACACACCTCCATAAGTCTTTGGTTGTGATCCTTAGGTCACATAACCCAACGAGCCTACCAATCGGTTAGACATTGACACTAGTTTGCGCATATTAGTATTCAGATCTTTGCCACTTCACGAGATATTATCGCACAACTTTCCCTACTAAACATAGTAGTTGATCAAGATAAGACTTTCTTTACTAGACCATAAAATCACCCATAAACACCCACACTCCATCGCACCTCTCATTCTTATTTCCATGACCTTTTCTGGAAATCTATACGAGGAACCTACAGGCCATTTTCCATGTGTTCAACAACTAATGAACATAATATTTGTGGAGCTCAATATTGATTGGAGTTTACAAGTGGCCATTATCTCAAACTGAACCATCACACCAATTCAAGTTAGGATAGCATTCTTTACCTTAGACTTGCAGATCCGAACATTGCATGTTGAAGACGTAAGATTTCCCAATCAATTTAATACTCGCATTCACAATATTTCTACACTAGTTGTCTCGCACGGCCTCAAGATGTCAGGTGCAAAGAAGGTCATGTGTTGATTTTTGTCATACAAATTTTGAACCCAACGTGAAGAGCTAGTCTCTAAACATTTCCACTTTCTTCATCCATCCTTTATTTTGCGAGTATTCTTATACCTCCCGAATATGTATGGATACGATGATTATGGTTTTCCCATCCTGGGTTTTGACATGTACCATTACTAATCAAGTATACCACAAAAATCACCTTCACTTTCAACATGGGTAGAAAACCACTCATCCACTCAAAACCCTCTGCTTGGGAACCAATGTTAGTTCCTCTGTACATATTGAGGAACTCGACCAGGTCACTCAACCCTATCCCCGAACAATAAAGTTCAAATAACATGAATTTCACTAGTGAATCAATTTCATCTCCTCGGTATTGTTTCGATAGCCCATTAGCATGCAATCCGATCAAATCCCCCATCTAGATGAGGAGTATTTAGCACGATATGCTAGGAGTGAACAACAATTCTAGAACATGAACCAATCTTTCGATAGGTTGCAAGGACAAGGTGATGTCTTGCTTCAAAATAATAATGCTACCCCACCACCAACCGACAATACTACTAATGAGGGGTGGCAACATCGTGAAAAATTCATAGCAGGATACCATACTCCTCAACAACCTCCAGGGTTCAACAAAAGGTACCCAAGTAAAGCATCACCGCATCAACGGGTGATGTCATTTCAGATTTTGGTAGAAAAGTCAAGGAGTTAGAGCTTACCCAAAATACACATAATTCATACACAAGCCAAGTGCGAACTCCTTCCTACCCTCAAAATTATGGGAAAATACCTACTACACATAATCCTCTAGTCTACATGAATACTCAAAACCTTAGAGATCTGCTTATGGGGACGGGCACCTTGGGTATGCCCCCCCAAGCCACGTATGGATATCTACAATAGGTGCTAGCTATAATTACATTCTCAAATGCCATACCAGCCATAAATGCAATGTTCCCTAGCTTTGTGCCTTCAATTCCATATCAAGGTAATCAACCCCCTATGTACACATGTATTCTAAATCTCCAGAGGGGACATGTATACCTACCCAAATCCGTATGGATAACCGCAGAGGATGTCATACGCCCCACCAAATTTCTATGTTGTCTCATTTCAGCAACCGATGTAGCACCCACCTCCCTAACAAGGGTCTTCAATGGTGGAAACATACGCAATGTGGACATATTCTGAATATATCAAGGAACCCCTAGACTTCTCCATTCAGACAGTCATGCTCCCGAGACCCTTTCCTGACCTTGCAAATATCAAAGGGGAGGGAAATCCTAATGCCCACATCAAGGCTTATGCAACGTCCATTTGAGAGCTACTCCCATGGGATGTATTCGTTGTGAAAATTTTCCCTAAAAAACTAGAAGGTATTGCTCTCGACTGGTGCTAAAGGATACCTGAGGCTTCAATACATTCGTTCAAGAAGCTCGTATCATATTTTATTAAAGATTTTTATATGAACAAGCTTTTGAGAACAGGAATCAATTAATTCCTTCATATCAAACAAGAACATAATGAGTCTGCAGCCCACTTTATTCAAAGGTGGCGACAAGTTCACTACTCCTCTGTGAGTGCTCCAAATATGGATCAAACGAAACTTTTTAATTTGTTCCTTCACTCTCTTAACAGAGAGACAAAGGAAGAGGTTAAAAATTTCCCGCTAAGAAGTTATGAAGAGGTGCTAAAGGGTGCGCTTCGGATTGACCAAGCGGCCATTGACAGTGGTCATAAGATTTATGGAGAAAATGGGAAGTTAGTCACTCCCAATCAAAATAATCCCAGCTACTCCAACAACACAAACACTAATCAAGCACCAAATATTCTTAACAAGAATCATGGAGTAATAACAAGACGGTGTCACTGCCACCCAAAATCCTAATGTTATTACTTCTACTAGTACATTTGTTACAAATAATAACAACAATAATGGCAATAATCAGAGAAATAACAATTTCTCACCCTCTGTAAATGTTGTGGATTTTAATTGTCCTCAACTAAAATAGCAACAACCTCAGCAACAGAGACAAACACCTACCCCAAGTCCTAGTCAATACCCCAACCAATACCAAAACCAAGGGCAAGGGTTCCGAATTTCAATTACAACAATCAACAACCAAAAAAATAACCGTAGTTTTAGACCACAATAAGGAACAAACCAAAGGCATCGAGATTACACCCTAAACTTATACTGCAGTTTCCATAGGGTTCGCGGGCATGATGCAAGAACTATCCATGATTGTAACATGTTTTTTTAGTGTTCACCAGAGGACTAAAGACAATTATTTGTTGACATGTTTTTTCAAACCCAACTGCACCCACTCAAAACACCTACATGGGACCAATATCTCTGCAGAACACATTGTTGGGGATCTTCAACGATCCTCTCCCCATGCATCCAAAGCATGGTATATTAGATTCCAATGATTCAAATAGAGGTATTGTAATAGGTACTCATGATCGTGAAGCCTCAACTTTGTCAAACCCACAGGTGGCACCTCCTTTGGATGGTCGTCAGCAAACAAAAATTATGGGGTTGGTAGAGTTAGACGTTGAACCCAAAATTGATCTTTGCCACAAGAACCAAGGATTATTCTTCGCAACCAATCCTAATTTATCTAGTTATGTCAGAAAATGTTCATGATATGCTATGAAATCTAGTAGGGTCTTATGATCTAATCAGTGATCTAACCAAGACCTTTTCACACATTTTCTTCTTGGATCTACTGAAGAATTTCCTTGCTCATCAAGTTGCTCTATTAGAAGCACTAGGTCTTGGCCATTTGATTAATGTTACCCCTTCTCCAGAGGCATAGATAAATCACATAGACTTTAATGTTAGTCCTCCAGGGTATGCCAGAGAGAGATATAGGGTTCGTGTTTAACATCAGCAAGACACCCACAGAGATATTGAGATAGCTTATAGGGGTGACTGACTTTGTTTACGAAAGTTTGGATTTACAATAACTATGTAAAGTGTGCAATGATTGATAATGGGGCAACATTTAACATACTTTGCTTCTCTTATTACCTCAAGGAAATGTCAATCACAACCATAGTATTATGGGTTAATCTCAAGCCCAAGATAATACTAATCGAGTTTTATATTATAGACTGGGAAACCAACTATAATATGATCATTGGTCATCCTTGGATCCACGGCATTAAGGAAATCCCCTCCAATCTATTCTAGGAGGTCATATTCCTACATTTAGGGAAAGTCTTAATGGCACATGGTGATCCAAAACCCTTTAATGTACATTAAGCTAACTTAAAGAAGAGGCTAGGGGTCCACTCTAAATTTGAGCTTCCCACAAATCAGTTAAACAAACCTACAAGCGTGGTACCAGAAGAAAATATAGTTCCTACAATGGAGTTAGAAGTCATGGGTTTGATCAAAGGAATTCCTGGTGGACAAGGATGAAACTGTTATTGTAGAGATAGTGTCATTAGGAACCACAACAAATATTGTCGAGCTATTAGAGAAGGATTTTCCTATTCTCCTCCCCTTTGATTCTATGGGTATGGGACATGCCTTGGGACTCGGTTCCCTTCCAGTAGATGAGGTTTGCATGGTTGAGGTAACTGAGGTAAAGGGGGAAGGTACAAAGGATGACTCAATGTCCATCTTTTTGAGTAGTTTTTGGACTCTCCATTTTGATGGAGCCAAGTGTCATTTGGCACCGGGAAAGCGTGATCCTTACTTCGCTTTGAAGGAAGGATTCTACCTTTTTATTTCAAGTTGAATTTCAAATGCACAAACAATGGGGCTGAATATGAGGCTCTCCTATTAGGTCTCATTATAGCTAAGATAATGGGCATCCTCAATATTAGGGTGTTGGGTGATTCACAACTAGTCACAAATCAGATATCTGAAGTATATGAGACTAGAGTTGAGCATCTACAACTTTACAAAACAGCAGTGCTAGGTCTGACAAAAGGGTTCGATTTCATCTCAATTAAAGCAATTCCATGTGAATAGAACCTTCTCACGGACTCTATAGAAACTTCTACTTCATGTGATAGGACAAATGGTTTTATCCTATGTTTTGTTGGCACCCTTGCGTATCAAAAATTAAATGAAAACTTGATATGAACATGTAATCACAGTATCATGAATAAGCTAAGGATAATCTCCTTAGATAAGAACCCTACTAATCCAAGATCTATCTTAGTGATGAATTGTATTCACTAAGGTGACATTACGTCATTTGTAATGTTGTATGTCATAGAATCCTTGGTGTAAATTTAAGCCTTGAAAGTGATTTGTGATGTTGTTGCTTATCTCTATTAAATTGTTAACATTATAGTTTTTATAACTAAGTTATGTTGAGGCTTTGAAAATTTTGATAGTTCACTTAGCGAATTAATTTGGAATGTGATCAAGACTTCCTATTGGTTTATAGTAAAGTCTTAAACCAACCATCTGATAATCTACCCATTTGATGACTAATGCCATCATGATCATATTTCTAGGGATAAAAGGGCTATAGTCGTCAGTCAAGGACTTAATTATTATGAATTAAGGGCATCTACTCCTTCGAGTATACATGAACAACTTCTTGATCAATGTTAGCATTGTATATTTATACATACATACATATATATATATATACACATGTGACATATGTATATATACATATACATATATATATATATATATATATATATACATATACATATATATATATATATATATATATATATAGATTTCAAAAAGGGGGACAATCTAATCCTAGTGGATAGTTCTAAACCTAACATGCAAACCTATTACTTGTGAAGCTTGAAGTGAACATAACCTTTGCTATTTGAAAAGGGTGTGTGAAAATATTTAGTGTTGTGAAGCCTTAAGGCATATAATGGAATGGCATCCAGATTTTTTATGGCATAAAATATTGTTTGGTCATTAAAAATGATATAACGTTGCCCAAATTCAAATGGTTGATGAGGTGGCAACCACCACATAATATTTGTACTTCAGTCCCTTAATTGTTTATTGATTAACTCCAACTGATTTTGGAGTGAAGTACTTTAGTTGTCTAAATCGCCTTGCATGGCATGAAGTAGGAGTTTGATAAATTTAAAATGAGAGCTAAGAATAGTTGGCGGAAAGCTCCATTAACTCTGTATTTAATGTCTTTTAATGCTCACCTTCCTCGGGAAGTGTGGGAATGGTTTGGGGGAAAACAAGTTTGGTTTTGGTATCGATTCATTTCATTGCATGAAACTCATAGTTGCTTGGCATGCAAGGAGGAAGTTTAGCTGTGTGTTGATGCGAGTTGCATGGAGAAAACAACAGTTGAGTAGTTGGAACAACAAGTTCCCAGACTCATTAAAATGTCACGGGAAATTTGTGATCTGTTGATGAAGGAACTCATTTCAAAGGATAGGGATCTTCTGAAGAATCATGAAAGTTTTTGCAAGAAAATAAATCACCGTACATGACAGGCATGATACGCTCTAAACTTTTCATAATTTCTTGCTTTATTTAGTGATTTCACAAAAATAACCTTGTATTGAATGATTTTGTGTTTGTAATTTCTGTGATGTGGAATCATTTAATATTTTCTCTATAGAGTATGAAATGCTATGGCTTCATGATGTATGTTGTTAGAAGTGATTAATTAAGTACAGACTCCAATAAGGTTTATTATAGTGAAGGAAAGAATATAATCTTGAGATGTTTGAGGACTACTTATTATGGTGAATACTTGGATTGAAATGATACGCCAACATTGTTGAAATCTTCTTGCAGCTGAGAATCGATTTCTATCCATACTGTAGAAACCTGTTTTATTTGTTACCCATCTCTCCATGGATTTGAATAAGTATGGCAAGGTATTGTGGTATGCTAGAAATTGTTCTGTGTGAGTTTTGTTGCAGATGTCTTTTCTTGACCTAGTGTTTGTTGGTTATACATAACTGGGTTTGATTCTTTTAATAAATCTATGCCTGTGGAGTCATGTTGGTCTTGTATGGGGCATCATCTGTACTTATAATCGACCTAGTTTTATTTTTTTTAAATAGGGATGTGTACTAAAAGAGAACAACTAATTTAATATTATCATGGAGTTGTAGATAATAAGGATAGTTGTGATGATTTTAAGGTCTACCTCTTCGACCCTTGAATAGGTAGTTTAGAATGGCACCTTTGGTCTACTCTAGAGCCACTATGATGGCATGATGAATAGTTGAGTTCTCTTATAGATAACTGTTGTATCTTGTTTACAATTTTTGATTGCATAAGTTCCAGATACTTCATTGTATTATATCATGTCGATCTCCTTGTGGCTTTGATAATAATTCTGGAACTAT
The DNA here is from genome assembly GCA_018340775.1 of Taxus wallichiana var. yunnanensis. Classification (NCBI taxonomy): domain Eukaryota; kingdom Viridiplantae; phylum Streptophyta; class Pinopsida; order Cupressales; family Taxaceae; genus Taxus; species Taxus wallichiana. The sequence continues at coordinate 441,995,253 of CM031236.1, read as the reverse complement.
TCCAACTTCTTCGATGTTTGAAGCTAGTTATGGAAGGTTGTATTGAGATTTGATTACTGTGATGGTTAAGTCCAGCTTGTTGAAATCTCATCACTTATGTTCCATTTTAGCCTCTATAATGGAGGATGGACATTCTCCTATAAAACCTTGTATGATACTTAGTGAGCTGATCTTCTCAAAGTGTATGCATTAGTTTTCTCGGTTGAAAAGGGTTAAATAGTTCCTTTTATTGAGCACACCTTATCTCAACATATGAGCTGGTAATGATAAGTAGAGTTTGATTTCTTGACCCATTACTCTTTTTATTGTTCTTTGTTAAAAGGTTTATGTTTTAATTGTTGGAAATTGAATCCTTAAGTTAGGCTAAAGATTAAGGTTGTCCCAAAATAGGAAGACCCTTGGCTTCAGGGTTGTAAAGTTGGTAGTATTACCCTCTATAGTAAATAACATGGTCCAAGTTGTAGATCACATTGTCTTACTATGTGTTCTATTAAGAACTGGAGGCATCGATTTTGTATGGTAACCCATTCTAGGGACAAAATGGTAAGTTATACACTTCTACCTTAATAGATGATAACTAGATTCATCCTTTAATTGAGTCCATGAGATGTGATAGATCCTCTCTGGTGTTTGATTCTGATTTGGATTTGTGGTGCTCTCCGCAAACCCGGAAGTGACTCTTTCTCTTATAGCAAACTATACTCGGTTTCATTTATTATTTATGGGGTTTCCTTGACATTTTGAAAGTTCCTTATTGACCTTTCCTAGTTGTGTCATGAATTTAGTTTAGTATGATCTAACCTTGTTCAGTAGAATGGGTTAGGAGATCGTTCTTAAATTCAGAAGTCTTGACTTACCGAGAATAAGTGGTTTGCTAGAAGTTGTATTTCGTGTTGAGCAAACTCTTGGGATATTAAATGTTCAGTTGAACTTTTTGGGTTAAGTAACAATTATCTTATCTCATCAACACATAGTACCTCTCTCTCTTCTAGAACTTTTAAAAGACCTTGGTGTCTATTAGGTCTTGATATGATGAAACATATCTGAAGAAGGAATTGTGTACTCTTTTCTATTCTTGGAATGCTCATATAAGTGCTTAAGTTGAGGTAAGTATTATATGTAGCATTGTTACTCAATTTATACCTGATTGCTATATGGCAGGATGCCATGAATGTTCTCTTCCTCTTATCCTCAAGGTTAAATGCTCTAATATTGTATTTTGTTAGCCAAATACTTTTGATGTCTTATTATTATGACTGAACCTTAGCAGTCCTTATGGATTTATGAAATCCTCTTTAGATCTGTTATGAAGAATTGGGTGATTGCTTGAATGTATTCTTGATATTTATATGGTTACTTAATGGTTGAGTAAAATATTTCAGGCATGCAAGTATGGGATTGCATGAGTGAAATCTTGTTACTCTTATTCGGTAATCTTTATTACTTATAATTCTTATGTATCTTATGAATTGTATGGTTGTTTCTGAGTGACTGAAGTAGTTGTATGTAAAAGTAAGTCTGAAATTGATTCCTTCCATGGTTCATTAAATTGCTTGTTGTTGTCACGTTGTAGAAAGAATTGTTTATCTACTTAAGCTTTGAAATATTGATGCATAAAAATAATATGGGTTATTTTTATGAAATAATTAAGTAGAGTATGTCATTATGGTAAGTTGGTGCTTATCATGCTCAATTCTTGTGGACTGACTCATGCTAACAATTTTGCAGATAACAACAGAGAAGGAAGGGTGAAGTATTTAGTTTTGTATATTATTTTGATCGAGGAAAGTTTGAAGATATGATTGACTTGAATGTTCTTAAATGAATTACATCTTCTTGGAAATGGGAAAGGCTTTGCTACTAAATATAACTTGTTTTATTCATTTAAAAAGAAAGATTTTGGTCATGCTTAAAGGCATGAGTTGAATTTATCTCATAAATGTAATTAAGTCAGATTTCCTATTGTTATATATATATGTTTTGTAAGTGGATGATTTTCGATTGATGAGTTATGAGTCATAAATCTATCAAGTTAAGAAATAAATATCACCTACAATACTATTGTATTAATCATTAGTATCAAACGTGTAGTATACTATACATATCTTATGTGTGAGGCTCTAGGGAACATATAAGGGACTATTGGATGAACGTTGCCTAAAATATCTTGTTCTAAGTAATTATATGTTAAGCATACTTGGAAATAGTTGAGGTTGCTAATGGATAACTACCTCATTATAAAGTGCAATATATCAACCTACTTGAAAAGTGGTGATAAGTTCTCTAGAGGTTTTGTATAGAATGTACACAACCAACAAAAAAGATATCTAGAAGTAAGATTGTCTAATCTTAATGACCGCTGATAAGAAGGCAGCTGGATTAACATGAAACCATGAAAAGGTTATGTTAATTAGATACTTCTGAGCTATGGTTGTTTTATAAACACATGTTAAACTAACTTCTTATCAAAGATATAATAATTTATTATTGATCTCTAAGGGAAATCAACTCTAAGTCCTATACAAGGACGCTACACATAAGCTACAAAAAGATGGGCTTATGGTAATCTTACATGACTATACTTTGATTATGGTTTCACTTTTCGGAATTACAGAATTGTGATAAATTGTGTTATGGAATATTTTTCTCAAAGAGATGGATTGTTTTTAATTAGGGGTTGTCTCCATGATGCATCATTATGAGCACCTAAGCATGTCGATACAATGAAGTAATATGGAACATGCTTACTAAGTTAAAAGAACATAGCATTAAAATCCCATCCCTAGTCAATACTATAATTATCTCTAAAGAGAATTAGAGAGTGATATTTTAAAAGGATATGATAGGGAAAGATAAATGGGTAAGTGGTTCATAAAATCTATCATATAGGATACCTCAAATATATCTTACTTGTTGGAGATAGTAAAATAAATGAATGCTCATTACTGAGCTACAATTAAGAAAAGTGATGTGCTTAAACTGAAAAGAGGATTGGCATTGATAGTCTATGGCACTTAATTCAAGGAATGAATCATACCTAATTACTTAGCTTCATGTAAGTACATACCCTAGAATATGAAATAAGAAGCATTAGCCTAAATGTTAAAGATGGGACAGTTTTTGAAACTATAATAATAGTCATTGACATTGATAGTATTGTTTCCATCAATGGTTAACATGGGTATGAGATATTGAAAGGTAATTAAAATGTTATAGAGATTGGGGATCCTGGGATCAACTCAATCCTGACCTTAGGTATGACCCATTCATGGAGAAGGTGTTGTAAGCCCTAGGTTGTTCTATAATGATTACCTCAAAACATTAAACACCATGCACCAATATAGAATTCTAGGTGGGTGAACTCACTACATATACTACACAGTCATATCCCTATGGTGACGATTGTCACCATTAGGATACTACCATTTAGCATCTGTAATGAGTTGTCTCATCAAGAGACTGGATTGTAGTATGGTGTTGTCCTAAGTATAAACCTTGATAGAGTTACAAGACATGTTGGACCTCCAGGTACGCACCCTATATCAACCTATGATGGCTACGGGTAGATATGTGGGCAAGTAACAAGGTGAATTGTTACAAGAACACTTTCTTCCCATAGGCATCACAGATGACATAGAGGTACGTCTTCATGTGTAGGTTAAACTGGTTTGTACCTCATTCAAGGCTTGTAGCTATTTACAACATTAACATTTGTGAATCCATATAACTGAACAAGTGAATAAGGTGAGATGACAAGATTCCAATGGTGAGTGTGCTGTCATAGAATCGAGCATGGCATACATGACTATTGAAACTTTGCACAAAGTGGTGTAAGCTACTAATTACACTTGTCAGATTTCACCATTATCTAAGATGTGAGATGCCTGAGGATTTCATAGGTGGAACCCAGGTACACACTTAGGGGTTTTTCACTTATATATCATATCCTATTAAAGGGGAACCCAAGGGATACATTTTATGTATGGCTCATATAGAGCATTGAGGGAGAATGAGTAGGTTCAACATTCTCTCATATAGCTGCACATGGTTCATGACAATTATCGAAATGGATGGCACTAAGGTTTATGTAGATTTAAATATATGGGTATTTAAATCAGCTACATAAAGTTTTTTTATTAAAAAAAATCTAGAGACGAAGTGACAAAAAGTGGATGTTACATTTTGGTATCAGAGCTGAAGGTTACAACTCTTGGACTTATTGGGTCCTTACGCTAATTAAAAATTTTATTTTGTTTTCAAATAAAAATGGAAATGGGAAGGATGCACCGAGAAGAAAGAACCGGGTCTGATTTTTGCTACGGTTTCAACGGTGCTAAAGTTAGACAAGATTTTGGCAATCCTTCAATATACCCAGAATCAGATAGATGCCTTGGAGCAGCTGGTGATGGGTGAAAGTGATAAGTTGGACAAAGGACAACTTAGGTCTGTTGCTAATAAACAATAGAAGAGTTATTTAAATGATGAAATGATCATTGATGGAAAGTTTTGGACTTACCAATCCAAAGATGAACTAAACCTAAAATTGGGGAAGCATTGGATAAACATGGATCTTCTTCCGATAAGATGATATTTGGAAAAGCCAGTGGGCTAAAACCAAATCTACTAGACACTCCCACTCATAAAAATGAAAAGGGTCATAAAAGTGATTATTCTTCTTCATCTCGGAATGCTAAGAAAATTTGGTGGAAAAATCATAGCAAGAAAATGTGCTTTGCCAAAATTAAATTTACACAAAAACTTACAGTGATAGCTGCATAGGAAAAAGCATAATATTGTTGCAAATGGAAAAGTTAAAGGTGGTAAATCAGGACCTGCTTGGTGGATGTTTCACGTGTGGCAATGGGCATTATGCCAACCAATGTCCTTTAAAGAAGATGGACAAGTCATGAATGATGAAGCATGCTGCAAGGGTAGTTAACAAAGGAAAGGAACATGTATCCCTAGCAGAGATGGAGAAAATTGTGAAGAGATCCATGAGATTAGTATTCTTCAATACTAAAAGAAAGAAAATATGGGTTAGTTGTACTCAATGAAAAATTGGTCAACAATTGTGAAGCCTAACTCTTTCTGGTAATATGGAATAAAAATGCTCAAATTTTCAAGCTTATGTCTAGTTAGGTAGCATTGATCTGAGTGATTGTTCTATATTCTATCAAATATTTGATTTACATAATTAATATTTCAATTCCAAGGAACTGAAAATATTATAATCTATCTGTTGACCTTTAACAATGGTTGTAATATATATGTTTATTTTGGTTACTTCTTGGGTTATATTACTCAAGTACCCAAAGTTTTGGGGTATCATCACGTTGAAAGGAGGATCTTAGGTTTGGTGATGGCTCGTTCTGGGTCAACTCATCTAAAAGCATAGATCATATGAGGTTATATTTAGCTTCTGGTAATATCTTGTATCTCACAAGACAAGATTTCTTTTATATTACCTATCACGACATGATTCCCTTCTGTTCACCTATCGTGACATGTTGTGACTATGTGGAAATTCTAGTTTATGAATTACTTATGAACTTTCATGGGTTTTGTGGTTGATTCCAGTATTTTTAGTTGAACCTAGATAAGGGAATTCATACTTCACTAATATGAACCCTGCTATAGAAATGTGTAGGTTCAGGATCAAGGGATGTATTGTGAAATCCCTCTCTTGTGATAGTTCCTATGTAACTCTGCATGGCGTCTTGAGCCCTTAGAGTTTCAGGCTTAACTCATATGCTTTATAATATGTTGGGAGAAAGATACGATGACTTGTAAGTCGGAGGACTGTTAGAGCTTCCAAGAGAATTTAGTAAGTCATTAAATAACATAAGTAAGTCATTTACATACTTCTTTTGTATTAAAGTAAAAGATTTTACAAACAATACACTACTTATTTTGAAACCCTCGTGCAAACCAAGAGGAAATTTTTGCATGACCTTGGTAATAATAGGATCAGTATCGATTCTGTGAATCCACCGAGGAGGTTTAACAACGTAATAAAAAAATGTTGTGGATGTCAAAGACTATATTTAATAAGGAAACTTTGTTACTTAACACTTTGAGAGGTTTTGGCAAACTGGTTTCAAAAAAAAAAAAACATTTATAAACTTGAAGACCTCTTGTGTGAGGACAAGAAAATATGTTGTCAGTACTCAGTCATGAGTTAATATTGTTAAAAAGGAAAATTAAATAAACAAATTTGGTAGATCCATAAGCTTGGATAACCACGTTGACAACATTCTTTGTTTGGACCAGTTATAAGAGATAAAAAGTGTAAAATAGGTTGAGTTAGTTGATAACTGAAATAAGAAATATTCAAGTCCAGTTGAATGAACGAATGTTGGTACCTTATCTTTTGACCTAATGTTGTAGAGTTTTGGAACCTCAAATCAAAATTCTTAACAAAGCTGAGGAAAGTGATCTGTCTAAATGAACTACCATAGATCCATACACTTTAATTCCAGCAGAAAGGAATAGTTTTCCTTAAAGGGTACCAGGTAAGCTTGTTTTAACTATATCCTCTGTATATCAAATATATATATTTATACAAAAATGATTTACTTTAGTGAAGTAATCATGAAATAATTCAGACTGCGTGACTATTTACAGTCTGATAAGCTGATGCAACTACTGAATTTAAAGTTTCAAATCTGAAAACCATAAAATTATAGGGAAATAGTAACTATTCTGTAGGAATTAATCTTTTATCCTGTGTGGAATTGTTTGATTTCATTTAGCAAGGACCACATCATCGGGATGATGATGCTTTTAAGAGGGGAGGTATGTAATGCCCCGTGCTTTCCTTATTGTTGTCAAAGTAATGATAGGACAAATGGTTTTATCCTATGTTGTTGGCACCCTTGCGTATCAAAAATTAAATGAAAACTTGATATGAACATGTAATCACAATATCGTGAATAAGCTAAGGATAATCTCCTTAGATAAGAACCCTGCTAATCTGGGATCTATCTTAGTGATGAACTATTTTCACTAAGGTGACATTACGTCATTTGTAATGTTGTATGTCATAGAATCCTTGGTGTAAATTTAAGCCTTGAAAGTGATTTGTGATGTTGTTTCTTATCTCTATTAAATTGTTAACATTATAGTTTTTATAACTAAGTTATGTTGAGGCTTTGACAATTTTGATAGTTCACTTAGCGACTTAATTTGGAATGTGATCAAGACTTCCTGTTGGTTTATAGTAAGTCTTAAACTCGACCATCTAATAATCTACCATTTGATGACTAATGCCATCATGATCATATTTCCAGGGATAAAAGGGCTATAGTCATCAGTCAAGGACTTAATTATTATGAATTAAGGGCATCTACTCCTTCGAGTATACATGAACAACTTCTTGATCAACGTTAGCATTGTATATTTATACATATATATATATATATATACATGTGAATATGTATATATATATATATATATATATATTCAAAAAGGGGGACAATCTAATCCTAGTGGATAGTTCTAAACCTAACATGCAAACCTGTTACTTGTGAATCTTGAAGTGAACATAACCTTTACTATTTGAAAAGGGTGTGTGAAAATATTTAGTGTTGTGAAGCCTTAAGGCATATCATGGAATGGCATCCAGATTTTCTATGGCATAAAATATTGTTTGGTCATTAAAAATGATATAACGTTACCCAAATTCAAATGGTAGATGAGGTGGCAACCACCACATAATATCTATACTTCAGTCCCTTAATTGTTTATTGATTGACTCCACCAACTAATTTTGGAGTGAAATACTTTAGTTTTCTAAATCACCTTGCATGGCATGAAGTAGGAGTTTTCTAAATTTAAAATGAGAGCTAAGAATAGTTGGCGGAAAGCTCCATTAACTCTATATTTAATGTCTTTTAATGCTCACCTTCCTCGGGAAGTGCGGGAATGGTTTGGGGGAAAAAGAGTTTGGTTTTGGTATCGATTCATTTCATTACATGAAACTTATAGTTTTCGGCATGCAAGGAGGAAGTTTAGTTGTGTGTTGATGCGAGTTGCATGGAGAAAACAACAGTTGAGTAGTTGGAACAACAAGTTCCCAGACTCATTAAAATGTCACGGGAAATTTGTGATCTATTGATGAAGGAACTCATTTCAAAGGATAGGTATCTTTTGAATAATTGTGAAAGTTTTTGCAAGAAAAGAAATCACTGGCGTGACAGGCATGATATGCTATGAAATTTTCATAATTTCTTGCTTTATTTAGTGATTTCACAAAAATAACCTTGTATTGAATGATTTTGCATTTGTAATTTTTGTGATGTGGAATCGTTTAATATTTGCTCTATAGAGTATGAAATGCTATGGCTTCATGATGTATGTTGATTAGAAGTGATTAATTAAGTACAAACTCCAATAAGGTTTATTATAGTGAAGGCAAGAATATAATCTTGAGATGTTTGAGGACTGTTGTTATGGTGAATACTGGGATTGAAATGATATGCCAACATTGTTGAAATCTTCTTGCAGCTGAGAATCGATTTCTATCCATACTGTAGAAACCTAGTTTTATTTGTTACCCATCTCTCCATGGATTTGAATAAGTATGGCAAGGTATTGTGGTATGCTAGAAATTGTTCTGTGTGAGTTTTGTTACAGATGTCTTTTCTTGACCTAGTGTTTGTTGGTTATACATAACTGGGTTTGATTCTTTTAATAAATCTATGCATGTGAGTCATGCTTGGTCTTGTATGGGGCATCATCTATACTTATAATCAACTAGTTTTATTTTTAAAAATAGGGATGTGTACTTGAAAATGAGAACAACTAATTTAATATTATCCTAGAATTGTAGATAATAAGGATAGTTGTGATCATTTTAAGGTCTACCTCTTCGACCCTTGAATAAGCAGTTTAGAATGGCACCTTTGGTCTACTCCAGAGCCACTATGATGGCATGACTAAATAGCTGAGTTCTCTTATAGATAACTATTGTATCTTGTTTACAATTTTTGATTGCATAAGTTCCGATACTTCATTGTATTATATCATGTCGATCTCCTTATGGCTTTGATAATAATTTAGAACTATTCTAACTTCTTTGATGTTTGAAGTCTTGCTTATGGAAGGTTATATTGAGATTTGATTACTATGTGATGGTTAAGTCCAGCTTGTTGAAATCTCGTCACTTATGTTCCATTTTAGCCTCTATAATGAGGATGGACATTCTCCTCTTATAAAACCTTGTATGATACTTAGTGAGCTGATCTTCTCAAGTGTATGCATTAGTTTTCTCAAATTGAAAAGGGTTAAACAGTTCCTTTTATTGAGCATGTTGTATCTCAACATATGAGTTGGTAATGATAAGTAGAGTTTGATTTCTTGACCCATTACTCTCTTATCTGTGCTTGTTGGGTTTATGTTTTAATTGTTGGAAATTGAATCCTTAAGTTAGGCTAAAGATTAAGGTTGTCCCAAAATAGGAAGACCTTGGCTTCAGGGTTGTAAAGTTGGTAGTATTACCCTCTGTAGTAATTAACATGGTCCAAGTTGTAGATCACATTGTCTTACTATGTGTTCTATTAAGAAACTGGAGGCATCATTTTGTATGGTAACCCATTCTGGGACAAAATGGTAAGTTATACACTTCTACTCTTTAATAGATGATAACTAGATTCATCCTTTAACTGAGTCCATGAGATGTGACAGATCCTCTCTAGTGTTTGATTCTGATTTGGATTTGTGGTGCTCTCCGCAAACCCAGAAGTGACTCTTTCTCTTATATCCAAAATGTACTCGGTTTCATTTATTATTTATGGGGTTTCCTTGACATTTTGAAAGTTCCTTATTGACCTTTCTGGTTGTGTCATGAATTTAGTTCAGTATGATCTAACCTTGTTCAGTAGAATGGGTTAGGAGATCATTCTTAAATTCAAATCTTAACTTACCAGGAATAAGTGGTTTGCTAGAAGTTGATTTTGTGTTGAGAAAACCCATGGGATATTAAATGTTCAGATGAACTTTTGGGTTAAGTAACAATTATCTTATCTCATTAACTCATGGTGCCTACTCTCTTCCAGAATTTTAAAGACCTTAGTGTTTATTAGGTCTTGATATGATGAAACACATCTAAAGAAGGAATTGTGTACTCTTTTCTATTCTTGGAATGCTAATATAAGTGCTTAAGTTGAGGTAAATATTATATGTAATTTTTTCTCAATTTATACCTGATTGCTATATGGCAGGATGCCATGAATGTTCTCTTTCACTTATCCTCAAGGTTAAATGCTCTAATATTGTTTTGTTATCCAAATACTTTTGATGTCTTATTATTATCCTGAACCTTAGTAGTCCTTATGGATGTATGAAATCCTCTTTAGATCTGTTGTGAAGATTTGGGAGATTGCTTGAATGTATTCTTGATATTTATATGGTTACTTAATTGTTGAGTAAAATATTTCAGGCATGCAAGTATGGGATTGCATGAGTGAAATCTTGTTACTCTTATACGGTAATCTTTAAATACTTATAATTCTTATGTATCTTATGAATTGTATGGTTGTTTCTGAGTGACTGAAGTAGTTGTATGGAAAAATTAAGTCTAAATTGATTTCTTCCATGGTTCATTAAATTGCTTGTTGTTGTCATGTTGTAGAAAGAATTGTTATCTACTTAAGCTTTGAAATATTGATGCATAAAAATAATATGGGTTATTTCTATGAAATAATTAAGTAGAGTATGTCATTATGGTAAGTTGGTGCTTATCATGCTCAGTTCTTGTGAACTGACTCATGCTAAAAATTTTGCAGATAAACACAGAGAAGGAAGGGTGAAGTATTTAGTTTTGTATATTATTTTGATCGAGGAAAGTTTGAAGATATGACTAACTTGAATGTTCAAATGAAATACATCTTCTTGGAAATGGAAAAGGCTTGCTACTAAATATAACTATTTTATTCATTTAAAAGAAAGATTTTTGTCATGCTTAAAGGCATGAGTTGTATTTATCTCATAAATGTAATTAAGATAGATTTCCTGTTGATTTATATTGTTTTGTAAGTGGTTGATTTTCGATTGATGAGTTATGAGTCGTAAATCTATCAAGTTAAGAAATCAACATCTACAATACTATTGTATTAATCATTAGTATCAAACATGTAGTAAGTACTATACACATCTTATGTGTGAGATTCTAAGGATCATATAAGGGACTATTGGAGGAACGTTGCCTAAAAATATCTTGTTCTAAGTAATTATATGTTAAGCATACTTGGAAATAGTTGAGGTTGCTAATGGATAACTGCCTCGTTATAAAGTGCAATATATCAACCTACTTGAAAAGTGGTGATAAGTTCTCCAAAGGTTTTGTATAGAATGTACACAACCAACAAAAGATATCTAGAAGTAAGATTGTCTAATCTTAATGACCGCTGATAAGAAGGTAGCTGGATTAACATGAAACCATGAAAAGGGTTATGTTAATCAGATACTTCTGAGCTATGGTTGTTTTATAAACACATGTTATACTAATTCTTATCAAAGATATAATAATTTATTATTGATTTCTAAGTGAAATCAACTCTAAGTCCTATACTAGGATGCGATACACATAAGCTACAATAGGATGGGCTTATGGTAATCTTACATGACTATATATTGATTATGGTTTCACTTTTTGGAATTGCAGAATTGTGATAAATTGTGTTATGAAATATTTTTCTCAAAGAGATGGAATGTTTTTAATTAGGGGTGTCTCCATGATGCATCATTATGAGCACCTAAGCATGTTGGATACAATGGAAGTAATATGGAACATGCTTACTAAGTTAAAAGAACATAGCATTTGAATCTCATCCCTAGTCAATACTGTAATTATCTCTAAAGAGAATTAGAGAGTGATATTTTAAAAGGATATGATAGGGAAAGATAAATGGGTAAGTGGTTCATAAAATCTATCATATAGGATACCTCAAATATATCTTACTTGTTGGAGATAGTAAAATAAATGAATGCTCTTTACTGAGCTACAATTAAGTAAAGTGATGTGCTTAAACTGAAAGGATAGTTGGCATTGATAGCCTATGGCACTTAATTCAAGGAATGAATCATACCTAAATACTTAGCTTCATGTAAGTACATATCCCTAGAATATGAAATAAGAAGCATTAGCCTAAATGTTAAAGCCGGGACAATTTTTGAAACTGTAATAATAGTCATTGACATTGATAGTATTGTTTCCATCAATGGTTAACATGGGTATGAGATATTGAAAGGTAATTAAAATGTTATAGATATTGGGGATCTTGGGATCAACTCAATCCTAACCTTAGGTATGACCCATTCGTGGAGAAGGTGTTGTAAGCCCTAGGATGTTCTATAATGATTACCTCAAAACATTAAACACCATGCACCAATATAGAATTCTAGGCGGGTGAACTCATTGCATATACTACATAGTCATATCCCTATGGTGATGATTGTCACCATTAAGATATTGCCGTTTAGCATCTATAATGAGTTGTCTCATCAAGATACTAGATTGTAGTATGGTGTTGTCCTAAGTACAAACCTTGATAGAGTTACAAGACATGTTGGACCTCCTGGGTACACACCCTATATCAACCTATGATGGCTATGGGTAGATATGTGGGTGAGTAACAAGGTGAATTGTTACGAGAACACTTTCTTCCCATAGGCATCACAGGATGACATAGAGGTACATCTTCATGTAGGTTAAACTAGGTTGTACCTCATTCAAGGCTTGTAGTTGTTTACAACATTAACATTTGTGAATCCATATAACTGAACAAGTGAATAAGGTGAGATGACAAGATTCCAATGGTGAGTGTGTTATCATAGAATCGAGCATGGCATACATGACTCAGAAACTTTGCACAAAGTGGTGTAAGTTGCTGATTACACTATCGAGATTTCACCATTATCTAAGATGTGAGATGCCTGTGGATTTCATAGGTGGAACCTAGGTACACACTTAGGGATTTTTAACTTATATATCATATCCTATTAAAGGGGAACCCAAAGGATACATTTTATGTATGTCTTGTATATAGCATTGAGGGAGAACAAGTAGGTTCAACATCCTCTCATACAACTGCACATGGTTCATGATAGTTAATGGAAATGGATGGTACTAAGGTTTATGTAGATTTAAATATATGGGTATTGATATAAATATTGGAACAGAGGAAGAACCAAATATTTTGAAGCTAGGATCCTCCTTAACTCTAGAGGAGGTGGGAATACATACCCAAATCCTCAACAAACATCAAAAGGCTTTCACATTTAGTTATAAAGAAATGAAGGGAATTACACCACATATCGCGGTGCAAAATATCATCACCAAACCAAATGCAAAGCCAATCAAGAAAATTTGAGACCCATGAAGCCAAAAGTGGCTCTCATGGTGAAAGAAGAAGTAATGAAACTTCTCCATGTAGGATTCATCAATACTAAGGACATATACGTGTAGCACGGGATCCTGGGATACTTTTTTGAAACTAGACCCCCTATCTCTATATGTCCATATTTCACTACACAGATCCTAGGAGAGGAGGGTTATCGAGAAGCAAGAATCTCGCAATTAGAAAGTCTCGATGAGGCTAGACTTAATGCCAAACAATGGCACAACATTTATGCTGACTAGATGGCTTGGCAATACAATAAGAAGGTTTACGAATGTGAGATCTATGAAGGAGATTTGGTATTAAGACTCGACAACTAGATAGATAAAAAAATTGGTGAGGGAAGGAAATTCAGACCTAGGTGGTTAGGTTCATATCGAGTAGTAGAAGACTACAAAAATGGGGCATTTCACCTGTGTACACTAGAGGGTGAGGAGTTTAGTGAATCCATGAACTCTCTTCACCTAAAGAGGTACTACGTATGATCCACTACCATTTTCATATGTACATTACTACATTTGCATTACATTTTCATCTACCATTTCATTCTCAGTAAAATTTATGATCCACTCAAGGCTCGTGAGATCCCTTAGATGGCACCTAAATGCATCCGGGGATCCTAATGCGGCTATGACAACACCGGGAGTGAACATAATTATGTGAGTGCTCATGGTGATGTCTGCTACCCTTAGCCTCACAAATGAGAATAGTTTTATCTCATCAATCACTCGGTAGTCTCATACCCGGCCACCTGGGTACAGAGGGAAGTCACTATCTCCGCTACCTTCCACATAGTGGCAAACATGTATGTGAGTCTTCCTGCAAGCTAATGGCTGGACCGAGTTGAGAGTCACCAGTCGGGTCTTCCCAAGGGGATCGAAGATTATCCACATATACCCAATGGATGAGCTCTCACCACTCCTATGTTGTTGCTACAAGAAGAAAGCAAGAAGTGATAAGTTAGGGGAAAAAAGAAAGAAAGAGATACAAGTCAACATTCCTAAGTAGGTAAAACAAATAAGTATTTAACTTACGCGGGTCTCCACGTATCCAAATAGGATCGAGTCTGCTACTGGTGGTTGCGAGGATTCCCCAATACCAAAATCTAATCATTTTCTTATGATGGAATCGTCATCCCCTCTCCACCATGAGGAAGTGTCGAATCTAAGACTAATGTCTCTCTCTCAAGATTGGTCTCCTCAGTATGCTTTCTCAAAGATCTCCCGAGTATCATGCCACTCAGTGGTCAATCTCCTCCTCCTCCGCATGGACTTCCTCACTAGTCCCAACATCAACTCCCTCATCCTCTTTGTCCTCTCAAATTTAATCCTCCTCTTTCTTGTCCCCCATATCCTCCTCATAGTTGGAGTCTAGATCAATGGGCTCATCTTGCTCCCCGCTGTGAGCAAGAGCGGCCGCACCCAAAGTAGGGGCGCTCGAAAGGCACCGATGTCTAGTAATCACAGACCATCCATCTAACTACAATGGGAACACATGGAATGACCACTGTCCAACTAGCACCCCCTTTAGGTCCCCTCCAAGCCTTCTTGAATAGTCATATAAACTAGAGTGATGGGAGGGAGCATATCAATGTATGGAAGGCCAAACTGCTGGGGGACCCGATCAAATGGGTGGACCTCAAGTCTCCCTTGCTTTGTCAACCAGCTGACCTGTCAAAGAGAAAGCTACCATCGTAGTCACCTCTAGTCCCCATATCCCTGCCATGTCCTGGTAGGGTGTGGCAGTCATGTCTTCCATAGTCAGGGAAGCCACGGGTTGATGTGGTGTCCTAAGTACTGACATACCTATCCATCTAGCTACCCGAACAACCCTTAGATCTGATACTGGTACTCCCATGCCATAGGGGATGAAACGCTCATAAACCCAACTAATCATGAGTGTTGGGTGGTTCAATGATCGCCCTTGCCATCTGACCACCCTGTATAAATCATGGTAGGTAGTCCCTAAGATATATGCGTCCTAAGTATATTTACACCATGACCCTCAATGTGGTGATGATAAGAGCCTAGAAATATAAGAGGGTTTCACCACCCTTGTCCCTAATCAATCAGGAGGAAAATATGCCCATAATGGCTCTGTGTATGACAGAATGGGAGTAGTGGCAATGGACCAAACCTTTATCCCCTTGTTTGAGCCAGATGAGACAATGACATCTCCCATATATGTGGCCCACTACATCATCACAGCCCTAGACCCCACTATCTCCAAAGTCAGTCTCCTCCCAAGTATCGAGAGCCCAAGAATATGGTACACATCCTCTAAGGTGATATTCCACTCACCCCGACACACCTGTGTAACTATAAAGTGTTCTCATCTCGCATCCCAATAGGATAATAAGTCACATATAATGTGACTAGCATGAGCAATGTGGGAACCCGCAATCCTCCAAATAGTGGCCCTCCGGAAAGATCTATCTCATCCTGTGTTAGTTGATCTAGGATACTAGGGAGCCAATCACACTCCCTCTCTTGACTCCATATTATGTACTCCTCCTTCTGCATTCACCAAAACATGGAAAAAGAGAAAGTTAGTAACATATACCAAATAATAAGCTCACCAAAAACATCACAAAACACAGAAATCGAAAAAATTCAAGTTAGTGAATGTTTTGGTCATTCTATTAAGAACTACCACCCAAGGTAGGCGGGGTGGCGGTTCGAGACCACCGCCAAGTAGGGCAGCGGTCCCATGATTACGCCCGCTTAGGGCGGTGGTCCTCGAACCAATTTTTCACATGTGTCCTTTACCCTAAAAATGCTTAAAAAGACCCATAAAAGACCATTTTTGACAAAATAAAAGCATGCCCTATGGGCACCCCCTAGAGACTCATTTAAGACAAATGTTTTTGAAAATAACCCCCAGTGAACTTTTCAACATTTTTTCATTTAGGGTATAAAAAGATAAAATTGTAAATAACCAACCTTTGACCACGTTTGTCGATTTCGCATGTGAAGGCATGGTCACGATCTCGTCACATTCGTATCGGCTATACTCTCATTGAAAATAATCACCATGGGTCTAGAGCTCCAAATTCACCAAATCAAATAGCACAAATGAATTGAAAAATGAGTTGTTTCGATATATCATTTTGATCTAGTGTTTATTGTTTATCTATCTACATGTGAGTCTTATTTTTCTCTTACATGTAGCAAGAGTTTGGGCAGAAAAATTTCAACACACAAGCGTGTCAAGTATAGCTTCTAACTCCCCATTTCAAGAACACCATACTTGGACTCTACATTTTATGCCTTTTCATGGCTAAGACACTTCTCTGAGGGGGTAATATATGCTACATTGTCATAAAATGGTTATAAAATCCCCAATGATGATTCAAGTCCTTTCAAGGAGGTATTTGAGCTCCAAAACCCATTCCCATTATATATTTGTGGCCTAGACATCCTTACTTAGCTTTTCCATGCTTTCTTCTAGCTTCCCGCTCTTTCTGTGCATGTTTGGGCCTTTAATGCCGTAACTACCAACCTATCTAGATGACAGGTTCAAACCGCCACCCAAAACAAGGTGGTGGTCTTGAAACTACAGCCCTATACAGGGGTGGTAGTCCTTCCCGCTTTTTCCAGATTCTTCACGCATGTTTTAACATGTGATGGTTCACTTAATTTCACTTTTTGCATGCATCCGTGAGCCGAATTGTCTAAAATTAGCTTTGATTTCTTGGTTCTCCTTCCTCCTATTTTTAAATAGATTTAATTGGTTGAACTGCTCCTTCTTGCCTTGTGCATGAAGGCACCTCCCATCCTCCATTCCTATATATTCCATGCTTGTATTCAAGAAAAGGCCTTGAGAATTTTTGTGTATCTTGCATTGTATTTCTACTACGATCTTGCTAGGAATTGCATATCCAAGCTCTGATCTCTTTTGTTATCTCTCTTCTACCTGTATTGCATCCGGACTATCATCAAGCTATCATTACTCAAACACCATTCTCCTACTATTGTTCTTGCATTCCCAATCTCTTGGACTCACATGAACACTCGGAGAAAGAAAGGAACATACTAAGGGGACAGATACAAACACAACTAAATTTTCCAAAGCTCTTGCTTGTCTAAGTTGGAATTTTGTGTTTGAGTACCTTGTGTGTTAAATTGTCAATTTCATATCAAATAGAGTAGAAAATCATTCATATCAAATAGAGTATAAAATCATTCATATCAAATAGAGTAGAGAATCATTCATTTCAGTAAGTTTGCCTTTTAACATTACCAAGGAAGTTGTGAGGAACAATAGCCCTTTCAGGGTCATGATTTTTCTTCACCTCTAAGGTAGGGTTTGGAGGATTTTGATCAGATTAGGTTGTTTGATTTAGATTAGATTCATACATTTGCACAAGTAACTAGCTACATCTAGTTGACTACTTATCTTTAGTTTATTTATTAGATTAGAACACATTGCTTAAAGATTAGAAAAGAAAAAAATTCCTTTGATAGATTAGTTTTCTTTTATTGCTTTGATCCAAAATATTGTGAAAACTCCAAAAACATAGATTAGATCTCTTTCAGTGATTATTTTTCTTATTAAAAGTCATTTTATTTCATTTTGTATGACCATCAATAGTCCACAACAAGAAAAGACATTAAGTTGTGATCCATTGGTCCCACAACCCAATGGGCAAGAATTTATAACGACATTGATACCAACATATGTTTAATACCTTACACACACCAGTAACTTTTTGGCTGAGAAAATAGAACAAATCAATACACTAAACATCGTTACTAATCAAGCCTACAATTATTGGACTGCTCCTAGAAATAGGGTTTGATTATGCACATGACCATCCAAGGGCCATAGCCTCCATGAGTCTTTGGTTGTAATCCTCAAGTCCCACAACCAAACGGGCTTTCCATTCGGCTTAGATATTGACACTAGCTTGGCATATTAGTATTCATATCTTTGCCACTTCCACCAGATATTATCACACAAATTTCCCTACTAAACATAAGAGCGATCAAGCTAAGACTTTCCGAACTAGACCAAAAAAACACCCATAAACACCCATGGATCCATCGCATCTCCCATTCTTATTTCCATGAAATTTTCTCGAAATCTATACGAGGCACCCACAAGCCATTTTCCGTGTGTTCAACAACCAATGAATAGAATCTCGACCGAGATCGATATTGATTGGATTTTACAAGCGGCCATTATCTCAGACCAAACCATCACACCACTTCAAGTTATGAGAGCATTCTTTGCCTTAGACTCACAGATCCCAACATTGTGTGTTGAAGACATAAGATTTCCCAATTAGTTTGATCCATGTCACCACACTCGCATTCACATTATTTCTACACTGGTTGTCTTAACACGACCTCAAGAGGTCGGGTGCAAAGAATTTCATGTGTTGATTTTCTATCATACAGTAACAACACAAAATATATTAAGGGGTGGTTACTACTAGCCTAATTTATTTCCTAATGCATATAAATGGGTCAAGAATTGTGATCCATGCCAAAAATTTATGGGAAGGCTAAGGCTCATTTTTCTACCAGTTCGACCTGTGATCATTAAAGATCATTTTCAATAGTGTGGTCTTGATTTCATTTGTGTGTTAAATCCTCACTCCACCATGGGCCACATGTATGTACTTTTGCCGCCATATACTACTTCACAAAATGATTAGAATTTATTCCTACGAACCATGTAAATTTTGAGACTGTGTGTAACTTTTGTAAAGAGAATTTCATTATCAAATTCAGAGTACCTAGTAAGATCTTAACATATAATACTACCTACTTCTCCTCAAGTGAGTTAATGGACTTTTGTTATAACCATGGAATTTCTCTGTCTCATTCTCGCCAAATATTTCCCACAAGGAAATGGTCAAGTGGATTCTAGCAATAAGAATATAAGAAAGTGGATTGTAAAACTCCCTTAAGCCCGGATGATAAGAAAGGGGGTTCAAATGTGTTTAGTGATAGTATGGGATATTTTGCTTTGACTTTATTGTTGATTGTAATTTGGTTGATATTGAGTTGACGGGTGGGAAATATACTTGGTCAAATAGGATGATGGGATATGATCTTATCCAAATTAATTTTGATAGATTTTTAATCAACCCAAGTTGGTTCTCGACTGGGTGCTTTTCTTACATCTTTACCTAGAATTTGGTCGACTATAATCCTATCTCGTTTTCAATCTAGTAATAGTACAAGAATGACAGGTAGGCCTTTTATATTCTTTAAAATGTGGTTGTTTCATCCTTCCTTAAAAGAGGAGATTCAATCTTGTTGGAAAATTAGTGTTAGAGGTAAAGCTATTTTCAAACCGGTGTCTAAGTTAAAAATGTAAAAGCAAGAATGAAAATTTGGAATAAGGAAACTTTTGGTAACATTTTTGCCCAAAAATCAAAAGGAGCTCAGGATCTAAAAAGGATTGAGGAAGTCTTTGAAAGTGGGAGGTATGATCAAGAGATCAAGAACAAAGAAAAATTTCTTTTGGTGCAGTAAGATCATAACTGAAGCAAAAGAGGAATCATATTAGAAACAAAATTCAAGGTCTTTATGTTAAAAGAGGGTGATAAGAATACAAAAAAATCATCCGACTACTTCTATTCATAAACAAATTAATACAATAATGGAAATTGACAATAGGAGAAGACCGAGGTTGAAGAATCATGTTGAGATTTAAAATCAATTTATAAGTTTCTTCAAAGATTTGTTAACCGCATGAGATCAGCACTGACCTGTCAAGGAGAGTAAAATCTCGATTTCTTCAAACATGTTATCACTCTTCGTGAGAATGCTAAGTTGTTCAAAATTTCTTCTCCCGTGAAATAAAAGAGGTTGTTTTTTATTCAGAAGGGGATAAGTCTCCTGGGCCAGATGGTTTCCCTACTTTTTCATTCAGGAATTTTGGAACATTATTCATGATGATGTGGAGGAAGTGTCCAAGAATTTTTCATTGATGGTAAGTACTTGAAAGAGGTTAACAAGATTTTTTATCCCTAGTGCCTAAGATTCCGTGTTGGTAAAGTTACTTTAGACCAACTATTCTATGTAAAATTGTTTACAAAATATTACAAAGATAATTTATTTCGAGATCAAAGATTTTTTGGATGGTTTTATTTCTCCAAATCAAGGAGCCTTTTTTGAAGGTAGACATATCCTTAATAGTGTTATTACTATTCATTCAGTGGATGTTTCAAAGAGGGAGGAAATGTTGCTAAAACTTTATATGAATAAGGCATATTATAGAGTGTCATGGAGATTTCTTAGGATTATTCTAGAAAGGTTGGGATTCCATGATCATTTTATAAATTTGATTATGGAATGTATTACCACTCCTAAATACTCTATTCTTATCAATGGTAAGTCTGAGGGGTTATTTTCACCTGAAGGGGGGTTTGAGACAGGGGGATCCTTTGTCCCATTTTCTTTATATTATTATGGCAGTGAATTTAAGCAGACTTTGTGCTTTGACCAAGGAAAAGGAGGATTCTAATCATTTAATTATTTCTAATGGTTTGGACCTTATTGCTTTACAACAATTTATGGATGATACTTTTATTTTTGGTATGGAAATTATTTCGTAAGCAAGGGCCTTCAAGTATATTCTTCAAGGCTTTGAATAATTCATTGGTCATCTTATTAATTTTGGAAAAAGTTATATAATTTTCTTGAATGTGGATGAGGAAGTTCAGAATAGAATTGCGGTTGTTTTAGAGTGTCCAATCATTTATTTTCCTTGTTCATATTTGGGAATTCCTTTGTTTAAGAGAAGGATGATTCTACATAATTGGAATGCTCTTGTTAGTAGGTTTCAAAAGAATATTTCTACCTAGAAAGTTACTTTATTATCACAAGCTATAAAATTACAACTCCTTCAAAGATTCTTTACAGAGCCTTCCTGGTGTATCTTATATCAATATTTAAAATGCCTACAAAGATAAGAATTGTGATTACCTAGATTCAATGGAGATTTATTTGGTTGGGTACTGAATCAAAGGATAGAATCCCCCTTGTGGCTTGGGATAGGGTCACTCTACCAAAGAATGTGGAAGGATTGGATTTGAAATAATTAAAGAGTATGAATATGGCTCTTATGGCTAAGGTAGGGTGGAGACTTCAAGGGAGGATGGATTATGGGCTAACATTCTTAAATCTAAATACATGTATGCTTAGCAGATCTCTTTTATTTCAAATGATATCATTCCTAAAGGATTTTTTTGGAATGGTTAGGTAAATTGTAGGGGTTTGTTGATGAAAGGGAGTAAATGGGAAATTGGTGATGGTAATAGGATTAAATTTTGGCAAGATTGGTGGATTGATGAAGGACCTCTGTTAAACCAGCCATTGTGGAGAAATGTTGCTAGTCATTTAATTTCTACTATGGGCAGCCTTTTGATAGAATATTGGATTAGAAAAATTGGGGTTGGTCTTAGAGACCTCTTCATTGGGATGGTGAAGATGAGAATATCAAGGAGGCTCTTCAAAATCTCAATACTAATCTGGGTGGTGTTTATATTTCGTCAAGACCTAAACCGATGTTCTTATATGGGTAGGGACAAAGGATGGTGAGTACTTTGTGAGAACTAGATATTATATTGCTCGTAATGGTCCTCAACCAAACCCATGGTGGAAATATCTCTGGGACAATACTCTTATCCCCAAGGTGAATTTATTTTTGTGGCATGCCATTCAAAATAAAATTCTTATAGTTGATAACTTGTAGGCTAAAGGTATGTTGATTCCAAATAGGTGCATTCTGTGTAAATAGTGAAACAATTCAACATTTGTTCCTCCAATGTCCCTTTTCTCAAAAAGTCTTCTCCAAAATTCTAAGATTATTTTAGGTCTCGTGGGATTATCTGGAAAATTTTGTTGATTGTATGAACAATGGAATTGTCCCTTTTCTTCTAGGTGTTTGTCAAAATCCTGGAAGTTGGTGTTACCCCATTTCATATGGGGAATATGGCTTGAAATAAATCATAGGATTTTTTGGGAAAAACAAAAAAATCTGATAGAGATGGGAATATGATTATGGGAGCTTTGATCAAGTAATCTTTCCATTATTAGATTCAAGGAAGAAAAAAGTGTTCCTAATTGTGAAAGGGAAATCATTCAAGCTCTGGGAATTGGTAAAAGCATTCAACAGATTTTTCTATGGAAGAAGAATAAAAGGGATAATGTGAAGTGGGAAAACCTATGGCTAGATGGATGAAACTTAATTTTGATGGTGCTACCAAAAGTAGTTTAGGTTTAGCTGGCATGGGTTGTATTATTAGGGGTGACAATGGTTCTTTCTTTATTTCCTATGTTATTCCTATAGGTAATAAAACCAATAATTATGCAAAGTCCTGTGCATTTTTTATGGTTTAAAGTGGTTTAATCATTATCAAATTAGAAAATTTTATGTGGAAGGGGACTCTTTGTACATTATTAATACGATGAAGGGTAAATCGAAATATCATGTTAATTTGAATGATATTATGGAAGATATAAGGACTTTATTATTGAATTTTGAGGAGATTCAAATTGAACATGTGTACTAGGAAGTGAATGCTTGTGTGGACACGTTGGCTAATTATGGAGTACGAGCTCATCATAATCATATATGGCAAGATGAGGTGGATCTTCCACCATCAACTAGGGTTTTCCTTCATGCTGAGTGATATTTATGTCAAGCATGGGATTTGGATTTGTGTAATCCTTTCTCTCATTATCGTATGTATGGTCCCAAAGATCTATTATTTTACTCCCAGTTTGGTTTTATGCGAGTATTTTTTTGTTCATTCTAGTTTTTGTAGGTGTTGTATAGTTCCTCCATCATGGGTGGTAATAGAGTGAGGGTGGATCCTTCGTCATGTCTTGCTATGGAAAGGGATATGGATATCTGGGATATCTTTAAAAATGGGGAGTTACTCATTTCTTTCAGAGGCTTCAGGGTTATGATGAGAATGTTTCAAAGGAGTTTGTGCAGGTCTGGGATAAAGGGGTTGTGACTATGTGTGGTGTGAGTCTTTTGGTTTCGGAGGAATTAATTGGAAAGGTTACTGATATGGATTGTAATAGATGTAAGGTTTTTAAGGATAGAAAGTGGTTTCAGGAGGAAGTTTTCAATTTCCTTGATATTGATGAGAAGATTGTTCATATGGAATATGGTATTTCCTGAAACTCTCTTTCATGGCACGGCATGAGGTTTGCTTTATTATTATGAATTATTTCACTCTTGATGGGAAGTTTAGGAAGCTCCATACCTAGCATTTCATGTTGTTAAATCACTTCCATATAAACAGAAGTTGAGCATTCCTTTCTATTTTTTTAATTCCCTACAATCTTTAGTGAAATATTTTCAAGTGAAGACTGTGAACGTTCCATTGCACCAAGGTATAATTCTTCTCTGCTTCAAATTTTACTTCGCTTCCTGAAACCAAAAGTGTTGGAATTAGTTATGATGAATATTGGGAAGAACATTTGACTCTGGCTGATAGATGTAGGCTCAATGTTTTGAAAGAGAAGGCTAAGAAGGAACTAGATGTAGTGTCAACTCTTCAATTTCTTACAGGGAAGAATCTGGATACAAACTTTGGAGGGTTGGAGTGAGGGAATTTTTTTCATAAATTTCCTTTCCAGTAAAATTGAAATCCTTGAAGATATGGTTACTCAGTTGAAAGTTGAGGATAAGAGTTTAATCATAGGAGCTCAATGTTATGGTGTAGAGCTTCAGATTCTTAGCAATAGGGTGGATATCCTTCAGGAGATGGTAGTGGCTGAGAAGGGGAAGAAAAGGATGTTGGAGGTTAGCAACTCTGATGATGAAGATGAATGTGCCAAGAAGGGTGGGATAGTTAGAACGATTTCGAGAACACAGGACAAAAGCACCGAGGGGTTATTTGTGACCTTATTGCTGACCTTTGTTGTTTGCCTTTTGTTTTGGTTACTTTTTTTCTAGTTTGGGTAGTTTTGGTTGTTCTTGGTACTGCTATTGTAGAGTCAAACCCTTCTTGAATCAAACAGGTTTCATTTTTGATGGGTTTTTATAGATGTTTTTATGGTTATGATCTCTCATTGTAATATATTTTTGTATATGGCCCTTGGAGCCTTTCCAAACTTTATCTATTAAAACATATATATATATATATATATATATATATATATATATATATATTGTCACAATTGTTTACAATTTATTGGATGTCATTCAAATGGATTGGCATACGAATCTATATGATGCCCTATAGGTTGACCGAATCACACATAAATAAGCTATTGGGACTTCTACTTTCCAACCGGTGTATGGGATTAAGGCTCAAATTCCCATTTCTCAGGAGCTACCTGCCTTGTAACTTGTAAATGCAATAGAAAATGGAGAGTAATCAAATAGTCTCGATAACATACTCTATTACGTGGAAAATTTGAACAAAGATAAATCGGTAGCAGATCAACACACTTAAAAGGAATCAATATAAGGTGAAAAGGATCTTTGATCAAAATACATATGATAGAAGCTTTCAAATCGAATACCTTGTCCTACTCAGGATAAAATAAGAGAACCCAAAGGAATCCATGGGAAATTTTATTCTCTCTAGCTTGGTTTGTTCAAATTCAAACACTTATGTGGAGAGAATACTTATTACCTAGCATACCTAGATGTAACCCTATTGGAGTTTCCTCACAACGAGAAACATTTCAAACTCTTCATTAGAAACATTTCCCTTTCTACCATGTGTGTCTTCCCTTTCAATTTTGGAGTTTTTCCTTCATGTTGTGTGTGTGTGTGTGTGTGTGTGTGTGTGTGTGTGTGTGTGTGTGTGTGTGTGTGTGTGTGTGTGTGTGTGTTTGTATCCATTACTTTTGAATAAGTACTCTATTTCCCAATAGATAAGGCACTAGTCTTCTCATCCGAGAGAAATTTGAGGTCCTCTATTTCCCCTTGTGGTCCAATGTCCCTAAGTTAGATCCAATTGTTGTCATGTAAATTAACTATCCAAAAATTCCAAAAAAAAAAATCATCATGACAACCAAGCCAAAAGATGTAAACATGCTTCAAAATATTCTTGAATCCCTCTCTCAATCATCCCGCATCCTGTGTCATATTCACCTTACCACTTTGAAATGAGTCCTATTATATTGAGTAAACATATACAAGTTTTCAAAATGATGTGATAATGTCAATTATTCCATTCAATAAAGTGTAATAGAAGACTAGTTCTCCAACAGGCCTAAAAAGGCCAATTTTGGCTATTTCGAGGCTTATGTACATCCTCCATGAAGATTATAAGAAGGCAATAAACATATAGAATTTTTTTATACAATTTAAGGTTTTGGAATTATTTTACAAATATTTAGGAATTATTTGGTAATTTAGGGGTAGTCTGTGCAAAAGTGGTTTTTCAAGTGTAAAGAATGAATAGTCAAATTGTGAACCTAAAATTCTTTGGATCATTTTGGGAGATCTGTAAGGAATTAGAAGTAAAACAAGTAGGAAATGTAAATATTTAAGAATCCTCAACATGGTATCAACATCGAATTTTATTCAAGGTTTGATGATTTCTTGAGGCAGTTCAAACTTTATAGGTGTACCTCCTATCTCGATCAAAAGGGTTCATTGATTGGAGTTTCAGATAGAATTAAGGTTTGAAACCTATTCCATTAGTCCTAGAAAGGATTTTAGAGTTGGATTCATATTAAATTTGACCTTGAAAGTCCATCATGAGCCTCTAGGGTGAAGATTTCATGCTTTCAGGCTATTTCGTAAACCAGTGCAAAACCTAGCTTTCCAAATGGGGCAAGGTGCACATTTTTACACCTCTTTTCCCTTTTTATTTGAGGGGAAAATAGTACAATACAATTTACCCCATGACATCCTTATAACTCTACAAGTACCCATGTGTAGTTAAGACAAGCTAGGTTGAGTCTAAGCTGAGTTAGACAGAAATGTGAGTACTTAGATAATTTTACACTATGTCATGTGTCACCACCTTGATTCAAAGTGGAAATTTGTGTCCTTTGTGTCCCCCATGTCCCCAAGGGGATATATGGAATAATAAATTGTACCTCATGCCAATTCATATCCCTTGTTCACTCACATGACCTCCGTCAAGCTCCACGGGCTTGTTTGTAAGCCATTGTGCTCAACCACTCATCCCCTCATGCTCAAACTTTATTTCATTATTTTCCTTGGGTGAAATTTGGTTTCCCCATTATTCTCAATATCTAATTGGACAAGAGGGACAAGAAATTGTGCCTATGCCCAAGCCCCAACTCTTGATCACTCACATGACCTCTCCTGGCTCTCGCAAGGTGTTTACCTAGCTCCTCCATCTCACTCACCCTCTCTCCTATGCTGCCACTTTTCCTCATTTTGATTCAAGGTGTAGTTAGGAGCCCCTTCTATCACTTTTTTCCCCAATGCACCATGAAAACTATATTTTAACCTCATATTAAACTCTCATTAACCCGAGGTCAAACCATGGTCAGCAGGACATCATAAAAGTGTTTTATAACTCATTTTCAAGTCATTTCTTCACCACATGTCAACCATCCACCATTTCTGATGCTGAAAAACCTTGAAATTTTTCCATTTTTACTATATATGCTAAAAAAATTCCAAAACATCCATCGACTCTAAAACTGATTTTTTCTCATATCTCACTAACCGGGAATCTGATTACACCAAAAATTTGTCATATTTCTCTTCTCCAAAACACATTTGGAAAGATTAAATTTTCATACCATATGATTTCCTATATGTTTTATGTATCAATCTGAAATCCAAACACTATAAATTATCCTTTTTATTTCCAATAGTTTGAGAGGGCGAAAAATAGTGAAAATTTGAGCATGGGATTCCGATGTAAAACAAAACAAAATGATGGTGGTTTTGTCTTCATCTAACACCAGTAAGTTAAATTAATAAATATATCATATGATATAAAAAATTATATACTAAAAATACTAAGTTTCTTAAAACATAAAACTCTTAACATTCAGTATATCCAAAAACAAAGTGAGAAACACCAAACAAGGTTAATTGGGCAAATTTCCAAAAATAGCGAAATTTTCAAAAAAGTAGATGTCCCATAATAAAAACTTTCTAAAACTATAATTTCATCATTAGTTATAGTAACATACATGGATTAGGAGCTCCAGAGAATAATTATTTTTTTAAATCATCAAAATTTCTAAAAATAACACTCCTCGACCCCACTTGCCAAAAATATAAAGTTTTGGATTCTGGTACAAAAAGTTGTTGTCACTGTTTTCACTCATCTCATTGATTTTGGAAACATGAATTTCAAATTATCAGGTATGGATCCCATTTTATCACTGGAATTTTCATGTAATATTCTTATCATGAAAATTTTAATTTTTTTGTCATGACAACCTAGCCCACATTTGAAAATCCATCTCCCAGTCAATGTAAACATGTCCTTCAACCAACTCAGTTATTTTCTTACCCTCATAATGGCTAGAATAAATGTGCTAATTTTATTTTCAATTTTATTTCATGTGAAAGGGATCTTATTCAATATAATTCATAAATATATCAAGACCCAATAGAATATAAATGCTTCCAGAGGCTCTAAAAGGGCTATTTTTGGCCTTTTACACCTAGTAAGCACCCTCTAGGAATGTACAGGGAAAATTTAAAGAAACCATGTCATGTGTGACAAATAAATGCAACCATATGAGGAATTTCAGGAAATTTATGTTATAAAAATAAGTTTTATGAACAAGTTATGTAATACCGGGCTATTTGTAGCATGGTATAAGGAAATGAAAGTGGTGAAAAAGCTAGTTGACTTATTTCAGACATATCAGGAGCCTCGAGAGGATTTGGAAAGAAATAAAATACTCATTGGAAATATAAGTATGCCTACTTCATTTTTAACAACATTTAAATGGATTCCAAGGATAAAACTTTTCATATATTGGTCTCAGCAGTGCAGATAAAAACAATCGATCATCGTGAAGATTCAATTGAAGATTTTGGGAGTTTTGGGAAAAGTTAGAAACTTATTCAAATGAAAAATTGGGTAAAATGTAACCCTCTACATATTTCATATGTTGGGTTGGAAAAAAGGAATTATTTTCCTTTGGTGGCAATTGAACCTTCCCGAACTACTCATGACTAGAATTGAAAAGGTGCCTAAATTTCAAAGAGTAAGAAGAGTCACCTCCTAAAAAATTTGGAATTAGATTCCGTGGGTATTTTACAATCAAAATTATATATTTTTGGCCTAGTAAACACCAGGGAAGATATTGGGGAAAGAAGGCACTCCGGAAGGCTATTTTTAATAGTGCAATGGTGACACCCAGCTTCCAAAAGTGGAAAATGCACACTTAGAGACCCAAGATGTCTCATTTTTATCTTGAAAAAATTAAAATGGTACATGGGGACACTATAATGTTCCACCACATGAAAATTAATATTTACGTCACTAAAGTGACAACCTAGGTGGTTAGAAGCAAGTTGTCAACTCACTTTAAGTTATGGCCCCTTTCTCATGGCATGCAGACCATTGGAAAACTTTCTAGGCCTTGGTTTCCCTTTTTCCATTTGACAAATGGACATTTGGGATACAAAATTTCTCCACCATATGTGAGCTCATCCTCCGTCACTTAAAACACATCCTCGGGTTATTAGACAAGTGTTTTTAACCTCACAAACTCATTTACCTTTCTTATGTTGAGGTTTCCCATGGCACATATTTAAGGATATGGTGTCCCCATGTCCATTTTTCCCCTATTTTTAATGGGTAAAAACTTGATTGTTTTGTTTCTCTTGGGTTTGGTCGATCAAGGGTTAGGTTTAGTGTGAGTTAACTAGGTTTAAAGAGAGGAAATGAAAGGGGGTGGTATAAAGGTTTTACTTGTCCATTTTTTATTTTTATCATTTTAAACCCCCATCACATGCCCCTTATTGTTATTCTACCAAAATTTTCATCATACACCATTGAGAGGACAAATAAACTTGCATAGCTCTCACAAACCTTCATATTTGCACCTGAAACTTGCACATCCTCTTTTACCATAAAAACTACAAGAATGAAACAAGAACCAGTTCGATTGATGCCCTAAATCAGTTACAAAATCTGTTGATAACCTAAAAAAACCTCCATTTTCCTTTTTTATTTCCCATTCATTCCTTGAGCCAAATCAATTGAAATTTTGCAAAACAAGTCAATGTTAAATTCCTAGGTAGATGGAAATGAAAAAAATTCAATCCGACCTCTATAGATCAAATCTATACTTATAGTAAATATAAACCAAAATAATTATAGAAAGTAATAATTAAAACTTCATAATTCAATTCCCCATGTTCAGAGGACAAGAAATATGAAAATTTGAAAATTGGAAAAAATTGCTAAAAATATAGACCATGTTCTCAGTAACCTACCAAAATTAGATTATGCTCTGGATTGACTTTAAAATTTTATCAAAACTTACCCATATAATTATAACACCATTCCAAACATAATAAAGTTAAAATTCACTATATTTGAGCCCATCTCCACCTTGATCACCGAATATCCCGAATCTAGGAGATAGTGGTGTGGCACATCTGGACCTAAAGGATTTCAAGATAAGAATGCTAAAAGAACCATGCTATAATTTAGATGACTAAAAATAGTAAAAATTAATAGGATTTCAAGAATCAAATGTTTTGAAACACTTTCATCACCTATGAAATATCCTCTCACTTCATCTCACAAGGTCTCTGATGAAGATGTAGGTTCATCTCCTTGAGAAAGAGAAAGAGGAAGAAGTTGATGATGTTGAAGTATCTCCTTTGTAGAGATACATGGTCGATAAAACCCTATGGAACAACTTTAACCAAGTTATTTTTATCCTTCTTGGTCTCCTAATCATCCATAAGATTCAGGTGTTCCTGCTGAGGCACTTGAATCATCTCATCTCAATCATGCTTTGGTCCCTTACCAATCACTTAAGATGCCTAGTCTCCTTTCCAATCCTTTTGATCCCTTCTCATGGATCAATGACTTTCTTGGAGAGGATTCAAGGAAATTTTTATACATGGTTCCACCTAGCTTTGAGGCCATCTTGAAGTAGATCAAAAAAAAGAGAAATAGAAGGCACAAACAACCTCTAGGTTCTTCACCGAGGCTTCAAAAACTCAATATTGAGAGGTTGTATGTCCAAGGTCATCAAAACTATGGATTATATGTTATCTGGTGACTATGAAATGAAAAGAGTATATATGGTACAATCCACACATAAAGGTGATACTCACTTTTTAAGAAGTCTTCAACTCGAGATCCTTGCACATAATGAGGAATACAAGTAAACCATTGATCAATTGGAGGAGCATGTTAGGACTTTGTCTTCATATGTACAATAATTTTCTTAATTGGGTCCATCATCCTCACCTTTGATTTAATAAATCTCTTTCATTTGTAGATTTTATTCCTAGACAATCAAGAGAGATTAGGTTTTCACCATACGTAGGAAGATTCAATGATAAATGTGTGGACATTATTATTGAAAATGGGAAGACTTTTCTATCTAAGGTTCTTTCATTGTTTCAATGTCTTAGATATTTTGGAAAATATAAAACATATTAGGAGATAAATTGATAAGGAAATTTCCATTTGGGAAAGTCTTCTCCCATTGGTCTCTGAGATGACCTATCTTGACTCTTACTTCTTAGTGAATCATAATGTATTTTCATCCATTGTTGAGAACTTGTCCCCAATTTGGTCCCACACAATTATTGCAACATGTGATATGTTGAATGATTTCATTTTTGATATTGAGGCATGTGAATAAAATATATTTGGGATCTTGGATGAGATTGTGAAAAATGTGCAAGAGTTGGGAACACCTTCACTCAATAAGAACACATCCTCGAAAGACTCTTGAATTTCTCTCAAGAGTTGGTCCAGATAGTTACAGAGAACATTATTCATTCAATGAAAATTATTTTTAATCTCTCATAAATATTAGAGGCTCTATTTCTAATATTGTAAAAGATCATGAGAATTGGTTCACACAGTGTAGAAGGCTTGGTATTATTCCTAAGACTTGGCTCAGTATTTTGGAACATGTGTGCATCCCACATTCTGATAAGGTATCATTTTCAGTGGATCGATACAATAAGGAGGTCAAGGGCACAAATTTCATCATCAAGGATATTTCATGGAAGCCAACTTTATTTTATTCTTCATCATAAAGAGCTTCTTCATCAAGAAATTAGTCAACTCCTTCTTCTTCTCCCCTTTTTCCTCCCCCTTTCTAATTCTTCATTATATGTAATCATGAATTTTTTCTTTTTCACTTAAGTGACTCTCTAATGTTACATTGTAAAAGTCCCTTTTGATTTATAAAAAGGGGACTTATTTACTTACTTCCTAGGAAGATGAAAAGTCACAAGTGGAATAATAACTTGAAAGGTCATGTGGGGGTAGATGAGAAGAAAATTTGCAATGCTATAAATTGGAATGGATTCTCCATTCCAAAAGGGATTAAAGTTAGTTTTTTGTAGCAATTGTGGATTGTTGTAGGTTGTTGAGCTTTGTATCACCACTACACAAGAAATAAGAGATGCATTTCTTCCATTTCCTTTTCTTATGCTTTCCTTTATTCTCTCTCTATTTTGTAACTTTGCAAGCATAGTGATCTTGAATAACCAAGAAGGAAATTTGTGTCCTTGATTGATGAATCTAAAGAACTATGTGTCTCTAGTTTGTTAGTCTTGCTAATTTCTTACATTTTTGTTTTCTTCTAATTGAATGTGACCTACTCTGTTTATTTTGTGTGAACTCTTCTAGTGCCTAATCACAACAATAACCATATCTTTCATAATTTCCCCAACTCTCCTTTATCCCTCAATTTCTGCAAATTCCTCCTTGTACTTTTACAATAAATTTTCTACTGCTTCATTAGAGTTTTCATATGTGATCCCTAGCCTATTGGCCACCCCAAAAATTATGATAGTTTACATTCAATAATGGGAGCCTCCCCATACCCAAGAAGGATGGGATTAGCCCCATGATTGTTGGTGGAAACTCATAATTTGCAACATGACAAATTATTTCACCAATATTTTTGGCGACTCTGCTGAGGAGAGATCTACCCTTGTGCACCCATAAATATCTCTAGAAAATATAAAAATATATATTTCAAAAAATATAAAAAATATAGGTTTCAAAGAAAAATCATTTTTGAAGGTGACTCCATCAAGGAACAAATCCATGTTATGTTTATTTCCCGCATCACAATGATGAATTTTTGATATTGGTGTTCAGCACCAATGAGTGAAAAAACAATAAATAATAATTTACCACTAAGATCTAAAAATTTTTTATCATCCATCATTCTAAACCAACTCTTGCAAGGGTAAGGATTCAAGAATAATGAAGAGGTATCTTTCTTCAAAAAAAATCTGTAATCAGCCAAGGGAAAGAAGGTTAGTGGCATTTCTGTAGTAGTCATGGAAATAATGTCTAGAATGGAGAAAATTGTTGTTTGTGAAGATCATGTCATCAAATCTTGGTGGCTTTAATTCAAGTGGATTATTGCTAAAGGAAATAAAATGGGACTTGCACCTATTGATGATCATGAATCCAAGAGCTTAATGAGGAAGATGCAGAAGAGATACAAGATGTTATATGAAATAATGAAGATGAAGAATCTCCTGAAGGTAATGTTTTTAACTTCACATAGCTGACTAAGAAACTCAAAGCATTGTATTTTGTCTCCCTTCCTCTAGATGATTTTCTTGCATATGAAGATGAGGAAATGGTAGCCTTGAAAAGAGAGTTCATGCAAATAATTTTGAGCATTGTAGAAGGAAATTATGATCCCCAAATCAACCTTGAAATTTTGAATTATGTTGAGGCTATGCAAGAAATATATGAGCATCTTGAAGCACTTCATAATGGTGAAAAAGAAGAAACTCATCTTTCAAAATAAGATCATGATGATTGTCCATATTATGAGGTGTTTATTCCTGAAATATTATTATGCACTTCTCATGAATGCTTTGTCCTTGAACCTTCCAATGAGATTCAAATTAGCACCTTGGAGGATGATGAAGAAAGCATGATAGTTGAGCCTTCATTCATAAATTCATTTTGGCTCCCTTTAGAGAAACAATGTATACAAGAGATGAATATTCTTGTTCTATGACAAATGAACTAATGCTTTTGAGGTCTCCACCAACCACAAAGATATTCAAGAAAAAAATATTCATCTCTCAATCAAGTTATTCAAGAAGATGACTTTGAGGTAATCATTGATGATTTTATTTCTGATTTGGTCTCTCCTTTTGATTCATCGATGACCAATGATGAGATGGAGAATATCAAATAATCCAACTTCCTTCTTGATATAATCATGGATGATAAAATTAAACAAGACCTCTCCAAGGAGTTGATTTCCTTATCTTCACCAAAAGGGTGTAATGATGATCACCATAGCAAGTATGGAGTCTTTCTTTTTCTTGTGAACAAGAAGACTCTATAAGGAATGATCAAGATGGAGAAAAAGATTTTTCTCATGTTGCATCCCCATGTTTTATTATTCCCCTATCATGAGAATTATCTAATGGACCTTGAGTTAAAAGGTGCAACCTTCCCGTATAGCATGGATCTCTTCTCTCTGTCTAAAAATGATGAAGACCAGGTATTCTCAAGCTTACAAGAAGGTAACTCATGGATGGAAAGAAGTATGTATCATAAGGAGGAGAATTTTTCAAATGAATTTTGGCCATGTGTAGATCAGATTTCCATCCATCTCCTTGAGGCTCAATTTTAAGACTCTTCAAATGAAGGTGAAAGTAAGTACGTGGAAGCTTTGAAGGAGGATTCTATGAAAACATCTTGAATATTATAAAAGATATTGAATACCCTCAACTAAGTCTTGAGATCTTGACCCATGCCATGGATATGTAAGATAAGTATGATTTCAATCATGATCCCTCTTTTGATGCACAAGTACTCAAAATGAGATAGAACAAGTAGATGAGCTCAATGTTCTCTTCAAGCCTTGGTGGATGAGAATGAATGTGAAAATGAGTCTCCCTCTTTTTCATTCTATGAAGAAGGTTGTATTCATGGTGAATGGAAAGAAAATAAAATTCTTGAATCTCCTATGGATACTTTCAGTCATGAAGATAACACCTCCATCATTGAAAATGATACTAAGGCCGATGTTGATTTGGTTTGTATAAAAATCAATTGTTTAGAACAACAAAGTGAGAATGTGCAAGAGCCTTGTGAATGGATTCAAAATCATCTTGATTTCACTGTTTCTAAATCTCATGCTATTTTTTATCATGAATCCATGCCATGAAATTCACTCAAGATGATGAATTCCTTTATACCAATGATGTATCCTCCATTTTTGAAATTAATTGTTTAGAACAAAGAAGTGAGAGGCTCAAAGGAGATTTTGAATGGGAAGAGAATCAAATTATTCTCACTACTTCTAAGTACCTCGTAATGATCCTTGAATTATTTCATGCTACAACCTTCACCTAGTAATGGTGAATACCTTTAGGAAAAAATCAAAGATTCTACTTTTGAGAACATGGAGGAATGAATTCTCATATTCATGAAGCACTAGGTGGAAGCCACTTGAAGGAAAGACCTCAAAGAATGTTACAAAGTGGCCATTGGATGCAAGAATGTTTTCCATGAAATATTAGTATAAATATGGAATCTTGGTATTTTGTCCTTCTTCTCAAACCATGCAAATCCATCACAAGAGCATGGCATGATCGATAATGATCTTCGAGCTTGAGAGGTTTGAATTCAGCCCATTTTTCCATGATGGTATGTACTTCTCCCAACCTGTTGTTAGGTATGCATACATTCTTCCCCTCTCTCGTAAATTTCCCTCCCCTATAACATAGTTTCCCTTTTTGTTGTGTGTTTTTTTTCATTTTGGTGTGTTTCCCTTCCATTGGTGTGTTTTTTTGGTTTTTTCCCATGTGTGTTTTTTTGTTTGTGGTGAAGAAATGACTATATAGCCCAAATGGATAAGGCATTGGTCCATGTAGTGTCTTAAGATTATGGATTTATTACTTTTTGTATCCTCATTATGTTTGATCCAAACAAGTCCCCAAGCTAGATCTAGTTTTTGTCATGTAAAATTTTAGCATGAAAAATTCAATTTTTGTCATGACAAC
Organism: Taxus wallichiana var. yunnanensis; assembly: GCA_018340775.1. NCBI lineage: Eukaryota > Viridiplantae > Streptophyta > Pinopsida > Cupressales > Taxaceae > Taxus > Taxus wallichiana. The sequence goes on along the minus strand of CM031236.1, from coordinate 441,959,719 downwards.
CTAGCCCACATTTGAAAATCCATCTCCCAATCAATGTAAACATGTCCTTCAGCCAACTCAGGTATTATGTTACCCTCATAATGGACAAAATGAATTTGTTAATTTCATTTTCAATGGTGTTTCATGTGCGGGGATCTTATTAAATCTAATTCATGAAGATGTCATGACCCAAGAGAAGATAAGTGCTTCAGAGGCTCCAAAAGGGCTATTTTTGGTCTTTTTGCACATGGTAAACACCCTTTGGGAATGTATAGGGAAAATTTAAATCACCCAAATAGTGTGTGATAGAGATATACAACCATATGAGATAGTTTAGAAATTTTGGAAAGAAAAATCAGGTTTAGGAATAAGTTATGTAATACCGAGCTATTTCTGAGCATGGTATAAGGAAATGAAAGTGTGAAAAAGCCTATTGGCTTGTTCCATACATATCAAGAGCCTCAAGAGGATTTGGAAATAAATCAGATATCCTTATAAATATAAGGATGCCTACTTCATTATGAAAATGGTTTCAAGGGATTTTGAGGATCATGCTTACAAATATTGGCCCGAGAGTGTAGATAAAGACCTTTGATCCTGGTGAAGATTCTTGAGTTCCAAGGAAAATTAGAATATGATTAAAATTACATAGTTGATAAAATGTAACCCTCTACATGTTCTATATGTTGGGTTAGAAAAAGGACATATTTTCTTTCAGTGGTAGTTGAACCTTTCAGGAACCGCCCGTGACTAGAATTGAAAAGGATATTAATTTTAAAATAGGAAGCATACTCAGGTACTTAAAATTAATTCATTGTATTAATTTTGGTTTTTTTCACTCAAAATTATATAATTGTTTCATATTAAACACCAAGGGTAGCTCTTGAGGCAAGAAGGTACTCCGTGAGCCATTTTTATCGGCAATGGTGACTCCCAACATCCAAAAGTGGAAAATGCACACTTGGAGACCCCTGATGTCCCATTTTCCCTTTTAAAAATTCAAAGGGTACATGTGGGACACTATAATGTGTCACCACATAGAAAGGAAGAGTTGTGTCACTTAAGTTACAATTCTTTTCATTGGTTAGAAGTAAGTTTTCCATTCAACTCTTTTTAAGTAGTGGCCCCTTCCTCATGCATGAGAGACCCTACCATGGCACACTTTGATTCCTTAGTTTACCTTTTCCTATTTCCAAAGGGACATGAGGGACACAAAAATTTCCACCACTTTTGAGCCCCTCCTCAGTCACTTAAAACACAAATAATTTGGGTGGTTAGACAAGTATTTTCAACCTCACAAACTCATGCCCTCTTCTCATGTTGAGGTTACCCATGATGTATTTTTGAGGATCTAGTGTGCCCATGTCCCTTTTTCCCCTATTTTTAAATGTTGCAAAAACCTGAGGGTGTGGTTGCACTTGGGTTGGGTTTATCCTCTTGGGTTTAGGATGAGTTAACTAGGTTTTAAGAGAGGAAATGAAGGGGTGATATAAATTCATCCTTATAAATTTTCAACATTTTTTTCATTTTAAACCCCCTCATGCTCACTTACCTTTTTCTACCAAAATTTTTATCATCCACCATTATAGAGGACAAAGAAACTTGCATAGCTCTCACAAACCTCCATTTTTGCACCTAAAACTTGCACAACCTCTTTTGCCATAAGAAACTAATAGAATGAAACAAGAATCAGTTCCATTGATACCCTAAATCAGTTGTAAAATTCATCAATAACCAACAGCAACCTCCATTTTCATTTTTTATTTCCCATTCATTTCTTAATCCAAATCAATTGAAATTTTGCAATACAACTCAATGTTAATTTCCAATCCGGTGGAAGCAATTTTTTTTTCAATCCGATTTGTGTAGCTAAAACTTATATTTATAGTAAATTTGAACCAAAAGAATTATAAAATGGTACAGTTCATCAATATAAACAATGAAGACTTATAATTCAATTCCCTCATAATTTAGAGGATAAGAAATCTAGAAAAATGAAAATTAAAATAAATTGGAAAATAGACCTTGGCCTAAAACCCGCCAAATTAGATTGTGCTCGGGGTATTGACTTGAAATTTTCACCAAACCTTATTCATATAATTATAACACCATTAAAAAAATAATGAAGGTAAAATTCATTATATTTTATCCCATCTCCACCTTCAGCATTGAATATCCCGAATGTGGGAGATAGTGATGTGGCACATCTGGACCTGGAGGATTTGAAGACAAGGATGTTGAAAGAACCATGAATATAATTCAAAGGACTAAGAAATGGTACAAAAAGAAGAGGATTTCAAGCATTGAAGGTCATGAAATACTTACTTTACCTAGGAAATATCCTCTCTCTTCATCTCACAAGGTCTTTGATGAAGATGCAGGTTCATCTCATTTAGGAAAGAGAAAGAGGGTGGAAGTTTATGATGCTGAAGTAACTCCCTCTATGGAGGTATATAATAATTTCAATATCAAAGTACACCCTATGGAACAACTTAAACCAAGAAATATTTATCCTTCTTAGTCTCCTAATCATCTGTAGATCTAGGTGTTCCTACTGAAGCACTTGAATCAACTCATCTCGGTCATGCTTTGGTCCCTTACCAAGCACCTGAGATGCCTAGTCTCCTTTCCAATCCTTCCAATCCCTTCTCATGGATCAATGAATTTCTTGGATAGGATTCAAAATAGTATAACAAGTGGTGGCTCCCAACTTTGAGGCCATCTCAAAGTACATCAAGAAAAGAGAAATAAAGGCACAAACAATATCTAGGTTCTTCACCGAGGCTTACAAATCTTAGTTGTAGATGTTGCACATATGAAGTTCATCTAACCTATGGAGGAGATGAAATGAGAAGAGTATATTTAGGTAAAACCACACATGAAGGTGATTCTCACTTGTTCAAGGATTCTTAAACTCATCCTTACATAGAATGAGGAATACAAGTAAACCATAAATCAAATTTAGGATCATGTTAGGAATTTTTCTTCATCTATACAATCAATTATTGAACTAGGTTTGTCATCCTTTCCTTCAAATGAATAAATCTCTCCCATTGGTAGCTTCAATTCTAAGATAATCAAGATATCTCAGATGTTCAACATGTAGGGAAGATCCAATGATAAATGAGTGGACATGATTATTAAAAAGGGGAAGACTTTGCTACATGAGGTGTTTTCATTGTTTCAATATGTCTCGGTTAATGTGTCAAAGATAAAATACACTAGGAGATAAATGAGAAGTAAAAGTCCATTTGGTAATTCTTCTCCCATTGGTATCTGAGATGACCTCTGTTGACTCTTACTTATTAGTGAATCATTATGTGTTAATGTTTTCATCCATTTATGAGAATTTGTCCCCCATTCGGTCCTACACAATAATTGCAAGGTGTGATATGTTGAATGATGATATTTCCAAGCTTAAGGCCTGTGAAGAAAATATATCTAAGATCTTGGATGAGATATTCAAAAGTGTCCAAGATTTGGGAACACCTTCTCTCAATAAGAACACATCCTTAGAAATACTCTTTATTTCCTTTCAAGATCTAGTCTAGATAGTTGTAGGAGAACCCTCTTCATTCAATGAAAATACTTTAGAATCTCTCATAGAGATTAGAGGCTTTATTTATAATACTACAAAATATCATGAGAATTGGTTCACACATTGCAGAAGGATTGGTATCATTCTTGAGACTTGGATTAGTACTTTGGAACATGTGCACATCCCACATTCTGAGAAGGTAGCATTTGCAATGGCTTTATAAACAAGGAGTTTAAGAGAAAAGAGTTCTTCATCAAGTATCTTCAACGGAAGCTAGTTGAGTCTATTATTATCATAGGGAGCTTCTTCATCAAGCAGTTAGTCAACTCCCTTCTTCTCTCTTCCTCTCTCTTTCTTCTCTCCCCTTTTCTAATTCCTCATTATATGTAATCATGAAATTTTGTCTTTTTCACTTAAGTGCGACTCTCTAATGTTGCATTGTAAAATTCCATTTTTATTTATAAAAAGAAAAATTATTTACTCACTTCCTAGGAAGATAAAAAGTCACAAGTGGATTAAGAACATGAAAGGTCATGTGGGGGGTACATGAGAAGACAATTTACAATGTTATAAATTGGAATGGCTTCTCCATTCTAAAAGGGCTTGAAAGTTATTTTTTGTTGTAAGAGTGGATTTTTAGGTTGTTGAGATTTGTATCACCACTACACAAGAAATCGAGTTGCATTTCTTCCATTTACTTTACTTGTGATTTCCTCTATTCTCTCTATATTTTTCATCTTTGTAAGAATAGTGATCTTGAATAACCAAGAAGGAAATTTGTGGCCTTGATTAATGGATCTAAATAATTGTTTGTCTCTAGTTTTTAGTCTTTGAAATCAATTACATTTTTATTTTATTGTAATTAAATGTGGACCTACTTTGGTTATTGTGTGTGAACTCTTCTAGTGACTACTCACAACAATAACCCTCTCTTTTCTAATTTCCTAAACTCTCCTTTATCCCTCATTTCTATAAATTCTTCCCTTATACTTTGTACAAGAACTTTTCTAAAGGTTAATTGGATTTTTTGTATTTGATCCTTGGCCTATTAGCCACCCCACAGAATTAGGATAGTTTACATTCAATAATGGGATCCTTCCCATACCCAAGAAGGAGGAGCTTATCCCCATGACCATTGGTGGAAACTCATTATTTGAAACATGAAAAATTATTTCATCAATAATTGGTTACTTGAGTAACCAAGTTTGGGCTACAATGATATCACTCACATGTACCTAGAATACCTAAATAATAGGATGCTCTGAGCACCTATAGATCCTATTGACGAGAATATTTTCATGAGCGGGTTGTTTGCAGCAGAAGGCCATCCTTTTTAGTAAAGAGTAAAAATTTGTGCTATCACATGCTCACAACTATGAACAGGATTCCAAAATAGTAAGGGTGGATGAAAACTCCATCCTTGCAGTGCTCACCCCTAAGGGCATCTCACAGTGTATGTAGATTCCAACTAGTAATAACATGGTCATAATCTCAAAAGATTTTGCATCTCATGAGTGGTTGAAGATTGAATCTTACCTCTAGGGCCTCACACTAGGATCATGGTTGAAACAAGGTAGGAAACCATCTCATGTGTTGAAGATTCTATCAAGAAGTGAGTTTCATGAGGGTTACTCAGATGCAATCATCTTGTTAAGTAGGGTAATGGACGAGGATAAATATGATTTAATATAATTTGAATTAAATATAATTTCAGAGTAACTAATGTAATAAATGATATTTAGGTAATTAATTACAGTAATGTACAAGAATTAAGAATTTAACAATGTAAATTCCTAAGCAAATGAGAGAGGAAGAGGACTTAATTGCTTCTATTCAATATAGGAGTGATCTAGATTGAGTATATATTGGATCCGCTAGAAACAAAGCAGTGTCATGAAGGATTGATGAGGGTTTGGAACCCTAGAAATGTGAAAGACATAAGCAACCACTGAGAAGGACATGAGTACCCTGGCACTAGTGACTAAACTAGGCACTTGTGTCCTCCCGATGCTTAGGTTCGGTATTTTCTATGTTGGTGGAGCTTTGTTATTTATCTCTCTTTATCGCTCTAGTTTCATTGTAATCTCATCATTTGTATCCGTAACCTATAAAATAAATTTCTGCCTACACATGTCCATAAACTAAACCAAATCTAATAAAAAATATGTAGATTATGGATTCGCACGGGCCTCAAGGGTCACTCGAAGAGTGAACTTAAGACCGATCATTGTACTACATCTCAAACTCCATGTAGTTCTCTATGTTTGTGTGTGAAATGATTCCCTAGGTTACCCTTGTATAATTTTCACGATGATAGCATGCTAGATGTAGATTATACCAAGTATGAAAAATGTGTGTGATGGAATAAAATGAGCTTCCCTCCTATGGTGTGTATTCAAAATAATGCATCCCTTGTCCCTTGTATGGATGTACTAGATTTATGCCTTATAGTGTTCTTGTGCCTTTATACAAGCTTGGGTGGTGATAGATAATGCTTATGATGTTTGGCCCCTTATTTATTAAAAGTACCTAAGTATATATATGACTCCATTGTTTGAACTTCGTAATTAAAAACTGAAAGGCTGACCCAAAGTTTTAAAAAGTGAGCTAGAAGTAAAAGAGACCCAAAAGAGTAAGAAGACGATAAAGAAGGGTAGGAGTGCCCAAAAGGGATAGGAGCGCATGGGCACTTCCATCCTATCTAGGAGCTAGTGTCTAAGGCCATCAAAATATCAATCATTTAAGTGCCAACAGAGCCGTGTAAGATTTGTAAATCTAGTAAAGTGCAATAGATGAAGTAATTAAAATACCAAAGTGAGTTTTCAACCACTTGGTTTTCTTACATAGGAATCATGTATATATTATTATTCTTTAGGACCTAGAAATATACCCAAGTGCATAGATTTTGTGTCTAAATTTTTCCCCACTTTATGTTGTTGAGTGAATACTCAATAACATAAAGTAGATAGAAGATGTGTACCTTGTAAACTAAAGAGAAGTGTATCCGATAGTGTGTTGAGTGGACAAGTAGCATGAAGTTATCGTAATGTGAAGCGTGGAAACTAGGAAGGGAGGTAGACCTTATAGGTGAAGTGTGTGCATGGTAGTGTGATGTTAAAGCTTGTGTTTATTGATGTGAACTACTTTTTCTAAGGATGTATAAAAAAAGAGAAAAAGAGTATTCAGAATCTCGTTTATGAAAAATCAAAGTAGTGTATGTATAAGTATGTACAAGTGTGTAGAAAGTAAGAGTCAAGGAAATAGTTCTCTTGATGTATGAGAGTGTAAAGGATATAAAATTTTCATGTTGTGCTTTGGAGATGTTGTTGAATTTGAGTTTCTTATTGCCAAAGGGTGAGGTTTTGGGTGATCTCGGACTCAAGAGTGAGTTTTTGGGAGATGCATGCCAAGGATGAGTTTTGGGCGATCTCACGCTAAGAGAGAGATTTTTGGGTGATATCGTGTCAAGAGAAGAGTGTTGGGGAGAGATGTCTATTTTTTTCTCCTTCTATGATACTTCTCAAAGTTCCACTTTGCAGATTGACATGTCCCGATTTATAGCCAATTGTATCCGTATTGTAACCGAATTATAGCAAATTTAATTAATTATGTAATCAAGGTAAGTTCTTGATATTGTAGATCCATATTGTAACCTACTAGAAACTATGTTGAACTAATAAAATATATTTTTTACCCTATGACACAAGTTCCCGGTGGGACACAAGTTACCACTATTCCTATCTTCCACTTTGAGCGCTAGTGTTCGCTCTATTTTGTGACCCAAGTCGATTCTAGACCACTTTGTGATTGTGTTCTTATGTAAATTTTGTATTGTTATGTTCTATTATGAATCTTTGAGTTGCTTATAAATGTGATTTTTTCACCCAATAGATGCCCCCTCGTTTGGGGTACATGTGATGAATGTAGGAGGAGGTGGCCCAAATGAGAGGACACGAACCTGATATGCATATATGAGATTGGACACCTTCGGTAGTAGGTGATGTGCATGGTAGAAATGTGCATGGTAGAAACCAAGGCACATGCAAACAATTATAAACTAGAAAGAAGTGTTAGTGTAAAATATCTAGCATGCAATAGAATACAATGTAACAATCAACTATGAAAAAAAAGAGGGACTATGAAAAAGAAGGTTTCAAACATGGGACATCACTCATAATGTCACAATACAAATAGGGTCATAAAGAGCCATAAGAAAATAATGATCAAACAAGACATAGGTCATATCCTGCAAACAATAGAAAATAATAGCAAGAAAAAAGTGACAAATAACCATGGTTGTATAGAATCCTACAAGGAAAATGCTACACATAAAACACCCATTAGCATGTTAGAAAGATAAGTAGAATGTAAAACTATGTATGTATGAATGAAAGGGAAAGTGATGGTAACTAGAAGTAGTAAATAATGTAATAATAGGACCTGTGATGTGTAGATTATGATATTAGCAAAGGTAGATGCCCCGGAGGCCTACGTGGACTGGTAAAGAGAAGTTTCAAGCATAATTCATCATGTAAGAAGATGTATAAGTCATGCATTCACCTCAAAATACCGTGTGAACATGCATGTGTGTATAGAAAAAGATAATGACATACTAAGTATCCAGCTAGCATAGGAAACAAAGTGCAACACGTAAATAGTATAAGCTAACAAGAGTAAATGCAAACAATATGTGCACATGGAGTGTGAAAGTAATAGTGTGCTATTATTAGATGCAAGATGTGCAAATGGGAAGGGCCACATTGACCCTTGGCGTATGTAGGTGATGTGAGGTTCATTTATGAATTCTCCCTTAATAGTCAATTATGAACCATAGAACAAGAGTGTGTCATCGGTGGTGAAGGTATTACATGTGATTGAGTGTATATGCTAAGAAAGATTTATCGTGAAGTCTATTAGATAATAGAGATAATTTATAGTGATGGATGGGGGACTATGATTCCCCCCAAGTGTGTGAATAAGGTTAATTTAATTCCCTTAACAAACATGTATGAACCTTGAGAACAAAAATTTGTCATCGAGTGGTGAAGGTATTATATGTGATTAAAACTATATGCTAGGAAGGATTTACCATAAAACACAAAGTGTGAAGTGACGTAGATAATAGAGACATTTGATAATTATGGAGGGGGAGAAATGTAATACCCCTCAAGTGTTTGAGTAATGGAGATCTATGTGATAATGGTAGAGAGACCAAGCCATGGTGGAAGATATGGAAATGTTTCATAGGAAATTTAATGATCGTTGCAATAATAGGCATAATCAAGGGTATGACCAGCATTAGTGTTGAATTCAACAACATTGCTAGGATTGAAATCTAATGTGTGCAAATGCTAATCTGAAATATCAAATGGATCATCAACATCGTAAGCTTTGTCTAGGTATCACCATTAACATAGTCATTCTTTGGATTGAAAGGAATTATAATTTTAAATTTAAGAGGTTGGTGAGTGATCTTAACTTGTGGTAGGGGAATTGGTTTCTCTTCCTTTAATGGTGGTTGCATATTTGTGATTGGTAACACTACAGATGACACAATAGGAGGTAATGGGGTAGGTACTTCTAAAGGTGGTATGATATTGGGTTGGATAGGTGGATCTTGAATTACCAGAGAAGGAACATTAGTAAGTATGGCATGATGCTCACTAGACATAGAGGGATTAAATTTGGGAACCCATTGGGGTTTGGTAATTGGAGATGAGCATGTAGAAAAATGTTGTGTAGTAAATGAAATAAAGCCTTGATGCTCAAGTTTCCTAATTTTTCATTCTAAATCATAGAAATCATTGTCACGATGTCCATTAATTATATGATAATTACAAAATGAGTGACCTTTGTAGTTTTTAATCTGATAAGGAGGGTAGTAATGAGTAGGTGGCAAGGTAATTAACTGGTGATTAAGGAGCTCAGAGAGAATATCATGTTTCCTAGCATTTCGATCAAACTTGAGAGGTGTTTGTTGTGGTAATACCTTGACCTCACTTGTATGAGCACATGTAGTAGACATGGGATCAGGATGAGGTGTAGAAGAAGAACTAACATGGGCATGAGAAACATCCTTGAGATGTTGGATTTTAGTTATGAGGGATTGAATTGTGGCTTCCATAGCTTGAAATTTATCTTGAAAAAAAGGTGTAAATATTGAATTGACTCAAAAATGGATTGATTGGTTTTTTTATTATTAGTAATAAGGGTTTGGGCATTTTTACATTAAATCGGGGTGGGCGTTCGGTAAGGATTTACATAAAATCAGCAACGAGGAAGCCATGCTAGAAACCCTAGTGGGTGCATAGGATGGGTAAGAGGATTGGTCCATAAATTCAAAAGAAGGAGAGAGAATCTGATGCATGTTTATAAGGTAGGGTTGGATTGGATGGGTTTACCAAGAGATTTAATCTAATTTGAATTAAATATAATTTAAGATTAACTACTGTAATAAATTATATTCAGGTAATTAAGTACAATAAGGCACAAACAATAAGCATTTAACAATGTAAATACCTAAGCAAATGAGAGAGGAAGAGGACTTAATTGATTCTATGCAACTTGGGAGTGATTTGGGTGAGTATCTGTTGGATCCGGGCTGGAAACAATGTCATCAAGGATTGATGAGGGTTCATAGCCCTAGAAAATGTGGAAGACAAAAGTGCCCATAGGAGGACAAGAGTACCCTAGGTGCTAGTGATTAAACCGGGCCCTTGTACCCACCCGGATGCTTAGGTTTTGGTATTTTCTAGGTTGGAAGAGCTTCATTGTTGATCTCTCTTAGTCGCTATAGTTTCATTATAATGTCTTTGATCATACACATAACTTGTAACACAAATGTATACCTACACATGTCCATAAACCACATCAAATATAATAAAAAGATACATAATGTGGTGTTATATTGACCCTAGAAGTCACCTAAATAGTGAACTTGCAATCAAGTGATGCACAACATCTCATACTCCATGTAGTTCTACGTGCTTTTGTGTGAAATGATGTCCTAGGTTTCCTTTGTGTGAGTTGAACGAATATAGTGGACTAGATGTATATTATACCGAGTATGCATAATGTGTGTGATGGAATAGAGTGAACTCCCCTCCTATATTTTGTATGAAAAATAATGCATCCCTTGTCCCTTGAATGGATGTGTTTGATGTATGCCTTATAGTTCTCTTGTGCCTTTGTACAATCTTATGTGGTGATAGATAATGCTCATGATGTTCGGCACCTTAGTTAGTAGAAGTAACTAAGTATATATATGATTCCCTTATTTTAATTTTGCAATTGATAACTAAAAGGCCACTCCAAAGTTTTAAAAGGTGGCCAAGAATTAAAATACACCAAAAAGAATAAGAAGAATATAAATAAGGGTAGGATCACCCGGGAGGGACAAGAGCATCCGGGAACTTCCTTCCTATATGGGTGCTAGTGTCCAAGGTCATCAAAAGATAAATCACCAAGTTTCAACAGAGTTGTAAGATGTGTAAAGATAATAAAGTGTAATAAATAAAGCAATCAAAATACCAAAAGGAGTTGTTAACCACTATTTTTCTTGCATAGGAATCTATATATTAGTATGCTTTAGGACCTATAAATGTACCCAAGTTCATAGATTTTGTGTCTACAAAAAAAAAATATTTTAAGGATTGAATGGCTCAGTTCATCCACATTACCATTGAAGGGAACCAGTGTCGATTGGGGAAAAATACTAAGTCACAACATCCACCATCAATTTCTCTAGTTTTTAGTTACAAAGAAATTCACGATGACCTTGTACCTAGTATATGGTCTTGTGAGCACAAGACCATTGAAAGGCCTAAGTCTTACTCAAAAAATTTCTCATAAAGCACTAGATTATAAAAGGTACCCTCAACTCACTCTCAAAGAAAGAAATCATCACTTTTCCTAGGTGAATGATGCATTCACCGTGTTCATCATGTGATTACTAGAAGCAAATCTAAAAATTAGGTTATTGTGTCGAAGCCGAACATTGATCGAGAAATATGGATGTTACTTCACTCAATTCTCCACATTTTCCTATATCATGGTTTCAAGATTTTACCTCTCTCCTCACAAGCTCCCCAAATATCTTAGTGACAAAATAGTGATGTTCGAGTTGTGTAGGAAGCTTTCTCAAGTCCACAATAGGTGTAAGAACCGTAAGAAAAATTGTGTGTTCTTCCCTGTTTCCCTTGGAATTTTTCATGCAATAGTGTTATTAATGCATTGAAGCTTGAAGCTTCCTTTTCCCCCTCAAGCCTCTATTCATACATACCTAGATCTTATTTTGACATCTAAAGCAATCTTGAAAGCTTCAATCTTCCTGAGTTGCACTATATTCCACATATTGAATATTATTGGTCCATTTTCCTAGTTGCTTTTGAGGTAAGGAAACAATATCATATGTGCATGACCATTGGAAAAATGAGGATATTTAGTTTTGTTTGGTTCATGGAAGTTGTGGAAGATGATTGAACTATTTTTTTGTTCCCGAATATCAAGTGGTGAATTTTTCACCCCTCCCACAAGTCTCATGGAGTATTTGTGAATCAATTGATATCAACAAGTTGACCGCAGTGGTGATATAGAGATATAATGAATGGTTCAAGAGAAAGAGGGTTGCTTTCATAGAATCTAGTGGTATTCAAACTCTCTTAAGGAAAGCATCTCATCTCTCAAGGCATATAAGAGAGCTATAAGTTCTACTCACCGAGAGGATCCTGAAAAAATAAAATAATGGATCCTAAATGCCCTCACCACATAAGATTGCACGAGAAATAAATAGCCACTCAGACCACTGTGAATATCTCGAGCAAGGAGATATTGATCCTTCACAACCTCTTGTCTCACATTAATCTCCTAGCATGTCTTCCTCCTCTACTAAGTCAACTCGCCAAATGTAAGAGGTAACCCTTGACCTAAACTCCGAGACTCGCAATCATACCTAGTGCTTGAAACTACAAAAATGGAGACATTTCCATCAATTGAATAATTGGTTGGAAGTGATTCTTGAAAATTGCAATAGGAAGTGCTTCCGCACTATTAGGCCATCTCAAAAATCATGAAGTCAAAATGAGGTAAGAAATCCCAAGTGACTTCTCTATTTTTCAATGGTGTGTCCGTAACCAATATGTAGAAGTTCTTGCCAAAGGTGATAAATCCCATTGAGGAAATGACTCAATCAGACTATGATATGACAACAATTCCCTTGGTCCAAAAAAACATGAAGGAGATGCTCATTTTTTCATAGATTCTTTCTCTTGTCTTATTGCAAGAAACAAAGAGTACAAAGGGAAGATTGAATAGTTGGAAGAACATGTGAAAAATCTCACTTCTTATGTTCAGTTATTCATAGATCCTAGTGTTATCCCATCTCTCCCTACCAAATATGTTACTCTAATCAATAAATTCAATCCCAAGTCAAACAATAAATCACAAGGATAATCAATACATGGAAGGGCCAATGATAGGTGGGTTGACAAGATCCTTAAAAAAGGTAAAACTTTTTTCCTAGTATCCTTTCATTATTTGAGTTCATTCTTGCTATTTTTTTAATTTGAAAATGACTAAATACGAAATTAAAAAGGAAAGGGCTCATTAGGACCAAGTGCTTTCGTTGGTGAAAGAGATGGGGAACCTTGATTCTTTTTATTGGTAGGAAAAATTTTGTTAATTCTATAAATGAGAATATTTCTCCAATTTTGTCTTGAATGTTGACTGCCAAATAAATGTTGAATATTGCTCTTGAGGAACTTGATACTTGTGATGAGCTCACTTCACAGATGTGGGAAAACATAATCAATGAAGTGTAAAATATTGGATCACCCCCATGAATGATAATTCCTTAGTGTATGATCTTCTCAAGTCATTTGAGGAGATGTTCGGAAAGAAGAAGGAGATCCCTTCTCCTTCAATGAGGACATAATGGAATCTCTTGCAGAAATAAGGTGTGTTATATTTAACACTTTTAAGGAGAATAAATCTTTTTCAAGCAATACAAAAACATCAACACTTGCTTCTAAGACTTGGATCAATACCTTGAGCTTTGTGAACATCCCTCAAGCGGATAAAATGACACTTGTAGTAGCTCACTTCAGCAAGGAGTTTAAGGATGAAGAAATTACCCCAGGTTCATTCCCACAAACTTTATCATGTTCCTTCTCCATCAAGATGATCTTCTTCCTTTTTTCTTCTCTCCTACTTCCTTTCTCTCTCATGTTCTAATTCTATTCTCTTTTGGGAATGTACTTTTCACTTTTTGTCTTAGTCATTTAAATGTGACGTATAGTCAAACATTGCAATGATTTCTCTTTAATTAATAATAAGGGAATCAAGTTTTTATTTCCTAGGAATGTGAAAGGTCACAAGTTTTAAGGATAAGTGAAAATTCATATGGGGGTAGATGAAAAGTCTTTTTCTAAAGTTATATGTTTCGATGACTCCCTCATTCCAAAGGGTTTTCATTTGTGATTCTCTAAGTAGATATATATTACACTACTAATAAGTAAGAAAAATATAGAAATATGTTATTCCTTTTCTCTTTGTTTCCTCTATCTCTCTACTTTTCAACTTTGTGCACATGATAATATTGTACAACCAAGGAAGGTGTTAGTGCCTTTGATGAATGGATTAATGGAATTTTATGTCCATGATTTATTGTGTCTTGTCATTGTTAGCAAAAAAATATTCTAATTGAGTGTGAATTAATTTTGGTTAATGTTTGTGAAACTCTACTAGTTCCTATTTACAAGATTAACCCCCTTTTTCCCAAATTCTTACTCCCCTTCACCTTATCTCTCAAGAAAATTCCTCCCTTGCACTAGGTGCAAGTAATTTTCCACAGGTCTAGTGGAGTAGTCCTGTGTGATCCCCAACTTCATGGCCACCCACATACTTTGTTTTATTTGCATTCAATAAATGGAAAACTCCCCATCAAAAAGAGGAGGGACATAGTCCCAGAGTGTTGGTGAAAATCAACTAATTTTTACTTGTGACAAATTATTTTGCCAACAAGATTGACAAAACACATCACAAGGAGTAAAATATATTTTGAGTGAGTTTGAAGAGATTGTGTCAAGTGAGTTACCTAGATGGTTACCACCTATGAGAGATATAAGTCACTATGTGGATCTAATTCTAGGTTTGAATTTTCCAAAAAATGTGACTTATAGAATAACACTACAAGAGAATGCATGGATACATAGGCAAGTGTAGGAGTTATTAGATAAAGGACTCATATGAGATTAAGTCTATGGGAAATGACAACATATTAAGTACCAAATAAGGATGGTGAGTGGGGTATGTGTACAAACTCAAAATCCATCAACACGATCACCATCAAGTAAAGTTTATATTGTTTCACATGGATGACATTATTGATTACTTAAGTGAAGAAAAGTATTTTAGTAAAATTTATTCGAAGGGGCAATACCATTAGATTCACATAAGAGAAGGGAATGAATGGAACACAACATTTAAGACTCAAGCGGGATTGTATGATTGCCTTATGATGTCATTTGGATTGAGAAATGCACAAAGTACTTTCATAAAATTGATGAATGAAGTCCTGAAACCATGTTTTAGGAAATTTTGTGATCGTGCACTTGGATGATATTGTGGTTATCAACATGACATGTGAGGAGAATTTGCATGAAGAAAATTTGATGATTAATTTGCATAAATGCATTTTTACAAGAGTAACTAGTATATATGATATTTACAATTTCTAGATATGTATTGAAGATGGGCCCAAAGAAGTGTTACACAATTGTGTATTAGCGATCACTACAAATTACATTTAAGGAATGAAGCTTTCATGGGTTGTCTTGTTTTTACCACAAGTTCATCATGAACTTTAGTGCTCTATGTATACTTATTACAAAATCCATGAGGGGGATAAGAAGAGTTTTTTCTAGAGAAAAAAATCCATAAAAGAGTTTTGGAACTAAAGAAGAAGGTGACCGAATATTCATTTTTAGCGTTAACATATTTTACGAAGGTATTTTTGTTCAATTTTGATGCTAGTGTCATAACCATGGGTATTTAGTCAAGACGTGATGTAGGAGCATCGCGTAATGATTAGGTAACTACATACATATTGGAATTTTTTGCTAAGTAAGGTGGCACACATGAGAAATTAAATATATCACAAACAACCAAGATGTGAAAGAATAGTGCATGACGAAAGTGCTCAAAAGCTTTGAAGAAGGAAGGAAGTGAAAGAGGAACGAAGGATTGACAAGGTATAAAGGGAGTAGCTTAGGAGGCACAAAAAATTTACAATTTTTGTGCATAGGAAGGAAAAATGACATGGGAGTTGAAAGGTGACCTAAGAAAACTACCAGCTTACTTAGCAATGATGTAGAGTTCCAGATGGACTTATCTCACCTACAAAATTCCGTAGTATTTGGTCACCATTAATACATCGAGTTCAAATTATATTTTTAGTAGGAACCTTAGAGGATTTCGAAAGGAATTTCAAAATCCTTATGGGCAGGAGAGATTTTCTATAAATACCTTCCTAAAGTCATGTTTTAGGATCCCAAAAGAGATAAAGAGAAGGGTTTAGAGACCATGAGGTAAAAAAAAAATTGAAATTGTAAAGGGTCTTTCACCCTGTAGCCCTATAGACTTTCAATCCCTTAGAGGATTGAATATTATATATGTCATAAGGCTTTTGAGACTAGAATCTAAGTTTTTGGTTAATTTCCATTGTATTTATTCCACAAACATTCTATATTCATTTTGATCGACCAAGACGTGACATCTAGTGGTATCAAAGTGTGGATACATACCTTTGAGCTAGGTTGGGGGTAAAGGACTAGTAAAACGCCAACCAAGAGGAAAATAGTCAAGAAGGAAAAAATATTTTGCTTTGAGAAAATCCGCCAATGTGGGCGCATCAATGCAACCAATGCAGGATTATGGGAATGCTAGAGCAAGTGATAACATAGCTAAGGGGTGTGAGGACAAGGTTTGAATTCATTGAGTAAGATAGGTGAAGATGATTCATGGCGCCATATGCACAAAGTGATGATGAAGGTGAAGCAAAGTAAGAATAGATGCATGCAATGTAGAAGTTTCTAAGGATGTACGGGAAGATGTGGAAGCCATAGGTGCATGAGAAGCGTGATTACTTCAAGTGATTTCAAAAATGGGCCATGGACCGAGGATGAATGTCCCATAATTTTATAGAAGGTTATAACTAGAAGAATTTGTAGATTGGTTGAAAATTATAGAGGAATAATTTTATTTTGAATAAATCAATGACTTACAGTGATTCAAAGTAGTAGAAACTAAGTTGAGGTAACATGCAACATTTTGGTGGAAGGATGTGCAAAATGAGTGATGAAGAAGAGGGAAGGATAAGATAGTGCACTAGGATCACATGGATAAAAAAATGAGGCGTAATTTTTGTCATCCAACTACCAAATGATCTTGTTTAAGAAGTTTTAAAACTTGAAACAAAAGGAAATGTTAGTTAAGGACTACATGAAGGAGTTCCACTGAATCATGATAAGATCTAGACATATAGAAGTTGACCAGGAGAAGGTCATGTAATATGTTAATGGCTTGAGGTTTAGAATTTAGGAAGAACTCGTCATGTTGTATATTCAAAAAGTAAATAAGTTTATCAAATATCCTTGAATGTGGAAGAGAAATTGGTGCATAAAATTCAGTGTAGCTTAAGAGGAACCCATAATGTTCCTAGTAGAGGAGGAAACAACCAAGGATATAATATACCTCAATAAGATGATTGCAGAGTAGTGTATAGACGTCATCCCAAAATATTGCTTGGGATAATGAAGTGTCATACTCTTCAAGAGAAAAAGGGATATTTAGTCGAGGAAGGGGAAGAGGATTCTCTATAACATGTTTTAAGTGTGGAAATGTAGGACATCATGTATTTGAATTTCCAAATACACAAAGTGAAGTCACGGATAGATGCACGGAAACTGGCACACATGTGGCATGGAGATGTAGAATTGGTGGGATCTACAGAGCATTTTGAGATACCAGAGTGTAAAAATATCTGGTGGTAAGGAAGGTATTGTTGAAGACATCACAGGAAGAAGATGAACCCGCACAAATGAAGAATTTGTTTAGAATCATCTGCAAGTCGGGGGGATAATGTTGTAAGGTAATTGTCAATTGTGGGAGTAAAGATAATCATATTTCTTGTGATATGGTGGAGAAATTAGGGATGAATAATATTGTGCATACAAACCCCTATAGAGTTTCATGGTTATAAAGGGGACACCATGTTCTAGTATATGAAAAATCCTTTTGAAGTTCCAGATTGGGAATTATTGCAACGAATTATTATGTGATGTAATGCCAATAGATAATTGTCACCTACGGTTGAGAAGGCCCTAGCAGTATGATAGGAATGTTTTCCATGACGGATGTTTGAATTTCATTCGCATCAAAAAAGATATGCATAAGTTTAACTTGTCTTCATTAATAAATGATGAGAAAGGAGAAGTGTGCAAAGGTGGAGTTTGTGCAAGATTTTTGCTTATATTAGGTAAATAATTATCATAAGGAGTTGAGGAAGAGAAGGAATGTTACGTATTGATACTAAAGGAAGTATGTGAAGGATTCACAATGAAGTAATAAGTAACCATAGAGGTGCACAAAGTATTAGATGAGTTTGTAGATATTGTAATGGAGGAAATACCATGAGGATTACCGCCAAGATATGTAGTATCACCATAACATAGATTTGATACTAGGAGCCATTTTTTTAAACAACGAACCGTATAGAATGACCCCAAAAGAAAATGAATAAGTGCATAGAAAAGTGCAACAATTACTTGATAGAGAACTAGTGTGCAAAATTTTGAGTCCATGTGTAGTACCCGCAATGCTAGCACTAATGAAATGAGGATAATGACACATGTGTGTTGATTATAAAGATATCAATAAGATCACCATCAAGTATAGTTTCCCTTTACCCATGATGGAAAACTGATGGATTGTTTTGGTGGAGTGCAGTATTTTCAAAGATCGATCTCAAGATTGGTTACCACCATATTTTTATCCAAGAAGGAGATGAGTGGAAAACCACATCCAAACCAAGAGAAGGCTTGTATGAGTGGCTATGCATACCATTTGGGTTAACCAATGCCCTAAGTACTTTCATGAGACTAATGAATGAAGTATTGAAACTATACTTGGTAAAAAAATTGATTGTATATCCGGATTATATACTTTGGTGTTTAGCAAGCTAGGGAACAACACATTGAACACTTACATAAGATAATGAAACTATTACAAGAAGAGAAACCGATGATAAATATAAATAAGTGTAGATTTATGTGCAAAGAGTTGGTATACCTAGGTTTCATATATTCCAAAATGGATTGTGAATGGATCCAGAGAAGGTACATGAAATTGTGGAGTGGCCATCACCAAGAAGTGTGACTAAGGCACGAGATGCTTCATGGTTTAGAGATATTCTATAGAAAGTTCATAACTTTAGTGGAATATGTGCATAGATCACAAAGACAATGAAATGATATTTTAAGTATTTTGTGTGGACAAAAGAAGTAGAGTTAATTAAAATAAAATGTAAATATATGAGGTTAATCTAAATGTTATAGCAAAGAGTAAATGAATAACTAAGTACATCAATGAATACTCAATAAACTAAGCAATAAATAATGAAACCCCGAGGGTAAGAATCCTTAGCTAATTTATAGAGTTCTTAAGGATGCACATAGTTGGAAAACTAGGAAATGTGAAGTCATTGACCATCACACTTGGAGTACAAAAAAATGGAGATCCGAGGAGATAGGCTAAACTAGGGCACCCACCGGTGGCCTAGACCTATTTCTGGGTGCCTAGGTCTCGAAAATGCTCAAATCCTCCTCGAGGTGTTGTAAGGTCTTCACCTTTAGTATCCTTTGATCGTTATGAAGCCACACCAAGATCATCGAGGTTGTTGTAAACCAAAGAATGAATAATAAACCTACAAAACCCTCAAATTGACATCAAATGCTAAAAATAAAAATGTAAAATGAGGGTCGGACTATCCTCGCCTATCATAATGGTGAACTTACGACTAAGAATTGCACTATATCTAAGACCAAATGTAGTTATGTGTGTGTGTGCAAAATTGTGCCCTAGGGTGCTCTTGTGTCAGTCTCACTTGGATAGTGATCAAGTAGCTAGATGTAAAATGTAATAAATGTGTGTATGGAATATAATGAACTTCCCTCCTATGAAGTGTGATGCGAAAACCATCCCTTGTGTCCCTTGTGATGGAGCTAGATGGATGCAATGGATATCTTAGATTCCTTGATGGATGCAACCTTAGATGGCGATAGATAGTACGTAGTGCTTGGTCCTTTATTATGATCATATAACTTTATATTTATATGATTTCTTTGTTTAAATTTTGTAATTAACCCCAAAAAAAGCCAACTACCAAAAATATAAGATGCTCCAACAACTAGAAAGGACCCAAAAATTTTGAGTAAAGTACAATGAGGATAGGGGTGCCCATAGGGGATGAGGGTGCTTGGTGTTTGGCATCCTGGTTGGGCATTGGTGTCTAGGATGAAAAATTCTAAAGACTAAAAAGGTAGAATGAGCAAGTAAGGGTATAAGACCAAAAGCAGCAATAGAAAGTAAAGAAAGGTGGCCAAAGACATGGGTTAGTTAGTGATTTTCTTACTTAGGAATCATATGAATAGTAGTATGTGATCGAGACTATATAATTACCAAATGTGTGTGATTTTGTGTCTACATTTCCCTCCAATTTATGTTGGTGAGTGAAAATCTCAAGAACATAAACTAGATAGAGACGCATACCGATAACCATGTCAAAAAATGTAGAAAGTGTGTCAAGGGACTAGAAAAACCATGGAGTGATAAAAGTGTGAAGTGTGGATGTTAAGGAGGAGAAAGTGTAAAAAGTGATGATGAAAATGAACCTAGGTCAGAAACACATGTGTATATGTCATGATGTACCTATTGTGGATGTCGGTGTGTGTGTTGTTATTGATGATGATGTTGATTACCACTTCCCATACGGATGGACCTACAAAAGAGAAGTCCAAAAGTAGTCAAATATGTATTTATATGATCAAAATATGTAAAATGTTTGTAAGGAAAGTATTTAAAAATGTTGAAAGTGTGAAAAAGGAACATGTGCACCTGATTTGTGATGAGGAAAGAGTGTTCAAAAGGATCATGTAGATTATTTCAATGCGTAATTTTCTGGGAGATCTCACACTAGTGAAATGGAAGAAGTATAGGGAAAACTGTCTGGTGTCATCCTCCAACCTTTAACTGCTTCCTGCTTTGTAGAACACCATTGCATATGGTGTGTATAAATGGTGTTAAGGATATGTCTGTCGTATAAATGTTGTTTTGTATGGAGTTCTATAGAATGTGTTGAACTACCAATTTTTTTGTAATTTCCCTTTGGTCCGAGGTATCCAATAAATTCCATTGTATTTCCCCTTAGTTTTAGGCATCCAATAAAGGTCACTCTACTAAGGAACCAAGTCGTATTTTGAGCCCTGTCTCAAACTAAAAATTGTGTTGCACTAGTATTTTGTTGTGTATAATGTTGTATCGGTGACCGGTTCACCCAAATGATGCCCCCCTCGTTTAGGGTGCATGTGACATGGTTGAAGGAGTATGCAGCCCAAAGGAGGACTAACCGATGGGCTAAAATTGTGTCATGTTGTGGGAAGGGAATTTTATTGGTAGAAACCAAGGCACATGTAAACAAGTGAGTAGGAAAACAAGTGTTAGTACAAGTAAAGACAAATACTCATGTAAAATATGATGCATAGAATTTATAAGCTAAGACACAAGAAAATGATAATATAGACCATGAAAAATGGGTTGCAAACATGGCACATCACTCATGATGTTGCAATACAATTAAGGTCGTAGTGTCCACAAGTAATCGAGAGATCAAGCAAGACATAGGGCAAAGCCCACAAACAATGACACAAAAAAAACAAAATGTAAGCAGACAACCATGGAAACAAATAATCCTGTAAAATAAATGTTTCACATGAAGTACCCATTATATCATGTTAGAAAGATAAAAATTATGTCAAAGTGTGTATAATCCAATGAGTTAGTGTGCTATAAAAATAATAACACCTTAACGTATGAAAGTGGATGCCCCAGGAGCTGTGTGGGACTTGTAATAGGTTTTACGCCAAGAATCCATGATGTGTGTATAGATCTATAAAATATATGATCACAAATAGAAATGAAGGTGAACATGTATGTGTGTACAATAAAGATAATTACATACACGATATATATCTATCATGTGTAATAAAGTGAACATGTAAAAACATAAGTAAATGTAAGAGTAAATGCAACTAAGATATGCAATATCTTTTGGATGATATGGAATGGAATTTAGTATGAATTATAGGGGACATGTGCCCCCAATTGGATGTGTATGTATGCAATGAGGTTCATTTATTTATGCCCCCTCAGCTATCAAGAATGAATCGTAAATGAGAGTGCATAATCGAGAAATGTTTTGAGAAATTTTTGTATATAGAAAGGGGTTTATGAATAGAGTGATGATTATGGAATGGTAATGAGCTGATAATATTGTATGTGACATAGGGAATGATTGTTGTGTGATGATTTAGCCTAAAGCATATATCACTAGATGGGTGAGTAAGATGTTAGTACATGTGATGATGTAGCACAAGGCGTATATCACAAAATGGATGAACGTGATGTTGGTGGAAAACATGATGATGTAGCACAAAGCGTATATCATGAGATGTATGTATAAGATGCTAGAAAGTGTGGTGATGTAGTAAAAATTGTATATCACAAAATGTATGTATAAGATGTTATAAAAGGGGTAATGATTTAGCCTAAGAGCATATATCACGATATGTGTTAGGAAGATGGCGCTAAAAATGTTGTATAGTGTGATAAAAAAGGTTGGCTGATTGATTATGAAGATTATCATGTAGAATGATATAAATGTGATGAGGTGAGGTTCAATTTGGAATGAGACCATTAGAAGTTGATTATGAACCATTGGACTAGAGTGTATCGTTGGGTAGTGAGTGCAAAGTGCATACAAGAAGATGGGAAAATGTGTAATATGTGTAGTATATGTGGTCATGAGAAGATGGCATAAGTATGTGACATGTAAAGTGTGTAATGTGTGATAGAGAATGTGCAATGTGTAATGTAAGATGTGTAGATCATAAAAATGTATAATAATGTAGTGTACGAGAATGTGTGCAATGTATGGGTGTACAAATCACATGGTGAGGATGATGCATAATGGATGGAAGATGAGGATAATGTATATGTACAAAAGTACATGATGTGTGAAGATGTGTAATGTGTATTTTTTACTGTGTAGTGTGTGAGGTTCATGTGTATAATATGCTCTCAACATTCAAGTATGAACCATAACACAAGATTGTGTCATAGGGTAGTGAGCATTGTTAGCGTGTGGATGAAGATATATGTGCTAGAATCAAGGTGCGAGATGATGCGAATATAAGATACGTGGCATAGATATGGGGAGAAATAAGTGTAATAATCCCTAAGTGTGAGTTAACAAATGAGCTATCTAATAAAAGTAAAGGAGGAAGTTCCTCTACCCGATGCTAGTGGCGATGAAGGTATGTGACCATGCTCTAAGAGTGGTGGTATATGAGATAAACATTATGCATGTGAGTGAATTATATATGCATGTAACTGATTAGTATATGGTGGGCACCTATGTGTAGAACAATGTGTAGGTGATGGAAACCTAGGTGAAGCGAACGCGGCAGTGATGGAAACCTGCGTGGAATGAAACAAGGTAGGGAAGTGCGTAGAGATGTGGGATTTTTCCTAGTGATGGACCTAGATTGATTTACTAGACTAGCAAAATGATGAGACCACATTGGTTGTGTATGATCGAGGTAAGCTAAGAGAATATTTTGCTTTAGGTTCTAAATGTCATGGCATACTAGATGGAGTAGGGGATGCATTGACAACCTCGAGAGGAGATTGCGACCATGGAGGAGATGGAGGAACACCATTGATAGAAATGACTTGATTGTTGTAAACAAAATTTAGATACAAATGATTCATGGAGATGATAGAATTAGACCTGAAAATCTAATTGAGGCCTAAGAGCATGTCATACTCATTGATTACTTTTCTGAAAAGGAAGTGTACCAACATAGTGACAGGACCAATTATAACGTGGATTTTAACAACACCATATGAATTGTACATTGGATATGAAATTTTTGAGAGTGGATAGTTGATAGCAACAAGAATTGGAATATAACAGACTTTGATGGGCCATGACAAATTGACCTTGGTGTTATTGATAAGGATAGATCTGACAGAGGCACTAATGTATAAGTGATTAGAATATAATGCCGCATGATAATCGTGGTCAGATAAAGAAATGATTGGAGGAGACATTTTTGTATTAGCAACTAATAAATCAAGATCCCCTAATGTAGGAGGAGGCATTGCATGATATGTATGATTAGTCAAGGAATCATCCACTTTCTTGTCATGTTTTGGAAGAGGATTGTTAAATATCTTGAGCTTATGATTTTCATTGACAGGTGCAAAATTTGTAGGCTCTTTGGAAGTTCAATTTTATTATTGTCGATCAGATCTTGAATGATATTATGAAGTTTGAAACAATGATCTATAGAATGCCCTATGCATTGATGATAGTCATGAATGGAATTTTTATCATAATTATGACCTTTTGGATGAGATGGATCTAATTGGAGTAGAGGAGGAAGCATGATGAGATTACTTTCAATAAGTTGTGGAAGCAAAATATGTGGAAGGACAATTAACTTCATGTATGTATGCCAAGGCGGTTGCGATTGAATCTCTTTAGTGGTTGATCTTTGCATTGTGAGATATTTTTGTGTCATTTGGTTTAGTTGCAAATGGTTTTAATGTTGAATTAATTTGAAAACATGGAGAAGATGGTGTGTGTTCCTGATATTTAAGCTTTCCTATAGATAAGAGTTTAGTTTCACAAATCTTGAGAGTATGGCATAGTTGATCGAATGAAGGAGATGTCTCAAAGAGAACACTCTCTTAGAGAGGTGGTAATAGAATTTGAATAAATAATTCCTTAAGCTCATGAAATCTTAGCTAAGTGGTTTTTGTATCACAAAATGCAATTTGCTAAGTGTTCAATATATCTATGTTTAAGTTGTGTGAGTGTAGCATAGGAGATATTAGAGCCGATGTTGATAGAAAATTGAGTGATAAAAGCATCGGCCATATGTGTGAAAGATGCTACCGAGTTGACTTGTAGGTCATATAACCAACGCATCACATAATCATGGAGACTACGGGGAAGATTTTAGCCAAGAGGATATGATCATCCATAAAATCTAGACAAGCCACATGGAAGGCTCAAAGATTCTCTTGTGGGTCACCATGCCCATTAAAGATGGGAAGATGCAAGTAAGTGGAGATGACAGTGCAAATGGAGTGTGTAATAATATAATGGAATCTAAAGATGGAGACGTGTAAGAAGTAGCCTATTGTAATTGACAATTTTTTCTTAGAGGTCTTGATAGAGGGAGGATAAATCTTGAGTTCCAGCAGAAGATACTTGTCACGTGTGAGAAACAAGAGGCGGAGTGAAGTGGTTAGTGGGAGTAGGAATAGAAATGGGGATGGTAGAAATGGGCAACAGAGTAGAATCATGTAATTGAATAGAAATGGAAGTGAAGATGGTATTAGAAGTAGAAAGTTATGTCATATTGTTGTCCTCCTCATGAGCAAAGATGTAAGAACAAGTCTAGATCTTGGGGATGCTCAAGGTGATATGATCATTAAGGGCTTTAAGATGGTCTTTAGTAAATTCCTCATAAGATTGAGCCATAGTGATGAGAGTATGAGGGTGTTAAATGGAAGGGGGATTCGAAGATCGGGTTCACCAAAATGATTAAGCTAAAATGTAAATATATGATCCTAATTTGAATGTCATAACAGAAGTAAATGAATAACAACTAAGTACAACAATGAATACTTAAGAAACTAAGCGATAAATAATGAAACCCTAACTATAAAGAGAGGGTAAGAATCCTTTGTTGATTCGAAGAAAACTAGAGGATACATAGAGTTGGAAAATTGGGAAATGTGAAGCACTAACTGTAACACTAGAGCACAAGAAAATTTTGATCCAACGAGATAGGCTAGATTGGGTTGCTTGGAAAGGGACAGGGGCACCTGTGGGAATCCTAGACTTGTGTCTGGGTTTCTGGGTCTGCATAAATTCTCAGAAACCCTCATATGAGGTATCACAAGGTGTTCACCTTTAGTCTCCTTTGATTTTTCCGAGGTCATACAAAGATCGTCAAGATCACTTTAGTAAACCTGCAAAGAAAAGAATGAACTTATAAAACCCTCAAATAGACATTAAATCCTAAAAAATAAAGATGCAAAATGAGGGGTCGATTGTCCTCAGCTTTCACAATGGTGAAATTACAACTGAGTGTTGCACTACATCTCAAACCCAATGCGTTCTATTTGTATGTTTAGAATTGTGCCCTAGGTTGCTCTTGTGTCAGTCACACTTGGATAGTGAGCAAGTAGCTAGATGTAGAATGTAATAAATGTGTGCATGGAATAGAATGAACTTCCCTCCTATGAAGTGTGATGTAAAAACTAGCCCTTGTGTCCCTTGTGATGGATATATATGGATGCAATGGATCTCTTAGATGCCTTGATGGATGCAACCTTAGATGGTGATAGATAGTGCTTAGTGTTTGGTCCTTTATTATGATCACATAACTTTATATTTATACGATTCCTCATTAATTGAAAAAGGTAAATATTGGAATATGTGGTAGTTAATCTAATCTAGAACGACATGTAAATATAGTAAATAAATGCAATAAACAAGTATGGAAAATGACCCAAGCAACTAATCTAATAAAAGTAAAAACCCTAATATGTAAGAGAAGTATGGAAATAACTTAGTTGATTAGAGGAGCTCGTTGAATTGTGTTACGAAATGACTAAAGGAACCAAAAGAAAGAACGAATGTGCATAGGTCTCAAAAAGGATGGATCCGAGCTATCTAGATAGACTAGAGTGCTTGGAGAGGGATTAGGGCACCTGTGTGCACTCTAGTCTGCGAATGGGTTCCCTGGTCTATGTAAAAGGTCCATAACTAAGTTTCAAAGGTTTGGCAGGTGGTCTGAAACCCTCGTTATGTATCACATCAGATTTTTTTGCAGACCGTGTCGTGTGTCACTAATGATCCAAGATGAAAGAAAGACTTGCAAGAGACCAAAAGAAGTATCAAAACCCTAAAAAAATAAAAATGCAAATGAATGGGTCGATTGACCTCAACTGCCACAATAGTGGGCTTACTAATTGAGTGTTGCACTACATTTCAGACCTAAATGTAGTTTTGGTGTGTGTGTGTGTGTGTGCATCATGTGCCCTAGGTGCTCTTGTTCCAGTCGCACTTTGTGAAGTAGCAAGCAATAACTATATGTAGAAAATGTAATAGAATGTGTGCATGGAATAGAATAGAATCCCTCCCCCTTAGCTTATGTGATGCAAATGAACTAATTTGTCCTTGTGATGAAGCTAATGCATGCAACTCTAGGTGGATGATAATAGTGACTAGTGTTTGGTCCCTCATTATGGTCTCATAACTTTATATTTATAGGGTTCTCTTGATCTAATTTCATAATTTACCCCGAAATAGTTGACCACCAAAAATATAAGAAGTTAAAACAGCTAGAAAGTGCCAAAAACATGGCGAGAAATTTCAAAAAGGATCAGGGCACCCCTTGTGGGACCAAGGCACCCATTGGCACCCTAGTACTAGCCTCTGGTGCCCTAGTTGAGGCTAAAATAATGTGAAGTAATGAAAGATGAATGTGTATTTGGGTGCAAGAGGTTAGGAATGATGAAAGAAAATAAAGCAAGATGGCCAAAAGACAAGGGTTAATTAGTAATTTCTTCACTCAAAAACCTTCTAAATAGTAGTATGAGACCGGAACTAAATATTGACTAAAGTGCATGATTTTTTGACTACATTTTCCCCCACTTTATGTTGGTGAGAAGAAAGCTCGGTAACATAAAGTAGATAGAGATGTGTACCTAATTTCCATGAATATTATAGTAGAAAACACACCGAAGGACTAGAAAAAACATGGAATGACAAAAATATGATGAAGCATAGAAACTAAAGATGAAAAAGCACAAAAAAAAGTGATGAGAGTGAACCTAGGGTAGAAACATGTTTGTAGTTGTTGATGTGTGTGATGTACCTACATGGTTAGTATGGTGTGTGTGTTTGTGAAGTTATGTTGTTAATGTTGTTGTTGTTGCCCCCATTTGATTGTTTTTTTCTCATATGGCCGGACCTACAAGGAGAAAACGATCAAGTATTCAAATATGTATGTATGTAAAAATGCAATGTAAAAGACGCATGTAAAAGTATGTAAATGTAAAGTACACAAATGAAAAAGTGTAAATGGAACATGTGCACCTAATCCATGTCGAGAAAGAGAGTGTAGAAGGATATCCTGTACTGTCGGGGTTTTTTGGGCGATCCGATGCCATAGGCCGAAGAAGTATAGGGAGGAATTCCATTGTATCCTCCAACCTTTAATTGCTTCCCTGAATGTGTGTGAAGAGATCTCTACATCCTAGTTTTTGGGTGATCCGACACCACTAGCCAAAGTAGTGTAGGGAGGCACACCCATTGTAACCTTTGAGCCTGTAATTGCTTCCCAGAATGTAAGGACATTGTGTCCTATAAAATCTGCTATGTATGGGTTTCATAGACTAGTTTGAACCCACTTGTTGTATATAACCCACAATTCCAAGGGCGGAAAGTGCATTGAACTGAACCGGTGTAAATGCATTGTGTTAGTATGTAAAACCCCAAATGATTCCCCCTCTTTGGGGGAACATGCAATGTCACTTGATAGGAGAATGCGGCCCCAAAATAGGACCAACCACATAACTTTTTAAATCTTCCCTACAGGAGAAAGGAATGCACTTTATAGAAACCAAGGCATGCATAAATAAGAAGGTAAAGACAATTGTTAGTACAAACAAACATGCATGTAGAAACAAAGTGTATAAGCTACCAATAAAAGTTATGTAAATACACAAGAAGACAAGTAAGCTGCACAAAGTGGGCTATAAACATGGGACATCACTCACGATTTCGCAAGACACGCAAGGCCATCATGGCCACATACAAATAAACAAGTGTGCACACCAAACAAAGGGCAAGGCCCGCATACAAGAACAAATAATAGCATACAATGTAACAAATAAGTATGGAAGCAAATATCCCTGCATAACAAATGTTTCACATGAAGCACCCATTAGCATGTTAGAAAGAGAAATAGTATGTAAAAAGCATGTATAACTAAATAATGTAAAGTGCTATGTACACAATGAAACAATAGCACCTATGAGAGATGAAGTTGGATGCCCCCAACAACCAATGTAGGAAGGGTAGAAGGTGAGCATCCATGTTGTGTGTAAGAGACATGTATCTGTGAATACAACTAGAAAAATTATGTAAACGCACATGTTTGGATGATATAGATAAATTACATACAATTAATCTAACTACCATGTGTAATAAAGCAACCATGAATGAGAAAAATTAAGCAAGAGTAAAAGCAGCCATAATATGCAATATGTTATGGATAGATGGAATGGAATGCAAAATGGAGTGATAGGATCCACGTGCCCCCTGAGTAAATGGAAATTTATGAAGTGAGGTTCATTTGGTTTCCCCCCTCAGCAATCAAGAATGAACCATAAATGAGAGCACGACATCGGGAAATGGTCGAATAGTGTGTGTTGTGTCTAGTGCTTTGTGATGAGTATGTAGGCATAGTAATGATGATATGCAACATATAGAAGAGATGTACATGAACCCATTATCCAAAGTGTATATCATGAGATAATGAACATATGAGTGATGATGTAGCCTAAAGTGTATATCACTACATGATGAATAGTAAGGAGTGGTGATGTAGCCTAAAGCGTATACCACTACAAGATGAATAAGGAAAGTGACGATTTATCCTATAGTGTGTGTCACTATCCTATCAATGTCACATGAGTAAAGGTGTAATGATAAATTTTTGGTGAAGGTAAGTTCAATTTGATGTGTAAACCCTCGGCAATCAGTATGGACCGAGGAACTAAAGTGCATCATAAGGTAGTGAGTGCAACGTGTAGAATATGATATAGCATATGTAATGAAGGAAATAAATTACCATGTTATGTGTATGTAGTGTATAGTATTGAATGCAATATGTGTAGTGTGCCTAAGAGCGTATAATATGTAGGATGTAATACTAGGTGAGTATGATGAAGACTAGTATGATGGATGATGTATAAATCTGCAAATGTCAAAATAAATGTAGAAAGTATGGTGTATGAAGCGCAATGTGTGAATAGATGTAGTGTGTAATCCCCATAATGAAATGTGTGGGGTTCATGTGTAGTAATCCCTCAACAGCCACATGTGAATCGAATCAAAAGAGTGTGTCATTGGGTAATGACGACGCTATAACATATGTATGACTATGCAAGATGAGATGATGCTAAGATGAGTTATGCGAGGATTCTAAGAGTGTGATGTAGTAATATGTAAGTATGCTAGAATGAGGGGTGTGTGTTAAATGCTATATCCCCAAGTACGTGTGTAAAGAATATCATGTAAAGTCATCAAGAATATTGTCATCCTCTAGGTCAAATTCATATGGATAAGCATTGGTTACCTGATAAGCAATAGTGTCTAGTTGATCATGCAACAAACCATTAAGGTGTAATTTATACATACCCATGACATATTCCTCATTATTGAATGGAGGAAGTGGGAAACTATGTGCATACCAATGAGTGATATTTTTGAATAGCCAAGAAAAGAACTATTGCAGATAAAAACATGACCAAAGGGCATAGGAAATGAAATTTTGTATGACTAGGATCTAATGTGCCCCCAATATAAGTAAGCCAAGATTCCCTAATGTGAGTGGAGAAGAATGAGGGGTACATGATAAGTAGACTATAAGATGAAATACACACAAACCATAAGCGGCGGTAATATTGATAAATCCATAGTAGAGATGAGGATCATGAGTAGGAGGATGAAGGTCCTCAAAAGTGAAACCAAGTCAAGCTAGACCATCATGGGAACATATAGTGACATTGCATGTAGGGTCAAATGGAATATGTTCCCAATATGATTCATTCATGAAGAGGGTGCAAGTGAATGGTGGGTGTGCTAATGTAGGTGGTACATGTGAGGGTGTAGGAGATAGAGCAATGTACATAGACTAGAAAGACCCACGATAAGGAACCATAGAAATAGTAGTAGCGGTGACACAAAATAAATTACATCTATCACACAAATGGTACCATCAAGAGGTAGTAAGTTTGGAGTTTATTCGATAGGTTGGGGCTCATCTGTAATATATGTGCATGGAATAGAAAGACTAGTATTAGGATCCTGGTCACAATCTCTTGGAAGGGGTCGCAATCAAAAAAATAGTGTACTCGATGATCTCATGTAAGAATTTGACACAATTATGGACAGTAGAGGTGAAAACTTTCATGGCATGAAGCCATGGCCTACCAAGTAGACAATTGTAGGAAACTGGGAAATCAACAATGAAAAAGACAATGTGGATAGTCTTAGGACCAACAGTGATAGGAAATGTAATGTGACCGAAACATGGACAGCATAACCATCATAAGCATGCAGTGAAACACTAGAGGGACTAACGTCATGAGTGAAAAGACCTAAAGCTTCAAGGAATGACATAGGACACAAGTTAAGTTCATATCCATTATCAATCAAAGTGCACTTTACATCTACGTTATAAATACAACATATGATATGGAGAGGCGGGTCATTATCAAAAGTATGAACATCGGCGGGAAGGTTAGACTTGAATACTATGTGTTAAGATAAATCATCAAAAAATACTTGATACACTCGAGTTTAGAGGCATGTCAAAGCATGAATTCGAGTAGTAGCAAGAAAATGTTGGAATCTTTGTGATGCAGAGATCCTTACCATTTTCAGCATTCATCACTTCAAGTCAATCAATCTTAGTCTTTTGTTCCAATACCTTGATTTGGTATGCTTAGTTCTTGGTGTAAGGTTAGTTAAGGTTACAAATTTGGACTCTCAAGCACTTTAGTAGTCTTAGCAACACCATATTCTTCTCCTCGACGTCAATAGAGACCAATACAATTCATAAAATGATCAAGCTCTTTATAACACCTTAATTCTTCTTACTTACCTCCTTTAAGCTTCTTGGAATCTTGCTCCACTTCAAGAAAATGTTTACCTTTTCACCTTCGAATCATTCATCCCCTCATTTCCTACTTCCTACACTTTTTTAAAACAAAATTTTTCAATTAAATGAACTAATGAATCAAGTATTTAAATCCTCTCACTCTTCCATCACACTAGCTCGTATTGGCCTCAAGAACAATCTCTTGGTGTTTTCATGGATAAGAAGTTGCACACTGACTCAATACATGGAGGAGAATCTCTTAAAACCCTTCATTCTTCCCAATATGTACCAAAATTTCCTTAATTAAGTCCTTACCATTCCCCTTGAAATCCTCCTTTACCTTTCTAGTCTTAAGGTCTCCTACTAGCCCTAGTTTTCCATACTTGTCATGATTATCTTGACTCACCTAAGATTCTACAACAAGGTCTACCCTCTCCAGTACCCATTTCCCTTTCTCATCGTCCACCAATTTACAAGTTGAAATTCTCTAAAAATCCCACTTCTTTACCAACTGGTCATGACAATAGGTTTTAAACAAGGTTACAGTCATAGATCGAAACGGTAAAAATTCTTTTCTTTGAGCCAAGAAAAAATAAAAATTCTTTCTAATTAATTCAATATAATACCGTACCATAGTTAACTCCTTTCAAATTTTAGATCTAATTTCGAAGTGGAGGAACTTCAAACCTCAATTTCTTTGAAACCCTAACCTTGAACCCAGTCACAATCTCTTAAATGGTTAACTGTCAAGCACAACCAATGAATTAGGAATGATCATGTTTATTTTTGGTTCTCAAACTATCTACATACCCCTTCAAGATGGTCTCTAGAAAGTTTGGTTCATAATTCAAAACATAAATGTATTAAAAATTAGTCTTTCCCGACTATGATTTCTTAGACAAACTTGAAATACTCAAAATCAATATAACATGAACAAATATTATCTTCAAAGTACTCAACTCAATCTAAGGATTTACTATTCCTCTCCTTCATGTTAATATCGACAATAATGGTTCTTATTCAAGGATATTTGGTCACTACCGGTCCCCCACTTGTGTATGCACATAACATAGTGGCCTAAACCTTCATGCAATGAAATGACTAGTTATATATCATTAACTAAGAAAATATTTTCTTTAGGTTCACTACTCATTAATGCTCCCTCTAGAAGGGGCCTCATTCATCAATGCAACCAACAGATACCTACAAATCTCCTTATTAAGAAATTTTAAACCACAACACAGATTCACTATTTTGTACCTTCTATATTTCTTTGCATACAAACCATAAAATCACTCCTTGGTGACCTCCTTCAAGCTTAAAATGATGCAAAGCATGTTACATTGAGGTATTATTCTAGACATTAATTTCTCAAGAATATTCAATCACAACTCAAAAAACTCATATTATACATACATACACAAATCATATGCTTCACCTTGCAAGATCATAGTTATCCAGGTTAAAGAATGTCTCTGCAAGATCACAGGTTTATACTATCAAGAGTGTCAAGCAATAGGCTTCATGCAATAAATAGAGTATACAATAATCAAACTTCCCTATCTATGAAATTCCATTAACATAGCTCACAAATTCTTTATAACAGAGACAAAAAAATCATATAAAAATAGAGTTTCCATAACCATAGACTATTATTCATACAAAATGCGGATCTTTCTCCACTTATCAGTCCTCCCTCATGAGGAATACCTACTCACACTTTTCCCTCTACTCATGTACTTGAATTTCAATTGCAAGTAACTACCATCTTTTGTAATCGCTTTACTCTACCAAGAGTCATGAAGACTCATTATGACCTTAACTAACCTCTCATGACTTATAATTTACATATTTTGGCTTAATTACATCCTTCAATCATTTTATTAGTTTATATATCCCTTAAGACTCATTTCTCACTTCTAAACACCTCACACACACTCTTTACACCCTCAAAACATCTTTTCAAACCCATGACAAGCTATATTTCCTTGGTTACACCTTTAGAGGACTGAATACAAAAATGGAGGGAATTACACAATTTGAAATTTCAAACTTTGAGACTCAACTAAACCTTATAAATCATCCAATTTGATCTCATAACAAAGGAAAATGGAGTTTTTGTAGCTTTTTAGTGATGCTCCCGCATCACTATGTAAATCGAGGATTTGCAAGAAAATAATTGTTGATTGAGATACTCACAATGACCAAACCCTAGGATGTCAAGAAATGAATGAAGAACCTAGAAGCATGAATGATCGAGTCGGGTTCACCAAAATTATTAACTAAAAATGGGAAATATTTAAATATGGGGTAGTTAATCTAATCTAGAATAAGGTGTAAATACATTAAATAAATGCAATAAACAAGTATGGAAAATGACCTAAACAACTAATCTAATCAAAGTAGAAACTTAGCTGATTAGAGGAGTTCGTTGGACTATGTCACTCAAATGACTAGTGGAATAAGAAGTAGGAATGAGTGTGTAAATGTCCCAAAAGGATGGATCCAAGCTATCTAGCTGTATTGGAGTGCCTGGAGAGGGACTAGGGTGCCTGCGGGTGCTCTGTTATATAGAATGGGTTCCCTAGTCTGTGTAAAAGTTTTGAAACTAAGTTTCATAGGTTTGATAAGTGGTTTGAAACCCTCATTGTGTATCACATCAGATTCATTGCACTACACCAAGTTTTGCTGATGATCCAAGATGAAATAAATACTTGCAAGAGACCACAAGAAGTATCAAAACCCTAAAAATGAAGAATGCAAATGAATGGGTCAGACTGACCTCAGCTGCCAAAACATTGGGCTTACTAACTGAGTGTTGCACTACATTTTTTACCCGGATGTAGTTCTGTGTGTGTGTTGTTGCAAATCAACAGCACCCCCGGATGTTGATCGGATTTCTAGTTTAATCCTCTTCCCAAGTGTGGGACTTGCAAAATGGAAGAGGAATCTCCAAATTAGAGGCTAGTTCCTCAACTCCTCCGATCAGCTAATTCACTTGTACAATTGCGGTTTAAAATCCTAAGTCTTCTCTAAATTCCAAGGAGACAGAGATAGAGAATGCAAAAAAGAAAGAACTAATGCTAATAGGTGATGCACCAAAGGAGTTGTAGACACCTGATGCTACATGAAATACACAATCCACAAGGAAACACATCACAAAACATGCACAAATGCTCAAAATGTAATGAAAGATCAAGAAAGCAATGATAGATATATGAAAGGATTGAAGGATTTTAATCACAGAACATATATCAACATCTCAGATCCAATACAGTACATTACAGTGATCCAGAGGCAAGAAAAGGTGTTGCATTACATGGAAAGGTAAAATTTCTTCACAAATTCTGCCAAGGAGGAAGAAAAAGGAAGTTGCAGAGCTGAAAAAGTGTCTCTCTTTTGCCAAAATGAACTCATTCTGGCTTTTACAGTGCAAACCACGACCCCAAGAGAGAGAAACGCGGGAAAACATGTGCAAGGGGTTCAACCATTGACCAAAATGCCATCAAAATAGCATGGGCACCTGACAGACCCATTCCCTGACATTTTTAACCATGCTGGGAGAGAATGCGAGCCATTCTTCATTAAAAATGGTGGTTGAAACGTCATTTCTATCCATGACCACGTGCCAGAGGTGTTTCTTGATTTTATCTCTCCAAAATCCACCAAAATGCAAAAATGACCCTATAATCTTGTAGAGAATTTTACCATGCTTTCCATTGATATAAAGAACGTGAAAAACCGAGCTCTGGATCGAAAGATATGGCGATTTGAAGTTTTAGGGCAAAACAGGGCCAAATCGGGTCGGTGGGAAATTTTTTTGAATTTTTACCTTTTTGGTCATTTGGAAATTTTCCAAAATTTCCCTATGCTCCACCAGTTCAGGTGCCATGTGGCATGTTTCTATTGGCCACGGGGCCATCCTTCAAAAAAAATTCTTGCGCCAACACTTAGTCGATTTTTCCAACTTTCTCCCTTGGGCACGTGGCAGCAAATGATTGGTCGGCGGGCTGCGGGAAAAATTCTTCCTTTTGAAACCTTTGCCAAAACACTTGGTAAAAAACCAAGTTCTCCTCCGACCCCCACCACTTCTTTGGACACGTGGCACGTCCTGATTGGCTGCGGGCCTTCTAGGGGAAAATTTCCCACAAAAACTCCGCCGAGCCATAACTTGAAAAATACATGGAGTTAGGAGGAAAACTTTACCTTTCTGGAAAGCTGAGAAAGAACTCTATCCAATGGTGCCACTTCCCGAAAAGGTTTTGAGTGCCTAAAAAGAAAAATTTTGTGACTGAGGCACAATAGAGGGAAGAATGAGAGGAGTTAGCCACAAAATGAGCAGGGGGCACATTTTGGATAACAATTTTGGCGACTCAGAGGGGTCATCTACCTGCTGGATGAAGATCAGTGGCCTTTTAGCAATCCATTGGGCATGGAGTCATAAGAAAGCCTGCAAACTGATCTGAACTTTGAAAACCTCCTCTCTGAGCTACTTGGAAACCCACTGAAATGGATAGCAAGAGCAAAACCAGCACCACAAAAACTATGTACAAAACTAAAGGTCATACATGCTCCAAAATGGAACATGCAGAGTGTGCACAAGCACTTCTTTTACTGAAAGCAAAACTACCTATCCTACTCTAACTGGAAGCAAAAGTGGGCTAAACAAACCCTGCAACTGGTTGGGAGAAATAGCTTCCCTTTCTCAAAAGTTGCAACCATGCAACTGATTTGGCACTGAACATGGCTGATTGGATGAGTGGAAAATCAACAAGAAGCTGGTCTTCTACCCAAATCATCAAGGTGTCAACTGAAAACAAATCCAATACCTCTTTTAGTTGCTCTGCATTTGGATTGAAGAGGTATGACAGCTGATCCTTGGTACTTTGTAGCTCACCCTCATGCTTAGAAGCAAGCATGACTGGTTGTGACTTCTCCTTTGACTCCAATGAAGTCAAATACCTTATTGGGCAAGGTATGATCCGTTTGATATGCCCATAGCTCTGATTTTCAACTCCAAAAATGGAGTCTTCTTGTAGACCTTCTTGGGTGGGTGATGTGGAAGCAATGGTAGGACTTTTTGCCTTTCTCTTCCTTCATGGCAACATGGAACTCTTCTATAGTGTGCAACTCCTCGTTATTGATTGCAACATCCAATGAAGTTGCTTTTGCATTGTTGTTACCTGCTGCAATACATTGTTGGCTTTGGAGCTCCTCCATTGTAGCTTTTGGAAGATCAAATTCTTCCAGCTTTGATTCAAGAGGCATGTTGCAAACTGTAGGTTGTTGTCCTTGAACTCTTTTGTCCATGGCAGCAAGTTCTTGTTGTTGGAGAACGAATGGTGAAGAAGGAAACATGGTAATTTCAGCTAGCTCTTCATCTAAACATTCTTCTAAGTCTGATGGCAAATCAAACTCTTGAATGTCTTGCTGCAGCAAAGTCTCTCCCTCTTGTATGGTGGCCTCCAAATCTGCATTTTCTTCACCCTGTATAACTTCATTTTCAAACATGAAACTTGTCAATCCAAACTCATCCCAAAAATCAGATTGTTGGAGAGATGAAGTGGGAGAGAAGCATGAAATTTCTTGTGCCTTTTGCTCACAATTTGGACCTGTTTTGTTCACCTCCATAATGGCTTCATCAATCAAATCAGCCCCTTCAAATGAAAGCAAAAATGTATCAATAATGCTTCCTTCTTCTACTGTTGTAAAAACTGACTTGACCTCATCCATTTGCTCCTCAAAGATGGGGTTTTGAGATGGTTTTCCTTCCTTCTCGATGGCTGATTTTGCAGTGCAAACTGGATCAGCATTTTCTTTGGGCAAAGTGCCAACATGGACACCCAACTCATCACCAACAAACTGCTGTTTTTCTCGCTTCACTGCTGTTATAAAATCAGCCTTGTTTTCCACTTGTTCTCCAACTTCAACATCCTCTATTGGTTTCACCATCAAGGGGATTTTTGTAATCCCAAATTTAAGAGCCCAACTCTTTAGACTTTGAATTTCTTCATCCTTGTTTGGCTCTTCTTTCTTTCTTTGTTGTTTTCCTTGATTGGCATTCTGATTTTTATCCTCCCAACATGGATTTGGGAATGCAAGAGGAGAAGTGGATTGTAACTCAATTGATTTTGCAATTTTTTGTGGTGGTGGAGGAGGTAGGAACTCTTGTTTCTTTGGAGGGAATGGCTGTTTGGAAGGGAAAAGGACAAAAGAATTGAGATGGGGTGGAAGACTAGGGAATGGAGAAATGGATTCAACACTTGGGACAGCAGATGGAGAGTTTAAAACTTGACACTATTGAGATAAAACAGATTGGGAAAGAGGGAGAGAAAAGGCATGAGATGGTGTGCTTACCTATTGACAAGGTTGTTGAATACTCCTCTCATACACCTTTATTCCTTCAGTCCACTTTGCAAGCAATGGTAGTGTTGTAATCATGAAGTCTAGCTTCTCTTGAGGGCTGTAATGCCTTGGAAAAGGTCCCACCCATGGACAAGGTGCTCTACAACCGATTCTAAATGCTTTCATTTGTGCTTGAGCCCTGGATTGCA
Source organism: Taxus wallichiana var. yunnanensis (assembly GCA_018340775.1). Classification (NCBI taxonomy): domain Eukaryota; kingdom Viridiplantae; phylum Streptophyta; class Pinopsida; order Cupressales; family Taxaceae; genus Taxus; species Taxus wallichiana. The sequence continues at coordinate 441,921,341 of CM031236.1, read as the reverse complement.
CCATGTTTACCTCCATCTTTTGGATTTGTTCCAGCAGATCTGCATTTTCTTCTTGACTTGCCCTCACAACCAGCATACCCTTGTGCTTGACATGCTTCATATCCAAACTGACTTTGGCACTGCTGCTCATATGGGTAGACATGCTGATTTTGAATTTGATCAAAATGCTGATTTGGAGGATTTGTAAAACATGTTGGAGGTGTGATATACTGCTGTTGTAAATGTGAATTCCATGATGGAAATGAAGTCATGATTGCACAACTTCATGGAATGGAAAAGAATGAAAATGATGGAAAGAAGAATGGATGGAAATGAATGGAAAACAGGTCTGCAACTTAGAGAATGAGTTGTTTACCAGATGGAGTCGCCAGATGTGCTTTTGAAAGTGCCTCCAAAAGGCTGAATCTTTAACAAGAACACACCAACCTGTCAAAGATAAAGTGGAAGACCTCTAAGGTCCCACCGGGTGTGCCAAAACTGTTGTTGCAAATCAGTAGCACCCCCTGGATGTTGATCAGATTTCTAGTTTGATCACCCTATGCATCCAGTGTGATTGCACAACATTGAATCCTCTTCCCAAGTGTGGGACTTGCAAAATGGAAGAGGAATCTCCAGATTAGAGGCTGGTTCCTCAACTCCTCTGATCAGCTAATTCACTTGTACAATTGCAGAGGTTTAAACTCCTAAGTCTTCTCTAAATTCCAAGGAGACAGAGATAGAGAATGCAAAAAAGAAAGAACTAATGCTAATAGGTGATGCACCAAAGGAGTTGTAGACACCTGATGCTACATGAAATACACAATCCACAAGGAAACACAGCACAAAACATGCACAAATGCTCAAAATGTAATGAAAGATCAAGAAAGCAATGATAGATATATGAAAGGATTGAAGGATTTTAATCACAGAACATATATCAACATCTCAGATCCAATACAGTACATTACAGTGATCCAGAGGCAAGAAAAGGTGTTGCATTACATGGAAAGGTAAAATTTCTTCACAAATTCTGCCAAGGAGGAAGAAAAAGGAAGTTGCAGAGCTGAAAAAGTGTCTCTCTTTTTGCCAAATGAACTCATTCTGGCTTTTACAAAGGTGCAAACCACGACCCCAAGAGAGAGAAACGCGGGGAAAACATGTGCAAGGGGTTTAACCATTGACCAAAATGCCATCAAAACAGCATGGGCAGCCCTAAAAACCCATTCCACGACATTTTTAACCATCTTTGGGAGAATGCGAGCCATTCTTCATTAAAAACGGTGGTTGAAACGTCATTTCTATCCATGACCACGTGCCAGAGGTGTTTCTTGATTTTCTCTCTCCAAACTCCACCAAAATGCAAAAATGACCTTGGAATCTTGTAAAGAAATTTTACCAGCTTTCCATTGATATAAATAATGCAAAAACCGAGCTCTGATCGAAAGATATGGCGATTTGAAGTTTTAGGGCAAAACAGGGCCAAATCGGGTCGGTGGGAAAAAATTTTGAATTTTTACCTTTTTGGTCATTTGGAAATTTTCCAAAATTTCCCCACGCTCCACCAGTTCAGGTGCCACGTGGCATGTTTCTATTGGCCGAGGGCCATCCTTCAAAAAAATTCTTGCACCAACACTTAGTCAATTTTTCCAACTTTCTCCCCTGGGCACGTGGCAGCAAATGATTGGTCGGCGGGCCTGCGGGGAAAAATTCTTCCTTTTGAAACCTTTGCCAAAACACTTGGTAAAAAACCAAGTTCTCCTCTGACCCCCACCACTTCTTTGGACACGTGGCATGTCCTGATTGGCTGCGGGCCTTCTAGGGGAAAATTTCCCACAAAAACTCCGTCGAGCCATAACTTGAAAAATACATGGAGTTAGGAGGAAAACTTTACCTTTCTGGAAAGCTGAGAAAGAACTCTATCCAATGGTGCCACTTCCAGAAGGTTTTGAGTGCCTGAAAAGAAAAATTTTGTGACTGAGGCACAATAGAGGGAAGAATGAGAGGAGTTAGCCACAAAATGAGCAGGGGGCACATTTTGGATAACATGTGTGCACATCATGTTCCCTATGTGCTCTTGTGTCAATCACACTTTGTGAAGTAGCGAGCAATAGCTAGATGTATAAAATGCAATAGAATGTGTGTATGGAATAAAATAGAATTCCTTCCCCTATGTTTGTGCGATGTAGATGAACCAACCTTTTCCTAGTCTTTGAAGCTAATGAATGCAAATGATCTCTAAATGGATGCAACTCTAGGTGGATGATAATAATGATTAGTATTTGGTCCCTCATTATGGTCTCATAACTTTATATTTATATGGTTATCTTGATCTAATTTCATAATTAACCTTGAAATGGTGACCAATAAGATAAGCTAAAATGGCTAGAAAGTGCCCAAAAATTGGCGGAAAGTTCAAAAGGATTGGGACGCCCCTAGTGGGACACAGGCACCCTAGTCGAGGCTAAAATAACGCGAAGTGACGAAATCTGACTGGGCATGTGGGTGTAAGAGGTCGGGAATGATGAAATAAAATAAAACAAGATGGCCAAAAGATGGGGGTTAATTAGTACTTTCTTCACTCAAAAACCTTCTAAATAGTAGTATGAGACCATAACTAAATATTAACTAAATTACATGATTTTTTTACTACAATTCCTTTGCTTGAATTTTGTAATTAACCCTAAAAATTCTAACTACCAAAAAGATAAGATTCTCAAATGGATAGAAGTGACCAAAAAAGTGTGAGTAAAGTACAAAGAGGACCAGGGAACCTAGAAGAGATGAGGGTACAGGTGGCATCCCGCTTGGGCATTGGTGTCTAGGATGACAAATGTCGAAGACTAAAAAGGTAGACTGAGCAAGTAAGGGTGTAAGACCAAAAGTAGAAATAGAAAGTAAAGCAAGGTGGCCAAAGACATGGGTTAATTAGTAATTTTCTTACTTAGGAATCATATGAATAGTAGTATGCAATCGAGACTATATAATTACCTAAAGTGCGTGATTTTGTGTCTACAAGAGTACAAATTTCAAGAACTGAATCAAAATATTACAACGTAACCGGTGTTAACAATCCAAGTTTTGAGATGGTATTTCAAGTGGATTGTGATGTGATTGGAATAAATATTAGTGCATTATTAAGCCAAAAGTGATACCCATAGCCTACTTGATGAAAAATTGAATTATGCAAAAGTATATACTTGACCTATGATCAAAATTTCGACATGATAATAGAGGTGTTGAAGAAATAGAGGCATTATCTATAGCTGAATTATTTTTATTTTGTACACTAATCATCGAGGCATTATAATTCATCAATAGTCAAGTGAAATTAAACCAAAGGCATATGAAGTGGGTATAGTTCCTACAAATTTATTCCTTTGTATTGAAGCACCACAGTGGAAAATCCAACAAGGTTACATTCGCATTGAGTAGAAGAGTGTTGGTGTTGACATAAATGCACAATGAATTCATGGGATTTGAGACCATGAAGGATTTATATATGAAAGACAAGGATTTCAAAGAAACATGGAAGGAATTCCATGAACCAATGAGTGTGGATAGGACACCTTTGTTACACTATTATACCAAGGAAGGAATGTTATTTCGAGGAGTGTAGTTATGTATACCACAAGGATCAATGTGTGAAATTTTAATTAGGGAAAATCATAATAGAGGATTATGAGGTCACTTTGGAGGTGAAAAAACTTTGGTGTGGATGAAGGAACAATACCACTGGCCAAAGATGATAAAAGATGTGTAGAATTGTAGGGTTTACTAATTTGCCAAGGGGCAAACAAAACATAAGGTTATATCAGCCTTTACCCATACCAAGAAGGCCATGGGAAGACATTAGCATGGATTTTATGTTAGGATTTCCCAAAACACGAGAGGGAATGACTCAATATTTGTGGTAGTTGATATATTTTCAAATATGGTGCATTTTATTATATGCAAGAAGACAAGCGATGCGACAGGAATCACACATCTATTTTTCAAAGAAGTGGTGTGATTGCATGGGTTACTAATGAGCATAGTGTCAGACAAGGATACAAATCTCCTAGTACATTTCTACAGAAATTTTTAGAAGAATTTGGGAACAAGATTAACTTATAGTTCAGCTTACCATCCAATAATTGATGGATAGATAGAAGTGGTGAAAAAAATATTAAGAAGTTTGTTGTGTAGCTTGGTAGGAGATAAGCCAAGTCAATGGTACACAATATTAGCGCAAGAATAATTTTCCTAAAACAACTCATCTAATAGAAGCACGGGAGAACTCTATTTCAAATTTTTTTAAGGTACAAGGCCAAGGGGAGTCACGAGTTACACGAGGTAATAGACAAGTGAATCATGGAAGTGGATGAGTATGCGAGAATATATGCACAAACTATATTAGGAAGTGCACGAGAAGTTGAAAAGGAGTAATTAAGGTTACAAAGCACATGTAGATAAAGGAAAAAAAGATAAGAAGTTTGAGGAATCAGATCTATTCATGGCACATTTATGGAATGAAAGGTTTCCCAAATGAATTTATAACAAGTTGAAGTTAAAGAAAATTGGCTCATGTAAGATAAGTACGAGAAGATTGTGACAAATGTGTATAAGATAGAGTTGCACTGAGGGCTTAGATATCTCTCTAATATTCAATGTTTTAGATTTATATGAGTTTTATGAAGGGGCTAATATTGTAAACAAATTTGAAGAGCAAATGCAAAATAATTGGATGAAGATGTGTTAGAAGATGAAGGAACTTTATCTCTTGGAGAAGGTCGCTACGAGAGAAAAGGGATGAAGAAATTGAGGTTGTACTAGACTCAAGGGTAGTAAACAAAATTAATGGAAAGGAATACATGGATTATTTAGTAAAATGGAAGGAACATGCCTCAAGAATATGGGACATGAATGAGTGTGAAGGAGCTTGGTCACTAATCCAAACTCTAGGGTTTAACTCATGAGATAGAGCTCGCTTTTGTTTTATATGGGGTGTTTGATATAGGATCATTGCAGAAAAATTAGGTAACTACATATATTTTGGAATTTTTTGGATAAGCAAGGTGGCACGCATGAGAAATGAAATAGATTAGTCAATGAGCTAGGACGTAGAATAATAGTGCATGGCAGTGCACAAATTTTTTTGAAGGAAGCACAATGGGAAAAAGGATTGACAAGGCATAAAGAATGGCACATGAGAGTATCTTAGGAGCCATGGAACTTTTACAAGTTATGCGTGCACGAAAGAAAAAGGATGTGGGAGCTGAAAAGTGACCTAAGAAAACCACCACTCATCAATGATGTAGAGTTCCAAATGTACTTCTCTCGCCTACCAATTTCCATAAGTAGTTGGTCACCATTAATACACTAGAGTTCAAATTCTAGTTTGAGTAATATTCTGAGAGGATTCTAAAAGGAATTTCAAAATCCTTATAGGTGGGAAAGATTGTCTAGAAATACCTTCCTAAAGTTGTGTTTTAGGAGCCTTGGAGAGAGAGAGAGAGAGAGAGAGAGATTTTAAATACCAAGGAGTAACATTTTTTTAAAATTGTAAATGGTTCGCCACCCCCGTAGCCCTATAGACTATCAATGCCCTTATATGATTGAATATTGTAGATGTTGTAAGGATTTTGAGAATAGAATTTAATTTCTATGGTAAATTTATGTTGTTTTTATTACTCGTAAATGTTTTAGGGTAATTTTGATCCGATTGTACGTGACGTTAAGAAGGAATACCTCTTTTGTATTATATTGAAAATTTGAATGATGCAAAGAAGTATAACATATATGATTAGGAGTTCTATGCAATTTCACAAGCATTTAAAAAGTGGATGCACTACCTATTGCCAAATAAATTTATGTTATTTATTGATCATCAAGCATTTGTAAATCATTAATAGTCATGGAAAATTGAATCAAAGGCATATGAAGTGGGTGGAGTACCTACAGGATACACATTTTTGTAAAGAACTAGAGTGGAAAATATGATGAGATGGCGTAGATACAAAAATATGCACTTATTACTATTACATTACGCCTATAGTATGTCTTTATATCCATGATTCCTAAAAAACAACTAGACATTAATAACACTTGGTTTGCTTTACTTTGACATTACTTTATCTTTCCATGTTTTCGTCCTCTTCTTTTATGTAATTATCCCTTTACTTTTGGACATCACACAATGTGTTACTCAATTGAATATTTTATGATTTATCCTTATATATTTCTAGACATAAGTGGCCAATAAGGACGATAATGATCAACATTAGTGTCCCCCATGGGTGCTCCAGTCCCTTCGTTGTTGTTCTTATGTTTTAAAATGGCATGTCAATTTCTTAACTTTTCTAAAATTGTATTGATCACTTTGGATTAGATTCTAGTATTGCTAATATCAAAATTTAAGCAAATAAGTCATATATATATATATATATATATATATATATATATATATATACAACCTACTAGTTATTATAAGGTGGAAATAAGGATATAACCGCTATCTACTACTTGGGATAAAATGAACAACTTAAGGACTGCATTCGGGATGCATCATTCACCGCATAAGAAGGAAAATTCTTGATTTTGTGGCACATATCATCTTGGGGGAAAGTAGTGTAGCCCGCTATCTTGGTCCAACTTATACAGGGAAACCTAGTTTCAAGGGCGTGATTTCTATCACTCACACACCATGACTACATTGAGTCTTAACTTTAGTTCCTTGCAAAGTGACAATCACATTGGGGTGACTATAAAGGTTAGTCCGACTCAATAATATGCATCTTTTATTCCATCTAATGTGTTCTTAAGTCTTGTGTGGATAACTAGGGTTAGTTTTGTAGGTATATGTGTGACATGAGAACCCTACAACAAAGTGGATGCGACACAAAGTTAAGTTAAGGTGACATTATCATACACTAAAATTAATAGATCTACACACCTCACTAGGACACTAGCACCCAAGTGATTTTGTCCCCTTCTGGGTGATTTTTCCCAACATAATTTTTGGATCATTGTTTTCTAAATGAAGCACACATGGTCTAGACTCAATCTTTTCCACCATCTATCTTGCCTTGATCTAGTCCATACGATTAGATACCAGCTAAGTCACTCTTATCCTCTTTTCGGCTACACTTGTTTATCATTGTATGTTGATATATTTTATGTTTCTGATTTAGTCGTGTCCTCTGACTAAGATTTAGTTTTTGTTAAATCGTTTGGTGAACCCAAACTTCTCATCAAACATCATATCCCTAACCCTAGTGACCTTAGGGTTTTTTTGTTGTGGATTTCAATATCTTTCATTCATCATGCCGACTCTTAAGGATCATTATCAATATTTATCTAGCTTTCCCACATCTCCTAGCTATCATAGCTCCCATGCATCTTCATCTAGCACACATGCTCTTGAATCTATTTTTCATTCCCAAATATTGTTAATAATGTTCCCCCATTGTATATTTAGGTTCACATTCATAATATGTTTGTTAAGTGTGTTTTAGTTGATAATAGATCTGATCTTAATATATGTAACATCTTTTTTCTCCATCAAATAGGGATTTTTGTTGTTGATTTAACTCCCTCTACTTTATGTATTCATGGTTTTGATAATACACCTCAATGAGTGTTGGGAGAAATCACTCTACCCATTACTATAGGACCTTTCACTCTTAATGTTATATGTCACGTTATGCCTAATAATCTCAATTATAATATCCTTATAAGTTGTCATTGGTTACATACTATGCATGTAATCCCTTCTACCCATGCCATAGTATACAAGGCCCTTGCAACACCTTCTTCCATGGATAATGCTACAATATATTCCACACCTCATGTTGTTAATATTTGTGATATCCCTCTCATACATGATAATGAAGACACTACTTACATTGCACATCATTCTCCTCTTATGATGGACTACAATGCTACTAATTTACATGATGAACTTTTTATTGGCACCCATGATACTCATTCCATTATTTCTCACTCTCATCCACATGATGTTTGATCCCTAATACATACTGTTACACATTTACCTATATCTAGAGCTTTGTCCCCTATGATGGTTGCTACATCTATGATACCTAAGGTGTTGGGAGACACTCATATCCCCCTTCACAATGTCACCATGACCATGGCTTTCAAATTTGTTACTTGGAAAAACTCTTGATACAATTCTAATGATCATATTCTTATTGATTCCAATGTTACATCACTTTCTGCACCCTCCTCACCACAAGTAAGAGCATAGTATGTTGATTTGATAATGATTCTTGATGCTCTTAACTCGCGCTTTTTTCAAACTTCTATGCCTGGTTGATATGTTGTACCTCATCTTGTTGTATCCATAGGGGAAATCAATACCCCTCTTTCCACATTTATGTCCATGGTTTCTTCTATAGTCATATGGGCTATTACATACAACTTTAATGTTTCATATATCCTCAAATTGCACCTATTGCTTACCAATGTTCCACATATTATAGTTTCTCGTAATAGACACACTCTTATCATTTATGTCAATACACTTACTCTGCTCATGTAATTGGAATCCTCGACTCTATAAGGTTTTGTTGATGTAGAATCACAACACCCCGATTATTTGAAATTCAATGGATTGAAATTGTCAGTGTGATTGCATAACATGGAGCTTTTCCCAAACTATGGAAATTTGCAATTGGGAGAGATATCTAGAGAAATTTCAACTTCTTATTCATACATATATCACCACTCACCCAATATAGAGAAACTATTCTAAATCCTATCCTAAATTTTGCTAAGGAAACAAGCATAAGAAAATGGCCTTTCTCTAGAGATCTCTCTTGATTGCAAAGTCCTACACTTTGGGAAAATCTTCATGTTATGCAATCACATTGTGCTTCAATCCATTGAATTACAAAAATCGGGGTGTTGTGATTACGCATCAACATTTTGCTTTGCACACCTGATGGGACAAGAAGTCTTTTCCACAAGCTTTGAAGGCATTTTCAAGAAATTCAGATTTAGAAAATTGTAAATTTTCAATTTCGAACCTTTCACCTCATGGGAAGAGTTCTAAAATCAATTTTTAGGGGTTTTCATGCTCAAAACAAGTCCAAATTTCACCAGTTGATAGATCGGGGCCTAAACTTCAAAAGGGTATTTTTAGATTTTTGAAATTTTGAGTTTTTTCCATTTCAGGATTTCAGACATCCAAAATTTTGGGATTTCAGATTTCAGATTTCAGATTTCATTTTCGAGACCTCCAATTTCAGACCTTTTGAAATTTGGACTTTGGAAGTTTCCTTCTTTTGTATTTCAGGGTTTCCCTCATTTTCATACTTTCGGTGTTTTTAGGTTTCGGAGATCTCTGCATTTCAGGATTTCAGGGTAAGAAGATTCAAAACAATATTTAACCTCCAAAAGATCAAACATACATGTCCTTCAAAGTTTTCATTTTTTATTCTTTCAAGTTTGGTGTGTGACTTAGCAAAATCCATCCTTTTGGGGGTCATCTCCAAACATATCTGGCGACTCCGAAGGGAATAGAATTTAGTGGTGTAGCAGCACAGATTGTCCAAGTATATGAGAAGGATCCAAACTCATTCACAAGCAAGAGAGGAAGGTAATTTCAAGTACTTGCAATTATCTCCGTGCAGAGGTACAAGAGGAAGAAGACCACAGAGATCACCATCTCCTCCAAGTAGAGCATTATCTACACCTCCACCTAGTAGACCCTTCCTTCAAATAAACAAGGTTCTTCATCCGATAAAAATGGCACATCTACAACACCACCACCGACAGCCACCGAATCCTTATGTTCACTTTATAGGCAATAACCCATTGGCACTTAATGCTCAAAACCCTATCCCGGTGGTAGCACTAAAAAATATCCCTTATTTCACTGGAGAGAATCACACAACTCATGCTGATCATATTAAGGACATTGCAAACATTTTCACTATTTATGAAATAAATGAAGTAGATGTTACAGTTAAGTTACTAGCTTCCTCATTCAAAGGCAAGGTGTTACAATGGTTTAGGAGCTTGACAACAGGGTCTATCCAAAATTGGGATCATATATGCACAACCCTCTGCAATCAATTCGAGAGAAAGAGGAGACAATTTGTCTTTATTGGAACAATTAACAACCATCAAGAGGGCTCCCAATGAGTAGATGACGGATTTCAATTTCCATTCCAGTGATCATGGGATTGGATTCCATTTGTTGCGAGACCAAAGCAGCAAGGTGCATTCCTCTACTTTTTGAAGGCTCTAAATTCATATATAACAATGATGATCCAGTCCATGGGAGGAACAACACTGTCAGTGCCTATGACATAGCTATCAAAGCTGAAAATTGCCTCATTCAAGCCGAAAGTTAGCACCAAGGCCACCAATGCCTCTATATCCGGAAATGGGAACTCCTATGACAAGTCAAGCACCTGAAATAGCCCATGTTCTGCTCCAATAAATCAAAGAAATAGTGAGGCTTCCACTTCTTCAAGAAATCCATTTGAAACCCAAGAACTTAAGAAGGCTTTGCAAGAAATAGCAAAAGGGCAATAGAACTAGTCAAGGTCCAACAAGCTTTCGAGAATGAGTTAGTTGTTATTAAGAGACAACAGCTCATATTTCTAGGCCTTATCAGCCTAAAGCTCAACCAAATAGGCATCCTTTTCAATCAAATAGGCCACTAGTTCATGCTGCAAACCAAAACTAGAACCAAGGACAACCTTAAGTTGTCAGAAAATTCTGTCCATATGATCCGAATGTAGTTTCGACATCAAGAGCCTTGGTCCCAACCCAAAACAAAATTTCTCAAGAATATGAATAGTGTTATCCTTCAGCACCAACCACATAACCAATCTACTTGTTTCAATGGTGTAGTAAATTAGGCCTTGATGGTTCAAACCATTGGTGTGTCTCAAGAGCCAACTGAAGAAGAAAACCAAAGTGACAGATAAACACATAAGAAGCCCCTCAAACAGAAACTACATGGGTAAATTGGAAGGTGGAAGATTTTTTTGGAATTAACCAACCTCCTTTCCAAGGTGTTTCGATAATACAAGGTCAAAGAAGAGGAACATAGAGGAAGGACAATCATCTAACCCTATTGTTTCTCAACCCACTTTCACACCACAAGGTGCTAATAAGACAAGTGCAGCCCCAATGTGAAAAATCATCCTAAGGCACCCATTGTAGTAGTACATGTGCCTATTCAAGCTCCATAAAAATATTGTGCCAAGTAAGGGACAACAAAAGGATAGTTCATCTCCTTTCAACATCATAGATTAGATGAAGAAAATGCATGTGAACATTTCCATGTGGGAATCACTAGCAATCCCAGGACAAAGAGACTTGTTACAAGCTGAATGGCAAAATGGTCTACTTTAAAGGAGACACCTAGGGATTAGGAAAAGGTTCTTACCAATGGAGTGCAACAAGATAGAGGTCAACCAAGCAAGAATCTGAAACCTCCACCCTTTTATGTCTCGTTGATCATCGGAGATAAGTTAGTACACAATTGCATGATTGATTCATGTGCAAATAGCTTAGTAATGCCAAAACAAATAGCCAGATCAATTGGGCTTAAAATATGAGCCAGTGTTAAAGTGAGTAATGAAATTGGAAGGGATAGTAGTAGGGAAAATTGCAATTATCAAAGAATTGAGCCAAACACTACATGTTTGCCCCAATGTCACAATTTTGTAGGATGTATCCATGATTGATCTTCCACCACTCTTCGCCTTATGATTATCGAGAGATTTCATAGCTAATATTGGTGGGTACTTATCTACAGATTGGTCACACATGCTTTTCAAGACGAGGTATGGGGCCAAGGAAACCATTAGGTCAAATCCAATTGCACACTTTCACATCTAGCCTCACATACCAAGCCCAATCAATGAAAATTGTTCTACATTTGATCAAGAGGATTGTTTAGAGTCCCAGGAAGTAGACACCAAAGTGGGTAATATTCCAGATTTAACACTCGATGATTGGGATAACAAAAGACATGCTTTTGATCCATACAAGGAAATGGAGGAAGCAAAATTAGGAGTGTATTGTATACATGAAGAGAATTCACCCATTCCTAGCCTCACCAAGTCGAGAAGACAAGGATGATAATGAGGTATGGAAATTGTTTTTGATGGTTTGAGAAGTAGACAAGGAGCAAGAGGGGGTGCAATGTTAGTGTCTCCAAAAAATTTCAAGTACTATTTAGCTTTTAGATTTCAGTTTGCATGTTCAAACAACACATTTGAATACGAAGCTCTAGTTCATGGACTTCACTGGGTTAGAAAAAGAGGCATAAAGAACTTACAGGTATTCGGGGATAGTGAGCTGATAATGGTTCAAGTTAGGGGACAACATACTACAAAGAATGACCTACTCAAGAGCTATAAAAACAAGGTTTGGGATCTCATCGAGGACTTTGAAGCATTCAACATCAATTCCATACCTAGGAAGAAAAATGAAATGGTAGACAAGCTCGCAATAGTTGGGGAAACATTCTATGTGGTGGATAGTATCAAAAGAGATAAAATGCAACCTCATATCCATGTGATTGTAAGACCAGTAGTACTGATAAAACATAATCTGGAAGGTTTTTGAGAACAATCAACAGATCGTCAATTTCTTGCGAGAAGTGGCGGAGTTCTCAACTAGGAATCAAGATAAATTAGAGTAGCAGTACGGGGATTAGGTAGTGCAGCTATGAACAAACAAGATCCCAAAAGACTTGGTTACATTGTAGTCCATCTTCAACCCGAATGATCAATTTTGGAAAGAGAAAAACAACATACATGTCAAAGGAGAATATTAAGAACCAATTTCGGTTGGGAAAGGCAAAACATTCCAAATCAGAAAAGTGGCCACTGAATAGGATAGATATGAGATCATACAACTTTGCCAAGAGTTTTCGGATTTTTTCTCCTAGAGATATGAAGACCTGAGAGTATTCAATCCAAATTTGGCTCAACATACAATAGAACTAGATCTGGATGTTAAGCCTATTAGAAAAAGAAAATACCAATCAACCCACACATCGAACCTCTAATGAAGAAAGAGCTAAACAATATGATAGAAGAAAACATTATATTTCCAATCAAACATTCAAGTTGGGTTGTAAACTTGGTGCCGGTCAAGAAGAAGAATGGAGAAATCTGGTTGTGCGTAGACTTTCGGGACTGAATGAGGCATCTCTCAAGGACCATTACCCACTCCCTTCAATGGTACCAATCTTACAATTGGCTAGCTAGCTCTAAAAGATTCTCTCTCTGGATGACTAATCAGGGATATAATCAGATAATGGTGAAATAAGACGATCAGTTCAAAATGGATTTCACCACCAAATGGGACACCTATGCCTACAAGAAGATGCCATTTGGACTATCAAATGTCGAGCCACTTTCCAAAGGGAAATGGACATGGAATTCAAGGGGTTGTAAAGGATAGTACTGGTATATCTTGATGATATCACTTTGTTCTCTAAAAATGCAACAGTCGTCTCTTTCATCTAAGGTAGGTGTTTCAAAGATGTAGAAGCTTAGGTATCCCCGAACCCAAAAAGTTTGTATTCTAGCCCATGAAGGAAAGCTTCTAGGCCATATTGTGTCAAAGGAAGGATTGACAATTAACCCATAAAGAGTTGAGGCAATTGAGCGTTGCCTTTCCTAAGCCATAAGAAATCTCTTCGAGCTTCTTAGGAAGGATCAACTTTGTTCGCGGTTTTGTACCAAATTTTGTCACTCTTTTGAAAATAATAACAAAGATGTTAAAAAAGAGCCGGCATTTAAGTGGACTACGGAGGTTAAATCAAGTTTGAAAGCAATCAAAGAATCCATGTCTCAAGCCCCAACTCTTGTCAACCCATACTTTTCAAAGGACTTCATGTTTTATGCCTTTGGGGGTTCAGACACGATTTTCGCAATCTTGGTACAAAAAAATAAAGAAGGATCCAACAACCGATTTCCTTCTTGATCGGGGATTGGATGACTATGAAATGAAATACTCTTTCATTGAGAAACATTCTCTTGCAATAATCAGGAGCGTAAATAAGTTCAAGCACCTAGTATCAAACAACATGATCCAGTTGATGGTGTCGCATGTGGGAATCAAAGACTTCCTATTGAAAAAGATTTGAATGAGAAGCGTGTAGGTTGGATTACTCGTGTCATGGAGTATGACATTGAGATCAAAGTCACCAAGCTAGTTCGTGGAAAAGGACTATGTGAACAATTGGCTTCAAGTCAACAAGTTGAAGTAGGTAATGAACAAGAAATTTTTCTTATGCTACAGGATGATCAAGAGAAAGTAGATGACAATTTTCCCACCCCATGTTAGACCCAAGATATAATTCATTTCCTACAGATAAGTCTATGCCCACCAAAGTTGAGAAAAACAAGGAGAAGATATTTCAGACTACAATTCATTCCATATGTGCTCATTGACAATGTTCTATTCAAGAAAGATGTAAATGGCACCTTATTGAGATGTATCGAACAGGTCAAGTTGAAAAGGTATTACATGAGTTTCATTATGGAGAGGCAAGAGGTCATTTTTCTTTGCACGTAATAGCTCTAAAGATAATGAAATTGGGTTATTATTGGCCCATAATTTTTGGTGATTGCTATAAGTGGATCAAGAAATGCAAAAAATGTGCATTCTTCACGGAAAAGAAAGGCTAGCAAGCACTTACCTTGCACTCATTTTAGTAGACTATTCATTCATGCAATGGGGATTGGATTTCATCGTAGTCGTCAATCCAAATCCAAGCCAAGGCCACAAGTGGATTCTTATGGAAACAGATTATTTCATAAGGTGGACCGAAGTGGTAGTTCTTAAGGAAGCGAATGAGTCTCGGTATACTAGAATTCTATGAAGGAATAGTCATAAGGTTCGGTGTCTTTGCCACTATCATTTTAGACAATGTATTGGCATTCCTACGTTCCAAGATCACATAATGGGTTGTCATGAATGGAATCTATTTGAGCAACTCTTCCAAATATTACCCCGAGGGTACGGACAAGCAAAGTCCACGAATAAGAATTTTTGAAGATCATTAGAAGGACTCTAGAAGAGAACCAAAGAACATGGAATACTAAGCTCAAATCAGCATTGTGGGCTGATAGGATAACACCAAAGAGGTCAATAGGTAGTTCTCCCTATAAGTTGGTATATGGGAAAGAAGTAGTGCTACCTATATCATTGGAGCTACCAAAGACCGGAGCTCATGAAGCAATTGGAGTTGTCAATTCGAACCAATGGAAGCTAAGTATGCGGAGCTGATGGAAAAGGAATAAATTAGATAACATGCAAAGTCTGCAAACGATTGAAAAATATCAGGCCTTAGTCAAGAGGTGGTTTGATAAGAAAGCAAAAGTAAGGACCTTCCAAGAGGGGGACCTAGTTCTGAAATGGGATGCAGATCGGGAAAAACCAGGTAGACATTCCAAGTTTGATGCCATTTGGAGTGGCCCTACATGGTCATAGGATGTAAAAGTAGCAATGCCTTCCAATTGACTATGTTGGAGGAAGAGGAACTTCGATTCCGATGAACGGAATCTATCTTAAACATTGTTACTGAAAAGAAAAGTTTCACCCTTATAAATATTAGTTTAGGCTTTTAAATTCCTCTAAGTGTGTATGCACATTGTCTTTTTATAGGCTAGGTTTCAATTTTCCTAAGTGCTTCGGAACAAGTTTTGTTGCTCCTAAGTTGTGTCATTTTGCAGTTCAATGTACCTCTCAAATGAATTATTGTAATAGGAAAAGATTCATACTTGTGGGAAACAATTGCAATTTTAAAAGAAAACAAATGCAAAGCAACTAAAATCAGGTTAAGGATTGATTTTGATGATTTTTCATTTTTGAGTCCTTCGAGGCCGCCACAGTAAACTTCTAAGTGCCTCCACCAGATTGGGAAACAACCTCCAATATCATGTCAAAGAGTGTAACTTTCAAAAGAAAGAGGAAATTCAAATTTAATAGAGTTCCATGATGTAAAAATTTGAGAATTGTTTTATCCAAAACTCTGTAGCGTGTAACACAGGCCAAGCAATCACTAGTTGTGTTTTCATACTTGGTAGAATCAAGTTTTGAGACAATCCATTTCAGTCCCATAAAATAGGGTTGCAGAGAGGAACGGGTGAAAATATTCAATCAAGACAATTTTCTACTCTCACAAATCTTATTTTTAATATTTTCTTATGAGAGTTGAGGGTGCAAGTAGTGAGACAAGTCCAGCCCATCTTCGGCGGTATACAGGTGATCACATGTTTCAAACACATGAGGTATGGGATCTGATGTTCAAGTATAAGAGTGACTATATTCCCAATGGACATGCCTAGGCTACTGGTTCAAAACATCTAGCAGGCAGATGTCCCCACGAGTCGCCAAATTGTTGACAATTTTTTGCCCCCATGGGCAAAATTTCCAAACAGGGTCCCATAATGGTTACGGGATCCCAAGTGGGCCCCACAGGTTGAAGACAGAGTTACAAGTGTTTTATCTATTTTAGGGAATAATTGCAAGCGTTTTGGAATGTTCAAGAAATATTTGGGCTTAATCGGACCATTCAAGGCCATCTCTCGGATCAATACCTGTTTCATTGAAAGGAAGTCTTCGATCTCCAAAATTAGTCAAATCAAGCCCATAATGGAAAATGAAATATTTTAGTGTCCTGTACCCCTCCCTCCCCACAAATCGAGAAATCTGAAAAACTTCCTCCCCATGGGACAAAAATGGCATTGAAAGCCCTACTAGAGCTTAAGTGAAGGACGAGCCGGAAAATAGCTCATCAAGTAGCTCGGTGAGCTCATTTATCATAGAGGAGGGGCGAGTTGGGATTGGCTCCGAGCCACACTATGGCCAGCTTGTGCGGGGTCAATCTCGATTCACCAAACCGTGGAAGCATTGGCTCGAACTTGGGTGATCGGCATCGGCGGAGGCAGGGGGTCTAGGATCAATCATGGGTGGAGCTCGATGGGTTGTGCGATGACAAGCTCACAACGGAAGGTAGCTTAGAGGGCCGAGATGAATAATGAGAAATTGTGCCGAGTCCCGAAAAGGTTGGGCTGGGAAATGCTTGGGAAGTCGAATTGATATGGCCAAGTTGAATGAAATCGACACAGGGTCGATTCAACTTGGCCATAGAGGAGCTCGTCTAAAACAAGAAGATCGACATGGTACGGGTTCAAACTTGTAAGAAGGGCCGAGTCAAAGTTTGGGCCAAGAAAATTATAGGAGACTGCTCGTAGGTCAAGATAATTGAAGAGGGTAAGTGGAAGTCCTCAAGTCTTTCGGACTTCGAGATCAGATTGTATGCTTTGGAGGTTCGGGGTAGATTGTTTGAGTTGAGATAGTTGAAAGCCAAACGAGCTCGCGCGAGAGTTCCGAAGGTGTAAGGTCCGAAAGCCCGAAATGTGTGAGCTACGTGGTGAGTTGACAGCAGGTTTCATGGTCAACGGAATTTTCGTGGTCAAACTTCGGCAGTCATTTTCGATAACTCGGCACATTGGAACTGAAACGCGAAGTCGGGGTGATCTCCGAAACCAAAGGCCCGAAAACCCGAAATGGGTTGGGCGGTGCGAGGAGCTTGCGCAAGGGGGGTCTTTTAGGGCTCGTTGAGTTCTCGAATGAGGCGGGGTTATTTCAATACATGAAGCACCGAGTCCATGGAGGAGTTCGTCAAATTGAAGTTTTGGGTCTCATTGAGCCAAATGAGGATGGCAGTGACGAGTTAGGCTCGATTAGCAATCTGGGAGGCCCGAACTTGATAGATGGAGGATAAAACAGCTCGTCTGTGGTGAATGATTGGTCATATCATGCTAAGGGCAGCTAGCTAACTCACCCAAGTTGAATCTTGCAAAGCCCTAAATGGGTTGTTTAAACCAAAAAATCAAACGGTTGTAACTTGAGCTGGACATCGAAATGTCACAAAATTACAGATCAATGGAGAGTTGAGAGAGATATATTTACAATGGAGGCATAATGAAAACATAAAAATGGATTTTCATAGATTTTGTAAACCCCAAAGTCGCATACACTAGAACACGAAATGTGATATCTTAAGCTCCCGATGTTCGATTCTCGCAAACAAATAATCTTTAGAATCATAGAGCAAGCTCTACATCATGGGAACATCATTTTCGTGGATTTTGAGGTTCTAAATCTCTAAAATTCAGGGATGTAAATCAATGTTGTGGTAGTTGAGTTCATTAATGGAGGTGGATGGAAAGTGGAGTCATCATGAGCCTACAGGGGCTAGACTTGATAGGAAGTGCAATCAAGGCAAGTTTCTTCAAACACAAGGAAAGCCTTAAATGAAAAAAGATATTTGAAGCTCAAAAGGCACTCATTATAGGATTAAACAAGGATTTTTGAAGGATTTGGGGTGAATTTAGGATTTAGTTTTCTCTCTCCTCCTTTGCAATATTTCCACTATAAATTGTAATGAGGGCCACAGTTCTAATGTTGGATAATTCTGCTTTATACCCTCCCTTCTTCTCTTGTCTGTAATTGATTTTGTGTAGTAAAACCTCCCATCCAAACTATAATGTGGATTTGTGCCTCTTGGCCATTGTGATGTACTGTATCAACCCCTAGAGAAATTATTATCCCAAATTCACCCCTCAAGGTAAATTTGGATAACTTGCATAATTTCTTCAAGCTTGAGCAGTAGAATTGGTTTGAGGCCCAAAAATCAGGTCTTGGGTCCCTTTGGCTCTTCTCTAACTTCCTTATCCAAGGAAAAATCCAAGAAGTTAGAAAAAGTTGAAAAAATCCCAAAAATGGCCTCTTTTAGTGTAGTGCGGAAAAAGTGGAAGTTTTTGTCCTAGGCCGCACAAGTTCATGCGGGACAGTTGGGACCCAAAAACCTCAAAATGGCCGCATTCCTTTGTTGTGTGGCAAAATCGGAAAAATGTGTCCTAGACGGTCCACAGGACATCGGGACATCCGGGACACGCATCACCGAAATGGGTGAAATCAGATATTTTTGTCCCGCGTAGTCCATAGGACACCTAGGACACAAGTACGCATGGGACCCGCAAAGGTGAAAAAGTCGATCAAAGAAGCAATGCAAAAAGTGGAGGTCAACGGCCCGGCCAACGCGTCGGGACAAGCGGGACACTAAAAGCTGAAATCACCACCAAGAGGGAATCAGAAAAAGTGGAGAAAGGAGGCCCAGATGGTCCAAGTACGCATGGGACATGAGTTCCCGAAATACCGAAATGCCCGCAATGAAGAGGAAAAGTCAACTTTTTCTCCCGAACTTCAAATGGCCATAACTTTTGACCTCGAGCTCCGATTTTCACAAAATTTAACTTTTCAGAATGGGCAAGATGTCCTCTACGCCACAAAAACTAGATTTCTTATTTTTAATGAGGGTAGCTATATGAAAATAAAGGAAATATCTCCAGATCTGATGAATTAAATGTTCAGTCTCGTCAAATGGCAGAAATGTCTCGATAGACCCAAAATAGTTGTCCGCTCGAAGGGCCATAACTTTTGCATTTCTCAACGAAAACGCACAAAATTGGTATTGTTGGAATCATGTTTTCGATCCCGACACACATCAATCAATAAATTCAGAATTTGATGAGGAATCAATCGTGATTTTTCATAAAACGTGGCCAGGTTTAGAACAATGATTTTATTTGGTAGTCGGGATGCATTAATGAAGCATGGGCTGACATATTTCACTGCTGCAAGTTATGGGATAGTATGGGGAGGCCTTTTGCAAGAAACAGAACATCATTTCACTTCATTTACTACCTCTTACAAGTGGTTGAAGGATAAATTTCAGGATTTTCATTTTCCTCGCTCTCTCTCTCTCTTCTCAAATTTCTATAAATTAGAGTGTTGGGCTCATTGTAAAAGGAGGTAGTTTTGTGTAGCAAAACTCTCAAAATTATTTTTGAAGCCAATGTGTTGCAGCCCTTGTAGTGGACTCCTTACATGGTGATCCAGGCCCTTATCTTGTAATAGATTGGATTGTGCATACTTATGAAGCAATAGATGCAAGTTTGTGGATGTATCTTCCCTGTTGTGTTTGTTTGCATTCTTCTTGCCCCTTCAATCTTATTACATATATATTGTGTCTATCTTATGTTATTGCAGGGATTCATTATCATTGTGTGTGCATGAAATATTGTTGTGAATGTAATTGCTAGATTGTGGAGAACTGTTATCACCCCTTCTAGTATGCATTTTTCTCCTACTTTTCACACATTGGAAGACTATTCTCACTCTCCTTTTCTGGTGTATCACCTCTTTAGTGTAGTCTTTGTTTTTATGCATTCTCTCTCCCTTGTCCCTTGGAAAGCTAGATTATGACAAGATAGTTTTTTTGCATTAGAGTAGATTGCGGCAGGTAGTTTAGGAGTAAAAACCAACTTTCTCTGGAGGTCTATCTCAAGTAGCAAGGCCCACAACTTGGAGATAGTAACCATGTTATCCAATCACACAATGAGCTCAAGCACACACACTTGTGCAAACCATAGGGTGTTCTGATTCGGAGATAACATAAATAATACAAATTTGTGGATAATTTTTAACCCTCTTTTGTGTTCATTGCATCTATTTGATCTCTCATTGCAATCTTTGGTTATTTATGCATGTTAGATTGTGTTACATGTTTTAATGGTTTGTGTTTATTGGTGAATGGATTCATAACAATCAGTTGATCTTTGGTGTGAATTTATCCTCTTCAAACTTGTTTGTTTTCATCCCTTCATAAGGCAGATATTCAACATTCCTTATTAGTGCATCACCTCCAATAGATTAGTTTACTTTTCTTGCAATCTTCTTATCCTTGTCTCATTGGAAAAATTTAGGATAGGATTTAAAATAGTTTCTCTGTATTGGGTGAGTGGTGATAGATACAAGAATAGGAAGTCGGCCTTTCTCTCGGAGAGCTTTCCTGATTGCAAAGTCCCACACTTTGGGAAAAGCTCCATGTTATGCAATCACACTGACAGTTTCAATCCATCGAATTGCAAACAATCAGGGGTGTTGTGGTTCCACATCAATAGGTTCTCCCTCACCGTGTTGACATTGTTCTATGGTATCTCTTGTGTTACCCTTGCTACCCGATGGCACACTCTTGTTCTAGGTTTAAACATGATTTTTGAGGGGCACTTACCTACATGAACCTCACTTTGCACATATACACATTGGGGAACCCTTGCTTCCCTTCCCTTAGTCATAGCATCTAATATTCTAATAATATAAAAACATTCAGATATTTGCAAAAATACAAAAACATTAGCTTAGATATTGGTTGGATGTATCTTTTCTTTTCTTATATTATTCCATGTTGCATTTTGTCTATCATGTTAGCTTGATTCATAGTATGTTCTATCATTTTACATATACACATATGTGTTCACATGGTACTTTGAGGTGAATGTAGGATATATACAAGTTATCACACAATGCATGATGCTTGACATTATTCTCTACTAGTCCCACTAAGGCTCCTAGGGGCATCTACCTTCCATACCTTTCCATATTCAGGTGTTATCATTGCAATATCTACTACTTTCATTTCTATTTCATTCATCTATACACATTGTGACATATTATTCATTATTATAACATGTTAATGGGTGCTTCATGTGTAGCATTTATCTTGTAGGATTACTTCCAACCATGTTTATTTTTTTTGCTTGTGTCTTATCTTCTATGATTGTGACTTGTTTGCCATTGTTTATGGGCTATGCCCTATGATTTCTTGTTTGCTTGCATGGCCTTAAAGGATTCTATTGTCTTGTGACATCTTGAGTGGTGTCCCATGTTTTCCACTAGCTACTATGTTGTCCTCTTGATGTGTTATTGCATGTTTGAATTTTTTTATTACATTATGTTATGATTGTTTATCACTAACACTTCTTGCTAGTATTACTTTCATTGTTTTGCATGTGTCATGGTTGTTAACATGCACGTACCATATTCCCCCTGTAGGAACCTTCTTCACATTTGTACATTGGGTTCAAGTCCTCTCGTTTAGTTTGTGCTCGCATTGATCCATCTCACGCACCCCAAATGAGGGGGAATCATCAGGTGATTATTTCACCCTCTCACCAGCCGAAGCTAGAGAGAAAATGGCATAGAGTAGAATTGGGCGAGAATAGGGACTTAGAAAATGGTTCAGAATCATACATGGGCCAAAAACAACAAATGGACATGACGTTCCCATATCGAGATAAATAAAGTGGGCGCTAGAACCCACCTCGATGATTGTGTCCTAGGGGTAAAAACATGTATTTGACAATTGGCGTAGTTTCTTAGTGATAGTTTTGTATAGAATCCAAAGAAAACACATTTAACTCCATTTGTTATCCGAACGAAGGAAAAAAATCAATATCATGTTTTATACTTTGTGAAAAGGAACTAACTAGTTTTATTTATTGGTTCACATTTTTCCTACTAGTATCTAATAAGAAGTGACACCTAGGGGCGTGTGATATGTCTAGAACGAAGTGTCATCCGTGGAAAGTTATTATTGGGTTGGTGACCATTTGCGGTGGCACCTTAATGTGGGGAATCATCATGGATGGAGGACAAAGCTGACCGCTCTCCCAACACTCTTCCTATGGCAGAAGGATGCCTAAATCCTAAGAGTATTCATATTGTTTCAGGATTGATCACCTCGACCCCTCCAACCATCTCCAAGGCAAATTTCTCCAAGGCAACAATACATAGAAACATTTTATCCTTTCTCTCTCAACATTCAAGTGTACTCTATCCTTGATTCACTTGTTTATCTTACACATTTCTATTTTGATTTCTCTAAGTTAAAGTTCAATTTCATATACTATGAGCATTGACTACACTTTTCTTATTTTGTAGGTCCATCCTTATCCTAACAAAAGGCAACACAAATGGAACAAGGAGCAATCTCAAGCACAAAATGCTTAGGAAAAGGTAATATTTGGTTACAAACGCATGTATCATTTTCACTATGTGCACAAGTCACCCCTAGGGTTCTTATCCCCTTCCTAAACTCCACAATACACATCCTACAATTTCCATTCGACACATTATCGGTTACAATCTTCTTCAGCTCTTCAAAAGGTACGCTCTTCCTATCTACTTTATGTTACCAAATATTCATTCACCAGCATAAAGTGGGGCAAAAATGTAAACATAAAAATATGCACTTATTACTATTACATTACGCCTCTAGTATGTTGTTATATGCATGATTCCTAAGAAAAAAATAGACATTGATAACACTTGTTTTGCTTTACTTTGACATTGTTTTATCTTTCCATGCTTTCGTCCTCTACTTTTATGGAATTATCCCTTTACTTTTAGACATCACACAATGTGTTACTCAAATTGAATATTTCCTAATTTATCCTTAGATTTTTCTAGACATAAGCGCCTAATAAAGGACAATAGCGGTCAATGATAATGTCCCCCTGTGGATGCTTTTGTCCCTTCACTTGTGTTATTATGTTTTAAAATGACACATCATTTGCTTATCTTTTCTAAATTTGTATTGGTCACTTTGGGACGACTTCTAGTGTTGTTAATATCGAAATTCAAACAAAGGAATCATATATATACACAACCTACTAACTATTCTAAGGGGTCAACTAGGCTATTACTATCTATCTACTACTTGGGCAAAAAGAAGCAACTTAAGGACTACATTTAGGATGCATCATTCACTGCATAGGAAAGGAAAATTCTGAATTCCATAAAACACACCATCTTGGGGGAAAAGTAGTTGTTACTGCTATCTTGGTGAAACTTACACAAGGGCAACCTAGTTTTAAGGGACACGATTTCTATCACACACACACACACACACACACACACACACACACACACACACACACACACACACACACGAACTATATTGAGTTTGAAATGTAGTGCAATGCTCGGTGACAATCACATGACTACCGAGGTTAATCCGACTCGAGCATATGCATCTTTTATTCCATCTAATGTATGTTTGAGTCATGTGCGGGTAGCTAGGGTTTTTGTAGGTACAAATGCGAAAGAAGAGCCCTATAATAAAGTGGATGTGACACGGTGTGTGAAGTGAAGCGACATTATCATACATTGAAAGAACTATATTTGCACACCTCACTTGGACACTAGTGCCTAGGCAATTATGTCCCCTTTTAGACAATTTTGTCTGGCATAACTTTCGATCATTGTTTTCCGGATGAAGCACATACACTCCAGGACTTAGCTTGTTCCACCATCTATCTAGCCCATATCCAATCCAGAATTTAGATATCGCTAAGGCACTCTTATCCTCTTATTGGTTGCCCGTGTTTATCATTTTATGTTGATATATTCTATGTTTCTAATATTTCTAATTTAGTCCAATCCTTTGATTAAGATTTGATTTATGTTAAATCAAATGGTTGATGCACTAAGTAGGCATAGTTGTTTGTTGATAGAGATGAGAATGGAAGTTATGGGTTTTGAATCCATGAAGGAATATTATGCACGGGATGAAGAGTTTAGAGAAGCATGGAAAACATGTGCGCTTCCCACAAGTGTTGACAGTGTCACCTTGATTGGACTATTGTGTATAGGGACTATTGTTCCAAGGAGGATAGTTATGCATCCCAAGAGGATCAATGGGGAAACATTGGTGAGAGAAAAGCATTGCGAAAGGATTAGCAGGGGCACTTTGGCTTGGATAAAACCTTAGCTCATTCTAAAGGAGAGTTATTGTTTCTTACGGATGAGTGCAGATGTGTGCAAGTTTGTGCAAGAATGTTGTTTGTGTCGATTGGCTAAAGGAAATCTTAGAACATATGGTTGTATCAACCTTTGCCCATTCCAAAGATGTGTTGAGAGACATAAGTATGGATTTTTTTTAATTTTCCCAAAATTGAAAGAGGACCTAAATCCACTTATGTCGTGGTGGAAAAAATTTCAAAGATTACACAATTTATTGCTTGTAGAAAGATCGGTGATGCAATGCATATCACAAATCTATTCTCTAGGGAGATCGTTAAATTGCATGGATTACCACACTCTATGGTATCGATGGAGATAGAAAAATTTGTGGGACATTTTTGGCAAACATTTGTGGAAAAAATTGATACGAAGTTGCAATTTAGTTCAACGTACCATCCTCAAATTGATGGGTACAAAAACAGTTGTAAACAAAATCCTTGGAGATTTGTTGAGATGTTTGGTTGGAGATATGCCAAGAACATGGGATTCAACTTTAGCACGGGTAGAATTTATTTATAATGATTTAGTAAACGAAGTACATGAAAGACACCCTTTGAAATTGTTTAAAGAATGAATATTCGTGGACTCACTAAGTTGAGGGATTTGATAATGCAATGAAGAAAGGAGAGTAGAAGCATGGGGTTTTGTAGAACACTTGAAGTGCACTAACAAGTGTGTAATGAGTTGGAAAAGATGAATGCACAATACAAACAACGTGCAAATGATAAAATGAGAGAAGTTGAATATCATATTCGAGACATGGTCTTAGCATATTTGCAAAAGGAAAGTTTTCCTAATGGGACATATAATAATCTAAAATGGAAGAAGATTGGGTCATGCAAAATCATAAGTGGCGGTGCAAAGGCTCTATCGAGTACTCCTTGAGACTGTCATTTGCAAAGTCCAACACAATGGAACGAAACTCAAAGGTTTTATTTTCCTTTCTTAAAGAGCCTTTACAACATCTACATGCAGTTGGTCTCCAAGAGCTTACAGTCATTTACATGGAGCTTTTAGACATTTCTATGGTATTCTCCTACAGACTTAACCTAGACTGGATTGTGTGCTTACAAGCACATTCCATAGCCTTGGCTCCAATGGCCTACAATGTTTGTTTCCTTCAACAAACTTGCTTCAACTTGGTCAACCCCTCAGCGCCAACAACCCCCCAAAAATGGTGGACTCTTCCTCCTTAAATAGTCGTGTGCCCTACTCTTTTTCCACATCTCCCCACTAATTTGAATTTGCCTTTAGGCGGGCTGGCTCATTTTAGGAACTTCCAAATCTCTCCGCTCATATTCAAATTTGAATTGAGTTCCTTTAATGCACCTCTACTCATGCCATGTCGATTTGGTCATTGGCTCTTGACCATTCCATCTTTGTCGGCATCCATGTCAAACAACTTCTAAAATCCATGTCTTGTCCACCAACTACCCATTATGTCGTGCACCCTTATTCTCATGCTCTTTCGCCATGCCTTGGTTCACTTTTGTCACACTCTCTTTCACCTAAGTTCCACCTTTTTCATTTCTTTTGCGCGTTGTCTTTGGGCTTCTAAGCCTTTTCAAAATATTTGTGTGTCTTTCTTCGTAGTCCAAGTTATTGTGCAATTCTTCTTACTAGTCCTACACATAACTTCCTTCGCAACTACTACGTGCCTTCGCTTTATCAAGCCGAGTCAAGCTCCATCCTTCTACCAAAATCCTATGCTTGTTGTTGTGCCTTATTCTTCACACCTACTCCGCAAGTATCTTGTGCATTCCTACGCATAACTTCCTTCGCAACCATTGCACGCCTTCAATCTATTAAGCCAAGGCAAGCTCCATCCTTCTACCCAAATTCTACGCTCATTGTTGTGCCTTATTCTTCACACCTACTCCGAAGTATCTCGTGCATTAACTTTCTCCAAGTGTATCCACACTTCCGCATGCCGCACCTTCCTTCTAAGCTATGGTGCTAAATCATTGCACTCTTCCACGCAATCTCCCTTCTATTGTGTTGCACTCTTCCTTCACACGCACTTTTCTTTACAAAAATTGTGTAGGATTGCACTAGACCTTGGATGCTCTTGCCTCAATAAGGAAGTTTCCACACAACACTTGGGAGATTAAGTTGCATGTAGGCATCAATATCTCTAATATCTTTAATGTGGCAGATTTGTATACATACCGTGAAGGTCATGGGAGAGTTGAAGACTTAAAATTAAAGTATGGCAGATTTGACCTGAGAGAGAAGATGCCGAGAAAGTGTGTGATGAAGTAGAAGCAATGATTGACATTCAAATCAAGAAGACACACGGAAGGAGAAAAAAATGTATTTGGTCAAGTGGAAGGAAAGAACATCAAAGATACAACTTGGCAAAGTGTTGCAAATGCCACAAAACATGGCATTCAGATTCCTTGAGCAAGGGCTCAAGTTTTCAAAATTACCTGAGGTGTATGATGCAAGGGCTTCCAAGTTCATAGAAAATCTTGTATCAACTAAAACAGTTGAAGTTAGTTGAATTTGCATTCTATTGAGCATTTTGTGTTGTTGGCAGGACACACACAGTAATGAAATGTGTTGTTGGCAGGCCACATAATATTGTATTGCAGTATGTTGAGTGTGCAAGTACATTGTGTAGTGTTTGCATGACTCTGTAATTCCTCCGTGCAATGTTTGGTTTGTTGCGCAATTTTATACCACACAACATTATCCATGCAATCGTGTTCAAGTTGTGCAAGTTTGTAAAGTGCTTTATCAAGCATACAAGAGTTACCCCAAGCCACGAGAACATTGGAACGTGCTTTGAAACAACGAATCATTGATAATTAGATGTTTGAAGACACGAGTTTCAAATGGCTAGTCAATTGTGCTTTAGGTCTATTTATGGGTCCTTTGGACTTTGCATTTGAATTCCATAAGTTTATGAGTCTAAGTTTGTGGTTATGTATGGCTATATAAACAAAGCCCAACTTTGCCTTAGGAAGTCATTGGGATATAGAATCAAGGATCTCAAGACTTGTTTTTAAGAGTAGAGACTAGATGCAAGTTTAATGTTGTTAACAAAGAGGTTGGTAAATGAGTGATGGGAATGTTGTATCCATTTAACCTATAATTTGACATGACACAAAGGAGAATGGTTATATAATGTATGGTTGAATCGTTGGTGATTGGTCTGTGTGTGTTATTTCTCTTAATATATAAAGTAAAGTCTTATGAAATCTACATTCATACGATCTTTCCTACATGTGCACAATTTCAATTCTATTTGGTTTGTTTTTCCACGCGTATATTGAGGGTTCCGAAGTGTAAGGTTGCTCTTTGTTGGGCTCCCTAACCTTGTTTGTGTCACCGTGACAGATTGCATTTTCCAATCTCTAGAAAGACATGCTAAACCTGTTTTAAAAAGGGTTGATGCCATCCAAAATCATGCTAAACCTGTTTCCAAACGAGCAAAAATCAATCTTGATGCTAAGGTAATAGATATGAGGGAAAATTGTTCAAAACAAAAGCATAATAGTAAGTGGTATGTTGAACTTGAAATTGAAATCGAGTTTAATAGTCCTTTACCTAATTTTGACAACGACCAAGCCATTCTTGAGCTACTCCATGCACGAGAAGACTAATTACCCCATTAATATCATAAGCTTTGGTAATTTTACCAAAAAATTCCCTATTTGATAGTTTTGTCACCAATGTCAATCCGATAAGCGACAAATTTCTAAATTACCCGATGCTTGTGGAGAATACTCCCAATTTCCAACTCAACGATGATGATGACTCCCACGTAGTTATGATTGGATACGGTTTCCTACACAACCACAACATAGAAAAATCCTTCCTAAACACAAGGAGACCTTTGTTTGGCATTCTTCCGACATGCATAGAATTGATCCCAAGACCGCAATGCCGCTCCTGTTTACAAAAGATAAAAACATTCCCTCTGAGATTTTCTAAATTGTCATAAGGAGCTCATCACTATTCTAAATTTGACCCACTTCTACAATTTCTCCATCCATTCTCTATGGTTTTGAGAACTATCCTTTTGTTGCTTGGAATGCACAACTAGAAACAATGAATCATGTTTACAGTGTTAAATATTCTTACAAATGTTTCACTTTTTGATAAGTACAATTCAATGGGTAGTTTTGCAAGTACATCCAAATCTTCATCATGTTCAATTCGATTGTTATTATGCAAAAAAAGGAAGTATGCTTCAGAAGATGGGAGATAAGGTAAGGATAAATACCAGCAGCAGGTCATATCAATTAAGATGCAAACACTGGATTTATAAGAAAGGCCACTATGATCACTACTTATTTAAAACATCAATATTCTGAGATGTAAAATTCTTACCCAAAACAATAATTATACGAAATGTAACATACATCATGCCCATTACTTATTGCCACTTTCCTTCAGAATAAAAAAATTATATAGCTATTTGAAACAGACCAAACATTGTAGAGATCACACTGCTACAATTTCTGGACACCATCATCTCTTGCTTCAGGGATAACCTTTCATTGCTTATAATACAGAAATAGCAGCAATCACACACTTTCTGGTATTTGTTACAAACATATTTTTTATGGCCAACCCTTGTGCCATTTAGGCTTTCCATACCTTCATTGTTCAACTTTCCTCGTGTAGTTGTGTGCCTGTGTCACGCAGTAAAATTCAGTCAAATGATCAGTTCCAGATTTAACTTTTAAAAGCTTAAGGGTTTTACTAACATATTGGAGAACAATTTACACTTATAAAATAAAGTAAAATATATTGGTTCTCTAAATAAGAGCTACCGGTGGCTCTATATAGTGTCTCACTCATTAATTGCACTTTAGGCTTACATTAATACTTCTGCTCTGGCTATCATTTATAGATAAGTAGGCAAGAAGGGAAGCACTTCCCAAAAGGTTTTTCTCTCTTAAAGAATATTCTTACTGTTAATTCCAATACTTTAAAAATGAACCTTGCTCCAAGTCACAAGAATGTATGAATAGCTCTTTCAGCCTTGAGATGGCAGAAATTTTCATGGAGAATATTGCATTTACAAAATTTTAATTAGTATTTTTACAGGAAAAGCAGGTCGAATTGAAATAGGTCACGAATGCAGCTAAAATGGCAATGTAGCTCACAGCCCCGATGACCAACAGTAGATGTCTGTAAGAGTACCCAAGGCTTTCTTCCCAAGACCAAGAATGGGTTTCCTAGCAAGCCCAGTATCTAGCAGCTTGTTTGGGGGGAGTGCAATTCCAAATCAACGTAGTGCAGCAGAGTTTTAGATGACTAATGAGGACTATTACATGATGGGGAAAGACATAAGGATGGAAGCTGTTAAGTAGAACAAATCAAATGCCTCTATTATTTGCGAAATCAAATGATCCACACTCGGCAAAAGCTTGGCAAGCCAATGAGTCTAAGAATAACTCCTGTTTTGTAAAACTGGGAAAAATGAGAATATATAATATTTTTAAAATTTTACAAAAAAGCACATATAACACATAAATCCATACATCAGAAACCCATCATCTAGACATCAAAATAGGAGGTGGCCATGCTCACAAAAATTGTAAAAGGAAAATAAACTTAATCATCGCGTGATACACCACATGAATAACCAGATTGTCATTTACCATAATATAATTCATCATGGCAAGTGAATATCTTTGATTCAAGGCTTAAAACTGTTTTCTAATCAATGAAATCTTCACTTTGCAGCAAGAATTTGATCCAAGAGGATTCTCCAAATGCGGTTCCACTGATACTGTCAAGCCCATTCTCACAGCTTGCAGTAATTGCAGATCCTGTTCAACAGTCTGCAGTACTCTAGAACAACATCCAGAGATTGTGGTACCTTCAAAATCATCAGTCTATCTCCACTAGATGTATGCATTCTACAGGGGTGTAAGGGAATATGGGACATGGTGCCATTCATATGCTTGCCAAACCTTATGCAGGTTACATTGAGATTCCTCAAGGTTCCAAACACCTACATGCCACACCGCTTAAGGTTAATTCACACCATACAATACCACCAGGTGCTGGCAACAGTATGGCCTCCATTCTGACGGGAAAAGCACCAACACGAGTCAAGGGGTTCCCCTTGAAGGCCCAAAATTTTCCAACCATCAAAATTTTTACGTAGATGAGCTCAACCAACAGAAGGCACGAGTCACACACGGAAGCTCAATTGTTTCGACTTCCATAATGATTTTTCATGCCTTTGCAGTTTTGTAATCAATGGATACATATCTGTAGCATTAGATAGCGAGCAGATAGTAGACATCTCAGAGCATAGACAGCCAAACATCTTTCTCAAGTGTATGCCATGTACAAAATGCACAGATTAAAATACTTTTCTTCTCTTTTGGTTCAAGTATCTTTCCTGCACATTTCCATCTGAATGTTCATATCTGAATAATTCATTCATATTGCTTCCATATATGCATATAAGTTAACACATGTAGATTCTTATTTAGAGTGTTGTCCCCCTGACCTCTTGGGATACGGATCAGAAATTGGTTGCTGGAGGCTGAAATTGGTCTAAAGGAAGAAATGGGATGAAAATGATTTTACAAAAAAGAAAAGGAGCCTATTCAGCAATTTTAATTTTTTTGGCTTGATTCATCAGGGAATGAGTAGATCTTAACTTGCTAATATGATGCACGATCATTGGGATGCCTAGCATCTCACAACCTCCTTATTTTTGCATACACGAAGTGTTGAAAGTGGGGGATGGACTATAATTTACTTGAGAATTTTGGGAGTCTCTACCCCATCTATCCACATTTTATTCTAAGAAAAAAAGTATTTTATTTTTAGGGAAAATAACATAACAAAACTTTCTTAGTTTTAGGATAGTAGGGTACATAGGTTTTGGGGAAATTTTTTGTAGAATAAGATTTTACTGCTATTCTTTTTCTAGGTAAGGGACTCTCTCTGGATAGGCGTGTAAAAGGAGATAGAAAACAGGGCATTGGAGACTGTTTTGTTTGTATTTCTGGATATAAATTGTAAATCAAGTTTTTGACTTGCTCATTGTTCTGTCATTTCATTAGATTCAGGTTGAATTTCAATTTATGGATGTGTGTGTACACACACACACACACACACATCTTTCCTTTGGCTCCAGCTTCAGCTATACACTGACTAATAAAAATGTGTTATTTTATCCCTGCGAGGTTAGTTTCCCGTTTTTCTTGAAATGGTTTGCTGCAGGTTAAAGGGAAGTTTCAGATTTGCTGATGATTCTTTTAAGTGAGTATGATCTTGTGGGAAGAACAGGGCAGGGGTGGAGTAGTCTGCCTCAGAATATTGACTAATGAAGTGTGCCAGTTGTTAGTGGGAAACACAGAAACTCTACACAGGAGAAACCTTATCTGAATGAAAGCAAAATCAATAAGAAAAATATTGTTACCTCAATGCCCATCCTGGTGAACAAGAACTGCAAGCATGGAATCAACATCCCGCATCAAAGGCCTCTGTTGGACTTCAAGCTCAGTTCATAGGCATGCAATCTTGAAGAACACTGATATTTCCTCCAGTGAATGTTGATGAGCAATCAATGAAATCCTGAGCGAAGGGTCCAGCAAATCCATGTGTCTGCCTTCTTTCACCAGTTCATGCACCCAACTCCAGAGAGTCCTTTTGCCATTGTCCTTGATATGGAGATTAGGCCTCCTCCCTGTAGCAATCTCCATCATCAACATCCCAAAGCTGTAGACATCGTCCTGTTTCGTAGCAATACTCCCACCAGCATACTCAGGAGGCATATGGTCCAGTGTCCCTGCAGCTTGTGTTGATATATGGCTCTTTTGAGGATTTATATTCCTAGCCAGACCAAAATCAGTAATCCGCGCCTCAAAATTATTGTCCAACAAAATATTACTCCCCTTGATATCCCTATGGATAACATGGGGTTACATTCATGGTGCATGTATGAAAGCCCAACAGTCACCCCCTGATAATCTTCACCCTCTTCCTCCAATCCAATGCTTTTCCTGCATCATCCCTTTCATGCAATCATTCATCCAGGTTCCATTCTCCACAAACCTATAAATCAATAGCCCCTCTTGCCCTGATATGCAGTACCCCAAAATCTCAACTAAATTATTGTGGCGAATTCCTCCCAAAGTGTCCATTTCTGCCTAGAATTCTCTGATTCCCTGGCATGCATCCATGCTAAGTTTTTTTACAGCGACCACAGTGCCATATGGTAAAAAAGCCTTGTAAACCAATCCAAAGCCGCCATCCCCAATAACCCTGTTTTTATCAAAATCATTGGTGGCAGTTGCCAGTTCAGCCATATTCATGCTGGGAAGTCCAGGCTCATAAGTCACACTCTCTTCTTTCACATTGTTGGGTATTACAACAACCCTTTGCTCTGGACTCCTGAGGCCTCTCCTTTTGTTCTTCAAGTGCTGAAAAATTTTCTTGGAACAGATGAGGAGAAGAAGTAAAAGCATCACAGCCAAGAAGCCTCCGATCCCCGCAACAGCTGTCAGCAACGCCGTTCTGGTATTGCTCTTTCCTTTCCTCTGATGGGGCTGGCGATCATTGAAAGGTGGGCTAGGGTTTTGGAGCAGAGAGCGCATTCTATGCCTATCCAACACCAAATCTTCAGTGCCCAAAACGAATTTTCCAGCACCCAAAACATATTTAACCATACCCAACACAATGAAAGAGAGCACAAGCATTTTTGCAGTGGCACTGGCCACCATGGTGGCTTTCTAAACTGTTTTCTTTGGTTTGAAGATAAGGGATACCTAGGAATAGGATGTTTGTGGAACATGGAATAATATCATATCATTGATCAAAGTTTGACCACTGACCTGCTCTTGCTTCCGACTTGTTTCCTTCGAGTCACATCGACCCAATACTTTTACCATATGAGGTAAGTAAAGCGATGGAATAGGAGAAGTCGAGTTCAACTTCCACGCTGAATGGGTAACTCTTCGCTTTCAGTTTGAACTAGTCTTTCTTCTACACCTTCCAGGATCACATATTTTTCCAGAGCCCTGAAATTTGATTTACCATCACAGGAAGAAATTCTATTTTAGAAAAAGAAGGGGATTTGTGGGTTCCATGATTAAATGTCTGCTACCTGTTGATGCAGCTTAAATTATAAGGTCAGTTGCTACAATCCACGACATTCAAGATTTCTTCATCCATATTCAAATTTGTATTCCATAAACAAAATGGTTGACAAATTGTAATCATCTGCAGCATGTTACCAAGTAAATCATGAATTTAAACGCGTCCATCGCCATCGGGGAACTTGTTTAGTTAGGTCTTTGGGGGCATTTCTACGAAATGAACATAGGTAGGCCACTTTGAGATTTTTGGTTAGGAGCGATGGATGCCTATGGATATTTCTCAACTTAAGGCGGCTCGTGGACTTATAAGAACACCATCAAATATATTAAATGTGTTTCAAATCTTGCGGTTGTACTAATGGTTGTGAATTTATTTTTAATGAAGAATCACATTATAATGTTTTCTTTTCAATAAAAAAAAATTATAAATTTTGTTATTAAATAATATTAATAGAAATATAATCTATTTTTTTGTATTTATATTGTTGGCTTCCACATATGTACTAAGGTAGAAATAAGTGAAGACAACAAGATAAGTCATTGTAGTGATTTGTTTATTAAGGCCAACAAATGGGAAGGTGGTTAACCTCCTACTCTTCAACCATGTGGGATCTAGGGAAGGGAGCAACCTAAATGATGTCAAATAACAAAGATCAGGAAAATATAATGTAGCAGACCCAACCAAGTAGCCCAACCACTATGAATTCCTACCCAATTTATTGTCATTAGCAAAATATTCATAAAGTTACCTAAGAGTGGACAAATGTTGCACTCAAACAGATGATAATAACAAGGATGTCCATGACATATAAGCTAATTGCAACATAATATTCAAAGGAAAGCTCATAAACATGAATCCAAAGTTATAATGGTTGAAATCTTAGGAGTTTGCAAATACAAAGTGAGATTTCAGTAAAGTGTGGAGGTGAGTGGAAATATTAACCAAAAAAATGATTAGATGAAATATGATCAAGGATTGAATCCATTGGGCAAAGAGTCGCTAACATTTAGATTAAGTGAGTTAATGATAACTAAAAAAGACAACAATCTACACAATTGTTGCACATTCCACTATGAAGTCAAACAAGTAAGAGGATAATACTACACATAGCACTCATTAATTATCAAAACAAAATATTGCAGAAGATGACAACACAATGATATTGGGACAATTATAGAAGATACAAAGAAATGAAGACTGCAAGGATTTTATAACTCACCCTCACACATGTCTATACAACGAAACAAATACTTCATTACCAAACAATAATCTACAATGTCAAAGCCTTCTGATAACCACAACACTTGTTCAAAGATCCCACAATATTTTCTCTTTGAACTAGGAAAGACTATCGTTATTCAAATTTTGATAAAACTAGAAAACCAAATGCCACAATTAGGACAACCAAGTTTTCTCTATAGCCAAAACAATATTTTCTCTTTGAACCAAGAAAGACTATCACTATTTAAATGCTCATAGAACTGGAAAATTAAATGCTACAATTAGGACAACCAAGTTTTCTCAATAGCCAAAAGATCCATATGGAGAGTTTTTTCTCCATTTTATGAATTTCCTTTAAGGTGGATAGAAAAGGTACTCAGAATATTCTCTCAAAAGCAATCAAAGGCTAGAAAGAAGCCATTTTTCAATACTAGGTGAAAACAAATCATCCACCAATGAGAGGGAAGATATGAGCATGCTTGGATAATCTCTATCAGATTACTTTAGGAGAAACACAAATGTTGTCTTGAAATAATCCAATTTTAACATTAAAAATGACTTATAAGAAAGCACAAATGGAGATCCATGGGGAAAACATATGTGCATCCTTAAAATCATGAGAACATGTGATCATCAGGGTTGTCATTTGTCAATTAGAACACAACTCCAACTTTAGATCATTATGAAAACACATCTTTTTATTTATAGCTTGACTAACTTCTCAAAGTGTTTTGGTGGGGCCAAAAATGGAAAATAGTTCACATGCATCTTCTAGAAGAAATCATAACCAACCAAAACGCATTATGAGAACAATTATAGCATTGTTAGACTTAAAAAAACAAGTAGAAGGCACCAAGAACTCTATCAAGAAAATATCTAGAATGTCTCTATTATTTGCCTCTAAATTTATACCAATGCAAATCTCTTTCCAAAACCTTTCCAAGGACACCAAATGAAGGTAATTTGGAGTTCCTAATCAAAAGTTGTGAGTGTAAAACCAATCCCCTTTGTTGTTTGAATGGAGTTCCCAGTTTGACGTCCTTGAGCTCATTTTTCTTTGTTATTTGGCAATCAAATTTAACCTAGTGCACACTTCCTACAAGTAATTGTCAATCCCCATTCATGCCTCGTCAACGTTTCCTTAATTCATAACTTTCATTGATCTTCGCCACATGGTAGTAATTGGTGCCGCCACTCTATGTGATCCCTTCAAACCTTATCTTTGGCTTCCTGACACTCGGGCCACCAATGGGTGACATGTGGCTTCCATTGGTGCCTTCATCCTCCATGGACTCCTGGACCCTTGGTTTTTCATGCCTTCTCTTTACCATCATTGATACATGTCGACATCTTGGTTTGTCCTCCCCTTTTCTTGACTTTAGACATGGCTTTGGTGCACTAATGGGTGGCATTTGTCACCCATCGATGCATTGTATTAATGTGATAGGTTGAAGACTTTTAAAATACTATTGTGAGTTGATGGGTGATGTATGTCATCCATTGTTGATCTCCCACATGCCATGGGGTCCTAACTAATGTGATTAAAATTGACAGTTTCAAACTAATGAAAAGTTAACCAATCAACTGTGAAGTGAACGTATGGAGGCCAAAAACACTTCAAATTTCACCCAATTTTTTTGAGTAGCCTATAGAGATAGAACTAAGTTGTGCAAGCTTTTGAGGCAATTTTAGGTCACCTAGAGAGTTCAAGAGAGACGTATAATCCGTCATTTCAAGTTCTTGAACTATAAAATTTGACTATAAGGTATCCAAAATTGAAGTGAACAATTGTGAGTGCCAACGTTGGCTTTGTCTATGGGAGCTGAGCATACATCTCGCAACTAAATCATACCTTGAGTTGGAAAAGATCCTTGTGAATATGGGCTGGTCAAGGCCGGACGACGTATATGATAAACTGTATTATCAACAAAAACCGAAAAACTGGTATTATCAACGAGATGAGAATGATGTATCTCCGGAGTTTTTTGGGAGAAGATTCATGCAATTTATGTTTGCACTCTGAGTAACCCTTATGAGTAACCAAAGATCCAAAAAAACTCTTGGAATAAACAGGACTAATGCCTTATCTATAGATAAATCCATACTCTTCAACAATTCAAACCTTTGTAACTAAAAATCTAACCCAACTAAAAACTACTATGTTTTAAAACCAAGCCAAGTAATCTATCACAATTTGAGCACACCTTTGAGGGAAACCAAACCTCCAAGCACTAATGAAAAATGAGCAACCGAACGAAAAGGAAACAACAAATATATACAAGAACAACAAACCAAAAAGAGGCCAAAGATTTATTTACATTGTACATGAGATTGCATTGCCTTTATTCAATTTGAAAAAAATGTTCCCGCCGCCTACCATTAATAGACAATTCCATAACCATAATTTGAACTTCTAGAACCTTGTGTATTTAGTCGTGTGTATATAATCATACATGTCACCGCATAAGTGACATATGAAGTCATGTATAATTTACCCGGTGTGTGCACTTCTTTCAGTTGTTTGGCTAAGGTGTCGTTGATGAATTCACCCCATTTAAAGAATTGTTGGTTCCTCCTTATGATGGTAAGAAAATGTACATCCATGATTGGAACTCTTTCGCCTTAGGAAGGCCAAAAACTTTGCTCATGAGTGTGATGATATCATTTATTTTGGAAGGAAATCACTCCTAGGTAAGGTCTTCGAATCTACTTATCGCAGCCTTAGGCTTCAACATATATCTTTTATTGACTTGTTTGATGCAATCTGTTGAGTTATCATCCAAATATTTTTAAGCCAACTTGGGATCGATGTTGAAATATTCACTAAGGTCCGTAGTTTCAAGATCTCTTCAAATTATTTTGTGTCCAAGCAGATTACCGCTTATCCATCTTGATTTATTACTTCTCTAGACTCTTCATCATAATGACTAAAAGCTACAAGGATGAATTTTGGACACTTGGTTGAGATGGGGAAAGCTGCATTAAAGAGGCACCCACCGCTGTAAATTCATTGCATCTACGTCATTTTTGAAGGATTATTGACTCTATTCTAAAAATCCTCCATATTTATATGCCTCAATTCTATGTCCCTAATATCAACAATAAAGTCAATGTTGGAAGGGGGAATGACCCCTTGATACTTGTATTTCATTTCATTTTCGCCCTTGAAAGACTCGTATTTACCCTTCCATTTTCCTAAATCGGACATGGAGAATGAGTTCAAAAATTTGTCCGAAATCCCCTTTGAATGCTTATAAATGACAACCAAAACTTTCACCCCGATTTACACCCTAGAAATTCTGAAATTGTCATGTTTTTCTCCTTGTTGAACACCTTAGAATTCTTGACATGATGTCATAACTTTGTTGTGGATTTATACCTCGAATCCCGGACACAATGTCGAATATTGTACTTGTCAAACAACATAGGAAGTTTGATATAAAGGGTAGAACTTGCCTTTGCTTTACAACTCGGAATTCCCGACACATTGGTAGAAAAAGGGAACCTATTATGCACCTTGGAAATTCTGAAACATGAGTTATATTTTTGAGACTTGTTGAGTATACTAAGTATTGTTTCTCCTTGATTCGAATTCTTATTATTATGGACAGGCCGAAAATCATGACAAATTTATGTCGGGATTTTTGACTTGTCTATCATCGTAAAAATTCCCAAAATCATTCAATCATGTATTTATTGAAAAAATCGAGATTCCTTCTCAAAATAAGGGGAAAACAATTTAAAAGAGAATAATAAAGTTGTAGAAAACCAAGAACATCTCCGACATCAAAGGTAAAGCACACGTGATGAAAAACATCCAAAGAATACCTCAAAAATCATAGGAAACCAACAAGAAGAGTGGAACGCACAAAGAAATGATGCAAACTTAAAGAAAAAATGAAGAAAATCAACTAAGATGCCAATAAAATTGAAGTTAGGATTTCATGGTTTGGAAGAAGGAGCATGGTTTCAAATTTGAATTCATATGAGTACGAATGACATGGAAAATCCATGTATTTATAACCCTCATAGCATTTACTACATGTAAGATGACACGTGTGGAAACCTAGCTCTACCTTGACAACAAATGTGTTGACTCGGGGGCGGTAATTTGACTATAGGGAACATGTCATGCCTCCATGCGGTCGGGTCTCAAAAACCCGACACAAAGAACCCCAAATGCTTATCGGGTTTAGGTATCAAAAAACATGATGCATTCAACATGATTTTTCCTCTCATGTTTTTGATGCAGGAAAACTGAAAACCCAACACAAAGAAATAATCGAGTTTTAGAATCACAAAACATCGAACATGCGACGTGTAAGATTCACGAGATGTTCGATTTAAGGTAAACCCAATACACTAAATTATTTCGGGGTTCGGGTTTTACAAAAATCAAACATGAAACATATGTTTTTCACCTTCTATGTTCCAATTCTTTCAAAACCTAAAACTTGAAATCTGTAGTGTGTCAAGTTTTGGGGGTCGAGAGACATGTGACATGTGACATGCAAAAATACATTTTGATCCCGAAACCCAATAATAACTTAGAAAATGTGCTTTAAGGCTAAAAATTTAGATTTTCTAGGACCATTTAGAAAGTTTGAAAGCCCCAAAATGGAAATTTTTGATTGGTTATCTCAATTTTATCGTAGAACTCAAAATTTGGGATAACAATTGGCTCCGATTGGGGACTTATTTTGGGTTAGGATAACTTAAAGGAAGAGAATCCCATATTTCACAAGTGCATATCCATTGGAGTCAAAGAGAAAGAGGAATAAAGAGACGAAAGCAAATAAACGAAGCAAACACACAAAAAAAAATCAAATAAACAAAGTAAACAAACCAAACACACACGAATGTAGAGGAAACACACAACAAAAAGGGAAAAATATAATACAAGCAAGATAAAAATTGCTCTACTATCTGAATAATTTAAGATATTGTCCATTGTGAGGCAATGAAAGATGTCCTCCATCCATGTATGACAGATAGAAGCTATTTTCTCTGCATAAGAGGTGAATCTTGAAGGTTCCTCTCCACAAAGAGTCAAATTTTCCATGCATTCCTTTTAGATCCCTCCTTTTTTTCCTACAGGAGAACTAAGTCTCCAACATGAAAGTCTCATTGTCTATCCTTCTAGTTGAAAACTCTTTTGACCTTGTTTTAGTTATACTCTGTGATCCTATCAACTACTTTGGATCTCTTCTCCTCTAACTCTTCTAAGTACATGACTCTCTTCTCCATAGATTTTTGAAATGTTTCATCTTCAATAATATTAGAAAAATTTAAAACCGAAAAATCTA
Organism: Taxus wallichiana var. yunnanensis; assembly: GCA_018340775.1. Lineage (NCBI taxonomy): Eukaryota > Viridiplantae > Streptophyta > Pinopsida > Cupressales > Taxaceae > Taxus > Taxus wallichiana. The sequence continues at coordinate 441,881,058 of CM031236.1, read as the reverse complement.
GGGAGATAGGAATCTCAGCATCAACACCATAAAGAACTTGAAACATAGACATGTTGATAGCCCTTTTAGGAGTGATATGCTCATCCCAAAGTGCATCATACAGAGCCTTATTCCATGTTCGTGGATTATCATCAACCAACTTCTTGATTATGGTCACCAAGTTTTGTTACTTGATTAAGCCTGAACATTCCCTTGAGGGTAATAATTAGAGGCATGAGCCAAAATGATTTCATAGCCATAACAAAATTCGGTGATTTCATAAGATGAGAAAATTGAAGTATTATCGACCACAATCTTATGAGGAACGCCAAACCTTACTATTATGTTCTTCTCAATGAAGTTTTAAACAAATTCAGAGGTAGCATGCTTCACAAGTATGGATTCCACCCACTTGGTGAAGTAATTAGTTGTTGATAGGACATAATTATGCCCAAAACTAGACAAAGGGTTTAGTGCACTGATAAAGTTAATTCCCTATTCTTTGGAAAGGTTCATCAATCAGCTTTGTCACGAGGGGAAGTGCAGCCAATTTAGGATGACCAATAATTTTTGGAAAGCCTCACATTTTATTACCCATAATGATGCATCTTGGAATAAGGTGGGCGATAATACCTTGCTCGTAGAATATTATGAGCGGTAACTAATGCCAAAAATGTCCACCGCAACCCAAGTTATGGTATGTTAGAAGTTCTAGCCACTGAGAGGGGAGTTGAATCAATTCTCTTTAAAAATACCTTCTATGATTTATCTGAAGGAGGATTTTCAATTTTTCTTGAGTGTTAAGAAGTTAAGGTGCCTAGTTTACATTTTCCAAAAACCTGGTTTTGGTAAAACTTTCATAACTTGCACAAAACACCTCCTTAGGTCCTGAAATTTTGACCACACCTTCACAACTCACCCCTACATAAATTAAAATGACCAATTTATCATATTTTTCTTTGGAAATCTCTAACCTATCTCATTTGTGTAGCATTTGTTCATAAGTTTTAAGTAAGAGTTCTCAAATCACCTCCTTAGTCACTTGTGAAGCCCTGTACATCTCATATACCATCATGTTGTGCTCATGCCATGATTTTTTTGCATCCTCATACCTTCACTCATCATCCTTACTTTCCTACTAGGCCTGTCTCACCTAAAAGAGCTTCATAGTAACCATCTTTATGCTCTATAGCCCTAAATATTGACATGATACACCTCATATGCATGTTATTCCATATCATACTACTCCAAAATTCTTTACCTACTTTTTATTGATCCAAATATCGTGTTTTCATGCTAACATGCTTGGTATGGGACTATGATTAAGCCTAGAACTACTTGACTCTTCAAAAATTTGACCATGTTGACCTATTACATACTTGTTAACACCTCACACACATCTCATTGACCATGTTTGACCTTATGAATCCTTCATACAACCTTGGAAGAACACATTTCCACAACTTTCTTGCTTGACCATGCACCTAGACCATGCCTGAACACCTGAACTCATGATTTGATATCTCATGAAGACACCTAGACCACTTGGGAAGACACCTAAACCCCTTGGACATCATATGAAATCACTAACCACTTGACATCAATGACAACACATGACTATGACATCCAACAATCTCCCCCTTTGTCATTGATGGAAACTACCATTAACAAGACTTTTTCTCATGTTTCTTGGTTCACTCTCCCCTTTTGACATCTATGAAAAAGGTACTTGAATACTTGAAATGAAGAACAACAATGACAACCAAAGACAACAATGAGTGTAGGTGGACTTACTTTCTCACAGCTCCCTAGGATTGTACTTTTCCTTCTTGATTCCAAATTCATGGCCCTATCTTGGGCATTAAAACAGCTCCCCCTGAGAGTGTACTCCTCTTACACCATCTTGGCTCTACACCTTGGCTTCATCTTGGATCTACACCACCTTCTAGACTTATGCTTTGAAGAAATCATTGCCAAAAAATACATTCTTTCTTCATACTTTGTTTTCCCATTATTTTGCACTTGTCTTGGATTTGAGAGACTCTCTTCTTGACTAAACCAAGCTCCCATGGACTTGGACAACCTCCTTTGAGAGAAAATACCATTTTGACTAGCCAATCTCACATAGACCTTTTTCTTCTCATCATATCCATTTTTTCTTCAACCTGCTATATAGATCCTTGTAGCATATTTTTAGTGCATTTTGACTAAAATTTGATGGCCTTTTGAGACCTCACCACCTCATGAAACCTTATTCCAATGCTTTCCCAGGTATATGCAAATCCATTTACTTGATAACTAAAGGTTTGAGCCAAGAAGCCTGATCACCATTTCAAAAGATTAGTTGCAAATTTTCCCAAGGTCTTGAAAGGTTTTGCGAGAGTTATTTAACAATATCTAACAACAATTCACAAGTGTACTTCACAAACATGTTTAGACTACTATCTCACTCTTGACACAAGCTAGGTTTTGCGTATTTTTAATATGTCAACACTAAATCCTCATTGTTAAAATAATTTCACCATGCTAGGTGTTTTAGCCTTATGTACTCAATAAGCTTATATTGTGCATAGATAGATTTTGCTAAAGACTATCACCGTAATGTTGCAATTTACACCACTTAGTCACCATATGACCACTCTTCTATCAATTGCATAATCTTCCAAGAGTTCTCAGAACTCTGTAGTGTTTTATCAACCATTAAGAGGGCTCATCATTATGACACATTACCTTTATATACCCGACTATACCGTATAAAGATAGAGGACACAATTCATTCATTGTATTTCTTCACTATCTTTCTTCAAAGTTCAAGAGGTATATTAAACCATATATTTCATGCATACTAGCTTTTAGAGCATAACATTGATCCATCACATAACTTTAATAGAAATCTAAACACACCCTTTCTTTGGTAACAACCACTTCAAACTCAATTATTTCCAATCATAGTCCATTTGAGTAAGAATTTCACCATTTTATTATGTTATATATCTTTCTCTTTTCATATGAGTTTCTTGAGAACTGGAAGTACTAATATCCCTTACTCCTAATCATATGAGGCTTCTTTAAGTTCTTGTCATCATCAAACCATGTTCAATCTTTGTTTGTCCTTCCTTATCCTACCATATAAGCTTTCTTACACCCCATATTAACCCATGATCCATGTTGGGAGTAGACTATTCATGACTAGAGAAAATTGAGACCATGTCTAGATTCATTTTAGGATTCCCAAGGTGCATATAAAATATCTTGAGCTAAAACCTCAAGTAGATATTTATTTCTTTGTTTTCTTACTTTTCCAAGTCATCCTTCCTTGTAGCCTTTTCCTGAGACAAAACCAAGTGAAATTTTTGATACAAGGCTTCAAATTTTAAAATGGACACCAATTTGAATACCCATTAGAGCCTACCTTTTGTGTGCAAGATTACATCCAACCTTCCTTTGTAAATTATTCTCCAAAACCTCGGATTTAAGCCTCAAATTAGGTCTCTACAAGACTGTACAATACCTTCCACAATTTTATTGTTGTTGCTCACACATGTGAGGACTTTTAATGCTCTAACCACAAAAATATGTGCAAGTGTTTGCCAAATATGATTTGCATGAGGTTTCATCAACTAATTCCATCATTTAAGTCTCCAACTATCAGGCCCTTGTCAAACCCTAAGAGGGTTTATGAGCAAGTTCGAGAGAAGAAAAATCACCTTAAATTGAAGATGAATTCATTTCAAGCTCTGGAAAATGTTCATGAGGTATTTTATTTATTTTTGATAGATAATAATTGGAAAAGGCTCCAAGGGCCATGTACATAAGATATTACAATGAAGCTCTTAGAAACAAAAACATCTATAAAAAAAGCTCAAGTCAAAAATGGATTAACTCCACCCAAGCCAGAACAACAAACCAAAACACAACCAACCAACAGAGACAAAAAAAAAATAGACAAAGAATAAAAAACCACAAGAATGGTTAGCAAAAGAGGCAGAAAGGACCCCCTCAACAAATTTTCCTCTCATCCTCAAGCTCGGCCCTACAATCTCCTTTTGGCTTTCGAGTTGTTCATCATCGTCTGAAGTTACTTATTACAAGCTTCACCCTCTTCCCTTTATCAATCTGTAACCATACCCTGTAAAGTCTTGATCCTATGACCTAGAACCACCATCTCGACATTAGTACATTGAGCACCCCTTATCAAATTCTTATTCTTGGCTTTAACTTGATTCATAATGTCCTCCAGGGGCATCAATTTTTTTAACAAGGAAATTTATCGATTATCATTCCCACATCAAACCCTCTATAGGACCATCCTCCACATTTTGTCTTGCTAAATTTTGAAGCACAGTCGTGGCATCCAAATATTTTTTTGGCTTTTTCTTTCATTTTGTTAAGTTTCAGTCTGTTTGCAAAGTAAGATGATCTTCCAAATCCTCACCCACCTAGACCCAACAACCCTAGTTTGAGGAACCGGATTACCCACTTTCACAAGTAATAAAATAAGCCCCTAGTGAAGGGGAGCCACAATTTTCTCAACTTGAAAGTCCCTGACAGACACTTGAAGTGATTTGTAAAGATAAAACAAAATACTCATCTTTTTACCCCTCCTAAAGTGATTGAGCAACATAAAATGTTGCGTGAAGCTTTCTAAACTTTCCATCCAATGTAATGTACTTCATTAGATGGAAGCATACCTCATACCACCTACAAGACAGTGACGTGTGAGAAATTTCATCCTCCATGTAGCATAATTTTTCATCATCCTCTAAGAAACTATAAACCTCATTATGAACCCTAGTTCTATCCTTGAATACCTTACTACTAGAGAAATCCATTCCTGTGATGCGACCGATGAACTCCTCCGAAACTAGCACACTAATTCCATGAATTATCATAACACCATTATCCTAAGCTGTAGCAAATTCATTTGACGGGTTCTCATCATGACCTCTCAATTTTTGAAGGAAATGAGTGATCCCCCATTCTTGAAAATCTCCCAAATGATAGAGTCCCTCTCCAGACCAATACATGAAGAAGGTTCAAACCTAACCCTACTCCCACCCATTACCGAAATTTGATTCTGAAACTTGTACCAAGTTGGTAATAAAACCCACAAAAACCAAGTCTTGCAATAAAATAAATGATCTGAGCCCTCACATAACCTAAAATAATGAAAAGGATAGCTCAAATCCCTCTCACACACTTGACATTAAAATTACTTTTCTGCATTGAGGATAGCTTTTGTATTGACTGGTAATTCATCCTCAATTCACCATAATGATTTGGCATGGGCCCGTACTCCAATATTAGCCAATGTGTCCGCACAATGATTGGCCTCCCAATACACATGCCCAATATGAGTATCTTCAAACTTAGGTAAAAGGCCCATTATATCCATAATGATAAAATTAATACTAACATGATATTTAGCAATACCCTTCACAACATTGATAATATATAAAGAATCTCCCTCTATATAAATATTCTTTATTTTCTAATAGATAGCCCATTGAATACCACTAAGAACAACATATGCTTCTGCATAGTTATTTGTTTTATTACCAATGGGCTCAACATAAGCTAAAATGAGGGAGCCCTCCTCATTCCTAATTATTCCTCTAAATCCAGCTAAGCGAGCTTCCTTTTGCAGCTCCATCAAAGTTAAGGTTCAACCATCCTTCCCAAGGTTTTTCCCATTTTACATTTTTCATAGTATCTTTCTTCCAAATGGAAATTTGTTGGATGCACTGACTAATTCCCAATGCTTGTGAAGTCTTATAAGGTTTTGTTTACCTTTCTTAGCTTATTTTCATTGTCTGTTTTCATGCCCCATTTGGAAACATTTCTGACATAACAAAGGTTAACACAAAGTCTACCTAAGGTTTCTACCACTATAATATATATAAAGGGTGATAATGGATCTCCCTGCCTCAATCCTCTTCCTGATGAAAATAAACCTTTAAACTTACCATTGGTAAGTATTGAATATTTGGGGGTAGATATACATTGCATTATCATTTTGATAAAATTCTCATGAAAACCTAGTCTTTCCAGAATGATACTCGAAATCTCCATGACACCTGTCATATGCTTTATTCATATCAATTTTTAACAACATAGCCTCCCTTTTAGAAACATCCACAAAGTGAACAGTTTCATGAATTGTAATAACATTGTCTAAAATTTGTCTACCTTCCACAAAATCTCTTTGATTTGGGGAGATAAAACCTTCGAATAAACCTTTGATTCTGAAGGAGATTATTTTAGTGATAATCTTATAGACAATGTTACATAAACTAATAGGTCTAAAATCAACAACCTTTTCATCTCCTGGGACCTTTGGAACAAGGGATATAAAAGTATTATTTACCTCTTTCAAAAGTTTACCATGCCTGAAGAAGTCTTGTACAACATCTTTAACATCTTCATGGACAATTTCCCAGAAAACCTGAAAAAAGAAAGCTGGAAATCCATCTGGCCCGAGGAATTTTCCCCCTTCCAGATCAAAAACAAAAACTTTTATCTCTTCAGGAGAGGGAATTTTAACCATTTCAGCATTTTCTTGATTATTGATAATGAAATGAAATAATTTAGAAATATTACTCTCCTTAATAGTATCCGACTCCCTACTTGAAGCAAGAAAATAAGAGAAGAAACTTATGGATTCCTCTAAGATCTCTAACTATTTTTTTTATTTTCACACCTCTTCTGTCAAAAAAATCCAAGATAGGATTACTTGTTTTTATGCATTGAAGTCATTAGATGGAAACAAATTGTATTTACTGTCACCCTTCTTCAACCACACAACCCTAGAATTTTGTTTCTAATAAGATTCCTCTTTAGCTTCTAGGTTATGATAGTCAGACAATACAAATTTATCCTTGTCCCTTAACTCTTGACTCAAACCCATATTTTCAATCCGACCCTCTATCTTAATAAGTTCATTAGTTGTCTAAGTTTTTGAGCAAAAATGTTGCCAAAAGTCTCCTTATTCCATATTTTCATTCTAGATTTCACATTTTTAAACTTAGAAACCAATTTGAACATGGATTTACCTTTCATAGTTATTTTCCAACATGATTGAATCTCCTCCTTGATGCTAGGATGCATTAACCACATTTAAAAAATCTAAAAGGTCTCCCTCTCAGACTAATATTATTACCAGATTGAAGAAAAATTGGACTATGGTTAGATCCAATTCTTGGCATGGCTGACAAATTTCCTCCTAAAGAGGAGAACCAAGAAGGATTGATGAGAAATCTATCCAGCTTTATTTGAATGAGACCATCTCCAACACGTCGATTAGACCAAGTATACCTCGCCCCTCTCAATTCAATGTCCACCAGATTACAATCAACAATAAAATTAGAAAAATCCCCATATAGTCACTGTATCCATTAGTACCACATTTTTTATCTTACGGATCAAAGGGTGTTAAATTCCCCTATCAACCGGTCTATATCCTTTTATTGTACATAAAAATGTAAAATATATGTCCAAAGCTTTCATATATCAACATTAGAGTTGGGGCATAAATATTAGAATAGATCCATAAAGAGCCATTCTCCTTTTCTTTAAACAAAATGGCAAAATGATGAGATGATTGAACTAACACAATCCCCTCCCTTTCCCTTTGAAGAAAAAAAGTAGCGATGCCACTAGAAGCCCCAACAGAAGAAACATGTTGCATGTCAAATCTAAACCAAACTTTATTCTTGACTTCACCCATTTTTATTTAGTCATTTTAGTCTCTTGAATCAAAATAATGTTAGGATTATGAGTTTTCCTAAAATTAGACAACATACTTTGTTTATTGGGATTATTTAAACCCCTTATATTCCAAGATATGAGCTTCATCTTTTTTTTTTTGGAGAAATGTTGTGCTCGAATAGATCATTGTTTACACTGAATCAATTTACTTTACAACTAATTTTTCCCTTCTATCCCTATTAGAAGTATTACCTCTTTTTAAAAAGGGCTTCCTACAGTATGTTTTATCTCTTTCTTGTTTATTAATGCTTTTGGTATTAATTTTCTTCTCTTCCAACCCTTCCATATTCCTTTCCAAATTCAAAGACCACAAGATACCTATGGTTCTATAAAAACCTCCTCCATTTTTAAATAAGATTCACCTATCTTATCATGTGACCGATCTGAGAAATTGAAACATCCTTATTAATCTCTAGATTCTCTTACTAAACCTCCTCCTTTGAGAGCTCCGGATTTTGGATCAAAACTTATTTTTCTTTCTCATCCCACACCTGATCTAAGATTACCTTCTCTTCCTAATTTTGTTCCATCTGATATACCTTGTGGACCTCAGTCTCTTCATAAACCTCAATTTCCTCAGTTTCTTCTATATTTAACACATTGAAATCATATTTCAACGGAGACAATTTACTGGGAGAAACCTGATTCTTTTCCCCAGGTTTTCTCGGGCCCCTTGTATTTCTTATCCCAAACTTGTTTACCTTTCTTATCTTCTTTGCATTGTCTTTGTTCATGCCCCATTCAAAAGTATTTACGATGAACAAAGGTGAATCCTCATACTCAATATTCTGGATCCAGACTCAAAATTTTGATTGGAGTTCAATTTCCTTTGAAGCAAGTTCCCTAACTGGAACATTAACACAAAATCATGCATGCATAAGCCTCATTCTTTCCCTTGTAACCGGATCAAACACAACCAAAGACCCTATAACATTAGCTATTTCCATTAGGATTTATTCCTCCCATAACTCCATAGGGAGCCTCGAAAGTTTGACCCAGACCAAAGCTCATATAGTTTCTCATTATATGGATCAAACCTCAAGTACCATTTCTGAACCAACAAACTGGATCTACCCATAAACCAAGGCCCCTCAGAAGGATATTCTTACAGTCTTTAGGGTTGACAAGTTTGATGATAAAAAATCCATTCACATAGGAAGTTATTTCTAGAGAACCCTTCAGACTCCACTTCCTCCAGGACCTCTCACGAAATAATTTAACATTTGGTTTGGTGCCATAAAACTTACCAGCCAGAGAGTGCTTCATTTTGGACTTATCTTTCTCAACTAACCCATTGAGAATAGCTAAACTTAGGACTCCATCCTTTTCAACAGCTTAATTTTTGAAACCAAAGGCTGATTTGATATTTCATTATTTTGACCCACCACCTATCAGCCCCACGATGGAGAAAAAGATAGATTTGAATTACCTCCTTAGTCAAGATTCTTGGGTCCTTGATCTCCGAACCCCATTATGAGGGTCGCCATGTCCTTTATTTTTCTCACCCATTTGGTTTTTGAAATCCTCCTCCTCCTTTCTCCCACTCCCACTCCATTATTTTCATGAAGTCTGTTATGACCTTCTCCTTATGAATATCTTACCGATGAGGTCAAAAGGAACTCCATGCTCTAATAAATATTACCCAAATGTACTTCTCTTCCCTGTAGAATGAAGATTTTGTATCTATACTAGTCTTTAATTTCTACATCAAGATTTTTTTCCTTCTTTGTTGTTCTGAGACACCATTAGATCATTTCCACAGACCTATAATCTTCTATTTGGGTTTTATTTAGGTTGAAGTCTTCTTTCAAAACTTGTACAACCTTACCTATTCACATTTTTTCTTGTCATTACACCATTGATGCATATCTTGAGGCTACACTTCTTACAACCATGCATTAAGCTTTCTTTTGGGATTGTAGGGATTATCATACCCTCTTGATGCTAAAACCATTCTTTTTGACATGTACCTTACCCTTTTGTTCACAAAATACTATTTCAAAATTTGACAAATAATTTGGTAAACCTATACTTTAGGCATATAGACTTGAATTTGAAAAACCTCGGTACTTCTTGACAGTAATTTGATTGACCTTTCCTCCTATTCAACTTGATGGCATACAAGAGTTACCCAAATTTCAATTGATTCATGACAAGAGTAATTTATACATAATTCATTTAATAATCACACTATCTTGGCATGTAGACTATGTCATGTAGGTTGAATGGATAGAATTAGAGTTGGCCGAACAAGATTTACAATCTTGATTTCAAGGAAATTTCCACCTCGACAATGTTTGAAGACTTCTTAAGATCCTTACATGAGCCGCAAGGGTTTATTAAATGATGAGCTTCACTTTCACCAACTCGGACCTTATATACGACTTCATACATTGTTTTTCTTGACACGATCAGTGAGATCTCTAAATTCTTTATTCATACAACATGTATTTGTACTTAACACATGACTATTTTCCTTGTTGAGAATCACCAGTCCTTTGTATGTTCATGAGAGTTATATACACACCTTTATGAAAATATATAACACCTCATACTCGACCATAACAACCTTAGACAATTTATAACACTCTTGACAATTGTTAGGTTGTGGAGCTAAATTGCTTCAAAGATAGCTTGCTTTTACATGTTACTGGTTCTAACAGTAACCGGTGTTGGTCAGTGGTATAAATGTTGTCAGTCAACATAAGAACTACCATTAGTTTGCATAAGAACCACCATCAGTCAACAAATGAACCGCCGTTAGTTAGGGTGAACTAACGTCGGTTACCTATGCGGGAGTGTTTTAATTAACTCTCGGGAATTAGATCTATTTTTAGCATTAAAGTATATTTATTGTTTGTAATTACATGGCTAAGTGCCCTAAGTTTATATGGACCTATATAAGCATGAAAGATAGGGTTTAGAAGATAATGAAGAGAAGGATTGAATTAGATCCTTGATTCTCCTAGATTGAGAGGATGAAGAAGAAGAAGAAGAAGAGAAAGAAAGAATAGGTTACATGAAGACAGAGTCTCCATGGAGAGGAGCTGGACAAAAGGAAATAACAGGTACATCTAAATGGTGAGAAGAGGGTAACATCTTCTACTGTATTTCATTTGTATAGTTATTATCTCATTGTAATGGCTTGCATAGTATGTAAAGCACATATAGTTTCTTCTTGTAGATCCACATGTTGGTGAGATCTTGTATTATAGATCCATGTAGATCTAGTCTTGTATTGTAGATCCATGAGATCATATTGTATTGTTGATCCATGTAGATCTAGATATTGTAGAGGAGGTTGTCTTCATGTTTGCACAGGTTATGCAGTGATGGAGAGACAGACTTACTTCTTGGTGCACATTCATAGTTGCACATATGGTAGACCCATGTGAGAGGTCTTGTTTGTAGATCCACAGAGAACTTGGTAGCAGTTCAGAGATGTAGTAGTTCCTGGTTATGTGAGATTTGCTGGTGGTGGTGTTTGGAGGCACAATTGTAGTGCACTCATGGAGATCCATTTAGAGATCTAGAGGAGAGGAGATACTCTTGGAGAGATGCATTGTACTCTTGTATTGAAGAGTTGGTTTGTACTCTTGTTGTATTATATATATGAGATCTCTATCTTTGGTGGACGTAGCCCACATTGGGTGAACCATGGTACATGTTGTGTTATGTGTGTGTACTTTTTCTTGATTTGGATTATTCTAGTTTATACTTCCACTGTTGTAGATTTTGGGGAATTGTTTAGATCTTGTGTGCATGATTTTGTTTGTTATTAAATCATAGCACTATTCTCAGTAATCCCGAATTCCCAACAATTGGTATCAGAGCTAGGTTTGTTATCTTATTTGATACCAAAAACGGTATCAGAGCTTGGTTATCTTGGTTATTTCAGAGCAAGGGTTTGCTTCATGGTTTTGTTAGTGGTTTAACTGACATGTATGAGAGCAGGGTTTGTTTTTCTTGATGAGAAGATCACAGGAAGAGATTTAATCTCAAGTGGGAGTTGGAAGAGTAAGGTTGCTAGAAATTACAATGACCGACATCAATTAAGTGGTAACCGATGTCGATAGGGTGGCCGTGTGGTCGGTTACGGGGTGGCCGTGGTGAAGTTCTTGGGCAGCCTAGTTTTAAACAGAAAATCACAAATATGAAGAATTAAGAAGATGCATGGAATGTATCTTATTTGCTAAAAAACATCCCTAGTTCTTGGAGGCACAAGCATGTTGGTCAGATTGCAGATCCAATTATTGAGGTATGGTTTTATCTTGGTATTGTAGTGCTTATATTATTTTGGTTGCACATGCATGTTTGGGATTGCAGATCTAGATCTGAGAATGAGAGAAAAGGAGCAATTATGCATCCTTTGGTGCAGTTAGATGCATGAGCTTCATTAGAGAAGCTGAATACAGTAACACAGAACAAAGATGAGGTTTCCATTAGAGAAACATGTTCTTCATTTGAAGGTGCGGTTAAGTATCTTGGTGCTGGTAAGGTGATGTATTTCATCTTGGTGTAGTTTTATTACATGTATTATTGTTAAATTTTTGTGTAAGATTTGGGTGCTTCTTAAAATGACTGGCTTAACACAACTATCATATTTGGTTGAAGTAGGCACCTGGTTTGGTGACCTATTCCAATTTTTGGCATTGTGTTAGTTCCAGTAGCACCAATATCGGTCAGGGAACCAACATCGGTCACAGAGGGTAACTGGTACTGGTTAGCGAACCATAGTCGGTCTCTGTGACAATGAGTTTGCACAAGGTTTCTTATAGTAGAAGAGGGCATGGATGGCTCAATGTCTTGTTTTGGAGGATCAGGTTTCTTGCACAATGCATACAGGCATAAATTGTGTTGATCAATTCAATGTTTGGATAAGAAAGGGGATGGATTTGGCTTGGTTAGTTCAGTGAGACTTTGGGTCAAGTATCTCTATATGGTTCATGTTTTATTTCTTTCTTTTGGAGCAGATGATATTATGTTTGGATAGTGTGCACATATTTACACCATGTTTTTGGTGTTGTTTGACTTTTATTTCCTGGTTGTGTGGAATATTGAGGATAAGGATATCTAATCTAAGGATGATATCCTCGATGAAAAGTCATGGTTAGACACAATTGTAGGTAACGAAAGATGTTGAGTACATGGCATGAAAAGAATTTGATTCACCTACTTCACAAGAAGTCCAAACTTCGTGATGTAGGAGTATTATTTGATAAGAAAGGAATCATTTTATATTTTCTTTCATTTGGTTTTATTTATCACTAACATATTAGCTTTTGAACTTGGTGTTAGAGGTGATGCAGGGAATTTTGTGTTTATTGGGAGAAAGCCATGGTTGTTGGCATTGCAGGATTGGATACATGATGCACATGTAGAGTGAGGGAGATTGCTACTATTCGAGCGACGAGGCACTAGTTGGTTTTGGAGGACAATCACATTTGCAAGTATATCAAGTTTATTGCTTTGTGATGTCACTTCTAGTTTATTTTGTGGTGCCTAGATATCCCTATGGGATTACAGTTAATGGTTAGATTCAGCTGGGTGAAGATGATAGTACATTTTTTCAGATTTTTAAGGGTTAAAGGAGAAAATATGACCTTTATTCGAGAGACCGTGTCGAGTTAGGATTAACCATGGTGGTCATCTGGTAACCGTGGTCGGTCAGGAAGTGACCGGGGTCGGTTAGGAAACCATGGTCGGTTTGGTCACATGTTTGATAGTAGTGTTTATTTACCATTTTAGATGGTGCCCTTGTTTTTCTTTCATCTTGGTTTGGTTTGTGCAGTATGTTGATGACATGTTTGCTTTGGTATTTGCACTTGGTATTAGTTGCATGGTTTAGCATGGTTGTTTGTTATTGACATTGATGAGCACATGATTCATATATTGCTTTGGAGTTAGTCGGTGAGAGACTTGGCGCTTCTGGAGAGCCCGATGATATGGATGGATGTATAGGTGAGTTTATACATGTGGATAGATTCAATTTTCTGAGTCTATGATGATGCAGATGTTTGATTTGCACATGGATTCTTATGAGCACGGTTTAGATGCCTTGAGCATGAGTAGGGGATGTTTGTATTTCCTCTTATTACTATGTTACTCCTTGATAGATATGTTATCTATGGATGGTTGTCTTAGACATGCTAGTTGTTTATGTAGGGTTGGATTTGCAGATTGCAGTGTTTGGATTTCTTTGAGTTATGTAGGTGTTTGTGGATTGATCACCCATTGTTGCATGTAGAACTCATTTAGGGATGTTTTTACCTCGGGATCTTGTTTTGCTTTTGCATATTCTAGTTTGACTTGTCTTTGGATAGTTACATTGGTGGTTACATGAAGACATGGATAGATGGATGGAGAACATGGTTGGTTTTACAAGTATGGATATGGTTGTAGTTGAAGCTCAATACTTCAGTTTGAGTGGGAGCTCTTGCAGGTGTGTTAGTCATGATGGCTTGGTTGCATGAGAGGCTTGGTGTTATGATTTAGTGGGAGCTTGATGTATGGATAGCCCGATTATCACGAATCAATAGTAGCTTCACCGTGTAGGTCTATGGTAAGTCATGTTTATATCTTCTTGGTTTGAGAAGATGGTTTGATCTTCCTGGTTTTAATTTTTGAGAGAATTGTTGAAGGAAAGAATAGATGGTCTTCACGGTGTGTAGAGGATGGTGATGTAATGGTACAAGTACATGTATAGGTACAAAGGTTCATAAATTTATCTCCAAGTGGGAGATTGTTAGATTGTGGAGCTGATTTGCTTCAAAGATAGCTTGATTTTACATGTTCTTGGGTCTAACAATAACCGGTTTGATCGGTGGTGTAACCATCGTCGGACAACATAAGAATCGCCATTGGTTAGCATAAGAACCACCATTAGTTAGCATAAGAATCACCATCATTCAATAGATGAACCACCGTCGGTTCGGGTGAACCAACGTTGGTTACACTGTGGGAGTGTTTTAATTAATTCTCGGGAATTATATCTATTTTTAGCATTAAAGTATATCTATTGTTTGCAATTGCATGACTAAGTGCCCTAAGTTTATATACGCCTATATAACCATGAAAGCTAGGGTTTAGAAGAGAGTGAAGAGAAGTATTGAATTAGATCCTTGATTCTCCTAGATTGAGAGGATGAAGAATAAGAAGAGAAAGAAAGAACATGTTACATGAAGACAAAGTCTCCATGGAGAGGAGATGGATAGAAGGAAATAACAGGTACATCTAAATGGTGAGAAGAGGGTAACATCTTCTACTATATTTCCTTTGTATAGTTATTATCTCATTGTAATGGCTTACATAGTATGCAAAGCACATATAGTTTCTTCTTGTAGATCCACATGTTGGTGAGATCTTGTATTATAGATCCATGTAGATCTAGTCTTGTATTGTAGATCCATGAGATCATATTGTATTGTTGATCCATGTAGATCTAGATATTGTAGAGGAGGTTGTCTTCTTGTTTGCACAGGTTATGCAAAGTGATGGAAAGACAAACTTAATTCTTGGTGCACAATCATAGTTACACATATGGTAGACCCATGTGAGAGGTCTTATTTGAGATCCACGAGAGAAATTAGTAGCGATTCGAGAGATGCGGTAGTTCTTGGTTATGTGAAATCTATTAGTGGTGTTTAGAGGCATAATTGTAGTGCACTCATGGAGATCCATTTAGAGATCAAGAGGAGAGGAGATAATCTTGTAGAGATGCATTGTACTCTTGTATTGAAGAGTTGGTTTGTACTCTTGTTGTATTATATATATGAGATCTCTATATTTAGTGGACGTAGCCCACATTGGGTGAACCACGATACATGATGTGTTATGTGTGTGTACTTTGTCTTGATTTGGATTATTCTAGTTTATACTTCCACTGTTGTAGATTTTGGGGAATTGTTTAGATCCTGTGTGCATGATTTTTTTGTTATTAAATCATAGCACTATTCCGTAGTCCCGAATTCCCAACAATAATATTGATATATTTACCACCTTTGAACATCTTCACGACCTTATAATCATCCATGATATGAACTCATAGACATAGTTTGTTTCTTTTAAGGATTAGAGGTGAAGACAAGGACATGGAAATGCTTAACACTATGGCATTAAAAAATCACACACTATTGTCATAATTGAGACCCACACTAGAACACTAGAACTCAAGACACTTTCCTTGTAAACCGAGAACTTGATCAAGACATGGAAGATTTATTTAGGACAAACATAATACTATTCCCTCACATGCTCTCAAGGACATTTTACAACACTCTTTATTCTTGACACATAATTTGTGCCTGCTATACACACTTTCTTCACATGAATACTCAAGAAGATATTTTTAAAATTCTAATCCTAACTACATGTATCTTTAGGAGAGGAGCATGACTGTTCACTCAACATCATGAAGAATACTTTTCTTGGGATTTGACAACTAAAAATGAAGAAAACTAGATAAGCATAATGTTCTCCAAATATGGTTGCAAATGCTACGACCAATTTTTCACAAGGAAGCGGATGTCAAATTGGCAGCAATTGGATGCAATTTTCTCAAAGCTCCAGGATGGATTTGTAAAGGAAATGACCAAATTTTATAGCTGAGGGTGAGGCCATAAGAAGTGGATCTTGGGTTGAATTAGATCCACAGGTAATAATTATAATTACCTGAAATAGTAAGATGACCATGTATGTACAGTTGCAACTTTGCAGGGGCAATCATTATCTTTGAATTCATCTGAGAAGTGGTTGCACATGCATTATTTTTCCCCCACCTTTGTAGGCTTCGGAAGTAGAGTGAAGTAGAGCATGAGTGGATAAAGGAATTAATTAAATAACTAAATTAATTAGTATTTAATTGTGAGGTAATAATTAACCATTTATTTAATTAAATGTTTAATTATATTATCTAGAAGGATGTAGAAATTAATTTAATTAATTCCAAAGGCATAATATAATTAAATTATTTAATTCTAAAGGGCGGGAATGTGACTTAGGAAATATAATTAATTTAATTAATTCTAATTAGTTAGAAACAAGATATAAATATGTATATATTTTTAGGGTGTCTATAGGAATCATATCGAGTTGAGGAAATGTGAATTTTTTTAGGAGATTTAGAGAGCATGTGTGCAAGAGATTGAATCCAAATCAATTTTGGAAAGTCCAAGTTTGAGCGAGTTGAAGGTAAAGAGGTTGTGAAGAAGTGTGAGCTGAATTTTTTATCTCCATCAGTTGTGGCAGCAACAATGCTAAGAGATTTTCATCTTTAGATGGTTTAGTTGGTGATTGATCATATTAGGGGTTTTTATCCTCCTTGTGGAGTGGTTAATTCAATAAATTAGGGGTTGGTGCTCTAATAAAATAGGGATTGGTGCTCCTTGTGAGGTTGGTGCCTCACTAAATCGGGGGTTGTTTCTCATTGTGAAGTTGGTGCTTCACTAAATTTCTTTGCTTTGTATAATATAAGCAGATTTTTAGTGATTTTTACTCCCCATGAGGCTTTCCTACTTACAAATGGTGATCATCTGTTGTGTATCTTGTATTGTGCCTTTGTGATTAAATGTTTCATATCTTAATAAGCTCCCATGGTTAAGAATGATGTATGGACAACTTAAATGATGAATACATGGTTTGGTAAATGAAGTGAAAATTATTGTAGGACTGATTCATCCCCACTCTCGCTATTTTCTTCCAACAAAAATACCTTGGCTTTCCACAACTACTGCCATTATAGATTATAGATCTAGAAATATGAATATTTCAAATGGATTGAATGTAAAGAAGATTTATTTATATCCACATGCTAAAAATAATCCAAATGACTCCCTATGGGTATATGATTGTGATGAAACTAACATTGGGTGAATTATTTATTCCTTGGATTTCATCACAATCTAGAGACATGTAAATGACTTAAGTATCATGAGAAAAAAGTCTCTCTACCCCTATCATTATTTTTAAGGATACAAATTTAGTGAGTATATAGTAACATTGGACAAATTACAACCTCGTATATGTCCATTGAATTTATTATTAAGTTAATGTACCTCATCAACCTCAATTCATATAGGAACTAAGAAAATTGAAGTACAACCATGAAAACCATTAAATATTAATGGTTGGTTAGTAATTGAAGATAAGTCTAATCTATTTACAGTCTTTCTCTCCCACTTAAAATATTTTTCTTGAGAATATATTGATATGAGGGGAATCCATCCTCATGTATACACCCACCACATATATACAAAGAATGTGAAACTTATAATGCAACCCCAATGAAGAATAAATCCATCACTTGTAAACATTGACAAATTAGAGATAGAAAATATGTTACAATTTGGTTTCATATGCTTCATCTCAGACATCTAGCGGGTGTCTTCTTTGGTCACTTGTTTTCAAATAAAAAGGGACAATGTACGGTCTACATAGAATATAGAAAATTGAACAAAACAACATGGAGAGATTACTTTATTATACCCTTTATTGACCAAGCTTTTGAAAATTTAGTAGGAAAAGAATTTTTTCCTTTTTAGATGGGTTTAGTGGATATGATCAAACCCAAGTGGCACTTGAAGAACAATATAAAACTATATTTACTTTTTTTTTGGGTACCTTTACATACAAAGTCTTTCCCTTCATAATATGTAATGCATCTGCCACCTTCCAAAGAGTAATGCTAGTCGTTTTCACATATTTAACCAATGAGTGTGTAGAGATATATATGGAAAAAATTAGAGGTTATGTAATTTATTTTAAAGGATCATTGGATAACTTATAGAAGGTGTTAACCAAGTGTGAGAAACACCAATTTTCACTTAACCGTGAAATTTTTTTGCTCATGGTAGATCGGGGATAATTTGATGGCCTCATATTTCAAGCAAGGGAATTAAGGTGGATCATAAAAATATAAGTAGAAAACTTCCATAACCTTCCAATCATAACAAGGTAAGAAGTTTCTTGGGACATGGTGGTTATTACAAAATATTTTCTTAATATTTTAGTAAAATAACATCACCTATGTTCTCTTTTCTCACTAAAGATTGTGAATATATATGGACTTATGATTGTCAATAGTATTTTGAAACCATTAAGGAAAAGCTCACTTTTTATCTTATATTTAGAGTACCTAATTGGAAAATTCCTTTCTATATATAAAATGATGCATCAAATGAGGAAATAGGAATTTTTATTGGTTAAAAGAAGAAGGATAAATTATGTATGACATTTACTATATCAATAAAAACTTAACACCCGTTGAATAAAACTACACCACTACTAAAAAATAATTTCTTACTATAGTTTATGTTATCAATATATTTCATCATTACATCACTTTGGTTACATCTCTCGTTGATTTTGGCAATGCTTGGGTTGAAGGGGATTCAATTTTAGGGGGTGGAAATTAGGGTTATTGAAGAATCCATAGCTAAGATAACTGGGCTTGCTTATGGATGGTCTCAAAATTTTTAAAGACAAAACTCACAAAAAACATGAGATAGCCATTTTTTTAAAACCCGGTGAGCATATTGTTTCCTATGATGATGGAATTTCCCATACTTTCCTCCCTAAATGTTGGGCCGATGTTTGTCTTGTTGTCATGAAATACCTGACTCTGGAAGGAAAATTTAGAAATATTTTCTCTTATCATCTCTCCATTCTAAATCTCTTCCATAGGAACCAAGCTATGAGTCTGGATTTCTTCCTCTACAGTCCCTGTTATCCACCATTGTTGACTTTAAAAACAAGAAAGTTGATGTTCCTTTGCATCAAGGTTTGATTCTCCTATTAGTGCAAAAGGAAAACCCATTATCCCTACTCAACCTTTGAATGTTGGTGACCTTGAGTCTGACCAAGAAACCCTTGCATATACCTTTAAACACATGAAGAAAATAAAGGGTAAAGACACCTAAGAAGGGATTGCGAATCCTGTTGCAATCTAAAACATGCATTTAGAATGTGGGTGAAAGCTGCGTAGCGAGGGAGAGATACTTTGTGGACTGGGAGGCTAGGATTATGTGTGATGAGACATTTGCCAATACCATTCTCACGGTTAATAAGAATCTAATCTAGGAACTAAAGGAATGCCACCATAAAATTGAAGTCTAGAATAAAAGAATTGGGGGAATACAAGATGACTTTGTCATGTAGGAGTAGAGGGTTTCTATCCTTCAGGACCAAGTGGCCCTTAGTAGTTCGGCGGTGAAGAAAAGTTAGATTCGATAATCGACTTGGTATACTGATTATGAGACTAGGAACACCCAGGGCTGAGGATAAGGAGGAGAAATTTCCA
Organism: Taxus wallichiana var. yunnanensis; assembly: GCA_018340775.1. Classification (NCBI taxonomy): domain Eukaryota; kingdom Viridiplantae; phylum Streptophyta; class Pinopsida; order Cupressales; family Taxaceae; genus Taxus; species Taxus wallichiana. Next base: position 441,861,017 of record CM031236.1, on the reverse strand, counting down.
AAAGAACCCGAGATTGTGGACACCCAGACTATGGAAAAGGAGGAGAAAAGACCAAAATGTGTGACCATCAAAGTTGCAAGCAGGAAGGATAGCGGGTCGTGTGCTTGAACCCACAACAAGGCTAAGGAGAACTAATGATAGGCCTTTTGTTGTCCTTTTTTGTTCTTGTTCCTTTGGACTATAGCTTTGTTTTCTTTGGTGGTTAGTTTCTCTCAAAAAATGTAATGGTTAATATTCAGACATGGTGATGTCTGGATCTATTCTGTGGTGGTTTATTGTCAATATTTTTTATCTTTTCCTCCATGTCTTTTTGTTAAACTAGCTCCTTTTTATGTATAGGGTTTTTGGTCCCCTCAAAACCAAACATTTTTATCTTATCCAAAAAAACAAGGTGATAGTTTATACAAAACATTATGCTATTAAGTGTTTGATTAATGAGCCACCGAAAAGTGGAAAAATTATCATATGGTTATTACTCTTGTATGAATTTAATGTAACATTAAAATATAAAACTAGAAAAGCTAACGTGGTTATAGATTTCTTGTCAAGAATAACTACTACAGGTCTAGATGAAAAGTTGATTTCCACATCCAATACATCCCTATGGTTTCTGACATGGCTAATTATTTTGATTTATGGAAGTTTCCATCTTTTTCAATCCTAAATAGAGAATGCACTTTATAAAGAATAGTTCAATGTTCACATGGGTACAAGAAATTTTATTTAAATGTGGACCTAAATTTGTGATGTACATGTGCATAAGAGGGTACAATTTGAGGTTTTTCATGATAAACCTTCAAGATGCCATTACTTAGAGCTTAAAACTATTTAAAATTTCTTTCATGTTGGATATTATTGGCCTTCCTCATATAAACATGTGAAAATATATGTATGACAATGTGACTAATGCCAAAGAATGGGAAATCCCACTATCTCTAATGAAATACCTCTCCATCCTCAAGTGGTATTAGAACCTATTGGGCTTTGAAATATTGGCTAAGTACCAAAGGGAATGTGCGTGTAGGACCAGTGAGAAGAAGGGTGCTTAGGGAAAGCACACATGACAAAGGGGTTTAAGAAGGGTTTAAGTGAAACCAGGGGCACAAGTGGGAGGTAGAACATGGGTTTAAAAGACTTAGCCATATTTGGAATTTTAGGGGCACTTGAGGAAAAATGTGAGGACCCGACTAGGTGTGATGAGTGGATAAGGTGCCAACCTGGAACCTTAGAGGTCAAGAAAAGGATATTCCACATAGGGAATATTCCTAGAAGACATCATTACAAAGAGTGGAGGTTTTGCAAAGGGATAAGCATTCACCAATGGAGGACCACATCGACACTTGGCACGTGATTTGCTTAGGAGAAAAGGCATGGTGGTGGTCGATGATCTTATATAAAGAGATGCTTGGGTCAGGAGTAGAGATGGAGACATATATGATGGAAGACAAAGAGAATGCAGAGAAAGAGAAGGAGAGTAACGAAGTCTTTGTAGTAATGCTAGGGTTTAGAGCACTTAGTGCTAAGGGTTGTAAGGGATGTCATAAGCCTATGTATGGCACTAGGATCTGTAACAAGGGTTAAAATGGGAAAATTATAGTTAGGGTCTCATATCAGAGAAGCTTACAGGAGTTAAGTCTCTGTCATTTATTGTATATGGTTTGAGATGACCCTTTTGATTGTAATGTGGCTATCAAGAACTCTTTTAAATCAATATATATATGGGTTCATTCTATATAACTTATTTATGGGTGTAAACCATCATGTTATATGACTTTTCATGGCTCAAATCTAGTTTATTATGCTTCTTACAAATGTTATTTAGCTTCGTAATGCATTAATGTGTGGATTTGTTAGTTGCACCTTCTACCTTTTTAAATAAGTGAATGTACTTCTACTTCTGCAAATCATCCTCCATTAATGGCAAAAACTTCTCACAAAGCTCACATAAAGGAGGGGCTTGGTGCCCACGTGTGCCTTAGGTGAGCGCCTAGTGCCCACTGGGTGATAGGCCAATGCGCTTGGGGTTAGAAAATAGTATTAAGGGTAAATAAATGACTACATCTTGGTTCCGTTGTCGGGACCTATTTTTGAAGTTGTTGTGAGAATGGTGTGTGATGATAGAGCACTTGACCTTGGATAGTGTCGAAGCATGGCTTAAAAGCATAGGATGAGTTTTCTCATAAATTTAGTGATGGACCTAAGTTTTACGCACATAAATGGGTAGAAGAACAATTGTATCATGAGTTGTATGAGACCTTATTTTGTTGTTTTCGAGTGGAGTTATATGAATGGATTTCAGCGTATACATCTAGATCAAGCTGGTACTATAGACCTTGCATATGGACCCAAGATGAGTATCAGAGGTTGTATGATTCTAATCTGACTTGGACTTGTGTTGTTGATCAATGGTAGAGTAGAGTGTTGACAAGTTACACCTTGGAGTATGTGATGTCTAGAGATTGTTGAGTTTGAGTTCTTGAGGAAGCCAAGAGGATCATTTCTGCGTACTATCCCTTTAGCTATAAAGATCCTGATCATTACATTGAGTTTGGAAGCATTTCTTATGGCCAAATAAGCTTCTTCTGAGTGTTGGGAAAGGAAGCTAGGGTGGAGGAAGATGGTGGACCTTGCGGCTGAAAAGGAGAGGGAAGAGAGACAACTCAAGTATAATGAAGCTCATGAGAGGGATTTAGATAGATAACGTGAAGTTATAGGAGTGATGGATTTATGGAGGCAGATGTTGCGGGAAGGAATTGAGGTTCATGCAGAGGATGTGGACCACCGAATAGTCATGTGCTACCCCATATTAGAAAGTGTGGGAGAGAGACCCCTTTAACTTTTGATGGGTGCTTAGTTTTCCAAATCCAAAGATAAGTATTACTAACCCAGTTGGTATTGGTGGAAGTGACTGATCAACACCTAGGAGGTATGAATTTTCATTTGGCACATCTATGGCTACATAATAATTTCTGTGTTTGGAGGTATATTGTTTGGAGTGGAATTTGGGAAAATACAGGTACACAAAGCTTGGGTATCACATCTAGAATTCGTGAGTACACACTTCTAGTAGTGGTGAAATATTACAAATTGTTGGCACATAATTTAGCATGAGAGTGGGGACATAAGTCGTGACCACTTCAAGACCCTTTCCAGCTATGAGAGGTGGATCTAGTGGGTTAGGTGGAATATGAACTAGCAGACCTGGTAGATCTAGAGGATCTGGTGGGTCAGGAGGGACAAGCTCTAGTGGATCTAGTGGATTTAGTGGTGGAGGAAACACCGAGAGGGAATCAAGGTTCTAGATCAGGTGGACAAGGGCCTCAACCACCTCAGCAAGTATTTTTGAAATGTATTTGCATCTACCAGATTACAAAGGTGTTGAGGATGCTGCAGAACATGTACACAAATGTGAGTTGCTATGGTGTGCAAAGGGGATCACTACCCCAAAATGAAAGGCAAGTCAGTTTGTAACAACATTATAGGGGCACATGTATAGTTGGTACCAGAATTATGACCCCACTAGACATTAGTTTATTATATACCGTGATGCGTAATGCCTTCTTAGCTGAATTCCATATTCCTGAGTTTGAACAAAAGAGCATTAGTGTGCCGAAGAAGATTCAACAAGGTATGACAGAGAGTGTGTGAAAGTATGATATGCATTTTAAAACTCTCTTATCCAATTTTTATTATGATATTCATCCTTCTCAACATAATCAATGGTTTTTTAGAGGATTAATAATGCATTTTAGGAGAGCGCTTGCGCATAAGACTTTCACGAGACCTGCCATGCATGCTAAGGCTGTAGGGAAGCATGGATATCGATGTTATTCATTTTATTGAAGCTCAAATTGTTGTCATTGAAAAACATCCGGAGAAGCTATCTATGAACTCGGCCCATGAGACTCATAGTGGCCTATGGTGCACAGATTTTGAGGTAGAGGGGAATGAGAAGGATAGTTGTTCTTAGAGATTAGTACGTGCCATGACAATAGACTATGAGATTTTCCATGGAGATCATGATGTAAGTAGGTGTCCACTACTGCAGCATGTGATCTGTAAGAATGTGTCTTGTTATTGTAAAATTTGTACCTCTACTACTCATGACACCAAGGATTGCAGATTGATTAAATAGATACATGATGCCATTGATATTGGTGTGTGTCGGACCGTGTTACACAATAATTCCAAGGATGATGGTCGACACCTATGAAGGGCACATGGATGGAGGAGCCCATAAAAGAAGCTTTTGTGGAGGATTTTGAGGTTGAGGAAACTGTAGAGGCGGAAGAAGTGAGTTCCTGTGTGGAACGTGTTATAATTGTGGGTCTACAAAGCACTATAAGCGTGAATGTCCTAACCTGTTATAGTGCTCATGGTGTGGGAAGAAGCAAAAGTATGAGGAATGCTCATATCTATTTGAACATATGAGCCAACAACACCGGAAAGACAAGGGTTCCGGGATGGTAAGTGTTAAGAAGGCCGACTCACAATGGATGTCAAGGGTGACGCATGAGTCAGAATTAAAACCTATATTGGTGATGATGCAAGTTGAGGCTACGCATGTCAAGGAGATACCAAAGTAGAGACCACTAATTACAAGAGAAGAGGTGGTGTATGGGAAGTATTTGGACCCTACCCATCAAAAGGAAGTCTATCAAGAGACCATGGACATAATCAGGAGTCTTCAAGGGGAAATTCAATGTCTAAAGGAGAAATCCAAGAAGTTAGGGTAGAAGAAAAGTGTTGAGGTTCCTTAATCAAATATAGATGATGTCAGAGAGGTATGTAAGATGTTGCACTAAGAGAATATCATTTCTCTGTTAGGATAATGGTTGAGGATAAGATACCAAGCGTTGGAGTAGAGCACGAGAGGCATGTTTTGCATGCTAACCTTCCTCCCCATAACCTTGACTATGATAAGGAGATTACCTTGAATGCAATTGTTGATGGATGGATCCTAAGCAATATTCTGATTGACATGGGCATGGAAGTCAATGTTCTCACCTTGGATGCCTAGAATCAAATGGGAAGGCATCCATTACAACCATCTTCAAATGTGTTGTATATGGCCAATAAGACAAAGGAAATGCCCATTAGTGTTTTAAAGGATGCTTTATCACTATCCAAGGGGTGAAATTCATTGGAGACTTAGAAGTCTTAGTGCTTTCTGAGGCGGACAACTTTCCAACGTTACTTGGGCACCCTTGGTGCTATAAGAACAATGCTTGACTTACGTTTCAATAAGGGGTATATAAGTTTTGAGAACAAAGAGGAACATGTTATTATTCCTTTGACAAATGGGAAGTCAACGCCCTATATTGAGCCTTTAGGAGAGGAAGACCTAGACAAAATTTATGTGTGTACTATCCAGGACCCTAAAGTTGTGTAACCAACAAAGGAGGGTGTTATTCAGTGGGAAGACACTCAATATATAAGTGATATAACTAGTGTGGCATGTGAAAATTGGGTGCATGAGACATATGAGTTGGTTGGAATACAATTAAGAGGATCTATGATGAGAGTAACAAAGGTGCGCTTAGTCAAGTGCCTAGGAGGAAAGAAGTTGCCAAGTTATTCTAGAGGAGCCAACCCTAATATTTTCCTATGAGAAATGGAGACCCAGTGGAGATGTGAGATCGAAAGGAGAAGGATGATTAGCTATACCTTGGTTGAGACCTCAACACGTTGGTGGGCAACCCATCGCGATAACCTTCTAGAGTGGTGCGAAGTGAGAATCACATTCTCTATTAGGTTTTCTTAGAGCAATACACCTACTATCATACAAGATTATCACGGGAAGAACTCCCTTGTTTCATGTCCAAGCATGTGAGAAGGCCTAGATAGAAAGTGCGATCACCTTCTTTATGGGTGCATAAGTTTTACTCCACCTTAAAAGGTTACGCGTGCATGATATATTCACTTAGAGATGTACCATCGGACATGAAACGACAGAGTTAATGGCTGACCTCCTTCAAGCTTTCAAATATTAGAGTACCAAGCCATTGGTGGATGGGGCGTTGTATGTTGTTAAGCACCTAACTATGGGAGATAGTGCCATAGTGGAGAATATAATATTGGAGTTATTAGGTGAACTTGGCTTAGAAGCACATTTTGATGAGGAAGATTCAGAGGAGATATAACTTGAGCGCGCATGCATGGAAAAAGAAAAAGGAAAATTGGTCTATGTGATTGATGGTGAAGAGGCGGAAAATATGGATGTTAACCATATTATGGGTATGCATAAATTTATGGATAGTGTTGATGAACAAGCACACACCTATCATGAACCCTTGAAAACCAATAAGGTTAACATTGGTTTGGAGGCCGAACCTAAGGAGGCTACTATTTGAGATTACTGGATATAAAAGGAGGTTTCAAAGGTCATTGATCTATTGCGTGAATTTCAAGATTTGTTTTTGTGCGGGTTCCACGAGCTTAAATGAGTTCGAAACTCCTTGGGGGAAATGAAAATCAAGTTAAAGGAAGGTGCATTCCTAATTTGAAAAAGACCTTATCGAATGAATCCAAATATTCACATAAAATTCAAGGAGGAGATTGACAAGATGATCGCATCAGGCATCATTGAGGCCATTGAGGAATCAAAATGGATAAGTCTCGATGATCATCAACATTAAGAAGGATGGAAGGATAAGAATTTGTGTTGATTATAGGGATTTGAATGTGGTATGTGTTATTGACCCTTTTCCAACCCCCTTCACTGAGGAGATCCTGGAAGGAGTAGCCAGGTGTGAGATCTATTCTTTCATAGATGGCTTCTTAGGATATCATCAAGTTAGAATTGTGAAGGAGGACCAAGAAAAGATAACTTTCACCATTGAATGGGGAAGATTTTCCTACACAATCGTGCCTTTTGGGTCAAGAACACACTTGCTATGTTTTCACACATAGTGGTCCGGGCATTTCGGGAACCTACCAGCTAGAGTGTAGTGCATGGATTCCTTAGGCATATGGGGTATTACCGGAAATTTATCAAGGGGTATGCCAAGATCGCCATGCCATTGGAAGATTTTCTGAAACACAAAAGTGCATTTCACTGGGGAGAGGTGCAACAAATGACATTTGATACATTAAAGAATAAGCTTATCACTGCACCCATATTATGCTTTCCTTCTTGGGATAAGCCATTCCATCTACATATTGATTCTTCGGGGATGACAATTGGGACAATCTTGCAAAACCTAGAGAGGGGTTATTGACCACCCCTTGTGTTTTGCTAGTAGAAAGATAACTCCAAAGAGAACATAACTACACTACTACCGAGTGTGAGCATTGCCAATAATCTATGCACTCCACAAATTTAGGCAATATTTGTTGGCAAAACCCTTCATTTTATACATGAACCACATGTCATTGAAGTACCTAGTAAACACTCTCATTTTACAAGAGCGCATATGCCGACGGTCATGTTGTTTCAAGATTTTGAGTTTACGATTGTTGTGAAACTGGGTAAGAGTAATTTGGGACTTGACCATTTATCAAGGATTGACCTAGGGAGGACACACAAAGCATTGAGGATATATTTTCGATGCGCATCGTTTATATTGTGGCATGTGCCCTTTGACTTGGAAGATATTGTTTGTGTTTCTAAAAATGGGTGTGGCACCTAAGGAATGAAGACTTTGGAAAGGAAGCGATTAGCGATACACGCCACGCCCTACATGTTAATTAGTGAGACTTATATAAGCTAGGTCATGATGAGGTTTTGCGCCGGTGCGTGTTAGAGTATGAACACATTTTAATCATGGATGAAGTACATGGTGGAATTGTAGGAGGACACTATACGAGAGAATGCCACCGCACATAAGATTCTACTGGAAGGGTTTTGGTGGGAAAGTATCTACCAGGATTGTATTGAGTTTTGCAAGGACTATGACCATTGTTAATGCCTTGGCAAACCAAGAAGAATAGATGAGATGCCCTTGAGACAAATAGCTAGCGCATAACCATTTGAGAAGTGGGCCATTGATTTTAGAGGACTGATTTCACCCGCCATGCAAGAATCCTGGTTCATGATATATCATTACTTTTATTGATTACTTAAAAAGGTGGGTAGAGGCATCGCCTACAAGGGATTACATAATAAAAACATCAGCCAAGATCTTATGGGAAAACATAATCAACAGATATGGATGCCCGATGAGTTTAACAAGTGATAGGGGTACTCATTTCTTGAATAAGATAGTTAGGATTTTGTTGGCGAGAATTTAGTGTAGCTCACCACAAGACTACCCCTTATCACCCCCAAGATAATGGAACCGTTGAGGCATTTAATAAGATATTGAGTCACACACTGACCAAAGTTTGTGATGTAGGAAGAAGGGATTGGGATGCTAAAGTTTTTGTTGTGTTATGGTCATATCAGACTACTTATAAAATATTGGATAAGGCCACACCTTTTCAATTGGTGTTTGGTGTGGAAGTGATGTTCCTTATTGAATTCATATTACCTTCACTACACATATCACATGTTGGAGGATTAGCTAATGAAAAAGTGCTTGAGGAGAGGATTGATAAGTTAATGCAGTTAGATGAGAGGTGAGATATTACTCATTGGAGCCAAAAATAGAAAAAGCCGTAAAAGGCATGACATGATAGACACATCAAGAACAAATAGTTTGAGGTTGGGAAGATGGTTCTATTGTATGATTCCAAGTTTCGTGCCATCATGGGAAATTCAAAGTCCATTGGATGGACCCATACATTATATCCTATATACTTGATTCAAGTGCTTTCCATTTATAAGCGCTTGGATGGAACACGGTTACCAAGCCATTTCAATTGGAGTAGGCTGAAGCCCTACTATAAATAAGTCTTCCTTGTGTTTATAAATAAGGTAGTATTTCCAGATTAGCCTAGGATTTCCCTTAATACATTTCCTTTCTTTGTGTTTCCCTTTCTCGTTTCTTTTTCCCTTTATTTTTGTTGTTGTGTGTGTGTTGTGCACTGTAGCCACTTACAATTTCAAATTTTTCAATGCGTAGAGGACCACACATCTATTTTTGTGTGGGGTGAAGTGATGTGACAAGCACTAGAAGTTGTGTTTTGATGGCCCAGTCAAAGGATCAAAAGTGCGTAGTTTGGAAGAGCACACGTGAAAAAGGTGAACATGAGGAGTTTGGTGTCAGGAAGGCTTTACAAAAACCATGTATAAGGGTGAGAAGTGTAGGAACAACATGAGGTAGGTGATGTCAAAAATCAGGATAAAGACAGAAGAAGTGCCTTCAGTCTTTGAAAGCACGCGCGTAAAGATCTTTGACCAAGAAGGGTTTTTACATGCCACAAGGTTGTAGAATTTTTCACACATGATTAGGCACAGGGGTAAAAGCGCTAAAGGTTGGTAGTAGGAAAAAGTTGCCTTTATTGCAAGAGTACGTTGGTAGGTGGCATGACATTTATTACGGGAAAAACAAAAGCTATAAGTAGAAGGTTGGGGTGCATTATTGTTTACCTTGCATTTGTGTTATCAAAGAGCTCTCATGAACTAGGGAATCCTTGAAGAAAAGTTGTGTGAAAAAGGGTTGTGAAGATTTGCGTGCATATCCAGTTTCGATCAATGAACCAGAGGAAAAAGAAGTACATGGGTGTAAGTAGAGAAGGTTGTGTGGAAGAATCCCATAGGCTATTACAACGTCTTGTGCAAAAAGGGTTTTCCAAGTTAGGGTTCCACAACTAGGAAAAATATTGAGGGAGGTTTGCGAAGGAGTGAAACTGTAAAGTTGAGCAGAGCCAAGATCAGGTGAAAGGAAGAACTTTTAGTGACCTAATGGATAAATGGCACCAAGGAAAGAAACAAACTTTTCACCAAAGAAGGGCAAGGGCAAGGGGAAACAAGCCATTTCCACTAGTTTCAATGAAGAATGGTATGTGAATATGAAATATCTAAATGACGTATTTCTTATAAAATAATGGGTGTCTCATGTTAGAAAGATGGTTGTGAGTGACTACAACCATTGAATGAGAACCACCGAGAATGAGATGGAATTATAACTGGTTCGCCCTACAAATAAGAGGACACTAGATGGAATACCTATCTACGATGATGGGGTAAAGGTAAAGATGGAGAAGGTCGGTTTATTGCAACTCTATGAATTGCCCTATTTTGGAAAACTTGAGAAACTATACCAGTGGTTAATGTCATGCATACATGAAGACCACTTCTACTTCACAGGATGGAGGATGTGAATAAATCCCCAACTGATTTCTAAGTTTACCGGTCTTGTCTGTGAAGGAGTATCTTTCAATGATGACTTGGATGATAAGGATGCCATCAAAAAGACTGATGAAGCTTATGACTACAAGATGGGTTCGCGATACTTCAACATTTCTACGATTTTTGACCTAGTAATGAGGATGTTCATGCGCTTGTTCACAAATATGAATGGGCATCGAGATGGACACATATCAACAAGGATTGGTTGAACATTTTTGTAAGATCTTGGAGGGGATCATTTATAACCTCTCGGCTTTCGTAGTAGAAGAAATCATCAATGCCGTGTGCGATGGATAAAATATCATGTTTGGTAATGACCTCCTTACCATTGTCTTTTCGGAGATTGGAGTGCCCGATGGGCCAGATAAATTTGTGTGGGAGTACCTAGATGAGAACCCTTCCCTCACCAAAAGATTTGAGAAATACACTTGTGAATTCATGACAACCGCCCACAAGGTGCCTTGAAAAATGGTATCGATGGATGCGTGATGCATTCGGCATTGAGTGGATGATAACCAAAAATTACCTATTTTACTGCAAGGTGAGGCTAAATTTTTCATGTACCAACATTTTTGCATTGACATGTTTACTTTGGCAAATGGAGCCAATGGTACCTGGTGCAAATTGTTGTTTTCCTTCACAACACAATACTTCTAGGTCGTGGTCAATCGATTCAAAGAGGAAAGTAAGCTACGGTTTGACCTCACCATAATAGACCAGGATTACCATGAGCTATGCATAACATTGATATATCCAAATAAGTGCACCTATGTGGATAAGTATGTCTCCCATGACGTACATATGTTAAAGCCAATGACATTGCCTGTTGTTGGGAGGACCGCAACAAGGGTATACCTACACATAAGGCCTAAGTATGAGAAAGGTGCTTACGTTGAAAATGATGTATCTATCCTAGAATACCCCACCGTAAGGAAAAAGGCCATGCTAAGGAAAAGGGAGAGAGAGGAGGCCCCTGAGAAAAAGGCACCAAGTACACATACAACGCAGTCTATAGGCACATAGGAGTCGGGCGCAAAACCAAGAACCTATGCATGAAGGAAGAAGTCCCCATAGAAGAAAAAGAGAAGAAACCTAAGGAAGAGGCACCAGAGCAAGAGAAGCCCCCTGCGAAAGAAGAATCACTAGCGAGAAAGGAGTTTCCTAGGGAAGAAGAAAAGAAGAGTCTCCTATATTAGAATCACTAGTTAGGAAGAAGTAAAGAGTAATAAAAAGGTGGAATCAAATGAAATAGAAATCATGGATGCCGAAAAGGGCAATGAAGAGCACGGTGAGGCTCAGAACCATCATGTGTATGATGTACATGAGTTAGAGGAGGAGGGAAATGAAGAGAAGGATGAGGATGAAGGAGGTGCTCACAACAAGGGGGGAAGTGAAGAAGTCAACATGAAGGATCAGAAGACTCCAAGCCTGACTAAGGAGCAGATAAAGGATGCCACGAAAGGGAGGTAACATGCATTATAAAGGACTTGGTGGATCAAGAGGTGGAACACAACACCGAAGAAGCACTAAAGGAGATGGAGGAAAGTGAAAGTGTGGGAAAGGAGTATGGAAGCATAGACAGAGATCCCAGCCGGGTAGTAAGCTTCCCAAATGCAACACACATAGGTGGAAAGGGTATGGTAGTGATGTAGGACCAAGAAATTATTTACATCAATGACCTAAATAAAGTACTACGCACGCATTTCTAAAGTACTATGCCTTCAAACCAACTTCTTTCATGGTATTATTTTGATGAAGAGGGTGCGTACCCACGCATGAGGAAGATGATGTCTTGGGATTTTTAGTCCCATGTTGATGAGCTTGAATTTGAGGTCAACCATGATACGTTGATGAAGATACTAGATGCCAAGGGAATAAAACCTCTAGTGAATGCCCAATAACTATCCGATGAGAAAGTTTTTAACGTGCTTAATAAAGTATCGGTAGAAGTTGAGGTGAGGCTCTTTAGAAGAAATGACAAAATAAGGGTCTTGGAGGAAGATCTTGAAAAGAAAAATGAAGAGATCATTGAAAAAGACAAGGAGTTAAAGCATGAGGAGATAATCAACACACAATTAAAGGAGGAAAAGGAAAAGGTGCGTGAGATCCATAAGAAGATATAGACTATTTCAGACACCATAATCTTGAAGCACCCAGACCTGGCCCCACCTAAGCAAAAATACGAGTCAACCATAAAATGTTTGGAAGACTTGACCCACATCCCCGCCATGGAGAGGTGACCACTCACATTGGAATCAATAGAAGAGGCAATGGCGCGCTAGGAGGAAGAAAAATTGAATATTGGGGAGACAGCTTACTCGATTATGAGATCCTTACCACTATAAAGACTACCGTGTAAATGGTTGAGGTTGTTTATGATAATTATGTTGATAGAGATAGGGTAACGAGCATATTGGTTGTTACGCAAGAGGTAGATCTGAAGGAATTTCAAGAAAAGAAAAAAGGCAACATGGTAGAGTGTGATAAGATCCTAGCCGAGGTTGAGAAAATTTGGAATCAATCGAAACCTTGCGAGGTTTGATTAAGACTCGGCTTAAGGAGCTATATCCCCAGGTCACTCACATAATGTACACTCTAGAAAATCTTAGAAAACAAATAGAAGACATTGTAGATACAATGAATGCTCAAAATGATGAATTCAGTTTTGATGAAGTGAGGGCTCTAGTAGGTGACCTACTTCAACAAGCGCAGGTGAGGTAGATGCCTGGGAAAAGATTGAGGCAACAATGAAGAAGGAATTCCCACTCCTCCTACAGTAGTAGCAGATTCTTCTATTCTTTCATTCTTTATTTAGATTGTCCCTATCCCACTATTCTTTATTCTTTGAAGAAGTAGGATGTTTCTGAGGATGGAGAACACGCTTAGTGTGGGGTGATGTTGGGCCCTGAAATATTGGCTAAGTACTAAAGGGAAAGTTCTTGCAGGATCGGTGAGAAGAAGGGTGCTCAGGGGAAAGCATGTAGTATAAAGGGGTTTAAGAAGGGTTTAAGTGAAACCAAGGTGCACGCAGGGAGGTAGAACATGGGTTTAAAGGACTTAGCCATATTTGGCATTCTAGGGGAACTTGAGGAAAAGTGTGAGGACCTGACTAGGTGTGATGAGTGGATAACGTTCCCTCCAGAACCTTGGAGGTCAAGAAAGGATATTCCACACAGGGAATATTCCTAGAAGACATCATTACAAAGTGTGGAGGGTTTGCAAAGGGATACACAATCACCGATGGAGGACCACATCGACACTTGCACGTGATTTTCTTAGGAGAAAAGACATGTCGGTGGTCAATGATATTATATAAAGAGATACTTTGGTCGGAGTAGAGACAAAGATAAATATGATGGAAGATGAGAGAATGCATAGATAATGCAAAGATAGAGAAGGAGAGTAACAAAGTGCTACAAAGAATGCTAGGATTTATAGCATTTAGTGCTAAGGGTTGTAAGGGATTCCATAAGCCTATGTATGGAACTAGGATATGTAATGAGGGTTAAAATGGGAAAATTATAGTTAGGGTCTCATAAATGAGAATCTTACAGAGTTAAGTCTTTGTCATTTACTAATTATGTTACCAACTAGGCACAAGTTCACGCCTTGTATTTTACTAGAGATGAAAAGGTGGTTAATTTCCTATATGAAAGCATCTTTCTCAGATTTTGGGAACACACACACACACACACACACACACACACACACACACACACACACACACACACACACACACACACACACACACACACACACACACACACACACACACACACACACACATATATTGGGGCCAAAACATTTGTCCAATGTGTTGAAATTATTTACATATTTATATCATATCGATACAAGAAATCTTCACCTTATAACCCCTAATAAAATGGGTAAATAAAAGTCACCAACAAAGAACTAGAAAACATATTAACCAAGGTGATAGAAATTAACAAGAAGAATTGGGTGCTTAAATTACCAAAAGTAATTTGGGCATACAATATGACATGGAAATCCACTACTAGATTCTCCCCATATGAGCTAGTTTATGAGAGAAAAACAAAATTTTCCCATAGAATATAAGCTTAAGACTATGAAGACACCAGTAGATTTACTAATGGATTTGACATAAACATAGTACTAGAGGATATTACAACTAAATTAATTGGATGAGATAAGGATAGAAGCTTTGTACCACATAGAATTGATCCAATAAAAAAGTGTTACATGATCGTACTATCTTGCAGAGAAATTTTCAAGCTAGAGATTGGGCATTGTTATTTGATCCCAAGTATAAGGACTTCAAAGTAAAGTTACTGAGACTTGTTGGGTGGGTTCATATCAGATTTAAGAAGTCCATAGTAACGGGTATTTAAAATCAAACTCATTTATGGATCCCTAATAACACTATTGTTAATGGTCATACACTTTGTCTATATAAAACTAGCTTTAAAGGGATTATTTACAAATTAAATAATGACACGTCTATAATTTTGTTGTATGAGGGAGGTTTCCCTCTTATCAAATAAATATTAAATTATAAGGGACACTAAATAAAATAAAAGGGTTGAAAAAATAAAGATGACAAACACTTTCAAAAATTTCAAAAAAAATGGTAGTAAATGAAAAGATTTTCACACATGCTAACAAACACATTTTTTTCTCCACAAGGACAATATGACACATGTCAACAAGGTGATATTCAGGTATGTGAATTATGCCTTATTCTTTTTGACAACATAAAAAGGTTCATTTCAAACATTAGTAGGTACTTTCTATAACTAAGATAAAAAAGAGGAGATAGTTATAACTTCCATGTGTATCTAGGATGAAGAAATAACCGAAGATTAATTTTTTTTTGGAAATATGTACGAGGTCTTATCCACATGCTCAAGGGATAAATTAGACATGAAGGATTATGAGATAAATTCAATGCAAGTGTGGGTAACTATGAAACCTTTTTTTATGTCACCTCAAACATAGATTCCATAGCATAACATGCGATTACCACTAATGAGATTCTAATTTCGAATTTCTTCAATTGTGGACTACCTTGCTACAAATTTTTTTATGTATAGCTGAACCAAACTATAGAAATGGGCCAAAAGAAGCAAACTGAGCCAATAAATTCTAATAAACTCATGAAATATGAGGATGTTACATAAATCCTTAAATATGTAGGATGGTTATAATTATTACAAATGTTTGAGGGTTTTGAGAAGGACATGGTGGAGGAGTTTTTCCAAAATTTGTAGGATAAAAACTCCAAAGTACAAAGAACTAACATAAAGGTGAGCATCCCAACCATAATTGAAACATCTAATATTACCAATATAGGAAGAGAGTGTTTTATCTCTAGAGTTCCTTATAGTGAACTCATTACAAACTTTCAATTACAAGATCCCACTCTAAATTTATTTCAAGATAGTACTCGAAAGGTAAATGGAATTATGATAAAAAAGTGTCATTGACCCCTAAAAGTCCATAGTAAAATAGATCATGAAATATTTTACCTATAACTATTAGTTTCATATTGTGTTTGGCCCTACCATGCATATTTGGAATCATCTATGTCATGGGATAGAGTGTCATGAATTAAAAATCAACTTGCTTGAATTTTTATACACTTTTTGTAGTCCATGGTAGAGAAATTCAATAGTAGAGGAGCACCTATGAAACATCATGGCCTAATA
Organism: Taxus wallichiana var. yunnanensis; assembly: GCA_018340775.1. Classification (NCBI taxonomy): domain Eukaryota; kingdom Viridiplantae; phylum Streptophyta; class Pinopsida; order Cupressales; family Taxaceae; genus Taxus; species Taxus wallichiana. The sequence continues at coordinate 441,845,096 of CM031236.1, read as the reverse complement.
AATATCATTTTCAAGAACCATTTCCTACAGCTACAAAATAGGAAGTAGCACGGCTGATATTCCTAAGGAAATTTAACAAGGGGACTAGGTCAAAACCCATCAAATCCTTTTACCTAAACAAGAAATCTAAAAGAAAAGAAGAGGAGGAGGTGAAAATCCATAAAAATATAATGAACCAACTATTGTAACCATCATATCAGATATAGATGAGGTTCCAAAATGGAAATTACCCCTATACAAGCCAAAACATCTTGTAAGGAGATACAAAAGAAAAATGATTATATTAAAAAAGGATGAATAATTTTAAGAATAAAGGATGATGGTAAAGACTCTCCAAATTTTGGGGCAGCACTGTGAATTTTCTTTAAAAACCCTCAAACCAATTTCCTACACAAAGTGGCATCTAAGGATCCACTCACCATGTCATCCACCGCCATTCCAACATTAGAAGAAGAAGAAAAAATCCATTATCTACCGTAATCAATCGATAAAGGAAATGCCCTTGTGTAACGATTTGAAAATACTTTTTGTCCATCACCACAACATGTAGAAGGTTTCCCAATCTCATATGACAAGGAAAAAAGACAAGTAAAGAAGGTAATGGCCTTATCTCGGGTTGATTTTTCCTTTCTAATGAAAAATAAATAAATAAAAATATTAATACATCTTTTGAATGAGAAAGAGGTAATGATTTATATTTTAAATGCAAAACTTGAAAATGCAAAAAGAATCTAAAAAATTTGAATGCAAAATAATAGAGCTGGTTGTTATCGCTTTCCTCACTATCTGATTAACTCTCTGGAGAAATCTATAAGGGAAGTTCAAAGCCACTCTAGGGCTGTCCCTTTGCACTAGGGCCTTATCCTCTTGATTCACCGCCATTTCTCCAGCTGCCCTCCCGTGAATCCTATCCCACCTCCCTCCTTCATACCTCCACCTGCCCACACTGCTCCCACTCCCCCTGCTAAAAAGAAAGAATGAAGATGTTGTCTCTAGCAAGAAAAGAAAGAGCCTCAAAGCTAAAATCCCTGCTTCCCAATGGGTCCTAAGGAGCCACAAAGACTTGGAACTAGCTAAAAACCTCCTGCATATTAGCAAGCTAGTGGAGGAACCCAAAGATGAGGAATTGCTAGATAGGGTGGACAGATTAGAAAAGGAGATACAAGAGCTCAAAGGGGCTATAAAAAACATGGAAAGAGCTAAGGGTAAAAGGATCCTTCAAAGTGAGGAGGAAGAGGGGGTTATTGGGGAAGTCTTCAAGAAACTTCAGTCCTTAGATGGCAGATTGGGGAATGCTAAAAGCTGAAATGACTGCATATTGTCTGCCCTCAAAAGCATTTATAATTTCATTGAACAACATGTCCACAGTGTTTGCAGTTTAAGTGGGATTAATGAGGACATATGGGGCCCTAAAGAGAAAAGGGACATTGCAATTGCCCAAGAAGATTTGCAAGACTCCTCTCAGGCCACTGCCATTGCCTTCTTCATGTCACTGCAGGCTATCAAGACCAAAATTGACAGAGCCATCAAGTAACGGGTTGTTGTGATGCTATTTTTTGGCTGCGATGTGGCTATCATCGGGTGGTTCTGGAGCTGTTTTTTGGCGGAGCTCTTCATGCTATTTCTCTTTTGGTTTCTTTTTGATCTTGCCTTCTTATTTCTGGATCTTTGTATGTTTAGATCCTTTTTTCACCTATATTGTAATATTTGGCTGTTGAGCCTTCCTTGGTTGACTGTTTTGCCCTTCTCTGGGCTGCTTCTCTCATCTTTACTATCTGGCTTTTGAGCCCTTTTGTATACAGGGTATAGTCCCTTCAAAACTATTTGCCCTTAATAAAAAAATGGAAAGGTTTAAGAAAGAGATAATCAAGTATTTGATTAAGCTAAATATGTAAATACAATCCTAATATGAATGCTATAAAGCATAAGTAAATGAATAAAAATTAAGTACATTAATGAATACCCAAACAAATAAATGACAAATAATGAAACCCTAATTACACAGATAGGGTAAAAATCCTTAGTTGATTCAAAAATTTATGGAGAATTCATATTGTTGGAAAAATGGAAAATGTGAAGCATGTACCGTCACACCTAGAGTACGTAAAAATGTAGATCCGAGGAGATAGGTTAGACTAGGGCACCTTGAGAGGGACAGGGGCACCCGTGGGCACCCTATACCTTTTTTTTAGGTGCACGGGTTTGTGGAAATGCTCAGAAAACCTCCTTCAAGGTCTAACAAGGTGTTCTCCTTTAGTCACTCTTGGTCGAACTAAGGTCATTGTGGTCGTTGAAACACCGTAATGAAATATGTACCTATAAAAACCTCAAATAGACATCAAATCCTAAAAAGAAAGATGCAAAATGAGAGGTCAAACTATCCTCAACTGTCATAATGGTGAACTTATGACCGAGCACCTTTACACCACATCTTAGGCCCAATGTACTTCTCTATGTGTGTGTGTAGAATTATGCCCTAGGTTTCTCTTATACATGTCGCACTTAGATAGTGAGCAAGTAGCTAGATGTAGAATGTAATAAATGTGTACATGGAATAAAATGAAATTTCCTCCTATGAAGTGTGATGTAGAAAACCATCCCTTATGTCCCTTTTGATGGAGCTATATGGATGCAATGGAGCTCTTAGATGCTTGATGGATACAACCTTAGGTGGTGATAGATAGTGCTTAGTGTTTGGTCCTTTATTAATATCACATAACTTTATAATTATATAATTCCTTCACTTGAATTTCATAATTAACCCTCAAAAAGGCCGTCTACCAAAAAGATAAGATGCTCAAATTGCTATAAAGTACCCAAAAAGTGTGGTACAAAGGGTACATAAGTTCCCGGAGGGGACGAGGGTTCTGATCTTGTGGCATCCTAGTTGGGCACTAGTGTCCATAATGAAAAATGCTAGAGAGTAAAAAAGGAGATTGGGCAAGTAAGGGTACAAGACTAAAAGTTGCAATAGAAAGCAAATAAAGGTGGTTAAAGACATGGGTTGATTAGTACTTTTCTTACTTAGGAATCATATGAATAGTAGTTTATGATCGGGACTAGATAATTACCTATATTATGTGATTGTGTGTCTACATTTGCCCCCACTTTATGTTGGTGAGCGTAAATCTCAGTAACATAAAGTAGATAGAGATTCATACCTAATAACCATGTAGATCGATGATGAAAGGCATCTTGACGGACTAAAAAAGTATGGAATGATAAAAATGTGAAGCATGGATGCTAAGGAGGATAAAGTGCATAACATGATGATTAAAATGAACCTAGGAGGAAGCCTATGTGTAGATGTTGTTGGGGTTAGTACACCGGTTATACGAGACAATATATCGAGATCTAAGAATACATGCAAATAAAAACATATATTCTACCGGATGAAATATACAAAACAAGAGACATAAATCAACACCAAATTTAACGTGTTTCACCCAAAGGTGGGCTACATCCACCAAGAGACAAGCCAATATATTATCCAAAGCTTTGAAAAGATATACAATGAAGATTTAAAATCTTCCACACCTCTTAGATGTTCGGTAATTTCTTTCCATCAAGCTTTTCTTCTTTACCAAGAATTCTCTCTCACATAATTATCTTGTAATTATGATCATACACTTACTTCTAAACCCTAGATTTTGTGCTTATATAGTCATTTATAGACTTAGGGCACTTAACCATGTAATTACAATTAATAAATCTATTTTAATGCTAAAAATTGATATAGTTCCCGAGAGTTAATTAAAAATTCAGAAGACAGTAACCGACGCTGGTTCCGCCTAACCACCGCTTCGGTTCCTTACTTGCTTAATCGATGCCGGTCATACCCGATCGATGTCGGGTTTTTCCCGACCGATGCGGTCGACCTTAAACCGATATCGGTTACTATATTTTCCAACAAGTTCCAGATTGCATGCTAAAATGAAGTAATTAAGCTTCACACCTTAACAATCTCCCACTTGGCATTTAATTAATGCACCATACCTGTATAATGTCATTCTTGGATCCTTCCTTGGATTTGTTTCTTCCTCTTCAAGTCTCAAACTCAAAGACCAATAGAAGTGGAGTGTAGCTCTAAATTCTCCTTTGCTAATGACTTCGTTAGCATATCCGCAGGGTTCTTGCTTGTATGAATCTTTTCCAGATTCAACTATCCATCCTCCAATACCTGCCGTATGAAGTGATACCTCAACTAAATGTGTTTCATTATTGAATGAAATGCTGAGTTCTTTGCCAAATGAATTGCACTCTGACTGTCACTAAACAATTTACAATCACCTTGCTCCTTTCCTAACTCTTCTATTAACCTACTCATCCATATCATCTCCTTGCTAGCCTCTGTAGCTGCAACATACTCTACCTCTGTAGTAGACAAAGCCACAACCTTCTGTAATCTTGAAATCTAGCTAACTACCATTCCACCTATTGTGAAAATATATCCAGTAGTGCTCCTCCTACCATCCATAACTCCAGCCATATTCAAATCAACATAGCCACGTAATGAAATATCCAAACCTCCATAGCACAACTACATGCTAGATGTCCCTTTCAAATACCTGAGTATCTATTGGACTGCTTTCCAATTCTCTTTACCTAGATTAGCCATATATCTACTCACAACTCCCACTACTTGTGCAATGTATTGTCTCGTATAAACCATAACATACATGAGACTTCCAACTGCTGAAGCATATGGCACTTGTGTCATGTATTTGAACTCCTCATGTGATGAAGGACACTGATCTTTACTCAATTTAAAGTGTCCAACCATAGGTGTGCTAACAGGTTTTACATTCGCATGTTGAACCTTTCTAACACCTTGTAGATATAATCCTCCTGAGAAAAATACAACTTTTTGTTTTTCCTGTCTCTATGTATTTACATGCCAAGGATTATTTTTGTAGCTCATAAATCCTTCAATGCAAATGTGTGAGCTAGCTTTCTCTTAAGCTCACCAATTTCTTGCATACTAGATCCTGCAATAAGAATATCATCCACATATGGTAACAAAATAATATAGCTCTCATTTTCAAGCTTCTTGAAATAAACAAAATGGTCAGATTCACATCTCAAGTAACCATGCTCATGCATAAAACTATCAAACCTCATGTACCATTTCCTTAGAGCTTGCTTGAGCCCATATAGGCTCTTTTTCAACCTACACACTAATTTATCCTTACCCTTGACTTCATACCCAAGCGACTACTGCATATAAATCTCTTCATCCAAATCACCATGAAGGAAAGCCATCTTCACATCTAGTTTCTCTAAATGAAAAGCTACTATACTGTAACTAAACTAAATACAAGACACATAGAATTCATCTTAACAATAGGAGAAAATATTTCACCAAAGTCAATACTTGATTTCTGTGTAAATCCCTTTACTACAAGCCTTTCCTTGTACCTTTTCTCTCCACTCTCTTCTTCCTTGATTATGTAAACCCACTTGTTCTGCAATATTCTCTTACTGCCTGGTAATTTAACCAAATCTCAAGTCTGGTTCTATTCCAAGGAGTCCATCTCCTCATCCATGCCATGCTCCCACTGAATGTGAGTCTTATCATGCATTGCTTCTTCAAATATTTCTGGTTCACCATTATCAGTCAATAATAGATAAAATAGAGAAGGTGTAAATCTTTTTGGAAGTTTACTTACCCTTTGTGACCTTCTCACGAAATTTGGGGTACCAGAGACTTAATCTGGGCCTCCTGGACATTTGTATCAACTTCTGATAGTGATCAACATCCGGTCACTCCTAACCGACACCGGTTCTACTATTTGATGCTGATTCGATCATCTGTAACTATCGGTCGTTCATCCGACCGATGCCAGTCGAGGCCTAACCGATCACGGTTCACATCGTGTATTTATGTAGGTGTTTCTTTAAAACCCGAGAGTTCGTTTTCATCAATAAACTTCTCAAGTTTCTCATCCTTGGGAACCAAAATTTGATCCATGTACATTCTCTTTTCATTCCATTCAACATCACAACTCCTAATAATTTTAGAATTCTCTAAATCCAAAAATAGAAACTAAAATCACCGATCCATAACCAATGAAAGTGCACCTCTTAGATTTTACATCTAACTTTGTTCTATTTTCCCTATCAACATGCACAAAATATTATGAACCAAAAAATTTAAGAAAATAAAGATCTACCTCTTTTTCGGTCCAAGCTTCCTCTGGTATTCCTCCATCTAGTGAAATTGAAGGGACACTATTAATTAAATAAACCGTCAGATCAACCGTATCGCTTCCCAAAACGCAAGGGCAATCCAAAATGTATCCTCATGCTTCTAGCACATTCCATGATTGTCATTTTCATTCTTTCTGCAACACCATTCTCTTGTGGTGTTCTTGGAACCATTATTTCTCTACGTATCCCATTCAACGGATAATAATAATTGAAATCTTTACTACAAGTATTCACCACCATTGTAAGATCTAAGGCACTTTAACTTAGAATTTGATTCATTCTCAACAAGGGCTTTCCATCTCTTAAAAGTCTCAAAAACATTAGATTTACATTTAATACAATAAACCCATACCTTTCTTATAGCATCATCAATGAAAGTAACATAATACTGGGATCCTCCATGAGAAGCTACCTAAGTGGTTCCCACACATTTGAGTGTACAAGCTTCAATTTCTGCTCCTTAGTTTCGCCAACTTTGAGAAATCTCACTCTCTTTTGCTTTCCAAAGATACAATGCTCACATAAATCAAGATCTAAATCTTTCAAATATAATAAATTACCCTTAGCCTTTAAGATCTACATTCCTTTTTGACTCATATGGCCCAACCGATTATGCCACATGCATGCATCTGAATCTGAAATAGATAATGCAAAAAAAGGAATCGTAATACAGGTAGATAAATATAACATTCCTACATTCTTACCTCTTGCCACAACAAAAGCACCCTTGGTGACTTTCCAAGAGTCTCCTGTAAAAGTAACCATGCAACTAGATTTGCCTAGTTGCCTTGTAGAAATAAGATTCCTCCTGAGGCTTGGCACATGCCTGACATCTTTCAATACCCATGTATTTTCATTCTGTAATTTTAGATGAACTTTCCCTTTACCAATAATACTACAAGGTTCATCATCACCCAAATAAACATGCCCAAAATTGCCCTAGACATAATTTCTAAAATAACCCTTATTAGGGGTTACATGGAAAGAAGCTCCTAAATCTAAAACCCATGATTCAATTCTACTATCTAAAGAAAGAATAAGAGCATCTTACATTACCTCTGATGTAATAAGATTCACCTCTTTACCTTTGTCTGGTTGTTGATTCTCTTTATCCTTTGACCAAAAATCTTTCTTTGCATGTCCTTTCTTTCCACATTTCCAACAAGTAATTCCCTTACTTCTGGATTTAGATTTGCTATCCCTTGACTTTGATTTCCCATTACTCTTACTCTTGGATCTCTCCTTCTACCTACCCCTTTTCTACATTCAAAGCATTTCCAGATGATGTTTCCTCTATACTCTTCCTGCGAATTTCTTCATTTAAGATTATACTAACCACATCATCAAACTTTAAAATATTATTAGCAGATGTTGTATTACTAACAACCATTACCAAGTTGTCCCAAATATTAGGAAAAGAACATAAGAATAAAATTTCTTTTACTTCATCATCAAATGGTATTACAACCGATTTTAACTGATTTACAATAGATCAGAAATCATTCAAATGACTAGAGGTAGATTCACCTTCATGCATCTTAGAACTAAATAGTTTCTTCATCAAATAAACTTTATTTGAAGCACTAGGTTTTTCATATAAATTAGCAAGATATTTCATTAAGTCTACCGTAGAAGTCGCTTTTGTAATATTGGAAACCACAGATGTTGTCAGGCTCAATCTTATAGATCCTAAAGCCTTTCTTTCAAGAATCTTCCATTCTTCATCGCTTATCTTCATAAGTCTAGACTTCTCATCCAACAACAAGTACAATTCTCTTTGATACAGATAATCCTAAATCTACATCTTCCATAATTGATAATTTCAAATTTATCAAACTTCTCTACCTTGTATTTATTTTCTTTTGCCATTGCTTTAGCTCCCACTCAAATAGAAAACCCTCTGTGAGTAAATCACAACACACAACACCTCAAACAAAGCTCGATACCATTTGTTAGGGTTAACACACCGGTTGTATAGACAATATATCGACCTAAGCATACATGCAAATAAAAGTGGATATTCTACCGTAATAAATATACAAAACAAGAGACATAAATCAACACCAGATTTAACGTGGTTCACCCAGTGTGGGCTACATCCACCAAGAAACAAGTCAATCTATTATCCAAAGCTTTGACAAGATATACAATGAAGATTTATAATCTTCCACACCTCTTAGATGTTCAGTACTTTATTTCCATCAAGCTTTTTCTTCTTTACCAAGAATTCTCTCTCACATAATTATCTTGTAATTATGATCATACACTTACTTCTAAACCCTAGATTTTATGCTTATATAGTCGTTTATAGACTTAGGGCACTTAGCCATGCAATTATAATTAATAAATCTATTTTAATGCTAAAAATAGATATAATTCCCGAGAGTTAATTAAAACTTCAGTAAGATACAGTAACCAAAGACCGGTTCTACCTAACTAATCATGTTAGTTCCTTACTTGCTTGACCAATGGTGGTCATACTCGATCGATGCCGATCTTCCCTAAATGATGCCGGTCTGACCTTAACCGATGTCGGTTACTATATTTTCCAGCAAGTTCCAATTGCATGCTAAAATGAAGTAATTAAGCTTCACAACTCAACGGATGTCATAATGTACTAATTGTTAGTGTCGATGTGTGTAATGTTGTTGTTGATGATGTTGACTAACACTTCCCATATAGATGGACTTGCAAAAGAGAATCTGATAAGTATTCAAATACACATTTATATGATCAAAATATTGAAAAAAATTGTTTATGTAAAAATGCTTTGAAAGTGTCAAAAAAGAACATGTGCACTTGATCTCATGACGAGGAAAGAGTGTAGAAAGGATCCCATAAATGATATCGACATGTGATTTTTTTGAATGATATCACACCAATGAAATGGAAGAAGTGTAGGGAGAATAGTCTGGTGCCATCCTCCAACCTTTAACTACTTCCTGTTGTGTAGAACACCACTGCAGATGGTGTGTTTAAATGCATGTGATAATGACTATCTACACTTTAAAATCTGGTGTCTATGGAGTTATGTAGACTATGATAAACTACCAATCACTGTGTAACTTTCCCCCGTTTTAGGTATCCAAGAAAAGATGTTGTATTACCCCCGCTTTTAGGCATCCGGGAAAGTCTCATGTTGTGTTAAGGACCCAAGTCTGATTTTGAGCCCTATCCAAAAATGAAAACTATTTTGTACTAGCACTGTGTTATGTATACCGTTGTATGGGGTGAATTATTAAGCCAAATTATGCCCCCCTCATTTGGGGTACATGTGACATTTTTGAAGGAGTATTTGGCCCAAAGGAAGACCAACCGTTGTGCCAAAATTGTGCCCTACAGGGGGAAGGGAATGTGCATGGTGGAAACCAAGGAATATGTAAACAAGAAAAGACAAAAACTCATATAAAATGTAAGCTAGAAGACAATGTTTAAGCTATGAAAATCCTGTAAGAAGATAATGTAGACCGCAAAAATTAGGTTGCACACATGGGACATCACTCACAATGTCGCAAGACAATCAAGGCCATAATGGTTGCAAAGCAATCGAGAACAAGAAAGACATAATGAAAATCCTGTAAAAAATGACAAGCAAAAGAAAATAGTGTAGCAGAAACCATAGAAAAAAATAGTCCCGCATAAATGTGTTGCACATGAAGCACCCGTTAGCATGTTAGAAAGATAAAATGTATGTGAAAGCATGTATAATTTGATAAAATAGGGTGTTATGAAACAAAATGAAACCATAACACCTGTAGTGTGTGAAAGTGGATGCCCCCAAGAGCCTCCATGGGACCGGTAATAGGTATTGTGCCAAACATCCATACTACGTGTAATGGACCTATAAAATATGTGATCACAAATAGAAAGAAAAGTGAACGTGCATGTGTGTATGATAAAGATAATGACATACAAGATATCTATCTAGCATGTGTAATAAGATGAACATGTAAAAACATAAGTAAGCAAGAGTAAATGTAACCAAGATATGCAATATGTTGTGGATGAGATGGAACCAAATCCAATGTGAATGATAGAAGCAATGTTACCCCCTAGTGGATATGTATGTATGTAATGAGGTTCATTTATTTATGCCACCTCAGTAGTCAAGAATGAACCGTAAATTAGAGTACATCATCGGAAATGGTTTGAGTGATGTGTTGTATGTAGAAAGGGTTTATTAATTAAGTGATGATTGTATAATGGTAATGCATTGATGATATTGTATGCAACATAGGGAATGAGTGTTGTGTGATGATTTAGCCTACATCACATATCATTAGATGGGTGAGTAAGATGCCAATACACATGATAATGTAGATCAAGGTGTATATCATGAAATAGATGAACGTGATGATTGGTAGAAAACATGATGATGTAACACAAAGCATATATCACAATATATATGGATAAGATGCCTCAAAGGGGTGACAATTTAGTCTAAGAGCATATATCACAATATTTGTGAAGAAGGCGATGGCTAAAAATGTTGAATAATGTGATAAAAATGTTGATTGATTGATTGTGAAGATTAAAGTGTAGAATGATATAAGTGTGATAAGGTGAGGTTAAATTTTGATTTGGACCCTCAACAATCAATTATGAACCATTGGAATAGAGTGCGTCATTGGGTAGTGAGAATTATTAGCATGTGGATGAAGATGTATATGCTAAAATCAAGGTGTGATATGATTTGAACATAAGACACATGTTGATGTTAGGGGGGATAAATAAGCGTAATGCCCCCTAGGTGTGAGTTGAAAAATGATTTATCTGATAAAAGTAAAGGATGAATGTCCTCTACCCGATGCTACTGGTGATGCATGCATGTGACCATGCACTAAGAGTGGTGGTATATGAGATAGATGTTGTGTAGGTGAGTGAAGTCTATATGTATGTGAGTGATGAGTATATTGTGGACATATTGGTGTAGAAAAATGTGTAGGTGATGAAGAATTATGTGAAGCAGAACATGATGGTGATTGAATCCTACATGGAATGAAATGAGGTGGTGAAGTATGTCTAAAAGTAGGAAATTTACTAATGATAGACCTAGAATGATGTAATAGATTAGAAGAGCGATAGGACCGTGTGGTCGTGGCATAAATAGGTGACCTAGGTGTAGATGGTACTTTAGGTTCTAGAGGCCGTGGTGTACTAGATGGACTAGGTGATGCATTGGAAACCATGAGAGGAGATTGTGACCATGGAGTAGATGGAGGCACACCATTGATAGAAATGAATTGATTGTTGTGAATGAATTTTAGATGCAAATGATTCATGGAGATGATAGACTTAGACCTGTAAATCCAATTGAGGCCTAAGAGCATGTCACACCCTTCGACTGCTTTTCCCACAAGGAAGGGCACCAACATAGTAAGAGGACCGACTATAACATGAAGCTTGACAACACCATAGGAATTATTCATCGGATATGAAATTTGTGAAAGCAGATAACCAATAACAACAAGAAGTGGAATAGAACATGCACTAATGGGCCATGACAGATCAACCTTGGTGTTATTGATAGGGATATATCTGATAGAGGAACTAATGTGTAAGTGATTAGAAGAGAATGTCACATGATAATCATGGTTAGAGAAAGAAATTATTAGAGGATACATTTATGTATTAGCAACTAAGAAATCAAGAGCCCCCGATGCAGGAGGAGGTACTACATGATACACATGATTGGCCAAGGATTTAACCAATTTATTGTCATGTTTTGGTAGAGGATTGTTAAAGATTTTGAGCTTATGATTTTCATTGATAGGTAAAAAGTCATAGGTTCTGGAAGCTCAATTTTACCATTATCGATCAAATCCTGAATGATAGTACGAAGCCTGAAACAACAATCTATAGAATTCCCTATGCATTGATGATAGTCGCAGTGGAGGTTTTCATCATAATTACAAACTTTTGGATGAGATGGATCTAGTTGGAGCAAAGGTGGAAGTGTGATGAGATTACATTCGACAAGTTGTGTAAGTAAAATGTGTCGAAGAACTGTTGACTTTGTGTATGTATGCCAAGGAGGTTGTGATTGAATCTCTTTAGTGGTGGATACCACAGTGATGGTGATTTTTGCATCAGTTGGTTTGGTTGTAGATGGTTTGAATGTTGACTTACCTTGAAAATGTGTAGAAGAGGATGCTTTCTCCTGATATTTAAGCTTTCCTATAGATAATATCTTGGTTTTGTGAAGCTTAAGAGTATGACATAGTTGGTCAAATGAGGGAGACATCTCAAAGAGAACACTATATTGGAAAGGTGGTAATAAAATCTGAATGAATAAGTCTTGAAGCTCAAAGATCTACAAACACATTTGACATATTAACTAGGTTGTTTTTGTATCAAAAAATGTAATTTGCTAAGTGTTCATTAAATCCTTGTTTAAGTTGTGTGAGTTGAGAATAGGAGAGCTTAAAGCCAATGTTGATAGAGAATTTTGTGAGAAAAGCATTGGCCTTAGATGCATGAAGAATGTACTTGAGTGGACAGGTAGGTCATAGAACCAATGCATTACATATTATTATAAAGTGCGGGAAAGATATTTGCTAATATGGTATGGTCATCCGCATAGTTGAGGCATGCCACATGAAAAGCTCGAGATGCTCTTGTGGGTCACCATGGCCTTTAAAGATGGGTAATCTAGGAGAGATGAAGTTAGGTGGTAGTGGATAGGTGGAAATGGTGGGTGTAAATGGATTGTGTAGAATCAAAGTGGAATCTAAAGATGGTGATACACAGGAGGTAGCAAGTTGGAGCTAACGAATTTGTGTTTACAAATCCTGATATAAAGAAGTTAAATCAGGTGTATTTGAAGAAGAGCTAGGTTGTGCATTGGGAGTGCTAGGGTGAATGATGGGATCAAGAGTGGTGTTGCATGGTCCATTTTGACTAAGTAAATGCCACACAAAAATATTTTAGGCATGCGCAAGGTAGGTGTGAAGGGGGATATATATGACATAATAAACAATGCACGAAGGCTCATGCCTAAGCAAGAAATATTCAGGACTTATCCAATTTTTGAAATTCAGGCTAAAAATAGATGACGCCAAGTTTAAGTGCTGATCAAACAATGTTCCGTGATCGAAAGAAAAACATGGAGGCTTAGCTTCCAAGAAAGAGCTATTTTGGGATAAAGTACATGTGAGGAGAAGATCAAAGGTCATGTAAGGATTAATCTAATAATAGGATTAATAACAAGGTTTATTTATAGATTAATATATTATTAGGATCAATAGAAAAACATGTATGGCTTTATTTATGTAAGCATGGCTATTTTAAGCATGTAGATTATTTTGGGAATACATGGGTAGTGAAGGGAAATAAATATTTGATGTACTCCATTATATAAGACATGTTTGCTGTGATAGAGTTATACTACTCTGATATATTGGCACACATGACTCTGTGATACTATTGCTATGTATTCAACCTCTACTATGTAATCCTTTGGTTATTAATGGATCTTTGTGGATGGATTTTGGTGGTTAATGAGTCTGAACATGGTGATCATCTAGAGAAATTACTCTTAATACTTATATGCTCTATCATGTTTCCTTATTACATGTGTTTCCTTATGATATCTGTAATGATTTACATTTGAGTATATGCTTTGTTATTGGAAATCATGAACATGCATGCTAACATCTTGACAAGCTAGCACAAAGGAGGGACTTGGTAGCTTTGTGTGCTTCGAGTGAGCGTTCAGATCTGACTGGATGAAGTGCTAGTGCACATAACATATTTAGATGGTAGAATAAAGACTAAATTTTGGTTCCGTGCAAAGACCTCTTTTTAAACTGTTTGTCAGGATGTTACTTGTAGATGGCGTATTGATTGGCTCTAGAGAGTATCGAAGGTTGGATAGATGATGGATAAGATAAGTTTGCATAGAAATATAACACTGGACCTGATTTCAATGCATGTAAGTGGGTGGAAAATAATCTTTATGACACACTCTATGAGATATTTTCAAGCTTCTTTCCATTATAATTATATGAGTGGTTGAAAACGTATGTAGTAGAGAAGTGTTGGAGTTATAGGCGAGACTTTGGATGCAAAAGGATTAACAAACTCTTATTGATGTGGATTTGGAGTGGACTAGAGCTATAGATTATTAGTTGGATGGAGTATTATGCAATTATATTCTGAGTACACTAGGATCTTGATTGCGTGTTATACCATTATCGATCAAGATTTTTATGGTAGAGCTATATTTAGAGCACCTACCTATGGCTAGTTAAACCTACAATGTGTGTAGAGGTAGGACCAGTGTGGAGGATGGAGGACTTGGTGGTAATAAGGTAGAGAGAGGAAATATGGATCAATTTTAATGAAGCATAAGAGAGGGAAATATAAAAACAAAGGGAGATTGAGGAGTCCCTGAATTGAGGAGAGAGATGGCTCACGAAGGATTTAAATCTCTCATAGAAGATGAGGAGCTGCAACATTTGGTTCTCCCAACATTGGGTAAGCACAACAGAGAATACCCTTCGGATTCAATGATGAGAGTGCATCAGAAGAGAGTATGAGGACCACATGTATGCATCTAATCCCACCTATCCACCTAGCCCTTACGCTGGTGTTCCAAATCCATAAGTAGTCATTGAGAAGCATGTTAGTGCAAGTAAGAAAGTAGAGACGAGTACATATCACTTTGTATTGAATTCAGGAGATAAAGTTAGTAACATACCCATGACATCATAGTCAACACCATTTTTAGAAGTGTTATGACAAGATCATTTCTAGGCACATCATCGGAGAGATAATGTGGGTGTACGATAATTGGAAGTGCTACAATAGCTTTTGCGACCATGCAGATCATTGGTGTTCATTCTAGTACCATGACTAGGACACAAGGAAGTATGTCAATTGATTGGTCTACAACTTGCCATAGGTGGATCAAGAGGAGGAAATACTAGTGGAGGTTCTGGTTCTAGGTCTAGTGGGCAAGGACCATGTCCCCAACAATCCCCACATCAACCTCAGTAGGTCTACTATGAGATGTATCTCCATTTTCCAAAGTATAGAGGTATTGAAGATGCAACAGAGCATGTACATAAGTGTGAGTTACTATGGCACGCTAAAATAATTATAGCCTCAGATAGAAAGGTGAGTCAATTTTCTACCATGCTTTAAGGGATCATGTATAGATGGTATAAGAAGTATGACCCCATCATACTATGGTTGATTACAATGCTTTACGTTACGTGTTTCTCGGAATAGTTTCACATTCCAGAGTTTGAGCAATAGAGTATCAATGTGCTAAAGGATATTAATCAGGGATTAGCTAAAAGTGTAAGAGAGTATGAAACACGTTTCAAGACTCCTTTTCCAAATCTGTCTTATGACATTCATCCCAACCAAAACGCATATTGGTTTTTTGGTGGATTTCTGACTCCTTTTAGGTGAGTGCCTTCTCATAAGACTTATGTGGATTCACGTGAGGCCTTGGAAGTAGCTCTACATGATGAGGTAGTTGGGAGTGTTGATACCAGTGTGAGCCCATTCTTGGAGGCACATATTACAATTATGCAAAAACAATTAAAAAATATTTCTTCCATCTTAATGTATGAGATGAGAAGTGGAATATGGTGCATAAATTGTGAAGTAAACGGACATAATAAAGATAATTACATACGCAGTCGATGCATGTGATACTATTAGATTGTGAAGTCTGTCACTTGAATCATGATGTTCAAGATTTCCCTCTTTTGCAGAGTGTACTCACAAAGAAGGTGTCAATCTATTGCAAGATTTGCATGTCCCAAACTCACGAAACCATTAATCGTAGATTAATTGAACACATTCATGAGGCCATTAAGACCGAGGTATGACAGAATAGCATGGTTAGTGGATCAAAGGAACAAGAAGGCCATACTCATGAAGGGAAAACCATGGAGATAACAGAATAGAGGATTCCAAGGAGGATATAGAGGACAAGGTCATGGTGGTGGCAGAGGAGGATTTTTAGAGGAACTTGTTATACTTGCGGATCCCCAGATCATTATCAGCGTGAATGCCCTCAGAATAATCTTTGCTCATGGTGTGGGAAGCATCAAAAGTTAGAAGATTACCCAAAGTCATATGAACACATGTACTAGAATTAGAAGAAGGAAAAGGGAACAAGAATGATCAAAGGTACAATGCACTATTGCTGATAAATGGATGCCTAAGAAGACACCTAACCCTGAGTTACAAATAGTAATGGCTACTAAACATGTTGAGGATTTGTTCGCACATGAGCCTATGAAGGATAAACCACTTATCACAAGGGAAGAAGTAGTACATGCTAAGTATCTAGATGCTACACACCAGAAGGAAGTCTATGAGGATACCATGGACATCCTCAGGGATATCTAGGGAGAGATCTAATGCTTAAAAGAACAGTGCATGAGGAGAAATCATGCAAGGAAGGTTAAAGTCTCATAGAAGGATGTGGATGACTTGAAGGAAGTGTGCAGGATGTTATGCCAGGAGAACATCATTCCTATATTGGGGAATGGCTATGAGAAAAGGTGTAATGCATTAGAATTGAGCGCAGAGAGACACATCCTTCATGAAAATATACCACCTCAGAATCATGAATTTTAGAAAGAGATTAAAATTGATGCAAAGTGATTGATGGTGGTTATTATGCAACATTCTTATTGATACCAATGTGGAAATAAATGTGCTAACTTTGGATGCTTGGAATCAGATGGGTAGACCAAAATTATAGCCATCTTCGAATGTGTTGTATATGGTGAATAAAACTAGGGATATGCCTATTGGGGTCCTAAAGGATGCATCTATTACTATTCAGGGGGCCAAGTTTACTGGAGACTTTGAGGTGTTGGAACTTGCTGAAGTGGACAAATTTCCAACATTACTTGGGTGACCTTGGTGCTATGCAAACAATGCAAATTTTTGATTTAAAAAAGGTACATAAGTTTTGAAAACAATGAGGAGTGCATGATTATACCTCTATTTAAGAAGAAGGATGAGTCATATATAGAATCATCAAGTAAGGATGAGATTAGTAAAATTAATGTACATTCAGTGTGTGATCCATAGAATTTAGAACCATCCATAGAGGGTGTGCTTCATTGGGAAGACCCGCAGTCTGTAAAGTGACACTACTAGTATTGCTTGTGATAACTGGGCTCATGGAATGTATGAAATGGTTGGGTGTGAGGTCAAAGGAAGAATCACCATAATGATTAGGCCACATATGATGAGGTGGTTAGGATGTAACCGTGTACCACGGTATACTAGTGAAGGGAACCTTGGTGTATTTATGGACGCCATGGAGACTCAGTGGCAGAATGAAGGGGATAGAAGAAATATACTGGTCTATACTTTACATGAGTCAACAACACATTGATGGGAAACACATAGAGATAACCTCTTAGAATGATGAGAAGTGAGAATCACTTTCTCCACCAGGTTTACTTAAAGTAATGTACCTACACAAACATGTGAATTTCATGGGAAGTCTCCTGCCTCTCATCACGTCTAGGAGTGTGAGAGATCTTGGGCATAGGGCAAGGAGGCATTACTGCCATCACTCTAGGTGCATAATTTCTACTCCACCTTACGTAGCTGCGTGCGCATGGTATGTCCATGCTGATTTGAAAAGGGAAAAAAAATTGGCAAGAGATGACCTCGGTATGATCCAAACTTTTGATTACTTTTCTACTAAGCCTCTAGTCCATGAAGCACTACAGATTATGAAACACCTTACATTGGGGGATAGTGTGAAGGCTGAAGAAATTATGCTTTGGAGTATTTTGAGAATGTGATCTTGAGGTGTGCCTTGACCTTGAAGAAACAAATGAAGAAGAGATGGTCCGTGCTTGGAAATAAAAAGAAAAGGTCAAACTGGTGTACATGATAGATGATGAGGAATTAGATAACCTGGATGTTGACCACACTAATGGTACACGCGAGGTGATGGAAACTATAGATGATAAGGAGTGTTCACATATCACTCTCTTATGAAGACAAATAAGGTTAACATTGGTACAAAGGTAAAGAGCTAATGAGGCCATTATTGGTGATTACTGGTTAGAGCAAGAAGTGGCTAAGATTATTGAACTCTTGCGTGAATTCTAGGAATTATTCCCGAGGGGCTATCATGAGTTGAAGGAGTACACCCTTCTTTAGGAGAGATGAAAATAAAATTGAAAAAAGGTGTGCATCTAGTTAGGAAAGAGGCCTTATAGGATGAATCCTAATCTATGTGCATGAAGGTAAAGGAAGAAATTGACAAGATGTTCAAGTCTAGAATCATTGAGCCTATTGAATAATCTGAGTGGGTTAGCCCCATGGTAATAAGCATTAAGAAGGATGGGAGGATAAGGATCTATGTGGACTATAAAGAGCTTAATGATTCATGTGTTATTGATCCTTTTCCCACCAAATTCACAGTATAAATTCTTGAGGGAGTTATTGGGTGTGAGATATATTATTTTACAGATGGATTTTTTGGTTATCACTAGGTGCGCATCACAAAGGAAGATTAGGAAAAGAAAAATTTCACCACTGAATGGGGAAGTTTTGCATATATAGTTATGCCTTTGGACTGAAAATGCACCAATAGTGTTCTCACGCATTATTGGGTAGTCCTTTGAAGACTTTATTCATAAATTCTTACACATATATCTGGATGATTGGATGGTGTATGGTTTAGTCAAGGATCAATGTGATAATCAAGGCTCATGTTTGAGAGGTGTAAGAAGCTAAGCATCTCTCTCAACATTAAGAAGTGCATCTTTACAACACCATTTGGCACTTTACTTGGGCATATAATTTGCAAGGAAATTTTTCGATAGACCCAACCAAGATAGCCATGATCTTGGGTTTGGAAGAACCTAACAATCAAAGTGAGGTGAGAAGATTCTTGGGACATACAGGATATTATAGGAAATTAATCAAGGGATATGCGAAGATTGTTGCACCATTGGAAGGATTATTGAAAGCTAAAGGAAAATTCTATTATGGTGATGCACAACAATATGTGTTTGAAAATTAAAGGAAAGGCTAACCATTGTACCTTTTTTTCACTTTCCTTTATGGGAACAAACCCTTTCATGTTCATGTTGATGCTTCTGGAATAGAAATT
Source organism: Taxus wallichiana var. yunnanensis (assembly GCA_018340775.1). NCBI lineage: Eukaryota > Viridiplantae > Streptophyta > Pinopsida > Cupressales > Taxaceae > Taxus > Taxus wallichiana. The sequence goes on along the minus strand of CM031236.1, from coordinate 441,825,772 downwards.
AACACAATGTTGACACAACTAGGGAAGGAATTGTGGATCATCATATTTGTTTTACAAGCAGGAAGTTAACACCCGCAGAGAAGAATTACACAACCACTGAGTGCAAGGCTTTTTCCATGATCTACGTACTGCACAAGTTTAGGAAGTACTTGTTAGCGACCCATTTATCTTCTATATAGATCATATGGTACTCAAGTACTTGGTCAATAATCCTATTTTGCAAGGGTGCATATGTAGATGGATACTTCTATTTCAGAGTTTGATTTCACAGTTGTTGTGAAACTAGGAAAGAGAAATTCAGGGCTTGATAATTTATCAAGGATCAATTTTGATGAGGATGCGCAGAGCATCGAGGACACAATGATAGATGTAAAAATTTTAGATTAAACCATGCATCTATAGAGGTAGAGGATATTGCAGTATTTTTGCACATTGGATAGGTGCATAAAGGAATGAATACATTAGAGAGAAAGTAACTTGCAATACACGTGATGCCTTATGAGTTGATTAGTGGAGATTTATACAAGTTGGGTCATGATGAATTTTGTTTCCATTTTGTTTTGGAACATGAATGTGAGGCAATTATGGAAGAGGATCATGGTGGAATTGTAGGTGAACAATATGCATGCGATGCTATAACACATAAGATTATGATGGCCGACTTTGGTGGGAGACTGTGTATAAGGATACTAAAGAATATGTCAAGGTATGTGATCATTTTCAGTGCCTTGGGAATCCTGGAACAAGGAATGATATGTCGGTGTGGCCTATTACAAGAACTCGAGCCTTCTGAGAAGTGGGCTATCAACTATTTAGGCCCTATTTCACCACTTGTGCATATGACTGGTGTGTGTTAGATTATTAATTTCATAGAATATCTAACAAGTTGGGAAGAGGCAACACCTATAAAGGATTATACAACAACCACAACAACAAGATTCTTATGGGAGAATAATATTAACAGGTATGGTTGTCCATTAAGCTTGACAAGTGATAGAGGAACTCATTTCTTAAATGAGATGATCAAAATTTTATTAGTAGATTTTATGGTGGCACACTATAAGAATAATCCTTATCACCCACAAGCTAATGGTACTACTGAAGCTTTCAACAAGATTCTGGGACAAACATTGATCAAAATATGTGATGTTGGAAGAAAATATTGGGATGATAAAGTGTCAGCTCTATTTTGGGCATATAAGACCACTTATAAAAGGTTGAATAAGGCCACACATTTTTAATTGTTGTTTATCACGAAGGATGTATTTATTGTTGAATTTATGTTACCATACCTGTGTATTATGCATGCAATCGGTGGATGATGATGAGCAAGCTATTGAAGAGAGGATTGAAAAATTGATGCAATTAGATGAGTGGTGTGACATTACACGTTAGAGCCAAAAGACTGAGAAGGCTAGAAGAAAAGCATAACATGATAGGTACATTAAGAATAAGACATTTGAAATCAGAAATATGGTTCTTCTATATGACTCCAAGTTTACGCGCCACCCAAGAAAATTGAAAGTACATTGGTTGGGACCTTTTGTAGTAACCAAGATACTTGAATCAAGTGTATGTCAATTACAAGTGTTGGATGACACCATGTTTCCTGGTTACTTCAATGGGAGTAAGCTGAAGCCCTACTATAAATAAATCTTCTTGGTGTTTGTAATAAGGTAATGTTGCCACTTATATTAGATTTCCATTTTATGTGTTTTCTTTAAATCATTACTATGCTTTATCAATTTAGCTCTTTGTTTTATTGAAATAAGTGTGCTCACGTGTAGAGAGCTAATTAATATACTTTGAGTTCATGTGTAGAGGACCACACATACTTTTAGTGTGGAGTGGATTAGGTACATGAGAAAAATTGTTGGCATCAAATTTGATATAGGTTGGCATGGTTGAGGGTATCCTTTGAAAGGTTGACATGAGAGAGAAAGGTGTTATAGGTGTTACACATGAAGGTATTCTTAAGGAAATTGCTTACATTGAAGACCACATAAAAGAATGATTGTGTAGTGTAATGCGAGGTAGGAAACGACATGATAAAATTCTTGGTATATGGCACAAAGGATTATGTACTTTTGTGAAGGGAGGATTGTGAAGGAGTTTGTGGCTCGAAAAGTAGTAGATGCACCAAAAGGTTATGATCTGACAGCATGAAAGGAAGTCTCATAATAAAGCAAAAAGTGGAAAAGGTACTTTATTAAGAAAGTAACTTAAAAGTTTTAAAACGAGAAAAACATGGTTTAAGGGAAAAAGTAAGTTGGTGAGGTACAAAAAAGTATAAAAGGGGGCAAGTCAAAGGTACTTTCTACCTTGCATTCGAAGAAAAATTGGAGCAATTGAGATACTGAGAGACATTGTGTGAAAGAGTGAATGAGAGAATCGTGCATACAAATTTATGTGCGATCTTTGTGATGAGACGAGTTTGAGCCAGTAGTTAGGGAAAAAAGAGAAGGGTTTATGGGCAAGTTTGAATAACTAGGGTTCTTAGCACTTGGATAAGGAAGTAAGTGTTGAGAGATAGAGTACCTAGGGCACATATTTGTAGGAAAAATGACACCCAAAAATGGAAGAAATCACCATACAAAGAGGGTTGAACTTGAGGTGGAAGAACCCCTGGAGGATATATACTCAAATATAGTACCCACTTGGATTACTTAGGGTCTAGACTTGAAAGTCTCAACTTCCCAAGTATAAAATTAATGAATACAACCACATGTATCTAGGGCATGAAGAAATGTTGAAGGTAGACATGTTGTGGGAGATGTTATAAACAATCAAAGAAGGGAATGTATTGGTCGATAACTCAAGACATAAGAACTTGGAGAAAGGTTACATTCTTGTAATTTTTGAACTACCCTTTCTTCACCAAGCCCACACATTTATACCATTAGATCATGTCTAGGGTGCATGAGTATTTATTTTATTTTATGGTTCGGAGGATGCAAATTATAGCTCAAATTATTGAGCAAGTCATAGGGGTTAGGAGTACAGAGAGGACATAAGGATGGATTTATGCTTTAATGTGAAGATTTATGAATTGGCCACATCACTACAATACAATAAGGGAGGAAGGGCTATGCTTATCGATAACCTCAGTAGATCCTACAACTAGGGTAGTAGCTAGATTGGTCATTTGCAAGTTCGAGCCTCGGAAAGGTGGACTAACATGAACACATTTTTTGTATACATTACACATAATGGTGAAAAAGACACACTACAACATTACACAATACATTACCGATGGAATTATTGAAGAGGTGAGGGTGTAGAATGAAGGATCAAAGATCATTTGGGGCTTGATCCTCCTTTTCATTGTTTTCTGGGAGATTGGAGTACCGAATGGGCTGATGATGATATGTGGGTTTACCCACCTGTAAACAAATCTCCCGCAGTATACAATTTTCTAGATATACCTACGATGGAGTAATTTCAAATCCATATAAGGCTAGAGTTGATAAGTGGTATAACATGTTGCATGGGGATTTTAAGAATGAGTGGTGCATTCTGCATGAGTTTCCTATAGAGGTTGGTGAGAAGGAAAAGTTTACAGTGATACAACATTATAACCTTGTATGGTTCGTAATGAAGGATGGGGAAATGATCCCTTTGTGTAAGGTGCCATTTGCATTCACTTCCAAGTACTACAAGTGTTCCGTGAACAAGATTAAAGACATGCAAAATTTAACCTTTGATGTAGATAAGGTTGAATCAAACTTACACATCTTGTGTGCACCGTATAGTATATGATGCAAGACTCACAAATTTGGAGATGATCGAGCCTCGACACACTAGGCTTGAGCCCTAAGTTGAATGTTACTATTAGGTGATTTTAAGCCAAATATTTTGAAATTGAGGTTGAAGACCAAATTGAGATGGATATTACAGATTCTACCTTCCCCTAGCCAAGACAAATTGTTGTACCACCCCTGAAGAGAACATGCAAAGAGACTTCCCGAGGAAGAATAAGAAGAGGAGGAATGTGGAATTAATCATTCATGGTGCAAGAATATGTACTACACAAGAAGAAATAGAAGTGGTGCCATAACATCTCAAATACCACAGACACCGAGGAGAAGGAAAATTTAAGCCCGAAGGGGGAAGGAAGGTATTTCTATCATAGAAGCAAGTGAGGAGTCTAATTTGGAGAAGAAAGGAGAAACCTTATGCGAGGAGCTTGAACAAGAATGGGATAATAAGTTGGCTAGAAAGAATGTCAATGAAGAAGATAAAAGGAAGTTACATGCATATAAGGGGAAACGAATAAGAGTACACCCAAGGGCATCACACCTATGGAAGAGAAGACACACAAAGAAAAGGAAATTGATGACACTTATGTAATCAGGGAAGAGAAAGGCATAAGAGTTGGGATGAGTGTAAGCACTTCTACCCCAAAGAAGATACGAAAAAGGTGAAAGGTGAAGGCACAAAGAAGAGATGGATGCCTAGGTCACCACACATGGATTTTTTGATGACCCCAAGAAGGTTCTAAGGGCACATTTCAAGAGACAATTTGAAATGAGAAGTTGTATGGCTGGGAATTAATGGATAAACATGGGGGAGTGTCACAAACTAGGAATATGTTGAGCTAGAACTTGCACAATTTTATAGAAGAACCTGAGTTTGAGGTAAGTAACAACTCCATCGGTGTCATTGAGTTAAAGAATGGGTTGGGGAGGAAGTATAAGGTAGTTTACCCTAGATACCCCACTCGATGATCAAAGCGTGCAACATGTTGAACAAGTTGGCCATGGACGTTGGGCACAAGAACCTAGATGTAGGCACTAATATGAAAGTATTGGTAGCAGATAAGAAATAGGCACAAGGTTGATGGCATGAAGAAGGATTTGCAGGAGAAGAAAATTGCACTAAATAAGCATATGACATGGTTTGTGATATGGTGAAACAGATTTTAGGACAATGCCCAACCTTGGTAAGCTAAGACAAATGTGATTATAATGATGAGATGGAATATTTAGAAGATTTGGTTGGTATGCTTCTGAGTGAACATAAAGAGTGGTGCAGGACCAACAATGGAGGAGATGGCTAAGGAGAAGGAATCAAACAAGGTTATTGTTTAAGAAATAATTAATGAGCTTGAGGAATTGTTCACAAAGCTCAAGGAGGTAGGTAATAAGGCTGACTTATCTTTTAATAGGTGATAGAAGAACAACAAGATTATTTATGCATGTGTAAGTGACGAGGAAGAAGTGCTCAAAGTTATCTAAGAATAAATACCCACTAATAAGATAGAGCGTGCCAAATTGATGGCTGAGGTGACAACGCAGAAAGATTTAATCAAGGACAAAAAGGATAAATTACAGCTGCGGATAGGTTACTTTTAAAATATGGCACTCAAGCACATGAATGTAGTTGAGGGAGTTATCACAGAGCTAACAATGGTTATCCAAGAGCTCAAGAGTAAAGTTGAAGAGTTAGCGCCATACCAAATACTAGGGATTGTAGAGGTGGTGCCCGAGAAGTCATTGTAGGAGCTTGACAAATGGAATAAGGTTGAGAGTGAAATAGATGCTGAGTTCCCAGAACTCTTCCAACAACCTTCATCTTGATCCGATTTTGAAATAGGTAGGATGAAAATTTTTTGGGCATTAATTATTTTTGGATGGCACTTTTATTTTTGGGGCAACTAAGACATTGCACGAGGATGGAAATCCAATATAGTGTGGGGTAATGTTGAACAACCCATTTTAACTAAGTATAGGCCACACACTAAGATTTTGGGTGTGCGTGAGGAAGAGGCGAAGATGAAATTACAAGATATATTAGACAATGCACAAAGGCTCATGTCTAAGCAATAAATATTCAGGACTTAGCTAATTTTGGAACCACGGGCTAAAAATAGATGATGTCGAGTTTGAGTGCCAATCAAGCAACGTTGCAAATCTAGAGAAAAACATGGAGGCTTAGTGGCGGGAAAGATATATTTTGGGATAAAGCACATGTAAGGAGAAGATCAAAGGTCATGCAAGGATTGATCTAATAATAAGATTAATAAGCAAGGTTTATTTATAGATTAATCTATTATTAGGATCAATAGAAAATCATGCATGGCTTTATTTATGTACGCATGACTATTTTGAGCATGCAACTTATTTTTGGGAATGCATGGGTGGTGAAGGGAAAGTCCCCACCCCTATAAATATTTGATGTACTCCATTATATTAGACACAATTACCGTGATATATTTATACTTTGCTATGATATATTGTCACACATGACTCTGTGATACTATTTCTATGTATTCAACCTCTGCTATGTAATATTTTGGTTATTAATGGATCTTTGTGGATGGATTCTAGTGGTTAATGAGTTTGAACATGGTGATCATGTAGTGTAATTAATCTTAATACTTATATGATCTATCATGTTTCCTTATTACATGTGTTTCCTTATGATATTTGTAATGATTTAAATTTGAGTGTATGCTTTGTTATTGGAAATAATAAACATGCATGCTAACATCTTGAAAATCCAACAAAAGAGGGACCTGGTAGCTTTGTGTGCTTTGGGTGAACATACAAATATGAATGGATGAAGTGCCCGCGCACATATCATATTTAGGTGGCAAAAAAAAGGTTACAAGTGGTAGGAATGGGAGAAGAAATATAAAAGGGTTGAATGGAGGCCATGGGAGTTGAAGAGATAAAAAGAGGTATCGAAGCATCATAGGTGTTGTAATGTAAATCAAAGCATGTAGAATATGTAGAAGATGAGTGGGATTATTTCGCAAAGCTTGTCAAAAATTAGTGAGTGTGTCTAATTATTCTTGGTCAATGTTGGTATCTTCATCGTATGATTTTTCACTATCAAATGCTTCTATTTCGGTAAGAGGAACATTGTGAGAGTTATCCAATGGATTTTCAAGTTGTAGCCATTGATGTGGAGATATCAACCATTGATTTGGAAATTCTACGGGTAGATGAAGGAAGCTCACAATATTGAAAAGAACAAAAAAACACTACGGGTGACGCATAATAAGAAAGAAACCTTAGAGAGGAAGTGGAATTGAAGATCAGCTTCACCAAAATGATTAAGCTAAATATGTAAATAAGAGCCTAATATGAATGCTATAGCAGTAGTAAATGAATAAAAATTAAGTACAACAATGAATATCCAAGAAACTAAGCAATAAATAATGAAACCCTAATTGCAAAGAGAGGGTAAAAATCCTTAGTTGATTCGTAGAGTTTTGGAGAATGCAAAAAGTTGTAAAATTGGAAAATGTCGAGCACATACCATCGCAATGGAGCAAAAAAATGTAGATCTAAGGAGATAGGCTAGACTGGGGTGCTTAGAGAGGGGAAGGGGCACCCTATACCTATTTATAGGCATTTGGGTCCTGGGAAATTCTCGAGAAAACCTCCTTTGAGGTGTTGTAAGGTGTTTTCCTTTAGTCATTCTTGGTCACTCTAAGGTCACACCAAGATCGTTGAGGTCACTAGAAACCTGCAGAAATATGTACATGCAAAACCCTCAAATAGACATCAAATCCTAAAAATAAAGATGCAAAATGAGGGGTTAGACTATCCTCAGCTGTAGCAATGGTGAACTTACTACTAAGCACTACAGTACATCTCGACCCAATGTAGTTCTATGTGTGTGTGCGTGTTCATGCATGTGGAATTGTGCCCTAGGTTGATCTTGCATGTCACACTTGGATAAAAACAAGTAACTAGATGTAGAATGTAATAAATATATGCATGGAATAGAATGAACTTACCTCATATGAAGTGTGATGTAGAAAAATAGCTCTTGTGTACCTTGTGATGGAGCTATATGGAAGCAATGGAGCTCTTAGATTCCTTGATGGATGTAACCTTAGGTGGTGATAGATAGTGCTTAGTGCTTGGTCCTTTATTATGATCACATAACTTTATATTTATATGATTCCTTCACTTGAATTTTGTAATTAACCCCAAAAAGGCTGACTACCAAAAATATAAGATGCTCAAATAGATAGAAAGGACCCAAAAAGTGTGAGTAAATTACAAAGGGGAAAGGAGTGCTCAGAGGGGATGAGGGCGCCTTGCGGCTGGCATCCTCACTGGGCACTAGTGTCTAGGATGAAAAATGGTAGAGAGTAAAAAGGAAGACTGAGCAAGTAAGGGTGCAAGACTAAAAGTAGCAATAGAAAGAAAATAAAGGTGGCCAAATACATGGGTTAATTAGTACTTTTCTTACTTATGAATCATATGAATAGTAGTATGTGATCAAGACTAGATAATTACCCAAAGTGTGTGATTATATGTCTACAATATTATATTTAGAAATTAATCTCAAGGAAGATGGGTATGAAATTGTGATATTTTAAAATTTATATATATACATTCCAACAAGAAATTTTTGAATCAAGAGAAATTAGGAAACAATTTCCAATCAAAGGCTTACATAAATAATCAAGTCATAAGTAAATTCATATTGATTTTTTGTTTTCCCATAGTAATTTCTAAAAGTACTCTTTCTTAGATGTCCCATTGTTATGAACTCAAAAATTTGGAGGTTAAAAATTAGTAATTAGAGACAAAATTTAATAAGTTGAAGGAAATGAATACAACTCTAAAAGGTAAACTCAATACAACCTACCAAATAGGTGAAGCCCTTCTTACCTACAAAAATCCTTCAAACTTATATGTTATGTTCCTTAGTGAAAAATTCCAAAAATGGATTTTTTTAAGATTATCTAATAATATGCCACATGATTTATTGAAATACAAATATTTTATAGAGGATTATACAATCAACAATACAAAGTTAAAGTATCTATTGTGTAAATTCTTTATTTACATGTTCATACGTGGGCATGCCATAGAATTCCTTATAAAAAATAACATTCAAGAAAATATAGGTGTGCTAATTAGACATAACTTTCTAGTCCTAATAATTTGACTACAACCTTCAAATATTAGGTTCATATATTGTAGATTAAAGAGAATTATATGGCTAGGATGGAGGATTTTAGTGCAGACTTTAAAAACTATATAGACAAAACCTTCTTGGAATCCTTCGAGAATGCAAAAACTATGGAAAGACCTTTTAGATGATCTCGTAAAAAAAAGGAAGGTAGTTTTTCCAAATCACTTAAGGTGGGATTTTAAGAGATCCCAAGTCCTTGTCACCATAATCGAACACTTAAACATTAGTGTATCATAATGCATTACTAACAACCTTTACTTTGTGTACCAATAATGGATTGGAACTCATGGGAGGAGAAATATGTTAAATAATTCAATGAGTGGAGAACTTATGCTGATAAAAATAAAGGTTATATAGCCTTAAGGAACAAAAATGGATTACTTATACCTAGGATTACAACCTGCAAAAAATAATTGAATCCCTAAATCTTGAGAAATAAAGAAAGCTTGCACGAGGGCTTACAAATTCCTAAAGTTTGGGGGAATGATGAGATTCAAATAATATCATCATTTTGAATTTTGATTCCTTATTTTTAGTAAGTTTTGAGTGGAATTAATCATATTTGAAAGGATTTTTGCTATTTTAGAGATCAAGTATTATGCACATATGATGAATTAAATTTACAGAATTTTGATTTTTTATTTCCTAACTCCTAATTATTTTTTGTAAAATAGATGGTTTATAATGCAAAAATAAGGCAACAATAATGTCAAAGAGCAACAAGATGATCAAAAGGCCATGAATTTGACTAAGTAAAGAAGGTTCAAACTATATGATTATTACTCCGTACTAGTAAAACAATTGCTCTAGATTTATGTAAAAATCCCTCGACTATAAAAATATTCTCAATCAAACCTCTAAGCTCTAGAATCAAACATGTAAGCTATAAACTAGAGATAAAAGTGATCAAGTGTCAAGCCATAAGAGAATATTGGGAAGATATTTACAATCCATGAGAATCTGAAGAATATTTCCTTGATTGAACAGATGGTAGTTCAATTCCATCTATTAAGTAGTGAGTGAGAAAGAAATGATAGAAAATCTCCGTATTTTGTATAGAGAGTTCTAATGTAGTTATCAAATTTAAAATGTTTTTATTTTCTTAGGAATATGATATATGTAGTAGTCTCCACTTTTCAATCAACAAGATGGATTCGTAATCTAGTTCTATTAGAACTTTTTTCAAACAAGCCACCATAAATGAAGTAGTTTGGTACTCATGTGAGGATGAAAGTTTCAAACTTTAAGAACCGCTTACAAATACCCCATTTTGTTGGGGTTATAATATTAAGTGTGTCAACTAATTTATTAAAACCCACTAATGTTTTAATTTATAAAACATTATATTAAACACTTATATCTAAGATATAAGTGTATGGGTTAGGTCCCCATTCCACTTAAGATGGAAGTTATTTATTAGATGATTTAATTAAATAGTGAAATGGTATGCACTTGGGTGCAACCGAATCACCCACCCTATTTAATAGGGTGATCTAATTTGTGATATTGGTGAGAATGAACTATTTTTGTGTAAATATTTCAAACTTTTGAAAAGGTTGATATTGTGTAGGACATGAGGAAATAGTGGGAGTGCTGGGTGAAATTGGTGTAAATTCTCAATAAGAAAGATAAGTGATTTTTGTGGGTTTTTTTCTTGATAGGTTTTCCCACGTAAATATTCTGTTCTATGTTATGTTTTTGTGTATTTACATTTTTATGAATTTATTAATTATGTGATTTAAATTAATTCTTGTACAATTCTAAAACTATAATCCTTGACAAATTACAATGATATATAATTAATTATATTTATCCTAAGTTTCTAACATGGTATCGAGTAGGGATATGTGTTTTAATGTGTGCAAGATTTTTAGGGGAAAAAATTATCGGATGTCCTCTTCAAGAATTGGTATCCAAAAGTTTGGAAAAAAGTGAAATTAATAAAAATATAGATATATACAAATTTTATTCAGCATAAATATTTATTGGCTTATATATATTTCACTTTAACCATTTTAGTTTTTACAGAATTTTCAAATACACAACCAAAGAAATATGCAAGACTAGAAATTCATTGAAATAGACAATATGCTTTATTAAAATTGAAACATAAGCAAGATCTACTTACAAATAAATAAATTTGATATTTGATGAATAAAATAGAAATATAAAATATAGTCTATTACATTTGATTACATCTCGTATTAGAAAATTGAATGAAGAATACATCTTTTGAATTCCTACAAGAGATAACTTAGTTTGTAATATGTGTTACATTAGCCAAAATGCTACATAAAGCTCTACAACAAAATTGTTTTTAAAAACCAATTAAATAAAATATTTATTTTGAGTTTAGTTAAGTTTATGTTTTTGTCAAAAAATTTAAATAAAACATTATTTAAAAAATAGTGATATAATTTTTTTTTAGGAATTTAATATTAGTTAATTTCTATCTTTGCATATTATCATAGTTGTTCATATTTTTCATTGAAAAATTGCGAATGGCTAATTTTTCAATGGATAAATCTCAAATAATGAATGAAACAAACTACAATATTTCAAAAGTTAGGTTAAAATCCATGTTCATGGTAAGAAAACCATGGGATCTCAAAATTGATGTGGAGAAATAACCCACCGAAAGAAAAACAAATCCCAAAACCCGAGTATCTTCTCCCAAAGATCCCAAGTAGCCATGTCGATCCTATTGCAAAGCATAAAAGATGAGTTATTATTGCATATAGGAAACATGGACCCTCCCGTTGATTCCTAGAAACAATCGCAAACAATTCACGAGGGCGAGTCACCTCTCGAAGATAATTAAACTCATAATGTCCAATTTTTTACAAATTTCATGAATGGGGATGAAAAAATAGTTAATTATTTACCCAAAATTAAAAATATTTAAGCATAGTTAGATGGATATAATTGTGAATTATTTCAAAATAAACTACTATATTTTATTATACAGATTAACATTTAGGAAAAAATTCAGAAACTATATCTCGATTTTAAACTCTAAAGACCAAAATGATACCGATTTACACGATCTGGATACCCTATCATCTCTCCTAATTAAGGAAGAATGAGTCATGGAAACCTATTATTAAACATAGAATGCATCTTGTGTTGGCCATTGTGTCTTAGGTTATCATTTAATTCAAAGTTCATTTATGGAAAAGGGAGTCAAGAGTGTTTTGGTGTCTCCATGAGGTGTCAATCAAGGTCAAATATGAAGGTTGATTGGTAGTGTCCAATAATGTTGTCTTGATATAATGTCCTTGAGAATGATAATAGTATGAGCTCTCCAATAGTTGTTTAAGGTTATCATGAGGTTAATAAAGGTTAGTATGATGTGTTAGAGTTGTATATGTCTTTGCAAGAGGTCATCATGGCTAGTTCATGAGGTGGTTGTGTTGAGTTAGGTCATTCTAGGCATATTCCTAGACCTAGAGCATGGTGGCATGAGAGATGGAATAGTTAAGTCTTGTTGAATCATGTTTATAGCATTGCGATGTTGTATAGGACATGTATGAGGAGTTTCAGGTTTGTACTCAACTGTTTCATGTATATTTATGGTCATTGTGGAGCAAGGTGGAGACTATTCATGTAGACATATGTTAGTCTTAGTGGATGGAGATATTTAGAAGTATTTGAGAAAGGAGGTCACTTGGGTCGATTACAGGGAGGTACCTACAGTGTTTTATATCAAGTTTCAGGTCCGTATTATGAAATTTTCTTAAGTTATGATTTTTTTGCCAAAATCGAGTTCTTGAGGAGCAAAATCTAACTCGATATGTAAACTTTAGATACTCACCCACTCACACACATTATTCATGGGACATTGTGTCTTTGGGGGATGATTTTACATTGATCTAATATTTTTTTTCAAAAACAATGAGTTGATTTGATCATCAGACATTTATGAACAATTGTTAAGAAGTCAAGTTGGTTTGAAACCCTAGTCAAACCCTCGTAGAGAGACTTGGAAGAAGTGAATTTTTTGGGATCCAAATTGTCTTAGAAAGAAAATGTGATGTATTAGGGTTGAATAGGATTATCCAGAGCTCATTTTAGTATTTGTTTCATGTTCCATCTATTTCAAGAAGTGAAAGGAAAACCCTTGTTATAAGGAAATTTTCAGTTTCGAGTTGAGATGAAAAGTAAAATTTTCCAAGAATCTTAGGAGTTTTATATAAATCCATGAAAATTTTTAGGCAGGTTTCTTAGATAGATTTTTTGTTACATGTCCCTAAAGTAGCCATACTAATTTTGGCCTTAAGGGCTAAAACCTAGTCATAGAGGTTTGAGTTGAGTTTGATGAATTTACACGTCATAGTTGTGGTTTTTGGTCATGGATAGCATGTAGACACATGATATGATGTGTTTGAGGACTTCGTTTTATTTATAGAGTTGTTTTATTTCCTAATCCCTAATGGACTAATTGGTCTTATTAGGATTTCCAAGATAGGTGACTGAAATAGATATGTTTGGTTGATTATATCCAAATTACATATGCTTCTTAGTGCTTTAACATGTTGGTAAAAGTTTCCTTGATGTTTTCCAAGTGGTGGTTATTTCTTGGAAGTAAATTTGGAGGTGATAGAGCATGTTTCACTCAAGACTAGCTCTTGAGTCCATTTTGGCAGTTTGGACTTGTGTCATGGATTGAGTTGGTTGGAGGCCTTGCACTATGAATTAGAGATTGAATGATTTGTTCTATAAAGTATATTAAGATATATTTCCAATGGTATACTACTTGAGTCTGATGATGAGTTTTTCTATGTGAACTCATTCGTTTTCTAGGATTGAATTTTGGGTGCTTGAAGACCTAGTTGTGCATGCTTGCTTCTTGAAGTGTTTCATGGTGGAGATGAAAGTTTTAGAGCTTCTTGAGCTAGATGGTGATGTTGAGAGGTGGTTCCTAACTTTTTGGAGCTTCTTGTGTCTTGAAAAATCTATATTATGCCCTTGAAGATCATATTGCATTTCTTTAGGATACACGAACTTGTTTTGAGCTAGTTTGAGTGTCTTCGTGATTATTGGAGTTGTCTTGACCCTTTCCGACCTACTTGGGTATATTGAGATGTTTTATATGGATTTTTTTTTTTTTTTTTTTGAGTTGGAAAGAATGACCTATATGGTAATGGCCGACCTACGGGTGTTTTGAGCTAGTGTCATGTATATAAGCTAGTGCGGTTGGTCATTTGTTTTAGTTGAGACTATGGGGATATGAGAGAGCCAAAGGAGGAAGAATAAAATCATATAGGGGTCAAGAATAAATCTGAGAAGAGGTATGAAGGACTAAGGAATATTGAAGAGCAGGTGTACAAGGGTAATATACCTAATCAACCCATGAAGAACCAAATTTGAGCGAGTTAGGAGAGAGAGAGGTTTAAATAAGGCTTAGTGTGTTTGGAGCTGAATTTGTGTTGCTCCTTGTGGGGTTGGTGCCTCACTAAAGAAATATTTCACGATGTGTAATTTTATTGCAAGTAATTTGTTATGAGTAATATTAGTAGAAGTTTTAGTGGGTTTTCTTCCCCTTAACGGTTTCCCATATATATATTTGGTGTCTTATGTTCTCTCTCTTATTACATGTATGTATGAATGTTTAATACACACCTAATAAGATCACATGGTTTATGAATCTTGAATGGTTGAATTGAAATATGAATGTAAGCAATGGTTAATGAAGTTAAATTTTTTGTATGAATGATTCATCCCCCCCTTAGTTACCATGCTTCTAACAATTGGTATCAGAGTTGGTCCTTGTGAAGTAAGTTTAACTACTTGAAGGAGATCCTCTTGAAGCACATGTTGTTTGATCAAAATGGGAGAAGAGATTTTTCCATATCAAGGTCCTATGTTTAATGGAAAAAATTATTCCCTATGGAGATTCGAAAGAAGACCTATCTAAGTTCTCTTGGATATGAGATTGATGTTGGATACTTTGATTCATTAAACCCCATGGAAGATATTGAAAAGGATATAATTTTTGGTGCTTTGGAAGAATGTGTAAGTTGCATGGTTTTAGAATGTGTTTCAGCCAGAGAGTTATGGGAGAAGTTATAATACATGTATGAAAATGCTAGCAATCCTTCTAGTGCTAGTGAAAATCATGTTTCAAGTTATTCAAAAGGAAAGAATCAATATGGTGTGATTGTTTCGATGAAGAAAAGATAGAAGAAGTGAATGAAGAAGATTTGTAGGTGGAGTTAGTTCTCTAAATAAGAAAGAATATCAAGCTTGAATCAATCATCAAGGATCTTGAAGATGAAATGAAGAATCTAAAGGAATAACTAAATCAGGTCTCTAACAGGATGAAAACTTATGAAAATTTTGAGAAAAGAACAAGTAATATTGATGAGATTTTGAGCAATCAAAGACCCTTTAGTGAAAAATCAGGTCTGGGGTTTAATGAAGAAGATAAGAAGGAAGATCAACATGCTACATTTAGTCAAGGACCTACTAGAGTAAAGGAGGATAAAAGGACTCAAAGGAACATCATAATGCAACCCAATGCTACGAAGGTCACAAGTAAGTTCAATGGTGTTTGTTATTCTTGAAATAATTTATGTTATAGAGATAGGGGCTATAGAATTTTTTTAAGAATGAATTTCCATGGAGCAATTGTAGGGATGATTACTCATATCATTCAAGAGATATTACATGCTTCAACTGCTATAAGAAGGGCCATATTTCTAGGGTTTGTCATCAAGAGTATCCTAGACCAAGTTGGAGGAATAAAGGTAAGAATGAGATTGTATGTTATAATTGCAATCATGCAGGAAATATTCCTAGATACTTGTATCAAGGACCATCTAGAAAAATTTGGAGAATTGAAGATCCCAAAGGTAAGGATTCAATTGGTTATTTCAAATGTAGCTATGCCGGTCACATTGAAAGGTAATGTAGAAGGAAAGTAAATAGATACAAGAGGAAGGAAGAGGTCAAATATGATCATATTGAAAAATTAAAATAAGAATCTAATTCTACTAAAGAATACCATCATGTGGATGATAGAAAAGTGAGGGATCTATAGTTAAGAAAGCTCAAGGTTGATGACTTGTCCCATGTGGACAAGGGTGTTTTATTGTGCTAGATGTAACCAGGTGTATGATGCCTCCATTAGGCTTCATGGAGTCATATTTTTGTGTCTTGAAGCATGTTTAAGGCTAAAAGACCTCATATGTGTGAAGATCCAAAAATATTACCTAACCTGGTATGTGTTTTGCTTTTGAAGTTATCTGATTTTGTTGAAGAATTTTGTGTAGCAATAAAGTATGTTTGTCTTTTATTTATGAAAGAATCATGATGTTATAGATTTTTCATTATGGTATAATGTTTTCTCTATCTCGGTACATATATTTCATATTAGTAACATGTCTTCCATGATATTTTTGTTCTTCGTTAATGCAAGAGTCCTAGTGTTGCTTCTAAAGTCACTATCATATGTCATGATGTCCTGAGAAAGTAAAGGTGGTTAATGTTATCCAAGGTTGAAATTTGAATCCTGGTCTTGGTTTGTGTCAAGCATGTTGTGTAAATAGTATGATCTATTAGTATGAATGATTACTTCTCTATATTATAATACTATTGTGTAAGGGTTCTAAATATTAACAAAAATCACTTTGAAGTCTAATTTGGTGGTATCTACTCATGGAGGTCACAAGTAACTATGAAATATTAAGGATGACTAGTTATGTCATTTTAAGGTCGACTTTCTTTGAGAAAAGTTGTCATATGCTATAAAATTGTGGTCCAAGGTTGAAATCGAGAGATATGAGTATGGAGATTGCTGTAGGAATCACATGTTGTTAATGTTATACTAAACTAGGCATGTCAAGCATGAGGGTGTCAACTTGTAAATGCATTATACATCCATATAAGTGCTTGAAGATGATCTATCTAGTCTCAGGGACTGAGTGTCCTAGCTAGAAATCCAAGAATAACCTCAAGAAGATTCACAATAAAAAACATTAGGAGAAATTGTTTATGAAGCTTGTGATGGTCATCCTAAATTTATATGATGTTGCCATATAAATATCCCTAAGGTTGAAATTGTAACACCCATGTTATACTTCAACAAACTAAGGGATTTTTTTAATTCATGTAATTACCTTTTATGCTTTAAATGATTTTCAACACGCATAAGATAAAATCTAGCATAGCAATATTTATAAATCCCTTAATTATTTTTATGCTATATTTCATAATGTTATTACTTAGCTCAATACCAAGTAATCCAACATTATTAATATTCTAGAATCCATCTTGACAATATACAATAACCATGTGCAACTGCAAAGGGTTCTAGATCCTTCTTGATCTCCCTTTAACACTCTATACGAGATAGTATATATTACAAACCTTTGGTTAAACCTTTTTATTAGCAAAATAAAGTATCCATATTATTTGTGTTAGCAAATAAAATATCCAAGTAATTCCATCCACCTCAAAACACTACTGAAAGAAGAAATGTTGGACATATAATGTAATCATTCATTTGTACTACTATGACCATAGTTTTTGACATTGCACTAGAAATCCAATTTCGAGACTCCACACTACCCTACTACAAAACATGTCTTCTATTCACCACACAATTGTCTCAATATAGTTATCATGATTATTTTTCATTAATTAGAATTTAATTTACAATTAACCATTTTAGTTATTCATTTACGATAAGTAATTGAATTCATTTATAAAGTTGCAGGGATCATGACTCGATGTTTAGGTCACATGAATCCTATCAGTCCCATCTTAGGATTCCTATGGAAAAGGTTACACTCACATAATGAATTGTGTCGTTATGTGTTTATTACCCTCGAGTAACCATCATGAGTTGGAATGGACAAGGTTTATATGACACGAATATCATCTCATGATACCTACCCTTCATTGTTAATTTGTTATGCTTTCAAAATAGGGATAAGTTATATTGAGTTTCATTATGTCAGCCAATTCATGATAGAGGTGTACAATAACTCTGCAAATCATCAACTAGTATAAGTACCTCGTACCACATGTCGTAAGGTAAACTATGTCAACCTACGATGATTGAATTAACCCAATTAAACATGAGGATAAACCAATTCATAAAGATAGAACAAATAGTACTTATGATCATTAATAATCACTTAGTCATTTTAGTTTACTTAAGTTAATTGTATACATCTGTACTATTTCTTATAATTGTTACCATGTTCCTTTTATTCTTAGTTTCATATTGTTGTAACTATTTTTCCCACTAAGGTTTAGTAGAAATAGGTTTGATATATACAATGAATATACTTTATCTTAAACATATATGTTAATTACTATTATGAGACCAACATTATCTCCCTTTAGTTTCATACTTATAAACCAACACATATCATCTTTTTCATTTATGGTGAACTAATGAAACATATATCTTATTAACATACTTATCTTTTATAAGTACAATGTTATATTTCCTTGTTTTGTCTTGTTTTTTTGGCGTAATCATCAAATCATAATGACATCTTAACGTAGTTGTGCTAACACATTAAACATCAATTATAATACATGCTCTGTTGTAAAACAATGGTACAAGTATGTCACTTTTTACAATCATAATGATCCAAAAAATCATCATTAAATTATCAATTAGTAGAAATAGTACATAATCATGAGATGATTATTGGATGATAATCAATTGATACATTAGGCCAAATTTCCTTAAAACAATCTACAAAGTAATACATTCACATTAAATTATTTACAATATTCGAATGTGGATACGTAGTAGTTAATGCATGATGATATCATGTGTAATAATAAATTCAATCACTTCATAATGTTTACCTTGTCATTCATGTTGTTGGAGAGAGAACATAGTTTACATGGTCAGGTTCATTGAATCCGACATGAATTATCAACTCGTAATCATGTTGTATTATTATGAAATAAAGAGTATAAAATGGTTATCTATCCCTTTTCCTTCATATTACATTTAACCAATTAACTTAATAAATATTGAACACGAATAATGCAATATCTGTTTTTCAACAATCACTAAATAAACTAAATTTCATATACATCCTATCAATGGTTAAGTTCTCTTATCAATACCAGTTTGTAACTACCTCATATAAATTATAGTTTTTAATAAGGTATACATGGGTTAAACAATGGAGTGATTATCGATAGTCAAACTTTACCAAGGAGTCTAAAATTTCAACTTCAAATTTAAACATTTACATACTAATTTCCATATCCACCCACCAAATCACAAAGGATTACTTAAAATATACAAATCACCAAAGATTTCCTAAGTATCATCAAATAATGAACTAGATCTTATTCATAATTAGAATAAATTATTTTTGAATATATTATCCAAAAAAATCAAACCTTCTTCTTTGGTTACAATCAAAATAAAACCCAAATTTACATTTCCAAGAATAAGTGATCTCATAACTAATTCAAATTTCAACTTAAAAAGGATGCCTATATTAAAGTAAGTACAACTTAGCATACAAAGGAAAGACTTTAGAATATCACAATTAAATTTGGTGAGTAGAACCTACAGCTTTATATCCCCTTTAATGGAATGTAACGCAATCCGCAACTGATACAAGATATTACAACGTTATACTTTTCCTAAAGAGAATCATATGCCATTTTTACACCATAGAAGTAAATTATATCATAATAAATAGTTTCTTAATAACCCAAAAATGAAAAAATTTACACCAGATAGACCATATGCCCATATCAAAAGATACTTGATATATCTAGGATCAAAATACAAATATGAAATATTCATCAAGCATATACCATAGTCAATAATTATATATGTATTTTAAAAGAAAAATATGTTACTATTTAGCTTGAGAGAGAGTTTTCCATCTTGTTATATCTATTTGGGTGAGCTTAAGGAGATATACACAACTCATCTAATCACATATACAAATGAAAGACATATAGAACATGTCTTATATGTATACATGATTATATACCTAGTTTGAGCCATATTCAACAAATTGCCATAGACAAGGAAAGAAAATAGTCTACAATACACAACTAGTTTAAATAAATCCCAAATAATCTCATGAATATTCATGTCAAAAGAGGAAACATTTTTACCATTTAGGAAACCGTTCACGATCTATTAAAACACTTTGGCTGAAAATAAAAAAGCCCATTAACACTAAACTAGTTTCTTAATTGATCAAAGCAAATTTCAACCATATGGGTTGCTTTATTCAAGATGCAAACAAAACAGATCATGGATATAACTTTAAATTAAAACCCATAGCAACATTTAACCAAATAAATATATATCCCTTTTATATATTTATAGATTCATGCAAGGAAGAGAAAACCAGATGGTATTCCCTATCTCAAAATAAATAGAGTAGAGTTAGAAAGATTCATGCCTTCTAATTAGTTTGGAGTTTCTCAAAGATTTACTCCCTTTCTCTTTCTTTCAAAACAAAAGTAGTTCAATAAAAACCAATAGAGTTTCCACAATACATCTCTCCATAAATCAAACAAAAAAACCTAATTATTTCCCATTTTAAACCTTATTGATGCTATGAAATAAAATAATATCACAATTTTTCTTGGCAAAGAAGACTACGAAAATAAATCAACAGAATAGATTCCTAAACTTCCATGCACAACTTGAAACAAAAGAGGACTCAACCAAAAATAAAACAATAAAAATTCAACCTTCAATGCATGCCTCATAGCTTCTCCAAAAAGAGTTCATATTTCAAGGAACCGAATGTTTAGAGTAAATGACATTCAACAATTTGTAGGTGCCACATAGTGGCTTAGTAAATCTCAAGACTACTACCCTTTTCAAGTTTTCCTCCAAATAAGCTGCAATGAGTTCACGAGTGGTCCAAGATGATATTAAAACATATATTAACTAAATTCCCTAAGTTTGCATGGGGTCGACCAATGACCGAATATAATTTATTAATTATTTATAATGATAAAAGATGTGGTCAAAGACCATACTTAATACACTTTAATATCAATCATAGGTGGTCAATCGGTGACCGGAGTAAAATAAAACACTACCTATGCCCATAGTATGGTCAAATACCATTAACAAAATTAAACTTTTTAAAAATACCTTCACATTCCTATGATGGTCGATGACCCCAATTTTATCATCTCACCATGATCACATTAAGGTTCAGGACCTTTAACAATATAAGAATTTAAAATTATAACTTTTCCAAATCACTAAGGTCTATGTCCTTTGATATGAAGTATTAAACTTATCATCCGCCATGGTCCATGACTCTCATGGTTAAACAATGCACTAACCTTTATTTAACCAAGCATCGAGGAGAATATTATAGTATTCACTTATTATTACAGCGATGGTCAAAGACTCGATAACAATACAATTTGAAAATTATTCATTATTTTACCTTTTTCGCTCTTTTGTAATACTTTTCTAGTAACGAATGAGACTATTATAATGTCTTGTGGTCCATGAACGATAATGACAAGGAGATTAGTAAAATATTAAAACAATAATTATTTCAACACTAAAATAGTACAAGGTACAAGATGGTTGATCATGTTAATGAACAATTATGAAATCATCCCTTAACATAAGAAAGGTGGAGCTCAATCATTTAAGATCAATACATCAAGATAATTATGATGTATAGTTATCAAATAGACATTATTACGGGATGTAATAGAACTCATAAAAAGTTATGTCTTTGAATTTGCTTGCTGTAAGAAAGAGTAATAGATGGTGGAAATATTTCTTTCATGTGTTCTTCAAAGTCTCTCGTGTGTTCCAAGACATGTGAGGTATTACAAAACACAGATCCATGTATGATTCATGATCTATTTCTATCGAAGGTTGATATCATGCTTCATCAAAGGTCAAACCATGTGATTGAAGCTTAAAGTATGTATCAAGGAAGAATTGGTCTTTGTTACGTATGGTGGATATGTGTTCATGAGTAAGGGTTGTTGGTCCCGGGGGGAGTTTTGTCCTTAACGATCAGTTTGATCGTATCTATTGTATATCTTGAAGATATGAAAAATGGAATTGGAGTTCATATCCCTAATTAAGGTATGTTGTGAATATTGAAAGGTAAAGCTTGGAGTTTTAAGGTTGAAAATATTATGTTTACTATGTATGTTGTTTTTAAATCACTAAGTGTAAATATAATGATCAAAGAAGAAATAAAATATCCTGAATGAGGTATGATGATGTAAAATTCAAAGGAGATTTCATATTTCTAAGTTTTTCTACTTCATTCTAGAAATGCTTATGATTCAATCATGGTTTCAAAATTGATCTTAACTTGGTTCTCTATGGTAGATAGTTGACCTAACATGCATAATAAAGTGTTGAAGGTTTTTCATGGTTTGTAGAAGTCTTAAAATGATTTAGAGGTCTCAAGATTAGCAGTGTTGAACCATGAACAAGGTATGATTTTGATTTAAAGAGTTGGTTCAAGGTTATGGAAATAGTGTAGAGGTCTGAATTTTTTTGAGTATTGCTTCTAGTTGAGGAAAGGTAGAATATCCATGAACAATGCTACAAGTGTGAGTTTTCTCCATGATCATGAAACTAGGAGTTAAGAAGGCTAGTTTGGTAGAGTTGGTGGTTATTTACATATATTTTGACAAGGGAAGCTTGTTATATGCTCCAACAAATGTATTATCATGAAAATAAGGTAGAGAACACCGAGAAATCTTTTCAGATCGTGACATTTGTAGTGATCCATATCCATGGCTGTTGATTAAGGTATGTGACCTCATGTGTGTATAGAAAATAAGAGCATGATAGTATCATGAAAATAAGGTAGATAACATTGAGAAATTTTTTTAGGATTGTGACATTTGTAGTGATCCATCTCCATGGTCATTGATCAAGGTATGTGACCTCATATGTGTATAGGAAATAAGAGTATGATAGTATGATGGCATGGGGAGAATTTATGTGCTATTTCACATATATGGTTAGGTCCTATTACTTTGTAAAGATTGGAATTTTTAGACTAAAAAGGTGCTTGGGGCTAATGATCCTAAAAATATGATATGCTAAGGCGAGTTTGTTGATTTATCATGGTACATGCACTTGATGGTGATGTATAGCAAAGTTGATCCAAAATATGAGGTATTATCATAGGAAGAGAAATATGTGTGAGTTAAAAAGGTGTCATGTATATCTAAAAACAAGAGGTTAAAGTTTGGAAGTTGTGTTATTCAAGGTCATGACTGTTGTATCTCGGTATGTTGAGTTCAAGTTAAAAAGAAGGATTAATATGAAATGCTATATTTTTAACTGCTTTTGAAGATTTGTATTCTCATAAAGGACAAGGATAAAGATATTGAACAGAGGAGGAGATGTGTAAATGGAGTTAATACTAGGTCTATGGGTCTCAACAAGCACTTGATGCCAAGAAAGTGAGAATGCAATCCAAAGTGTAATGTGAACAAGTAATTCCATTTCGCATTATTTCCATTTTTGTCTCATCATCATTTTCATGTTTAAGTTGTCATGTATCCTTTTCCATAGATGTCAAAGGGGGAGAGTAGGCTCAGAAACATGAAAAATGGAGTCATGTACGCGTTTTGTCTTGAGGTTGGGATCAATATTTCTGAAGGTGGTTGCCATTAATGATAAAGGGGAAGATTATTGACTATTGTTTCTTAGGTTTTCATTTATGTCAAAGGTCATTAATGGAAAAGGGATTCAACAAAGTGTTTTTGTGTCTCCATGAGGTGTCAATCAAGGTTAAATATGAAGGTTGATTAGTAGTGTCCAATCATGTTGTCTTGGAGCATAATCTAATGTGCATGGTCATAATATGTGATCTCTAGTGGGTGTTGAAGGTTTTCATGAGGTCAAGAAAGGTTATTATGATGTGTTAGAGGTGTATATGTGTCTGTAAGAGGTCATCATAGTCAGTTCATGAGGTGGTTGTGTTGAGTCGGGTCATTCTAGGCTTATTCCTAGACCTAGAGCATGGTGTATAACATGGTGGCATGATATATGGAGTAGGGAAGTATTATTGAAGCATTTTTAGAGAATTGAGATGTTGCATAACACATGTTTGAGGATTTTCAGGTATGTACTAGGTTTTTTCATGCATGTTTATGGTCCTTGTGGAGTAAGAAGGTGGAGACTAGTCATGTAGACACATGTAAGTCTTAGTGGCTAGAGAGATGTAGAAGTAATTGAGAAAGGAGGAAACTTGGGTCAATTAAAGGAGGTAGTTATGGTGATTCAATTTAATTTTAAGGTTAGTATGGTGAAATTTTTTTCAAGTTATGGTGTTTTTTTCCAATACTAAGTTCTTGAGGAGAAAAAACCAACTCAATATGTGAACTTCAAATGCTTACCTAAATTTTGCATGGGACCTCGTGGATTTATGGGATGATTTTAAATTGAGATAAGAGTGTTTCACCAATAAGTTTTACAATTTCTAGGACAAAAAAATAAGGTAAATGGTTAATGAGGAATACCTATGAGGTGAAGGTGGAAGGTAGAATGCAAGTGTTGTAGACTTTTGATCCAAGCTAATTGTGTGAGATTTTCTTTGGCTAGGACGAATGACCTGTATAAGAAACACAACAAGACTGATAAATAATAATAAATAGCATATGACAATGGAATTCCTCGCATATGATAGATCTAGGAAGTGTGAAGCTTCCTAGAGAGGTTTTCTATCCACTGTTAAATAAAAATTTAATGTGAATAAGAAACTGAAATAAATAGGTCCTATTACAATGTAATGATTTAGGTTTCTCATACACACAATACACTAGATTCAATGCTAAATATAAAAATACAACACTAAATATAATTAGAACCAAGGATTTTTCAAATCGGAAGGTTTGTCGAGGTCCGGTAAGGGTCCAGGGTTGATTGGTTGAGGTTTGGGTTGGTTTTGGGTGAGTGGAAAGCTTGTTGGTCTGAGCATATAAAATGACATAGAGACCAATATCAGTCAGTGAATGATTCCTAGATAGGGATGAAATCAACGGAGGTCGTGAACCGAGGTCGAAGGGAAATAGGTAGTAAACTATTACAAATGGGTTTTAGGCTCTCGTGATTGCACGCAGAGAGAGGGTAGTGTTGTTTGGGTTGTAATATGGTTGAGAAGACTCATGAATACTAAGAAGGAGGTTTATAATGGTGAAAAGGCTTAGGGTGGTTGAATAGTGGGTTGGTGGCAATAAGGTGATGTACATGTAACAAAAGAAATAAAATACTGAAAGAAGCAAGAGATCTACAATGGGATAAGCATAAATGATTAAAATCATAGTACTTGGTATTTTGTAGATCCTGTGAGTTGAGATGGTTGATGGTTGATTAGAGAAGAGGTGTTTGAGTCTAGTACCACGGAAGTACAAACTATGTGCTCCCGTGAGTATTCCAATGCTTTGGAAGGAGAACCAATTACTTTTCTTGCACTGTGGTTGTGTATGTTCATCGTCTGGATGTAGGAGGGCTTGAAGATTCACACTTGAATGTAATAAGGCTCTAATAACTGAATGAACAACTTGGGTAAAGGGTTGTAAAATTCTATATAAAGGAATTGATGGCGGTTTAGGTGATCGATGTTGGTAAAGGATAAACCAACATTGGTTCAGGTGAAATAGTCTAAGTTACCAAAAATATCCTGATCTTTACTATTTTTGGCATGATTTTGATTATTGGGTTCATGTGAGAGAAGGTAATAAGATCTTAGAAGGAGTCCAGCTTAGGTTTAGGAGTAATTCTTAGTTAGTTAGGTCAAGTAGTGACTCAAAGACCAAGAGTGATGACTCAATGCCGAGGGTGACGACTTAGTCACTCGAGTTAAATGCCCCGGAATGGGTCTAGAGTGAGGTGTAATGATGAGGTGGAGGTGTGAGGATGAAATTAACTTAATTAAAATAATTAAATTAATTAATGATGCGAGGATGAATATTAATATTGGATGAAGGGGTCATGATTAGTTAAATGTGTTACGTTAATTAATCGAATGGGACCAAGGGGAGAGTGACCCAAATTTGGTGTCCACATTTGCACCTTTTGTCACATAGCTTGCTTTGATAAACAACACTAACAAAAATAGGAATTCGGTGCTTTGGGTATGAGTGAGGGTTAGGTTGCCCTAAGTGTGAGTGGAGGTGATCCCCCTCAAACAAGGGATGTATGAGGTGTTAAACATAGTCGGTGAGTGGTTTGATATATGGGTAAGTGATGAAAACAAGGGTATGTTGGGTGTAGGTATGAGTGATTTCGGTTAGGTAATAGGTAGTGGCGATCTAACACATGCACATGTATAGATGATGATAAGGTTTTAAGCTGAATAACTTAAAAAATCTATGTTGTTAAAAGGTCGTTAGGTTTATCCAAACAAGGTTGAAGTGGTTCGGTATCTAAGGTATAGGATATGGTTCTCAAACACAAAAACCTAGTAGTATGAATGGGAAATAGGTTATGGTCGGGATAAACAACATGACATTAGGAAAGGTAAGGTCATTAGGCTGAACAACATGAGTATCACATCACAAGGTATAACAAGTACATGAATTTGAGTGTCACCATAAGAGAGGGTGATTTAGGTAAGGCCATAGGTAAGGCCATGGTAGGGGAAAAAAAACATGCCCCAACTGATTCTGATGTTGGGTGATAGGTAATAAGGTCATGAGGGTGAGGTGTAACTTTGGGTTAGGCAAAAAGGTTTTGGGAAGGCAGATTGGTGCTATATGGTGCAATGAGGTGAAAAAGGCTAACCGAATGTGGTCATGGAAAACTGATGTCGGTCCAAGAGAAATCAAGCATGGTGCATTAGGGCACATGAACGACGTCGGTTTAGGGAAACCAATGTTGGTTAGGTTAGATTTGGGATAAAAAGGTAAAATATGTGAATTACGGATTCATTTGTGCTTTTTCCATTTGTGAAAATGACAAGCAGAGAGGCATTTTTGTACTATTGATGAGAGTGACCATGATTGGGCTAGATTCTAGGCTGATTTGGAGAGAGGTGAGTGGTTGGAGTGGTGTAGAGGTGGGCCTATGAGATCTTTTGGTGTGATTCAATTGGTGGTTAACCGTGAGGTTTGATTTAGACATGATGACAATAGAAGGAGGCATGGGAGGACCACCACTCGAGACCTGGAAATCCCAACGAGGTGACGTCAATGTGTAGAGGTAGGATTCAATCCTTTATGGTTGTTTTGATTGAATCTATAGAGAACAATGAAATAAAATGGGGGAATTAAAAATTCAAAATGTAGTTAAAAATGGAAGAATTTGGGTATGGGGCGGGTGCAATGTAGATTAATTAGGTTGTAAAATGGAAATGGGTGGGGTTGGGTGGTTTTTGGGTAGGTTTTAGGCTTGTTTTTTATTTTTTTAGAAAATTGGGGGTGTGGGGGTTTGAATTTAGAGCCAAAACAGACCGATGTTGGTAAGGTTGTGGTCAAAGTCATTCTATCATGCCGACATTGGTGGGAAAATAATCAATCGACGTCGGTTCAAGGTGATCGGTATTGGTCAAGGTGACCGACATCGGTCACTATGAAAAGTGACTTAGTCTGAATAGGTTAAGTTGAGAAGGCCAAAATGGGGTAAAAATTAAATTGGAGGGTAGATAGGTAATGAATAAGGGAAACAGAGAGGGATGAGGGAGAGAAGTAGGTGGGTGAGGGTAAATATAGGTAAACATAGGTGGGTAATAGAGGAAGATTAGGTCACAGTGATGGAATGGGTATGGGAACTTGGTAAGATAAATTAGAAGAAATGATAGGCCAGGGAAGTAGTTAGGAAATATATAGGTTGGGTAATTAGGTTTTAAAGAAATGAAAAAATTAGTTTAGTCTTTGACATTGTTGTGTGGTATGGATGTATGCACGACATTAGTTGATGATGCGAGACCATGTCCCCACCGTTTGTTATTAGGGTAGATACGCCTAGTGTTACTGAAGACAAGTGGAAACATATGCGAGATGTTGGATTCGTGGGCATTAGGCACTACAATCGGATCTCGACGAGATCTCGATCTCATGGTCGTGCTCATGGATAGATGGGATGCCATAACCAACACCTTTAATCTACCAACCGGTGAGATGACCATTACGTTAGAGGATGTATACAGGATTCTATGGCTACCGATTGTTGGTGAGTCAATATATTCGGTATTAGTAGATGGAGCCTTTGAGTAAATGATTACAGTATTTGGGGAGATGGCGAGTGACCTGATAGAGCACGATCCAGTCTTGTTTATGGGGATTTGTATGCTACACACCCACATGAGACATGGTTAGTAGTGCTAATGATGGTGGTGGTGGGGTGCTATGCACTTCCTGATTTAGAGGGTGGTCGGTTTCCCAGAGGGCTGATGGGAGTATTGTGAGATATGATTGAGGATCGGGTTTGATTTGCATGGGCACCTACATATTTAGTGCAACTATATAGGGAGTTATGGGCTTACCAGAGGATGCAACACTACAACATCTGTTGTACATTCCTACTACACTATTGGGTGTATGAAAAAATTGTGGTAGTGTGGTCATGAGGACTACCGGTGCAGATTGGCATCATGGGGGAGAGATGATCCATAAAATTCTAATTTGGAACTCTACAAAATCACACAATTATGATGTTCTACTTTCAACTTTGGAAAATGACATATGGATTGAAGATTAGAGCTTTAGTGACTGATTAACTAGTGCTTAGGAAAAAATTGAAGAGAAATGCTAAAATAATTTTACACACAACCCAAGAATTTTTATCGTGGAAACCCCCAATGAGGGAAAACCAACAAGGAGTAAACTTCTCTTTCTTCCCACTTGTATTGGCCAATTTATCAAATTGTATATATTATAATAAGTACAAAAAGAAGCAACAATGTAAAACTCCTCTCTAATTGCTTGCTTGCTCTATTTTCTTACACCTTGCTCCTACAATTCCACTCTAGCACTAAAGAATCTCTACTCACTTTCTCTCATATTAATACTTATCTTCTCAATCTCTCTAGATCTTTGAATGAGCAATTATCTTGATCCTCCTAATATTTATAGCATTATACCATGTCCTCCCATGCAATGGAGAATAGGAAAAGTCAGGGAGGGAAGAGACACAGTTGGGCACTTCAAATTCACATCCATTCATGCTCCATTATTCTTTTCTATTAAAAATTTTCAGGACCACCACCATGAGCATACCGGTAGTTTCAGGACCACCACCCTGGCTAGGTAGAGATTATAGGAACACCACCCCTGCAAGGTGGCGGTTTTGTCTAGAACCTTCATTTACCTCATTTCCTTCATTTTATTCAATTCTCCTTCTTGGTGCTGATGGAACTGATGAAGTGGTGTGTTTTTTTGGATCCCTATGGATCATAAATCCCCTTCTTAGGAGGCTTTTGGTCCCAAAAATCTTAGTGGGGGATTGGTATAGGAATCAACTCCCTCTCTTTCTCCTTCGAGTACCACCAGGTCTACCTTGGTGTCTTCTCTTATCCAACCTGCCAAGACTCATTTGGATCTTTGGTTTGTTGTTCCAGTGATACATCCTCCTCCAAGTTACCTTGAGTACAATACTTTTTGGAAGGTAACTTCTATATGTTTCCTTCTTTTTCATGCATAGATGGCATATTAGGTGAAAGATCTTGCAACTTTCTATCGCATGCATCTAGCATGAAGTATGGCTTGAAGGTTTCTTTTCCAACCTTCTCAAGTATGGCGAAGGTCCCATATTGTAGTGGTTTATTCCTTCTTGCTTGTCTTTGTCTCTTGAGATGGATTAGACAAATCCTCTCCATGTATGTTGTTATATTCACCACTGTTCCTTATATCTCCTCTTCTCCTTACTGCCCCACGGTTAGGTCTAGTGAATCAATAGGTAGATATAGTGACTGCATAGTGGAATTTTGTTTTGCTCCTTAAATGAGTAGTTCATGTGGTGGATTCTTCTACAAAAAATGACAAGTGCTATCCAAAATATAGATGCTTTCACGTTCATTTTACTTTTCTTCCAATCAAGGTAAAAAAATGATGATTTTCCTAAATAAGTCTTTGTGCTTGGTTGGCACTTACCATAGCCTTCTTTGATTTGCTTTGGTGTTCCCGGATGTTGAAACTAACTCCGTCCTTGACCCATATGTACTGGTTCTCCCTCCTTGTGAACACAACATCCCTGACATACAAGTAAGGACTTCCAAAGACAATGTCAAATGCATCAAGTGGAATGATATCAACCTCTAATACATCAATATATTGGGTATTTATCCCAAATTGAAACTTACACTTTCTTGTAACTTGTATTTCTACACCCCTCTTCACCCATCCCAATGGGTATGGATGTGGATGCACGTAAGTCTCTAGGCCAAGTTGTTCTATAACCACATCAAAAATCAGATTTGACTGAGAACTAGAATCTACTAAAGCATTTACCTTAGTCTTCTTGATTTGGATTCGACTTGAAATAACTTACTCATCTCTTATTATTCTACTTCTGCGTACATGTTAGTGGCTATGCATCCTAGCCTTTCATCAACATCCGAATCATCCTTAATCTCACCTCTCCTTTTATCTTCACAGTGGCCATGGATTTCTTGGAATCCTTGGTTCAGTGCTTTGGGTGTAATTCCAGATGCAACTTCTAACATATGGCGTCACTATGCCCATTTATATCACAATTCTTAGGATCTTTACAAGTATGCAAAGTAGTAGTGGTATGTTTACCTTTCCATTTACCTCTTCTACTTATCTTCCCTTATTCTTTTTCCTACCGATCTTCTTAGTGGTCTCGCCTTTGGCTTTGTCTCTCCTTGCTTCTTCCGATCATCGATGTAGTATGATTGTTTACAAGCTTCATTGATATCCTTGGGATTTGTGGAGATTACCTTCCTCTAAAGGTGAGTGTGAAGTCCTCCCAAATACCCGTGGTCAGAATGTCCTCATCCTCCAAGTCCATATTAAACAACATGGCTTGTCACTAAAATTCCATAGTGTAGTCCCGTATGCTTTGACTACTTGCACCGCCTGCCTAAAGTACAACCACTTAATCATCATGTCAGTCTTATGGCCAATAGGATAGAATTCATCTCTAATCAATTCTTTAAAACCTTTCCAAGTACTAAAAATAGGATGTTTCTTCTTCTCACAAGTGGTTATATTGGTTTCCCACCAAACCAAAGCATGACCTTACATTTTGAGACGTGCAAAGGTGATCCTTTGTGCCTCATTAACATTATGCACACTAAAATAGACTTCCAACTATTTTAGCAATTTATCTAGTAATTCTGCATCTACTTATCGTTAAAAATTATTTATTTCAACTTTTGTTTCAACTTTAAAAGGTATATGAGTAGATTTTACCTTCTCACTTACAATTGACATCTCTTCTTCATGCTCTTCCCATTCTTCCCCTTCCCTCTATTTCCGATACTTGAATTTTTGGGTAGTGCTAGAACCAATGAGTCCATGAAATCTTTCTTAACCGAATCCATCTTTTACATATCTAAAAGTTATTCTTGTTTTCTATGCAACCTATCCATCATGGTCTCTAGCATCTTGAATATATGGACCAAGTTCTCTTCCTCCATTTGTGTTTGAATTCTCTTTTCCACTTCTTCATAGAAATATCCGCCTCATGCAAGGTAATAATTATTCACCTTTAGACCTTGTCACTATCATACAAATCATAAGAAAGAATTGAATTCCACAGTCTTGGATATATAATCAGCTCTGATACTAAAATGATCCGTAAACTTCTACTTTGGAACTCTACGAAATCACATAATTATTATGTTCTACTTTCAAATTTGGAAAATGATAGATTGATTGAAGATTAGATCTTTAGTGACCGATTAACTAGTGCTTATGACAAAATTGAAGAGAAATTATAAAATAATTCTACGCACGAAACAAGAATTTTTATCCTATGAGGGAAAACCAGATTAGGAAGGGAAACTTCTCTTTCTTCCCACTTGTATTGGCTAATTCATCAAATTGTATAGATTACAATAAGTATGAAAAGAAGAAACAATGTAAACCTCCTCTCCAATTACTTGATTTTTTGTTTTCTTACACCTTGCTCCTAAAATTCCACTCCAAAGACCTTGAATAATCTCTGCTCACTTACTCTCATCATATTAATACCCTACTTCTTGATCTCTTTGGATTTTTGAATGATCAATTCTCTTGCTCCTCCTTGTATTTATAGCCTTCTCCCATGTCCTCCTGTGCATTGGAGAATGGGAAATGTTAGGGAGGGAAGAGACACATTCAGTGCTTCAAATTCATGTCCATTCGTGCTCCATTCTTATTTTCTTCGAAGTGTTATGGCCACCGCTTTGAGTAGACCGGTGGTTTCAAGACTGCCACCTTGGCTAGGTGGCTATTCTATCTAGAACCTCTGTTTACCTCATTTCCTTCATTTTATTCAATTATCCTTCTTGGTGATAATGGAACTGATGAAGTGGTGTGTTTTTCTAGATCTCTATGGATCAACATAGGGCATGTTAGAGGAGGTGGGTGGCCATAGGTGGTCATCCTCAAGTGGAGGAGGAAGTACATGAAGTAGTATACTATAGGCATGAGTGGAGGTATTGTATGTGATGGAAATGGTCCGGTGGCCTTATGTCGGTTCTAAAATTTTAGAGGGATGGTTGAGGAGCTATAAGAGTTACAATTAGTGTGATGGATATAGGGAAGACATTTTGGAGAGCACGAGATGATCCCGATCAACAAGGTTTGATGCTAGTTTGGATTACAACAAGATGTGTTGCCACCCTTCCCATAATACCGTAGGGATGATGTGCAGAGACCTTTATCTCCACTACGGCCCACATAACCCATAGGATAGGAGGAGGTACCAATGGATATGAGAGTAGATGATGTAGGTAACACCGTGGCATACAGATAGTGGTGGGAAACAGAGTTACATGTAACACTATCACTTCCATGTCACCAAACTTAGCCATAGTGATGGTTCGAGGGGATGCCCTACATGGACAGTGTGACCACACCGGGAGTTCAATTGACATCGAAAAATACACAAGTAGTTAGTTTGATAGGGCAAGTGACTACATTACAAGGTCAGCTAACGACTTTCCAGGCTTAGGCATAGAGTGCAGTACATGCCCCTGTGGAATGGTGCACCGGTAGTAGCGCTTCTGTGTACATGTTACTAGTTTATAGGGACAGTTGAAAGCCACGTAGGCACAAGTCATGGCCCTACAAGCCTGTGTAGCTATACACGTACCAAGATCGAGCACCGGACGTGGTCCCATAGTTTAGGCACCAACACCGAGAATAAGTCCTCTATTGGTAGGGAAGAGTTCATAGGTGGCAGTTTGGCTAATGGCACCACCACAGACAATATCTATGACAAGGTTCAGGGATGCCCTGAATGAGGCCCACTATTACCATGACCATCTAGCCACTGTAGGTATTGATGTTCCCTCATATGCCAAGTATAGGGCCTAGTAGGAAGCTAGTGAGAGGAACAGGTTCAGACTCACACCTCGTGTAACACATGGGGTTCTCGACCCAAGAGACAAGGTTAGGGTGAGGCTACTAGTTCTTGGAGACCAGGCCCAGAGGGCTATGGCGAGGAGATGGAGGTCAAGAAGGGACCAGTAGAGGGTGGAGAGATGCTAGCAAGGGGTGATTGATAGGGAGAGAGGAGGAGACAGGTGAGATTGGAGAGGAGGGCCTCAGTGGGGTTGAGATATTTATGAGATTGTATTATGATTTTTGATTTTGATATATATATATATATATTGATGTGCGTCTTTGAAGATTTTATGAGATTGTATATGAGATTTTTTGAGACACTTTGATTATGTATCCTTGTGTATATATGTATTGATACATAGACATTCCTCTTTATATAGTTGATGATTATTATTGGATGGATGATGTACTCTTTTTAATTTCCATTGTTATTGTGTACCATGGGAACTAGGTGAGTTAGGCATGATTGAGTCTAGGTCATTTAGGCATGATGGAGTCAGGTATAGGCCTAGTTTGGTCAGGTATAGGCATGGTGGAGTGGTATAGGCATGGTTTGGCCAGGTATAGGCATGGCGGAATCTAGGTAATTTCCAAGTTACTGATCTTATGGAAATAATGTATTGTATGTATGTTGTGGTTAAATTTCTCAAGTAATTGATATCATGGAAATGCTAAGTGATTAATGTATGATATGGTTAATGTTATAAATGGTAGGTATGTATGTGTTTTATGATATATTAATTTCCAAGTTTTTGTGTAAATGGAAACTAACTAGGGTAGAATGTGAATGTAAAGGGGGAAAATTGGATAGGGGTAAAAGTGTCTGAGCTAACCTCCAAGGACCCATGCCCTCGGAGTGCTACCTACATAGCCCTGATGAAAAGGGGCCTCAAGATGATGTAGTTCTCCCATAAGCTAGGGAAGAATATGATAAGGGAGATGAATGGGTCGGTAGGTTTTAGGCATGATTGAGTCTAGGTCATTTAGGCATGGTTGAGTATAGGTTTAATAGGAATGGTTGAGTATAGGTTGAATAGGCATGGTTGAGTATAGGTTGAATAGGTGTGGGTGATTTTGGTGGAAGAGGAATTCCTAGAATGTAAGTGTCGAAGGTCTAGTCCTGTGAAGGAGGATTAATAAGTAAGAAAAGAGGTGAACGAAAAGAGGAGATGAAAATCTACCTAATTGGTAAGAACCATTATGATTCTATCATATCAAAGATTGACTTATGAATGTAAGACCCTAAATGTGTTACATGATTGACTATTCTAAGGGTGAAGAAATTCACATGACCACGAAATGTCACATTTGCGGCACGTCCCTTGAGTAGGTGGAAGATGAGAAAGAAAATATGGTGAGGTGAAATGGGTTATTTTAGTGTAACCTTGGTGTGAGACAACATGTCTCTTCTGCAAGATACCCAAGACTAGAATAGGCAAGTCCATGATGAAAAGGTATCTTCTTCTTTTGTTTTTTATAGACTAATCGATGCATGAAGTCTATGTGGGATGAATATAATATCTCCTTGAGGTCTTCGTGAAGTTGATCGATGTGAGAAGCTTTGGAATTTTTTTTTATATTTTCAGAAATAGTCTTCTTTTTGGATAAACTACATACAATATGGCTAGCTTTGTATAGCTTTCCTTTGAGGGAGTAGTCTATTTATAAGCAGCAAGATAGAAAGATAGATGTCCTTTTGAGGGAGTCATCTATTTTCTAGAAGTTTGACTCAAGGAGTTTGAATTTAAAAATCTCGTATATTAATTTTGAATTGTTTTTTTTGGACTTTTAGGTCATGGACAAGACTATAGAGAAGTATAGGCTTCTTTTATGAAGACAAAACCATAGCACACATGGGTTAGCTATGAAAGAGAGGTTTTAAGTGATGAATGACCATGGGATTCCATCTTGAAAAGGATGAAAAGTATCCATGAGAATCATGCCATGAGTAGATCCGTGGTACTCATATTGAAGATAAGGCTAAAAGGTGATGGGTAATCACATGATTCTTGTTTAGTCATTGATCCTTAAAATAGGTAAGTGGAAGGTGAATGTTTCTCAAGGGATGAGAATTTAATAGAAAAAAGGTGATATAGGACTTGATTAAATAATAGAATGGTTGAAGATGCAAGGCATTCAAAGGGGCTCAAGTTTGGGTTTACCTTCAAGTGAAGATAAACGATAAACACCTGATCCATAGGCATGAGTAACAATATAGGGTCCAAGCCAATTACAAGAAAACTTTCCCTGTTTAATTTTCTCTAATTTTGTTACATGTTGATTTTCCTCAAGATGAGGTCATCGACCTTAAAGGTTTGTTCTTGGACACGTTTATCATAGGAACATTTGATACATTTTTGGTAGATTTGGAGGTGATCGAGAGAATTTAGATGATGTTTGTTTAATAACTCAAGCTATGCCAAATGATCCTGGAAAAAATCATCATCGTTGAGTATATCTTTGAGTGAGATATGAAGAGATGGAATTTGGACTTCAAGAGGCAAGACAACCTCTATACCGTAGACCAAAGAGAAAGGTGTGGCAACAATTGAGGTGCAAATACTAGTGCAATAAGCCCATAAGGAAAAATGAATGTGTGTGTGCCAATCCTTACCAATATCATCAACCAATTTCATAAGAATTTTATTTAGGGTTTTATTAGTCGATTCATCTTGGCCATTTGTTTGAGGGTAATAAGGTGAAGAAAAACGAGTTGAATTCCGAAGGCATCACAGAGTTTCCATAGGGTTTTGTTTTTGAATTATTTTCCATTATCAGTGATGAGGTGATGAGGAAAAACAAAGAAAAAAATGATGTGATGGTTGATGAATTCACATATTTTCTTGGCTTTTGTAGAAATAAGAGGTACAACTTCCACCCATTTAGTGTAATATTTGGTAGTGGTAATAATCCATTGATGACGTTGGGAAGAATAAGGGTTGATCTCTCCGACAAGATCCGACCCCATTAAGAGAAAGGCCAAAGATCTTGTGTGACCTATAAGGCATGAATAGGGGTGTGATGAAGATTAGAATGTTGCTAACACTTCACACAACACTTGACATAGTCACAACAATCACGATTTATGGTTTTCCAGTAGTAGCCTAGGAGAAGGATGCGCTTCATGATAACTAAGCCGTTGAAGTGACCCCCACAAATCTTATCGTGAACTTCCTTGATGGTGTATGGAATTTTAGAACTTGTAAGGAATCGTAAGAGGATACTTTCAAATCTATGTTTATAGAGAAGACCACCCATGATGACATAGTGAGAGAAAATTTTGAGAAAGGCTCATTGTCCATCATGCGAAGTAAGCTCTAGAGGTAGAATTGAAAGGGAAAGGTAGTTAACAAACTACTTATACAAAAATTCACGTGGGTCAGCCAATGTTTCCTACAAGGTTGGCGTCTCAGATTAGATAAGAAGGTGATTGCAACCTTTGTACTGTGACAAATATTTTCGAGCTAGAGGGAAAAGTGGGGATTTGAGAAGCAAGATACGCCATGGAGTCTGAAAATTTATAAGTGGAATGTGGGATGGTTTGAAGTTCATAATGGTCAAAGGTAGTTAAAATCATGTCAACATGATGTTTATACTTTTGAAGTATCTTGTTACAAAACTGATAGATACCATTAACTTGGTTCATGACAGTTGAGAGTCACCAAAAATATTAATTGATTTAGCGTCTAAGGCTATGATAGTTTGAAGACCTAACACGAGTGCTTCATATTTGGTGATATTGTTATTACAATCAAAATCTAGTTTGAAAGATGATGGCACAGTTCACCATGTTAAGAGGAATGAGGATAACTCTAGCACTACCCCCACAATGACATTTGGAACCATCAAAGAATAAAGTTATCTGGTAAATGGTATTGTCTAGGGAGAGGGTAGCGATGGATTCATCAGGGAAATCAAAGTTAGAATATTGGTTTCCAGAGAGAGGTGCATCTACGAGTTGGTTAGTAATGGTTTGTCCTTTGACAAATTTTTGATGGATGAATTTGAGATCTAGGTCTACAAGAAGCATGAGCTAATGTGCAACACGTTGATGTTGGTAGGGCTTAGTGTACATGTAATGTAAGGGGTCATTATTGGTGAAAATAAAGGTTTTGTGGTTGAGTAGGTAATGGAAAAGTTTAGTGGTGATAAAAACTAAGGCTAAGCATATTTTTTTGGCGTGAGTATATCTAGTTTTGTAGTCTAAAAGCATATGGCTTATATAATAAATTGATTTCTCCCTGTGTTGCTCATCACGATGAGTGAGCATGACACCCAGGGAATGATCAGTAGCAAAAATGTAAAGGTAAAATGGTTGGTCATCCTTAGGGGAATGAGCACATGTGGTTGGAGGAGGTATTGTTTTAAGGCTTCAAAGGCTTTGTGGCATTTATCATCCCATTTGAAGGAGACATCCTTTTTGAGAAGATGATGAAAATGGATTGAAAGTTAAGAAATACAACGACAAATAGATTGCAACTTTCCTTGAAAAATCTGAAGTTCACGAAGGTTAGTAGGTGGAGGTATCTCGAGAATAGCCTTGATTTTAGTGGGATCAGCTTCAATGCCACATAAAGAAATGATAAAACCAAGGATATTTTCAGAGAGAACAAAAAAACACACTTCTTAGGTTAAAGGAAAACACAATATTTGATGAGACGGTCAAAGACAACTTTAAGGATAGAAAGGTGCTCAGACAGATGTTTATATTTGGAAAGAAGATTGTCAACATAATCTTTCAATATGTTATGCATGATGTCATGAAAAATATAAGTCATAGCTCTAGGGCCGATATGTAGGACCAACGTTGTTAAGGCCAAAGGGCATGCCATGATAGTAGAAGGTCCCCAAGGAGTAATGAAGGAATTTTTGTGTTGATCTTCTCGGGGTGAGTAATATTTGGTTATAATTCAAAAACCATCCATGAGTGATAACATCTCATGGATGATAGTGGGATCAAGTAGTTAGTCAATACTAGGTAGATGAAATGTGTATTTAGGGAAAGATAAGTCAAGGTTGCGGAAATCCTTGCAAATGTGGAGTCCCCTTGTCACTTTTGTGACAAGAATGATGTTAGAGATCCATTGGGGATAATCAATGGGTAGGATGAAGGAAACCAAAATAAGGTGTTGGAGTTCTTATTTGACAAGAAGGGCAATGCGAGGATGCATTTTTCACAGCTTCTGTTTCATGGGTTTGGCATCAGGAATGGTTACAATATTGTGGACCATAATGTTTGGGTCAATACCAGGCATATCAATGTAGGACCAAGCAAAATTGTTGCTATGATCCCGGAGAAAAGAAGTGAAATATTCCTATTCAACAACATCTAAATATTGGCCTATTTTTAGAATGTGGGTCATCCTGAGTGTGAATATTGATTTTGATGGTCGATTCATTCAACATGGTTTGCATCTCATAAGGTAATGACTGGTGAATATAAGAATCTTCCGTAGCAAGGTAGGTCAGAATAGAATCATCATCCTGATATTGAATGACATTAATAAAAGGTATATCATCATCGATCATGTTAGAATATAATAAAGGAAGAGAAGAGGGAGCCTCACCATCATGTTGATATGTCAAAGGTCCTAAGGAAACAATGTTAATGAAAAAAAAAGTTAGGACGAATGGATTCTAGATCCATAGAATCTGTAGGTGAAGGTGGTGAAGTTGGTGAATGGGGTGGGAAATGTTTATCGTCCTCAATGAGTTGGACTCGATTCTTCTTGGAAGGTGGTTTGGAAAATCTAATACCACTGTATTCTTTATGCTTATGAGTGGTGCAAGGAATGAAAATATGACAGCCATGTTCATAGAAACCAAATCTAAAGCCCTTTCAAGCACAATGATGGAGGAAGGTGTGGGTGAAGTGGTGGTTGGTGAGATATTAGAGGTCAAAGGAAAATGGTCGAGTTTGGGAAGGTGGCTCGGGTGAGTAGGTAGAAGTATCAAGTCCCCATACATTAAGTTGGTGTGAAGGTGGGGAGGACCATAGGGGAAAACCTCACCTATGTGGTGATCATAGCGGGGATGTTGGTGAATGTTACCATACTCTTAAGGAGTAAGAAATGTGTCAATGTTATAAAGGCGGTATTCCCCCAGAGTGAGACATTGAAAAACACCTTCTAAGGGATTAGTAGCTGGTATGTGGGTAGTGGAAATGGTTGAATCACTGGACAAATGGGAAGAAGAAGCATTTGATGTTTGAGGAGTAGATGGGTCGGTTGATGAGTCACCATTGCACAAGTCAGTAGAAGTAGTGGGAATAAAGGAGTTAGTTATGGAAAATGTAGAAGATAAGTGGTGGATGAGGTAGTGGTGAAGAATAAGTGGTAAGTAGAGTAGAGATACCTTGACTCATATAAGGACACCATTAAGTTGATATAACATGTTAGATGTCTTTAATGGTGAAGGGTCGATGGAATGGTATAGTTTTTCCCTTCATGTTTGAATTTTAAATAACAGTGTAAGGTTGAAGGAACACAACCTATGGAGTGAATCCATGGTTGGCCAAATAGCATGTTCTATGAGAATTCCCCTCTAAGACATAGAATGATTTAAGAATAGCATGGGGGCCTACACAAATGTGGAGAATGATGGTGTCGAGGGTGGAAGTCATGGCATCGTTAAATGAATGCAACATAACTGGGTTATTATGCATGTAATTTATAGGGATTTATATTTGTTTGTATGCATGGGAGGAAATGATGTTAATATTGGCATCGTCATTGATCATAACGCATTGAATGGGTATATTATCAATGTAGGTGGAAATAAATATGGCAGGGTTAGGATCATCTGATTAGAGAGGTATGATCTTTTCTTAAGAGAAAATGAGAGCGGCTACTTGATGAGTGGTAGTGGGAGTGGAGGAAGGGGTCAAGGTGGTGAGAGAGGCCACATGATGAGGAGTGATAATGGATGCAACATGCATAGAGTCATTAGGTAGAACTTTAATTTATTATAGGATCTCAATGAGGGCCTGCGATGAGACTAAAAGGTTTGGACAAGGTCATACATTTGAGAGGAGACCGTGTAATTGTTTAAGCATTGTAGGATGGGAAAACTATTATAAATAGGGTATGTGATTCCATGGATGGTGATTTTGGGTGCAAGTGCAGATGGAATACTGGGTAAAAGAGTAACGGAGGAGTTGGTTGTTTTCTCCTTTCCTTTGTCCTTCTGGGATCAAGCGGAAATTTGAACCATATTAATTTGCGTAAAGGATAAAGTGTGTTGTGATAGGTGTAGCAACATGATGGGAAAAAAATGGTGAGGGCATATACTAGTTTTATGAAAACAATGCAAAGACAAGGGAATTTTGGTGGAGGTTTGGCTAGCTCTCTTATGTGTGTTAGGGCATGATGTGGAAAATTTTAAGGCCCTTAAGAATATTCTTCTCAAACTATGTCCTCTCGAAGAAATTTTGGTTTCATCAAACCCTTCGGTTTAGGTTTGAGTGGAATATAAGGTCTAAGTAGTGGTAATGTGATGACAAAAGGTTTCTAAAAGGTTAGCTAAGATGTTGGTGTAAGAATCTACCAATGAATCACAATGTGAAGTAACCGTGGGTCCTGGATGGAAGTGTGGGTGACTTTTGTGGGAGAGGCGTCACCGGGAGGTGTAATCGTGAGGTTGAGCAAGTTTGACCACCTATTTGGTAGAGTATGGTTTTAGGTTTAGATTGCACCTTCTTGGGTAAAGATGTAGCAGGTGAACTAGTTGTTGAAATTGATGTAGGTTTGATTACCTCTTTTGAGGGTAGTGGGTTATTGGGATTTAGTTGCACCTTCTTGGGTAAAGGTGAAGAAGAAGTGCGTGATGTAGAAGGTAAAGCAGATGACGAAAGGGGATGAGTTAGCCAAAGTGATAACGGAGGTGCGGTGAAGGTTGTAGTACAAGGAAATGTGGAAGATACTGTTTGAAGAGAAGGGAATAACATAGGTAATGATGAAGATACTGGAAGTGGTTTAGGTATAGGAGGTAGAAAGGATGTAGGTGATGGTGAAGGTGTAAGTTGTGTAGGTAATTTGGGTACAACAAAGGATTGTGATGAGGTAGGCTGTTGTGCTTTTGGTTTACTCTGGGTAGGAGGTTATTTGGCCAAGGTTGATGGGTGGGGACCTAGGATAGATGGAAGTGGTGAAGGTGACAGAGGGGTAGTGGGTGAAGCCAATGTATGTGACCTAAGGGGTTGGATCTTCTTCTTAGGTGGGGGAATAGTCTTTGTGATGGCTTGTGAGGACATTAATAAATCTAGTTTGATAGGAGGATGGACTAGAATTGATGTCGGCATGACTCCTAATGTGGTAATAGGTTTGAATGTGGAGGAAGGTATAGGTGTAGGTAAGGTTTTAGGTATAGGAAAATTTTTGGTTGTTGGTAAAGGTTTAGGTGTGGGTGAGGGTGATGAAGAAGGGGCCACTACAACTGGCATGGGCATGGTGGGTTTGGTTGTCTAAAACACCTTTAGATAGATCATGGAAGTATCAACATACAACATCTATATTTGAATTGAGACAGTAGTCGAAGACGCGTTTGTAAAGAATGGAATTGTCAACATAATCCAAGTAGTTGGCCAAACGTGAGAATGACACTCGATATAGGGGGATGATGTTGATTTGGTAGTAATCCCTGTAAAGAATGTTTGTGAGATAGGGAAATGGTTGGCTTCAAACTCTATGGGTAAAAGAGATGAGAGAAAATCAATAGGATCCTTAAAAGCCAATGGAGAATTGTCACCAATAGGAAGGGACGCTACTAATGGATCCCTTGTGGGTAGGGAGATGAAAAGTTGGATGAGGTAAGTTTGTTTTTAGTGAAGAATAAGGTAAGCATGACTCTCCCGTGGGTAGAAGAGTAAGTACTATGGGTTATTTGTCAAGTTGAGAGGTGAGTGGGGAAACTGCATCAATAGATATGGTGGACTCCTCCATGGGTGAAGGAGGAGATAAGGGAGACTCCTCTATGGGTAAAGGAGAAGATGAAACAAGTCCCTCCATGGATGAAGGAGCTCGTGCAAGAATATCCTCGATAGATGGAGTAGGAGGAAATTGAACAGAAGATATGGTATGATGTTGAAAACAACATGAACCTCACAAATGTTACTATCATTGGTCGAGGTTTCACCGGTTTGGTTAGACGACGGGGTGTGATTTGGGAATGACTTCTTGAAGATGTGAAGGTTCTGATTAGCTGGTGCATTAGGATTATCCAAGATGATATCTCCATTATCTAACATTTCTTGGATGATATTTTTGAAATTTATACAATTACCGTTGTTATGACCTCTAATGTGATGATAGTCATAGTAATCATTTTATTTGTACCATGTAATTACAGGAAGAGAGGGGTCAAATCCAAGATGTGGTTTAATGGGTGGAAGAGTGACTTCTCTGAATTTTAGAATTTTTTCTAAAACTTTACAAAGAAGGTTTTCCTATGGGAGTATATTTTTTTGCTCCCGCTTGAATTGAAAATCCCGAA
Source organism: Taxus wallichiana var. yunnanensis (assembly GCA_018340775.1). Classification (NCBI taxonomy): domain Eukaryota; kingdom Viridiplantae; phylum Streptophyta; class Pinopsida; order Cupressales; family Taxaceae; genus Taxus; species Taxus wallichiana. The sequence goes on along the minus strand of CM031236.1, from coordinate 441,782,860 downwards.
TAAGATAAAGATTGGAAAAATGCTTTGATTGGTTGGATGGATGAGATGGGATGGATTTCAAAAATACTACATTGGAAGATCCTTTTGTTTTAGAATAATTATTTTATGGTTTGGAAGAAGAAGAGGTATCATTTGATTTGAACACAACATTCTTGTTACACAATTGTATCTTATTCTCTTCAATGACACAAATTTTAAGTTTCGGCCATGTGAATGCCTCATTAAAAGTGAGGAAGGTTTGCACTGGAGATTTAGCGAGATGTGTCTAGCACAAGATCTAGTGAAAAAATCTATTCTATTGGTTTGATGTAGTTGGAATGTGAGTTGGTTGATCAGGCTCCGCCAACAAATGAAAAAATCTACGATAGATTCATCTTCATATTGGCATGTCACATACAAGTCAGTCATGGTGACCTTCTTGAAAATGTTGATTGAAAAGTGGTCTAGAAAAGCCTGAGCTACCCGATTAAATGAAAATATGGAATTCCTAGGTAGAGCACTATACCAATCTAAACTCGGTCTGTCAAGGACATTGGGAATGTTCACAAGAGAAAAACATCATTATGAACGATTAGATAACACACACTTTTAAAAGACCGCAAGTGTCACAAGGGTCTTTTTTTGTTGTTGAATTGATTAAATTTAGGCATTTCCTAATGGGGAGGGTATAGGTGAATTATATTAGATAGGTGAATGGGATCATTGCAAATCTCATCGTATGTCAAAGAGTTACGTGAGCCAGAGACAAATGCTTCCAATGTCTACATCTTGTCCATCATTTTGATAAGATCATTGGTAGGTTGTGATGACTGGGCACCCCCTGTAGTATAAGGGGGTACATGAGGCAGGTATGAAATGGGTGGCATCCTAGTATGTGGTGGTGCCGAGTATGAAAATTGTGAGGAAGGAATATAGGCCGGAATAGATGTAGATGAAAAGTATCCTGAATAAGTGGTAGATGAAATAGGGGTTATTGGTGATAAGTGTAGGTAGGTGGAGTGGACGTAAAGACTCTCGTAGAAATTAGAGGAAGAGACTCATGGGATGGAGAGGATGATGTTTTGGAAGGGAGTATGGGATGCCGACACCAATGGTGGTTGAGATGTAATAGATATATGAGAGGTGGTAGCTACAGATGAACCTACAATCAAGGTGGTTGATAAAGGCATTATTGACATCGTAGGAGGGACAAATGTCAAAGGTGTGACATATGCCTTAGGTGCAGTAGATATCAATGATGTAGGGTCAAGCTGGGAAACAACAAGTGGTAAGTTGAAGAGGTTAAGGTGAAGCTAATAGTAGCTGATGTAGAAATGGGTGCGAGGGTAGGAGGAATGGACACATGCATGTCGTATACAAGCTTCCCTAATGAATTACTGGGTAGATGAATGAGCAAGATAGTATTGCAGAGTGAAGGGGTGTGATCAAGGAGTCTTGTGAAATCCTCATCACGAGTGGGTATGACAAGAGCTTGATTGGGGTCCATAGGTGATGAGATTGAAGGGGGTGATGGGCTAGGTGGGAGAGGATGAAGACTAGCTTGAAACACGAAAGCATGAGCTTGTTTACGAGTTAAAACCATGTGACTGATGATAGAACATGTATTTTGAGCTTCACTGATGATGTAGAAACACATAAGTAATGGGGAAAAATCAATCTAAAATGAGTGATTAGATCGCTATTCTAATTGGAAAATCAAAATATAGAGAGACCAATGTCGGTTGGGGTAACTAATGTTGGTATGAGGGTAACCACCGCCGTTAGCCTCGTAATGATGTCATTTATGAAAAATAAGAGATTCAAATATTTGGAAATGAAAGGTGAAAATGGGTCAACCTGGACTCTGAAGATGATATCAGAGACCCAAAAGTGTGATAAAATGATAGAATAAGACATGAAAAGAACAGAAAGGTGGAGAATACTATTTTGGTAAAAATAACCAAAAGATCATAAAACCAACGTCGTCCATTAACCGATGGTGGTGAGATGATGTAACCGATGACGATCATTGACGATATCGGTTACTATGAAAATTTGGGAAGAGAAGGAAAATGAATTTTTGGTGATTTAGATCAAATAAAAGAGCCAACCTAGAGACTAAGTATGGCTATGAGGAGTCCTAATAAAACCAAAATACACCAGTCATGATGTGGGGTGTAAAAGGATAAGAAATAATGAAGAAACACAACTCACACCTCAAAACGTAAGAAGATTAAAAACTAATTAACACGAAATCCTAAGCTATAGATTTTATGTTGTGGCTTATTCCATTTAGGATTGAATGTAAGCATGATAGATTTTTGGTTAAAAAATGTGCCCTATAAAAAGCCGACAACTATGGCTGGTTTTGGGTAAGTTTTGGTGTGGGAGATCCTTCTCTGAGATGATGACTGGATAGAGAAACCTATTGGAGCCCATTGTCAATCCTCTGATCATGTGATCATTGACAACTTCTTCTAGGAAAGATGTATTTCAAGAACTATGTAGTTTGTTTTCAATGATTTTGTATAGAGAGTGTGCAAAATGTGAGCTACGGTTCAATTTTTCAACCATGAGCTGGGAATGACTTCCAACATATAGGTTGCCCACAATTTAGTGAGATATAATGCAACAAACTCAAAAATGTAAGTGTAAAAGTTTTAAAACCCAAATCTAGAAATTATATTTGATGAAAAAAATTATGAAGAGGTTAAGGGCATGAATTTCACTAAGTGCAATGTAAGAAAAGAAAGAAGAGTTCTTTTTAATCCCAAAAACAAGTGTCACTAAGACAATTAAAAGAAAATAATATTTCCAAAGAAGAAGCTTAATGTGAACTTGTTTCAAATGAAAATAGACACACAAGATTTTCCCTAGGAATGAACAATGCAATGAACCCCATATGGGTCCCACCGAATGCCAAAATGTTTCACCAATAAGTTTTACACTTTCTAGGATAAAACAGATAGAAGGTAAATGGTTAAGGAGGAATACCTATGAAGCGAAGGTGGAAGGTAGAATGCGCGCGTTGTAGACTTTTGATCCAAGCTGATTGTGAGCTTCCCTTTGGCTAGGAGGAATGACCTATATAAGAAACACAACAAGACCACCAAATAGTAATAAATAGCATATGATAGTGGACTTCCTAGTGTATGCTAGATCCAAGAAGTGTGGTGCTTCCTAGAGAGGTTGTCAATCCACTGTTTAATAAAAATTTAATGTGAATAAGAAACTGAAATAAATAGGTCCTATTGTAATGTAATGATTTAAGTTTCTCATACACACAATACATTAGATTCAATGATAAATATAAAAATGCAACACTAAATATAATTAGAACCAAGATTTTTTTAGGTCAGCGGTGTGCTCCGAGGGTGGTAAGGGTCTAGAGCTGATTGGATGAGGTTTGGGTTGGTTTTAGATGAGTGGGAAGCTTGCTAGTATGAGCATATAAAATGACACAAAGAACGGTATCGGTCAAGTGACCGATGCTAGTATAGGGACGAAACTGATGGTGGTCAAGAACCTACGTTAGTAGGGGAAATAGGTAGTAAACTATTAAAAATAGGTTTTAGGCTCTCTGTGATTGCACAGAGAGTGAGGGTAGTGTGGTTTGGGTCATAATATGGCTGAGAAGACTTAGGAATACTAAGAAGGAGGTTTATAATGGTGAAAAGGCTTAGGGTGGTTGAATAGTGGGTTGGTGGGAAGAAGGTGATGTATAGGTAACAAAAGAAATAAAATACTGAAAGAAATAAGAGATCTACAATGGGATAAGCACAAATGATTAAAATCATAGTACTTACTTGGTATTTTGTAGATCTTGTGAGTTGAGATGGTTGATGGTTGATCGGAGAAGAGGTGCTTGAGTCTAGTGCCGTGATAGTACAAACTGTGTGCTCTGTGAGTATTCCAACACTCTGGAAGGAGAACTGGTTGCTTGTCTTGCATTGTGGTTGTGCGTGTTCATCATCTAGATGTAGGAGGGATTGAAGATTCACGCTTGAATGTAATAAGTCTCTAATAACTGAATAAACAACCCGGGTAAAGGGTTGTAAAATTTTATATAAAGGAACCGATGGCGCTTTAGGTTAATGACATGGCTGAGAATAAATCGACGCTTGCTTAGGGTGAAATAGTCAAAATTACCAAAAATAGCCCGATACTTACTATTTTGGCATGATTTTGATTTTTGGGTCTGCTTAGGGAAGTAGAGTTCATGTGAGAGAAGGAAGGAAGATCTTAGAAGAAGTCCAATTAGGTTTAGGAATAATTATTAGTTAGTTAGGTCAAGTAGTGACTCAACACTAGGAGTGATGAATCAGTGATGAGAGTGATGACTTGGTCACTGTGAGTTAAATGCCCCTAGAATGGGTCCAGGTGAGGTGTAATGATGAGGTGGAGGTGTGAGGATGAAATTAACTTAATTAAAATAATTAAATTAATTAATAATGTGAGGATGAATATTAATATGGGATGAAGGGGTCATGATTAGTTAAATGTGTTACATTAATTAATTAAGGGGACCAAGGGGAGTGTGACCCAAATTTTGTGTCTACAAAGAGTGTTTTAAAAATAATAATGAGTTGATTCGATCATTATAAATTTATGAACAATCATTAAGAAGTCAAGTTGGTTTGAAACCCTAGTTAAACCATCCTAGTAGAATGACTTGGAATAAGTGAATTTTTTGGGCTCTAAATTATTTGGGAAAGTAAATGTGATACATCAGGGTTGAAGAGGACTCTCTAGATCACATTTTGGTTTTGGTTTCATGTTCTATTTATTTTAGGAAGTGAGATAAAATCCCTTGTTTTATGTAAATTTTTAGTTTCAAGGCTGATATGGAAGCTTCAGGATGAAAAGTAAATTGTTCCAGAATCTTGGGAATTTTTTTAGATGTCCATCAAAAGTTTCATGAATAAATTTTTTTGTATGAATAAATTTTGGCTCCAAAACCTAGTCATGGAGGTTTGAGTTGAGTTATGTAAATTTTGCAAAAGTAGGAGTTTTTTGGGGAATTATTTTAGATGTGTCCTTGATGTAAATTGGTTTTGATTTGGAATAAATTGTTTTCTTGGGAATTTTTTAGTGTTCTCAAAAGTTTCCCTAATGGTATCCTACCAATTTTGGCCTTATGGGCAAAACCTAGTAAGGTTTGAGTTGAGTTTGATAAATTTGCAAGTAGGAGTGGTTTTTGGTCATGGACTAATATGATGTGGTTTTATTGGAGATTTGTTTCTTGCGAATTAAATATGCCTAATTGGTCATATTAGGATTTCCTATATAGGTGATTGAAATATATGTGTTTGGTTGATTTTATCCAAATTAAATATGCTTCCTAGTGCTTTAACATGTGTTTAAAATTTTCCTTGATGTGTTCCAAGAGGTGGTTGTACTTGGAAGTGGATTTGGAGGTTATAGAGTATGTTTCACTCAAGACTAGTTCTTGAGTCCATTTTGGTAGTTTGGACCTCTTTCAGAGATTGAGTTGGTTGGAGGCCTTGCATTATGATTTGGAGATTGAATTGAGTTGTTATAGAAATTATATTCAAATATATTTCCAATGGTATACTACTTGAGTCTTGATGATGAGTTTTCTATATGAACACATTCATTTTCTCGGGATTGAATTCGGGTGCTTGAAGACCTAATTGTGCATGATTGCTTCTTGAAGTTTTTCATGGTGGAGATGGAAGTCACAGATCTTCCTGAGCTAGATGGTGATGTTGAGAGGTTATACCTGAATTTTTCAAGACTCTTATGTCTTGATAAATATGGAGTATTCCTTGAAGATATGATTGCATTCGCTTGGAGATGAAGACCTTGTTTTGAGCTTGTTTGAGTGTCTTGGTGCTTGTTGGAGTTGTCTTCACCCTTTCCAACCTACTTGGGTCTATTGAGATGTTTTATATAAAAATTTTATTATGTTTTTGAGTTAAAATGAATTACCTATATGGTCATATCCGACCTAGGGTGTTTTGAGCTAGTGTCATGTATATAAGCTAGTGTATTTGGTCATTTGTTTTAGTTAAGACTATAGGGATGTGAATGAGCCAAAGGAGGAAGAAGAGAAGAATTTAGGGTGTGAATAATAGATATGTGGATAGGTATGAAGGAATGAGGAAGATTAAAGAGAAGGCGTGGAAGGGAAAAAAACTAATCAACCCATGAAGAACCAAATTTGAGCGAATTAGGAGAGATAAATTTGAAGAGGGTTTGGTGTGTTTGGAGCTAAACTTGGATCAATATTAGTTACGAAAGAAACATATCTTCAGTGATCATCCATTTTAGGTGGTTGAGTTGGTGCTTGATCACCTTTGGGGATTGTAGCCTCCTTGTAGGATTGGTTTCCTACTAAACTAGGGGTTGGTGCTTCTTGTGGGGTTGGTGCCTCACTACAGAAATATTGCATGATGTGTAATATTCTTGCAAGTAATTTATTATGAGTAATATTAGCAAAGGATTCAATGAGTTTTCTTCCCCTTGAGTATTTCCCATATATATATGGTGTCTTGTTTTCTCTCTCTCTCTCTCTCTCTTGTTGCATGTACTTGTGAATGTTTAATACAAACCTAATAATTTCACATGGTTTATGCATGTTGAATGGTTGAATTGAATGATGAATGTAAGAAATGGTAAATGTTTAGTTAAAATTATTGCATGAATGATTCACCCCTCTCTCGGTCATAGTGCTTCTAACATCTCGTGAATTATTCTTGTAAAATTGTAAACCCTTCCAAAATCAAAGTAAAAACAATCCAAACCAAAAATTGAGCTTCAAATCGATATTTAAAACTAATCCTATCGGGAATAGTCAAATTTTCAAGGTGAATTTCAATGGCACTTGTAATACATGTGGAAAATTTGGTGATAAAGGGACTGAATGTTATTCAAAATAAAATAAATTTGATAAAATTTCTAAATACAATAAATTTAACAATAAGAAAAATAAAAATACAAATCAAACTCAAAACTAAACAAATAATGCTAAAAAATTTATTTCCCTATATATTGCACTCTCACTTCAAGGAAAATGAATAGACAAGAGATCGTTATGCCTCAAGGTTTATGACATGCATTCATGAAATTCTCACAAATGTTGTAGAATGTTAGGAAAATATATATTTAGGTGACAATTCTATCATTTGATCTGAAATTTGTGGTAATGTAAAATTGAAATATGGAATAATTAAGATTGTTTTATTTGTTTCTAAGTTTAAAAATAACCTTTTATCTTTCTCACAATTAACTAAATAAAATTGTAAAATTGTGTTATTGCAAAATAAATGGTATGTGAAAAATGAAGTTGGTAATGTTATTGCTTCTAGAATACAAAAAAATGGTTTATACATATTTGATGATTTGTTTCTAAAACATGTTTTACTTCTAATTATAAAAATGATCTTGAACTTATTTTTGAAATACTAGGACATGTGAATTTTAGAAATATGTATTAAATATCTCATCTAAACCTAGTGATAGGTCTCCCTAAGATGAAATCAAATCATGATACTTGTGAAAGTTGCTTTGGCATGATAAATAACATGTCAAACCATTTCAAAAACATCATGATCTAAATTTTTCTTAGTTATTATATTTGATTCAAAGTGATGTAAGAGGTCCACTCAAATTAACTTCTCTCATTGGAGCCTTGTATGTAGTAATATTTATTAATGACTTCTCTAGGATGACCTTGTTGTACTACATTAAGAAAAAGTATGATGTATTGTCTAAATTTCAATAATTTAAGGCCTTAGTTGAAAACACGACTAATCTAAAAATTAAAATAATTAGAATTTATAATGGAGGTGAGTGTGTAAATAATTTTTTTGATGAGTTCTATGTATCATGTGGGATTTTTTTTTATTTTACAACTCCATATTCCCCACAAGAAAATATCATCGCAGAAAGGAAAAACATGACCATAATAGAAATGTATAGGAAAATGATTCATGCATAAAATGTGCCTAAGTTACTATGGATAAAAGCCATAAATACTTCTATCCACATTCTAAATAGGGTTCCTACTATCCTTAAACCAAAATACACCTCATTAAGTATGGATGAAATAAAAAATTGATATCTCACATTTGAATATATTCAAGTAGTCTTGATTCCCTTTTATTCCAAAATTTAAATGGAAGAAATTTGATCCTACCTCCTACTCCTATATAATTGTTGGATATGGCAGTCACACAAAATTATTAAGAGTTTATGATGCATTTAAATATGTCATTGTAGAAAATATGAGTGTACATGTTCTAAAGAAACCATTTTGTGAAACTTCATGTGAACCTTCCTCTGTTTCTCATGAGGCAGAAATCCTAGAGTTTGATAATTGTTCTCCAAAAATATGGAAACAAAAGTCCAAGAGGATGAATATCCTTCTCTAGATATGATGGATATGGAGGTTGAGGGGGAGTCATCACAAAATGTGACATTCTAGAATTCCTTAATGGGCTCAAAATCTAGTTAAATAATCTCATTTTGATATCCTTATAAAGATGACCCATAGTCAACATACTTATGATGCCTTGATGACTTTGTATGAGGTCAAACCTTAAATATGGATAAAAAATATGAAACCTTAATATAATTCAATAAATAAAAATAAAATTTGGGAACTAATCCCTCCTCCTTCTAAAAGGATCATTGTATGATCCAAGTGGCGATGCTGAAAAATTAAGTATAACTCTATAGGATAAATTTATAAGTTCAAGGTAAGAATAGTACCTCTTGTATTTACTCAAAAACCCAAAGATCAACTATGTTGAAACATTTTCTTTTGTAGCCAAAATGAGCACTATTACGATTCTCCTAGCATTATCTCGCTCAACATGGGTGGAAGATTCATCAAATGGATGTTTAAAATGATTTTCTAAATGGTGACTTACAAGAAGAAATCTACATGTGTCAACCCATAGATTTTGAAGAACCCGGTATGGAATTATATGTGTGTAAAATTAATAAATTGTTATATGGTATTAAACAAGTTCCTATAGCTTAGTATGCTAAGATAAATAACTTCTTTCATGATATTGGTTTCAAAAATTATTTTTCTGATAATGATTTGTTTGTAAAATATGAAAATAATCATATTATCATTATTGTATTATATGTTGATTACTAGTAGTGATAAGAATTTAATTCTTAGAATCAAAGAAATATTAAGACAATGTTTTGAAATGATTGACTTAGGACTGCTAAATCATTTTTTAGGCATGGTTATCTTTTAGGATCACAAATCTATTGTTGCATCTCAATCACAACATGCTACTAATTAACTTAAAATATTTAACATGATTTACTTTTGTAAACTTGTTTTCATTCCTATGGAAGTTATCATTAAATTAGATCCAAAACCTGCATGTAATAAATTTAATCCTACTTTATATAGACAATTAGTTGGTATTTTAATTTATTTAGCTATTACTATGCCGGATATTTCATATGTAGGAGTTGTTTTTAGATTCATGCAGATCCTATGAGGATCATTGGAAAATGGATTTTTTTAAAAATATATTAAAGGAAAAATTAATTATGGTTTCTATTATTCCTATAGTAATGATGCTATTTATTTGGTTATAGGGATTATAACTATGTCGAGTGATATTATAGATATAAAATCTACTTATGGAAATATTTTCAAGTTTCTGTAGGTGTCATCACTTGGCGTACCACGAAACAACCGATATTATCTATCTCTTCTATGGAAGAAGAGTATATAAGTTCTATATGGAAACATTAAAGGAATCCACGCGGATGAAAATACTATTGAATGAACTCCATATGGGCATTAAAGGAAACACTCTTCTTCTATGCGATATCTAGAGTTGCATTTCTCTTGCAAATAATTCAATTCAACATTAGAGAAAAACATATTGAGATATATATGAACTTAATTTGAGAGAAATTCCTAAATGGAAATATATTTATCTCAAGTTTTTTTCCTACTAAAGATCAAGTTGCATAAATTTTCATAAAGCTAATGTGTTGTGAAGTTTTGTGAGTTTTGTTACTTATTAAGCCTTTCATAGTGTCCCTTTAGGGGAGTGTGCGTGATAATGCCACCTCTTAACGGCCAGATGTAAACTCCCAATACTATTTCCATTTTGTAAAAGATCACTATAAGTGAATCCTAAGTAAATAATCACAATATATGAATTTACGTATAATACCCAAAGTGAATAATTAGCTACAAGACATTTTTGTTTTATAAAAGGCACCATAATCTTATGTAAGGCTTCATATGTAAATCAATTTATCTTGAGAATTTTTTTTGAGAATATCTCGTATGATTTTTCTTGTTTACATGCTATCCTAAATCACCATTGATGATTTATGGATTGTAAATACTTTGCTATGAAAATGGTAATTTGGCATGTTTCCCCACTTAATATTAAGGGAGAGTGTTAGGGTTAGAATATTAAGTAGGTCACCCACTTTATTAAAACCCAATAATGTTTTAATTTCTAAATCATTATATAAAAATTATATCTAAGATATAAGTGTATGGGTCGGGTCCCCATTCCACTTAATGTGGAAGTTATTTGTTAGATTATTTAATTAAAGAGAGAAATGGTATGCACTCCGGTGTAACTAAATCACCCACCCTATTTAATAGGGTGCTCTCATTTGTGAGATTGGTGAGGATGAATTATATTTGTGAAAATATTTCAAAATTTCGAAAAGGTTGATATTGTGCAGGACCCGAGGAAATAGTGGGAGTGTTGGGTGAAATTTGTGTAAATTCTCAATAAGGAAGATAAGTGTTTTGTGGGTTTTTTACCAAAACATTTTCCCATATAAAATATTGGGCTCTGTGTGTTCTATGTTTTGTGTTTGTGTATTTATTTTTTATGTAGCTATTTTATTATATGATATTTAGTGTTATCTATCTCTCTTATAAGGAGCATACCATCGTTAATACAATTGAAGTTGAAACTTTGTGTTGGTAATTCTTGATTAGTTTGAAGCCAAATCTAAGGGGATAGAAGGGGCCATTCTTACCCAAGGAGGAGGACATTTATCATATTTTCATTGTTCTGCTTTTGTTTTCTATTCTTCTCATTGAACAAATTTTAGGATTCTTAAATTAGGTAATTTGGTAAAAATTTTATTCATTATTTTCATAAGATTGGTTTGATAGTCTATTGTTTCTTTCCTATATTATTGTTTTTCTAAATTATCGCATCTTTTGAATGTTTATTTTTAAAACTTAGATAATTTTTTTAATAGAAATATGTGCCCTTCCATTTCTAATATTATATAGCCTATGGATGCTACCCTAGTTTGATAAATAATTAACTAATGTGAAGGAGCAATGACCCTCATCGATATATCGGATAGAAAATATTCCTCCTCACATGTTGCAAATTTATTGGCTTAATTATTCCACATGATTAGATAATCATTAATTACATTCTTCTTCATCCTCTTAGTGCATGTCTAAATAATTTTATCAAGTTCCAAACTAATTTGACCTACTTTATTAATATTTGGTAAGTATTTAACCCTAAATTAAATCTCTTGGTTGATTACTAGCGTGTATGATATATAAGAGTTGATAACTCGATTTAAGAAACATATAAAAAATAAGGACTAATTGTATTTATAACTTAGGTCGATAAGAAATATTGCAACACACCACTTAACCTACCATGCAATTGAAAGAAAAAAATAGAGGTATATAAGAGCTTACATTTCCATTGCTGATTTTGGATGGATCTGATTATGTACAACACGTAAAACAGAGAGAACTCGATCCTATGAAACCTTTGCAAACCGAATCGAAATGGAAATTTTCCTATGTTAGGACTATACAACATAGTCAAGACCGTATTGTATATTTTAGGACCTTATAGACAATCTTGGACCTAATTTGAGATGGATCCTACAACTTTCTAATTTATTCACTTTTGTTTTCAAACGCTAGTTGTCAAATATGTACCAAAGTTTTCTATGTGAACTGAAAATCATCTCAAACCATAACCATGGATGAATATTCATGAAAAATAAATATTAGAATGGTTGTGGGCACTCCCATATACCAAATACATTGGCACTACTCCAAAGAGGCCTCAAATTGTTGATCTTTCTCTACCTAGCATGTGATATCGAGAAATATCAATCAAATTTGGTTGTGTCTTTAGCCATTTTTTCTTTGAATTGACTCTTACTATAAAAATTAGAGAAAGGATGTTTGAGATATTTTGGAAGAGAGATGAATTCCTTAACTCCGTGTTTGAGCTTCAAACTTGATGCAGTGTTTCCTAATGACTGTAGATATGTAATTCCGTGGATTTAGGGAGCTTAGGATGCCTTTTGCAAGTGTAATAAGTGTGTGCTTCAAAGGCATTTTCTCGAGGAGTTCTAGGTTAGAAAATGAGCTAATGTTTACTTGTTTATATAGGGTTTAATAAATTATTTATCTAAGAAATGAAAACGTAGAGGAAGTATAAGACCCAAAGAAATATTTAATTTTGAAAGTGTCGTTGGAATACTTGTTAGTCCAAGACCATATAAAGTGGGTCAAGACTATATAAGTACGGTCCTAACTGCAGATCAGATACTATATAGTCTTAGAGAAAGGAATAAGCCAAATTAAGTTTAGATCTAGTGATTTGATGTTTCTCTACATATTTTATACATTGTGTTCTCATAGTTTGTCAACATGTCAATGTGCAAGGATAAACAAGATAAACAATAGACCTTAGGAAGTGCTAAGTGGGAATGGATAAGTTGTGTTTTTCATAGTAAGAGTGTGTAGTTGAGTTGAGGTTGGTAAAGTAAAAATTAACAAATTTCATTGTCTAAATTTCCACCCAATTAAGTATGAAATTTAAATTTTCATGCTTAAAGAAAATTATACCTAAGTGTGTAAAAACACTTTTCCTTTTCTTGAATGTTTATTTTGCAGTTGTGTTGTTGTGTTTGGTGTTAGCATGCTCCACGATGAAACCTAAAACACAAAGAGTAGTAAATGTCCAAGATAGATAATTTACATTAACTCATATAGAACTTGTAATAAATAAAATTTATAGTTCCATATATGTGAAGTGAAAAATGTAAACAAGTAAGAATACATCGGTTTATCCATCTTTTTCTTGTGCTTGTATATTTTTATTATTGAACTTTGCTTAAGGATTGGGGGTGATTAATCCCCAATAAATTCTTTAGGAGAAACCAAAGAGTTAAGTGCATACAACCTAAAATTTAATTGTGCAAAATTATTGAAGAATAAAGGGGTATAAATGTACCCTTACAAAAGGAAGAAGACCGTGTATCAAAGTTATTCCAAAACTCTAATATCTTCCCCTTAAATAAAAATAAGAGAGGAAATCTTTGCCATGAAGTTCTTAGCTACTTTTCTGCCTTCCATAACCCCAAATATCACATTACCATAGGTTTATCTAGACCCACTTTTACAAATAATCACATACAATATTATTGGCATGTAAAATGTCAAGGCATTTTACTTGATAACCCCATGAAACATATTTTAATTTTTCATCGAAAATGTTTTTGAGTTTAATTCATGTCATTATGGTTCAGGGAACATTCTAAAATCTCTGGACTAGTTTTGGAAGCACATTCACCTCTAGTACTTTTTGAGGAAAATGTGTTTCGGTCATAAAAGAAGGGTCGTCTTGTGTGAAATAGTTAGAGATCCTCAGTAGTTTTATAAGTCTAGACCATATCGATTAGAATTTTTTTGATCCTACTACATTTTGGTATATTCATAATAAGATTTTAGGATTGTTATAAATGGAAACCCTTCATAAACTGTAAATCCTTAGCTCTAGTGAAGTGTTAACTTTCCCAATTCGAAGCTCCAAATGGATCTAGAATCCCTATAACATTTAAATGAAATATTATAGAGTTCCTCATGTGTCTATGGAATTGATTTTGGTCTTGTTCATTGTAAGATTTTTGTATGGTAGAAAACCATTTGTTGCTCATTATCGCTACTTGGGCCATTTTTGGGTTTTTTTTCTCAAAACTTAAAAATCAAGAACTTTAAACTATTTTAAATGGCTGGAATGGATTCATTGGATGGTTTCTAGTCATTATCATGAATCATATGGCCTTAAAAGTCCTACTCTTGCTATACAAATGAAGGTTTTACTATTTAGTTCTTGTTCAGGTCTCTAAATGCACTTTTGGGAACTTTAGTTCCTCTTTGCAACCCAAAATTTTATTTTGGAACTTCTTGGTTCCAATTTGAAGTTATAAATGCACCCAATCTCCCTATGAAGGTTCAAAATGCACTTTTGGGAACTTTTTGGGAATCTATGGTTCTAATTTAGTGTTAGCATACACTTTTTGGAACTTAAATTCCTCACGAAGTTCAAAAATGTGTTTTGGGAACTTAAGTGAGTTCCAAGTTTCTCATTTTGATTTGGTTTTTGTATTTGGAACTTAATTTATTTTCATGGTTCTAATTTTGAGTTGGGATTGCACTTTTTGAATCTTAAGTGACTTTTAAGTTCTAATTTTGAGTCATGTGTACTTTATTGGTTCCATTATAATAATTATTCATTTACATTGCACTTTTTCACTTGAGGTTCAATTTGAGAGACAAAAATACACCCTAGGTTCCTCATGAGGCTCAAAAATGTGTTTTGGTTCCTTATGGGAAAAAGTGCACTTTTGGAACTCTAAGTTCCCTCTCCAAATAAAAAGTGTGCCCAAGGTTCCATATGGAATTATTAACTGCACTTTCCTCCAAATAGTCAAGGTAATCACTTAAAATCATCATAGAATCCTAAAATAAATTTAATAAAAATATTTCATCCTTCTTTGCATCATGAAATCCATAGAATCAAATGAAAAACCAGCTCCATGACCTAACCTCAAAGGAAACACTTTTGCTCATATCTATTGAATCCATGCATGAAATCCTTTGAGATTTTTCCAGTTCACCTCCTTAAAAATTAATTTCCAATTATATACCATGCATGGGATATGGTTAACTTATTTATTTTCTATCTCCATTTTTTTTTCGGAAAAGCATAATTTTAACTTAGTTTTTCCCAAGACATTTTTACATATTGCCGAGATCACATGATGTAAACATTATGAAATTTTAACCATATATTCCACTTGTGAACTACCTTTTTTGAATAATTTATTGAATGATAAGGTGGAGGATTCCATTGGAAATTATCAAACTCATTTATCAACCCAAATGTCATTAAAAATGCGTTGTGCAAATGGAACTTGTTTTACCATTTTTGACAAGAGAAATTCATGAAAATTGGAGCATTTCTTCCTTTTGGAAACATATTTCAAATGGATCAAGTATAATTTATATTTTATAATTATTTCTCCCATGGTTATCTAATCAAGGTTGTAGTTGAAAATGTCATTTAAACCTCAATTTGTGCCTAGAACAACTGAAACTATTTTAATTTTTTCCCATTGACTCGACAAACCAAATTGCCTTAAATTTGGAGAAAATTTTCCTATTAAAATAAACTTTAATTTGATCCATATATTTCATGATGAGGTAGAGTAGTTTTGGTGATAGCGATGACTGATATTTTTCATAGTTTTCTACCGCTTCATTAGATTTTGCATTTTGCCATTGATTCCAATGAGAGAATTGTCTCAAAAGTGAAGCACCACTTCTTATCTCGATAATATTTTAAAAAATACATGCACAAGTGATTTGATGATTCCTTCATCCCCGATGACCAAATCCATGTTGCAAAACCAAAATTATCATCAAGGACTGGTGTAAACACTCGAAAAGAAAGAAAACCCCATTTGCTAACCTAATCTAGGGTACACAAGAGGATTATTGAGCATGAAACATATAGTTGAATAAATTGAAGGATTATATGATGAAAAACATGGTTCTTGTGTATTCTCAATATCCTTACCATCCTTTATTTAGGATATATATCAGAAATTACTCCTATTCTTCAAGAATACATTGTACAATCAATCAAATCTTGATTGAAATCTCATAAAAATGGAGTGTTTCCATTCGGAGGAATTACTATGTTTCCACTAAGGATTATCATAAATATTTGATACTATCAAATCCAAGAGATATCATGGTGTGATTTTTATTACCAACTCTGGTATGTGGGTGATGTGAGTACATGCTTCCTGATGATTACAAGATAAGTGTTTTCTCATATGGGAGATGAGCGATCATGTTTGTGACAAAGAGTTGAGTTGTGTAGTCATTTCTCATAAAGATGAAGAATTAAGAGAAATATTTCAAGGCATGACTGAAGATTATCAATTGGGATAATATGTAGAGAATAATTTCTAAGTCTAAAAGAATACATGCTCGATCAAAGAAGTAATCGAAGAATATCCTATTCAATTGTAGCATTCATCTCCACAATGAGGGAAGAGAAGAACATTATCATGGATTGTCTTATTTTAATCACAACTTCTCTCTCTTCTTTTCTCTCTCTAATATTCTATTTCTCCATTGAGAAATAACTTTTGTAAAATTGACTTAAATAACTTAAAGTTTCTATTTATTTGTTGAGATTACACTTCGGACACCCTAATGAGAATACATATAGGAAAGGCACTGGACAAGCTCAATTCTAGACACCTTAATGAGAATACATATAGGAAACTTATTAATGGCCTAGAGAATCTAAAGAAGGATTTTTCTAAAATCCTCAAGTATTTTGTTGTTGTTTGTTATCTTTATCTCCCTTTTTGGGGTTGTTTTTGCATCTAGTCAGGGTGTTTCTGATGCATCTTAGCTGCTTTTTTGTTTTACTCTAGTTGGTTATATTACTAAATCTAGGTTTCAAACCCTTTTTGTTCTTGGGTGGAGTCCCAGTCAAAAACTCTATATCACCCATATCTAAAAAAAGAGATTGCACTTTAAGTTGAAAATTCAAATGGGAATGGGAAGAATCACTTGTTTGGGATATAAATTGGAATGCTCTCTCCATTCCAATTGTTCATTTTTATCTCTCTAGTAGGTTGTATTACCTTATTTTTGCATTGATATTTTCCTCTAGTGTCATATTTTCACTTGACCAAGCACATGCTGGAATTTATAAGAATTTGAAGGACTTTGTGTCTTATTTTTGGAATGAATATATCCCGATAATAATTTGTATTTATCTTGCATTACCCATTTCATTATCTTTCTATGATATCATTTTGTGCTTTCATATTTCCTCGATTGAAATTGGAATCACTTATGAGTTTTCATTAATTAAATATTAGTTCATCTCATTAATACAATTCCACTTCTCATTTCTCTCTTCCCTTACCTATACATTTTACCTCCTCTAGTCTAAAATTACAATAAAAAAATCTTTCTACACATTCTCATCCTTTTAGCCACCCCGAATTTTAGTCTAGTGCACATAGTCTCTACCTTTTAATAAATGGGAGCCTCACCATTCCTAAGAGGATGGAATTTATCACACGAGTGTTGATGAAATTTCATATTTTATCCCCTAAAATACTATGTCACCAATGGTTGTTGGTGACTCCATTGGGATCGACCAATCCTATGGTATGGTACCCTTTTCCCATAAAATACTAAATAATCATATACTCCAAAAAAAAAAAAGTAAAAATGGTATGTTAAATCCTATCCTTTGGTCGATATAAAAACCTATTTTTTCACTTGAGTGATTCATATTTATGAGAAAACTAGTAGATAAAAGATACACCAAAGGAAACCAAGTAAGTGGCATTGTAGTTTTCTCTAATCTTATATGAGAGATGAAAAAGAAAGCTGATTTTAGACATGATCCCATATGGATCCCAAGACCAAATCCTAAATTCCCATTAGAAACTCCACCTCTAAGTCCCATCACATCTCCCATATCTTCACAAATGTTTAATACTCTTCCTCCGAGATGGTTACATTGGTACCTTGGGAGATAACACTGTCTGTTAGATTTAACTCCTCCACTTCATGTACAATCTATAGGATCAAGAAATAATTTTACCAAGTTATACAGATATAGAAAGTTGTAGTGCCCAATTCCCTTTGACACCTTTTGATACTAATCATGACACTGTCAACTATATTATGGACATTATTATAGTTTTGTTTTAGTATGATGTTAGATATTTGATCATGGATTATTATTGACTTTGATTCTTATATGATGCATGATGATTATTAGAGACACTTTATATGTTGATGATGTTATACTGTTGGACATGGTTATATGATGGATGTTGTTCGGACTTGTGATATTTGGATATTGTGAGTAGCCCTAGAAATGGAAAATTATTGGATGATGATATAGTTGTTGATAAAACTATAATGATATTGTTAGATTGCTTTGATGTTGTTGTGATTCATATATCTAGATGATTTTGGAAATTTAATTATATTTATATTATTTTGGACATTTTGATATGGCCACGAGGCCGAAGGAGGTATTTGTGTTTTTCAGGTTAAAATATCACAACAAACATTAGGGGATTGGAGACCAACCACATTGGAATTCTAGATGAATTCAACAAGGTCACCATGGCAACTAGTTTTGTTTGTGTGTGTGTTTGTTAGTGTTAGGGATTCCCATGGGGGATCACCTTTAAATGTGACCAAGGGATTTTATGTTTTTCTTTTATTTGGTCCCTTTTTGTTTAATGTTTGCATGTGTTTATTTTTATGGTGCACTTACCCCTTTCATTATTTAATTAATGTGGTGTTAATATTGTGAGTAATCATATTGTTTAGTTATTTAATTAAAAGATGTCATAAGAATGTAATTAATAGAGTTGTTGGCCTTGAATTAAAGTGTTGTAAGAATATGTAAGTGATGTGTAAGTTAACTTTTGAGTGTGAAACACTCCACCTTCTTGGAAATTCGAATTTTTCCTTGGAGGCTAATTTTGGAGGCTTGTGGGACAAGTTAAATTTGTCCCATGCCTCTTAAATTTACATACCAACCTTGCCTATGGTTGGAGGGTTAAATTTAGACTTTTATAATGCATTTTGGGAAGACAAATTGTAGGTTTTAATTACACTTTTCTTACATGATTTAATTTCAGTCCTTTGGGGTGTGGGTTGGATTTGAGTGTATAAGTAAATTGTCATATTATTCACCCACCTATTTATTATGCATTGGAGAATGAAGTTGACTTGGTGTTTGGGGTTGAGGATGTGTGATGTGGCATCCTACATGGATCCACCTCATCCTCTTTTCTTCCCTCTTCCATAAAATTTGAATTTCTTGTCTTGTTTTGGGTTGATTCACTTTTGGGAGACTTATTTTGGGTGAATTTTCTTGCTATTTTGGGAGCTCTTGCTTGAGAAGTTTTTGGAAGATTGTTGCATGCTTGTGTTGGGTGGATTTTTGGATTGCTTGCATTGGAAGGCACTTGCTGTTTTGAAATTGGAACAAAATCCATCATGGAGAGGTAAGAGCTTGGCTCTTGGAAATACTCTCCTTTTCCTTTTATGAATATGTAAATGCTGGTATGTTTGTTATTGTTGTGGGCTATGGGTAGATGGCCTAGGAATGGTGTAGGAGAATACTATGGGGTTTATTTTGTGGGAGGCACAAGTGTGTTTTAGGGAGGTATAAGGGTGGAGGGAGTTGGGATTTGGGTTCCACCTTACAAAGAAATAGCTTGCATTTATTTACTCATTATGGGGTGCCATAAGAGGTTGGGGAGACATAAGGAAATGTGAGGAATAAGGGGTACTTGGGGAGGCATAAGGAATGTCAGGGTTTTGATATACTATCTTTTTGGTGGTTTGTAACTCAGGTGGTGATACCCATTTCCCCATTTGGGAGGCATAAGAAGCATCCCCCATAGTTCTTGCTCCTTTGGCTTGCATGGTGAAGCCTGAGTTTTGTGTGATGTCTTTCATGTGGTTGTAAAACTATGGTTTTGTTTTGGACTATGTTTTTAATTTGAAATGTGCATGTTGAAAGATTGCATTGTGATGTGGAAGCCTGTTGTTTCCATGAGTTGAAATACATTTCTTATTGCTTTGTGGTTGGGGTTTGGGGGCCAATGAAGAAGGATGGCTTCTCCTTTCATTGGATGTCTTGGTTGGGTGGAGATCATTGCCTTTCCCTTGCCTTTGTTGTGATCAAAATTGGAAGAATGAGAAGAATGTATGTTGTTGTTCTAAAGCTGAGGAAAGATAGTTTGACAGTCCCTTGTGAAATAAAATTTCATTGTAACCTTCCCACTTGAAGTGGATGATCTTGTAAATGTTGTAATGGAAATATGTTGTACTAATTGCAAGTGGAAATTAGAAATGTAAAAGAGTTATACTCTGTATTCTGTTTAGGAAGAATGTGAAAGAATGATACGTGTTTGGTATACTACATTTTGTAATCAAATGGAAAGGAAGTTGTAAGAGTTCATTTGAATTAATGGAAATGGTTTGTCTTGTCCATATGATGTTATTCCATTGGAAGTCTGTGTTTTACATACTCTATGAAATCTCTGTTTGAAAAATGGTAAAGTGGAACACGTGAAAAGAAAATGTAATATTCTACCCTATGTTCAATAAATGATTTTGGAAGGAATAAAAGAAGGAAGTTGTAAAATTACCTTTGGAAATCAATAAATGAATGAAATTATTTTCCCAAATTGCATTGTTATATGGAATCTGATCATATCAAGGTATTGAAATCTCTATTTTGAAAGGAAGAAATACGTGTGAGAAAAATACAACATTTTGTCTCTTTGAAATGTGAAAAAAATTGGAAATCAGTATTGCATTTTGGTCTTGAATGGTTTGTTTTGAATCAACTAAAATATGTTAGCTTGGAATTGGAATGTATCCTAAATACTTGGAAGAAGAAAGTGGCAAATAGACACATTAAGATTTGATCCTTGTTATTTGTAATTTTAAAACTGACAATTAATTAAACCAAAAATGCACAGTTCAAACCTATAACAATAAAATGACAAATTAAATGATTGAATTGAATTATTAGGCCCTAAACGAGTTCAAATAGACTAAACACTTAAGGAAATATTTCAAAACTTAGCAAAATTAGGCTCAAACCATTTTGCAGTCATTTTCTATCAAGAAACGAAAATGCTCAAATTTGCAAGTCAATCAGACAAATTGAACCTTGAATCCTTCCTTAAATCCATTTAGGAACAATCCTCCATGTCTATTTGACATGTTGAGAGAGGAGGAAGATCAAATTGAATAAATCTAACAAGTTAAAATTAACCAGTTCGCACTGTATAAGCCTGCAAGCCATTTTCTTAAAATTGACCCCTTAAACTTTATCAAAACCTCTCAGTACAATTAACAATCTCTCGTACAAAGAGGACATCGAGAGATTTCCAAAATTCCTTGTTTTCCCAAAATTGAGCTCTCTATCAAAAGTTATGATCTTCTGAAGTTTTCTTCACTTGACATTAAAAATTTGGGAAAAATTTCCATAGTGGGCCCACGGCCCGAATTTTTCCCTTAGCACTTAGGAATTTTTTTCTAAATTTTCCCCGCTACCCCGCTAGCTCACAACCAATCATAGGTTTCCACGTGGCACCATGAGGTGTCAGCGAAGGGGCGGATCCCCTTTTTAACTTAGCGCTTTTGGAAAATTTTGGGAAAATTTTCCATATTTTCCCCGCCGGCCCGTGACCAATCAGGTGATGCCACATCGCATCACGAGGCATCAATGGAGGAATGGGTCCCTTTTTATCTTTTGTGACTCAAATTTTTTTGGAAAAAATTCCATGTTTCCCCCTATCCCACCGGCCCACAACCAATCAGGGGCTGCCACGTGGCATCGCGAGGTGCCGATGGAGGCACGGGTCTATGTTCCCTCTTATCCCTTCAAGGCATTAAGTCAATCTTATCCCTACCACCCTAATTTTCTTACATTGGCTTATATGATGCCATGTGTCCCCTACGGACTCGCGGGAGCGTGGGTGCAAAATTTGCTTTTCACCCCGCACGGAGAATTTGTAAATGTCTCCCACCGCCCCGCCTTTCCTCTTTTTTCCTCACACTGGATTAGGGAGTGCCACATGTCCTTTGTGGACCCATGAGAGTGTGGGTGCAAATGTGATTTTTTCCCGCATGGGAATTTTTTTTTTTCCAAAGGTCTCCCCGCGGCCCGCCACCCGCCCTTTGGGAAAAATTTTCACCCCAAGGCCCGCCGGCCCATAACTTGAAAAATATAAGGAGTTAAGAGGACTTATTTATATCACTAGAAAGGTGAGGAAATTTCCTATCCAATGGGATTAATTTAGGAAAATTTTGAATGTGTTAAGGATGAGAAAAATCAAGTTGAAACTTTAGGCCTGTTAGAGAGTGTGTATGGTGAGGAATTTCCCTCTGAACCTAATTGAAACTTCTAACCCTAAATTTTGGACCTTGTGACCTCTAATAATTATTTAAAAAATAAAGTATACTCTAGTAGATTATAATTGTTCTAGAACCTGTTAGTGATAGCTGTTGTCTTGTAACATGGTTGTAGATTCTTTTAATCAAAGAAAAATTATTCCATAAATTTTCCTAACTAATCCTAGGTTGTTCTTGGATCTCAAGTGGGTTGTTTTAACAGCATTACAAAAGTAACATCTAGAGCCTTTATCACAACATATGTTGTTCTTGGAGTAAGACATGAAGATGTTGTTTGGTAATTCATGGATTCATTATAGAAGGATGTTGAAAATGGTTCTCCTATTTTCCATCTTACTCAATCACTGATTGGGAAGATATGAAAGCTAAATTTGAGGCAAGGTTCATGTAGATGATTTTAATTCCCTTCTTACATAATTTTATTAAATTAAGAAATAATTATAGGATCCCATGAGAGAATTTGTAGCCAAATTCAAACAGCTTTTTTAATAAGCTACCTAATGGTACATGTCCTATTAAAACTAGTCAAAAGAGGTTCTTCGTTAATGCTTATTTTCCTACAATTGGGTTTATATTGTAGAGAACTCAACTGAATACATTAGATAATACTCAAGAAATTACTATTTAAGTGGAAGATGATCTTATCATGTTAGGAAAGATCAAGAACCATACAACAACAAAAATTCCATAGTTCCAAATATGAAGGTCGCGATTCATTGCTACAAAATTGCTCAATGATCTAGCTATATTGAATAAGTAAATAGATCAGAATGTTCCATATAAAAATCAAAACCAAAATAAAAATTTTGGAGCACCCCAAAGGATTTCCTTTGTGGCTCCACCTATTAATGTAGCATGTGGAACCCGAGAACATGAAGAAGATGAAATTATTAAATTAGAATATCAAGGAGAAGAAGAATTTGGCTATACAAAAATTGGGTATTTTAAATACTCATCTAATGAATATCCTAAGGAGTCCATGGCTAATATGAATAGCTAATATTTTATAGTGTTAACTCACTCACGAATAGAAAGAGGCCTCTTCCTTAACTTCCCAAGTGAAGCAATTAAATCCTAAAAAGGTGACTCTATATAAAACAACAACAAAAAGAGGATCACCAATTCCTAATTTCATGGAGTCATCCAAGAAGAATATTGAGAACACCTCGATAAAGTCAAATCTCCTTCTTCGATAAAGTCTCTTTCCTATCTCGTAGTCAAATCAGTTTCTACTGCTTTTTTGTTCCTAAGAATATAACTCATACTTCTACCAAGATTTTCATTATTCCCGAAGTATCCACCTCTTTATACTTTGAAATCATTTACCATGTTAAGAAATCCAAAGTCCAATTTTCTAAGTCTGAGTATCTGAGAACTCATCCCAAAGTAATTTGATAAATTTTTTGAATTTATCAAAGGAAGTAGTTCAAAGTCTAGTTACATTAATCTCATTATCAAATAACCACTTGTCACTCTAAGCATCACTCCCTCTCACAAAATTATTTTCCAACATCCTCCACTTTTGAGAAACTAGAAAACTTATATCTCTCTTTGTTGATCAATGAGTATATATTGAGTAATCGTATCATTAACTTAGGTACCTATGAAAACGTCATGCTTACCAAAGTTACAAAGGTCCTTGTTCTCACTCTCACTCTTGATGTTGGCCATTGTTACTCCATAGATACCAAATAATCACCCCTCATTGGTTAGGTCAAATATACTAAAGTACCATTTGTATACTTTCTTGATAAGAAGGAAAAATTGGAATACTTTTGGATGACATGTCATCTTCATTAAGAATGTTGTTGAGCTAGAGTTTCCATCAAGATGTTGGTGGAGATATACAAATGGACTGGTCATGTGCCACCAAACTAGTCAAGGGTAAAATGAAGAATCTTCTCCTAAGATGAAGATGAGATACAACATTAAAAAAGAAGACAACCCAATGAAATACATTTTATACCAAGATTCAATATATGGTAACTATTTCATAACTTTAGAAGAAGATGTTGGGTTTCCCATATTGATGGGGAGTACCTAGATGTGATTGATTTAGTTGAAATACATAAGGATGATTTGATAGACCCCAAATTTGATAGTATGCACTTCTCATTAAGTATGGATATAGATTATCTACTTTTAGATGATGATGATCATAGATATCTTGACTTGCCAAAAATAAACCTTGAGATGATAAGAAATGTGGATCATGAAGACAAATTGATATCCAATAAGTTCTTGAAATGTGAGACCCAGGTTTCTAATCATCTTCTTAATATCTAGCATGAGGAATTACCCAATGTGTATGGTTGTGAATATGAAGCTTTCTCTTTTCTGTTTAGGCAAGAGGACCTTCTTAATGATGAATGTATAGATATAAAGTTTATTGAGCCTCTCAAGGATTATTCCACTAAAGAAGAATATATATACATCATGGAGATGAATTATATATATATATATATATATATATAAATGATATATATATATATATATATATCAAAATGAAATGATGATCTCAATATTTTTACCCCAACCTTGTGTTCATTCTCCTTTAAAGAAGATGAAACACTGTTGGATTGATACCATAGTAAGGAGTAGATTGAGAATGATCTAGTGTGTGTGAAGGAGAATTATTTGAATCAACTGATAAACATAAAGAAAAAAATAAGTTTATGATGGTGTTGAAAGTATCAAAATATCTACTAAGAACCAACTCATAGAAACAATGGTCACATGCAACATGACAAAAATAATAATAAATGTTCGTCGAAGAGAAATAAACCTAGGTGTGAACATGGTGATATGATCAAGAATCAGTCTTATGGCAGTAGTAAAGTGAGAAAAGGAAATCATAAGCATGGATGAATTTAAAAATGGATTGGCATATGGAAATGAAATTTATGAGAAAAAAAGACAATAATCTATTTGAATGGATTATCACTTGCAAGAGGATATATACAAACTCTCTCAAGAAGAAGCATGTAGTATTCTCTTTCTCAAGTATATGGAGACCTCTTACAACACCTAAATTACAAGAGTAGTTGAGAAAATCATCTTACTTCATTAAACCAGATCAATCGATTTATAAAGAAACATCATTCGGTTCTTGGTCAAGTCCCCGTATTGGATTTTGGGAGATTTAGTTCCTCTTTGCAACCTAAAATGTAATTTTGAAACTTCTTGGTTTTAATTTTAAGTTATAAAGCACCCAATTTCCGTATGAAGGTTCAAAATTCACGTTTGGGAACTTTTTAGGGTTCCATGATTATAATTTAGTGTTGCCATACACTTTTTGGATCTTGAGTTCCTCATGGATTTCAAAAATGTACTTTGGGAACTTAAATTATTTCCAAGTTTCTCATTTTGATTTGTCTACCACTTTTTGGAACTTAAGTGATTTCCATGGTTCTAATTTAGAGTTGGGGTTACACTTTTTGGAACTTAAGTGACTTCCAAGTTCTAATTTTGAGTTGGGGTGCACTTTATTGGTTCTCGTATTCTAATCATTCATTGACATTGCACTTTTCACTTGATGTTCCACTTGGGAACCAAAAATTGACCCTTTGCTCCTCATTAGGATCAAAAATTCATTTTGTTCCTTATGGGACCAAAAGTGTGATTTTGGAACCCTATTTTCCGTCTCCAATAAAAAAGTACACCCAAGATTCCCTATGACATTAAAAAGTGCACTTTACATCTAAAATGTCAAGGTGAAATCACTTAAAACTCATGCTAGACTACTTGTAGACACCTAAATATCGATACGTAGTTTTAAAACTAAAATTTCAATGTTTATCCTCTTTCTCGTCATCTCGTTCTACTTAGTGATTTCCCGCTAATTAGCTAACATACCCCTTCATTTCATTCAATTAACGACACTTAGTTAATTATAATACTATTTTAATTAATTAATTAACAATTATTAATTAATTAAGCCTTTTAATCTTCTATTTAATCAATAAACTCTCTTATTGGTTAAATCCCCCTTTCAAATCCTTCAAATTCTACTAATTTCCTTCTAAATCATCTCTAAATGGCTTTTTAAGCTTATCTTGGTCTATTAATTAATCCTAGTTGATTAATTAAATCATCTCCAACTCCCATGAGTTTCTAATCCTTTATTAATCTCTTCTAATCATGTTTATCCCTTTCTAATTCTACTTTACCTTTATCCCACATTCACCCAAATTAGAAAGCTATATAAAAACATAGTACCTTCCTTCCAATCTTACACCATTGACACCAAGTTACACCTTTTCACTATATGCATATGATAAGAGAATTTCAACCTTGAAAAGCTTATTGATCAAACAACCCCTTCTATCCTCTACTTGCAAAGAGTAGTAAGAGAAGAACCATACATGGCAAAGCTATATTGGTGATATCTCTTCTTGTTCATGGAGATAGCTTCCTTTGATCGCACGTAATCATGTTCGCTCAATAAAAGGAGTACCTAAAATCTATAATCCCATCAAAAACATTAAAGGATGGCTTAGAATTTTATGTTAATTAGATGCATTACTTAGCTTTTCCTTTTCGATGTCTTTATCATGATGCTTTGTTAAATTATATTTGTTATTGAGACTACTTGGTGTTAGTTTCTATTGATTAACTTAGCTTGGTTTCACATGTATACATATGGCACTCCCGGTGGGACACTCCTTTGTCTCATGCACATTTCTTGATTTTTGTAGTTAAGTTTAATTTTTGCATACTAACCTCTTTTAGCACATGTTGAAATAACTTATATTTCTTAACTTGTTATTTTAAAGTTTACATGTGTTGAGTGTTCCTTGTAGGTGTGAAGGATGTAAAGTTATTCCAAATTTGAAGCTTATCAACAAAAATTGAGCTTTTGACATTTTAAGGTTGTTTTCACGTGTTTTTGAAGCTACAAAAGCTCCTTGTGCTACTGCTAATTATATTTGCGCATGTGTTATTATTCATGTGTTTGTGTTGTTGTATATGATCCAATGTTAATTTCACATGCGTCTGAATTAATATCTATGCACTAGCATTAGCCTTTCGTGTGCTACCATCCTCTTGATTTTTGCTAGTGTCATCTATATTTACACCTCTATCTCGTGTAGAGGATCTCCATGTGATTGCGTTTATGTATATGCATTTTCATTTATCTCTATGTGTTTGTGTTTCTCTTTGTGTATTTGTGTTTCTCTCTATGCATTTGTATTTAGATTTATGCATTTGCGTTAGTGTATATTCATTTGCATCATTGTATATCAATGCATCGTTGTTCGCTTCGTGCGCTAGAGTTTTTTCTACACGCTAGCATCAAAACATAGTTGCGCTAGCATTTTGTGTGTTTTTGTCTCTTTTGAAAAATCTAGAATCTAATTTTTATGTTCCGTGCTATTTTACAGGTTTTCTAACTTTTGATTTATAGGTTTTACTTTAAAAATAATTTTCTAACACTTAAAATGCTTTGATAAATGTTATTTTTACATATTACTTAGGTTGGATCAAAGTTTTTGTATGCTCTTCTCTTGCACCTTTTGGTGATCTTGAGAATCAAAAGAAACTTTGGTCTTCATTTCTAACATTTGGGTCTACTTGGAAATTTCATCATTTAAAGTTGTTTAAGGGAATCAATCTTTCAAAAGAACTTAATTATCATTGGTTAAAGTTTTCCCATTTATAAATAGTTGGATCAAACATTGCATATGCTCTTCGCTTGTTCTTATAAGAGATCTTGAGAATCAAAAGGGACCTTGATCTTCTTTCTCAATTTTTTTGGGTTTCATAGAAAACTACTAAAATTTTGAGTGCATGACCATACACTTGTCAAAGAATAAAATAAAAAAATACTAACTACATTGAATATAGGTTGCCAATGGTGTGTAAAACCATATTAAGATCAAAAGATAAAAATACACCATTTATTCAAAACACTATATTTACAGGTTCGAATAAAGGTTAAAACCCATGCGCTTTAAATTGTGGGAAGTGCCTTCACATAAGCCATAAAACTCATTATGAGGATTACCACATGAACCCCAAAGTAGTCAACATATAGAGGGAAATGGTTGACAAAATAGGAAGTTACCCATTACCTATTTGACTAGAAAAACCCATGAGGAGTGTAAAATGTTGTCTGTATGAGGCTCCGTTCATTAATTTGACTGTGGGGTAATGGTCCTTTGTCTAGGATTTATTCTAGAAAAGTGTACCTCTCTTAGATATGTTATTGGTGAGCATTGAGAAGAAAATCCTAGGGATCCATTTGGAATTGGGGCCAATTGAACTTATCCAAACATGTTTTAAAGAGATTTTACAAAGAAAAACCTTCCTTGGAGTCAAAATATCACTTGTTGAAAAAGGCAAGAGTCCATTGAAGTTTACGTCGCATATCTTTTATCACAAAACTTACAATGTAAAACTTTGTCCTAGTTTTTACCTTGTTATCAAATAAGGTGAAAATTTTCTAGGTTGTGCCGTATATTTTTCATCACCACTTGTACTAATTCCCTTGTTCTCTTTTTGGAATTATTGGTCAAAAGAAAGCAATTCAAAGTACTGCCAAAATTTTGTCCACCACTTTTGCACCCACTTACATCCATTCCTCTTGGCAATCTCGATGTAAGTGTTGAAAGTGTGTTAGTACGCAATCATATTTTGGTAGTCTATCTTGATATCCATATTGAGATGTCTCTTTGTAGAAGGTATCTTGCCTTGATTTTCACTTTGTGTCATTACGTTGCTCACATTATATCAATCCATTTTTTATACTTACATCTTTTTTCTTAAACTTGATTTAAGTGTCCAAATTGTATTGTTACATTGCTCGCATTATATAGACCCATTATTATACTTATACCTTATTTTTTTCAAACACTGATTTAAGTTTTGAAAGGTGATGTCATTATTCTGCTTGCATTGTGTCAATCCCTTTTTGATACTTACATATTTTTTTCTTAAAACTTGATTTAAGTGTCCAAATTGTATTGTTACGTTGCTCACATTTGTAGCCTCCATTTTCAAAACTTAGACCTTGTTTGTATAAAACTTGTTTTAAGTGTATACCTTATGTTGTTACACTATTAAAATCACTTCAAACCCTTTTTAATATTTAAATATTGTTTTTCCAAAAACTCGATTTAAATATTGAAATTGTGTTGTCATCTTATCAAAAATGACCTTTGAGAAAAAAATTAGACATAGGGAATATGTTCTTTTGTTATCACTTTTTTATTCAAGACTTACTTGGATTTCCCTTGGCTTTTCATCATACATTTTGTACCCTCGGAAAATTCATTGTGACACTTACATTTGCTACACTACTTGATTTTATCTAGATTCATTACGAAACTTGTGTACATTTTTAAAATCTTAGTAAAACATTTCCCATCACACCTCCTATTAAAATAATGAAACATAGAAGAATGAGATAAAATAATTTCCTTCGTACCAATTTGAACCCATTGATTAAATAAGAAACATTGATTGACCATAGTGGAGATGAGGAGACAACTCCTTGGGATAACCTTGAGTTTGACTCTACACACATAGATAACTTTATCTTCCAAAAAAAGATCAAGTTTTAGCATGAGTTATAAAGTTAGGGGCCAAACTATGACCATAGTTTGATCCTATTATTATTACAAACATGATACATGGAGGAGAAGAAAAATAACCTCCCTTTCAATCTATTGATGACATATTGAACACTGGACATGCTTCTACTTCACCAAGGAAATAAAGAAGAGGAAGAAGCTCCTAAAAACACAAATGGCTATCGCATACCACTCATTCAAACCAATTGTGAAGCTAGAACTAAGGGTGAAGATCATGAACAAGACCATCCACATGAAACTCAAACGGAACCCCAAAACGAAGAGGTTACCATGAAACAATAATTACAAACCCTTAGCCATCAATTGGAAAACTTAGCTTCCCATGTCCATAGAGACACAAGTAGAGCTACATGTATTGAGAAACCTAAGGTCACTTATACTAAGCATTACACTAGAAAATTGTGGTGGTGAAATGTCAAAGTATAACCATATGTACATACCTACCACACCTTCACGTGGAAAAATATTTGACCAAGAATGGTAATCCATGAAAAAATCCCTTACTATTCTTCAAGAAAATAACCTTGGACGTAATAAGAAATATCATTTTGAAGAATTGTGTCCATATCCTTTTGATCGGGTGATGTTGTGTATGAATTTTCCACCTTGTTTTGATTTCCCTAAATTTGATAAGTATAGGGGTAAAGGAAATCCTCATGATCACGTTAAAGACTTTTTATGGCTTTCCAGAAGTTGCTTATAGTGATACTTACTTTATTCACTTATTCCCACAAAGTCTTCATATTCCCAAAGGATCTATTTTAACATTTTTTGAATTAGATAAGAAGTATGTTCACCACTTTTCATTTAACATGGAAAGTGATATCACTATGACAAAAATTTGAAACGTAAAGCAACAGAATAATGAAAAATTTACTGGTTTCCTACAATGATGACAAGGGTTAGATAATTGCTTCCCTTGCTCTATTATAGAGAAACAAATTGTTAGTATCTTTGTACCTAACTTACATTCAGAGATAGCCTTTCACTTGCAAATGCATTGTGTAAGCACTTTTAAAGAATTCATTGAGAAAGGAAGCTATATTGAAAAGGATTTACTTGCTAAAGGGAGTTTAAAACCCTTTTAGAGATAATCATGAATCCAAACCCATGGAAAAACCCAAATTATTTAAAAAAATAAGAATGTGGTAGGTGACGGAATCGCTGATTCTAAACATGTCTAAGAATCCCAAAACAAAAATCCTTTGAAAATTTCCAAAGGATCAATTAAACTTGAGATTAAATGTTAAGTATTTACTCCACTTACAGATTATTTATCATCAATCTTGAAATAATTAGATGCAATCAACATGGTTAGATTCCCTAATACTACACCCTTTTTTGATGATGCACCAAAACCATCATGGTATAAAGACCATGAATATTGTGAATATCATTATGTCAAAGGCCATGCCACAAATCAATGTTTGAAATTGAAACACTTCATTTAGGACCTTATAGATAGTGGAGATGTTGAGATGGATTTGCTAGAACCCACCAAAAATTCTAACAAACAATTGGGAATCTATAAATATCCATTCCCTAAGCATAAACAAGAAGAATAAAATCTGGATTGAGGTCAATCCTCTCAAAGTAAAAATTCCAATCATGTTGTTGCTGGAACAACCAATCCTTTTGACTCCCTCATTGGCTATGTTTATCCTACTACTGAGCATGTAAATACTATTAAGATCAAAATACAGAGTGTGTTATGGAAATAGTAAGCACTCACCTTATCATTCTAGAACCTCCTCTACCTACCCCTTTGGATAATCGGTATGATATCCTTGATCAGCTTTAGAAGTGTTGTCATGTAAATGTGCAACATCAAAATTTATAATTTTCAAGCACGAGAACGATACCCCCGTGTCAAAAATTTCAAGTCCTTACCTTTTGAGGCACCCTAGGTATACTCAAATACCCAATGACCTCCCGTGATGATGTTAAATCATTCCCCTAGGTGAATTAGGTGAGTCAATTCAACCCCCTAAGTGATTTTAGGAGATCGTGAAGAATGCTAATTTTGGGCAGTGTTGGGAAAGGCTTCCACCGGCTTTCTCTAGACAAGTGCAACCCTTGGAGTGAAAAAAAGGAGAAAAATCCAACACAGAGGTGAATGGAAGGTCTAGTAACATCATGAAATTTATTTTGGAAGATTTAGGAAGGATTTGGAAGAGTTGGGGTTTGATAAAAATAGGGTTCATAGGCCTGACAAAGCAGCAAAGGGCCGAAAAAGCTCCTGAGCTTCGGGAAGTGATTCCGAGAGATATGGAAAGAATTAGGAGCTAAAAAAGACATTTTTAGAAAGGAAATTAAGATCCATAAAATATGGTGAAATAATATTTTTCATAACACCTTGGCACAATAGGTCTATAATCAATTTTTTCATAGTCCTAGGCAAAGGCACACAACATCAAAAGAGATATTGAGATTCGGGAGGTGATTACGAGAGCTCTGGATGGAGTTAGTAGCCAAAAAAGAAATCTTCAGAAAGGGAATTAAAATAAATACAAGATGGTGAAATCATATTTTTCACAACACCTTGGATTAATAGGTATTTAATCATTGTTTTTCACAAGCCTATGCAGTGCATAGGATCAAAAGAGCTACTTGAGCGTTGGGAGGTGATTCCGAACTCTAGATGGAGTTAGGAGCCAAACAAGACATATTCAAAAAGGAAATTAAAAGACCTAAAATATGGTGAAATCATACTTTTCACAATACCTTGACATAATAGATCTGCAAGCAATTTTTCTCATGCATAGTAAGGGACCATATTAAAAATACAAATTTTCGTGGCCTAAATGGATGAATAAAGATATAAGACCCAAAACAATGGATTTAAAAGGAAATTTTTAGTCAAAATGATATTAACATTTTCCAAAACATTCCATCGGGAGATCAATTTATCATCATTTCAAGTCGTCCTCTAGGAGGGTTTCAAAAGTTAATCAAATTTGCAAGAGGACATGTGTCAGCTCCAAGAGCCAAACACAATTTTGTGTCCCTTTCGTCCCTTAAGATAAGGGACATGAGGGAAAATAAAATTCTTCCCAACCCCAATAATCCATCCTGACACATATACAACCTCTCGATCACCAGTTCAGCTCCTAGGTGCTTGTTCGTAGCTCTTTCCCTCAAGCATCTAGATTGTGAAAAGTGGCGGATTCTAGCGTGTTGTTTAAATTGATGACCCTCATGTCCCTTTATGCTTAGAAAAATGACGAACATAAAAATTCACACAGCCCTAAGAAATATTCAAGTCACCCACATGACCCTCTCCACCGCATTTTTCAACCCCCAAGATCTAGTGGAGATAAACCCTCAACCACTAGATCTTCACAAAGTGTCAAGATGAGATGCCGTGTGAAAATTGATGTCCCTCATGTCCCTTAATGCTTGAGGGACATCAGGGACACAAATTTGTGACAAAATCCAATTCCAAATTTTTAAAATTTTTGATCTCCTTTGCCGCTTTACTTCTTATTATCAAGCTTTTCTCCATTACTAGAAGAAAGTTACAGAGAACACCTCAATCCACCATTGTTTCTCCAAACCAGCTCCAACATGGAAGAAAATCCTTCCAATCCATAAAATAAACAATTATCTTAGAAAAATATTTATCAAGAGAGTTGAAGAATCAAGAAATGAAGGAGAAGAATGAAGAAATTCACCTAGAAACCTCCATTGCCATAAGACGAAGATCTGAACATATCTTGCTAACCGGAGCACGAAATGAAGAAACATTTTCTGATGTGTTTTTAAATATATAAGGTGATTAAAAATCACCTTAAAATCTTCTAGTTACATTATGAATCACTTACAATGAAGAAATCTTTCTCTTCCCAACAAGGACAAAACTTGATTTCTTGTCAAACCGATAATGGTTCAAAAGAAATTTCACCGAAGAACAAGGAAAAAAAACCCACAAAAAAATATAATTTTTGTTGAAACGGAGAAGAAAACTAAACCTGCAACTTCGAGGTCAATTAATGGCTGCCATGTTTAGAGGTGCCGCTAGGTCAAATTTTTGAAACTTAAAAATCTCACAAACTATTGATCGGGTAAGTCTAAAAGTTCAAAGGGGAGATATTGGGAAAAATCCCATATCAAAAACTTTGTTCCACCATGATCCAACCACTAGAAGCTCACTTTCTAAAAAAATCAATTCTTCTACATAAGGGACTTCTATTTCGGGTAAGTATCGAACTGAAGAAGCTACGAAAGAGGCGGTGAACACAGAAGCGTTATCACAGGCAAAAATCATCAAAATGGTCATCTCAATATGCAATTGATACTTACTAAAAATAGAAAATGGCTCCACAAGCCACTACTATAAATGGCCAATTGGTCCAGAAGGTGAGAGGAATGCAGTGTTAAAAAGAAATCAACCTACCATAATCATTTGAGGTCTGGAAAAGCTAATTTGTGCACTTGTTGAAAATAGTAAGTTGTATTGGGTACTTACTAAACATAACATGTTATTCCAAAGGGTGGATTTCACAGAAGGAGCACGATGGGAGTTAAACATTTAAGTTGACATCACCAATTGGATACTAGAGAGGGAAAATTCTTAACACTTGTTGAAAATAGTATCCTTTTCTAAATAAATCAAGTGTCAAGAAATAATGAAATTCAGATTCACGAAGGGGGAAACTAATGCAGTCTCTATCTTCAAAGTATGCAGGAGTAGATGAAAGTGAGGTCAATTTCATGGATCTCAACAATGTATTTTAACACTCATGTGTGAGGTGTAATTCATAGTTGACACCATCATACTATTCAATAGTATGTCTCATCATGATCATGTCCAAATCAACTAAGCAATGTGGCAATGTCACAGGGAGTCAGGGAAGGATTTGTTCCAAAGCTCTAGTCTCTTCAGGAGGATTTTCATGAGAAACACATGTGATAACCAATGGTTATATTGAATAGTTTTTCTAAACACTTAGTTCACGGTGTCCATGGGTCATTCAGAGGTAGTTTCTCACTTGCAGCTCAAGAACTTGCCCACAGTAACCCATCCACAACATAAGAAAATATTTAATCGTAAAGGGTTTAAAGGTATCCAGGGCCAATCTAGAAGATCTTTTCTAGTCAATAGAGTGGATTATTCATTTACATAATTCCTCCTCACTCTCTCTCCCCCTCTCTTCTTTCCCCCAATATTCTCTCTCTTTAATGTTCTAATTTAGAGTTGCACTTTTTAATATGTCTTTAAGTGACTTTAGATACATGATGTAAAATTTAAGTCAATTTGTTTTTATAAAATATAATTACTATTTGAGTAGGAATATGAATAGTCTAAATTCATAAATAAGGCATATGGAGGGTCATTAGGAAGATGAAGAGTTTCTCCTCATTCTATAAATTGTAATGAGCTCCTCATTCAAAGGGGTTCTAATTCATGAAATTCTTCTAGTTGGTTGTATTCTTGTAAGTTCATGAGAGAGATTTTGATTACTTGTGAGTGAAAAGAGTTATCCATTTCCCCTTATTCTCAATGTCTTCCATTCTCATACTATGTATAATTTATTCTTGAACATTAATATAAGAAGGAGTTTCTAGCCTTTTTTTACTAAGGGCTTTTTTTGATTCTTTTGTTCATTAAATTCTAATTGGTTTTATTGTTATTTACAGTATTGTTTCTTCCTAATTTTAGTGCATGTGATGAAAGTTCTAACTGATGTATACAATACTTTGATCTTCTACTTGAAACATTAGTTCCTCTTATCTAATATTCTCATTCCCTTTCCCTCTCTCCTAGAAAATTCCTTCCTTGTAGATATCTCTAAGATTTTTCCGCGGGGTCAATGAAGTGACCATGTTGGATCCCTGGCCAAAAGGCCACCAAGAAAATCCACCTTTTTACTAGTGTATGCATATACAGAAAGTTCACCGGTTAAGTAGAGGGACTTAGATTCCCAGAGGGTTGGCAAAAAATCCACCAATTTGTCCCTGAAAAACTTTCTCACCAACAATTTTTAGACCCACATGGGATAGATTTAGTGGATCTGCACCCAAAATAGGACCACAAGGTGTGAAAATCCAAAAAAAATTCAAATATTCAAAAAACAAAAAATAATATACCGATTTCAATAGAAAATCATTTTTGAAGGTGACTCCGTCAAGGAACAAACCCCTGTCACATTTATTTTCTGCACCATGAAGAAATGTCTAGATTGGAGTGAAGTACCAATTAGTGACAACAACAAAGAAGAAGAAGAAGATTTTGACTAAGAAAGGAAGATCATCGATCACCCGTGGTTCCAGACTAGTATTTGCAAAAGATAAAATTTAAAGATGGTAAAAGAGACTCTTACGTCAAGCAATAATCTGCATGTAGACAAAGGAAAAAGAAATAACTTATGGAAAATGAAGAGGAAAGTAGGGAGATGTTAGAAAGGATTAAAAGGAGACATAAGATAAGGTGCAAAGATTGAGAATATGCCAAATTATTATAAGATATGTGTGAGCAACTTAAAGTGGCCCATAGTGAGGAATAAGAAGATGAGATTTGTCTAATGGAGGAAGATCCTAAAATCATTTTTATGACAAGGTTTTCATCCCTAAAACATTCTTGAATTCCACTTTGAAGAAAATCCTATCCTCAAGCCTTTCAATGAAGATCAAATCAGCATTCAAGAAGATGACAAAAGATAGGATGGTGCAAGATCCACTAAAGAATATTTTTGCACTCTCGCACAACTCACTATAAAGTTGAGAACACTTCCCTTTTTCTATCACTCTCTCGAATGAATTCATTTCATGGTGATGGAGAAATGAACATCTTGAAAAGATAATATGTGGAAAGGATTCAAAGCATAATATAAGGAAATTTCGATCACGAATCCTATTAATAGATATTTAGAGGTATGCTCTAGCTTTACAAAGAAGGTATGAATATCTTGAATCACTTCATGTTGTCCACAATGAAGAAGCTCAAGAAGATCTTGTTGATTATCTACACTATGAGGTGTTCATCCTTGATATTCTTGGATGCTCCTAAGAAGATCCTATCCTTGAATCTTCTGATGAGTACCAAAGCAACATCAGGGAAGATGATGATGAAAGAGATATGGAGGTGGAACCACCATTCATCAACTCTTTTTGGCTCAAGGAATAACCCTTCAAGAAGTAATATATTCAATAGAGGATTCTTGTTGCCTAATGGATGATTCAATGCTTTCCAAAGACTCCACCAATGATGAAGAAAATGGCCAATTTGAAGTAAGCATGAATAACCCCTTCAAATTTTGATTTTTCAATTAGTGATGAAATGGACATGTGCAAAGAAGTGAAAGAGATCCACCCAACATCATGGACCAAAAATGATGAATTCAAGATGGTCATGGAGGGTTTTCCCTCCTATTTTGATCCTTCAAGTGATGTAGAGATGATTCATGAAGAAATGAAGACAAGAAAGAACAAGATTCTCTTCCTAATTCAATCATGGATGATCTGATGGAAGAATCTCACTTACTTTCCAAATCCAAGGAGAATGAATAGTTTGAACACAATCTATTCTCACCCAAGGAGCAGAATGATCATCATAGTGAGTATGAAGTCTTTCATTATCCATATGAGAAAGAGGATTCAATAATGGATGATCAGGATAATGTGAAAATTCTTCCCACATTGTTGCTTCAACATGGTCCCATCAAGAGGATGATATGGATTTTGAGCTCGAAGGAGTACCATTCCCACAAAGCATGGACCTCTTCTCCTTGTCAAAATGTGTCATGAATCAAGTTTTCCATGCTTGTAAGGAAGTGAATCTTGGGCAACACAAAGCATGGAAGGAGTGAATGAGGATGTTTCAAATGAATCATGGGAACATGTGGATCATATTTTCAACCATATTTTGGAGGCACAACATAAAGGAAATTTTAGTAAAAATGAAGATGATCCTATGGTGAACTTGGAAGAATCATCTGTGCAAGACATCTTGAAGGTTGTAGAACAAACTAAAGATCCCTCAACTCAGTCTTGAACTCCTAACTTGGGCTATGGAAATACAGGAAATGTATGAATCAATTTGTGCTTCTCATTTTGATTCACCAATGTTTGATGTTGAGATGGAATGGATGGATGAATTTGATGTCTTCACCGATGCTTTGGTTGATGAGAGTAAACATGAAAGCATGTCTTTTTCTTCCACATTGTGTGAATAAGTTCATGAGTGAAAAAGAAGAAAAGTTTATGAATCTCCTTTGGACATCTCCAGTTTTGAAGACAACACCTCCGCCATGGAGGAAGATGGTAGGGAAAATGTTGAGCTGACTCACCTTGAGGGAAGTTGTTCAAAACAAAGTGAAAAGTCATGAGAACATTGGGGGTATGTTCAAAATCAACTTGGTCACACCACTTTGGAATGCTCTGTATAAGTGCGAACAAGAGTTCATGTAGAAAAATACACTCAAGGGTAAAGAGTGCCTCTATGAAGAAATTGAAGGTTGTAATTTCGAGACCGATATCAAGATGAGATTCGAACAATTGGATATTGAAATCAATTTCTCTGACAACAAAGTGAGGGTATGCATGATTCTTATGAAATAATTCAAAACCAGATTTCACTCACCATTCTTCAAGCTTCGATGTGCCTTGAACAGGTTCCCATATTGTAACATTTCACTGAGATTGATAAGGGCTTCCCTCTCAATGATACAACCACTATTTTGGGAAGTAATCACTTTGAGCAACAGAGTGAGATGTTCAGAGAAGTTCATAAATGGGAAGGAAATCAGTTTGTCCTCACTCCTTCTAAGTACCTTGCTAATACAGGATATGATTTTAAGCTATAATCCAAGGAAAAAGAATGTCTCCATGTTAAGGTCAACATCTCCAAACTTGAAATTATGGAGGAATGGTGTCTCATGATCGCAGGACATCAAGAGGAATCTTCAAAATGTAAAATTTTCAAGAAGGTGACCAAATTTTCAATGGATGAAGGAATGTTCTTAGTACAATATGAGTATGAGGATGGAATCATGATTATTCTTCTTCTCAAGCCATGCAAGGCCATCAAAAATCATGGTTTGATCAAATAATAGTTTTTATGCTTTAAAGGTCAGACTTCAATCCACTATTCCATGATGGCATGTACTTTTCTCAACCCATTTTTAGGTATGTGTATATTCTTTCCCCACCTCTATAGATATCCCTCCCCTTGTATATAATTTCCTTTTCATTGTGTGTTGTTTTCCCCTTCCATGGTATTCCCCTTTCTTTCGTGTGTGTATTGTGTGTGTGTTTTCTTCTTCTTCTCTCTCTCTCTCTCTCTCTCGCAAGTTATACATGACTCCGCAGGCCCAATGGATAAGGCATTGATATTTATAGTGTAAGGTTGATATTATGGGATTCTTCATGTCATGTATTCACTGTGCTTAGTCCATGTCATGTCCCCAAGCTATAGTCAGTTGTTTTCATGTAAATGTGCAACACCAAAATTTCAAATTTTCAAGCACGACAACGATACCCTTATGTGAAAATTTTCAAGTCCTACCATTTCGAGGCACCCTAGGTATACTTAGTCAGTCCAATGACCTCCTATAGGATGTTAAATCAGTCCCCTAGGTGAGTTAGGAGAGTCAAGTCAATCCCCCTTGGTGATTTTAGGAGATTGTGAAGAATGCTAATTTTGGGCAGTGTTGGGAAAGGCTACCACTGACTTTCTCAGGACTGGTGCAACCCCTTAGAGTGGAACGAAGGAGAAAAATCCAACACAGAGGTAAATGGAAAGTATATTAGCATCGTGAAATTTATTTTGGAAGATTCAGGAATGATTTGGAAGAGTTGGGGTAGTTTGATAAAAAAATGGTTCATAAGCCTATGCATCACAAAGGGTTGAAAAATCTCCCGAGCTTCGGGAAGCAATTCTGGGAGATCTGGAAAGATTTAGGAGCTAAAAGAGACATCTTCGGAAAGGAAATTCAGAGGCCTACAATATGGTGAAATAATATTTTTCACAAAACCTTGGTGTAACAGGGTTCACGAGCCTAGGTAGTCCATAGGATCAAAAGAGATACTGAGCTTTGAGAGGTGATTTTGAGAGATCTGGAGGGAGTTAGGAGCCAAACAATACATCGTCGGAAAGGGAGTGAGAATAAATACAATATGTTGAAATAATAATTTTCACAACACCTTTTATCAATAGGTCTATAATAAGTTTTTTCACGAGCCTAGGTAGTGCACATGATCAAAAGAGATACTGAGCTTTGGGAGGTGATTCTGGGAACTATGGATGGAGTTAAGATCCAAACAAGACATCATAAGAAAGGGAATTAAAAAACTATAATATGGTAAAATAATAATTTTCACAACACCTTGGTGAAATAGACATGCAAGATTTTTTCCCATGCAAAGGTAAGGGACTTTAAAATATTATTTTTCAGGGATTAAATGGATGAATAAATATCTAATACCCACAAAAATGGATTAAAAATGAGATTTTAACTCAAAAAAATTTTCATTTCCAAAAAAATCTATCGGCCTCAAGTTATTATCTTTCAAGTCATCCTCTAGGAAGGCTTCAGCAGTTAGTCAAATTTACAAGAGGACACATGTCAGCTCCAGGAGCCTAGCACAATTTTGTGTCCCTTTCATCCCTAAAGCTAAGGGAAATGAGGGACAAGAAAATTCACAAATCCCCAATAATCCATTTGACCACACATACGACCTCTCGGATCACCGCTTTAGCTCCTCGTGTGCTTATTCACAGCTCATTCCCTCAATCATCTAGATCGTGACAAGTGGCAGATTCTAGCACACATGAAAATAATGGCCCTAATGTCCCTTTTTGATGGGAAATGAGGTACATAAAATTTTCCCAGCCCCAAGAAGTCTTTAGGTCACCCATGTGACCCTCTCCAGTGCATTTTCTCATCCCCGTAGAGCTAATGGAGCTAAACCTCACCCGCTGATCTCACCCAAGTGTCGAGCTCGAGGCACGTGTGAAATTTGATGTCACTCATGTCTCTTAATTCTTGAGGAAATCAAGGACACAAAATTTCTTTGAAATCCAACTCCAAATTTTGAAAATTTCTATCTCCTTTGCTGCTTCCTACTTCTCACTACTTCTCCATTTCTTTAGAAAGTTACAGAGAACACCTCGATTCATCATTGTTGCTCCAACCAAATCCACATGGTAGCCAAACATTACAATCCATAAAGATACATAGGTATTAGAAGAAATATTGATCAAGAGATTCAAAGGATTGAAGAATAGAAGGAGAAGAATGAAGAAATTCACCCAGAAACCTCCATTTGTCGTAAGATGAAGATTTGAACATATCTTGCTAACGAGCACAAAAAAGAACCATTTTCTGATGTGTTATTAAATCTCAAAGGAAATTAAAACATCAAATTCAAATCCCTAGTTTCATCATGAATCACTTCATAGAGATGAAAGCTTCATCTCTTGGCCCAACGAGGACAAAAACTTGATTTCCCATCAAACCGACAATCGGTTTGAAGAGAAATTTCACCGAAGAACAAGAAAAAAAAACCACAACAAAAATATAATTTTTGTCATGAATGGAGAAGAAAACCAAACCTACAACTTCCAGGTCCATTAATGGCTGCCATGTTCAAAGGTGCCACTAGGTCAAAATTTTTGAAACTTTAAAATCTCACAAACTACTTATTGGGTAAGTCCAAAATTTCATAGGGTGATATTGGGAAAAAACCATATCAGAAAAATTCATTCCACCGCGATCTAACCATTAGAATGTCACTTTATAAAAATACCAAGTCTTCTACATAGGGGATGTTATTTTGGGTAAGTCTCCAACTGAAGAAGCTGCGAAAGATGTGGTGAACACAAAAGTGTTATCGCAGGAAAAATCATTGAAATAGTCATCTCATCCCAATTGATACTTACTAAAAATAGTAAGTGGCTCCACAAGCCCCTAGTAATAAATGGTCATTTGTCAAAAGGTGAATAGGAATGCAGTGTGAAGAAGGAATTCAAGCTACCATAATCATTTGAGGTCTAGAAAATATAATTTGTGCACTTGCAAAAATAGTAAGTTGTCATGTGGGCACTTACTAAAAATAACAAGTTATTCCAAAGGGAGGATTTCATAGAAGGAGCATGCTAGCTTGAGATTTGAACATTTAAGTTGACATCACTAGTTGGAGACCAGAGAGGGAAAATTCTTAACACTTTCTAAAAATAGTTTCCTTTTCTAAATAAATCAAGTGTTAAGAAACAATGAAATTAAGATTCACGAAGGGGGAAACTAATGTAGTCTCTATCTTTAGAGTATGCGGGAAGTATATGATAGTGTCACTTTCATGGATTTCAACATTGTCTTTTGACACTCATTTTGAAGTGTAGTTCAAATTCAAAACCTTCATACTATTCAATAGTATGTCTCATCAGGATCATGACCAAATAAACTAAATAGTGTGGCAATGTTGTAGGGAGCCATAATAGGATTTGTTCCAAAGCTCCAGTCTCTTCAGGGGGATCTTCATTAGAAACACCTATGATCACCAAGGGTTCCATTCAAAAGTGTT
Source organism: Taxus wallichiana var. yunnanensis (assembly GCA_018340775.1). Lineage (NCBI taxonomy): Eukaryota > Viridiplantae > Streptophyta > Pinopsida > Cupressales > Taxaceae > Taxus > Taxus wallichiana. The sequence continues at coordinate 441,740,455 of CM031236.1, read as the reverse complement.
TCTAAATACTTAGTTCATGACGTCCATGGGTCATTCAGAGGTGGTTTATCACTTTCACCCAAATAACTTTCCCACAACAACCCATCCATAGGATAAGAAAATCATTCACCGTAAAGGGTTCAAAGGTATCAAGGAAAATCCGATAGAGCTTTCTAGGAGTCAACATGTTAGATTCTTCATTATCATAATTCATCATTTCTCTCTCTCTCTCTCTCTTCCCCCAACATTCTCTCTCTTTAATGTTCTAATTTAGCATTGGGGTTTGCACTTTTGATATGTCTTTAAGTGACTTTAGAAACATGATGTAAAATTTAAGTCACCTTGTTTTTATAAAAGGGAATTAATATTTGAGTAGGAATATGAATAGTCTAAAGTTAGAAATAAGGCATATGGAGGGTCATCGAGAAGATGAAGAGTTGTTCCTCATTCTATAAATTGTAATGAGCTCCTCATTCAAAGGGTTCTAATTATGAAATTCTTCTAGCTGGTTGTATTCTTGTAAGTTCATGAGAGAGATTTTGCTTACTTGTGAGTGAAAAGAGTTAGCCATTTTCCCCTTATTCTCAATGTCTTCCATTCTCATACTATGTACAATTTCTGCTTGAGCATCAATACAAGAAGGAGTTTCTAGCCTTTTTTGACTAAGGGGTTTACTAATACTTTGTGTTCATTAAATTCTAATTGGTCTTGTTATTTTTTGTAGTATTGTTTCTTCCTAATTTTAGTGCATGTGATGAAATTTATAATGATGTATGCAAGACTATGATATTATAATTACAAAATTAGTTCATATTATCTAATATTCTCACTCCCTTCCCTATCTCCTAACAAATTCCCCCTTTGTAGGGATTTGTAAAAAATTTGTGTAGGGTCATGGAGTGCCCCTATTAGATCCCCGACCAAAAGGCCACCAGAAAATCCACTTTTTACTCATGCATGCATATACGTGAAGTTACACCAATTAAGTAGAGGGACTTAGATTCCCGTGAGATTTGGCAAGAAATCTAACAATTTGTCCCCAAAATTTTTCTCTCTCAACAAGAATACTACTTCTAAGATTTCTATCTTGGATCTTTTCAAGATATCTAACATTTATAAAGATATCCTTTATAAAAATCTTCAGGGGTCAAGAGTTTCCATAGACATTTATGCATCATGCTTCCATGCCTTGGCTACACAACTTTCTCCATCTGAACATCTTACCTTTAGCCAACATGAGATTCCAATGAATGATCATACACACAATCTCCCTTTGTATATTGAAGTGATTGTTACTCGTAAAAATTTCAAAAGGGTTCTTATGGAAAGTGGATCAAGCCTTAACATATGTACCTTGAAGCCCATTAAACAATTACGACACATTGATACATAACTAGAGCTTGATGTTATCTCCATTAAGGCCTATGATAATGTAGAGTGACAATAAATAGGAATAATTACCTTGCCTATGGAAGTTGGGCCCATTACTCATGATAGCTGGATCCATGTCCTGGACTTGGAACTCACCTATAATATTCTCCTCGGCCACGTATGGATTCGTGCCATACAGTGCCATTCCTCGCCTTTCCATCAATGTATCAAACTTTATCATGAAGGAAAAGAACTCGACATTCTTGGAGACCCATAACCCTTTGCACATTGCAAAGAGTTAGCTGGATATTACCCCACAACATATGAATTTCCTTCTACTGAAATAGCTATCAAGATTCAATTAGAGGTCCTCACCTTTTGTCTCGATCATGATACAATACACCCACATGAAAGTGAGGTCTCCACATTCCTATCCAAATTTGTTATATGGGAGATAAAATTACTTCCAACTGATTACAGGGAATACAATCTCCAACAGGCCCTCCTCATTTCAAATATTCCCTATCACCTAAAACATGTGGTAGGTCTAGCTATTAGCTACAACGACCTCGGGAACATTATAGTATTGACACCTTCATTCTGGTGGCCTCTTAGTTAACAAGAAAATGCTTGAAACTTATACATCCCAATCCCTTGATGAAATAATGACTTCATGCTATCAATACCCAGACTATTTTATTCCTAATAAGATGATGTATGCTATGGGGTATCAAGGATATGGGTGTGGCATAGATGAAAAATGTGTGCGGGAACCTATTCTAGCACATGCAAGAATGGGTAGATACAAAATTGGTATTTGACATTATGGTTCCTATCCTACAAAACTCAATGCCACCTCCTCTGAGCATGAGGATAGCTCTTCATATTATGATAACAAAACAAAGTCCCTTTGTAGCCTATACGAGGACCTTTCTTCCACCAACCTATTCTCCGACACAACTATTTTAACCTTGTCCCCTTCCACTCCTGAATTAGACTTTTTCACCCTTCCCTTGTAAAATGGGACCAAAAATGAAACACCCATTGATTTATGTCAAAATGATGAAGCAATTGGAAAATTCATGGGTTTACATGATGAAATTCCTAGTGGTGACTACAAGAAGGGATTCTCTATTAACCTTGATACATACGTGTATTTTTGGGAGGAGGATGAGTTATGTGGTCAAAAAAGGAAAAATAGAATGAGGGAAAAATATCTTCTAAAAGCCTTGTCAAAAGAAAATATCCAAGTCCCATAGTGAAAACCTCTTTGAGGCACTATCGGAAAAACAAATAGAAAAAACAAAGGATATAAAAAGTGACCAAGCCTATGGGTGAAAATCTCGTTGAGATGCCCTTAGATCAAGAAATAAATCTCCCTTGATCCTATGCATATGGAGGATGGATCTAAATTACTTGTGGAGGAGACTATTGATATCAACATTGGTATAGAAGATGAGCCTAGAATGGTCAAACTTGGGGCTTCTCTTTCAGTGCATGAACAAAAAAATTTTGCTATGCTCCTTTGAGAATTTTTGGATGCATTTTTTTGGTCATATGTAGACATACCAAGCTTATATTCTTCTTTAGTAGTGCATAACTTGGTTGTGCACAAATCTACAAAGACAATCAAACAAAAACTACACAAAATGCATCCTCGTGTGGCTCTTTTAGTCAAAGAGGATCTCAAAAAGTTATTAATAGTAGGATTCATCATACCTATTGAATAATCCAAGTGTATCTCTAACGTAGTGCCTGTTTAGAAGAATACTAATGGTATAAGGATTTGCACAAATTTTAGGGACATCAACAAGGTATGTCCTAAAGATGAATTTCCCCTTCCGAACATCGACATTTTTGGCCATTGTTTGGTTTTGTTTTCATTGATTTCAACCCTCATTTATGGAAAATTGTGTCATTCAGTCATGTGAGTCACCATATGATGTTGTTCAGGTGTCAAGCATGTTGGTTGTCAAGTTTGGTGAAGTCTTATGAGGTCTTGGAGCTTGGTTTGTTAGGCAAATTCATGATTGGAGGTATCCTAAGTAAGTTATAATTTTTCATGATGTCATACGTGGTCTATGATATGTTTTAAAGGTATTCTTAAGTCTACACAAGGTCATTATGGTCAAGTCATGAGATTTCATGGTTAAATCGGGTCATTCCAGGCTTGTTCCTAGCCTTAGAGCATGCAGAATGAAGTGGAGAAGTGAGATTTGGACCTAATATTTCCTTTTGAAGCATGGATTTAGCATGGTGATGGTATACAAGGCATGTATGGTGACATTTAAGTCTCGTATTCAGTATTTTTGTTCTTTCATGAGGTCCTTGGGAAACTACAAGTGAGAAATAGGTAGTTTAACATAGGTAAGTAGTCATGGATGGAGAGTTTGAGAGATATTTGAGTTAGATGGAGAGTATGGAAAGTTATAATAGGTTTTCATGGTTCTTCATGCCAAACTTCAGGTGATTCTGAAGAGTATTTTTAAATTTATGCTAGTTTTGATGAAACCGAGTAAGTTTCGGTGTGTTTTTATAGAAAAACCGAACCTTCCGATGCTTGTTGTGAGTGTGTGTTTTACATGGGGACTTGAGATATTTGGGGTATATTATTAGGTAAGTTATTCAACTTTAAAAAAACAATGGGGTGGTTTTATTATCACATTTTTATGAACGATCATTAAGAAGGTAAAGTGGTTTAAAACCTAACTAAACCTAGCTTTAGGAGCGGTTTGTAGAAAAGTGATTGTTAGTGAAAATTCACAAAGACCCCCAAATGAGTTATGGATCTACTTTTCTAAGGAAATGTCGTTTGAAGTTATTTCACAACATTTAGCTTTCCCAAAGTGTGGGACCTTTGCAAATGGGGAAAGCTCTCTAGAGAAGGTTGGTTCCTCTTCCTAAACTACCTACCACAAGCTATTCTAGTGTAGGCAAGCTAATCTAACCTAATCTAACTTCCAAGGAGACAAGGAGAGGAAGAAAACAAGGAAAAATAGAGCCTACACTAAAATGGTGATACACTAGAGAAGGAAAGTGTTGATTATCTATCAAAACTGCCATGGAACAAGAAGAGGTGAGCAATGGAAAGGATGGACAAGTACATCACAAACCAAAGATGGATTTCACACAGAAAATGTTCCAAAACTCCATGAACATAGCTCCAAAACCTGTAATGAACATCCAAACATGCAAAAATACCCTGTAATGAAGAGAGGTAAGGAAAAAACAAATAAAATGAGCCAAGGATGGACAAATGCATCACAAAAACATGTTTTTTATTGCTCAGAATTTACACAGTGCATCATTTCATAGGTAAGAGGAAAAAATGCAATTACAGGGCAGAGGAGGAGGTTCAAACTCCATTTTTGACCCTAGGGAAGAAAACAAGGGAGAGGCAGAGAAGAAGGATGAACAACCTTTTTCAAAATGAGCCAAAACTAGCTTTTATCACTCGAATAGAATGAAGGAAATGAGAAAATGCGGGCAAATCAATTTTAAAACTCCAACCACCGACAAGATGCATTTAATTAGCCTGAAAAATGATGGGTTTCCATGAGAAAACCCATAATTCATCGAGACATTTCTTTGCGAGCAAGAAAGAGGCCCATAATTCATTAATTTTGGTGGTCAAATATTTTTTAATTTTTCCATGCTAGAGATGTTTTCCCATTTTTCTCCTGCAAAAATCCATCAAAATTTAAAATTAAAGTGTCCATCATGTAGAGGATTTCAACATATTTCCATTGATACCAAAATCATGAAAATCTGAGCTCTAGATCGAAAGATATGGCCCTCTGAAGATTTAGGGAAAAACAAGGCAAAATTAGGGCAAAAATCGGGTCTGTGGGCCAAAATTTGACCTTTTTCCCCTTTTCGCGAAATTGGAAAATTTTCCAAAAATCCTCCACGTCCCCGCCGCACTGATGACACATGGCACTTTAAATTTGGTCCATGGGTCTCAAAATCACATTCTGCCCATTTTGCCCACAAGGGCAAATTTTTCCAAGGTCTTCCACCGGTGAATTCCCCACCACTGATGTGGACATGTGGCACCCTGTGATTGGCCGCGGGATGCAGTTCTATTTTTTCCTTTGACACATTTTGACCAAAAGCCAAAAACTTGAAGTTCTCTCTAGCACCCACTGCTCCACCTTGACACGTGGTGCATCTTGATTGGTTGCGGGCCTCAAACAATTTATTTTACTCTACGGGATTTCGGGCTGAAATTTTCCTTTGAGTTTTTTTCCCAAAAGGGCTAAGTGCCAAAAATTTTCCCGCGGTCTGCCTTGGCAAATTTTCCTCCAAACTCCACCAAGCCATAACTCAAAAAATACAAGGAGTTAGGAGGACTTCTTTACCTTTTTGGAAAGGGGAAGAAATTATCTATCTATTGAAGCCATTTCCAAAATATTTTGAGTGCTCAAAATGTGTGAAAATTGAAGTTGAAGCACAAGGAAGGAAAGGATGAAGGAAAATTAGCCAAAATAAGCAGGGGCTCATTTTGGATAACAGATGATTATATCAACACAATTTTGATTGGTTCATAAAAATTAATGATTGTATGTTGTAGAGGACTCTTATAGATTTCCATAAAGGTATGTATGAGCATGTGTCCATATGTGGGCCGCACCAAAATGCAATTTTCTCAAGAAGTTCAATTTGGGACAAGGTTTTTAAAGGAGTTGCAAACTAAATTGTTTTTATATGATGTATGTGAGTTATTACTAATTTAAAAATAGGTTTCATGGCACATTAATGTAGGTAATACATGGTCAATTGGGCTCCATTTAGGATGACTAGTCAAAAGATAGTTTTGAGGCCATAAAAATCGTGTTCATAAAGTGAGCATAACACGAGATACATGTGGAAGTTTGAAATTATTAAAAATGTGTTAGAAAGAGGATTCAGAGATATTTCCATTTATATAAGGTTTGTATTATGATGAAGAAATTTTATATATCTTACATGTCAATATTTAGACAAGAATATTATTTCAGGTGCAGGACATGATGCATTTTTTTAAAAATTTGAGTTGTTTAAAATATGAGATGGATTAGGTGATGCTTTATATCACCTGAAATGTGAATAGGGATGCATTGGGATCCAATTAATCAATTTATAAGTATTTATGGTTTCTATAAACATTTTTATGAGTTAATATTTGGAAACAACATTTTTGGCAAGTTGATTTGGTGAAGACAAAAGTGACCGTGTGGTTTGAGAAGGTATGTGTTTATAGGATTCTAATTTTCTTAAGTGTTATAAATGTTACAACATTTCTATCAAGTGGCTACATGGTATGGTTTGGTTGATCTGAAGTGATTTTGTGGCATAAATAAGTTTCCAGTGTGTCCCGAATGGTGTAGGAAACAACAATTTTGAGAAATACAAAGAGTATTAGGCCAATTAAATGAAATAATTTGATTGTTTGATCTAAATTGAGACCATGTATGAATTTTAAATTTTATTTTAATCATTTTTAAGGGTTTATGGGTCATGACTAAGTTTTTTTGATATAAGGGCATTTTTATCTTTGTGCCCATGGGGGTTTGAGTCATTTTTGGCACATGTAATGAGGATTTTAGCTAGGCCGACCTACTTGGGTCACTTGTGAATATTGTAATTAAAATTGGGGATTTTTCTATGATGTATGGATCAAGCCAAAGGAGGGAAAGAGTTTGCGTTTGAATTTGAAATCAAGAGGAGCTTATAGAATCATTGTTTTGGGTGATTTTGCAAGCTAGTTGGGTGAGTGCTCTAGGAGGTAAGAAGTGTGACCTAGAGGAGATTGTTTTGTAGGTATGAGAGAATAATTTAAAGACTGAGGAAGATAATGATAGGTTGAGGAAGATTAGACAGAATGTGTGCATGTGTTTAGAGCTTTGACAAGTGAAGAAAAAGTAAGATTATGAGAGATTGAAGACCTAGGGTATGAGATAGGGTTTATGAGATGAGTATGTGATCTCCAGCTATTGTGTAAGAAGAAAAAATAGAGATAAAACTTCTATAGGTTTTTGAGTTGGTTCTTGGTCATCCTAAGGGGTTGTAGCCTCCTTTTGGAGTGGGTACTTCACTAAATTAGGGGTTGGTGCTCCTTGTAGGATTGGTTCTCTACTAAACTAGGGGTTGGTGCTCCTTGTGGGGTTTTTTCCTCACTAAATCAGGGGTTGGTGCTCCTTCTGAAGATGGTGCTTCACTAAATTTCTTTTCTTTGTGTAATATAAACAGATTTTTAGTGGGTTTTCTTCCCCATGAGGGTTTCTCACTTACATATGGTGTTTTTGTGTTGTGTACTTTGTTTCATGCTCTTGTGATTGATGTTACATATCTAATGCACATATATGGTTATGGATGGTTAATGTATGAATGAATCAATGAATGTATGTGATGGTAAATGAATTGAAAAATAATTTATTGGACTGATTCAGCCTCACTCTTAGTCCTTTCTACTTCCAATGAGACATGATTGTCGATTATACTTTGCATGTCATAAAATTATATCTCTCATGGATGGATTATCGTGATATAATAAAATAAATATTACGGAAGAGGACCAAAAAAATTGATTTGACTAAATCTTGGGGTATATTTTGTTATCAGGTCATGCCTTTTGGCCTCAAGAATGCAGGAACAACATACCGTAGAAACTATGGCTATCATATTTCATGCTATGGTACATGAAATTGTAGAGTATTATGTTGATGATATCCTTGGAAATTATAAAACTAGATCAAAACACCCAGTGGTCCTTCGTCACATTTTTTAATGGATATGAGATTACAAGGTCCATTTGAATCCTAAGAAGTGTGTTTTTGGAGTTATCTTAGGGAAACTATTGGGATTCATTGTGTCTATGTGTGGAATTGAAGTTCATACTTGCTAAATTCAATACTATTACTGAGATTCCTCCTCCTAAGAACCTCAAACAATTGTGCAACATGTAATTTAACATTCAATACATTCAAATATTCATCTCACAACTTGTAAAAAAATGGCATTCCTTCACCCATCTACTCAATAAAGATGTGGATTTTCACTAGGGTCCAGTTGCTTTCACAAGACTTTTCTTTACTCAAACAATACTTGGAAAATCCACATGTTCTTGTACCACCTACCCTAGGTAAACCTTTTCTACTATACATATATGCTACTCAATTTTCTATAGGCATGCTCTTGGCATAATATGATGCCCAACACAAAGAAAGAGATGTCTATTATCTTAGCCGCACCTTAATCGCATATGAGCTCAATTACCCACAAATTGAAAAAGTTTACTTAGTTGTTATTTTTCCTTTCAAAAATTCTACCATTACCTTTTGAACCATCATACCAAGCTAATATCTCAAGTTGAACCTCTCAAATACCTTTTGTCAAAACCGGCACTTAAAGGAAGGATGGCCAAATGGATCATTTTGTTGAGAAAATTTTACATTGACTATGTTAATAAAAAAGAAGTGAAAGGACATGTGGTTATTGACCAACCGGATGAAGCACCACTATCAAGAACAAAAAACCCTTAAGTATAGATCATCCAAATAATTTTCTTTTATATATCGAAGAATCATCAACCTAGAAGATATACTTTGATGGGTCATTCACATTCAATAGCTCAGGAGCTAGAATAATCATCATTACTCTCATAAGAGATATCATCCCACGAGATTTTAGAATCGGATTTCCATGTAAAATTATTTTTTACCGAATATGAAGCTCTCATTGTAGGACTTAAAGTCACTATCAAATGGAACATCAAACAAGTTGAGGTTATTGGTGACTCCCAACTGATCATCAAACATGTGAATGATGAATACAAAGTCAAAGATGAGAATATTATCCCATACAAATGCATGGTGGACACCCTGAAAGAGTATTTTGTTATGATTTCCTTCCATCAAGTTCCACTTATGCAGAACCGATCAATAGATACTATGGCCAACATTGGATTATTACTACACTTATCTCCAGATACTAAAGAATTTTCATTCCTTTTTGACCATATGACAGCTTCTAACCTATGACATGCCAGAATCATGTTTGGTATTGGAATTTTTGATCCCTTTTTCCTTTATTACATTGACATTCATAATTACATGCATGATGGTACTTTCCCACTTGACATCTCCCATTCCAAAAACCAAACCCTTATCTAATGAATAGCTGTTACACCTTACTTGGGGGCACTCTCTATCATCAAGGTTATGATGGGAATCATTATGTTTCCTTAACTATGGAGAAGCTATCATATCCATCAAATATATGCATGAAGAAATATGTGGGGATCACACTAGTGGAATGGTTCTTGTGAATAAAATCCTACGTGTGGGATACTACTAGCCTACTATGGAAACATATTGTTTCCAGTATGTGAAGAAATGTGTCATATGTCAAGTATGGTAATTTGATCCATGCACCATCTCATTCATTATAGCCTATCATAACACCATGGCCATTTTCTAAATGGGGGCTCGATCTTATAGGAAAACTCACTCCCACCTCATCGATGGACGTAATCACATTATCACTACCACTGAGTACTTTATCAAATGGGTGGATGTTGTTCCTCTCACTTATGTTACAGGTGCACATATTTCCAAGTTCATCATGAACCACATCATTTTTGGTATGGTATCCCGTCTACCATTATATTTGACAATGGTAAGTCATTCAAAAACAAGCAAGTCAAGGCTTTGTTCTAATGCTTTAAGATATGGAGAAAATGGTTGGTAAAACTGACCACAATTTACATCTCCAAATCCATCCTACCCTCTGGGCCTATTGCACTTCCATCTGCACACCTGTAGGTGCAACACCATATTCCTTGGTATTTATTACTGAAGCCATTATACCCCTAGAGATCAATCTACCCTATTTGAGAATCTCCTTGCAAGACTATTTGGACAAGGATGAAGACTACAAAGTTTCCAGGCTAGCAAAGCTTGAAATCCTTGATGAAAAGTTCCTTCATGCCTTGGCTCATCTTAAATTGTATCATAATCAAATCCATGTAGGCTACAATAATCATATCATCCCTTGAAAATTTGAGGTAGGTGATCTTGTACTTAAGGTAAACTAGTTTAACACTACCAAAGAACATGAAAAGAAAGCAAAATTTGAGCCTAACTGGTTAGGGCCATACATTGTGGTGGCTAAATTTGGTTCCGGGCCTATAAGCTTGCATATCTTGATGGTGAGGAGCTCCAGGAACCTATGAATATCATGCATCTCAAGATATTCTATTATTAATATTGGGATCATTCCAAAACATAACAAAAATAAAAATAAAAAAATAAAGAGAAATAAATTCATTCAAGTGTGAAAACCATGTAATTGTGGCAATTTGGACAATTTCTTTAGTGAAAAAATGGTTTCCAGGCACCATAGGAGGATTCATTTTTCAAAAGAATCTCAATTCTAGGGGCATGATTGCTTTTTCTTGAGCTATTCCTTCACCTATGTTTGAAATCCTTTTTATCCTATCCTTCATGGCCTTCTTCTACTAGGTGAACCTATGCTTGTATATATTGTGGTACTTGTCCTTATAAATTATCACCTCTTATTAGGGGCATCCTTGCATCTTCATTTTCTTGTACATAGTTCTAGAAAACTTTCGAAAAACCAAAAACAATATAAAAATTGTCTTGCTAGTATACAAAAACAACCAAAGTAAAAATTATAAAATGTTTCAAAATCGTCTCCATAAAAACAATCACAATGTTTGGTGTTTCTTGTCTATTTTTTTTGTGCATACTCATGTTTCTTTTTTTTTACATATACCATTTTATCTTGCATGCTCTTAGATTAATCATTTGTTACTTAACTAGATTAGTTATTATGTTGTATTACTGTTCATATTGGATAAATTGTACATGTCATATTATTTAGCATGTGTATGTATTAGATTTTTTAGCTATTACTTGTTGTTTTTTGTTTTATTTTCTTGTATCTTGCGTGTTATCATTTTCATAAATCACATTTGTATCAAAAATATTTCTATAACATCATCACATATCAAATCAATACATGTTAAGCTATCAATATATATGCTAAGCTACATAATCATCATCATAACATAAAATCACATCTATTGTACACACCACGTCACATCATATCATCTACTCATAATAACAACATGGGCTAAAAAAATATCTCACGCTCAAATGGGTTATACATGATGTCCATCATATCAATGTCAAAAATTCATCAATGTCCATATGCCAATGTATCTCGACAAAATAATATACATGCCGGTATACCATCATGGGCATCGAGAAAAATGTGCCTTCATCTCGAGGCATATACAAAAAAAAATGTCTACATGATCCATAATCAAATAAGAGTTAATCCCGACTCTCTCCTATGCTAAGACCGCCCAACCTATGACTCAAGAGGGGAATTTTTACTAATTGTATTGATTTGGATGGTATCTCGCAATCTCATCAATCTGTTGCCTAACCTCGGCTATATGAAGGTGCCCTCTAGCCCTCTAGTACCATCGAATGATATAGTGATCTATATCGCATCTTGCCTCCCGAGATGCTTCCACAAAAACATGGACAATGTATCCAATCCCACCGCCAAAAAAATGCCATATGCTATAGAGCATCTCTCTCTCCTATGATCCATGTAATTTCCACTCTCATTTACATCCTATCAACCACTAGCTATTTCCACTCTATCACAATCAAATCTCACTTGTTGATAGTCTATTGTAGCTATTGCTTAAGGTCAACCTACTATGTGACTCTCTCGATCCACCCGCCTCTAAAATTTGTATATTTTTGAGTGCCACATCTCCTCACATCGGGGATTTATCCCTCTCTACTTGTAAAGTGACCACTAATGACCCACCTGATGGTCCCAACACCACTATATGTGGTAGTCCTTATGCCACCTATAATCCATCTCCATCCCCCATGTCCTACTAATACACCCAGATATATCTGGTCTAGGTTGTGATGGTGCCACCTATAACATTACTTATTATAAGACATGTTATAGTACATACCGAGCAAGAACATGTTGAATAACCATGTACTAAAGGATCGTATGGAATATGTACCCATAGCACCTATTGTCCATGTACCCATAGTACCCTTGTGTAGCCTATACCCACGGTTAGTGTCCCTTTCCTATGCCTTCGCCTCATCTTTGGACAAGTCTTTCCCTTTCTCTCAATCATTTTCACCTAACCCCTACCTTTGTTACTTTATATCTTCACCGCTAAGGCCACCTATGGAATAATAATCCTTTGCGACAACAACATCACGTATACTAAGCATTGTAATTTGGTAGACCCTAGATCAACCACCTCCGATAGCGCATCCAAATCCTATAGAATAACTCCATAAAAGCTTTGTAATGTTATCCCGGCTCTAATCTATGGCCTAAATTCAAAGGTCTCCCACACAATGTACACACACCATCACTTTCCACATGGTGTTCCCTATATAATGTATATCCGATGTTTTACCATTTCCACTCTATACCACTCCAAGATGTGACTTCAAATTCCTATGAGGTAGTTCTCTACCTCTGTTGTAATCAGCTCAACTGCATCTATATGCTACTAGTATAACTCGTATGGCCTACAAGTCACCATACATAGCTGTAAATCATCAAATGTTCACATGTTTCCTCTTTCTCCCCCCCCAACACCTCCCAACCTCTCCATGATGAATCATTTAGATGTATTTCCTGCAAAACACCCAATGGTTGTCTAATAGAAATATGGTCCCAGGCCATATCTACATGAAGGTAGTAGGACTCAAGATCCTCATCTTGCTGTAAGTGAACAAGTGCAGATCCATGTATATATGTGCTAGTATACACTAAACCCATGTAAAGATCTCCCCCTCCATCATTCTATCCACCAATCCTATCAACCCCGGATGAAAGTGAGTCCCCATCTTATCGGCGAGTAGGTAGTTACTGATAAGATCCATCAAGTACACACAGTAGTCGTGTTATCCTCCTTCTCTCAAAGAATCAATGCATGTGCACTTCCATCCCATATCTTGGTTATATCCTCTCTGTAGAATATATCCCAGATGTGTCTCCATATCTAATTAAAAATGCCATTAATATACCACAAGGATCTCCTATATCGAACTTGAAGGATCTGATAGACATCCTCCAATGTAACATTCATCTCCCTAGTTGGTAATTGGAAGGTCTCGACTCTTAATGCATCATCACTATGCTAGTGCTATCGTAAAGATGTGATATAATCTAATGTGTGATAGCTACACAATGTAAGTCAATCCTATCACTTCTTGTAGCACAACGAAACCTCTCTGCTCACATTGAGAGAATGTCCTCTCGAAGGCTTGCATAAGTGTCCATGACACTCCCATACATCCAAATTCCATGGTATCTCATGTAGATCACTCAAAACATAACAATTAACATCATTTATTCATTCTCACCTTCTAAAATCTTATAAATTCTTCTATAGATCCAAAACTAATACTAGCGCACCCATTATTATTCTAGCACATTTTAATTTGCACTAGTGCATACATTATGACGCTAGTGCATTTATCGTTAGTGCATAAACCCATACGCTAACACTCCTACTTCAACACTAGCGTGTGAATTACATTAACACAAAACACTACATACACCCATGCTCTTAGTTTGACACTAGTGTGTGTATCTCATGCTAGCTAATTTATTGAGCTATGCTAGCACACCCATGTACTAGTGCACCTACTGGCATGCTAGCGCATTTTATTTTTTGCACTAGTGCATATATTATGATGCCACCGAATTTATTGCTAGTGTATAAACTTATATGTTAATGCCCCTACCGCAACGCCAAGATGTGAATTACACTCGACACAAAACCCTACTTACACTCATGCTCTTAGTTTGACGCTAGTGTGTGTATCTCATGTTAGCTCATTTATTGGGCTACGCTAGCGCACCCATGTGTGTACACTAGTGTTAACATTCAAATTTATCCTACCTAATAAATGCATTAAATACGATCAAAATAACTTTTTGCATAACTTACCACAATGCCATCATCTGAGTCCACCCATACTCTTGAACGTGATCCACGCGATGTTTCTGTGTTTTTCACGTGTCATCTCTCTCAAAGTCGAGAAAACATATCTCACAAAGGTAAAAGAAGGTACAATATCATAAATGGGTCATGGTGAATTTTACCTCTCCCCCTTCTATTTATACCCTCAAAACCCTAATTCTTCATTTTTCTTTCCTCACATGGCCAAAATTACTAATTTTTATTTCACCATGCTCACTTTTTCCTCTATTTTCTCTCGCCATGCATTGGTGTTTCGTCACGATGACTCATTTATTTAAATAGTCATTATACACTAACATTTTTTCTCGCTGGAATATTCTTTTTCCTTGGGCCCCTTTTCGGTATACCACACATGTCATTATCATCCTTTCCACTACTTTATTCTAAAAATCCTAGAAAATCAAAATATTTGGTAAAATCCACAAAAAAATCAAAAATTTTCAAAAATCCAAAAAATTGGTAAAATATAAAAACTACAAAAATTTGGTAAATAACATTCAACCTTTTGAATCATTCATGGACATAATATACTCAAACATTGAAAATTATCCTACAAAACATCTTACTTTAGTACTTTCTTGTTCTAGCGCACAACATGTGGATCATCTTGATCTTCCTCCATTAACAAAGCTGGTTTTATTGTTATGTTTGTCTTCCCTTGCATATATCATTTATCGGGGTAGTTTCATAGTGCATAATTGATTTTTCATGGGACTTCTATGTCCTCTGTCTATTCTCCTTGCATGTATCCTTGCTTGGGGTACCACTTTAACTCCTTGTCATATAATTCAAACATTTGGGAACTAAAGATGGATAACAAAAAAATTGGTGCATCTTTCTTGAATGTTGTTTGTTTAAGTATGTTTGTTTGTTGGTCTGCTTGTTTACTTTCTCATACTACATTAATTTATGTATTTTTCTTGAGTCATTTCTTTAGCAATGAACAAAAATCAGTATTATGGCTCTTCATGTCATTTTACACTTTTTTTATGCTTATATCAAATAAAAAAGTTACTCCTAAGCTATATGGTTCATCGACTACGTTGTGATCTTACTATTCTACATGTATATTCTTACAATTTCCATTCTAACTAAATTTCTACCTCTCATTTTCCAATTCTTTTTCTCCCTTTCTTATTCCACTTGAAGCACATGATCCTATTTTTCTCGATTGTGATAATGACCAACCAAGTCCAGTTTGAATCACTTCCATTGCTATCAATACTTTCTTCCTCAATGTCTATACATCAATAGGGATCTTATTTATCCCAATGTCCCTCCCTTGTTTCTTTTATATGTAAAAACACGAGACTTATTTTCCACTCAATACATTTGAACAATGGAAAACTAGGCCCAGTTTAAATCCCACTCACTTCTCTATAGTTGTCTTATTCTTCCATTGCGATCATTTTTCTTCTTTTCAAGTGTCAATTGACCTATTCTATCACCCCATCGACACTCGATGGGGCATCTTCCATCCTAATAATATTTCTTCTACCCTTACAAAATTTAATTGTCCGTAACTATCTACTACCTTTAAAATGGCATCACTTGCACTACACCACATCAAAGAGGGGAAAATGTAGACACCTAAATCTAGCTACACAAAATTTTAATAATAAAATTTCACTATTTATCTTCTTTCCCATCATTTCATTATAATTAGTGATTTTCCGCTAATTAGCTAACATTCCCCTTCATTTCGGTCAATTAACGACACTTCATTAGTTATAATCCTCTTTTAATTAATTAATTAACCATTATTAATTAATTAAGCCTTTTAATATTCTATTTAATCAATAAACCCTCTTATTGGTTATCAAACCCTTCAAATTCTACTAATTCCCTTCTAAATCATCTCTAAATGGATTTTTAAGCTTATCTTGGCCTATTAATTAATCCTAGTTGATTAATTAAATCATCCCCAACTCCCATGAGTTGTTAATCTTTAATTAATCTCTTCTAATCATGCCTATCCCTTTCTAATTCTACTTTACCTTTATCCCACATTCACTAGGTGAAGCTTCTCCCAAATTAGAAATCTATATAAACAACCTAGTACCTTCCTTCCAATCTTACACCATTGAAACCATTGTTACACCTTTTCACTATATGCATATGATAATATAATTTCAATCTTGGAAAGCTTATTGATCAAACAACCCCTTTTATCCTCTACTTGCAAAGAGCAATAAGAGAAGAATCATACATGGCAAATCCATATTGGTGAGATTTATTCCTCTTCATGGAGATAGCTTCCTTTGATCACACATACTCACATTCAGCTAAAAAAAAGGAGTACCTACAATCTAAAATACCATAAAAAACATTAAAGGATGGCTTAGCATTTCATGTTAATTAGATGCATTAGTTAGCTTCTCTTTTCTATGGTTTTATCATGATGCTTTGTTAAATTATCTTTGTTACTAAGACTACTTGGTGTTAGTTTCTATTGATTAACTTAGCTTGGTTTCACATGCATACATATGGAATACCCGATGGGACACTCCTTTGTGTCATATGCATTTATTGATTATTTGTAGTTAATTTTCATTTTTTCATGCTAACCTCTTTTAGCACATGTTGAAATAACTTATATTTCTAAACTTGTTTTTGTTAAGTTTGCATGTGTTAAGTGTTCTTTGTAGGTGTCAAGGAGGTAATATCTATTGAATCCATGGATGAAATAATTTGAAATTTCCCAAGTTTATTTATTTCAAAATTATTCGGAATGATCTATCATTTATGGGATATGATGAACTTATTTATTTTCTACTAAAAACATTTGTTTTGACCTAGTATTTCCCAAGACATTTTCTCTTCTTGCTAGAGATCCCATGATGTAAACCTTCTAAAATAATGTATAAAGAAAATTACCCAAGATACTAAGAAAGTATAAATATAAAACCCTTGGTGCAAGGAAAGTTAGAAGGAACTCAACTAATTCAACAAGCTTGCTTGGACTATGTCATAGTTATGGCTGTAGAAATAGGAGGAGGAAATGACTATGCCAAGTTCCGTAAAATGTAGATATGGGAATTACGAGCGGACTGGGATGCCCTGGATAGGTACGGGGTGCCTGTGGGTGCCATGGTATGAAATATGGGTGCCCCGGTCTATGAAAAATCCTGCAAAACTCCTTCGAGGTATCAATGGATGATTACATGCCTTCATTTCCTGTCACACTAAATTTTTGTACTTTACTATATGTCATTGGTAATCAGTGATGAAGAAAAGACCTACAAAACCCCTAGACAAGCATCAAACCCCTAAAAAAAGAAAGATTCATATGAAGGAATCAAACTGACCTCATCTACCACAATGATGGACTTACTAACTGAGCATTGCACTAAATTTCAGAGCCAATGTAGTCTTATGTGTGTGTGTGCAATCATTCCCTAGGTATTCTTGTGTCACATACTTTATGAAAGTAGTGAGAAATAATTATGTGTATAAATGTAATAGAATGGCGGATGAAATAGAATAAACTTCCTCCTATGCAAAGGTGTGATGAAAATGAACCAATATTTTACCTTATGATGGAGCTAGATGGATGAAAATGGAAAATTTTATGGATACAACCTTAAGTGGTGAGAGTAGTGCTTAGTGCTTAGTCCCTCATTATGGTCTCATAACTTTATATTTATATGGTTCTCTTGTTCTATATTCGTAATTAACCCTAAAAAGGCCAACCACTAAAAAGATGAGAAGCCCAAATGGTCAGAAAGTTCCCAAAAGTGGTGGGAAATTGTAGAAAGGATAAGGGAACCTTGAATAGGACTAGGGCACCTATGGGTGCCCTAGTATTGGTCTAGGCACGCTAGTCAAGGCTAAAATGACACAATGACAACAAAACGATTGAGCATGCATGTGCGGGAGGTTGGCAGGATGATAAAAACAAACTAAAATGGCCAAAAGACATGGATTAATTAGTACTTTCTTCAATCAAAAACCATATTAATAGTAGTATGAGATTAGGATGAAATAATGTATAAAGCATGTGATTTGTATCTACATTCCCCCACTTTATCTTGGTAAGTGGAACGTTCAGTAACATAAAGTAGATAGAGACGTGTACCTGATGTCCATGTAGAGTGATGTAGAAAGCATGATGATGGAATAGACAAAGAATGAAATAAGAAAATAGTGGAGCATGTAAACTAAAGATGTAAAAGTGTTAAAAGTGATGAGAGTGAACCTAGGGCAGAAATGTGTGTGTAGTTTCTGATGTGTGTGATGTACTTGCATGTTAATATGAGGTGTGTGCTCTGAAAATGTTGTTGTTGTCGATACAATTATTGTTGTTGTTGTCATTTTTGACTGTTTGCTTCTCATACGATCAGGCCTGCAAGGAGAATATGATCAAGTATTCAAATTCACATGTCAAAAATGCATGTAAAGACACATGTATATAGTAAAAAATGTAATGGAAATGAAAAATGTAAAAGGAACATGTGCAACTGATCCATGATGAGAGAAAGGGTGTAGAGAGGATATCATGTATTGTAAGTTTTTTGAGTGATCTCGCACCACCCCGGCCAAAGAAGTGTAGGGAGAAAGATGAATTATTCTCCATCCCGTAATTTTTCTCTCGAGGTTGTGTGAAGATATCTTTATCTTGTCTAGTTTTTGGGCAATCTGACGCCACCGATCAAGTAGTGTAGAAAGGAAATTTTTGTATCCTCTAACCTATAACTACTCCCTAGAATGCTAAGGACAACCTGTCTTGTAAAATCCACCGTGTATGGGGTTCGTAGAATGGTCTGAACCCACTCACTATATAACTTACAATTTCAAGGGAGAAAAATAAATTGAATTGTATGGGTGTAGAATCATTGTGTAGTATGTAAAACCCCAAATGATGCCCCCTCTTTGGGGGTGCATGTGACATCACTGATAGGAGAATGTATCCCCAAACGAGGACCAACTACATAAAATGTGCCCTGTAGGGAAGGGAATGTGCTTGGTAGAAACCAAGGTAAACACAAACAAGTGGATAAAAACAAGTGTTAGTAAAAACAATCATGCATGTAAAATAAAAGTGTACGGTACACGACAATGTATAATATAGAATGCAAGTAAACATGCAAGAAGAAAACCATACACCATGAAATTGGGTTGCAAAAATAGGACATCACCATGATGTCACAAGAAATTCAAGGCCACAATGGCCATATACAACAAATAAGTGTGCTCACCAAACAAAGGTCAAGTCCCACGTATAATATCAATCAAAATAGGCAAGTACAAACAACGAATAACCATGTAAGAAAATAATCCTACAAACAAATGTTGCACATGAAGCACCCGTTAGTATGTTAGAAAGATAATCCATATGTTAAAAACATATATAAGCAAGTGATGTAAGTTGTTAAGTACAAAATGAAACAATAACACATGTAAGAGATGAATATTTGTTGACCGCAAATGACTTGAGAGGTGGAAGAGTTGCATTGATATTTAGAGGGAGTTTCTTAGTTTGGCTTGGTAATACTATTGATGACTTAGTAGGAGGAAATGCTGGAGTAATTTTGAGAGGTGGATGCTTGTCTTGATTAGATTGCATAGGTGGTGTCTTATTGACCAAATAAATATCATTAGAAAAGGTGGCATGATGGTCATTTGACACAAAAGGAATAGATTTAAGAGCCCATGTGGATGTAGCATTTGTATATGGGAATGAAATAGAATTTTGTACAATGAATGAGATAAATCCCTGAAACTCAAGTTATTTGATTTTTTTTATAAAGTGTAGCAGTCATTGTCATTATGTCTATTTATTCAATGATAATTGTAATATGGATGACCTTGATATTTTGGTAGTCAATAAGGAGGGTAGAAATGAGTAGGTGGTAAGGTGATCAATTGACAACTAAGGAGATCAGTAAGAAGGTCATGTTACTTATTATTGTGATCATAGATGAAAGGTTATTGTAATGGTGTAACTTGAGGCTCATTGATATGAGAACATGTCACATAGAATGAGATGGAGAGGGAGAAAAACAAGAACCCGAGAAATTTCCTTAAGATGTTAAATTTCAATTTTGAGAGATGTGATCATGGATTAAATTTCCTTAAACTGGTCTTGAAACAAATAATGTAAAGTTTGAATTGAGTCCAACATAGATTGATTAGATGGAGGATCATGAGGACTAGGGTCATCAGATAAATGATCGAATATAGGACTTATTTCATGTGGTGGTGTATTTTTAGGAAGATACATGGTGTCTAGGGATTTTTGATTAACTAAAATGTGGAATATTATAAGTTAATCTAATATTAAGAACAACAAGAAAATAGATAAATGTATAAAGAAAATGACTCAAACAACTAAGAAAGTAGAAATATAAAACCCTAGAGTACAAGGAGAGTTAGAAGGAACTCAAATGATTCAATGAGCTTGTTGGAATGTGTCATAAAGATGGTTGGAGAAACAGGAGGAGGAAACAACCGTGCCGAGGTCTAGAAAAATGTAGATCTGGGTAATTTGAGCAGTAATGGGATGCCCGGATAGGTACAGGGGTGCTTGTGGGCACCGTGGTCTAAAATATGGGTGCCCTGGTCTATGAAAAATCCTTGCAAATGTCCTCTCGAGGTGTCATTAGATGGTTACTTTCCTTCTCTTCCTATTGCACTAACTTTGTTATATTTGGATGTATGTCGCTGGTAATTGGTGATGAAGAAGAGACCTGCAAAATCCCAAGACAATCATCAAACCCCTAAAAATAAAGATGCATATGAAAGGGTCGGAATGACCCTAGCTACCACAATGGTGGACTTACTAAGTAAGCACTTCACTACATCTCAAACCCAATGTATTTCTATGTGTGTGTGCAATCATGCCCTAGGTTCTCTTGTGCCATTCTCACTTTGTGAAAGTAGCAAGAAATAACTATGTATAGAAATGTAATAGAATGGTGGATGGAATAGAATAAACTTCCCTCCTATACAATGTGATGTAGATGAACCAACCTTGTGCCTTGTGATGGAGCTAGATAGATGAAAATGGAGCCTTTAATGGATGCAACCTTAGGTGATGATAGTAGTGCTTAGTTATTGGTCGCTCATTACATCTCATAAATTTATATTTATATGGTTATCTTGTTCTAATTTCATAATTAACCTTGAAAAGGTGGATGCTAAAAATATGAGAAGCCCAAATGGTCAAAAAGCTCCCAAAAAGTGGTGGGAAAGTGTAGAAAGGATAAGGGCACCCCGATAGGGACATGGGAGCTTGTGGGTGCCCTAAGATCGCCTGTGCCCCACTCAAGGCTAAAATGATGCAGAATGAAAAAAATAGATTGGGCATGCATTTGTGGGAGGTCAGCAAAGATGATAGAAAAAAAAGTAAAATGGTCAAAGGACATGGATTAATAAGTACTTTCTTCACTCAAAAACATGGATTAATTAGTATGAGACCGAGACTAAATAATGTCTAAAGTGCATGATTTTATATCTACAATATTCCCTTGTGAACACCCTTATTTTTAGTCATTTCTTGAATGAAAATGTGGATTATTCCATTAGTAACGATAAAACACATTTATCATCCCAAATTTCATTCAAAAAATCAATATGCAACAAGAACTTATTTTGTCATTTCCTACAATTTCCAAGAAGATAACTTCATGAAAATTGGATCATCACTTCTTGAAACATATTTAAAATATATCAAGTCTAATTTGTATTATATAAGTATATATCTCATGGTATCTAATCAAGGTTGCATCTAAAGACCTCATTAAAACCTCAATTTGTGCTCGAACATGTGTAAATATTTTTACTTTTTCCGGTGACTCGGTGAACCAAATTACCTAAAATTTGGAACAAATGCTACTCTCAAAACCAGATTTCATTTGATCCATATATTTCATGTTGAGGTGGAGTTTTATAATATATGGATGACTAATTTTCTTCATAGTATTTTTCCCGCTTCATTGGATTTTACATTTTCGCATTGATCCCCAAAAGCAATTATCTCAAAATTAGAGCATCACTTCTTATCTCAAGAATATTTCAAACAAATCCATTCACAAGTGATTTGGATGATTCCTTCATCCATGATTACCACATCCATGTTGCATCCAAAATTGTTATCAAGGACCATTATGAACACCTGAAAAGAAAGAAAAACTCATTTTCTAACCTAATCCAGAGTGCACAAGAGGATTGTTGAGAATGAAACATCTAGTTGAATCAATCAAGGCCTATATAATGAAAACCATAGTTATAGTGTATGCTATATATCCTTACCATCCTCTATTTAGGAGACATGGAAGGAAGTACTCATATTCTTGATGAAGACATTGACAATCAATAAGTGCTTTAATCCATATCACAAAGAGGGAGTGATTTCATCCAAAGGATTTATATGTTTCCAATGAGGATTCTCATGAATATTTGATACTATCAAATCCAATAGATCTCATGGTGTTATTTTTCTTACCAAATCTGAGACATGGGTTATGTGAGTGCTTGTGTCCTAATGATTGCAAGATAAGTGTTTGCTCATGTGAGAGATGAGAGATCATGTTTGTGACAAAGAGTTGAGTTGTGTATTCTATCATTTCTTACAGAGATAAAGAGTTAATATAAATCTTTCAAGGCATTACCAAAGATAATCATTCAAAATAAGATGTGGAACATCATTTCTAATTCTAAGATAAGACATACTTTGATCATATAAGTAAATGAAGAAGATCTTATTTAGTTACAAAATTCATCTCCATAATGAGGGAAGATCATAAATTCATCCTAGATCTTCTTTTGATCACACCTCACTCTTCGTTTCTCTCTCTAAGATTATATTTCTCCATAAAGAAATAATTTTTGTAAAATTGACTTAAGTATCTTAAAGTTTCTATTTATTCATTAAAATTTCACTTTAAGTTGCAAAGTTTCATGGGAATGCGAAGAGTTGATTATTTTGGCTATAAATTGGAATGCTCTCTCCATTCTAAAGGATCATTTTTTTCTCTCTCTAGTAGACTATATTCTTCTATTTCTTGCATTGATATTTTCCTCCATTCTCATCTTGTCACTTAGCTGAGAACATGTTGGCATTTGTAAGAAGTTGAAGGACTTTGTGCCTTCTTTTTGGAATGAATATATCTTGATAAGGATTTGTATTTATCTTGCATTATTTGTTTCATTATCTTGCTATGATGTTGTGTTGTGCTTTCCTATTTCCTCCAATTGAAATTGGAATCACCTTTGAGTTGTAGTTAATGAAATATGAGTTCATCTCATTAATATAATTCCCCTTCTCATTTCTCTCTCTTCCCTTACCTACAAATTTCTCCTCCTCTATTTTACCATTATAAACACAATAAGGGTGTTTTGGCACATTCTTAGGCCTCGTAACACCTCAGATATTGGTCTAGTGTACATGGTTTCCATATTTCAATAAATAAGAGCCACACCATCATTCCCAAGAGGAGGAAATTTGTACCATGAGAATTGATGAAATTTTGTATCTTGTCCCATAACAAAATATTTTACCAACAAAATGTTTTTGAGACTCCATTGGAGATTGAACAATCCTATGGTCTGGTACCCTTTTCCCACAAAATATAAAAAATCATATATTCCAAAAAAACAAGAAATATGGTATGTTAAATCCTATCCCTTGAACAATATGGAAACATGTTTTTATGCTTGAGCGATTCATCTTTTTTAGAAATATGGAAAATAGAAGATACACTAAAGGAGACAAATTAAGTGGTGTTGTATTGTTTTATAATAATTTATTTGAGCTCCAAGAACAAGATGATTGTATACTTTATCCCATATGGATCCCAAGGGCATATCTTGAAGGCCCATTCTAAACTCCACCTTTAAGTCCCATTGCACCTCCCATATCTCCACAACCATTGAATAATCTTCCTCCATAGATGGTTATGCCGGTAAGTTGGGGACAAAACATAGTTCTGTTGGCTTTAACTTATCCACTTCATGAACTAACAAAAGGACTGATAAATAATTTTTCCAAGTTCTATGAACATGGAAATAAACATCTAGGTGAGCACATTATAGCCTTTATCATAACTTGTGGTGTTCTTGGAGTAGGACATGAAGATGTTGTTTTTTAATTATTCATGGATTCATTATAAGATGCTTCAGTAGAATGGATCTACTATTCTCCATATTTATCAATCACTAATTGGGAAGATATGAAAGATAAATTTAAGGAAAGGTTCAAGTCGATGGAAGATGTCCATGCCCTTCTTGCTTAATTTTCTCAAATTAATAAAGAACCACAATATCCCATGAGAGAATTTATAGATAAATTCAACGATTTGATTAAAATATTCATATTCGTTCCCATCCTACTATAGATAATCATAAGAGGTTCTTCATAAATTCTCAATCACCTAAAGTTGGGTTTATATTATGGAGAAATAAATCAAATACTTTGGATAATGCTCGAGAAATTTCTATTTAAGTAGAAGATGATCTTATCATGTCAAAAAAGATCAAGAACCATTCAATGAAAAATAAAGTCCACAGCTCCAAAGATGAAGGCCATGATTCATTGCTATAGAAGTTTTTCAATGATCTAACTACAATGAAGAATAAAATGGCTCAACATGTTCCATATTAAAACAAAAACTAGAATAAAATTGTTAGAGCACCGAAACTATTTCCTTGGAGGCTCCACCTATTAATGTGGCATGTGGAACTTGAGAAGATGAAATTTTTGAATTAGAATTTGAAGGAGAAGAAGAAGTTAGATATGTAAACATTGGGTACTTTGAATACTCATCTGATGAATATTTCAAGGATTCCATGGATGTGATGTAAAGATAAATAGTATTTCAATCATAAATTTATCCATTAATAAGATTCAAAACAAATACTTCATTTACTCGCATAAGAGGATCCTATATAGGCCTAAATTGGTGTAAAATCTTGTAAAATTGATAAATAACATCAAGAATGGCTTCATTTTCATCATCCCCTACCTCATCATCCTTAAAAATATCATTTCACCTCCCTTAATCAATACTTCATATGGATAATTCATAAATGCTCACCATCCTTAAATTAGATCTTGGCCACTTGTAAAGTCCTTGCTCAAGATATATATACTTTTTTCTTTCTATGCTTCTCATCTCAGTTTCTTTCTCACACAACGCAAAACACATTTAGAATGCCCACAAAGATCTCAAAGAACCAAAATCACATGAATCACTTTGGTTTGTCACGACTATCCTTAGATCTTCCTCACTAATCATCCACCCCAAGGAAGCACTATCAGGTATTTTGTCTCCTTGAATGTCTCACAACTCATATCCCCTACTCCTACACCTCAAACAATGTCAAATCCACCTTCATCCTGAATCAAAAGGGACAACTATTCAATCTTGTAATTATTCTCCTTTTAAATTGCCCTTAAGACCAATGATTCGGTAGACATATGCCCAGGGTCAACTAAGGCTACCCACAAGATGTTCTTAACTTCCTTATGTCTCTCTCAACATCTTGAAGGTTTATATAAAATGTTATTACCCAAATCCTTCGACTCCCTCTACTTCACTTTTTGTAATTTTGCCTTCAAACCCTCACTAGGTCTCATATAGGTAAATCGCTAGCTATATCTTCATTTTGTAGAGGTTTCAAGACAAAAATAGATTTTTAAAGAACCATTCAAGCTCTTCATTCTTCCCTATAAGTTTCATGGCTTAGCTCCAAGTATAAATCTTGGCCTCTTTGTAAAAAGGATCCTCAAGCTAGGTTTACAAACTGTGTTTATAGTCCTCTCGAGGGTCCTGTAAAGAAATCTCCTCTTTCACCACTAAAACTCAATTTTTTTCCTAAATATCTTTGAGGAATTCCTCAAGATGATTTATACAAAATTTCATATCTTATTTCTTTGATATGGGTCATCAAATAGCATGCCCTAGCCGTGTGACGTAATTGTGCCACTCAAGAAATCTTGATAAGCTTCTTTTCATTCTAACTTCCACTTTGTAACTCAAATCAAAGCTTCAAATCCATCATGGAGGTCTATTTCAATACTAGGAAAAGTATTACCTTACCGAAAAGCACAATAAACTCAAAACTCATTTCTCCACTTGATGTATTTCTCTCTAGCCTAAAGGAGACAATCCTTTAGATAATTCAAAGGATTTACTCAAGCAAACACATCCTAGACAATAATATATCCTCTTAACAAACTAGATTTCTTGTCCTTTCGAAGTGGAATATACCAATAAGTATATATATCCATCTCTATATAGATGTTCACAATGCTAGAATGTAGTGTATAGTTCAGATTCTACAAAACTTAACCATGTGATTCAAATCTTACCAAATTCAACTTAACACATGTGTGGAAGGATGGAAATAACTTCCCTATTCCGAGGCTCACACAAAAATATTTTCTTTTTCCAAGCAAAAAAACAAATTAGTGAGCATATCAAGGAAAAATGCTAAGATTTTTAAGTTATCTTAGGTTCACAATAAGCTCAAAACCCACAAAACATCATACTAGCAATAAGTTGAGATCAAATATATCAAGAAGATGATTTAGACAATATGTCAACATAGAGTATTCTTACTTCATATTAAGTATTTCTTACAAAATGAATGCATCTGCATTCCTTCCTTCACTTCTCCTCCTCCTCCACTGAGGAATCCATCCCCAAAACTCACTAACTCTCTCTCTAAACTCGAAGTCCACATACATGTAACTATTCCTAACTATGTAATTTCCTTCTAAGACTAACACTTTATGACCTTTGGACTTCCTTCCACCTCTTAGCTACATAACTGCCACTCTTACATTATTTTTAGGCATCTAAATGATTATCCTACAAGTGAAGACTCATGACACACACCCTATAAGCTAACATGACATCTAACACCTTACAAACCCTTACTTAACCTATAAAACACTCCTAGACATCAATATCCCTCTCAAATTTAGAACAAGTCATTTTACATTCCTTTGGAAATTTTGAGTACATTTGGAGGGAACTATCCAAGTTCAAATTTTAACTACTTTATCACCTATCCTTTTCTCTCCCATGTTTTCACATTCTTCCTTGTACTTGTCTTGACTCCACCTTCATGAATAGGATAATGATTTTCCACTTTTTTGAGGTTATTGTAGATGCCCCTACATCATACTCCCAAGGGGGAGAAAATTAAGCTCCATTTTCTTTTTATTTTTCCAATTTCTTCTCTTTTAGAAATTATATTTTTCCTTATTTTTGATTTCTCAGTCTTCTCTCTTTTGGATTTGTCTTCTTCACTTCTTTTTTTTCTTCACTTCATCTTGGCCTTCACTTGTCTTCTTGTTTGTCTCTTTCACTTTTAGCTCCCTCAAGGAATCAGGTTCTTCTTTTCCTCTTCATTCCATACCTTGCTGAAATCTTGTTCCATTTTTTCTTCATGGTTCACTTGCCTTTTCTCATCCATGTCATGGTTTTCAATGGAAAAACAAAGTCAAAATACACATTAGTTTGCAAAAGTAGAGGACTGTTGGTCCCTTTATTGTCTTCTCTCTTCACAATATTGAATTCTTCACTCTTTTTCTACCCTTCCTCTATTGAGAGCATTGTATTTGGTTGCAAATCATCATGTTCTTAACTTATTCCTTCCTCTTGAATATCTACCACACTCTCACCTTCATAACATACTTCATTGGTCCTTATTTATCCTACATTTTCCTTGTTATTCAACTCATCTTCCCCACTTAACCATCTCCACATGTTTTTGAGATATTTCTATGTTATTCTCATCACATTAGTTGTTGCATTCTCATTCTTGGCTAAGCAATAGTGAGCTTGCACTTTATCACAAGCTTCCTTCCCTATATTTTCTTTAATCTAGTTCTCTATCTCTTCCTTCAAGGCATCATCTCTTGTATTTTCATCTTCACTCAAGATACCTGCATTCACACTTTCAAAGACATAGTCGATTCAAAACTTGGAGGCCCTTGAGTCTCTTGAGAAACTTCGTTAGTGAGTTCTTTGTCCTATTCATTTTATTGCTCCTCTTTTCCACTTCCATTTTATTCCTCAAGACAAGATAAGAAGCTTGTGATTATCTCTTCTTCATTCAAACTATGAAATCATTCATATACCACCTCATTAACAACCTCTTTCTCTTGTTTTATCATCCTTTTGTTTATCTTCTTTAACTCTTTCTCTTCCCTTTTATCATCTTTCTCAGCTTCACCTTTTGTCTCTTCTCTAGAAGTATATTTATAGGTCATTTGACTCCTTTTCTCATCTCAAAGACAAGAAAACTACTTCCCTTCTTCATGCATGTAGCTGTTATCAACTCCCCTATCTTCTTCACATCCTTCTTAAGCTCCTTGAGCTCTTGGTCAAACCACAACTCATTCTTTCTTATCATCTCTCTCTTCTTTTCTTCTTTTCTCTTTCTTTTATTTTCCTCTCTTATTTTCATCATCCACTTCTCTATTTCTCCTATTTTCCACTACAAACTCCCATAACACATTTAGTCACAAGTATACATTTAACCTAAAAATAAAATCACAACAAAATCCATTCTCTCGATACCAAATGATGTAGAGTTAAACAATATTTTAGTCGTACATTTAGTACATCAATAAGATTAAAATACTACCTCATTTACTCTGCATAAGAGGATCCTATATAGGATTAAAGTGTTCTAAAATATTGTAAAATTGATAAATAACATCAAGAATGGATTCATTGTCATCATCACTTGCCTCATCATCCTTAAAACTGTCATTTCACCTCCCTCAATCAATCCTTCATATGGAGAATTCACAAATTATCACCATCCTTCAACTAGCTCTTGGCATATTGTACTAGTACTTGTTCAGGTAATATATAAGTTTTTATATCTATTCTTTTCATCTCAATGTCTTGTTGACACAAATAAAAAAAAAAATAAACTTCCCACAAAAGAGCTCAAACAACTAAAATCACATGGCTCACTTTTTTTTTAGGACTATCCTTGGATCTTCTTCACTAATCATTCACCCCAAGGAAACACTTGTTAGGTATTTTTTCTCCTTTAATATCTCAAAATCCTCTCCCCTGCTCCTAAACCTCAAAAATTTCAACTCCACCTTCATCTTGAATCAAAAGGTCCAACTCTTCGCTTGCAACTATTCTCCTTCTAAACTACCCTTAAGATCAATGCTTCTGTATGTGTATGCATGGGTTCAACTAAGGATACCCACAATATTTTTAAAACTTATTTAGGTATATATCAACATCCCAAAGGTGCATGTAAATTTTTATTACCCAAATCCTTCTTTAACTCCCTCTACTTTACTTTTTGTAATGTTTCCTTAAAACCTTCACTAGGTCTATTACATGAAACTATCATTTATATATTCATTTTTAGAGGTTTCAAAACAAAAATATATGTTTTGAATCACCCTTTAAGCTATTCATTCTTCCATATAAGTTTCATGGCTTAGCTCTAGGTATAAATCTTAGTCTCTCCAGGAAAAAGGGTCCTCAAGTTAGGTTTACAAACCATGTCTACAAATCCTCTAAGGGACTCAAAGAAATATCCCCTTCCACAAATTAAACTCAATTTTTTTCTTGAATATATTTTAAGACTTCCTCAAGATTATTTCTACAAAATTTCATATCTTATTTCTTTGATTTGGGTCATCAACTAGCATGCTCTAGCAGTGTGACTGACGGTGCCACTCGGTGAAGCCTGAGAAGCTTCTTTTCATTATAACTTCCATCAGTAACTAAAATAAAAGCTTCAAATTAATCATGGATGTTTGTTCCAATACTTGGAAAAGTATTCCCTTACCAGAAAAGGCTAATAAACTCAAAAACATGTTTCTCCACTTGATGTATTTCTCTCTAGCTTTGAAGGAGACAATCCTCTAGAGCATTCAAAGGATTTACTCAAGAAAACACATCCCAGCATAATCAATTATCCTCTTAGAAAACTATATTACTTATCCTTCAAAGTGGAATAAACCAATAATTATATATATATATATATATATATATATATATATATATCCCTCTCTACACAGATTTTCACAGTCTTAGAATGTAGTGTACAGATTCGGGGTTCTACAAAACTACCCCAAGGATTTAAATCTTACATCATTAAACTTAACACATTCGTGGAAGGATGGGAATCAATTCGCTATTATAAGGTTCATAAAAACATTTGAGTAAAACACATAATTCCCATTGTAACTCTAACTTCACTCAGTCACCTTCTAATTTTTACTCTTTCCAAGAAACAAAACAGAGTAGTGAGCATATCAAGGAGAAATGTTGTGATTTTTAAGTTATCTTAGATGAAAAAAAAAGCTTAAGACCCACATAGTATCATAGTAGCAACAATTTAAGATCAAATATATCAGAAGATGATTTATACAATATTTCAACAAAAATTATTCTTACTTCATATTAATTATTTCTTCTGACAAAATGCATGCCTTTGCATGCCTTCCTTTAATTCTCCTCCTCCACCGAGGAATACATCCCAAAAACTCACTAACTCTCTCTCTAAACTCAAATTCCACATTCATGTAACTATTCCTAACTATGTAACTTCCTTCTAAGACTAATAATTTGTGGCCTTTATACTTCCTTCGACCTCTTAACTACATAACTACCTCTCTTACATCATTTTTAGGCATCTAAATGATTCTCCTACACATGAAGACTCATGACACACACCCTATAACCTAACATGCCATCTAACAGACCTTACAAACCCTTACTTAACCTCTAGAACACTTTTAGACATCAATATCCCTCTTAAATTCATAACAAGTCATTTTACATCCCTTTGGCAATGTTGAATACATTTATAAGGAACTATCTAAATTCAAATTTGAACTACTTGATCACCTAAGATTTTCTCTCCCATGCTTTCCTCATTCTTCCTTGTACTTGTTTTAAGTCCACCTTCATGACTAGGATGACGATTTTTCAATTTTTGGAGGTTTTTGTAGATGTCCCCGTATTAGGATGATATGAATAACTACTCTTGTGTAGTGTTCACTCACTCACAAGCATAGAAAGAGGCCTCTTCCTCTGCTGCCCAAGTGAAGCACTTGAATCATCAAAAGGATACTCTATAGAAAACAACAAAAAGAGGATCACCACTACCCACTTCTATGGAATCATCCATGAATAAGTCTGAGACAACCTCATCCAAAGCCACATCTCCTTTTTGGGAAATTCTCTTTCCTCTCCCCTAATTAAATTAGTTTCTGCTTTTAATTCTTTTATTCCTAAGAATGTAACTCCTACTTTTGTCAAGGATTATATTCTTCCTAAAATATCCACCTCTTCATCCTTTGACATCATTGACCATGTTAAGAAATCCAAATTCCAAATTTATAATCCTAAGCATTTGAGAACGTGTCCCAAGTAATTTGATAAACTTGTCTAGTTTATCAAAGGAAGTAGTTCAAATTCTAGTTCCATTAATCCAATTGTCAAATAAACACTTCTCACTCCAAGTACCTCTCCCTCTAAAAATCTTCTTACTTCAACATCCTCCACTTTTGAGAAAGTAGAACCCTTTTATCTCTCTTTTTGATAAATGGGTATAAATTGAGTAATCAGTATCATTGAATCTAGTGCCTATGACACTTTGTCATATCATTTAAATTTTCCAAGGACCTTGGTATCACTCTCACTCGTGTTATTGGTCATTGTTACTCCATGGAAACCAAATAAGTACCCCTCATTGGTTGATTCAAATATGGTCAAGTAGCATTTGTATATTTTCTTGATAATAAGGTAAAGATTGAAATACTTATGTCTAACATGCTAGCTTCATATGGGATGTTGTTGAGTTGGAATTTCTATTGATATGTTAGTAGATATATATAGATAGACTAGTCATGTGCCACTATATAGGTCAAGGGTAAAATGAAGAAACTTCTCCTTAAGAGGAAGATGGGATATCTTGTTTAAAAATAATATGACATAAGGGTGAAAAATTTATGCCAAGATTCAATACATGGAAACTATTTCATAAATTTAGAGGAATATCCGAGCTTCCCATATTTATGGAGGAGTACCCATATGTGATTGAGTCACTTTAAAAACACAAGGTGTTAGACGTAAAATAGACCGAGAGGGTGGGGGTGAATCAATCCATACAAAGATTTAATCAATTTAAACTTACTTAAACCATAAACCATTCAACCATTCAATAAAATGAACATAGCCATGAAAAAACATAAAAACACAAGATATAAGTGGGAAACCCTCAAGGGAAGAAAAACCACCGAAACTTGATTATATTACTCAAATCAAAAGGATTTAGAGAAGCACCAACTTCACAAGGAGAAACAACCCTAGTTTAGTAGAGCACTTTGTACGTACCTAAAATTGTAGGGCACAAAGACCACCGAAATGATGTTATACATGCCCCAATGATGATACAGGTCTCCTTGCAAGGTGTTCGGGATCTGAAAAATCTCTCCAAGTGTACGTAAACATCCCGCATGCCCTGTTTAACCTCCACGTGCTTTGTTTTTCTCTTTTCCCCTCTTTTCCTTTACAGTTTTGTCTTCAATGACAAAACCACCACCTACTGGGCGACGGTCTCGTGACCACCACCTAGGTAGGGAGGCGGTCTTGTAATCACCCCACTACTCGGGGAAGAGGTCCTTCACACATTTTCCAGCATGCTTCTTTTAACGCGACTCACGTAAATTTTCAACTTTTACCAGCTTTCTCATCCGTTTTTGCTTGTATTTATGATTTTGGTTCCCTGGAATAGTGTTTCTTCAATATTTATAGTAAAAGAGTCCTAGTTGGAGTTACCTTTGGGTGAATGGGAATTCTATAAATAGTTGGTTTGATTACAAGAAAATGGCCCCTTAAAATTGCCTCTCATCCTCTCATTTCAATAGTTTAGTCTTTTAGTTCTTGCTTAGGAATTCAATAGTTTTCATTTGTTGCATGCATAGTTAGTTTTATTTTTCTGTTTAGAAGCCACATGATCTTCTTGTTCTAGTGTCATTACTATTTCATAAAATCAATTAAGGTAGGATAGTTTCATTTTTAGTCGAAGCCATTAGAGTTGCGGAGGTTCTAGATGTTTTGTGTTGCATGACTCACAATAAATCCTGCTAGGAATTACATAAGCCAAGCTTTGTTCTCTTGCACTATCCCTCTCCTACTTGCATTGTATTCAGTCTACATCCAAAGCTGCCATTGTTCCAATACCTACTTCTATTGATGCTAGCATTACATGCTTTTCTGGATTCACGTGAGCATGAAGGAACGAGGAGACCACACTGAGGGAAAAAGCCACACACAATCGGATTCACCACTGTTCTACAAATTCTAGGTTCAAGCTATCAAAGTTCTAGTTAAAACATATCAAATAAAAGTAGTGAATCATTTCATTTTAGTTAATCTAACTTTTGATATTACCGGGGAAGTTGTGGGGATTGATAGTTTCTCAGAAACTATGATTCATTCCTCACTTCTGAGGTAAGATCGGGGGTCTTTCAAATATATTAGATCAGTTATTTGGTTATTTAGAATAGATTCACAACTGCATAGGCAGGTAGCTATACTCGGCTAATTTGTTTATTATAAATTTTGTTATTAGCTTAGTTGTCATTTTCTAGATATTAAATAATTACTCTTTCAATTCTTTTAAATAGTTGTTATCTTAATCTAAAATACAAAAATAGAGAATTTATATATGCTTTGTGGATATACTCTACATAATTAGTTTACTTTGCTTTAGTTAGATTTATATTGTTTCTTTTGTATGACAATCACGGGACCTAGGGAGCCCAGATAATACGTATTCGAGCCAATCGTGCCTCAACCCAATCTTTTTGTAGCAATAACTGACATAGACCAAAATCTTAGAATTCAGGTCTTCCGAACAACAATAGACCTACAAGAAATTAGCTCATAGTTAAGAGGATTAACAATAGAAGATGATAAAGCGCATACGTTTTGGACAAACCAGCCAAACCATAGATTTCCCTAAATAAATATCCACATGACTGTAGAAGGGCTTGAAAGAGATAAAATGTTCGGTTGTGATCCTTTGGTACCACAGCCAGATGTAGGAGACATTCTCATTGACATAGAAACTAGCTTAAGAATTCAAGTTGTCGAATGCACTGTGAAGGTACTTCTAAGAAGATTGTACAACTTTTAGTTCTAAACATAGAGGCCGAAAAGGTGTACAACTATTGGATATTAGGGATTAGGGATTGATTCTACACATGACCATAGGAGGCCCACAATGACCATGAACCTACGGTTGTGATCCATAGGTCCCACAACCCAACAGAGCCCACAGTCAATCAGATGTTGATGTTGGTTTACACACATTAGTATTTAGATCCTCTCCACTTTCACCAATTATTATCACACAATTATCCTCACTAAACATAGCAGCTAATCAAGCTAAGGATTTCTGGACTAGACTAGAGAATCGCCCATAGAATCCACCATACATCCATCATCCATTTTCATGACCCTGTCGGGATATCTATGAAGCACCCACAGGTTATCTTCCACGTATTCCACAACCTATAGATCAGATCATGCCAGAGCTCGATATTGATTGGAGCCTTTGAGCAGTCATCCTTGCTAAATGATCTATCACGCCGATTCAGGTTAGGAGGGCCTTCTTTGCCTTAGATTCACAGATTCCATTAGTGCATGAAAAAGACATAAGATTGCCTAACTATTTTGTCTATGCCCCACGTATATTCCATCCCCAACGACTGTCTTGGCACGACCTTGGGAGGTTGGGTGCGAGGAAGAGTTACTTGTAGATTCCCACGCTTGCTTGCCACTTTTCCATCGTCTGATATTGGTGAACTTGACGTGAAAGGAACAATTGCTTCATTTTCACCTTTCCCCTTTTAGTGTTTCATTTTCTTTCATCCATCTTCTCTTCTTCCCATTATTCTACGGGTATTCATATACCCCCCGAATATGTCAGGATTCGATGCATATGGTAGACTGTCATAGGTCTTGAAGCATACTATGATCAATGAATAGACAACCATCACCCTCGCTTCCGAGCTTGGGGTGATGCCTATTCAATTAACCAGATTTCAACACAAAATCCACCTCAAAGGACTAGATATAGTTCTTCTTTCCAAATAGAGGAGTTGGATCAGCTCACTCAAATGCAACAACCAGATCCTTCTGTGCTCGAATAACATGATGCTCACCGGAGAATCTAGTTCATCTCCTCAGGTGTTGCTTAGACCGCAAATCAAGTAGAAAATCATATCCATATCTATTTTTAGATGATGAACATTTAGCACGTTATGCCAGGAGTGAATAATTCCCTCAAAGTATGTACCCACCTATAGGAGGTTTACAAACACAACTCGAGGTCTCTTTTCAAGAAAACACCTCCATTCCTCCACCTATAGGAAATACCCTCCGTGAAACTTGGCAGGGCACCGATCAATTCATAGCTGGGTACCATATGCCTATACAACCTCAACAAACACCACTAAGGAAAAAATACCATATCTTCACCAAATGAGGTCATCTCATCCTTAGTTGAGAAATTTAGAGGGTTGGAACTTGCTCAAGTAAGTAAAAATTTACAATTCATGCAGGTAGGAAATTCCAATCCTCCACATCATCCTAGCCAAGTAGATCTCCTCACGAGGGACAGGCATGCCTCCTCGGTATTCTCAACAAATGCCAACTAGAAATACATTCTCTAACACCACTCCAGTAGAAAATATGATACCTCTCGGTTTCGTACAAAACAATCCATTTCTAAACAATGTTCCTCCATATTTAAACATGTATTCCAAGTCACCACAGGGAGATATGTTCTCTTCTCCCGGCATGTTCCCTCAACCACATGGATTTCCTTATGTCCCTACAAATGCATACGCTACGCCATACCAACAACCCATTCCACCTCCACCCCCTCAGTAGGCATCATTGATGGTTGAAACCTATGCGATAGGGACTTATTTAGAATATTTGAAAGAGCCCTTAGACTTCACTATACGAAGCATCATGCTTCCAAGACCTCTTCCCAATTTTCCCAAGTACAAAGGGGAGGGAGATCCGAATGCACATATTAAGGCCTATGCCACAACCATTCGAGAACTGCTCCCTTGGGATGGAGTTGTTACTAAAATATTCCCCAAAACTTTAGAGGTATCACCCTTGATTGGTATTATAAAATACCTAAAGCCTCCATACATTCATTTAAACAACTCGTTTCAGAATTCATCAAGGCGTTCGACATGAACAAATTTTTGAGAACAGAATCAGGGAATTCTTGCATATTAAGTAAGAACACAATGAATATGTTGCTCATTTCATCCAAAGATGGCGTACAGTCCTCTATTCTTTAGCAAGCACTCCAAACATGGATTAGATGGAACTATGTGATTTATTCCTTCATTCTCTCAGTAGAGAGATAAAGGAAGAAGTCTAGAAGTTCCCGCTAAGAAATTATGATGAGGTGCTCGAGAGCGCTCTCCGAATAGATCAGGCTGTAATAGATAGTGGTTGTAAGGCATATGGAACAAATGGGAGGTTAATCATCCCCAACCAAAATACTACGACTTATCCTACTACCACAAATGCCAATCAAGGACCTAAAATCCTTAACAAAAACCACGGGGTCACAACAGATGGAGTAACTGACCAAGCAAAAAGGCAAATGTTGTAAATGCTCCACCACCGGTTAACAATCAACGAAACAACAATTTTACCCCAATAATCAACTCGGTGGATTTTAATCATCCACAATAACAACAACAACAATGATAGATCCAGACACAGGGTCTAAGTCAAAACTCAACTGGATATCAAAACCAAAGGCAACAAATGCAAAACTTTAATCTTAATAGTCAACAATTTAATCGTAGTTTTGGACCACAACACATGTCAAACCAACAACCTAGGGATTATAATCCCAACTCGTATTGTGGTTTCCACAAAATTTGAGGCCTTGACACTAGAATTGCCGTGACTACAATAAATTCATGCAACGTTTGCCGAGGAACAAAGAAAACTTTTTATATAGATGTTCTTAGTTGATCCTACATCACCTGATGCGCTAAGTACTTTCACAGGGGCAGTCTCCCCTCAAAACTCACCCCTCAAGATCTTCAATGATCTACTCCCAAATCACAATAAAAATTAAATCCAAATGGGACGAACAAGGGTGTAATGATAGGAAACAATGATCATGAAGCCTCGACTTCACTAAATCCACCTATCGCACCACAATTAGGAAATCAACCATGAACCAAGATAGTCGGTTTAGTGGAATTAGACACTGAGCTACACATGGAAGCCATAACAAGGACATAAGAGTATTCCTCTCAGCCAAATCCAAGTTACCCACTAGAGCCAGATAACATTCAACAAACATTAGTAAAACCCGTAGGTGCCTATGATTTAATTAATGACCTAACAAAGACCTTCTCTCACATCTCCTTTTTGGACTTGTTGAAGAACTCTCCTCGCCCATAAGGCTTCTCTTTTAGAAGCATTAGGTTTAGGTCATTTAATTAACATCACTCCTCCTCTCGAAACACAGGTAAACCATATAGACTTTGATATCCACCCTCCGGGCAGCCGGATAGGGATACCGAGTTTATATTCGACATAAGCAAAATGTCAACATATGCTGAGATTGCACGTAGAGGTGATCCAGCCTTACATTTATAAGTGTGGGTTTATAAAAATTATGTTAAATGCACAATGGTTGATGATGGGGTAGCAGTTAACATAGTCCCCTTCTCTTTGCTTCAAAAGCTAGGGTATGGAGAGACAAATTGTTCCACGACTCGGAATACACTAAGAGGCTATGATAGCATTAAAGCCACTTCGATTGGAACTATAATACTATTGGTCACCTTAGGACCCAAAAATTCCTCATTGAGTTTTATATTATAGATCAGGAAACCAACTATAATATGATCCTCGGCGACCATGGATACACCGTATGAAGGCAATCCCTTCTACGTTATTTCAGGAAATAAGATTCATGCACTTAGGAAAGATATTCGTAGCAAAAGGTGATCTGAAACCATTCAATATACACCTAGCAGACCTAAAGAAAAGGCCAGGTGTTCACTTTGAGTTTGAACTCCCAACAAACCAACTTAACAAACCAACCAACTCAAAACCAAGAAAAATTAATACCTACAACAGAACTAGAGATTACGAACCTAGTCAAGAGCATCCCAACCCTCAAGGATGAAGCTAATGTTGTAGAAACAGTGTCATTAGGAACTACTGCAAAAATTTTTGAGTTGCTAGAACAAGATCTACCAATTTTCCTACCGTTTGATTCCACAGGTATGGGATGTACCCTAGGAGTTGGTTCTCTTCCAGCAGAGGAACTCTACATGGTAGAAGTAACCAAAGCAGAAGAAATAGATGTAACGAATGTCCCAACATCCATCTTCCCAAATAAACATTGGAATCTCCACTTTGATGGAGCTAGATGTCATTATGGGGTTGGGGCAGGTGTGATCTTTACTTCTCTCGAGGGAAAGATCCTACCATTTACCTTTAAATTAAATTTCGAATGTACAAACAATGGTGCTGAGTATGAAGCCCTCCTCCTTGGCCTCATCATAGCTAAAAGGCTCA
Organism: Taxus wallichiana var. yunnanensis; assembly: GCA_018340775.1. NCBI lineage: Eukaryota > Viridiplantae > Streptophyta > Pinopsida > Cupressales > Taxaceae > Taxus > Taxus wallichiana. The sequence goes on along the minus strand of CM031236.1, from coordinate 441,701,467 downwards.
GTGTTAATGACATTAGAGTGTTAGGAGACTCTTAATTTGTAGCAAACCAAGTCTCTGAGGTGTATGAGACTAGAGCTAAACATTTACAGCTCTATAAAACAATAGTATTAGATTTGAGCAAAGGATTTAATCTCATATCAATTGAAGAAATCCCATGAACAAAACCTTCTCGTAGATTCGATAAAGCAACCTTGGCTTCATGTTTCACTCCAAATAGTGAGTTGGAAGAAACCCGTTTCATGGTATCCCTTTTACTTGAACCATTAGTAAAGAAAATGTCAACAAACCCTCTTCTAACACACATAGTGAGAATAAATCTACTACCTTAGATCACGTTGACAAAGTGGTAGAGCCATTCTTGATTACCTAAACACCTATGTAGAGTTACATCTCACCCATCACATGGTATATTTTTCCTTGATCCCACATTTGTCTTCTTACTTTGGAAATCCCATGGTAGAGCTTCCCCACAAAAGGAACTCGACATATACATGGTAGAGAATGGAGAAGATCTGAACTACCTCCACCCCACTTTGAGTTTGAAGAAGGTAATGCTTCTTTAATCGAAGAAATGATTGATATAAACATCAAAACAGAGGAAGAACCAAAGATATTGAAACTAGGATCTTCGTTAACTCCAGAAGAAATAGAAATAAACACTAAAATCCTCAAAGAAAATCAAAAGGATTTTGCATTTAATTATAAAGAAATGATGGGAATTACACCACACATCGCGGTACATAACCTCATCACCAAATTAGATGCAAATCCAATTAAACAAAAATCAAGACCAATGAAACCCAAGGTATCTCTCATGGTGAAGGAAGAAGTAATGAAGCTTCTCCAAGTAGGGTTCATCAAATTGGTCGATTACTCTTAGCGGGTATCTAATATCATCCCCATTCTCAAAAAGAATGGGAAGATACACATCTACATAGACTTCCTAGACATTAACAAGGCATGCCCTAAGGACAACTTCCCATTACCATCCATTGACGTCATCATTGACGCAACAACTAGATTTGAGCTTTTATCTCTCATGGATGGGTTCTTGGGATACAATCAAATCAGAATATCTGAACAAGACCAAGCCAAAACCACATTTATAACTCCTTGGGGAACTTATTGCTACACTGTTATGCCATTCAGTCTCAAGAACACTAGCCATACATACCAGTGGGCAATGACATACATATTTCACGATCTTATTCATAAAATCATGGAATCCTATGTAGACAACCTTGTTGTCCCAAGGCCGAAAGCACCGTGATCACCCAGAAGTGCTCTGCATCATTCTTTCATGTTTAATCAAATACGGAGTCAAACTAAACCCGGAAAATGTGTATTTGGTGTGACAAGAGGGAAACTCCTAGGTTACATTATATCATCATGAGGGATCGATGTAGACCCAGCAAAAATCCAGGTTGTTCTTGAGATGATCCCACCATTAGATGACTCTGGCATTAGATCATTTCTTTTAAAGCTCTGCGTAATTTGGAGATTCATTCCGGACTTAAGTTTTGTTGTACATCCGATCAACAATTTGTTGAAAAAGGATTGCTGCATTATTTGGATAAAGGAATGCCATGAGGCCTTCGAAGCAGTTAAACGCTTCTTATTGTCTCCTCCCACGTTAATGCCACCTAGATTAGATCATCCTTTAATCGTATATTCACGGGCTACGTATGTCTCACTAGCTTACATGTTGGCTCAAGAAGACGATGATAAACGAGAACGTGCGATCTATTTTATTAGCCAAACGTTGCTCGATTATGAAACACATTATACGCAAGTAGAACAAGAATTCCTTGCCATAGTCTTTGCAACCAAACACTTAAGACATTACATGCTAAATCAAGAAACAAGGGTCATTGTAAAAACAGACCATTTACAAACTTTCCTCACGTAAGGGTCTTTGTCTAAAAATACTGGATGCTTTATAACCTTAATGGGTGAATTCAAATTAACTTTTGTAAACCAGAAGTCTATTAAGGGACAAATCATTATAGATTGGTTAGCCAACAACCCATTAGATGGAGGTGATCTAGTAGATATGGATTTTCTCGATGAATGCATATATTACATCGAAACCAGACCTCCCATCTCTGAATGTCCTTGGTATACTAATATTATTAATTTTATCATGGACCATATGTATCCAGAGGGTACTACATCGTAAAAAAGAAGGCGGTTACGCATTATCGTAGCTAAATATGTTATTATAGAACAAGTTCTCTATCGTAAGGATTTTGATGGAATGCTTCTAAGGTGTGTTGATAAAGAAGAATCCAAGAAGATTCTCTATGAATCTCACAATGGAATATGTGGAGGCCACTTCGGTGGTCATGCCACCACTCACAAAATACATCAAATGGGCTATTTTTGGCCCACTCTCAAACACGACACAATAGAGTTTGTACGCAGATGCCATAAATGCCAAGAATTTTCCCACAAGATTCACATGTTGGCACAAGCTCTACAACCAATCGTAACTCCATGGACCTTTTCTACATGGGGCCTAGATTTGATAGGGAAATTCTCTCCCTCTTCAATGAATGGCTATAACTTCATAATCACGGCCACCGAGTATTTTACCAAATGGGTAGAGGCTATGCCTCTTACTACTGTACCAGGTGCCGTGATCGCCAAGTTCATTTTGAACCAGATCATTTATAGGTATAGTGTCCCATAAATCATTATCTCAGATAATGGCACATCCTTTAAGAATGATGAGGTTTGTGAGCTATGTAATAAATTTAAAATAAACCATCATACGGCCTCCCTATATTACCCTCAAGCCAACGGCAGTGAGCAAGAAATAAGACATTGAAAGCTATTCTACTCAAAATGGTAAAAGAAAACAAATGAGATTGGCATCTAAAGTTATATCCACCTTGTGGGCCCACCAAACCTCAATAAGAACACCAACAGAGCAAATCCTTTCTTATTGGTATTCAGAGTAGAAAGCAGTTCTCCCACTTGAGGTTGAAATACCCAGTCTCTGCATCTCACTATAAGGGATTCTGGATGAGGAAGCTTATAGAGAGGCATGCCTCTCCCAACTAGAAAGCCTAGATGAGGCCAGGTTAAATGCTGAATAGTGGCATAGATTCTATACTTGACCGGATGTGCTAGCAGTATAAAAAAGGGTATACAAATGAGAAATATATGAAGGAGATCTAATTCTAAGACTAGATAAATGGATCAATAAGAATGCCGGTGAAGGAAGAAAGTTTCGACACAAGTGGTTGGGCCCATATCGAGTAATGAAGGACTACGTAAATGGTGTGTATCTCTTGTGCACACTAGAAGGTGAAGAATTTGGTGAAATCACAATTCCTTGCACCTTAAATGGTTTTACGCATGAAGCATTGGCACTATTTGTATAATTATATCTACATTACATCTTCATTTAGATAGGTTAATTTTGTACACTCGTTTCATAAAATTTGGTGATCAAGGGACTTATTCTTAAGCAATTCATTACAAACTTCGATGAGATTGGCGTAAGCATTCAAATCATACTTCTTCATTTTCATAACATCATCAATGTTTAATCATGTCATCAATTAAATCTAGATATGACAAAGTCTTAACGGTAGCCATACCAAGACCTTCATGCTTGTTCTAACTTTTGTTTCTTCCTAGGATAGGTGTCTTGCCTATGTTCTGTTCTAGAAGCTTCATGGTGTCACATCTATCCCATATATAGATCTCTTTGGAAATAAGAACATACTTAATTTTTGCTTAAATAAATAAGTTGATTAATAGTTCAAACAAAATTTTTACTTTTACACATTTCCTTGCCCTACCAACCTTCGGTGATGAACTTGCATCTCTTACTAGTGACGTAGGGTTGGGAAAGGATGGGAATTCCCTTACTCACCTGTACATTGTCCATGGTGATAAGCCCATGCTTCCTACTAGTAGCATGGGGCAAGGTGTAGGGGGTCCTCTTGATAGTAACGTTGAAGGTCATAAGCAAATAGTTCAAATAAACCTTTGAAATCTTGAGTCAAAAACAAATGAATCAAATGTCCAAAATTCCAAGAGAGTCCAAAACCCTGAAAACCAGATTTTGTCAACCAAGTGGCCATCTATGGATCTAAGTCTAGATAAACTACAGAGAAAGTCACATTCTAAACTATGGAGTCACTTGAGTAGGGTAGGTTTGTAGCGTCGTAATTTGGTTCCACCAACTCTTTGTCTATCTTCCATCATCATCATTTCAACACTCCTCACAGCCTTGTGCCCTTTCTAGCTCTCGGTGGTGAGCCCTCGCATCTTAGTAGATGCATGGAGTTAGGAGTGGGGCAAGTTCATCTGCTCATCATATCAATTTATCATCACATTTTTCCAAAACAAATATGAAGTACCGGAAAATTGCTTATAGAAGCTAAAGTTCAAGATCACATTGTGTCTACATTATCATACATTAGCATCACAAAATACAAAAAGGAAGAAAACATTTGTATCATTTGTTCTCCATTGCATAGATTCTGAAAAGAATATAAAAACAAGAATTCTAATAAGCATCTAATATACATGTGGAAATTAATCACAAAATCCTAGACACCATAAGTCTGGTCCAAAAAAAAAGTATATATATATATATAATCAAGTTTTATGTACAATGCCATCATGCGCTAGGCATGGTCAAAACACCCAATGAGCCCGAAAATATAAAATGATTGTATAAACAATATAACAAGAGTCACTACAAAAAGAGCCAAGTGGCCTCTCAACCCCTATGAGATCCCTCCGAAGGTTCACGACCACGTCTAGGACTCGCCACGCCAAAGTGCTCGAGTGCACTAAAGGCTCACGGTCCCAAACAAGAGCTATAGCCTCACTATGAGAGTGGCTCCTCATCATGCACTCTGTAGTCCTATACCCGGATAACTCAAGATAGAGGGAAGTCACCATCTTGGCCACGTGCCGACAGGGAAAAGAAATCACTATGCCTACTAGCTACTGAAGGCTCCCCTGCATCCACCAATAGCTCAACGCGAGTCTTCTCCATGGGGAGCACCAGGGTATTAGTACATACCCAGTGAATCAAGTCTCGCCACTCATCAAGCCTCTTAAGTAAGAAAAGAAGAAGACAAAATTAGAAATAATCAAAAGATAGAAACAAAAATGAACAAAAGGAGAGATAGAAACTAAGGCAATCCTAGCTAAAAACAAATATTAAAAGAAGAGTGACAACTCACTCGGATCTCCGGGCCTCTAAGAGGGATCCCTAGGATCAGCACTTGCCACAAATGTTGCCGCTAACTAATGTCCTCTTCCTGTGTCTAGGGCAACATAGCATCCTGCTATGGACTCATCCTCTCTACCTAAGTCCTGAGAGGGTAACTCCTTTGAGACTAGAGTCACCCTCTTTGCACTCTGTACGCCCTCTCACCCTATAGGATATCTTTGAGTGTCATGCCACTTGGGATTGCTATCCTCCTCTCCACTTGACTCGCTAACCTCCATGTCCTCGATCTCCTCCTCTGTCTCTCCCCCTATGAACTCCTCAGACTCAGAGTCTATATCAATAGGGTCATCACTGTTATGGGAAGGACCGCGCGAATCTGAAGTAAAGGTGTCTGAGGAGCACCGACTCTCTCTCGACACGCACCACCTGCCTAGCTACAATAGGGATGCCAGGAGTAACAAAATCCAACCCCGGCCTCTAGGACCTCCCCTAGCCTCTCGAACTGATCTAAACACTGGCACCACTGGGGAAGCATACCAACGTAGGTAAGGCCAAACTGCTGAGGCACTCGATCAAAAGGGTGTGTCTCTACCTTCCCCGTCCTATCCACAAGCTGCCCTGTAGTAGAGCAAGAAATCAAAGTGAGGGTCTCCTCACCCCACAACCCTACCATGGCCTGATAAGGTGTGGCCTCCATATCATTAGTAGTCAGGGAGGCAACTGGTTGGTGGGGTGCTCTAAGCACCAACATCTCTGTCCATCTGGTTGCCCTCACGGCTCCAGGATCTGCCACCTCTATGCCTCTCCCATAAGGGATGATACACTCATAGATCCAGCTCATAACCAAGGTCGGATGGCTCAAATACTGTGCCTGTAAGTGGACCACCTTGTATAGGTCATGGTAGGTGGTCCCAAGTATATCATCTCCCTAGGCATAAATCCGGCCATGTGCCTCAATCTGTGTAATAGTAGGGGACCAGCAGTAGAGTAAGGTGTCCCCTCCCTTGTCCCTGATCAATTTTGAGGCAAGGATCCCCATAATTTCCTAACGAATTAAGGCTATAGGCAAGCTAGGAATGGAACGGATCCTCACCCCCTTCTTCGAACTAGTGGAGACAATTGCGTCTCCCATATATGTAGCCCACTGAGCTATCTAAGCCCGTGACCCCGCTGTCTCAAGTGTAAGCCATCTCCTGATGATTGGGACTCCCAAGATGTGGTAGACATCCTCCAAGGTGATAGTCCACTCACCCTTGACTCTTGGAAATCAGAAAGTGTTCGATTAGCATCCCAATATGAAAATAGGTCACACAAGTATGTGACTAGAAGGTGCGACATGAGGAACCCGTGATATACGTAATATGCGGCCCTCTGAAGAGTATCCTGCTCGGCTTGAGAAAGTGCATCCAACACTGCTAGAAGCCAATCACACTCTCTCTCATGGCTCCATCTGATGTACTCTTCCTTCTTCTGCAAAAACACACAAAAACACGCAAAAAAGGAGTAAGTTAGTACCAAAATCACATTGGGAAAAATCATTAAAACATATGAGAATACTAAAAATGCAAAAATGGGTTCAAAACAATGTCATTTTAGCATTCTCAGAAGGATCGCCACCCCGAGCAAGGCGGGCGGCGGTTCTGTAACCACCACTTTGAAGGGCGGTGGTCCTATAACCCCCACCCCGCTCGTGGCGGCGGTTGTGTCTTGCGTTTTCAAACGGGTCATGTGCCTTAAAAATGCTCAAAAACACAAAAAATGACCATTTTGACTAAAATGAGAGCCTACCCATTAGGCGTCCCCCCCTAAGGACACATTTAAAACTAAAAATTTCAAAAATTACCCCCCCATGGCGAAGATTTCATCATTTTTACATTTTAGGTATAAAAACGGTAAATCGAGAAGAACTAACTTGAGATCTCGCGGGTTGATGTTCCACTCGTGGAGGCATGATCACTATCTCATCACAAATGTTTCAACTATACTCTTGTCAAAAACCGTCACCGTGGGTCCCAGAGCTCAAAATCAATCAAATCAACACGTGTAAATGAATAGGAAAATGGGCCCATTTTTATATATATAGCATTTTTGACTCATCTTGGATGCCCCTTTTCGCAGGTTTGGAGCACCGACGAGGTAAGTTCTTATCCCCATGCAAATGGTAAGTCCTCATTTCATATTATTTTAGTATTTATTTTTAGGCTTATTTTATCTATTTGCACTTGAGTCTTCTTTTCATTTTACAGTAGCAAGAATTTTGGATGGCATCATTTCGACATAGATAGACGTGTCGTATAATTTATAATTTCCCATTTCAGGACCACCATACTGGACCCATTGTTTTACGCCTCTTCATGGCTAAAACACTTCTCCAAGGGGGGAATATGTACATACCCAAAATTGTAGGGTACAGTACCACCGGGACGATGTTACACATGCCCCAATGATGATACAGGTCTCCTCGCAAGATGTTTGGGATCCGGAAAAGCTCTCCAAGTGTATGTAAACATCCCACATGCCCCGCTTAGCCTCTGTGTGTTTTTTTTTCTCTTTTCCCATCTTTTCCTTTGCATTTTTGTCTTCAAGATGAAATCGCGCCCTACTCCGGGCGGGCATCTTGTGACCGCCGCCTGGCAGGTGGCGGTCATGTAACTACCCCCTCCTCAGGGCAGTGGTCCTTCATGCATTTTCCAGCATGCTTCTTTTAACGTGACTCACGTAAATTTTCAACTTTTACTAGCTTTCTCATCCGTTTTTGCTTGTATTTATGATTTTGGTTCCCTGGAATAGTGTTTCTTCATTGTTTATAGTAAAAGAGTCCTAGTTGGAGTTACCTTTGGGTGAATGGGAATTCTATAAATAGCTGGTTTGATTACAAGCAAATGGCCCCTCAAAATTGCCTCTCATCCTCTCATTTCAATAGTTTAGTCTTTTAGTTCTTGCTTAGGAATTCAATAGTTTTCATTTATTACATGCATAGTTAGTCTTATTTTTCTGTTTAGAAGCCACATGATCTTCTTGTTCTAGTTTCATTACTATTTCATACAATCAATTAAGGTAGGATAATTTCATTTTCAGTCTGAAGCCATTAGAGTTACAGGTTTTGTTCGTCAAGAAGGATAGTTTCAGGTTCTAGATGTTTTGTGTTGCATGACTCGCAATAAATCCCGCTAGGAATTACATAAGCCAATCTTTGTTCTCTTGTGTTATCCCTCTCCTACTCACATTTTATTCGATCTACATCCAAAGCTGTCATTATTCTAATACCTACTTTTGTTGATGCTAGCATTACACTATTTTTTGGATTCATGTGAGCATGAAGGAATGAGGAGACCACACCCGAGGGGAAAAATCCACACATAATCGGATTCACCACTATTCTACAAAATACAGTTCAACCTATCAAAGTTCTAGTTAAAACATATCAAATAGAAGTAGTGAATCATTTCATTTCAGTTAATCTCATTTTTTATATTACTCGGGAAGTTGTGGGGATTGATAGTTTCTCAGAAACTATGATTCATTCCTCACTTCTGAGGTAAGATCGGGGGTCTTTCAAATAGATTAGATTAGTTATTTGGTTATTCATAATAGATTCACAACTGCACAGGCAGGTAGCTATACTCGGCTACTTTGTTTTAAATTTTGTTATTAGCTTAGTTGTCATTTTCTAGATATTAAATAATTACTCTTTCAATTCTATTAAATAGTTGTTATCTTAATCAAAAATACAAAAATAGAGAATTTATATATGCTGTGGATATACTCTACATAATTAGTTTACTTTGCTTTAGTTAGATTTATATTGTTTCTTTTGTATGACAATCACGAGACCTAGGGAGCCCAGAGAATACATATTCGAGCCAATCGTGCCTCAACCCAATCTTGTTGCAAAATAACTGACATAGACCAAAATCTCAGCTCATAGAATACGATAAAGTGCATACATTTTGGACAAACCAGCCAAACCACATATTGCCCTAAATAAATATCCGCGTGATCAGAAGGGCTTGAAAGAGAGAAAATGTTTGGTTGTGATCCTTTGGTCCCATAGCTAGACACAGAGACATTCTCATTGACATAGACACTAGCTTAAGAATTCAAGTTGCAAGAATGCCTATAAGGTACTCTGAGAAGATTACACAACTTTTAGTTCTAAACATAGAGAACGAAAAGGCATACAACTATTGGATATTAGGGATTAGGGATTGATTCTCGCACATGACCATAGGAGGCCCGCAATGACCACGAACCTATGATATTAATCTACAGTCCCACAACCCAACGAGCCCACAAAGTTAATCGGACATTAATGCTAGTTTACGCACATTATTATTGAGATCCTCTCCACTTCCACCAATCATTATCACACAATTATCCTCACTAGACATAGCAGCTAATCAAGTTAAGGATTTCTGGACTAGACCAGAGAATAACCCATATAATCCACCATACATCCTTTATCCATTTTTCATGACCCCGTTGAGGGATATCTATGAAGCACCCACAGTTATCTTCCACGTATTCCACAACCTATAGATTGGATCACGCCAGAGCTCGATATTGATTGGAGCCTTCGAGCAGTCATCCTCGTTGAATGATCTATCACACCAGTTTAGGTTAGGAGGGCCTTCTTTGCCTTAGATTCACAAATTCCATTAATACATGTCAAAGACATAAAATTTCCTAACTAGTTTTTATGTGCCTCATGTATATTCCATCCCCACCGCTATCTCGGGATGACCTCGGGAGGTTAGGTGTGAGGAAGAGTTACTTGTATATTCCCACACTCGGTTGTCACTTTTCCATCATACAAGCACCAACCCTATAAGGAGCACCAACCCATAGTTTAGTGAAGCACCAACTCCACAAGAAATATAAAACCCCCTAAGATGATCAATCACCCACTCAACCACATTTAGATGAAGATATCTCGGTGTCTTATTTTTGCTACAAGTGACGGAGATCGCAATTTAAGCTCACACATCTTCAAAACCTCTTAAAACCATAATGTAAGAGCATCAGGGATTAAGGAGCAACAAGTTTCTAATCATCCTCCTTTCTTGGTTCTAGATTGCTAGAAGAGTTTTAGAGGTCCTAATAGTCCAATGGAGCCATTTCAAGTCATTAATAAGGTTTGAAAATTTTGAATTATCTTCCTTTGTTATTTTCCTCCAAAATGTAATTTAAATCTCATAAGCATGTAAATGAGTAATATGGCTTAGAAAGGTGAAGTCAAGGGTGGAAAGAGATTTTATATGGTAAAAGGTGTGTTTATTCCTAAGGAGTGAGTCTTTAAGCGTGTGTGAGATAATGAAGTAATAAGAGTAATGAAAAAGACTTCATTATGTTGTATGAGTTGAAGAGTCATGCATGAGTCATCCAAGTTAGTTAGGTTGTACCTAAAATGAGATAAAGGTTCAAGAAAGGTGGTAGTTACATCATTCCTTCGAGGAAGAGGGAGAGAGAGGAGATATTCCTCATGGAGAAGGAGAAAGAAAAACCAAGAAATGAAGGAGAATGTAATGTTTTTTGTAATAAATATCTATATACCCTATTTTGTGTGTATTTTTTGAGCATGACTGGTAAGAATGCATTTTAATTCTATGATAAGTCTATCTTGTATTGAAATATGTTTCTGAGAAGCATGATTTCTCCTTTCTCTATACATGAAGGAAAAGTATAAGTATTTGTAGGGTATTATTTGTAAAGTTGTATATGATACGCTTTGCTTAAGCATATGGTGATTGTGGACTGTGATGAGATTGTGAAACATGATTGAAAGTATTCTATTCATAAGGAAAGTATGTACTCAAGATAGAAGAAGAATTTCATTTGTTTGACAATGCAAGATGAAGAATTATAACCCTTCCAACTTGGAGACATGTTTTATATGAATTTGTATGCACCATCGACACCTCAATTGACATGATTGTTTGAAATGTGTAAAGTGCTCTATTTTATATGATCAAAACCATGTTTAAGGTAATATTGGTAACATAAAGAAAGCAATAAATTTAGTTATATAAGTCATGATGGTTAAATACAAGATTTCTTGATAGGATTGTGACTATATATTTATGAACTGATACATTAAGGGATATCTCTTACTAAGTGTTTGAATGTATAATTCTCTTCACTAAAGGTAAAGGAAAAACACTGCTAGAGGAGATAATTTAATGATACAAAACCTTGGATAAAATCCCAAGTGTTGGCAATAGCCACTATTACCAATTATGGGAAAGGAGGGTTTAGAATTCAAAACCTTAAGTTTACACTTAGATAGAAGTAATCTAGTTTATTCTCATCCTTGGTAACTCTATGAAACTTCTGAGATACTAAACACTTGTAAGAGATGACCAAGAAGTGACAACAAGAATTTGAAGACCCAAAATTAACCCTATTGTACTTGGTGATTAAATTAATTCTTCTCAGGCTTATGGTGACCTATAGGCAAAAGACTACTAGGGTTCATCATTTAAGGGGTTAGATATTCAAGATTTATTATGAAATTTACAAGGAAGTTTAGTTACAAGGTATAATTGAAGATTATGAAATACATTGTGTTTCATCAAGGCAATGGGAAGATTTATTTACCGCTTTGTCCGAGACTGTGTGCACAGTGATAAAATGGTATGGAGAGTCATTTTTACAAAGAAACTTGGTGATGGGTCAAGAGTTCAACCATGAAATTTCTTGGGCAATTCAAACTCTTCATAAAGTGATCAAAATGCCATAATTTATGCCTTTAAATCCTTTGAAACTAAATTTTTAGGGTGGATTGTGTGATCACAGCCTCATTTGGTCTTATAGGCCTAAAAGTGAAAAAGTGAAATTGAGAGAACACTATAAAGAATGAAGATCCCAAATTTTATATACACTTTGGGGTTGTCAATGTGGAGCTAGAGATGTTTATAGTTTGTTATAGTTGTTTCTAAATCACTCAATTCACTTGTTGGAGCAAGAAAATTGTCTTAAGGGGAATTACAAACCATTTTCGACTAGGATGAAGAGAGTTGGTGTTTTGAGTCTCTTGAACTCAATCTTGAGGTTAATCCAATCTTAGTTGAGGTGTATGAATGATGAGTAAGAGTGGATTTTTGAAATGGGTCTCAAGGAGTAAATTTGATGAGATTTAGTCTAAAAGCTAGACAAGGTGAAGACCTAGGGGAAGAATAACCTAAACTAATAAGTGAATTATTCCTTGGCTATTGAACCACATTAAAGGATGTATGACATAAAAATGAATATGTAGAAACAATGGGAGAAGATTAGAGGAGCATAGAATCATTTTTTGGTAATTTTGTTAGTTCTAGGCCTTATAGGCTAGATAAGAAGGTTCAAAGGAAAAAATTGCATAGCAAGATCAATCTAGGATCTCTTGACTTATGAAAATTATATATTGGTCTGAGTTGAGTAGAGGGTGCACCAAAACCTCACTTATGCAACTCACTCTTTCTTCTTCTTTCATGGACTTATTTAGCTTCAAAACCTTGTAAAAATTATCTATGAACTTATTCAAACTTTCATACACCTCCTCAGCTCTGATTTTTTCCTTCATAACTATTTCACACTCACACTTGGGTTGCACTTTTTCCCTCTCACTTAACTAGTTCAAATTTGAACCAAAACAAACACTTTATACCCTTCTCAACTCAAAAACATAAGACAAGCAAGTCTAGATCAATTATCTTGAACCAAATAAAATTACACTATTTAAAATTCATATCATGAACCCATGTAGATCGTACATGCTCAAATACACCAAACAAGCCCAAAAATTGGCTCAAAACCCCATCACCTAACTCATCAAAGACCAAAAACCTCATCACCATGATTATTCAAGCCAAAAATAGCTCAAACATGTAAAATATGAAATAAAAACATCATCCATGGTCATACATTATCTTTCACTAATAAAATTCTTCATAACACTACCAAGAAGGCTCATATCCTTCTCAAAACAACTATTTCTAGGATCCAGTGTTCACCTATGGACCTATAGATCACACCATATCACCTCAACTATGCCTTGTAACCACTCATTAGAAATAAAATAACTTGTAGAACACATACACACTTTATATAGCTCATGAAACATCTATCCATGCAAACCAGACTTACTTTCCTCTTCACTAAATTTAGCTTCTCAGAAAGTAGTTTTGGAAATTTAAATGGTTTTCAACCTTGATGCCAATTTAAAGACCTATAAATTCCTTAAATAGATAAAAAAATTAATACCTCTTCTCTCTCCAAATTAAAGCAAGCATCAACCAATCCAAAACATGGGACTTCATCCTCAATCTTCTTGCTAAAGTAATCATGTCCTGAAAAACAAACAACCTTATTATTCACATAATGAGATGGTTGAAATATAAATCCTCATCATCAAGAGACAAAAATATACCATTAGAAATAACTATGAAATATAATTTCCATAACATCTTACATTTCCCCAAATCCAAGTGGAAGGCCATTAACTGTGCCAATCTCTCGAAACTGCTCCAAATCGCCTATTTTGGTCTCAAGGACTAGTCTTCATAAATAGGGCACACTTTTCCCTCTAGGACCTCAAACATGATATGAAACCATAATGGAAATCAAGTACAACTCCTAGGATAAAAATAATGTCAATTTATTTCATACCCCTTTGGACAACTTTTCCTCAAACTGAACTTCTTCATAAACTTGCTCTGTTTGAGTGGGGTCCAAAAATCATCACATGCTCTATATTACCTTTATGGAAATATGGAGGATCCAAATATAAACTAAAATAATCATAATATAAATAAAAATAAATTCTAGGAACTTACCAAACAGATCTTCTCCATCACTTTTGACCTAGGGTTTCAAACTCACAAAAAGTAGTTTACCTTCTTAACATTCGTTCATAAAAATGTGATGATGAAATGACCTCATTATTTTTTTGAAATTATATTATCAAAATGTAAAAATCCCTAAAATCCAAAATGTCCCATTCAAATCACACAATCCATGGTGAGCATCAGAAGTTGCAATTTGAGCTGAAATCACTCTTTCTTGGACCCTATTTCACCTAAAACATCATAACTTGAAAAATATTCTTCGAATGACTTGAAATTTTTCTCACACATCTAGGTAACCCCTTTTCACTATATCCAATCATAATGTAATCTCAAATAGTTTTTGATATTTATATACCATCTCAATTGCATGACTAACCCTTGGGGTTTTGCATGGTTTAGGCTAGGTCATAATAAAAGAACCTCATATCTCATCACAAAACATATAAATAATTTCCTAATACACCTAAGAAAATATTTATCACATCATTATATGTATCCATGATCTCACATGGCTCTATACCTCATCCTCATAGCTCATTTGGCCTCCAAGCACCTAGACTAGGTCTAGATGTGCACCTACAACCGAATCTTCCACCCGCCTATACTATGAAACTCATGCGTGTTCTTAAAAAATATCCAAAAATGATCCTCAAGTCACCATGCATATCTACTCACCATGCACCATCACCTAGACTAGCTAGGTCACTTGATTAGGCTTGCTAGACCAAACCAATCTCATTAAATCCACTCATGCCATCATGAAACAACCTCGAAACTCTATGTCATAATATTAATGAGAACCTTATAGCATACATCCATCATCATATTTTTCATTAATGAGATTTTACATCAATTACAATACCTAAACTCAACATGCCAACACAAGGATTATTTGATAGACCCCAAATTTAACAAAGATACACTTATCAATAACTATGGGTAAATGTTATCTATGTAATGCCTCTCGCCATGATTGATATCTTAACTAGCTTCTTTAATCAAAGTTTGCAAATGTCGATATGTGATTCTTGTTCGAGACAATATATTCTTCTGAACTTTGGATCATGTTTGTTGTAGATGATATGTTTTATCTTCTAAAATTGGATACAATCATATTTTGGAAATGATTGGATGGATTTTGAATTATTTCATGTACTCATTATGCTGAAATTTGAAGTACATTTTGTGAATCTAGGTGATAAGAAATAAATACAATCTTTAGAACCTTGTGGGTAAGTTATTGCATCATGATAATAAATTTGTTACGTGACTATTTATTTTATATTAAAAAGGATGGGCATACCTTGGATCAATTTCAGTGATCCAGAGGCATGCCTATGATCGTTATGTTATTACGATCATATTAGATAGTATAATTGACTCCATTCTTGTTGCTGTAATATCATCTCACCCAGGCTCGAATGAATACAATGTCACTAGGAATTTGGTAGAACCTAGTAAATACATCCTTACTAAGTGATCTACTTACCTAGTGTGATAATTTTAGAAGGCATTATTCATGTTTAATATCGTTGGAACCTAATTAAACCTATTCTAAGGTGATAGTTAACTAATTAAAGGAACCTAAGCTAAGGAGAATACATTCTTGGAAGGGTAATAATCCCTAAAACTATCCTTATGAATTTTACATTAATCTAACCTAAGCTATGGTTGATTTATTATTACGGGGGAAACCTAACCTAGACCTAACCTACGGATAACTATGGTTGGAATTGTTGAATGGTGGCTTAGTGATAAGGAGGTGACACCAATTCAAAGGTGTACCTATGAATAAAATATGATATTAATATGGTACTCTTCCATTTTTGTAGCGGCTCACTATTTGGCATACACACTACTTTTGTTCATTTCTAAATGGTTTAGCAATGATATTTAAAATACTAGTTAACACTAGTTTAAATGGGTGGTTGGCGGGTTTATTGATGTCTTCTAACATTTGGCATGATATTAAATGATCTTGAGTTGTGAGTGAATACCATCTTGGGAAATGCCAAGATGGAATGGTGGAAAAGGAAGAGGTTTGGTTTGGTAGTTCATTTTGATTTTTCGAGCTCGATGGCTTTGCATGCTATTTTTTTCCATTTTTTGAACTGATAGTTCGATTCAGTTGATTTTTCAAACTTGCAATTGCATGGTAGAAATAATGGAAGAAATTTAATGTGGAGGATATAAAAATGAAGGAAGAAGAGATGATAGGGTTCGGGTTGGTTCTGTTACAAAGTTTTTATGGAATCTATTGTGAAATTTTGCAAGGGAAGTTTGAAAGCTTGAATGAAGAGTTCAAGAGCACTACCAGGCATGATAGGCTCTAACTCATTACAATACCTTTCTCTGTTTAATTGATTTCATGAAAATAACTTTCAGATTTATTAAAAATGATCTGCGTTTGGATTTATAATTGGTTTTTATTTTTCTTTTCTAGTTCAGTCGGTTAAAAACGACTCTTCTTGCAAGATATGGGTCTGTGAACAATTTTGTAAAGATATTGTGGCTATATTTTTACTAGTTGTTTATTACAGTTGAATATTGTTGTTTTTCTTTGGTGGCTTTAGTCGATTTCAATGACTCTGTAGAAATATGAATCAGTTACTGTTTATGAATAATATTGTTGGAATATTGTTTATGGTTGATTAACATGGCTTGCATGAAATATTTTGGGTATTATGAGAGAGATTTTTGGACTCCGGGTTGATACCCATATGTGATAAGGTTTTGGTGTACTATTTTCTAGTTATGATATACGTTAAGAAATGGATTGCTTGTTGTTTATTTGGTTGATTCATTTCAGGCTCTTGTTTGGCCTATAGATCATTTAGTCTATAAAACATGGCTTACTACTTTGAAATCGATAAATGGGTTAAACCCATTCTGGGTATTAGCTAGTCGTGGTTGTTTCCAATATCTCCTTTAAGGAGAAAGGTAATGGGTTTTGGGTAGGGAATTTCTATTTTCTTATTATTGTTTGGGTAATGGAATCTTAATTTTAGAACACCCATTTTTGGGTTGGCGTAAATCCTTATTTATGCGAAAATATTAAGATTATGGTCTCAATGTTATTTTCCCTTCTGATTTTTGTATTTACTAGTCACGGTGTTTCATTCAAGTTTGGATTTTGAAATGATCTGTTGAGGGCATTGTGATTCGTATTTGGATTTTCCTTAATTTTCCTTTGTATCTATGTTATTTTAAGTATAAATTGATCCACTAAAATTTAACTAATATCTAGTCATGCATACTTGTATGGATGACACTCGATTTCTATTCTTACGCTTAATCTTGTGGGTTTGTAGGTTTAACTATCTAGTTATTCACTCATTTGTGGGACATTAAATCGATCCCTAAGAGATATGTTCCTATTTTGGTTTGAATCCCACCTTGTATTAAACTCAGAATCATTTTATTCTATCTTTTATTGTTCAGTTAGTTTACAAATGAGTCAGGTTGTCATCTTGTTGGAAATACTTTGTATCAGTTTACAAGAGTTTTATCTGTGATTGAGTTGGAAATTCTTATCTCTATATGAAATAACCCATGAATTTATTTGTTATAAACCTTAAAAAATTTACTAAAATTTCCCAGGTTGTGGTATGAGTAGGATTTAAGTAATTTCATATGATTGTTGACGATCAACTTACTGTGGTAAGGATTGGGTGATGCTCACTATTATAACAATAGATAACATATATTGTTTTTGGGTATACATCGACTTCACTTTATCTTTAATGGATCTCGTAACGTTCAATCCTTCGGTTTGTCTTCCTTTGTGCTCCAATGGAATCATATTGAATCTTTTGATTTTGTTGATAATATTATTTATCAGACTTTATGATGGAAGTTTGATTGTTAGATAATAGAAGGAAAATTAACTTGATTGTTATCAAGTTACATTTGATCATATGATTGAAATTTTAATAACACTTCCGACTTTAGTTTATGGGCTAATATAACTTGATTTAGTTTGATTACTGTACCTTACTTATTATGTATATTTATATGGTTCTTTGATGTATCTTAACTTATCTTCCTTTCTTATTCGATATTGAGGCATTTTGGAACTTAGAACAATTTCATTAATTAATGGAGTTCCTTTCATGAAAATTGTTAGATAGAGCATGTTGTTATAACGATTTAGTACTTATCATGCTCAGTTTCTCATGAATTGACACATGCTAACAATTTTTTAGATGGATTTCATGAAAGATGAAAGAAGAAATACTTATAGAAAGTTGCATTTGTTTTACTGATGATGTTCGTTTAATTTGGATACTTGGAAGTGTTAAAAGTTTTTGAAATGATTTTGTTTAAGAACCATGAAGTCCTAGTGCCATTGTACTCTGTAATTGTTGAAAAATGCTATCATTTTATGACTGAAATATTTATAGCTATTGGAATAAATTGAATTCTGCAATTGTCATATTGATTTATTGTATGAATAGAATTTGAAAGATAAATATCTTTTCATTATAATCAATGTTGATTTGGCTATATAAACCAAATTCAAAAGTATATATGACTTAATAGATAACTTGGGATTATGAGTTGAATGGATAGGGAACTATTTAACTATGTCCATTACACTAAAATTATAATGGTAAACTACTTAAGTTATAATTCTGATATAGTTTACCTTACTAGGTTGTGATGATAAATGAATATAGCTATTATGGTTATTATTGTGCTCCTTATCATGGTTGAACAAAAAGAATGTTTTTTAAACTAATAAATGAGATAATAAGTTTCAAGTGGAAGAAAAAGGAACTTTCTTATCTTGATTAATATGGAAAAAGTTTATGGTCCTTAATATATGTTGATAATTATATCAATAATGTGAATGGTTGTATGTTCTATTTAAATGGGAACTGAATCATGGTAATTAGAAAGATAATAGGGTTATGTAAGATGGGGTTGAATGATTAAGAAATCACTAAATCTAACTTATTAGTTATACAACCTGATTTGTACACATTAAACGAACTTAATCAAAAAGAGACTTGATGATGTTCTTACTTACTTCTTTCGATTGAATTCCAGGGCTTAATGAACTAATGAGATTGGAATAGTAAATTCATAAAGATGAATGAAGAATTGATCTGCATACCTTCAACTTATGTGAAGGTGCATGACAATCCTTTCTTAAAGGATTAATCATACAAAAATAGTTGATCCCTAGGTACAATGTATAATGTTAAATTAAATCAATTAACAAGCTAAGGATCAATTAATGAATGAACTTGTAAGTATGAAAAATTCATTTATAGGAACTAAGTGGACTACCGCAACATAGTTGCTTTGGTGTGCGATACATTTAATGACTTAAGTAATTAGGTGGATACTACGGAGCAGCCACTATGGCATGATATTTCACTTAGCTCTTCTAAACGTAGCTGCCATAAAGTGGAATTTCAATTCTCTATTTTATTCTAAATTGTGATAGGCATATAGCCAAGTGTTGTCGTCATCTTATGTTGACCTAGGGTGAATAAACACACCCAAATTGATGTAATTCGATTCGAGTATGTCTACTTATCCTTAGTCACCATAAGTAGATTGTTGCACTATTTTATGTGATTTTTCCCTATTTAGTGTGAAACATAGACCCAAAATTGGTTGACATAAGTCAAGATAGTCTAATCTAGATAACATTTTCAAGTGTGGTGAAAGACATATTCTTGTTGACGAGTATGTCATCTTGGAATAAAGACATGGCATACATGTCTTGAAACTTTGGCCAAAGTATCGTAAGCTATTGGTTGTGTTGTCTTGATTTCACCTGGACTAAATATGCGTGATGTCGATGGGTATCTCGTAACAAATACTCAGATAGACACTTTAGTTTTTAACACTTGATTGACCCTTGATGGAATAAGGGAACCACAAGTATACTTGGTATACACATGAGAGATCGGTTTAGAACCGAGTCATTATAGTTGCATATGGTTATTGTTATGAGATGGATTAGCTAAATGAATGTTTGTTCTAAATTATGTGAATTTGGAACAATGAACATTAAGGTTTATGTTGGATTTAAATATATGGGTATTTAGATCGAGAAACATAAAGTAAAGTAAAAAAATTCCCAATTAATGAAGTCTTAAAATGAGGATGTTAAAATATACTTGGTGATGATGAGGATTGTGGATATCTTTACTTGCTGTAAAGATACCCTAAGATAATAAGGAATATGGATCATAAAGAAAAAGTGATATCCAAAAAGTTCTTGAAATGTGAGACCTACATTTATAATCATATTATCATGATCTAGCATGAGGACTTTCCCAATGAATATGATTGTGAATATAAACATTTCTATTTTTGTTTTTGGAGAATAAGACCTCAATTATGAATATATAGATAGAAAGGTGTTTGAGTCTCTCAAGGATGATTCCACTCAAGAAGAAGATATCTCCATCATGGAGATGACTATTGTAGCTCAAAAAGGTCACAATGAGAATGATGATCTCTCTATTTTTACCCCAACCTTGTGTTCATTATCCTTTCAAGAAGATGAAACACCATATTATCCATACCATAGTAAGAAGGAAATTGAGGATTAATTTTTGTGTGTGAAGGAGAACCATTTGAAGAAACTAGTAAACATCAAGAAAAAAGAGTTTTTTTATGGTGTTGAAAGTCTCAAAATCTCTACAAGGAACCAGCTCATAGAAACAATTCTCATGTGGAACATGACAAGTAAAGAAAAAATCCCATCGAGAGCATAATCCTAGGTGTGAACATGGTGAGCCTAGTATGATCAAGAATCAATCTTGTGGTAGTAGTAAAGTGAAAATTAGAAGCATGGATGAATTTATACATGGTTTGGAAGATAGAAATGAATTTTCGAGTAACAAAGACAACGAGTTATCCCGATGGATTTTCACTTGTAAGAGGAGCTAGACATACTTTAACACCCACATATTTGACACACAAATACAACAATAAAAATACCAGATTTTTTTCGACTTACATTGTTGTATACATGACACCACATGAGATCACTTAGGACAACACACAACACATGAGATGTTTGCACAAACATTAACCCACATAGATAACATGAAAATACATGATGCACATCAAGGCCACTTCTTCCCAAATGACAAGGCACAACATAACAATTCAAATACAAATAAACTATAAACCCCTAGTTTACATATTTATTACAGTCATATTTCGTTATTGACCTTAATTACTTGAAAAGAACTTATCATGTAGTCCTTCATTCTTCTTTAAACTAGACTACATTATCTTTATCTTGCTTAACATTTTACTTGTAATGATTCCATCTGATTTTTTCTCTCTCTCTTATCGCAATAGAAATATGTAGCCTGATTGTTGATAGGAACATATGTACATACATGAGGCTACTAGTGTTTGTTCTAAGGATTTATTTTCTAAGTTGCATGTTTGTTTGGATTTGTAATTTATCTTAGTTGCAACAAGGGAGGTTCACATGAAACAAATAATTTTATTAGTTCAAGAGTAAATAGATTACGTGTTCTTTTTATTAGCATTTAATTACTAAGGTTACTCTATTTTGTTTTAAGTTATTACAACTAACCGTATATTCTAACTACTTCACTTAAATGCTTAGTCATCAAGATCCTAAGGAGTATGATTTCACACTCAACCAAGTTTAGATTCCTAGGAAATTAAGTATTAGATGTGTGTTACAAGGAGACATTCAATTATAATTTTACACACCCTACTAAGGTCACAACTCGAGTAATTGAACACCCTTATCTCCAACAATCATCGTGTAACTCAAGGTGAATTTGATACTTCTTTCCAAGATGACACTCTTGTTTGAGAGGGGTTAAAGGGGTTCACACTCAATATTCTCATGTGTAGGTAACTAAAACATAGGATCCACTTGAATCATTTACATTCATCTTAAAATGGTTTCACTTAATTTGATTTAAATACCTTTTGAAATTAGTTGTGTAACCCATTTGTTAATAGGAACATTTGTGTGCTCATGAGACTACTAGTCCTTGTCTTAGGGAATTCATTTCTAAGAACATGATTACATGGTTTCACATTATATATTCATTACACAATAGGACAAGTGGGAGAACAAGAGGGAGAAGCTATTTGTTTAACGATTAAGTTTCACATTTAAGTTTACACGTCATGGATTATGTTTCTCACAAACAAGATGGTTTAAACATGTTTCAAGAAAGATCTAAACTCTAATTTTCTCCTAGCACATCATCTCATGGTTACATTTTTGCAACTAAACATAAATTAAAATTTTGTTAAGCTCCACAATTAACTCTTAGCATTGTATTGTAGAACCAAAACAATAATAGAAATTGGGTATGGAAATCATTCATAACCTCAACTCCTAAAGGTGACTCCTAAAGGGTAGTTAATGATCTTTTCCACCTAAAGCCTTTCATTTTACACATGTGCTGACCTAAGAGGGTTTTGCATTGGATTTTGAATTGATTCCTCAAGAGGTACCAAATTAGGGGGTCTAAAAACCTTGTAACATGCACGAAACCCAATCCTAAGAGGAAGCCACATACTCTACACAAAGTTTAACCATTATTGTTTCTAATGATTGGGTTCATGATAATGTCACTTGATGTACATGCTATGATGATAATATCAAAATTGACTCTTATTTCCTAGAAGGTGTCATCGAGTATAATGATTTAGGTTCTCCCTATGGTTTTAGTTTTCTACGTTATGAAGGATCATGCGAGAAAGGTAGTCATGCAGGGATTTTATACTAAGGTTGACTGTTTTATTTAGATTTCCTTATTACATTTTCAAGGTAAAGAACACAACACACCAATTATTTAATCATCAATTGCACACTAGAAATGCACTATAAGATATTAAATTCAATTTCATTTAACATATATATCCAACTTTTTACCATACATAAATCTGAATCAAAATGACACCTATGGTTAAATGCACATTTCCCAAAGCACCCCTAAAAATTAGAATCTCATACATATTACAAAATTTCAATAATAAGTCTTTCAATACATCACAAAATGTTGGTTTAGCCTCTATAATTACATTGTTTCAAATAACATGCAAAAATGATATTTTTAGTGACACTTCACTTCCTCGATGACTCGATACCTGTAACCACCGCATGGTCAACACAAATGCTAACATGACATCCACCTAAATCTAACATAATTAACATTTCTAGTTTTCCATTTACATAATCAGAATAATGCATACATCACTAGAGAGGTTTAGGAATATATAATTATTTCATTTCATTTTTTCAAAACAGAGGAGAGAGGAGAGAGAAACACTATTTTTCCAAAAGTTGGATTTCACACCACAAGCCACAAGGGAGAGTTTCATATAATTATTTATAGGTTTCACTAAGTTTTCACGATAGTTTATTGTCTTGACTAGGTTCTACAACCTTATTTTACATTTTTCTACTAGTTGCGTAAGCGTCCAATTTTAACTCGAAGGCTAAGAATCATGTTTAAAAACTATCTTTCGATGGGAAAATGTGCAATAGGTAAATTCTTATGTTTCCTCATTTATATCAAGAATTCATAGAACTGATGAAATTCAAAATAGCAAATGGTTTACAAATGGCGGCTAGTTTTCCAAAGCCATCGATTATAATTAGATGAGTTGCAAAAGAGACCAATTTTAGCTCAAGGGATAGGAAACCAAGTTTGAAAAATGACTTCCAATGGATGAATTCTCGATGGAAAAATTTCCATGCACTCTCCAATATATAAATAATTCATTGAATTTTATGGAACTAAGAACTAGCAAATGGATTACAAACGATGAATGGTTTACCGAGCCACTGTCAAATCAGTCTAATTTGATCTATTCAAACAACGACTAGAGGCCTACAAAATCCCTTTGCCAAACTAGCTAGAAGAGTTTTTTTCACAAATTGAAGGTTATAGGTAATTGTATGATAAAAATAATAGAGGTTTCCAAAGGTGAATAAGTATTTTTCATGGCCAATGTTTGAATGGAAATCCAAAACAAAACCCAACTTTTCACTTTTAACAGCTTCCTAAAACTGCAAAACGAGGTAACATGGCTCCTAGAGGGGAGGTGAAAAGGTCACAAACAATCGATTAGGGTCGATATAAGACTTGATGTGACTCCACATATAGAAAAGAACATAGATGAAGCTTAACATCCATTTTTAGATTTCGTAAGGTTGTTTTGCGGTATCGAATATCAGTGTTTGTCTAACTTTGCAAGGTAGAAAAAATGGTTGTTTTAGTTGATGATTCATCTAACTCTCACAAGTACCAGCAGACACAAGCACCTAATTATAATACCCTGGGTTAGAAATGTATAAGGTTGTGGTAGCAACCACGGTTATTGGTCAAATTATAATCCAATTACGTAACTTACAAGGTGGAGTTTTATTGATTTACACTATTTAAGTTTGATTACATATCTAATTGTATAATTATCCAGTAGTTTAATATTTCTATTATGTTGCAAATGGAGAACCAAAATACAAAAATTATAGAAGATGAAGGTAAGGGAGACCATTCCCGATGGGAAACGAATCGTCAAAAGATGTGGAGCTCAGTTCCGCATCTCGCACTAGAAATATTTCCAACAAGATGCAAGCCTACTCTTGGATCCCCTCCATTCAATGGTCCAAAAATATTATAAACCATGAACATGCCTTTCATTTTCAGCCTATTTTTGAAGATGTCATTTCCAAGAGATGGTTGAGCAAGATGCAAGATGTTTTGGGAACATCTTTTCTCGAATCTAGACACTTCTTTATACCCACGGTCCTATCCAATAAACCCATTTTTCTAGACATCGCAATTAACATTCTCCATGAGACCATGTGTCCTACTCATGATTTATTAAAATAGGTATCTTTATTGGTGTATGCACATATTTCCTTCTTGTCCCAATGAGTGTTTCTACCACCATAGACAAAAGGATTATTTTACATCCACATTTTGCATACCGGTCTACCATGGTACAACAATTACAAATTTGACACGACTTGGGAGGGAAAACATTGACAAGGTGAATATATTTAAAATATGTTGGCTGCATTTGATGGAGGTTTCTAAATCCTTGCCAAAAATACCTTGTGCTTCACTATATGCACCTAAACAATTTTCTAAGCTCCTATTTGTGTACATGGAAGGATGAAAGGGACACTCTTGTAGAGACACAAGTAGAATAGTAGGAAGGGTGCTTTTAATGCCTTAATCGATACAACATCTACTCGAAAAAATAGATAAAGGGGAAGGAATTATGAAGTGATAGTTGTCTACCCAAAGGATGGAACTACAAAGGTTACATTGCATGAGGCACATGTGCTCGGGGCGAAGAAGCAAAGCCAATAGAACAAGACATTACACCCGAGTGAAACACCTCCTAATCCTTAATCTTTTCATCTTTTCTACCTACAACAAACAATACAACAACAAGGAGTATCTTACCTTTTGTTCTCGAGGGCAATGAACCCACTTCAATATAGATACATATCTAGATAAATCAATTTTTATAGAGATAAAATGAGAAGATATTTAGGTTACAAATTTGTCTCTCGTGCACAAACTAATCAATCCACAATGGTAATGCTTTTGGATGAATATTAGTGAGAGCATTGTTTAACAAAATTCCTTGCCGCATTCTACATTCATTGTAACTAACTAGTTAATTCTTAATTCATAACATTAACTTGGGTTCCATTGTGGTTAAGGCCTCTCGGATCTTGAATAAAGTGA
The DNA here is from genome assembly GCA_018340775.1 of Taxus wallichiana var. yunnanensis. NCBI lineage: Eukaryota > Viridiplantae > Streptophyta > Pinopsida > Cupressales > Taxaceae > Taxus > Taxus wallichiana. The sequence goes on along the minus strand of CM031236.1, from coordinate 441,675,698 downwards.
TTGTATTATTATACAAGGAAAACGATAGGTCCGGATGACTACTTAGGATAGGACGTCCTCCATGCTTGGTTAAATGGGTGGCCTTACTATACCATCCCAAGTGCCTCGCCACACGTAACTCCTCCCGTCATACGCCACTAATAAACCTTCCCACCAACTTCCTCCACACCATTACTCCATTTCATTTCATTTTGTTTTGTTTTTATTTTATATATGTTATCAAATATCATTTTACCCCTTTATATGTGTTTTTAACTATTTTATTTTTTTACACACACACATATATATTATATATACATTTTATTTATTTTGTTGTTATTATTATTATTATGAATTTTTAAGAGTGGGAGTAATAGTTAGATCAAACTTGAAATCATGACCAATGTCATTCACGATGAAAAGAAGGCGGTTGGTTAACTTACCCAAAATCACCCAAATAATGTTCCCGCAAGGTGCTTTCCAATGCGAAAAATGCACATTCAAGGATAACGAAGGCAAGCACATTCACTTGATATTACAATACTACTAATTAGTAATATTTTTATTATGGGTGGTTAGAAATTAAAATGGGGTAATCCTCTCTAAGCTAGAGTTCTTGACGAGATTCATCAATAATTTGAGTGGCTAGCTCACACGAAACACACACAACCAGACTTAATAACATTAACGGTCTTTAGATGGTGTACTAGCCTGATGTGATGGGGTGGGGCATTACACTTACAATCTAAAGAATAATAATGTAGCATTCCATTTCTCAATTATATGGACACCTCTTACAACACCCGCATTTTTGTTGGTGAAGTAATTTGTCATAGTGTAGGTTATTTATTTTTACCAATGGTCATGAGGCTAAGCCCATCCTTCTTGGGTATGGGGAGGCTCCCATTATTAAATGTAAACTAAATAATATTATGGGGTGGCCTTTAGGCCATGGCTTACATATGAATATTCCACTAAACCTATGGAAAAGTTCTTGTACAATGTATAAAAGAGGAATTTACCTAGGAAAGCGGTAATTAAATGTGTATGATAAATAGTGAGAGGGGGTTAATGTTGTGAGTAGACTTACAAAATTCACATAAATTAGCCAAAGTAGGTCCATGTTCAATTAGAAACACATAATAATGTAATCAGCCAACAAGACTATTAAACCAAAGACACAAAGTTTTGCAGATCCATCAATCAAGGAAACAAAGTTCCTTCTTGGTTGTACAAGATCATAATGCTTGAAAAGTTAGAGAGTATAAAGAATATATGAACATAAATAAATATATAGATGAAATGTAGAATTTATTTCTTGATGTAGTAGTTAAATTCAAAAACTTATTAAAATAAATAATTACCAACCCTTTCGAATGGAGAGGCCATTATAATTTATAGATTTACAATATGACCTTTCACCTTCCCTTCACATGACCTCGGTCAATATCTTATCGCTTTTGAATTTTCATCTCCTAAACTTGAGTAAAACATTAAATTTGGGCACAAATATTATTTCATTTCAAAACTCAAGTTTGGGACCCTTATATTCCTCTTCTTGGCAAAAATCTATAAATTGTTGAGAAACTTTACACTACATTTGGTCCAAGTGGGTTGGAAAAGAACCAAAGGAACAAGGGAACGCTCATGTTGGGCCTTCAATCATCGACTTATCCATATCTTATTTTGGTGACATTGGTAGAAATTTTGGGAATGGAAGAAAATCTCCTCAATTCCTCATGTGGCTAACTTAACCGATTGTGACCTTACTCCTTCCATGTTGACATTGTGGATATGTGGGGAATACAAGGAATGATGGAACTATTCCCTTGGTTGCACCAAACACCGCCTTAACCGACCCTTCCCCTTCCTTTTTCTTTTACAACTTTTATGGTTTTTTGGGAACTTTAAGAACTTGTGAACTGCTTTCAATTGTGTATTTTGAGATAGACATATCCAGCTATTTACTTATGTCGGTGTTGGTGGAAAATTAGTGAATAGGAGGAACATGAGCATCATTCCCAAAATGCCAACATGGAGTGACTTAACCGATTCCTTTGCTCAAATCAGTCATGGTGGAGATGCGGGAATAAGTGGAATAGAGGAACTATTCCACTTATTCCACTAAAACCTAACTTGTATGATTCAACTATGTTTGGATTGAGTGGTTAATGCGGGCCCATAGAGAATTAATGGAATGACAGAACTATTCCCTTGTTTTTTTAAATTCCAAGTTAACCAATTAAACTTCCCACAACAACGTGGATAGCTCAACAAAGTGAGGAACATGTAGAACAAAGGAAAAGTTCCACTTATTCTTGAAAAAATGATTAACTCCTTAACAAAGAGGACTAACAAGATGAGAACAAGTTCCCAAATATGATTATTTTCCCATGGATTTTAAAATTTAAAATTTTTATGATGAACTAGTTAAACCAAAACTCTATTAGAGCATTGCATGGCTTCATAAGAAGTATAGAGACAAGTATTCCATCCACAAATAGGTACAATATGAATTTTAACTATCTCCTTTATGATATTTGCAACCATTAATCCTTGAAATATAGGTCATGAGCATTTATGATCACTATAACACCCACTTATGACTCCAATAAAAAATTAATAGCATATGTTTTATGACATGACTTGGGAGGATCATGTACTTTAAAATCTGCTTCAAGAGAGGTTGGGACATGGAAGCTATAGAAACTTGGGGTAGCACAGAATATTTAAATCTTGGGACAAAAGTGAGGTTTTCATCATGTAGAGGATTATAATATATTTACAATGATTGGTTGTTTAGATCCCAACTCCTCTCAGAACTCCTAGAAATCATCTAGACAAGTTAACTTTCATTGTTGGAGTATGGCATTCCCAAAGACTGAGATGACCTTGTTTGACATGTTTGATTCCTAATATTTCTTATCTCCATAGATATTTCCTAAAATACCTTGGATAACATCATGTCTCTCTTACATAACTTCCATATGGTTTAGGTCTTCCCGATAGCTTCCAGAGGGTATCCATATGTTGCAAAATGGCCAAAAATGGCCCTTTCAAGGCCTCTCGGGATATTCTTTCTTCCTTGAATCTCGGTGACTTAAAATCAACTTAGGAAAACATCCATGCACATGAAAGGCACTTGAAACTATTTTTATCATGTTCCTCTAAGCCGAAATAAGAATGAAACTATGGATGGGTTAGCTTGAGGAAAGATTTACAATGACCGGGAAAAAGATTTTCAAAGTGTGGGCTTAATTTTCATGGCTAAAAATTTCATTTTTTCATGTTAGACATTTTACATGAAAACAATTTCCTAAGATGTTGAGAAAAATGTATTGCTTCATTGAACTAGTCAATGGATTTATAAAGCAATGTTATTTGGTGTTAATCATACATGGGTAACATTAAAAATAGAACAAATATAATAGAAAAATAAGTTATCCCCACCTATACCATGAGTGATTTAGTTTTTTTTCATTTTTTTGTGTGTTTATTTTCTCATTATGTGTGTGTTTATTTCCCATCATGTGTTTTGTCTCATTTCATCCCCCCTCTCTTTAACTCTATGGCCCAATCGATAAGGCATCCATCTATTTAATTTTGTGAGATTATGACATTTCTTCTTGCCTCATTTTTGGTTCCCTCAAACCAAGTTTAGTCTGCAAGTATGATCTAGATGTTGGCATGTAAAAATTTAAGGAATTTTACTTGACAATCCCATGAAACGTTTTGTCATTTCTAGAGAAAATTGGTCAAAGTTGTCAAAATTTAACTATTTATAAGTATTGAATTGTGTGAAAGGATTTAAAATCTCCATCTAGTTTCGTGCCCAAATTATAGTCATTTAGAAGGCATGTGATTTTACTTCATGTCAGTATGGTTTAGGGAACATTATGCAAGCCTTGGACTATTTTTGGGAGTGCATTTACCTCCGGTTCTTTTTGAGGAAAGGGGGTTTTTGGTCATCGAGAAGGGTCATCTTGTGAGGAAGGGTTTGGGAGCCTCGGGTAGTTTCAAACCATATACCATATTAATTGGAATGGTTTTTGAGCCTACTACATTATGGTATATTTAGAATAATATTTTGGAAGTGTTAGGAATGGAAACCCTTCATATATTGTAAATCATCAACTTTAATGAAGTGTCAATTTACCCAAAAGGTTTCAGGAGATCTGTGTAGATCCGGAGACCTTTTCAATAGTCAAATGAAATATTACAAAGTTCCTCACATGACTCTAAAATTGGTTTTGGTATTTTTCATTGCAATTTTTCTTTATGGCCAAAAATAATCTACTATTGTGTTATGACTACTTGGACATTTTTGGGGTTTTTCTCAAAAATAAAAATAAAGCACATTCAGATATTGGAAATGGTTAGAATATATTCCTTTTATGGTTTCTACTCAAGATCATTTATCATATGACCTCATAAATCGGACTCTTTCTTTAGGAACGAAGGTTGCACTATTTAATTCTTGTTCATGTCTCTAAATGCACTTTTAGGAACTTTAGTTCCTCTTTGCAACCCAAAATGTGATTTTGAAACTTTTGGTTTCTAATTTGAGTTTAGAAATGTACCCAAGTTCTTTATGAAGGTTCAAATGCACTTTTGGGAACTTTTTGGGGTTCCATGGTTCTAATTTGGTGCCAATATACACTTTCTGGAACTTAAGTTCCTCATGGACTTCAAAAATGCACTTTGGGAACTTAATTCAGTTCCAAGTTTCTAATTTTTAGTTTTATTACACTTTTTGGAACTTAAGTGACTTACATGATTCTAATTTTGAGTTTTTGTTGCACTTTTTTGAACTCAAGTGAATTCCAAGTTCTAATTTTGAGTGGTGTGCACTTTATTGGTTTTCGTGTTCTAATTGTTCATTGAAATTGCACTTTCTCACTGGGGCTCCATCTGGGAACCAAAAATGTGCCATAAGTTCCTCATTAGGCTCAAAATTCCTTTTTTATCCCTTTAGGAACCAAAACTACGTATTTGGAACTCTAAGTTCTCTCTCCAAAAAAATGTGTGCACAGGGTTCCCTAAAGCATTCAAAAGTGTGCTTTCCTCCAAATATTCAAGGTGAAATCAATTAAAACTCATCTTATACTCATGAAATCCATTTTATAACAAAGTTTCATCCTCCTTTGCCTCATGAAAGCCATGGAAGCCATGAAAACCCAACTCCATGACCTAACCTCCAAGAACACACTTTTTTCATATCTATTGAATTCATGGATGAAATCCTTTGAATTGTTCCAAGTTACTTTCCTTCAAAAAAACTTTGGAATGATCCACCATGCATAGGATATGTTGATCTCATTTATTTTGTATCTCCATTTCAATTTCTTTCTAGAAATGTTGTCCATTGTGTGTTATTGTTGTCATTGATGTCAACCCCATTGATGAAAAATGAGGTTATATGGTTATGTGAGTCTCCATATAGTGTTGTTTAGGTGTTAAGTATGAAGTTCATGAGGTTTTGTGAAGTTCTATATAGTCTTGGTGCATGGTTGATTATGATGAGTCATAGTATGAGGTCTACTAAGCTTGGTGGAGTGTGTCAAGAGTTCATACATGGTTCATATGATGTGTCATGCGTGTCTATGGGTCTTCATATGGTTAGCAAGGCCAAGTCATGAGGTTTTAGTGTTGAGTCAGGTCATTTCAAGATTATTTCTATTCCCGGAGCATGTACAATGAGGTAGAGATATAATATTTAGAACTAATAAGTCATGGTAGAGTATGGTAGCAACATTTTTGCAGTGTACTTGAGGTTTATGGTGAGTTTCGGTAAGTATTCAATGATTCAATGATTTTATGAGGTCATTAGGAAGCAAATAGTGGGAAACATGCAAGAAAGCACAAGTAAATGAGATTGTCTAGATATTTTCAAGAATACTTGGGCTATTTTTTATTATTTATAGTTAGAATATGTTTTCATTATGATTCATGAAAATTTTCAGGTCAAAGCGCTAAAGATTTTTGAAGATATGCAAGTTTTGGTGAAATAGGGTCAAGAAGAAGAGCATTTCCAACTCGAACTAGATCTTCTAATGCTCACCCTAAATTGTGTGATTTTTATGGGACCTTGTGGCTTTATGGAATTTTTCTACAATTATTTTATAAGGTTTCACAAAAATAATGGGGTCATTTCATTGTCATTTTTTTATGAACAAATGTTAAGAAGGTAAACAACTCATTATGTGTTTGAAACCCTAGCTTGAAATTGGTTTGAGAGTTTTTCTTCCTAATTTTTAGTTTTTATTCATAGTCATTGGATGATTATTGTACCATGTAGAGGAACCCTTAAAATTTTCAAAAAGGTATGATACATCTCATGGTGATGAGTGGACCCTACTCAAACAGGCCGCTTTCCAAAGGAGTTACAAAATAAATTACCATTGTGTGATTTATGCAAGTTTTATTGATTTCAAAATAGGTTTCATGTCATGGTGATGCATTTAAATGGTAAATTATGTTTCATTTGGGTTGACTGTCAAAGTGCGGTTAGAAGCCGTCTTTAGTAAAATTGACATTGCAAGAGCTACAAGAGGAGTTAGGAGGTGATTAAAGTTTTGTTGGAAATATAATTCATAGATATTTCCAATTATATAATTTTATTCTCATGATGATGAATTTATATAGGGTTTCTGGGTCATTTTGTGGATAAGAATAGTTTTGGCTTTGCAAGACAGACAACGTTTTCTAAACGATTGAGTTAGTTAGTGCATGAAATGGATTGGGTGATGCTTGATATCACCTTGAATGTGAAAATGGATGAATGTTTAATTTAATTAATAAATTTGGATGCCTTGAAATTTTTAGGAAGGGTGTTAATCAGTTGCATTTTAAAAACTACTTTTTAGGCAACTTGATTTTGTGAAGGAAAACGTTGATGTGGTTTGAACCAATGATTGTTTCATGAGCTATAACTTGTTTAGAAGTGTTATAAAGGTTCTTTAATTTAAATTTAGTGGTAATATATCATAGTTGAGGTGTTTTTAATGATATTAAATCCAAAAAGGTGAAGACAGGGTGCTGGAAATAAGTGTTTTGTGAAGGCAATTAGCCACTGGGCCCATTAAACAAAATAATTTGATTGGTTCATGATAATTGAGACCATGGATGATGTTTAAATGTTATTTTAAACATGTGTGGTGATTTTTATAGCTTGACAAAAATATTTTTGGTGTTAGGATATTTTTCTCATTCCAATGAAAAGGTTTTGAGGATTATTGGTGCATGAAAAGTGGTTTTTGGATAGGCCGACCTACTTGGGTCATATATGACTGTTTCAATGAATAAAATGGGATGAAATTAAGTTTATTTTGTATTGCATGAGGTATATGACCAACCTATGTTGAGTTTATGTGGAAGAGAAGCCTATAAAGTTGATGTTTTGGTTCATTTTTGAACTAGTGCTCTTGGAGGGAAAAATATGATGTAGAAGAGAGTGATTTGCAGGTATGTGTGCATGATTTGAAGGATGAGGAAGAGAATGATATATTTAATACTGATTGAATTCATGGGATCAATATGTTAGAGTAAATAAATGTTGAGAAATAAGAAGGTAAATCAAGTTTTAAGACCTATGGTATAAGTTAGGGTTTGTGAGATGAATAAGTGATCTCCATCAGTTGTGGTAGAAGAAAAATCAGAGATAAAACATATTCAGGAGGATTATTTTTTGTTATTATTCATCCTATGGGGTTGTATCCACCTTGTGGAGTTGGTTCTTCACTAAATTAAGAGTTGGTGCTCCTTGTAAAGTTGGCGTTTTAATAAATATATTTGATTTATGAAATATAAGAAGATTTCTAGTAGTTTTTCTTACCCCCGAGGGTTTCCCACTTACATATGGTGTTCTTGTGTTGTGTACTTTGTTTCATGCTCTTGTGATTAATGTTGCATATCTTAATAAGCACACATGGTTATGAATGTTGTATGGACAATCTAATTGATGAATGTATGGTTTGGTTAATGAATGAAAAATTATTGTAAGAATGATTCACCCCTAAATCCATTGTGCTTCCAACAATTTGTATCAGAGACAATCCTTGAGAAGAAATTTTAATAGCTTGAAGGAGATCCTAGAAGTAAAAATTGGTAATTCAGTTGATCTTTAGAGGAAACAATTTGAGATTCCCAAGTCTTTGGTTTTTAAATTGCAAAGAAAAAATGGATGAAATGGAGAAATATCATGATCAAGCCAGTGAGGATTTGAAATATCAAGTTGAAATTTTGACCAAATACTTAAAGGAGAAAGATGATACTTGTTCTAGGTATGAAGAGAGGATGAAAGATTTGGAATTTAATTTAGAGGATACTTCTAACAGGTTGAAAATGTATGGAAAGTTAGAGAAGATATCTAAAGCTCTTGATGAGGTTTTAGAAGGCCAAAAGGTGGCTGTGACAAAACAAGACTATGTTTTGAAGGATATCATCTGAAGAGTGATGATGAAGCTAGTCCAAGTTCCAAATCATATGTGAAGGTGACCAAGAGGACTAATTTTAAAAGGTATAACTCAGTTAGAAAACCTAATGCTATGAGGTATAGTTCTCCATTCAACAGAGATCTTGCTTTGTTTGTCATGATTTTGGTCATAGAGCTAGAGATTGTAAAAGGAGGTATCCTAGGAATGATGTGAGATTCTTCAATGGTGAATGTCACTCATGTTGTGAATATGGTCATAAATCAAAGGATTTTGGATGGAACTTAAGTGTGTTTTAATCAAGAAGAATGAATAATGGTGTTGTAGGTTATGAGTGTCACAAACTAGGACATATTTCTATTTTTGTATCCAAGGTGGATTATCAAGAGTTGTTAGCAGATATCAAACATAAAATGTAAGAGTTTTAAAGAGAATAATAATCCCTATGAATGAATCTAATACTTCCATGTCAGATCCAAAGGGAAAGAAGGAGGTTGTTCAAGTTAAGGAGCTTAAGAAAATTGATTCTCATCCCACCATGTAATGTATGAAGTCTATCAAGGAATATTCCAGTGATATCAAGATGTAAAATAAGGTCATTAAGCCTAAAATATATCTAGAAAGCAAGTTTTCTGTGGTGGAAGAATCAAGTGTTGAAGAAGAGCATCTATTACTCTTAGCCATCCACTCACTTGTTTATGATAAGTTGAAGATGTTAGGTGTGTGGACACCACAAAAGTAATAAGGTATGAAATGTGATGATATTCTAGTGCTTTTTTACTCTAATTTTCTTGTAGGTGTATGAGTTTTGAGTCATAAAATTATGTTGTAGTCAAAATGGTTGGATTAGTTTCAAAGTCTTGTTACCATCCTTGTAAGGTCTGTATGTGTGTATCATGCTAAAAATATTTTTTAAGTATGTCATTATCATGAGAATTGGTCTATCAAGAAGTCAATGTTTATCATCAAGGAGGACATGGTATGTTTCAAGGTTTATCTACAACCATCATTCTATTTCAAGTTGCGTGATAAGTATTAAATAATCCAGTTAAGTAGTCAAAATCTGATTTGATTGGCATTTGTGTAAGTCATGTTGTTTGTCATGGTATGATAGTATCTAAGTTTAAGGTTTTCTCATCACTATATCCTTATCTGAGTCAAGTCTTGTTCATATTTTTATACAATAATATCTTAAAGGCCTTAAATTTTTGTTTTGTCAATATCATGTGTGTCATAGTCTAGGTTGCTCAACTAGTTGTGTCTCAAGTTGTTGGAGTCAAATAAATCTATAAGTTGACATCATAAGTCATCTTGTTCATCATTGATTGTCTTAAATAGAGCATGAAGATAGTGTGAGGTGCACCTAGGTATGTATAGGTGTCATAAAGAGTTGTGTATCTAATTATGAGGTCTTGACATGTAGGTGAAGATAGAGATGAAATTAAGGATTTTGAAAAATCATGAAAAAAATTTCAAGTCATCAAAGTGTTTTGTTTTGAGTTGTTACCAAATATGTATCATGTGAAAGGAATTTCAATAAGAGTACCTCATGATCTTCAAAAATTTCTCAAAGAATTAACCGTAGTATTACAATTGAGTGAATGTTCAAGGATGATGTCATGAAAAGTTTGTGAAGTTGATCAATGTAAAGGAGTCTCAGTAGACCTTGCATATCATAGAAGGTGAGAAGAAACAAATCAAATAGAGATAAGGAATGGTAAGAGTGATCTTGTGTTATTATAGAGTGCTACAGGGTTGAGGTGATGTGATCTTCTTTATGTCCAACATGTGTTTGATCTTAAAGTGATATTGGTATGAGGAAATTTGGTGAAGAAGGTCTTTGTTCAATGCCATGTTTATCATCAATATGTGAAGGTCTAATCTATACATGAGCTAATGGTAAAGTCCATGTAGTATCATAAGTGTGAAATATTGAAAATGTAATGTATATCATGATGTTAGTGCATGAAATAGGTCATGAAAGAGTCACAAAATTTTACTTACTGGGTTGAGTGGATAGCCTAAGGTAACCCATTAGTCTCGAGAACAAATAAGAAGATGTGTTACTTTGCAAATCCATGAAGTGTTGTATCTTGAGTCCTTACATTAATATGAGTCCGAAAGGAACATGTAATTGAAAAAGTTATTAACGTCATGTTATCAAGTCTATACAACATGTTGTGAGTTTATCATATATTCATTTTGTGTAAGAATCACGATATAATGTCAAAGATACCGATGGGGAACATATAAGATCAAGAGATTCAAAAAAGGTACAATGGCTATTGAGACATTTATCAGTGGTCTATGGATGAACAAGTATGTGTCTCAGTCTAAAGGTAACTACAAAGAATCCCGACAATAATGAGAGAAAAAATCATGGTATGCTACAGAAGAGGAGCTCAAATTATTTGGGTCTTGAAAAGAAAAAAAAAGATTCCTAGGATAGAGTTAACAATGTAGGTAAGATACAATGGATGTAAAAGGTTACTTAGAGCCAAAAGGACTATATTGAAGCATGATTGATGTTAAACTATGCATGAAAATGTATGGTTTGAATGTCTACAAGAATGACTAGATGCTCAAAGGTATGAAAGGAGGTTCCTCGAGAACATAAATGCGATACTAAATGTTTTCAATGTGTATGAAGAATGATGATAATACATCTTCAAAGAAACTATGTAAATGTCTTCTAAATATGTCAAATAGTATTGAGTTGTGCTCGATGTCTCTAATAAAAGTGGTACAACTATATAGAGGGATTTAATCTCCGAATAGAAAGGGATTTGTTTACTAGCATAGTTTATGCAAGGTTTCACATATTCAAGATTTAAGAAGAATGTTATATATAACTCAAGTTAGTATGGAAGCTTAAACTATGATGTAAGAGGTGTTTCTTAGTCGACAAAGTTGTAGCATCTGAGTCTAAGTCATATGCTCATGGTGTATCAAGCTTAGGACGTGGTAAAAGGGATGTCATTAATCCAAAGACAAGTGGTTAGGACTCTGTCATCTTATGAAAAACATAAATGATGGCTCAAGAGACCTAATTTGTGTTACAAGATGTATGAAGAAGTATCTAGATCAAAAATTTGTGTCTATTACATACCGAGTTGATTTCTTTGAGCATCAAGCATTAGGGAAGAGTAAGGAAAAATGAAATTTGTTTTTGTCTTCATAAGTTTGGGTAAGAGAAAATATTTAGGTACAAGGTCTTAAAGGTTTTCAAGAAGGAACTATGTAAACTCGAATCTTTTGAAACTATGGAATGTTTTCAATCAAGGACCTATTCAAGATAAGGTTTATTTTGGGACCAAATACATGTGAATGAAATCCTATGTCTGAGAATGATGTTTTAGACCGACATTATAATGAAATTTGCAGAGAAGGATTGGGTATTTTATTCCAAGAAGAATAAGGTAAGGTATGAAATCTGCATCTATCTCATATGGTTGTGTATATGTATCCTTGACAAGAAATGATGATACATAATGATTAATAGATCTATGAAGGTCTTATTAATGTCATTTAGGTAGTAAATGTGTTATGAGTATGCTCTTTGTACATTTTGGAGTTTGTGGTCTGATCTTAGTGTCACCAAAGTGGGTATTACAACATAAAAGGAAGCCATGAAGGTATTTTAGTGATGATTCTACAAGTCTAGAATATGGTAAAGGTCTTTGAAAAATACCTCATAAGATCATGGTTCAATCTAAGAAAGGTCATCATTTTAATATGAATTCGGGTAGGTATCTCAAAATTTGAGGTCCGAGTTTTATCAATAAAGGAATGAAATTACAAGGTACAGTCAGAAAAATCACACCAAGGTAGGGGAATTTCACTTTTGAGTGTGATCAAGTATGTAGATGCTAAGAGAGATTGATAATAATGAAAAAAGCTTGAGGACATCAAAGATAGTTGACTGCTCACTCCATAAGTCATGCAATCAAGGTAAGAGAACCATTTTTGTTATTTTTAGTTAGAAGGAGATAACACAGGTCTATGGGGAGACATAATGAGGAGTATCATGATAATTTTAGGCTTCTAGGGATTGGAAAAGTTTGAAAAATATGTATTAAAGGAGTTGTTTAGGGACAAAGGTCCTAAAAAGTGATTTGACAACATCAAGGTATATTTTGAGTTTGTATGCATGGAATAGGCCTATAAAGTGATGTTGAAGTGATATTGAAGGAAAACATGAGGTGTATTAGCTCAGCGAGATATTTTTTAGGTTGATAGGATCTTCATATGTTGTTGTTGGAGTCATAAAAGAGAGATTTCAGTTCCAGGGGGAGCTTCATGAGTCAAGTAAGTTATGTTTTGCATTGTTTCCATTATGCATTATCTTGTGTTGTAATTTTTCATGTGTATAGTCATTTTATCCTTTCTCATATATTGCAAATGGGGAGAGAGGCATCAAAAACATGGGAATAAGGTCATGTGTGTGTTTGTTTTGTTTGTTTACATCAATGTTTCTGAAGATGGTTGCCATCAATGAAAAAGGGGGATATTGTTGGCCATTGTGTGTTAGTTTTTTCATTGATGTCAACCCCATTAATGTAAAAGGATGTTATTTTTTCATGTCAGTCTCCCTATGGTGTTATTCAGGAGTGAAGTATGAAGTTCGTGAGGCTTAGTGAAGTTCTATGTAGTCTTGGTGCATGGTTAAGTATGATGAGTCATAGTATGAGGTCTCCCACACTTATTGAGTGTTTCATGATATCATACATGGTTAATATGATGTTTCATGGGTGTATATGGGTCTTCATATGGTCATCAAGGTCAAGTCATGAGGTTTCAATGTTGAGTCGGTCATTTTAGGCTTGTTTCTATCCCTAGAGCATGTAGAATGAGGTAGAGATATGAGATTTTGACCTAATCAGTAATTGTGGAGAATGGTAGTATAATTGGGGTAGTGTACTTGAAGTTTATGATGAGTTTTAGGTCATTATTAAATGATTGAGTACTTCTATGAGGTCCTTGGGAAGCAAACAATGGGAAACAAGCAAGAAAGCACAAGTAAATGAGATTGGATGGATATTTTCATGAATATTTGGGATATGTAGTGATTATTTAAAGTTATAAGATGTTTTCATGATGATTCATGATAAGTTTCAGGTCAAAGTACTAAATATGTTTGAAGATATACAAGTTTTTGTGAAACAGAGTCGAAGAAGAGCATTTCCAACTCGAATCGGATCTTTTAATGCTCACTAAGTGGATAGTTTGAAACCATAACTTGAAATGGGTTTGAGATATTTGCTTCCTAAGTGAATATTTTTTCTTGATAGTTCTTATATGATGAATGGAACATGTAGATTACTCCTTTATATTCCAAGAAAGGTCTAATAGAGATCATGGTGATTAGTTGACCCCACTCAAATAGGTGAGTTTGTGAATAAGTTTAGTGTCGGACAAGGTTTTCCAAAGGAGTTGCAAAATAAATGACCATTGTGTGATGTATGTAAGTTTTTATTGATGTAAAGAGAATAATAATGTCATGGTGATGCATTTAAATGGTCAAGTATGCTTTATTTAGATTGACTAGTCAAAGGGTGATTTTAGGGTAGTTAGAAACAGTCTTGATAAAATGGACATTACAAGAGATACAACAGGATTAAGGAGGTGATTCAATTTTTTTTGGAAATATAATTAATATTTATTTCTATTGATATAATTTTTTTATGATGATGAGTTTTGATAGGTTTTTAGGTCAGTTTTTGGAAAAAATAAGTTTTGGCTTTGCAGACAAGACAAAATTTTCTGAAAGATTGAGTTGGTTAGTTCATGAAATTGATTGGGTGATGCTTGATATCACCTATAATGTTAAGAGGGATGAATTTTTAATCCATTGAATCCATTTTGAGGTCTTTAAAGTGTCAGAAAGGGTGTTAACCAATTGTATTTTAAAAACTACTTTTTAGGCAATTTGATTTGGTAAAGGAAAACATTGATGTGGTTTGAACCAGTGATTATTTCATGAGATCTAGATTATTTATAAGTGTTATAAAAGTTATTTAATTTTCATTGAGTGGTAACATTCTATAGTTGAGGTTTTATTTGATGATCTTGAAGCCAAAAGGTGAAGGTGGGGTCTGAAACATGTGTTTTGTGAAGGCAATTAGCCACTAGGCCATTAAAAAAAAATTGATTGGTTAATGATAATTTTGACCATGGATGATGTTTAAATGTTATTTTAAACATGTTTGGTTATTTTTATAGCTTGAGTATAAATATTTTTGTTGTTAGTATATTTTTCTCATTCCAATGACAAGGTTTTGAGGCTTGTTGGTGCATGAAAAGTGGGTTTTGGCTAGGCCAACCTACTTGGGTCATATGTGACAGTTTTAATGATTAAAATGGGATTTAATTAAGTTTATTTGGTCCTTCATGAGGTATGGGACCAACCTATGTTGATTTTATGAGAAAGAGAATCCTTTAAATGTGATTTTTGGGTTCATTTTTGAATAAGTGCTCTTGGAGGAAAAAGTGTGACCTAGAGGAGAGTGATTTGCAAGATTATGTGCATGATTTGAAGGATGAGGAAGAGCATGTCAAGTTTAGGACTGATTTAATACATTAGAGAAATATTTTAGAGTAAATACAAGCTGATAAATTAGAAGATAGAGAAAGTTTGAAGACCTAGGGTATGAGCTAGGGTTTGTGAGCTGAATAAGTGATCTCCATTAGTTGTGTCAAGTAGAAAAATCAGAGATCAAACATCTTCAAGAGGTTGAGTTGGTTCTTAGTCATCCTAGGGGGTTGTAGCCTCCTTATGGGATTGGATCTCCTTATATATTTGGTGATCTACTAAACTAGTGGATGGTGCTCCTTGTGAAGTTGGTGCTTCAATAAATCTCTTTTCTTTGTGTAATATAAGTAGAGTTTCAAAGTGGGGTTTCTTCCCCATGAGGGTTTCCCACTTACATATGATGTTCTTGTGTTCTGTAATTTTTTTCATGCTCTTGTGATTTATGTTGCATATCTTAATAAGTAAATGTGGTTATGAATATTATATGGACAATATAATTGATGAATGTATGGTTTGGTTAATGAAAGAAAAATTATTGTAGGACTAATTCACCCCCCGTCAGGTCCTTTGTTTTTCCCAAGACATTTTTTATTATTTTTAGAGATCCCATCATGCAAACCTTCTGAAATTTTAACCATAGATTCCCCTTGTGAATACCCTTATTTTTATTCATTTCTTAAATGATAAGGTGGAAGATTCAATTTCCAAGTATCAAATGAAGTGTCTTTCAATAACTCATTATGCAACCAAAACTTGTTTTGCCATTTCCTACCATTTTTATGAGAGAACTTCATTAAAATTTGATCATCCCTTCCTCTTGCAAACATATTTAAAAAGGATAAATTATAATATGGATTGTTTAAATATGTATATCATGGTAATATAATCAAGGTTGCTACTAAAAACCACATTAAAACTTCAATTTGTGCCCAAAATAGCTGAAAATGTTTTTGTTTTTTCCTAGTGACTTGGAAAACCAAATTTGTTGAAATTTGGAAAAATATTCCTCTTAAAATAAAATTTCATTTTATCTACCTATTGCATGATGAGGTGGATAAATTTGGGAGATATGGATGACTGATTTTTTCACAAGATTCTACTCACTTCATTGGATTTTACATTTTCCCATTGATCCCGATGAGATAACTCTCTAAAAATTAGAAAATTTAGTATTCTCTCAATAATATTTTAGAAAACTCCATTCACAAGTGATTTGGATGAGTCCTTCATATATGATGATCACATCCATGTTACATCCAAAAGTATCATAGAGGACTAGTGTAAATACTTGAAAAGAAAGAAAAGCTCATTTACTAACCTAATCTAGAGTCCACAAGAGGATTTTTAGCATAAAACATATAGCTAACTAAATTTAAGGATTCTATGATAAAAACCATGGTTCTAGTGAATTATCAATATCCTTACCATCCTCTATTCAGAGACATGGTGGGAAGTAATCCTATTCTTCATGAAGACATTATATAATCAAGAAGTTTTTTATTCCATCCCACAAAAAAGGATTGTTTTGATTCATAGGATTGTTATGTTTCCACTAGGGATTCTCATAAATATTCTCATCAATATTAGATACTTTAAAATATAAGATAGCTCAAGGTGTTATTTTTCTTACTGAATCGATGACATGGGTGATGTGAGTGTATGCTTCCGAATGATTTCAAGTTAAGTGTTTACTCATGTGGGAGATGAGATATCATGCTTGTGATAGAAATTTGAGTTGTGTAATCTATCATTACTCACAAAGATGAAGAGTTAAGAGAAATATTTCAAGGAATGACCAAAGATGATCAATCTAGATAAGAGGCAAAACATCATTTCTAATTCCAAGAGAATACATCCTTTGATCGAGAGAAGAATCAAGAACATCATATTCAAATTGTATGATTCATATCCACAACGAGGGAAGAGAAGAAATTTATCCTGGATCATCTTCTTTTGATCACACCTTCTCTCTCATGTTTTTTCTCTCTAACATTCTATTTCTCCATTGAGAAATAAATTTTGTAAAAGTAAATTAAGTCAATTAAAGTTTCTATTTCTTCATTGAAATTTCACTTTAAGTTAAAAATTCACGTAGGAATGTGAAGATTAACTCTTTTTGGCTATAAAATATAATGCTCTCTCCATTACAAAGGATTGGTTTAGATCTATAACATGTTGTACTCTTATATTTATTACATTGATATTTTACTCCATTCTCATCTTTTCACTCAATCGAGCATATGTTATAATTTGTAAGAAGTTGAATGAATTTGTTCCTTCTTTATGGAATGAGTATATCTTGATAAGACTTTCTATTTATCTTGCATTATTTTTTTCATTATATTATTATAATGTTGTGTTGTGTTTTCCTACTTCTTCTAATTGAAATTGGAATCACTTCAAAGTTGTAAATGAAATATGAGTTCAGCTCGGTAATATAATTTCCCTTCTCATTTCCCTCTCTTTCCTTACCTACAAACGTTTTCTCCTCTAGTCTACTATTGTTGTCATAATAAGGGTTTTTTACACATTCTTCAACCTTTGGCCACCTCAAATATTAGTCTATTGTATATAGTTTCTAGATTTCAATAAATGGGAGCCTCCCCATTCCCAAGAGGAGAGAATTTTTCCTACAAGATTCGATGAAATTTCATATTATTTACCCTTAAAAAATATTTCACTAAGTATAAAAGATAATAGATGCCCCAAAGATCTCCCCATATGTCAAACAAATGAGTATGCACTAAAATAAACAATGAAATATGATGAAAATATGCGAATAATGCTAACAAAGGAAGGAGTCCCATACCCCCAAGCTTCCTAAAACTAAAACTGAAATTGAGTGTTGATTACAAAGAAGCAATGAATGATTTCATGCCCAATGTATTGACCTAAACATAGAAAATTTATAGAGAACCTATTTATATAGGTGAAAATTTGAAATATTATCATACTTTTTGAACTTTCCCCTAGTCAAAAATTTGTGGGGGTAAAGACCATACTATATAGTTTTGACCTAGTTGTACGGTCTTGAACACATGTTGATTTTTCCAAAACTCTATTTGTAATTACATTTATGGGTACCTTACTTTGTTTGTACTTGTATGTGTCCCCCAAAAATCTATCTATGTCTACTGAAAATGTGTAATAAACCCTAGATAAATTTCCCTCTTTTAAGGCATGTGTTAAACCCATGTTTAAGCATGTGGCTCAAAATAAATAGGCGTATATCTGCTGAAGGGGATGTGTGAGAATAAATTTAAAGTGTTATAGAGGTGGATTCCTTAGAGTACTTGTAATTGTAAAAGGAAAGGTGTTTACGCATGGTGGAAACCATGACACACAAAAAATGCTAGCAGCAAGAAACAATAGTAGTAACAAAATAAATGGGTAGAAACAATGTATGTATAAAAACAAGCAACATCAATGTGTAAAAATTCCATGCAAATGAAACAAAATTATTTTGAGGCTCAGCAAACATGGGACACCCATGGTGTCACAAGACAATCAAGGCATGTAGGCCTCCAAACAAGAGAAAGAAATTGAAAACAATATAGGCATGATTCCATAAAAATAGGACACCTATGGTGTCACAAGATAATCAATATACATAGGCCACAAGAAAGGAGAACAAAAAGAAATAACACACACATAATAAAGTATATAAAACAAGTCAACACTTAATAATATGATATAGTTGTTATCAAAAATACCCCCCTCGGGATATTTTGATAACCTACCATTTCATCTTGGACCAGGGGTAGTTAAAAATGGTAAGAAATTGCTAGATTCACATTTAGTAAAATTTGCAACAACTCAAGATATTCCCTCTCACCCTTGCAAAATCCGTTCGGGTTCATACTAAGTCAAAACCCATTTTTAATAAAAATCGAAAAAATAGTTAAGTGTCTAGAGTTTCCTTAATTTTTGGTCCTTCATGCATCGAAAAATGTTGATCCATTAACATGATTCCATGTTGTTCGTTTTCCACCCCAAATTTCAAATTTCCTTTGTTTCAAGTTTTCCAATATGTTTTGTAAGGTCAGAGTTTCATTTCGGAGTTTCAGATTTTGGAATTTCAGAATTTTGGATTTCATAATTTTGGAGTTTCGGATTTCAAAATTTCACAATTTCGGATTTTGGATTTTGAATTTCAGATTTTGGAACATCATAATATACCGACTCAATTACATGTTCTGTTTACTTTTTTCCGATTCTTGAAATCTAAAACCCTGCACCCCCATTCTTTGAACTTTGACCATGTGGGTCACTCTAATAACCTTTCCATAGATTATTAAAGCATTAATTTAATGAAATTGGAGGGAAATGCATTAATGAGGCATGGGATGGTTTTCTTCTTCAACAATTTATGCATTAAATGGAGCATGGACATTTGCGGGACCCCATAATGTGTTATAGGCATGCCTAAAAATATGGGGATTTTTCCTCTCTTTCTCTCATTCAAATTCTATATATTGTAAAGGGATACCTTTTTAAAGAGTTGGACAATTTTTTTCACATGCTTTCTCCCTTTTCTCAATTGTGGGTAATTTTTGGAGCTTAAAACCTCCCCTTTAAGCACTATAATGGCAATATTTCCTCTTCCTATCTATCTATGATGTATTGTACAAAATATTTGGAGCAATAAAATAAATGTTTTGTGATAATCTCTCTATCCTTTATTTTTTTATTGTTCTATCTTTCCTCTCTTCATGATACAGTATATTGTGCATTCTCTTGTTTTCATTACAAGGTTTAGATGATGTTTTGTTTATGGGAATGTTGTGTTGAATGTGTTTGTGATGCTTGATGCTTGTTCATACTCCCCACACTCATTTTCATGTGTGGTGAACTATTCAACACCCCTTCTATTGGTGATATCACCCCCTTAGTGTAGGATTTCCATTTTTCATGCACTCCCTTTCTTCTTGTCTCCTTGGAATTAATAGGATAGGATTAGATAGGTGTTTTTCTTGCATTAGGAGTAGTTGTAGCATATTATTAGGAAGAGGAACTAGCCTTCTCTGGAGGTTGTCTCAATTACAAGGTCCCACACCTTGATATAAATCCATGTTTCCCAATCACACCAATTTCCTCATTCACAAACTTTAGTGAATTGGAGGGTGTTGTGATTTGGTAATAATAGTTTTTTAGCATGCCTAGTGGGACCACACATAAGTCATCATTCACGGTTTGTATTCGTATTCATTTCCATTTCATCAATTTTGTTATGCTTTTGATGAAATATTACCCTTTAGAGGCATACCCAAGCACAACTAATGACTCCATTGATCCAAAACAACCCATATCCTAAGTTGCAGACCTTTCTTTCCATCCATTTCCATCCATTTTTCTTTCCATACCTTTCATTTTCTTTCCATCCATGAAGTTGTGCAATCATGACTTCATTCCCATCATGGAATTCTCATTTACAGTGCAAAACATGTTCAACCCACCTCTAAACTTGTAGGATTCATCTCCAAGTTATTACAAGTCACTTCCCAGGATATGTTTTATGATGAAAACTAGCAGTGTGCATATTACCATGAGAAAAATACAATTCAGTTTGGTCATTCACTAAACTATGCAACAATTCAAAGGTAGGAGTATGAAGATCATATAAGCCATCCTACACCTGGAGATGTTGAGTGGCAATGGAAAATTTAGAGAATGGAGGAAATCATGGTGCAGAACAAGAGCTACATCTCAATTGAAGGCATTTAGGATTGGTTTCAGGACCCTTGTCCATGGGTTGGCCCCATGCCAAGAAATTACAACCCTCAACAGAAGTTTGATTTCATGGTTGAAATGTTACCATAACTTGCAAAGTGGATTGAGGAGGTAGAGGCTTGAACTTAGTATTAGGAGACCTTGTCAATGGGTTGACCCTTCACTATCATCTCACAACCCTCTCCCCATTCCCTAATCAATACCATTTTAGTCCTAAGTATCGTGATCCTATCTTCTTACATGTTGCCCCTATGGTGGAATTCATTTCTTCATCTTCTTCCTTTCCTTCCCACTTTCTATCTCCTATCCCTTGTTATTCTAAGACTCCTTCCCCTTCATAGAGACAACAAATTTTACCTCTTCCAACATTTCAAACAATGAAAAAATATTTGAGTCCCAACCCACCCCTCCTCTTGCATTCCCAAATCCATTCTGGGAGGAAAAAAATTAAAAATTAGCCAAGGAGGGGATGAGATTGAGGAGCTTAGAAAAGAGGATCTTTCTCGAAACTTGAAAGAGTGGGATGCAAGGTTCAACATTGCTCAAATTCCATTAATGACTAAGCTCTTAGTAGAGGTTGAGTTTCAAGAACAAGAAGTGAAGACTGAATTTACACAAACACAAGCACAATAGGAAGATGACCAATAGTCCATTTGTTCGAATGTAGTGTACACGTTAGCACTATGTTCATGGAAGCTTACTGACCTATCACATTTGGAAAATTCATAGAAAGAATAAGAATTAGCTCTAAATCTACAAGAAGAGGGGCATGTGCAAGAAAGGAAGAGAGGCTCCCAAGTGTGCAAGGTGTTTTGAATGAATGCAGTGATCCTCATTGCCCTGCATGTCAAGAGCTTGATGCACTTCTAGAGGGTTGCATTAGCCAACCAAAGACATTGTTAAATGCTACAACCAGTCATAAATAGCTTCATACTGTGGAGGAAAACAAGACAAATCAGGGTCTTGGATGCAGAGAAAGTCATACAATGAGTTTTAGACCTCCTCCCCTTCCATCCTTTCAAAAATCTGATTTTTGGGATGAGTTTGAGCTCTCAAAATTGATGTTTGAGGATGTAGAGGAACATGGTGAATCAGTTGAAGAACCAAAAGACACCATGGGGGTTGACTCTTTATTACAACCAAACAATGAAGAGGCATATTTTTATCAGATTGAGAAGAGTGTGCTAATGAGGAGAATCCTATAGAACTTGTTACCTTTGTTGCCCCATCACCTATGTTTCAATATGGATGGTCTCTTGATATGGAGAAGAGTATGCAAGAAGTTTCTACTCCTCATAATAGTCCTCTTGAATCAAAATTGGAAGAGTTTGATCTTCCAAGTTTCACAATGGACAAGGAGGAAGAAGGAAATAAGGATGACACCACTCCCATATCAGTCATCAAGGTGAAGAATCAAATATTTGTAGAAGAAAAAAATTCCAAATCAAGTCACAAATAGTTACCTTTTCAAGGAAAGTTTGCAAGAAGATTCCATTCTGGAGTTGGGCTTCAAGCAATGGGAAAACTTCATGGATTAGATCTTTCCCAATCAAGTATTTTTCTTCATTGGAGTGAAAGAAGGAGCTTCCACAAGTCATGTTTACTTCCGAGCATGAGGATTAGTTTTAAAGTTCCAAGGATCAACTGTAATACCTCCCAAAACCATATGAAGAGCAAATAAAAGAGGTATTTGTCTTATTTCTAGTTAATACCTTGAATGGAGATGGAAAATCAGCTTGCATTCAATTTTTCACTCTTAATCACAACCAAGTATAGTGTTAAATCATCTACATGGCTGCATGTTGTGAGAAAGGGAAGCTAATTCTCCTTGCTAGTGGCAAGATTTGTTTAGTTTCTCCATTTCTCTAGTTAGAGTAGGGTAGGAGTAGGTTTTATTTTAGTAGATTAATTACTTGTGCACACTATGCATGTTCCAATTGGAGCATGTATGATCTTCCTCTTTTATACACAGTGTGTTATCGTATCTTGTTGTTCTTACACAATTCATTAGAAATGGTGGTATTCATGGAAAAAATCACTTCTAACAGTAGCTCAAGTGCATTCCAAATCAACATGTGCTTCCAAGCTCTGTAGTACTTTATATTTTCCAAAAACCATCAGTCAGTTTTGCTTCTTAATTGGAAAAGAATCATATTTTTGGGGTAGGTTTATGTATTTATTTTTAGTCCCAATATATCATATGTACAGAGGAAAGAGAAATGAAAATTTAGATTGAGACAATTTTCCAGTGTCATAAAATAAATTTCATAAAAATTCTTATAATGAATTGGAAAATTCAGGAAAAAATCAGCTTCAAGTCAGCTGCAGGTCCAGTATGTTCTTTAAGAGGATTTAGGGGTGTAAATTTAAGTTTCAGATCAGTTTTGGGCTACTAAAATGACTCCATGCCCAATGGATGTTGAAAGACCACTAATCACTTCACCTAATAGGAAGGTGACCCCATTGAGTCACCAAATTGTTATCCAAAATACCCCCCTCGTGGGACATTTTGATAACCTACCATTTCATCTTGGACCTAGGATAATTAAAAATTGGTAAGAAATGGGTAGATTCACATTTTGGAAAAGTTGAAGCAATTCAAGATATTCCCTCTTGCCCCTGTAAAATCCATTCGGTTCATACTAAGTCAAAACCCATTTTTTATGAAAATCAAAAAAACTTGGTAAGTGTCTGGAGTTTCCTTCATTTCAGGTTTTTGGGTCCTTCATGCATTAGAAAATGTTGATCCATTAGCATGTTCCATGTTATTGGTTTTTTTCCCCCCGAATTTTGAATTTCCTTTGTTTTGGGTTTTCCAATATGTTTTGCAGTATGGTCGAGTTTCATTTTTTAGTTTAAGATTTCAGAATTTTAGATTTTGGAATTTTAGATTTTGGAATTTTGGAATTTTAGAGCTATGGAAAATCGGAACATACATCGACTCAATTACATGTTATATGCTACTTGTTTCCCGATCCCCAAAATTTGAAAACCCCATACCCCCATTCTTTAAAATTTGACCATGTGGGTCCCTCCAATAACCTTTCTAGAGATTATTAAAGCATTAATTTAATGAAATTAGAGGGAACTACATTCATGAGGGATGGGATGGTTTTCTTCTTCAACAAGTTATGCATTAAAAGGAGCATGGACATTTGTAAGGACCCCATGATGTGTTGTAGGCATTCCTAAAAATATGGGATTTCTTTTCCCTCTCTTTCTCTCATTCAAATTCTATATATTGTTAAGGAGAACTTTTTAAGGAGTTGGAAAATATTTCACCTGCTTGATCCATTCTTCTCACTTTGGTAGTTTGTGGAGCTTAAAACCTCCCCTTCTAAGCATTGTAATGGAAATATTATCTCTTCCATATACTATGATGTCTTGTACAAAATATTTGGAGCAATAAAATCAATGTTTTGTGATAATTTCTCTATCTTTTCTTGGTTTTTATTGTTCTATATTGCCTCTCTTCATGATACAAGTATATTGTGTATTCTCTGGTTTTCATTGCAAGGTTTAGACTATGTTGTGTTTATGGGAATGTTGTGTTGAATGTGTTTGTGGTCTGTGATTCTTGGTCACCCTCCCCACACTCATTTTCCTTAATTTTCATGTGTGGTGAACTATCCAACACCCATTCTCTTGGTGTTATCACCCCCTTAGTGTAGGATTTCCCTTTTTCATGCACTCCCTTACTCCTTGTATCCTTGGAACTGATAAGATAGGATTAAATAGGTTTTTTTCTTGCATTAGGTGTAGTTATAACATATGATTAGGAAGAGGAACCAACCTTATCTGGAGGGTTGTCTTAGCTACAGGTCCCACACCTTGAGATAAATTCATGTTTCCCAATCACACTAATTTCCTCAATCACAAATTATAGAAAATTGAAGGGTGTTGTTATTTGGTGATAACAATAGTAACCAACATAGGTGATATTTATGAAACAAAATGTGTTAATGATGCACATGACACATGTGTTAGTCTTGTTAGTCTAAAAGGTAGAAAGTACACAATGTAGATAATTGAGTGTAAATGAGGGAGTGACAAATGAACTATAATAGAACAATAGAAACTGTAAAATGTTGAAGGATTGCCTCTAAATGATGTGAGTGTAAGGAGACATAAGGGATCTTATAAGTATGTATCAATATGTGTGTCCTACATCTAGCTTAATATACCAAGTGAATGCATGTGTGTAAAGAAATAAATCATGTTATCTATCAAACTAAAGTAACCAACAACATGTATAATGTGAATTGTGAACAACTCAAGTGTTATGCATAGGACTTGATTTTGGATTTTTATAAATTTGATTTTTTTTTATATTATCACAATGCATAATTATGTAAAAAATAAGTGAGTAGTAAAAATAGCTAACCAATGAAAGCCCCCGATGAGGTGAAGGAGATTGAATAGAAGATGGAATTTCATGCAACATTGTATATGTGAATGCTAGAGTGACTATTGTGGTGACATGCTCCAAAGAAAGTAGTAAATGTGTGGTAATAGGAGTCATAATATGGTGTTGATATGGAGGACTAGATGAATTGGTGTGAAAAAAATAGGAGGGGGTATAGGGTCTATGGAAGTAATATGTGCACTAGAGGATTAACGTAAAATTATAGGGTAGTGAGCATTGTGAGCACTAGAGTTGGGGATGACAACCCTATGAGGCCTAAATCCATTACATGTTGAATATGCAATCAAAGGCCTATTATGAGGAAAAAGAGAATCAATGCTATAAATGTGTGTAATTGATGGTCTATGTGTACTTGTAGATGTAGAAATATGGTACAAGAGGACGGACCGAGGGAGTAACATAGAAGCACTAGAGAATTTGTGAACAATCAAATACTTTTCTCAGTAGGACTAGGAGAATAAACTATAATTGTATTAGGAGAGGTAATAAGAGGGAAGCCTCAAAGGGGATACCTCTTATGGCGATGACTTGTCGATTTTGTATAAAATTAACACATTGGTATATGATTTATGGGATAGCCATAAGATTACGTAACCTTAAGGTACCGTAGAACTAAGAGTAGATTCAACAAAGAATGAAGTTGATGTGGTAAGAGGACTAATAATGATGATTAGAGTAATGTAATGATAACTAGGATTTGATTCGGTGTAATATTATCTGTAGGAATACCCAAAGATTAAATTAGGTTGAGAGAACACAAATTATTTTTATTGTGTGGATCAACCAAAACACCCTGTATTGGTTTATTATTGACATAAATATGTATGGATTATGTATCGAGTCATAAGTATATCATCGATATTAAAGTCATCAACACTGATTATTAGAGAAAAATATAGTGTGTGATTAACCATGACAATCATTGGATTTAATGAATGATCATAAGAAGGTGGTGGAGGCATCGCACAATGAGCATTATGGAAATATGGAGAAGATTTTTAAATTTCATGCTTAGGAATTGGGTCATTGAATATTTTGATTTTAGCATTATAGTTGGTTAGCTTAGAAGTTTCTATGGGTTTTACCCATTTAATATCTTGAGAATCAATAATATCTTGAATAATATGGTGAATCTTGAGGAAATGGTCTGTATATAATGTATAATACACCAATGATAGTCACAATGGGCATCAATATTAAAATTCTTACCCGAAGTGTACTTGATTTAATATAAATTGAATTAAATATAATTTTAGAGTAACTAATGTAATCAATGATATACAAATGATAATATATAAGAATATACAAGTGTTAAGTACTCAAACAATGTAAAACTCTAACCAAATAAGAGAGATAGATTACTTAGTTGATTTTTGTGTAACTTGGAGGTAGTTGAGACTATATATCTGCTAGATATAATTGGAAATGATGTCATAATGGTTGGAAGAGAGTTCTGAGACTCTGTAATGTGCTAGATAGAAGCATCTGCAGGAGGACAAGAGTGTTTACATGCTAGTGTCTATTCAGGTGAAAGTGTCTTTGTAAATAATAAGGATCGATCTCTTTACGGTCCAGGGTTTTCACTCCAATATCTACTTTTTCACTCTGAATTCATTTTTAGGGTTTTGATATTACATGTATCTTGCAAAAAAACCCTAGATATATGTAAAAACTCACAAATTCATTAGATATGAATAAAATTTGTAATATGTGAAATCGGAATGACCCTAGTGGTCACCCGATGAGTGAGATTAGTAACAATCGTTGCACTACATTTCATACTCCATGTAGTTATATGTGCTTTTCTCTAAAATAGTGTCCTTAGGTTTTCCCTCATGCCGATTATGCCAATATATCAAGCTATAACTAGATTTGATGTAAATGTGTAGTATGGAATTCAACAATTCCCTTTCTTATGTAGTGTATGTAGCCCAAAATGCATTCCTTTTGATAGTGGGATAGTATATAGATATGATATCCCTCTTGAATTTCCAACCAACATAATATTGTGTATGTTATATATATATATATATATATATATATATATATATATATATATATATATATATATATATATATATGAATCTCTTGTTTGTGTTTTGACACTAGTGATAGTAAATTCTAACTAGGAACACAAAATAAAGATAAGAAAAGAAGCAAGGCCGACCACAAATGTCAAAATGTGTAAAAAGAACAAAGAGGACAAAAGTTCCTAAAATGGACACAAGCACCCAAGTGCTAGTGTTCGATTGGGCACTAGTTTCTTGGGATAAATAACGATAGATGTGAAAATATATGTAGATAGGGATCCATATGGCTTGACCGAAGTGGATACAAATGACAGATGTAGAATAAAGTTATGGTAAAAATCAATCAAAGATGTACATGGACAAGAGATAGTGTCACCAATGAATACTTTTCTTACTTGATATTCATGCATATAACAACATATTGAAGACATAGTAAAATAGTAATATGTGCATGATTTTGTGTCTACATTTCCCCCATTTATGCTATTTGAATGAAATTCAAGTAGTGTAAAGGAAGTAAAGAACATACTTGTATAAAGTTTGGAAAATCCATATTACAGAGTACACGTAGAATATAGAAACTTGTAGTGTGGTGAACCATGGATCAACGTTTTGACCCATGTGGCATAAGAGGAGATAGAAAATTATTGTAAGGAGAAACTTGGAGAAATATTTGTGATGATACTATAGATGTTGGATTGTTGGAAAAGGTGATAGAGGAGGTAGGGAGTGATCAATTCCCATCCAAATTTTTTGATAATTGGAGGATTTGGGCGTCTTGCCACAAGAGGAAGAGTGTTGGGGAGAGAGGTCTATTTTCTCTCCTTACAGAGATGATTCCCTAAAATATCTAACTATTGTAGAAGGATAAAGACCAATTTTTTTACTTTTTGAGTTCCCATTATAACCTATTATTCTGATTGAAGAACACAAATATGAGTAGTGAAGGAAAGGCAATGACATCTCATCGTCACCAATCCTATAGTAATAGGTGTTCCAATTTCAATAGTATTAGATGGCTTCCAAGTTAGTTTATCTAGAAGTGATGGTGATGTAATGTGGCTCCCAAGTTAGGTTATCTCGAAGTGGTAATAATTGTGCTTATTGTACTTGATTGATTGATTTCAAGTGATAGAAGTTGATTTTATTAAGATGTATTTATAAGATTACTCACAGAGAGGTTTTTATTTGTCCCTAGATTAGGCCATTTTGGAGGAAAATGGATTTGAAAATAGCAAAAAAGTATTTCCTATTATATGGAATAATTGTAACTGTGTTTGAATGAGATTAGAGAAAATATGATGGTAATGTATTAGGAATGTCGATTGATTGTGTTTTTCATCCCGAGAAGGATTATAGGATGATCCCGATTATATGCCCACTTTCGATGAAAGGGCGAGGTGATGAGAAAAGAGAAATGAGCTGAAAGCAAGGATGTGAAAGGTTGTATTGTAATAAAGAGATAGTAGTATTTACAAAGTATGCATATTTATTGATTAGTATATGAGTGTAATGTGAATATGGAATGGTGAAAACTATATAGTACGATAATAGAGGAAACCGTGATCCGATGGCATAAATGGGGAGGAAAATGGAGTAACGAGGCTCAAGATACGAGCCAAACCATGTGTTGGGTATTATTTGTAAGACTATGGAGAACAATGACTATAGTATAGAGTAAATTTGAATTACTCTATATAGTAATATGTAAAAATTGAATAGTAA
Organism: Taxus wallichiana var. yunnanensis; assembly: GCA_018340775.1. Classification (NCBI taxonomy): domain Eukaryota; kingdom Viridiplantae; phylum Streptophyta; class Pinopsida; order Cupressales; family Taxaceae; genus Taxus; species Taxus wallichiana. The sequence goes on along the minus strand of CM031236.1, from coordinate 441,646,844 downwards.
TTTAATTTGTACAAAGAGTGGTTGAAATCTAGAGCTATGAGATGTGAGGATGCCACGTGTTAGAATGGCTAGTCAAACTAGATTTGAAAGGGTGACAATGGTGGTGATTATACAAAAGACCGAGGAGATGGTCTTATGTGCTCATATTTAGAAAATTTTGTCAAACATGTGTGTTTTAATTAGTTTTGGTAAATTTTGAAATTTTGTAGAATTAGGCGTTTCGACCAAGATAGAAGTGGACAAGCAATTTTTTTCTTTGGGACACTAGCACCTAGTTCTTGGTGCTAATGACCTACTTTTGGGAGCTAGTGTTCAACTCCTAGGCACTAGTGTCCAAGTCTAAGCTTTTGGCATTGTTAGGGTATTTAAGGTTGTTTGGATGTTATTATAGTTAATTTTGAATGAAATCATGTTGGTATGTGGATGCTGATTTTTCATTAATTTCAAAGGAATATTAATGATAAATCAAGATGTAGAAGAGCTAGAGTGAGCTTGGAGTGATTCAGACAAGATAGAATAGTTTGAAGTCTTAAGAACACTGCGTAAGCACTAACTTCTTGAGCAACTAGTGACATGTACAGGAAGGGTGATGATGTGAGAGCACACTAGGATGATTTATTACATATTATAGCATGCATATGATGTGGAAATAAGGTTATAAGGATGAATACAGGGGCACATGAGTGGAATTAGTCAGACTAGCTCAGTTTAGGATGCCTAATCCCTAGGCCTAGATAGCAAAGTGACATGGAATGGTGGAGTTAAAGTTTGAGGAAACTATTGAATTATGGTAAAGGTATAAAATAAATGATATTACATTTTTAAGGGGTTACATGGTGAAGAATAGGACAAACATGATGAGCTACAATGCAAACTAGCTTAATTTGGCCTATTTCAAGGACCTAACATGAGGATATGAAGAAAAAATCCATAACAATAAAATTAAAGCATGGGAAGTGTGTAGGTACATTTTCAATAGTTCTCACATGAATCTATAGGTCATAATTAAATAGTTAGAGGCATAGTTAGGGTCATTGGTATGATTGTTCTTCAGGACAAACAAGTTTATCATGCCCAAATGAGATGGAATTAGAAGGTTTAGAGTAAACCATGAAAAATTAGCCATTTGAGATCATGGAGGATGTATTCATGAATGTGTGGAAAAAAATTAGGACTTGAGGAGGAGGTTTGTGTAATATATTGCAGTTGTTACCAAAACTGGGTTAAATAAGGTATGCTAAGATAACACTATGACTTCTTAGAATTTAATCTAAATTTTGGAGCATCCTTCAGATAAATCATAAGAGAAATTTTTGAAGAGAATAGGGATAAAAATATGTTGTAAAAATTATGAGGTCAAAAGGATAAGAAATAAGAAAGTTCTATTCATTTTTGTGGCACTGTTTGAAACCCTCTTAAACCCAGTTGAAATCGGTATGGTGAAAAATGCTTGGTTATGCCTCCAAATGGAATTTCGTTGATTGAAAATTTATTTGAGTGTGTATATAATTCCTTGAGGCATATTTTCATGGTGATTTGAGCTCTTGATTCATGGTGGACCCCATAATAAACCAACTATTGTGTAAAGAATTTAGTTTACAAGATAAACTTGCAAAGTAACCCATGCTCAAATATTTTGTGAAGGATGTTGGAGATGTGTTATTTATGTTTATAAAGTAACCTGGTTATTTTTTTGAAAAAATGTGATGATCCATATGTGTTTTTTATCCTACCATTCACTCGAATGCAAATGAAGAGAAACCAGACCTAAAGGTATAAGGGCATACATGATGAATTGCATCATAAAGTTATTTTTTTTGGTCCTGAACACCATGTAGGTATTCCATATGATCTTTGAGTATTATTGGTTTTTTTTATAAAATGTTTGCATGAATAAGTTTGGTTGATCCAAAACTGACTTCTTGAGCTAGTGAAGAAGCTTGTTGCTACAAGTGAGTAGATGGAGTTTTGTTCAAACAAAGTATAATTTTGAATTCTTGAACATGTTGTGTATGATGTCCTTGAATTTATTAGAGTATTAGTTGAGCTTGGAGATCAATTTGAAGGTTTTGAAACATAATAAGTTGAAGACTAGTTTTTAATCTTCCAAAACATAGTCAGACCAGTTTGAGAAATGAAGTTGGTTGAGTAACTTCTCCCTTGATTTAGTGAAAGAAATGAGTATTTCCAGAAAGAATACTTCAATATATTTATGTTGATATATGATAGGTTTTTTGATGACAAGGTTTGATACTCTAAGTAACTAGTTCTTGAGAACTATTTTTTTAGTATGCAAACACCATATGTCCAAATTGAGAAGAAGGATGAAATGCAAATATTTTTCCGGGATTTGATGAAGCCAAAGCATGTGATGATGAATTACACATCCTATAATGTCCTCATAATTTTCAAGGAAAGAAATGATCTTGAACCTATATAAATCCATGTTAAATAAGCATGCACCATCACTACAATTTTGAGACTCCATGACCGAGTTTGGAGATAAAGTGAAGCATGAAGAAGAAATTGTGAGTTATAAAGAATATGAAGAGGTCATTTAGGAAAACTAAAGGGTCTTGAAATGTTCAAGAATGCATAATACACTTGGCATCAAGTTTTTAAGCTAGAAGACAAAACCCATTTGTTGAAGGAAAAGATAAAACAATGGTTGGCGATTCATGAAATAAGATTTTTAGGTGCTAGAAAGAATATTTTTAGGTGTAGTCAGATGGTCACTTAAGTGAGAAATCCTCATTTTTCATAATGTGTATGATAAATATCTTTGTAGGTCCTAAAAGGAAGAATATTAAACTGATCCCGTGTCATGTAAAATTATTGCACAATAAGACAATTTGTTGTTTGGTGTCATTCCCTTTCTAATTCGAGTTGAAAATTTCTTTCAAAATGTGAAGTGAAAAAATCATTTATGAATGTTTTACTTAATTTTATACACATCTGAGTGTGTGTACGTAGTATTTTTTTATGAATATACTATTGGAGGTGTAGAAAAGGTGATGAAAATTAGAAAATGATGTAAATTAAGTAGAACTACAATTTGCAGATTAAGCGAGCTTGAAAGTGTAGATGTTTGAGAGGGATATTTGATTTGAGAAGAAAGATAAAATTTGTATGAAGGGGAATATTTGAGTGAGGTACTTGCAGCAAATGAAGGAGAGTAATAAGAGAATAATTTGAATTGAAGAAATGATTATAATTTGTTAGTTGAGACAATAAAAGAAAAGTGATTAAAATATTATGTTAGAAGTATAAGTTGTTGCTTAGAAAATAGGAGTTGAATTTTCCTTGTAAGTTGAAGCTTACAAAAGGTCGATGGGTGCTTGAGTGAATTTGGGAGTTGAAGGTTCCATGAAAGTAGAATATTTTTAAAGATCAAGTTGGCACTTGGTTAAATTATGGAGTTGTTGCTCCAAGTTAAGTGGATGTTCAACATTAAATCATTATAACATTTACAGGGACATACTTGTCCAAGTGATTTCTTTAGTTTCAGTGGTTTTTTTCCCTTGAAGGGTTTCCCACATTGAGTATTATCTCTCGGGTGTTTTCTCTTTTCTTTGCTTGTGGATGATTTTGTGGTTTCATCATAACTAAGTTAAGGAAATTGAATTGTATGTCAAAATTTGTATAAACACTGATTCACCCCCCTCTTCATGCCTAGAATTTCCAACATGTCAATGTGTTAATACTATGCATTGTTTCTTATTTTCATTGTGCATAGGCATATCCACTCAATGGAGTTTTGGGTAGGTTGTCACCTGGAGAACATTACTTAGGTTGGGGTTTATGAATGATGAGTGGGAGATATTGGATCGTTCCGGCTTGTAGAACATTACTAGATTGGGGGAGATACCCCATAATATGAATTTATTGAATGTTTTGTGTGAGAGATGGTACACTAATACTTGTACATTATTGTTGTCGATTTGGAGAGATGATGGTGACATTGGACAATGTATATATGATACCATGGTTACCTATTGTTGGAGATAGAGTATAGATTAGGGTTGTATTGGATTCCCATAGTCAAATGAGGGAAACGAGATGATATTTTGTAGGGTCTCGTATATAGGTGAGACATATATCAGCTTGGATGTTATTATGAGATCTAGGGTTTTGAAATTATATAAATTTATCACGTAGTTCTATCTTCATCAGGTGGTGGTGGTGGATTTTGTATTTTTGTACATGATACATGATATATGTTATAGTATAGAGGATAAAAGTACTAGATATGCATGGGCACAATGTGTGTTAGCCCATTTATACATGGACTTGTACAAGTTTACACAAGAGGATCATGGACATGTGGGTTAGGAGCTACCAATTTATTGTATCTATGGGTATATGAGCATATAGCTATATTGAGGTTGCTCGGTGGGCCATAGGCTGATTTAGCTCAGCTATATATATTTTTAGTGAGGTGGGTGGGTACCCGCATTAAGAGGATGTATACAAACACATATAACTCAATGATAGATTAGATGGGCATTGTGGCCATTATATGGAGACTGTATAGATATTATGGAGGATGTTTGGAGGATGGTGTGGAGTTACACTACATTCGGCACATCATGTGGTTAGAGGATTAGTTCCCATGAGTAGCAGAGTTGTTCTCACGCCTGAGTGAGTTTCTAGACATTTTGATATAGCCCAGGATGTGCCCCAAGAGCTATATATATATATATATATATATATATATATATATATATATATATATATATATATATATATATATAGTGTTGATCTACTAAGGTGGTGAGATAACCAAGATCAAGGTTAGGCCCTACAAGATCATAGGTAGTAGGCCCTAGGACGTGATGAGGTAGATCTCGGCCATAGGGAATATATAGTTTAATGACGTGGGTGCACTCGGGCATATAGTCATTGGTGGGAAACAAACTAATGGATGTTGATATTTCTAGTGGTGGTAGATGTAGTAGGTGAGTTGAAAGTTGGAGGAGTTGAGGGCCGGCACCCACCCTCAAGGTAGAAGATATAATAGTGATGCAAGCATAGTGTAAGTATCAATCATTGTTATTTGTTAGTTTTTGATTGATTGATATAGTGGATGAATACAAATATGTGTAATAGATAATATTTTTGTGTAATTAGAAGTAATTCCTAATAAACACTTATTGTAGATATCTGTATACACATGTTGACATAGAACATACCCCCAAATGTGTTCATAGGAGGAGGGATGCTAGAGAGGAAGAGGAGATTGTGGGTGAGCATGACCACTTGTTTAAGTAAATGGCTATAGTGGTAGCTGCGTTCACAATTTTGTTGAGTGAGCATGATGAGGCTCGTACAGAGATAGAGAAAGTGAGATAGGTTGTAGGAGGAGAACACCTAGCTCAAGATGTATTTGCATGCTATGTGGAGCTACGATGCTGATATATGCAGAGTAAATGACCGAGATATCCTTATTGTGAAGATAACTTTAGAGGTATAGAGGATGAGATCGGTGGTGCAGACTTAGTAGTGAAGCTTCAAGTTTTAGATATCCCACGATTGTAAATTGTAATAGTGAGGATGATATATGATGTATTGTATATGATTTAGTGATGCATGGGGCTTTCCCCTAGTGATTGTATTTTGTAACTATGATTTTGATTATATATATTTACATGTGTTGGTATTGTACTTGTTATTGATATGCATTTGTATACTATGTGATGATTGTGAATTTTCACTTGGTAGTGATTGTTTAGTTTGTTGGATTTTATATGCATTGTTGGAATGGTTGATTTAATATATATTGTTGATTATTGAAATTTTTATGATGTGGAAATAATTTCTAAGTAATGGATTGAATAATAATTGCATATGAATAAGAGTGAATAGTATAGCATATGGTAAATAGAGATATATGTATGTGATGCAATATGGAAAGTAATTATAAATGGTAATGTGATGAGATACAATAAGGCAATAAAATAACGATGCATTGAGCATTATATAATAAGGGAATGTAGGAAAATGATTGTAATTGTGTGTGATGAGGATAAAGGGGGGAGAAGAACGATTTTCCCCCAATGTGAGAATGAGGTTCATTTAAGTAACAATTCCCTCAACAGTCATGTATGAACCTTAAGAACATGAGTGCATCATTAGGTAATGAGATGGAAATGGATATCATCTACCAGAGGTGAAGAGGCATGTGATGCATAGTAGGAGCATGTGGAACAAAAATAATGTGTGTATAGGTGTTGAATTGGATATAAGAGGAAATGGTGCCAATAATGGGAGGTGTGATGGTGGGAAGTGTAGAAGTAGGATGCTTAGGAAGCCAATGAGATGTAGTAGCAATGTGGGTAGGATGAGATGATGTGGTTAGAGGCAGGATAGTTGGAGGAGGTGGATGAATGATGACCTTAGGAGGTGGACAGATAATAACCTTAGGAGGAGGTGAATGAGACAAGATAATAGTGGTAGAGGCATGCTTATGTAGAATAGGTGAGAGAGATCACTTGTGAGAGCAGGAGCAAAATGAAATGACACCTTTATTTTCTACTTGTTGTAGTTTATCATGGAGATCATAGTGGTCATTTTCATGATGGCCATTAATATGGAATTTTTTTCAAAAAGGGCACTCACTATGGTTGTGTAACCAGTGAGGGGGATGATGCTGGTTAGAAGGTAAAAAAATTAGCCACTTATCAAGTAAGGTGTGCAAGACATCATGTGGTTTAGCATTATGTGAAAAGTATAATGGTTCACGAGTGGGAGGTGGGGAGGAATGATTTGAATTTCAACATGGTGGTGGGGAAGGAGGAAGCTTACACGGAGGAGGATATGGTGAATGTGGAGGGGGTCAATAGATGGGAGAGGAGAAGACTTAGTAGGCAAGGGAGGAATAGAAGAAGTAGAAGGAGGTGTTATAACATGATCTGTAATTAAGTATTTTTCTAAATCAATAACTTTATAGCATAAAAGAGTAAATGAATCACATGTATCATATAATATATTTTATTTTAATGGGGAATTAATCCATGACAAAAGATAAATTACATTTCTAGATCAATAGGTTGAAACAATAACTAATGCATGCAAGAATTAAAGCATAAAATGTAATCTAAAATTGGTTCTTTCTTTCCTTGATGCAAAGAAGGAAAACATTCATATGTAACTTTAGGACCATTGTTAGAAATAAAATGTCTAAGAAAAGCATCCTCCATATCATAATAAGTACTAATATATCCATTAGGTAAATGAGTATACCATTGGAGAGCATTATCAACAAGGCTATGACGAAAGGATTTGAGTAACAATCGATCATTGGAATAAGAAGCCATGGCTAATCAGAAATATTTTAGATGAAAATAGGGATTTCCCATACCGTTGAAACATGAGAAGGTAGGCATGATGAAATCTTTGGGAAGCAGAATTGTGAATCTTCTTAGGAATGGGATTTATGGGAAGGTTATTATTGTCAATTGAGGCATAATAGGATTTACTCTTGAGGGTAAGGGTATGAAATTAATTTTTAAAATTACCAACAACATGCATGAGAGAGAGGATATCTTGTGAAGGGATGGTTTGGGAAGTGAGAGGAACATTGAGGGGTTGAATCTTTCCATTGTGAGTGATCATGGGAACTGAAAAGGGGGAGTGGATGTGGAAGGAGGGGATGGAGGTGTGAGAGGAGGAGATGAATGTGGAAGCTCTACGGATGTACTAGGTGTAGGATCATGAGACATAGTAAGAGGTGTATTAGGGGTAGGATTGGTGTCAACATGACCATTATTGGAAATAACTTTAGAAGTAGAAGAAAGAGGAGGTGTAGATTCATATTCAACAAATTTAATGGAAGAAACATCATCATTAACATGTGCATTATCAAAAGCATAATCAGAGTCACTATCAGCCATATTTTCACAAGCAAGGATTTCATTAACATACAAAGAATTATAGTAGTAATAACATTGGATTTATCAAGGAAATCATTGGAAATAATTTTAGAAGTAAGAATGGTAGGAGGTATAGATTCACATTCAACTTGAATAATAATAGAAACATCATCATTCATATTTACATTTTCATTATCATAATTAGATTCATTAGCATCCATGTTTTCACAAGCAAGAACCTCATCATGCAAAGAATCTATATTAATGTTATCATTTTCCATATTACAAGGAGAGGAGGATGGAGGATCATTCATGGCTATAGTAGATGAGGGAGAATATGTGGAAAATTTTTGGTTAGGGGAAACTATGCAAAAATTAGGGCTTTGGAAACCAACATGAAGAGAGTTTTGGAAGTCAAGGAGTTGGACGAATTTTTTATCATCTTGGGGATTTTGCATGAGGTTACGAAATTCATATTCTTTAGAGGCATTAGAAAAAATTGGTTGCATGCACATATAGGTCATATCGTGATTTGGAGATGGGTACCTTTTTTTAGCCATGAGGGTTTGGGATCCTAGGGGCAAGGAGTTCGAATAAGAGTGGGGTTCACCAAATTATTTAATATAAATTGAATTAAATCTAATTTCAGAGTAACTAATGTAATAAGTGATATAAAAATGATAATATACAACAATATACAAGTGCTAAGTACTCAAATAGTGTAAAAATCTAAGAAAATAAGAGAGATAGATGAATTATCTAATTTCAATGTAACTTGGAGGTAGTCGGGACTATGTATCTATTGGATCTGATTGGAAATGATGTCATAATGGCTAGAAGATATTTCTAAGACTCTATAATATGCTGGATATAAGCTCCTACATGAGGATAGGAGCCCCCGGTGTTAGTCTCCATTTCGGGTGCTTGTGTCAGTGTAAATAATTAGGATTTGATCTCTGTCTAGGTATGAGGGATTCACTCCAATATATTCTTTGTCACTTTGAATTCACTATTAGAGTTTCAATAACACATGTAACCTACACAAAAATCCTAGCTATCTCCAAAAACTCATAAACACATTAGATCTGAATAAAATATGTAACATGTGAAGTCATATTGACCTTGGTGGTCACCCGATGAGTGAACTTAGAAATAAACACTTCAATACATTTCAGAATCCATGTATTTTTGTGTGATTTTGTGTGAAATAATGTCCTTAGGATTTCCCTTATGCCAATGATGCCAAGATATCGTGGATATAGCTAGCTTTGATGCAAATGTGTGGTATAGAATTCAACATTTCCCCTTCCTATGTAGTGTATGTAGCCCAAAATTTAGTCCCTTTTGATAGTAGTGATAGTATATAGATTTGACAACCCTATTGAATTGCTAGCCAACGTAATAATGTGTATGTTGTATATATATATATATATATATATATATATATATATATATATTTAATTTCGACACTAGTTACACAAAAGGTCATTGACTAGGAACACATGATGAGGATAAGAAAATAAGCAAGGCCAACAATAAATGTCAAAATGTTTAAAAATAAAAAGGGAGAGAAGTTCCCAAAATGGACACAAATGCTCAGGTACTAGTGTCAAGATTGGGAACTAGTGTCTTGAGATAAATAATAATAGATGTGAAAAGATAGGAAGACAGGGAGCCCCGTGACTTGAACCAAGTGGAGATAAAAATGACATATGTATAAAAGAGTTATGGTAAAACTCAATCAAAGACATAGATGTAAAAGAGATAGTGCCACCAATGAATACTTTTCTTACTTAAGATTCATACATATAAAAACATATTGATGGCATAGTAAAATAGTAGTATGTGTATTAATTTGTGTCTACACTATTCATATAAACCTCAAATGACAGAGGGAGAGTGATCCGAAAACGGAAATTTTAATCCAACACTTTTAACCGTTTCAAAGGATCTTTAATTTTAATCAACTTAAAATCCCTTAATACTCTAAAATATTGATTAAAATTTGATTTAGGACTGATTTTAAAATGGACATTAAGTTTATAATTTACTCAAAATTTCTTTGATTGATCAAAGCCCAAAAATCATTGTTTCCAATGCAACTATTTTTCAATTTATCAAAACTAATTATACTTGTATCCAAAAAATTTATTAAAAAATTAATTAGTTTCAAATATCAGTAAACTGAAAATAAAAATCAGAAATGACACAAAATTGTTTACGGGGTTTGGAATTTCTACATCCCCAGGTTCATGATGAATTGATCCATTAATAATGTTAAAAATGCAAATGAAATTAACCTTTACATTCAATTAATAATGAATCAAAACCTACAATAATGTGGTATTATACCTTCAAAGGACTTTAATGGAGCTTAGAATCTATCCTTTACCTTCCCGATCCACATGTAGTTATGTCTCCCTTTGGTTATACAACTTCATGTGAGTTCAACAGAAAAAAACTCTATCAAAAAAGATCCAAAATTGGAATTTTATCACATCATCGTGATCGTCTCAAAATTATGAATAACTTTCATTTATAAATCGAGACTTAGATGTGAGCAGTAAGTGATCCAAAATTCAAGTTTTCCAAAACTGCTCATTCATTGTCTATACATAGGTCCATGGGTAGTCTGTTTAATAAAATGTAGTGAGCTATTTATATATCACTTCTAACAAAGTGGTGGGTTGGTCAGGCCTCTTAATGTATTGTTGGATATTATGGGTTCCACTCCCCATATAGCGGTTGACCCCATTGACTTTCCAAATGAAGCATTTTTTTTTGTTTTTATGTGGATTATCCCACATTCATGGGATAAATTTTGTTGAAAGCCTTTTAATAGGCTTTTTCCCCCCATTTTTTCAATGGCTTAGGCCACATTTAGATTTTTTCCCACGTTGAATGTTTGGTGGGTTAGTTTGGCCACATTGGTATGTTGGTGGTGAATGTTGATAAGGCTTCCTATGCCACATAGTGGCCAATGTGAAAGTTGTTTGAGCCCATATGGGCCTCCCAAGATAAATGTAATCCCGCCAAATTGATTGTAAAACATATCCCAAGTCATGGTATAAGGAATTAAGCCCAAGTAATATGGCTTGGGCTCACCGAGATATATGTGGATTCAATCGAGCTAATAGATATCCCCTCTATGCCATATAAGGGGCTTAGCCCGATTAATGTGGAGATCAAACGACCAACTCGCCAAGCTAAGAAATAGCTCACCCGAGCACAATTCACCCTCTAATGCACAAATCAACTCGTAGAACAACATAGTCCCACATTGGGAGAGTTAGAAAAATATGTGGCATATAAAATCATAAATACGATAACGACAATATGAGAATAGGCGGCAAAGGCACCCCTCCTATAAAAGAGTGTGTCAAACCTAGCTGAGGGCCCCCAGCCAACAAATAGTGGGGTCCACAAAAATTTTCATGTGTCGAAGACCGGAGGCTTGAAAACACAAAATTTAACCTTTTCACCTTTTTGCCAAAATGCCACGTGTCAACGCATTATTCGCTAGTTGACCACTATTGACCCATTTTCAAACCACATCTTTGACCCATGATAACTTTTGCATTTGAACTCCATTTTTGACATTCTTGGCATCATCAGAAAGCTATCAAATATATATAGTGTGGTAATGTTTTAAGGAGGCTTAGGAAACTTCCAACACCCAAATAATCCTCCAAATTAGAGAGACATGAGAGTGTACTCAAGTAATTTTTCTATACAACATGTGGAAGAATTGGAAAATGAGTGAATTGATGATGCACTAGTTGTGATTGTAACTTAACAAGTGGGGAGATAACATTGATGGTATATTTAGAAGAATTTTTGACATCATTGGACTTGTTTTTGAATGGGATATTATTTGAAAACTTAATAGTAGATGCGGGAAGAGAGATATTAGCGTACTTGAGTTTGTTCATGTGTTTGATTTTGTTCATGTGTAACAACTTAGCCTCACATTCTTCCAAGGTATGGAAAATGGTCAAAATATTGAATCTTATCAAACATGACCGAATCTTGCAAAATAGCTTACGATTTTTTAGTGAATATCTCTTGCAACTCATTACCAGCTAAGATATTGTCCATTTTAGAGGGCATGGTCTTATAACACAAGACATGCATATTGATAGGTTCATTAGACCCTTTCCGTATTTGATTCATTTGTGAATAACATATTTTTTTGTCAATATTGATAGATAATTGGGCTAAAATGGGGTTTTCCAAAGTACTTAATGCACATACAAAATGATGAGGAAGAGCATAAAACTAATATAAAGTAAAATCTTTAAGACTCTAGGGAAGATCTTGGTAAGTAGGATGTCATTATAAGTGTAATCAAAACAAGTAACATGAAATAATTGAAGACACTTAGTGGGATCTCCTTTTCCATCATATATAGGAAATTTAGGTGTAACAAAATTGATAGGTGGCATAAACAAAACCACTTCGGTACAAGTATATTTTGAACTAACTATGTGGAATCTATAGTGTTAGAATAAGTATATGTACCTTGTTATAACTATAAGATTTGTTTTTGTAAAGTATGAACAAGGGATTCAAGTACCTATGTGCTAGATGAAGATGAATGTGAAATATGAGGAATTGATATGGGATGTGTAGTAATAATTGTAGTTGCAGGGATAGGCAAGGAGACATTTGGCATAGATAGAGGAGGTGTTCCCAAAGAGGTATAAACCACATATGTAGAAAAATTTGATGTAGGAAATTATACGAAATGTGAGGTTTCCCAATAAGAGATTTTTCACTAGAATTCATATCATGGGATGATTTAGTGACAACCAATATTTTGATCGGGTTCATTTTAAGACCCCCTCCAAAAACAACTTAGAATATTTTGGCAAATCTCTGAAATTGAATTTCAAAAAAATGGCAACTAACTAAAAATACGTTTCGTGGCAAAGGAAATTTGATATGTTGTAAAGTTTTTGGTTTCACAAGGTTTTTGGATGTGAGTTAGGTAGATGTCTAACAAATCACCGGAGGGATGAGGCATTGGATGAAAATGATTGGATGAAAAAAGTGGTAAAGGAGGATGACAAAGGTGTTATACGTCCATGGGGTAGGATGACAACTATGTTGGACAAAAATTGTAGAACAAATGAAAGTGGGGTGGTAGAGGTGTAGGATGACAGGCTTGGATGATCGTCTATGTGCTAAAAAAGGAGACACACATATTTTTGTTGATAGCTTGGATGTTTGATGTATATGTATTATACCTCAACAATATGTATTATACCTTGACAAATATGAGTGCAATTTGATTCGAAATGTTGGTGAAATACATGCATAAGTTCATTTTTAGTGTAAATAGTAGGTAAAATTACCTATACAAATGATTTATCAAGTGAAACTTTAGGCGAATCAGGCGATAGTTGATCGCTGAAAATTTGCCATTTCCAATTCCCAAAACCTTTAATATTCGTGAGTTTATGAAATTTTTCCACTAAAATTTTCCCCGATTTTGATGATGTGATTAATATGGTGAGGGTTTTGGTAGATTTTGGCATGAAAATTATATACAAATTAAACTTGTTCAATATCCATAGTTTTTCTATCATCATGGGAACATTCATCATAATGCTCACTATAAGTTTCAAGATCATGCAATGGTACCTCATTAGCTTAGTCAAAAAGGGAAGGATTATGCATTAGATATAAGGCCATGGAAATGCAACGCTTGTGAGAAGGAGGATAAATCTCAAAATGATTAATGGGATGACTTAAAATATGAGCACTATGCCAAAAGGTCATAGGATTAAAGCATGTGTAATATGAGTCAATTAAGAAGGCAAAATAGCATTACCCCTAGGATCTCTAGGGTTGGCTGATAAACATAAGTATATAGCCAAATGGAAATCAAAATTCCTAATGCACAAGGAATGGGTCCTAGATTAGGTTAAGGATTCAATCAAAAGTGGTTTCACAAAAAAAAAAAAACCCTAAATTAAATATCTTATTCAATTTAACTAAGTGTATGATAGATAAGAGTTGATTAATGATCTAAGAAAGATAGAACAATATAAATACTAATAAAATTTACAACTCGACTATATAAGAAATATTACAACACACCACTTAATATAACATGTAATTAAAAGTATGAAATAGAGGTATAGAGGCACTTAAATTTCCATAGTTCTTATTTGGATAGATATGAGAATGTACAACAAAGAAATCAAGAGAACTGAACTTGGGAAACCTTCAAAAAATGAACTATAAATATAAATATTCCTAGACCAAGACCACACAACATAGTCAAAACTTTATTTTATGTTCTAGGACTTTCTATATAGTCTTGTACCTACTCTGAGATGGATTCTATAGCTTTCTAGGTTGTTCAATTTCCTAGATTTGTTTATCTTTGTCTCACATGTAGAAAAACTCTTTGTGTTAATAGATCAAGATCAAAAACACTAGCCATGGATGAATAATCCTATAAAAAAATATTAGAATGGTTTTGGGTTCCCTTTTACATTGTCGACATTGAAACTACTCAAGAGGCCTCAAACCGCATGTCATTCTCCACCTAACATGTGATATTTAAATAGATCAATCAGATTTGTTCATGCCTTTGACCATGCTTTCTTTGAATTGGATCTTAGTATAAAACTTCAAGAGAGGATGCTTGAGATCTTGTGGAATAGAGATATGGATACCTTGACCTAGTTTTGAGCTTCAGATTTGATGTGGGTTATGCCTTAATGACTTTAGATATGAAATTATGATATCTAGGGAGCTTAGGATTCCTTTTGTAAGTGTAAGAAGTGAGTGCTTTAGTGCATTTCCTTAGGATTTCTAGGTTAGAAAATGAGGTAGTGTTTACTTTCTTATATAGGGTTCCATAGATTATTTATCTAGGAAAGGATAACCCAGAGGAAGTATAAGACCCAAAGAAAGATTTCATTTTTAATTTTCATTGGAATACATGTTGGTCCAAGACCATACAAAATGTTTAATACTATATATTACATTCCTAACTAGACTATATGGTCCTATCGAGGAGTAGGGAATATGCCAAATTAATTTTTGATCTAGTGAGTTAATGTTTCTTTATAGATTTTATACATTATCTTCTTTGATTTTGTCAACATGTTAATTTGGAAGGATAAATGGGATAAATAATAGACATCAAGAAATGTTAAGCAGAAAGGATAAGTTACATTTTTCATAGCAAAAGTTCATAGTCAAGTCAATGTTACCAAAGTGAAAATTACAAAATTTGAGTGCCTATAATAATTGTACTCTTTCTAGGTTGAAACATTTTGTGTGATGGCCTTCTTCAAGATAGAAATGTGACTATTATGTAATAACATAACACTTTCTTTAAGAAAAGAGAGTATCTCCTACTAGTGCTCATTATTTTGTTTGGCTTATTAAAAATTATGGTAGATCTTAAAGGTTGAAATGGTGGATGGTGCATGGAAATTTAGAGATATTTTATAAAAAGTGTCTCTCATAAGAGTCCTGGATAATGGAATATTCTCAACAATGTCTTAATACTTTTCCACCCATTCTTGAAAAAATGGTGGAATATGGGAAATAAAATATTTGTATTCGGATGAAAATAAATGTACCATGGGACATTTCATTATTTGCACTTGAGATTTGATTATATTAGATGAACTAATGCAAAACCCTTTCGACTCAAACATCATGCCTTTTGAACAAAAATCCATGAATAATTTCTATAATTTCATTTCAATCATGCCCATGGTTATGAGCCATTGGACTCCAAAATAATTTTTCCACCCAAGGTAATAAAAAGCATATAATAATCTAGTTTGTAGTCTCCCATTTCAATTTTAATACTAATGAATTTCCCTGAGAAATTTATTATGCCACCATTTACAATCATGAACTGAAATTTTGAAGTTAAGTAAATAAAATAGTCTAGATGTGCCACCAACTCCTTATTGATAAAATTATATGTATTCCTTAATTCAATCAACATCATTATCTTATTTTATTATAGAATACCCCTTATCTTAAGGTTTTTGGAGATATATCATAGGACATTGCATGGAAATAAATTATCACTGGAAATATCTAAACCTTAGTGTTTCCATAACCTCTACTTATTTTTATTCATCTATAATTTATCATTAATTGCATTAATGTAGAACAACTTATTTTTAGCACATGTATGTCCTTAGCTTTATTTTCTATCACAATTGAAACATATGCCTTTTTCTCTTTACTCATCAATATTTTGAGGTGTCAATTTGGTAGGTTAAGGGAATGGCTATGCTAGAATTTTATGATCTTGAAATGTTTTCCATTCATTGGAAATGAATTTATCCTCTACTCTACGTGCTAGGATAATAGAATCAACAATATCATATGGATAATAAATTTTTACCTCATTTTGGATGTGATCATTGAGACCACATATAAATAGGTCATTCGATTATCATCCATAATTGTATCCACATGTAAGGACAAGTTATAAAATTTTGGAATAAAATCCTTCACTAACCCTATTTTCCACAACTGCTCTATTTGGATGATAAATATCTCATCCACACTACTACTATAGTGCATTTGTAACTCCATAAAAATTGACTTAGTGAAACCGAGATCCTTCTTCTTCTTTTAAATGCACAACCAATGATACCAAGTGTATCATTATATATCTAGATATAAACATGCCATAGTGACTTTTTCCTTCTTGGGATTTGATGCATTTTAAACAAATTATCCATTTAGATGATCTATTTGAGTGGGTCCTTATCATCAAACATACACATGTCCACATTTGGGATTAGGTTTCGCAACCTAGAGTTAATTCTCACCCAAGAGGAATATGATGTAGAATTTGAATCACAATTTGGATGTTCATTAGAACCATTTTGATTTATGTGAGAGGGTAGCAACAACTCAATATGTTCAGATATATTAGCCATATCTTATTTTATCACCTCCACCTCTCCTTGCATGTTATGAACCATACAGTCAACATCTTCCTTCAAGGTTTACATTCTCTCCGATAAGGGATTGTATTTTGGCATCCACTAAGGTACATAGCAATAGAATTTCCACCCCATTCCAAATACTATTCATCATCATCCTTGTTAGGAGTTTTCCCTATAGTAGAATAACCTTTTCATTAACACCTAGTCAATATCCTTACCATGATAATAGGGTTTATGTTTTTGGATGATGTCGAACTCATATAAAAATACAAATATTATCATTAATTTTACTCTATCATTAATTTTATCTTTCCCACTCTTTTATTATTTTATTTTATAGGTTGATCACTTTACTTTTGGACATTAGATGACATGTAACATAGATATGTATTGAACATTATATTTTTTGAGCATCCTAAACACTACAGCCCATTAGGGACAGGAGCACCCCAAACACTATTTTCCCCTTTGGGTACTTTTGTCCCTTTTCCTCCTTTTCTTTATTTTTAATTTCCACATAATTTGGTATATTTTATAGATTCTATTTTATCACTTTGGGTCATATTTTTAGTTATTAATGATGAAATTAAAACAATGGAATCATATATACACATGACTTACTCACTATTATTAGGGTGGGACAATTGAGGCTAATACTTACTATCTACTACTTGGGAAAAGAGAAACATTTAAAGACTACATTTGGGCTGCATCATTCACTACATAGGAAGGGAAATTTATAAATTTCATCTCACACATTCATATTGGGGGAAAAGTAGTTATATCTTATTATCTTGGTGTGACTAGCACAAGGGAAACCTAGCTTCAAGGGACACAATTCAAATCACATAAACATAAGAACTACATAGAGTTTGAAATAGAATTATTGGAAAAATAATTTATCACAAGGTAAAATTAGGGGTTTCTACCAATGCTCTTAGACTAAGTCCCTCTTCTTAAAAATGGGGCAGCTCAATTTATTTAAAACAAGAAATATTTAAACTACTTATAACCATCATGCGTGGCATTTCAACGAGGATCAAACAAGAATAATCCACAAAACCCATGTGTAAAATGAGGTGGAGGAAAGGTGTGTGTATGGAGAGATGGAAGAAAGTGAGAAGGGGTTTTACTCAATAAATAGAAAGCTTATTTTATTGACATAAAACCATAATATTTTGGAAAGATAATAATGAGAATACACCATGTCAAGGAAAGAGGAAAAAAAAAATCTAACTTCATTTTCATAATATTGCACAAATAACCATTCTCATGGAGTAAAGTTGAGATGGAGAGGAAAACATAAGACAAGGAGATAAAATAATTGTAGTTTCTTACTTGTAGTAAGAAAATGGGAGATATCAACTAAGAAAATATAACCCCTTAGAATAGATAATTCATTCCAATTTATAGCTTTATAATCTATCTCTTCATCTACCCCACACATGAACTTTCATATTCCTACCACTTGTGACCTTTTGCATTCCTCTAGGAAAGAAAAATAAACCCCTTTATTATTACTAAAAGGGGACTTTTACAATGAAAAATTATAATGGTCACTTAAGTGATAGGATGAAAGAGACATAAAGTACAATTTACAATGGAGAATTAGAAGGTAGAGAGAGAGAGAGAGAATGGAGAGATAAGAGATGTGAATTGAACTCCCAAATCTTTGAAAACTCACTTAACTTGATGAATCCTCCTAGTGCATTCAATCTTTAACAAACCTCCTCTTTGAGGACTTCTCTAAATGATCAACTTTCATAGCTCGATCAAGTACCCTTCTAATCTCTAAAACACTAACAAGTCTCTCTAAAGCATTTATTGCATTTGATGCACCTTGTGTGCACAATGAGTTAACTTTCTCTCATGGGTTAATCTTGGTGATCTTGTCACGAAATGACAATAGTGACCTATGAGACACAATGAAGCACAAGGAAAATATCCTCTTATCTTATATGGGTGAAGGAAAGAGACTAAAGGAAGAATTCTTCCAAATTTTCATCCACCGATTTGATGAGATGACAAACAATTTGAAACCAAATTTAGGGAAATGAGAGGGCTTCCCTTTCACTTGATCCACAGCATCCTCAACATGAGAGGATCAATATCTTTATTTCTTAATTAACATCCAGACACTTACTATTTTTAGTAAGCCTTATTTTGAGAATTCCATTTTAGTTACCAGTTGCTTAATTTGGCAATTTTGAGTTTCCTTGATGTTCAAAGGGCAATGACAACTCTAAAAATGAATTTTTTATAACACTTACTATTTATAGTAGTGAGGCTTAGTAAGGATTACTATTTTTATAATTGGGTCTTCCCAGTGTTAGAATGGAATGAAATTAGTCTCAAAAAATTTTGTTTTGCAATGTGAGGCTTTGCTCCAAATTTCAAAGGATTTCAATTGCCATGTTTTTGTAGATATGAAAAATGAGTTTTTATGGCTGAATATTTCAAATGGATGTAGAACTTGATACAGATCATCAATGGAGGAATGTAAAAATCTTCTTAAATTACTTTTTGTAAGGAATCTACAGCTTAAAATTTCATGACAAACATGCATGGGGTTTGGGGGATATGAGAAAAAGAGGTTTTTAGGCATGGAGGATGTCTGAAAAATTTTTGGGAGCATAATAGTATACCAATAAAAATGGAGGAGAGTAAATAAAGAAAATGATCTCAAAATGGTTAAGTGTTGTATTAAAATGGTTTCCTCCCTTTAAAAATTGTTTTCCCTCCCATTTGCACACCTTAACTCATCTTAGACTCAAACTCAAGCTAACCTGTGTCTAGTGGATTTTGGAGGTGTGGATGCACCCTAAAAATAGATAAAAATGGAAAAATACAAAAGGGGACATCATCCCCTCAAAAATTCATCATTGGTGCTTACTTCAAAATGATGGGGCCAGATTTATGAAAAATATGACTTAACATGTTTCTAACACCCAAGTTGTTAGTTTTAAGTGAGGTGATGTTTCCTCCATGGGGGTGAATTTTAGTGTCCCCCATGTCCCCTTAGGTGTTGGTAAAAATGTAAATAGTGACATCCACACTTTAAATGGCTTCCATGGGTCTATATGTCATGAAATGGTGGTCAAAATCCAAGTTGTGTGAGTTTATGACATGTTTCTAACCACTTTAAGTTCTCACTTAAGTGACGAAACATGACACTCAATGTGGGAGTGAAATTTTTGTCCTTCATATCCCATTTCACTAATGGAAAAATGGAAAATTGGACATCATTCCTCCAAAACCCTACCCAAGCTTCTTGGAATGTTGATGTCATCAATCTCAACGTGAAAATAGACTAAGGAGTGGTTTTCAGGTATGGGGGAAATACAAGGAGTTCATAGGGCAAAAATTATATTATTTTAACTCCAAAGGACCAAATTCATCTATTCCCTCCATTTTAAATACATAATCCATCTTTCAATTTTACTTTTAGTCCACTTTCCACTTTTTCCCATGTGTGTGCGCTAGTAAGTTGAGTTTCCACCAGAGTCTAGAATGTGTATAAAAAATATAACACATGTACCATAAAGAGGGTATAATGAACTCCATTTTTACCTTTGGCTAGGCTCATAAATATTCCCTATGTGTCTGAAACCCTTTGATAAAGTTCCACCTTGTAGAAAGACTCTTGTGCTGCACTGATGGACAAATTTCCACATTTTAATAATCCTAGAATACTTTCTTGATTATTACACCATGAATTATATTAATTAATATTTCCAATTCATGGGATATGAGCTCCCAAAACTTTTTGAGGCTCCTAAAACCCTTCAAACAAGGTGACTAGCTCCTTTGAAACATGCTTTTCCCAATGCCTTGCCCAAAAAGACCCAATTTTACTTAACTTGTTCCCGACCTTAATTATCTCCATAGAATTTTCCTAAAATTCCTTATATCACTTCATTTATATCCCAAACATATATTGGATGGTTTGAATATTCTCTGTAATCTTTTGAGGCATGTCCTCTTGTGATAAAAAGACCAAAAATATCCCTTTTGAAGCCTCTAGGAGCATTGTTCTTTCATAGATCTCAATAACTTCAAGAATAAAGCTAGGTACACTTCTCTATACATGAAATAGAATTGAAAATAATTTTATTATTTTCATCTTGAATAGAATGAAGGTGACACAGGTTTGAAATGTTATCCAAATAAAATGTTTACATTGACTAGGAAAGGGAATTTTGAGTGTGGGTTCGATTTTCATGACCAAAATAGATAGATCTTACTCGGTGACTTGTTTTTAATTGGACAAAGGAAAAATGGAGCAATCATTAACCTTATTTATCTCTTTGGGGAGCATACATGTGCCTTATCCATTGGGAAAATAGAGTCACACAACACATAAACAAACAATACAAATAAGAACAACCAAAACAAACACACGACAAAAAGGGAAACACATAATAGAAATGGAAAAACACCAAAAACAACCTAAATCACCTATGGTACATGTGGGGATATCTTACTTTCAATGTATTAATTTTTCTCCTTTGGATGTTACCGTGCATATGGTAACACCGAATGATGTTGTTCCACAAATCCATTAATTGATTCAATAAGGTAATACCCATTTCTCAACTTTTTAGGAAGGGAAGGTGTAGTGGGAGGTCTCCATGTACCTAAAAATAAGAATAATACATGTCTCCTCTTGATAAATTTAGTATGACTCCTCTTGAGAAAGTCATCATGACTCCTCTTGAAAAATTCATCACGACTCTTCTTGCAACCGAAGATCAATATGAATATATCAATTTTCTCACTGCCCTGAAATTCCATTTCAAGTTTTTGATTCATTGTTAAATTCATTTGTTCTTTTAATTTCACATTTTTCATTTTTTCACTATCATAATATTTATTTTTGACCATTACATGCTCACTATGTTCATAACTAGCCTTGTGCTCTCCATTTGGCAACTACTTCGATATTTCATGTTATTTATGGTTTTTGTTTCGTATAACTATTTTTAGTAGATATTTTTAATTTTCAACATCATCATTTATGTCTCATTGATTTATGTTCAACAACGTCTCGATATGTTTCTATTTCCCACACGTTGTCTCCTTATTGACCTCAATATCACTCTCTGTGATGGAGGTACATTCCACATGAGTGAAGACATCCATGAGAGAATCAAAATTTCCTTTTTATTCCATTCATCATGAATACAATATTTTTCACAAAATATGAAAGAGAAGGACTCCACTTCACATTCATACTTATCAACAAATGTTTCAAGGGGGACACTGAGCTCTTCCATTTATTCTATTTCATTATTGAACATTTTTCCATTAAATAAAGAATCAAAATCAGAATCATACTTATCTTGCATATGCATAGCATAGGTCAATATTTTAAGACTTAATTGAGGGTCTTTAGTTTCTTATATAACCTTTAAAATCTCTTGAACATATTCCTTCTTCAAAGTTTCCCCATACTCACCTTCACGTTCATTTGAAAAAACTTCAAATTGGGTCTCAGGGAGATGATTGGAAACATAAATATCATATGGCCATAAAATTTTTGAAACATCCTTTTCTCATGATCCACAATCTTATAATTTAGGGTTTCCTTCTTACAAAGTTTCAAGGCATACATGATCTTCATCATTTTAAAAAAGAAACAATATCCATGTTGAATGGGAAGGGAACCTCTTCCAGTTTAGGGTCTACCAAATCATCACCGTGTTTCTTATTGGTTCCATCACCTTTGGGAATTCTTCCATCAAGATAGGAAGTTCAAAATTTTATTCTAAAGTTATGAAATAGTTATAACCTCTTGAATCTTGATATACAATGTATTCCCTTGGGTCATTTTCCCTTTGAATAGTATATTTCATCTTTCTTATCAGAAGAAACTTATTTATGGTACCTTTGATTGGTATGGTGGCATATGACCAATCCATCTTTATATTTCCACCAATTTCTCTGAGGAAGATTTGAATCAACAACATCCCACACACAGCTTGGAATGTTTTCCACTAGTATTTTGACATTGACCTTCTTATCAGGAAAGTCCACAAGTGCTATCTGAGCATTGTTAACTTGACCAATGAGAGGTACTTCTTTGATCTCCATGGAATAATAGTGACCAATAGTAGGGATGAGGGTGATACCAAGAGCATGTGTAAATTTTTCAGGCATGATGTTATCTGAGCCACTAAATTTGTGCAAATTTGTATCCATTGACCAACAAGGAGAGGTAGAAGGGTTCAATTTTTTTCTTGAAGATGAAGATGTGGAGGAAAGAAGGTTCTGAGATGTAGCATTGCTAAGAGTGGGAAATCAATCTTTTGCAAAAAGGTCTATTGAATATGAATTTTAATTAATTCCTTTGATAAACTGGAAAAGTTTATCAAATTTCTTGGGATGAGTTCTCAAATACTCAAATTCATAAATTTGGACCTTGGACTTCTTAACATGTTCAATTATGTCAAAATGAGACTCAGAGGAGGGTGAAGGTGTGGATGCAGTAGTGAGAGGATGACTAATTTTTTGAATGGAATTGATATTATTATTTTTTCATATCATTACATTTGAATGTAAAAATGGGGTATAACTTTGAAAAGGAGAGATGGAATTACTTGTATTAGAAGATAGAGAGGACAACAATGATCCTCCTTTTGTTATTGTTTTTTATAGAGTCGCCACTTGAGGATCTTTGAATTTGCAAGAATTATCCCTCTCTTGAGCCTTTGAATGAGTGAACACTACATAAGAATGACTATTCATATCAGCAATGGTTTCATCATCTACATCATCCAAAGAAGGGGTATATTCACAAAAACCAATGTTTCCAGAAAAATCAAACTCATCAAAGGCCAAAATTCCCACATTATTTTCATATTAAATTTGAGCTTCATCATACTCCTCTTTGGGAATTGCTTCACACGTGGAATTAATATGAGGTGCTTGAAGGGCTAATCTTCTTTCTCATCCACCTATTTTGTTTCTATTCTCATTCGATTTTGATTTGGATGACATCCCCTTATAAAAGTGGCTTGTGAAAGTTTCTTCTTCAATGAAATTATATCATTAACCAAATTTTGAATAAGAGATGGTACATACTTTAGAGGTTTGACCCTTTTGTTTACCATTTGGATTCTTCACTTTCCTAGACAAAATTAGATCATCTTCTACTTCGATGGTATATTCTTGGGAATTTTTAAGATTTCGAGGTTGAGCTCTCTATAGGATAAATCTAACCTTGGGAAATTATGCATTTATGAAGAATATATTTTTATCCTCAGATGGTGAAGCTTCCACATGTATTCTCTTCAACAATATGTTAAATCATGATCTAAAATATCTCATGGTTTTATTTGATTATTTATTCATTTGGACCAATTGAAAAAGAAGATCTTGAGATTCTTCAATTTATTTAAATCTTCTTTTGAACTTGGTTTTGATATCATTCTAATTTGTGATGGATAGAGAGGGAAATAGGTACAGCCATTTAATATCTTTCTATTGAAGTGAATCATGAACATCATTACTAAAAATATTCATATTAAATTCTAAGAACTACACATGCATTAATGAAATTCGTAATATGTTCTTCAGAAATTGAGTTCCATCACCATTGAATTTGGGAAAATTCATAATGGATCCCTTCGGAAATTCATGGAGATGTGGTGTAAGATCAAGTGGACCAATGTTCCTTTCCCATAGAATTGGTTATTGAGCTTATTCCATTTATTATTCAACTTCTTCTTCTAATTTTTCTTCTCTGGGGAAAAATATCCAGTGGTGGTGCAACTAGAGATTCAAGAGGAGTCTCAATTATATTTCCTATTGTATCACTCAATATACCAAATGGAGATGATGCTTGAGAGAAGTAATATGGATTTTTTCAGATATGATATTTTTTTCTTTGAAGAGATTCAAACTTTGGATCAACAATACCTCTCAATATGTCCAATCTAGTGTATCTATTTTCAGCTAGCTTGTGAGAAAACCTACAACAAGAATGTGAAAGGACACAACTGAAAACAAAAGTGGATTTCAAGCATCAAGTTTCATGATTTTATGATATATATATATATTATTGTTAATTGTTGGAAAGGATCCAAGGACCATTAAAAAATATTTTCCATGAAATTCATAAAGATCAAAAAACCCAATAGATTTTCAAAAACCTAATTACAAACATAGTATGAAATAGCAACAAAAACAATGAAAATATTAACAATATTGGTCAATAAAAAGCATGCAAGCAAGCCACTAAGGTAGATTTATTTCTTTTTCACAAGCTTGGACCTATATCCTTCGGATGCATCCAAAGGGCATATATTCTTCATTAGAGTTACTTAAAAAAGTCTCATCCTCTTTCCTTTGAGCCCTACATCCATATCCTACAAAGTGTCCAATTGCTGACTATAGACAATCAGCTCAAAGCTCATCCTCTTAACATTTTTAATCAAGTTGTTATTCTCAAAGCATTCGGTTGAGCCACCATTTCCTCTAAAGTGTAAATTCTCTATGAGAGAAAATTATAAAAGATTATTCCTTCCATGAGATGAACTATCTCCTCTTGAAAGACTCTAGAGGGTATAAACAACATTACAATGTTTTTGGGTTTTCTTTTACATCATCAAAATCTTCTTTCTTTCAACCAACAAAAGAAAATATTCCCAATCCTCCTCTAAACCGACATTGGGAATCGTTGGCGATAAAATTTGTTAGGGAAAAAATTGGTGGTTATCTTGGCAACGCTTTGGGAGTCTAAGTCCCTCTATTTAACCAATCCAATTGTTGTATGTACATGCATGAGTAAAAAGTGAGTGTTACAATTTATAGAAGAGAAAACAACTCTTCATCTTCTCGATGACTTTTCAAATACTTTAATCGACTTTAGACTGTTCATATTCCACTTGAATATTTAAGTCCCTTTTGTTTCTAAATTTATATTAAAAAGTGCAAACCTTAACACAAAAATATAACATTGATGAGAGAGAGTGTTGGGTGAGAGGAGAAGAGAGAGAGAAAGAAGAGGAAGAAGAAGAGAGAGAGAAAGGAAGAATTATGTAGAAGAATGAGACACTACAGTGGATTTGATCTCACTTCCTGAATGGTTTCTACCTCACGCTCCTTAAAAGGTCTTTATCCCTCAAAGCTCCTTACTGAAAGGAGCTGCTATAGGTTCCACTTTGTTGGCATGAGGAATGTGAATGCAACTCAAGGTATCTCTGTCCATCCATCAGCCACATTATTGATGTCTTTGCACTTCCCAAACCATGATGAATGTTTCTCTGCGATAAGTGCAATAGAGGCCTGAATCTCTAAGAGGAAGTCAAGGGTACCCTTAGTGAAGGAAAATGGATTGCCTACCTCTTTCTTGACATGTTCTTCAAATGGACCAATCAACTCATCAACAGATTACATCCTCTCAAATTACAGTACTCCAAGTTTATGAGTTTTATGATTTATACTATCCTGTAACTTGTATGCTTATTCCTCTTTTTCCTCCATCTCTGTGATGGCCCAATTGATTTCCTAAAACCTTATTGCCAAGGCCCTTTCCCATACATGAGACAAGTCTTCTGAAGGAGTTTCAAAAATATTCCTGTCGATCAACTCCTGGTGATGAGTGTTGCTCATTTCATCTACTACTAGACCCAAAGGTTCCCAATAGTCCCTTTCTTTCTCCAAGTCCTCCCTAGTGCCCATGTCCTATTTGTTGTCACACACATGTAAGTGAAGAGTTTTACCAATTCTTGGAGTAACTTCCCTTTTTCAGAAATTGAGTCGATCCATTCATTATTCGCTCACCCCTGCATTGTGAACTCATGTGTCCTCCTAATGGACTATGGATTGAAGCTATTGATGGATAAAACTTCCTCCATGGGGATTTTCATGGCATTAGGATCAACTAGATGTTGCACATAGAATGAAAGAGTTCATACCTATTCCTTTAGTTCATCAATATTCTTCTTATACTCCTTATTCCTCACCACCATGCAAGTAGAAGATTGTTGATACATGTGCAAATCCCCTTCATGAGTTTTTGGTCCCAGTTGGATCATGCTCATCTCATAGTCGGCCAATGTCATCTCATCCACTGGCTTGATTACCTTTGACGAGCTACTTCAATGTATTGATTATAGGTTTCCCCCGTAGAACCGATAATCTGTATGTGTGAGCTTTCTTGATATTTTTTATTTAGCCAATGATACAATCAATGATAGATTAGGGGTTGTCACTTATTACACAGTGCGGGTGTTAAGGAAAATCGTTTCATGTATCTAGGGAAATATATAATCGGATTCGGGCTTGATGATATGTGCACCAACCGTTACCTATTCTAGAGGAGGAAAATCCTGAATGAGAGAGGTATGGGTGTTAATACGAGGTGATACCTCCTGTGGTGACTCAAAGACTAGGTCTTGAACCATGTGTTCTTCATCCACTTGTGTTTCTGCCATCTGGATTTTCTTCTTACATTTCTACGATCAAGTCATCCTCTCATAGTGATGTAAATGAGTCTTCTTCTACCCTAGATTTCTTTGGCATCTTCTCATGAGGAGAAGCTTCCAACTCTGTGGCCTTTCTTTTTGAACTTTCTCTAGAGTGTTTAGAACTATAAGTCACCTCTACAAATTTTGAAGATGACTGATGGGAGGATTGCTTCTGACTTGGAGGAATTCCTCATGACTGGATGATCATGGTTCTCTTCTTCTGAAACTAATTTCTCATTCTCCTTACCACTTTCTCAGTTCACTCCTTTAGATCTCCTGATTCATGAACATACCAATTGACTAGAGGCAAGGGGGATGTCTTTACTTGTTGTGTACTCATAATCATACATCTTTGTCCCATCATTGTGCAAAATATCTTCATACCAAGAGAACTTGAATTTCTTCATCTCATTGATTGTCATCCTCATATGGTCCTTTTCATGCACTTCAAATTCATCAACACAATTGGCCCAATAGTCCTCAACTTGTGGCTCATGTTGCAATTATGGGATGTAGAAAGAGTTGGGATCTTTTCGTATGTCGAAATTAGGCCTAACAATGTAGGAATGCAAATTCAAATGAGTGAAAGTGACCTCTAGATGAGATGTATCATTTGAGCTCTTACACATGAATACCTTGAGAGAGATGGGAAATGAAATCAACTTCTTCCTCCTACTCCTAATCCTGTTATTCACTTGAATGATCTACCTATAGAGCTTGAACAATAAAATTTTGTCACTAAGGTACTTGGGAAGCCTTAGCGAGGCTTGGTCAAAGCCAACAACTCGTAGGTTAGATAAGGAAGAGAATTGTATGAAAAAGGACCATATTTCTTACATCCTAGCTTCTAGATCCCCTTCTAAGTTTCAGACCACATACATTGTGAACACATCATTCCCGTGGGTGAAATTTCTATGGCTTTCCTCCATTACAAATTGCAGAAGCTTCTCGAACGTAGGTACCTTGGCAACGATATTCTGCTTGAAGGCTAATCCTTTGAAATATCTTGAGCTAGTGAAGAGATAGACCAAGTAAGAAGTCATGTGGAAATTATTCATCATGGGTACTTGGAGAAATTGTAGATGGAGATTATCATTGATGATCTTCCCCACCAATTCTCTGCTTTCCTTTTGTTAATGTCAAGATCCAAAGGCCCATCCAGTATTGGAAGTCTCTTGGAATTGCTTTTCCCATCACTCTTCTTAGGAGATTGATGGAATCTTAATATCCTTATCAAAACTCACACCTTAGAAGGTTCTTTGGCATTCTTAAGGTATTTCTCTCTCTTTTCAACCATGATCCAAGTGTAACCCCTTACACGTAGGAATCCATTGTTTCCCAATCATGCAAGGATCTATCCTTTGAGATGACGACCATGTTGGGTGATGTAGGTATCTACAAAGAAAGTGAGATGGTTATAGGGCTAATGACCACCATCATTGTTCCATTTTTAGCTTAGATGGTTTGTGTTTCGGGATCATAGTGGTGAGAGTAGGCTAGGACCAACTCAATACTTTGCACTGAGACATTTGGTTGCCTTATGGCGGCGGTCAAACCACTTGTGAATATCTGATCTTCAATCTTATTTCGGTCTTTGGCTATCATGTGATTTCTAAGGTCATTCAGGTCCATGTACAAGACATCATTGTATTCTATCTCATACTCACAGGTGAAGGGATGTGCCAGTTTCTATCCTGTCCACTTCTACTTCATGTTTTCCTTAGAAAGAATAACTTACTATTTTTAGTAAGTATGAAAAAGCAACTCCCTCAAACCTCAACTAGATGTTGCGACTCTAATTTCCTCTTCTCCATGTGTTCCTCTCACCTTCTGGATCAACTTTCTATTTTTGCTAGGTGCTCATGGGACCACTTACTATTTTTAGTAAGTTCCAAAATTGGACCAAAATGCCCATTCTGAGTGAATTCTTAGCTACAGTGCATCTTCAATGTCTCCATCTCCTTCACAAGTTCTTATGTTGATGACTTTCCCAAAATAGAAGTCCCTATACAGAGGACTTGCTATTTTTAGAAAGTAGAATTTTGGAGGTCATTGATGTGGAAAGAAGATTTTGATACGGGTTTTTTCCCAATATCACCCCTCTAAAATTTTAGACCTACCCGCTCAATAGTTTAGGAGATTTTAAACTTTTAATTTTTCGACCTAGACAGTGCTTTTGGACACGATAGCCATTAATGGACCTCAAAAATTACAGGTATGGTTTTCTCCTCTATTCATGATGAAATTTATATTTTTGATATGGGTTTTTTCCTCTTGTTCTTCCGGTGAAATCTCGTTTCGATCCGACTGTCGATTTGATGGGAAATCCAACTTCTTTGTCCGTTGGGCCAGAAATAAGATTTCTTCAATGTGAATGTTTTATGGTGTGAGAGGAGGGTATGAAAGTATGTTTATGATGGTTTTGGATAGAGGAGCGAACATCAAAAAAATCATCAATCCGTGCATCTGTTTGCAATATTTATTCAAATTTCGATTTCACGGCAATGGGGATTTCTCTGTTCTTCTTCTCTGTTCTTCATTTCTTCTCCTTAGATTGATGAAATATTCTTTTGGGACCTACATATTTACATGAGAAATAGGATTTCTTCACTTTGGTGTAGCTTTTATGAACTTTGGAAATGGCGAGAAGGTGGTAGGAATTTGCAGAGGAGTTTACAGATATGGCTGTGCACGGGAATGTTAGAAGTTAGAAGTGGGAAGTAGGTGGGGATTTTTAAATTTTAAAATAAATATGAGAAGGGATGAGGAACATTTTCATGTCCCTAACTTCCCTCACCTCAAATGGATGTGAGGGACATAAAATTCCATGGAGAGCAAGGTGACGACATGTGGTGGAGATCCGACGGCAGGGAATGAAGGCTAAAAAATCATCTTTAAAGCATTGAGGGCTGGAAGCTAGTCATATGGGTGACCAGAAGTCTCCTTAGGGGATGGGAACATTTTTCCATGTTTGATATCCCTGACCTCAAAGGGATGTGAGGGACATCAAATTCCATGGCGCTCCAGGTTATGACACATGCCAAATATATGACAGGTTGAGTGAACTCGGCACTCTTGGAGGTCGTATGAGGGTCCAGAAGTCTTATGGAGGCTAGGTGCATTTTTCCATGTGTTATGTCCCTAAACTTGAGGGACACAAAATCCCATCAGCTCACCGGAGTGACACGTGTCCTCCCAAATTTTGACTACCTCCCGAACTCACTCCAAGAGGGAAACTTGAAACAACGATAACTTGAGAGCTCTCGATGGACTATTTTTATAAAATTTTATATGATATTGACTGGAAATATCCTTCTAAATCCAATGGTGGGGTATAATGTCTTTATTATTCCATTTTATCCCTGAAAAATCAGATTTATTTATATATTGCTCCACGTGTACATGAGAAAACTACTTTTGAACCCATTTCAAAAAGTGTTGAGAAAAAAATAATTTCACCATCTTGTAGAGATTGGAATTCACTTTCCAGAAATGTATTTTTTTAATCCTAACTCCATCTAGAGCTCCCAAAATCATCTTTGGAATCTCAGTGGTTGTTTTGGCCTGTGCACAACCTAGGCTGTGAATCCTAATTTTGGTGAAATTGCCCCCAAAATCTCTAAATATTTCTGAATCTTCCTGAATCACTTCCATGATGTCCCAAACATGTCAATCACCTCTATGTCTAGGTTAAATTTTATGTTCCACTCCATGGGATTGCTCTAGTCCTAGGAAGACCAGTGATAGCCCTTCCCACAACTTCCTGAAGCTTGCAATTTTTAGTGAACTCCTAAAATCTTTTTACCAATTCCTTTGGTTTTCATCTAGGAGCTTATGGATAATGGTTATGATGTTCTTATTTATTGATTCGACCTACTCATTTCCTATTGATATTAGTCCGATGAATAAGACAACGAGATTCCATAGCCATAACAAAAATCATTCAACTCCCTTTAAGATAAATAGGTAGCATTGTCCGCTACAATCTTTTGTGGCACTCCAAAACGTACTATGATATTCTCCTTGATGAAGTTGCATATTGTTTTGGTGTTGGCTTGCTTGGCTAGAATAGATACCACCCATTTTGTGAAGTAGTTTGTCATTGTGAGCACATAGGTGTGCCTCATGTTTGAGTGATGATTCAGAACACTGATGAAATATAGTCCCCACTTTGCTAAAATGGTTCTTCAATAACAACTGTCCTGAGTGGTATTGCTGCAAGTTGTGGTCTCCTAATGAATTTTTGACATGCTTCACATTTTAAAACCCATTCTTGAGTGTATACAAAGAGGGTGGGCCAATAATACCTTCCTCGGAGGATCTTGTGTGTAGTGACCATTGCTGAAAAATTTCCACCACATGCTTGGTCATGGTATGCTTTAAGCAATTTTTCTTGTTTCTCTTTGTCTACACATTTGAGGAAGCATCCATCAAGACCTATCTTGTAAAGTTTGTGGGTCCAGATTGCAAACTTTGTTGCCTTCACTTGATTGTTCTCCTTTTCTTGTAATCAAGATGAGAAGGGAATTCTCCATAAGTTAGGTAAAAGGAAATATCAGCATACGACTCATTGATAGTGGTTACAAAGAGAACATGTTGATTATTTTTAGAAAAAGTTGGGCAAGCACAGTTGTCTTCACCATGTTAAGCCTTGAGTGCTTCATTTTCATCAATCAACCTACACAATCCATTTCCTCGTACCAAATTAGAGGGCCGGATCTCCAAATCATACTCTTGAATTTTTGTAACCCAGTTTCCTCTTTTAGATCCAGGATCTTGTTGTGTCAAGATGGACTTGATTTCATTATCGGGTACCATCACCACAGTATGAGAGTTGAGTATGTAAAATATAAATTTTTATAGCCTTGAATACGCACAAGCATGTTTCTCCAACTGGATGTAGTTTAGTTCATGATTCTTTAATCGATAGCTCATGAAAATAATGGGTGCCTCCACACCTTCATCATTATTTTGGAATAGAATGACAGAGATCATGTTTTCTCGATGAATAACAATACATGATGAATTTTTTCTTGAAATCCAGAGAGACATGAGAGTCGGGGCTTTGGAAATGGCTTTCTTGATTTCTTCAAAATCTAATTTTCCTTCATTATTCCATTTGAAGTTTAATTGAGGTTTCATCATGGTAGTGATGTGCTTTGTCAATTCTGCAAACTTTGGAATGAAGTGGCGAAGGAAGTTTACCTTGCCAAAGAAAGAGTGGAATCCTTTCTTGCTTGTGGGTAGAGATAGTTCTTGAATGGCTCAGATTCTCTTAGGATCAATGTGTGTTCCTTGTTTATTCACAATGTGCCCAAAATGCACTTTTTCGGGTTTAACAATATGCCATATTTTCTACACCTTGCAAGTACCTATTCTAAGTGATGGATATGGTCTTCCCTCTTTTTTTAAAATATCATGAGATCATCAAGATATATGATGATGTAATGTTTTAAATATTTTAATGCCAAATCCATCACCCTTTGAAATGTAGCTCCTATATTGATTAGGCCGAAAGGCATTTTGTTGTATGCAAAAGTGCCCCAAGGCATTGTGAAGGTTGTCTTGGTGTAATCCTCCTCTGCCACTTTGATTTGATTGTACCCTAGAATCCATCGAGAAATGAAAGAATTTTAGATCTATTGAATGCCAACAAAATATGGTCTATGATAGGGGAGAGAATAATTGTCTTTTAGCAAAGCTTGGTTCAAGTTGCAGAAATCTACACATATTCTTATTTCACCATTCTTCTTCCACACCGGTTTAATGTTGGCCACCCATGTTGAATGATAGATGGGAAAGATATTCCTTGCATTAAGCAACTTCATTACCTCCTCTTTGATGGTATCAACAATTTTGGGTTATATGGCCTTTGTTTTTTCGTAAATGGCTTCACCTCCTCCTCTTCATGGGAATCGAGTGATGCATTTCCTTTGGTTGGAAGGATTTGAGCTCATCATAAGAATAGGAAAAAACATCCGAATATTTCTTGAGTAATGAAAAAAACCTTCTCTTCTCCTCGGGTGAACAAAACTTTCTGATATTGACCATCCTTAGCTCCTCTATGGTCCCAATTTTTTACTTCTCAAAATAATTTGGGCATCGAAAAGATTATTTTTCTTTCTCTTGAATGAACATGTCATTTTTGTTAAAGAGGTCCTCCAGAGAAACTAGGCCTTTGGGAATATTTTTTCCTTTCAATTTGATCACTCCTTCATCGATCCCTTCAATTCCTTCTTTCTCTTCTTCATCTACCACTTCTCGGTGAGGATTTTTACTTCCTTCAAAGAAGATATTATTGAAATTTTCCCTTTGTTCTAAGAATGCCAGGATCTGATTATCATCATTGAATACCTGTCAATGATTTTCATTATCTGGTATACTAGGCCTGAACACCATCTCAATGGTTACTTTATCTTTGCTAAAAGAAGGATGAGGTGTTACTAGGGAAGTTGACACTGCAAGGGAATCATATTTTTCATTCTTCTCTCTTGGGATAAACTCAATGGAAAATGCATCAAAAGATTCAATGTAGTCCCATACTCTATTTCTATAATGCCGAGTCTTGGATTTTTCACCTAATATTGCTATTGGACTTAATTTTCCATCACTTCTGCATCACCCTAGCATCTCAACATCTTGATTCCCATATCTTCTTCCATTTCCATACCTAAGAGGAGGTATTCATACTCTATCATTTTATTTGTATTATCAAATTATAACTTGTAGGAAAATGGGTACAATTCTCTAGAAGGAGAGTACAACACCATGCCTCTCTCCTAAACTTGCACTAAAGTGAAAACCATAAGGTTCCATTATCCAAAATTGGTATCCTTCCTCCTCCATAAGAAGTGGCAAGTTCTCATCTTTTTCAGATGTGAGGAAGTAATTGCCTAGCCCGTTGTCTTGAAATAGAATGTTTGCCTTTGGATCATCAAACTTTTGTACCATGTACTTCATCTTCCTCACTGGAAATAATTTCTTCATTTCACCCTTTACTAGGATAGTTGTAGATGACCAATCCATTTTTATCTCTCCACCCAAATCTCTACAAAATTTATGGCTTAGTAGCATCCCAAAGGATGTTGGAATGTCTACCACCAGGATGGTGAGGAGCACTTTCTTATCTGGAAAATCAGCTAGTGTTACCTATGCATATTTTATTATTCCTACCAATGGAACTTGTTTGGATTCCATTGAATATAAAGTTTCATTTTCCTGGGTCAAGGTGAGGCCTAGGGAATTTACAACTTTGAGGGGCATCACACTATCTGAGGCTCCAAAATCTATGATGTAATTATTTAGTTAGAAGCCTTTAATGAGGAGTGACAAGTAGAAATGTTCAACCTTGTTGGTTTTGGAGGAAATGAGGGCTATCATGTTTTGAGAAGGTGGTGTGGATGGTGTGGGAAGTAATCCCATGGGATTTGGACCCAAGGTTATAGGATTACCACCATGGACTACATCAATGAACCTATCAAATTTGGTAGGATGTGTTTGTAGGTATTCTATTTCGTGAGTTGGACTTTAGTTTTCTTGCATGTTATACAAAGTCAAATAGGGTTATGGTGGGAAAGGAAGAGGTTCCAGGAATGAAAAAAATATTTACATGTTGAAGGAATTGCTACTTTAGGGGTTGGATTTTCCTTCAAGGGTGCAATAATCGGCTTGGAAGGAGATGGGGATGTAGGTTTTGATGGAACCTTAGATGTTTTTATAGAAACAACATTTGAAGGAGAATTATTTTTAGCAATTTTTGAGTTGGGAGAAGGATTGGATGACTTACTTGGTATGACAACATGATCCTTGCTAACTAGTGGGTCTGGTTTTTATTTATCCAACTCCATCAAAGGTGGTAGTGGTGATCCTCTACTGATGATTTTATTTTGTGGAACCTCCACAGAAGAATCTTCTTTCTTCTTCTTTTCCTTCACTGTAGTTGCTAGAGGATGAGGTACCTTTCTTAGACTATGTGCAAGTGAAAATAATAGATGAGAAGCTTGGAGATTCTTCACCATCATGATCTTCATGATCAACATACTCGATTATGCCATTGTGCGTATCACCATCAACTTCCTCGACCTTAAGATAGTTTTCATCATCACCCGCATTTTCTTCTTTAGGTTCTTCAATTTCCACTTCCTCCTCTAGTTCTTGACTTCACAGAAGAATTGACTAGTGGTGTTTTGAGAGCAAACTGGCGAGGAAGTGGAGAAATCCTTAGTCTATTGGGAGGATTTAGCTTCCTTGGATTGTTCTACATTGTGATTTGGGACAATTGTTTCTTCAAGGAAACCAAGTCATTTTCCATTTTTGGAACATTGGGTCCATGGTGGCTGAGCCTAAATTCTAGCCTTTTTTCTTTCCATTTGGGCCTTTCACTTTACTGAACATGATTAGATCATCATCGGTTTCTAACGTGAGTCTTGAGCTTCCCTCAATGTTCTTGGTTGGGTTCTTCTGAGGAAGAAACCTACTTCGAAGGTAAGGCATTGATGAAGAATCTCTTCAAATTATTTTCAGAAGGCACCACATCTTCAGGAATTCTTCTTATCACCCTGTCGTATCTTACTACGAAGTCTCTCATTGATTCAAAGATTTCCTTCTTCATTTGCACCAATTGGACCAAGAGATCCTGACAGTCTTCCATGGTCTTGAACCTATGTTTGAATGCACTTCTTATATCTTCCTAGTAGGTGACAAACCTTGGGGAAGCATGTAGAACCATTCAACATATTTTTCTTGAAGTGACTCCACAAAGAGTTGAACTCGACACATTTTTTTCTCAATGCCCAATACACCGCAAGTAGTGATAAACACCGCTACATGTTCTTCGAGGAGTTGAGAACCATCCCCTCTAAATTTTGGAAAGTTTTTTCTTGATCCTTTTGGTAGCTCGTGAAGTGGTTGAGCAAGGGAGAGTGGGTTGGTGTTTCGCCCCATGGTACATTAGGCCTACGGTCCTCATGATCACGATCCGCCATTCCGTTTCGATTCTAGCTTCCAACCTCTCTAAGGTTGCAGCTTTTGTTCTGCTCTTACATCTACTTTGGCTTGAGCTCTTTCAATCTCTTCAATTTGAGCTCTTATTTCAGCTTCAACTCTTGCTTCTCTTTCTCTATCTTCTTCTGCGGTCTCTACGTTAGTGAAATATTCAAGATTTTTGTTGATGTATGGGAACTCAATGTCTAATGGATTGAAAATGCTTAGAATCCCAATGTGACCAAATGTGTGACGAAAAGGAGACCTTTGAATTCAAAGAATCTCTTGTCTTCTTTGAAGTTCTTCAAAAGTAGGATCAATTTTTCCTCCTTGTCTTTGTTG
The DNA here is from genome assembly GCA_018340775.1 of Taxus wallichiana var. yunnanensis. NCBI lineage: Eukaryota > Viridiplantae > Streptophyta > Pinopsida > Cupressales > Taxaceae > Taxus > Taxus wallichiana. The sequence continues at coordinate 441,610,232 of CM031236.1, read as the reverse complement.
TCAGTGTATCTTCTATCTACCAACTTGGAGATTTATGCTCTTCTCTGTGGTGCTTGAATTTTTCTTTGTCTTTCAAATTCAGCAGTGCATTCTTCTTCAAGGTCAAGTATTCTTGTAGTGATGAAGTAATGGTTGACACTTTGTCTGTTATGCCAAATAGCCTCTTGCAAATCTGAAGCAATATCCTCTTGAATGTGGAAGAGTAGCTTAGGTCTTTTAATGAAAGGATTTCTTGGAATAGCCATGGTTTGTAGACATGATGCTTGGATAGCTATTCAAATTCAAGAAATTTTATTTTTATTTTATTTATTTTTTCTTTTTTTTGACCTCCTGGTCATATTTAGGTGCAGATGCTGTTAAATCTGCCCCACGGTGGGTGCCAAAAAATGTTAGTGAGAAAATTTGTCGATGGAAAAATTTGTGGTTATCTTGCCAATGCTCTAGGATTATAAGACCTTCTACTTAAATGTTGCAGTTTTCATATGTGCATGTGTGAGTAAAAAGTGAGTTTTATCTTAGTGTCCTTTCGATGAGAAAAAGCTTGTAGATATTTGCAAGGGAGGAATTTTCTAGGAAAACAAGAAAGGTAGTGAGAAAGTTAGAAAAGAGAAACTAATATTACAAGTAGAAATATCGAGACTTGCATACACCAGCCAAAATTTTCATTACATGCAATTGAATTTAGAAGAAAAAAAAATCCTCATAACAATAACAAGAACAAATAGTGTTTAATGACCACAAAGCACCACTAAACTCCTTAGTGAAAAAGGCTAAAATTCCTTCTTCCTTTATTGAATCTCAAGAAAAAATTGTACATAGCATAGAAATGGAAGACAATTTAGAGTAGGAAAATGGAAGAAATTTTCCATCTCTTTGCTCTCTTCACAAGGATATCTCTCTCATGAATTCACAAAAAACAGCTCCAAAATCTAAGAATTCTAAGAAGAATCTCAAATGAGGAGCTTGTTACAATTTATAGAAGAGAAAACAACTCTTCATCTTCTTAGTGACTTTTCAAATACTTTAATCTAACTTTAGATTGTTCATATTCCACTTGAATATTTAAGTCCCTTTTATAAAAGCAAGGTGACCTAAATTTTACATTATGTTTCTAAAGTCACTTAAAGTTATATTAAAAAGTGCAAACCTCAACGCAAAAATATAACATTGATGAGAGAGAGAATTGGGTGAGTGGAGAAGAGAGAGAGAGAGAGAAATAAGAGGAAGAAGAAGAAGAGAGAGAAAGGAAGAGTTATATAGTAGAATGAGCTGTTGCAGTGGATTTGATATCTCTTCTTGACTTGTTTCCAGCTCGCATTACTAAGAAGGCCTCTATCCCTCTAATATCCTTGCTGAAATGAGATGTTGCATGTTTCACTTTTTCGGTATGAGGAATGCGAATGCAGCTCAAGGTATCTATCCATCCATCAGCCACACTTTTGATGTCTTTACACATCCCAAACCATGATGAATGTTTATTTGTGATATGTGCAATAGAGGCCCGAATCTATGAGAGGAAGTCAAGGGTACCCTTAGTGAAGGAAAATGTATTGCATACTTCTTTCTTGACATGTTTTTCAAATGGACCAATCACCTTATCAAGAATTGCATCCTCAACCACCGTTGTAGATACTCGAGTTTTCCGATTCATACTATCCTACAACATGTATGATTGTTTCTCTTTTCCTCTCTAGCTTTGTGATGTCTCGATTAATTAACTCAAACCTTATATTTAAGGCCCTTGCCCATATACGAGATAAGTATTCTAAAGGAGTTTCAAAATATTCTTGTCGATCAACTCCCGATGATGAGTGTTGCTCATTTCATCTAGAAATGGACCCAAAGGCTCCCAATAGTCTCTTTCTTTCTCCAAGTCCTCCTTGAGTTCCCGTGTCCTATTTTTTGTAGCACACATGTAAGAAAATATTTTGGCTGATTCTTAGAGCACTAACTTCCCTTTTTCATAAATTGAGTCGATCCATTCATTATTCTCACTCCCTGCATTGTGAACTCATGCATCCTCTTGATGGACTCTGGATTGAAGCTATTGATGGGCACAACTTCCTCAATGGGGATTGTCGTGGCATTGGGATCAACTAGATGTTGCATAAAGAATGATAGAGTTCATACATGTTCCTTTAGTTCATAAATATTCTTCTTATACTCCTTATTCCTTGCCACCATGTGAGCATAATATTGTTGATACATGTGCAAATACCCTTCATGAGTTACCAATCCTAGGGGATCATGCTAATCTCATATTTGGTTGGTGTCATCTCATCCACTGGCTTGATTACCTTTAGCCAAGATACTTCAATGTATTGATTACCCATTTCCCAACTTGTATAACTATGAGGCCGTATGTGCAATGTTTCTTGATATTTTTCTTTAGCTAATGAGAAAATCACTTTGATAGATCTCGGGGCTATCACTTTTTGGATAGTGCGAGTGTCAAGGAAAATCATTTCCTACATCTAGGGAAACATCTCATCAGATTTTGGCTCATTGATAAGTGCACCAACCATTCCCTATTTTAGAGGAGGATGAAAATCCTGAATGAGAGAGGTATGGGTGTCAACAAGAGGTAATACCTCCTATGGTGACTCGAATACTGGGTCTTGAACCATGTGTTCTTCATCCACTCGTGTTTCTGCCACTAGATTTTCTTCTTGCATTTTTGGATCAAGTCATCCTCTCACAGTGACATAAATGATTCTTCTTCTACCCTAGATTTCTTTGGTATATTCTCGCAAGGAGAAGCTTCCAAATCTGTGGCCTTCCTTTTTGAACTTCCTTGAGTGTTTAGAACTAGAAGTCACCTCTACGAATTTTGAAGATGAATGATGAGAGGCTTACTTCTGACTTGGAGGAATTCCTCATGACTGGATGATCATGGTTCTCTTCTTTTGAAACCAATTTCTCATTCTCCTTACCACTTTCTTAGTCCACTCCTTTATATCCCCTGATTCATGAACATACCAGTTGACTAGAGACAAGGGGGACATCTTGACTATCGTGTACTTAGGATCATACATCTTTATCCCATCATCGTGAAAAATATCTTCATACCAAGAGAACTTGAATTTCTTTATCTCACTAATTGTCATCTTCATATGGTCCTTTTCACACACTTCAAATTCATCAACGTAATTGGCCAAGTAGTCCTCAAATTTTGTCTCATGTTGCAATTTTGGGATGTAGAAAGAGTTAGGATCTTCTCATATGTTGAAATTAGGCCTGATAATGTAGGAATGTAAATTCAAATGAGTGAAAGAAGTTTCTAGGTGAGATGTATCATTTGAGCTCTTACACATGAATACCCCGAGAGAGATAGGAAATGAAATAAACTTCTTCCTCCTACTCCTAAGCCTATTATTCACTTGAATGATCTACCTGCAAAACTCAAACAATATAATTTTGTAACTAAGGTACTTGGGAAGCCTTAGTAGGGCTTGATCGAAGCCATCAACTCGCAGGTAGGAGAAAGTTGAGAATTGTATGAAATAAGAGACATAGTTCTTAACCAAGGATGCTTGCTTGTGGAGACATCCTATCTTCTAGATCCCCTTCTAAGACTCGGACCACATACATTGTGAACGCATTGTTCACATGAGTGAAATGTCTATGGATTTCCTCCATTACCAATTGTGGAAGCTTCTTGAACACAGGTACCTTGGAAATGATATTCTGTGTGAGGGCTAATCATATGAAAGATCTTGAGCTAGTGAGGAGATAGACCAAGTAAGAATTCATGTGGAACTTCTTCATCATGGGTACCTAGAGTAGTTGTAAATGGATATTATCACGATGATCTACCCCAAATCGATTCTCGATTTCCTTCTATCAACATCAAGATGAAAAGGCCCATCTAGTCTTGGAAGTCTCTTGTGCTTGCTTTGCCCATAACTCTACTAAGGAGAGTGATGGCATCTGAATATCCTTCTCGAAACTCACACCTTAGAAGGTTCTTGGGAATGAGGGATTTATCCCTATTTTCAACCAAGAACCAAGTGCAACCCCTTGCACGTATGCATCCATCGTTTCCCAATCATGCAAGGATATGTCCTTTGAGATGACGACCATGCTAGGTGATGTAGGTATTTGCAGAGAAATTGAGATGGTTCTAGTGCTAATGACCATCATCACGGTACCATTATCATCTCGAGATGGTTCATGTTTCGGGCTCATAGTGGTGAGATCAGGCTAGGACCAACTCAATAATTTACACGATACTTGGTGTCTGCTGGCGTGAAACAAGCCACTTATGAATATCTCGATTTGAAATCTTCTTTCGGTCTTTGGCTATCATGTGATTTCTAAGGTCATTCAGGTCCATGTACAAGACATCATTGTCTTATATCTCATACTCACAGGCAAAGGGTTGTTCCATTTTCTATCCCGTCCACTTCTGCTTCATGTTTTCCTTAGAAAGAACAACTTACTATTTTTAGTAAGTATGAAAAATCAACTCCCTCAAACCTCAACTGGATGTTGCGACTCTGATTTCCTCTTCTCCCTGCATTCCTCTCACCTTCTAGATCAACTTTCTATTTTTAGTAGGTGCTCGTGGGACCACTTACTATTTTTAGTAAGTTCCAAAATTGGACCAAAATGCCCATTCTGGTGAATTCTCAGTTGTAGTGCATCTTCAATGTCTTTGTCTCCTTCGCAAGTTCTTCTGTTGATGAATTTCCCAAAATAGCAGTCCCCTATGCAGAGGACCTACTATTTTTATAAAGTGGTCTTCTAGAGGTCGGATTAATTTGGAATGAATTTTTCGATATGATTTTTTTCCCAATATCGGAAAAATTCATTCCAAATCAATAGTTTAGACCTACCTACTCAATAGTTTAGGATATTTTAAACTTTAAATTTTTTGAAGCAATAATGCTTCTAGACATGACAACCACTAATGGACCTCAAAAATTATAGTTTTTTTCTCCTCTGTTCATGATGAAATTTATATTTTTGATATGCATATTTTCTTTTTGTGCTTCCAAAGAAATCTCGGTTTAATCGACCACTGAAGTTTTACGGGAAATACAACTTTCTCCGTTGGGCTAGAAAGAATATTTATTTAGTGTGAATGTTTTATGGCATGAGAGGAGGGTCCAAAGGTATGTTTCTAATGGTTTTGGATAGAGGAATTAAAATAAAAAAATGGTTCATAAATCCGTGCATCTTTTTGTAATATTTCTTCGAATTTTGATTTCACAACAATGGGGATTTCTACTATTCTTCTTCTCTGTTCTTCGTTTCTTCTCCTTAGCTTGATGAAATATTATTCTAGGACCTACATATCACCATGAGAAATAGGATTTATTTTATTTTTTGGATCTGGTTTGAGCTTTGGCAATGGTGGAGTGGTGGTAGGAAGTTACAGAGAGGAGTTTGTAAATATGGTTGTGCACGGGAATGTTAGAAGTTAGAAGCGGGAAGCAGGTGGGGATTTTTAAATTTTGAAATAAATATGAGAAGGGATGAGGTGTATTTTCATTTCCTGATGTCCCTCACCTCAAATTTATGTGAGGGACATATAATTCCATGGAAAACAAGGTGAAAACACGTGCGGAGATCCAACGACATGGAATGAAGGCTAAAAAATCAGCTTTAAAGCACTAAGGGGCTAGAAGCTGGTCATATGGGTGACCAGAAGTATCCTTAGAGGCTGAGCACATTTTTCAATATTTTATGTCCTTGAACTCAAAGGGAAGTGAGGAAATCAACTTCCATGGTGCTCCATGTGATGACATGTGGCAACAATCTGACGATTGAGGCTTTGAGCTCCCGTAGGCACACCTGGGGTTGAACTAGTGATCTTGGAGGTTGTATGAGGGCTCGAAGGTCCTATGGGGGCTAGGAACATTTTTCCATGTGTGATTTCCCTAACCTTTAGGGATGTGAGGAACAAAATATCCCTCCCGCTCCCGGAGCTGACACGTGTCCTCCTAAAATTTGACTAACTCCCGAACTCACTCTAAGAGGGAAACTTGAAACAGCGATAACTTGAGCTCTCGATGGACTTTTTGATAAAATTTTATATTATATTGACTTTAAATATCCTTATGAATCCATTTTTTGGGTATCATATCATAATTTTTCCATTTTATCCCTTAAAAAGTGGATTTTTTAATCTAGCGCTCCACATGTACAGGAGAAAAACTACTTTCAAACCCATTTCACCAAAGTGTTGAGAAAAAAATAATTTCACCATATTTTAGGGATTGGAATTCCCTTTCAGAAGATGTTTTTTTCTGCTAACTCCATTTGGAGCTCATGGAATCACCTTCAGAAGCTCAGCGATTGTTTTGACATGTGCACTGTGTAGTTCTGTAAACCCTAATTATGGTGAAACTACCCCAAACTCTTCAAATATTTCCTGAATCAATTCCATGATGTCATAAGGCCTTTGAATCACCCCTGTGTCTAGGTTGGATTTTATTTTCTACTCCATGGGGTTTCTCGAGTCCTAGAGAGGCCAATGATAGCCCTTCCCACAACTGCCTAAAGCTTAAAATTTTTAATGAACTCCTAAAATCACCTAAGGGGTTTATTTAACTTTCCTAAATCACCTAAGGGAATGAATTAATACCAATTTTTAGGTTACTAGATTAACTAGGTAGACCTTAGGCTCTTTGGAATGATAAAGTGTGAAAAAATTGGTACAGGGGTATAGTTGTCATGCTTGAAAATTGTCAATTTCCTTATTGCACATTTGCAAGATAAAAAGAACCCTAGGTGCAAGAATAGGTGATCCTGCTTTAACTAACAACAAGGTGAGAACCTTTGTGAAGTGGGATAATTATTCTCTCTTCTTGAAATTCACTAATTGAATATTGTAAATAACTAAATAAGTAAAATGGAATACTGATTTTTGTTGTGATGGAAATGGATGAGCAAAGAGATATGTTGGGTATGTAGTTTCCTAAACTTCCAATCTAATGTTATTTACTTCATAATATAGAAGCATATTTTAGGCCATCTTCTTGGTAATTCTAATCTATCTATTCCATCTTCCATGTAGTGAATTTTCTCATCTACATTAAAGAAGGCATCGAGTTCCTCATTTCTCCTTGACCTATCCCTTAAAAATATTTAAACCATCAATGTTCATACACCTGTAACCTTCACAAAAAGTCCTCTCAGAACATGCATGCTAAAATCTCTAACCATGACCATCCTGTTATCCCACACCATTGCAAAATCCAAGGAGAGTGCTTGGTCATGACCCTTCAATTTAAGCGAAAAACTAGTAATCCCCACTTTCTAAAGATATCCCAAATCGCAGTATCCATTTACAAATTAACGAAGTAAGGAAGTTCCACTCTAACTCTTTCTCCACCCATGGTCAAGCTTTGTATATGGACCTACAAACATAGAGGAAAGCTGATATAGAAACCAAAATTCGAATATCCACCCTTTGCATTGCCAAATTTCAAATACCATGTCTTAACACTAGGGCTCTTAAAGCTCACACGAGTCAATATGTTGAATAAAATTTTCTAAATATCTCCCACATAAACCCAATCACACTTATCTTTCCTCATTTATTAAACTTTGGATTCCATTTGAGAGGGAAATATCACTTCTCCATGATGACTTGGCATGTGCATGTACACCATGGTTTGCAAGCCTATCGGTACATTGATTTCCTTCTCGATAAGTGTTCATAATATTTGAATAATCAAACTTGGGAAGAATCCTTAGGATATATTACATAATATTAACGTATTATTATTAACCTTAACCTCCATTTTCATAGTTTGGACTATGTAGAGGGAATCTCCCTCATTTTGAATTTTTTTAATATTGAGGGAATTAGCAAGAATTAATCCTCTTAAAGTAGAAAAGGCTTCTACATAATTATTAGTATTCACTACAAACGGACTGCATAGGTATTTATTAACAAGCCGAACTATCTCCGATGATTCCTCTAAACCCAAAGCATCTCCTATTTTTCCTTTCAAAGCCCCATCAAAATTGAGTTTTTCCCAACTCAAAGGGAGCTTCTCCCATTTCATGGATTGAGGATTGTTAGCCTTCGCTCCTTTTTTAATATTAAGATTATTGAGTAATCCAAAAGAATCAATTAAAGTCTTTTCATGGGTAGGAATATCCTTAGGTTCTTTAAAATTAGCAATTGATAGGCTCTTACCAACTGCCCATAACACAACATTTCAAGCTCTTTTAGCTGAATTTTATTTTCCTTAAATATCATGTTATTTATTTGAAGATAAATTCCCCACAAGAATGCGGAAAGGCCAATTTCAATCTTTTAAAAGGAACTAAGACAAGAAAGGAGTCACCCATTGGATAAAGATCTTAGCAAAAGACTCTGGGTAGATCCATTCAATGTTAAAGGCACCAAAAACACTACTGAATTTTTTAAGAGAATAGAAATTCTTTCAAGATATGTAAAATTGATTCAGTGTTCCTTTTACTGAGCACACATCTATTAGGGATTATCATAGCTCTAGCCTAAATATTATCAATAATCATTTTTTTTAGCACATGTCAAAGAAAGAGATTGAATTTAAGAATCAATATTTTATCCCAAACCCCCTTCCGTAAAGAACTGATTGGAAGAAGATTCCTTGTGATGAGGTATGTTGATTTAACTAAAAAATTATCCATATTTGGACCAAGCCCACACCAAGGTATCATCCTTATGGAAGGAGGGAATATGAAGACCCTGAAGATATGAATTTAAAGAAGAGAGTACTTCCTAAAATTCTACATTTTCTTGTTGAATATGTAATGAATTCCAAGTCCAACCAAAGAATTCCTTAGCCCAATAATCCTCGAGAAGATTCCCAAAGGAATTTTTATAGAAAGGATCCAAAAATACCAAGGTTGAATATTGATTAGAGGATAATCCTTGATCCACCAGTCTTCCCAAAACCTTATTTTGGATCCATCCCCAATTTCCCATTTGGAATATTTAACAAGAAGATACCTAATTTTACACATTTCATTCCAAAATCATGACCCTTTAGGAAGAAAATATACAAACATAAAGGCAAACGAGTCCCGACACTTTGTGAATATATTTGGATTTAAGAATATGTGCTCCCATTTTCTCTCATAAGCCTCCATCCCACTTTGGCCATCAAAGCTTTATTCATATTCTTAATGTCTTTTAGACCCAATCCACCAACATTTTTAGGCTAGGTAACTTTTTCCTAGGTAACCAAAGGGACTCTAACCTTAGCTTCCACTCCTAACCATAAAAACATCCTTTGGATTTGAGTAATAATATTTCTAATTTTTGATTGAATTTTAAAAGATGGCATAAGATAAACTACTAAAACTTGGAGTGAGCTTTGAAGGAGTTGTAACTTTTGATCTTGAGATAAAAAAAATCCCTTCCAAGAAGCTAAATTTTTCTCGGAACCCATTGACAAGGGGATTCCAAATTTCCAAAATCATTTTTACTTTAAATAGAGGAATTCCTAGGTTGGTACTAGGAAAATGTTTAAATGGACAATCAAGAATGGAAGAGACTCTTATTTGGGCATCTTCTTCAACATTCATGAAAAAATTGGAACTCTTATGAAAATTAATAAGCTAACTTGTAACATTCTCATAATCTTTCAACATATCTTTGAAGGTTTGGGCTTTAGAAATAACATATTTTCCTCACAAAAAGTGTCGTATATAAATTTATGCAAAGAAATAATTTTAATCCCATTAGAGATAATTAATCCCTTTAAGGAACCTTTCTATCTTTGGTTGGCATATAGTCTTCAAAAGTATATGCTAGAATGATGTGGAGAAAAGGGGATAAAGAATCCCCTTTCAAACCCTTTCTAGCTAAGAAAAACCTCCAGTTTTCCATTCAACAAGATGGAAAATTTAGGAGTAGTGATGTGTTCTATAATAAAATTGATTAATTTCTCCAAAAGCCCAATCTAACAAGAATAATACGTAAAAAAATCTCCAAGAGACCCAATCATATGCTTTGTTCATATCAATATTTAAAAGCATAGCTTCTCTTTTTATTTTAAAACTTTGGATGGTAAATGATTTTATTATACTAGAGATATGAAATAGAGTGGTGGAGGAGAAATTTCTCTAAGTGGGACATGGGGGTGGGATTAGATCCTTAATGTCTGCTAAGTGATCTGCATTCGAGTGCCTTGTTATGTTTGACTTGGTCTATATAGAAAAGTTAGACCACTACCTCAAGGTGTCCCCATGATCACTTATTGAAGGCATCCAATGAACTTAATGGTAATGGAACTTGGGTTGATGATTACAAGCTACTTGAAACTCACCAATAGCCCAAGACCTTGAGTTTATGATATTTTTGATTTTTTAATTTTGAATGAATTTTTGTTATATTTGATTTCTAGGATTTTGTGGATCGTTATAGGGTGTAGGATAACAAAATATACCCATCGGTGGGGGCCAACAACTATTGGAAAAAATAATTTGTCACAAGGACAAATTAGGGGGTTTCACCAATGCTCTGGGACTAATTACCTCTACTTAGGAATGGGGAAGCTCCATTTATTGAAAATAGGAAATATTTACACTAATTCTAATAATCATGGGCCTTTCAACCATGAATCTCATGGGAATAATCCACTAAACCCATGTGTAAAAGGAGGTGGAGGAAAGGTGTGTGTATGGAGAGAGGGGAAAATGTGAGGAGGGGGTTTTAATCAATAAATAGCAAGCTGATTTTATCGACATCAAACCAGAATATTTCTAAGTTAACAATGAGAAGACACCATGTCAAGGAAATAGGAACCAAACATAAATAATTCCAAGTTCATTTTCATAATATTGCACAAGTAACCATGCTTATGGAGTAAAGTTGAGATGGAGAGGAAAATATAAGACAATGAGATAGAAGAATTGTAGTTTCTTGCTTGTAGTAAGACAATGAGAGCTATCAACCAAGAAAATATAACCCCTTGGGATAAATAAGTTATTCCAATTTATATATTTACAATTTTTCTCTTCATCTACCCCCTACACGACCTTTCATGGTCACACCACACATGACCTTTCACATTCCTTTAAGAAATAATTACAATCACCTTTCTTATTAATGAAAAGGGTAATTTTACAATGAAAAATTACAATGGTCACTTAAGTGAATAAGAAGAAAGAGCCATAAAGTACAATTTACAATGGATAATTATAAGGTAGAAGAGAGAAAATAATGAAGAGAGAAGAGATGTGGAATGAAAAAGGATGAAGAAGCTCTGAGTTTTTTTGTAGAGATGCAATCCAGTGAAATCCCAATCCTTTGAAAAATCCTTGAACTTGATGAAGCCTCTTAGTGCACTCAGTCTTTCACAAACCTCCTCTTTGGGGACTCCTCTAAATGATCAAATTCTGTATCCTAGTCAATTACCCTTCCAATCTCTAAATAAAATCCATGTCTCTATGATATTTCTTGCATTGCACCTGGTGTGCACAATGTAACAACTTGCTCACATGGGGTGATCTTGGTGATTTTGTCACCAAATGAACATGGTGACCTATGATATACAATGATGCATAAAACCAATATCCTTTTATCTGATATGGTTGAAGGAGAGAGACTAAATGAAGAATGCTTCTAACTTTTGATCCACCCATGTAATGAGATAAGAAACACTTTGAGACCAAATTTAGGGAACTGAGAGGATTCCCTTCCACCCGAGCCACACTTTCCTTGGTTAGAGAGACTCAACATATTTTTTCTTTGCTAACATCCCGACAATTACTATTTTTAATAATCCTTATTTTGAGAAGTCCATTTTAGTTATTAGTTGCTTAATTTGGCAATTTTGAGTTTCCATGATGTTCAAAGGGTAATGGAAACTTTGAGAATCAATTGTTTATAGCACTTACTATTTATAGAAGTGATTCTAGGAAGGATTACTATTTTTACAAGTGGGTATTACTAGTGTCGAGAATGGAATGAATTTTTCTCAAATGTTTTCATGTTACAATTTGAGGCTTTGCTCCAAATTTCAAAGGATTTCAATCACCAAGTTTTTGTAGATCTAAAAAATGAGTTTTTATGGATGAATATTTGAAATAGATGTAAAAAATGATACATATCATCAATGGAGGAATGTATAAACTCTTCTTAAAGGTTTTTTTTCAAGCAATCTACAGTTAAACTCTCATGGCAAACAAACATGGGGTTTGGGAGACATGAGCAAAAGGAGCTTTTTGGGCATGGAGGATGTATGAAATTTTTTTGGTAGCATACCAGTATACCTATAGAAATGAAGGAGAGGAAATAACACAAATGAGCTCAAAATGGTTATATGTTGTATAAAAAAGTTTTTCCCCCTTTTAAAATTATTTTCCCTCCTATTTGCACACCTTAACTCAACCTAGACTCAAATCGGCTAACCCGGGTTTGGTGGAGGTTGGAGGTGTGATTCCACACTCAAAAATAGGGGAAAGGGGAAAAATGGAAATTACCCCCTCTAAAATTCACCATGGGTGCTTTCTTCATGAGGAGGAAATATTTGGTGGAAAATGTGAGTTCTTAACATGTTTCTAACACCCAAGTTGTCACTCTTAAGTGATGAAAAGTTCCCTCCATAGGGGAGAGTGCATTTTTGTGTTCCCAATGTACCCTTAGATTTTGGGACAAAGTGAAAAAGGTACATCCATGCTCCAAATGACCCCTATCGGTCTATTTGTCATGAAAAAGTGGTCAAAATCTAAGTTGTGTGATTTTTGACATGTTTCTAACCACTTTAAGTTGTCAATGAAGTGAAAAATATAAAACTAATGGGGGACTGCAATTTTTTCCCCCATGTACCCTTATACCAAGGTACAAAGGTACAAATGTAAATCAGGACTCCAAAATTATGCCCAAGCTTCTTGGAATATTGATGTCATCAATCTCAATATGAAAATAGACTAAGGAGTGGTTTTTCAGGTTCGAGAGAAAGACGTGGAGTTGGGAGGGAAAACCTTATATGACTTTGACTCCAAAGGAAAAATGAGTCCATTAGAACCATTTTAAATACCTGATTCAACTTTAAATTTTCATTTTTAGTCCACTTTCCACGTTTTCCCATACACGTGCACCGGTAAGTTGAGTTGCCACTAGAGTCCAAAATAAGTATGAATAAATATACAACACATACCATTAATAGAGTCTAATATACTCAATTTTTACCTTTGGTTAGGCTCCCAACTATTGCTGAAGTGTCCAAAACCCTTTGAGAAAGTTCCACCTTGTAGAAAAACTCGTGTGTTACACTGATGGACATGTTTCCTTATTTTTATGCTCCCATAATTCTTCCTTGATTATTGAACCATGAAGTATGATCTTTAATATTTATAATTTCTGATATATGAGATCCCAACACTTCACAAGGCTCCTAAAACCCTTCGAATAAGGTGACTAGCTCTTTTGAAACATGCATTTCCCAGTGTCTTGCCTAAAAAGACCCAATGACTTGTTCCTGGCCTCAATTATCTCCACATAATTTCCCTAAAGTTCCTTATATCACTTCATTTATCTCCCACATATATCTTAGATGGTTTTAATATTCTATGTAGGCTTCTGAGGGATGTCCTCCTATGACAAAAACCCAAAAATAGCCCTTTTGAAGCCTCCAAAAGCACTGTTCTTTCATAGATCTCAGTAGCTTCAAGAATCAAGCTAGGTACACCTCTATACACATGAAACACAAATTAAAATCATGTTACCACGTTCCTCTTGACCAAAATGAGGGTGAATAGTTTGAAATTTTGGCTAGATGAAAGGTTTACATTGACTGGTAAAGGGAATTTCTAGTGTGGGTTTGATTTTCATGGCCAAAATTTTAAATTATGCATGCTAGACATTTAGTATGACAAAATTAGTACAGCGCTTGGTGAAAATCATGTTGGGGTGACTTTCGAGGTCATCGACTCACATTATTTATTTCATCTAATGTTTTTTTGAACTTTTAAAGGTAGCTAGGGTTTGTTTTACAAGTACATGTGCGACACAGGAAACCTCAAAAAAATTGGATGTGATAAACAACAAAAGGGAGGAGCTAAGTTAAAAACCTGAAAATACGAAGTAAGGTTTTGCAGGAACACCATTACCCATATCAAACAAGTAGTGCCTAGGTGGTCTTGTCCTATTGTGGGTGCTCCCATCCGAAGAAGTCCCAAATCTCAGGTTTCCCATACTGAGCTCACACAATACATATCAACCTATTCCAATCAATTTCCAGCCCAAGATCAATCCAGATCTCCCAATACAATCTAATTCACTCTTATATCCTATCTTGCACACTTGCTTGTACTTTTCATGCTAGATCTTGTTTATTACTTTATATTCATTTGATCTCAGTACTCTGATAAAGATTTATATTTATTTGAATCATTTGGTGAAATTGATCACTTACATACTCTTTAACGGATCCATTCTTTTCCAAACCCAAACCCTAGTTGCATTATGGTTCATATTGGCATCTTATCTTCATATCAAAACCTGATTTTCATATATCAGTTGTCATAAATTAGATTTGTAAAAATTTCCTAGGGTTTCATGCTTCATCCTACCCTTTGGGTCATTTTCTAGGGCTCCCAATTTTCAAAACACATATTATTTCATATCTTGAGCATAAAAAATCATCTTTAAATTCCTTTTAGGTTGTTTTTCATGTTTACATATTCAACAAAACCTCATTTTTTCCAATAATGTTTAGCCCAATTTTCAGAAATCTAAATTACACATTTTACAAATTAAGAAATAATTTGGACAATATACACTTTTAGATAAATCCCTTGTATTTGTTTCTTTCAATTCAAAACATTAAAAGTTAACTCTTTTTGTTTTGTAAAATTAAAAGTATATATTATGATATGGTCGTTTTATGAATTTGACAACAGTCACTTTATGTCTAACATCACTCTTTGGGATTTATCACATGATCTCTTAATTTTCAGTCACATATACACTTTACTATATGAGTTGGGGTTATCTCTCTACCATCATGGACCATTCCTCTATTTTTAAAGTATCCTTGGATTTTTACTTCAACGTCACCCATCATGTAGATATAATCTCACACAACTAGTGAAGAAAGTACAACTCCCTAATAATATGACACCTTCCCAAGTGAATGTAATTTTGAGTCATATTTCAGATCCTTACATTATTAATAATGGCATCTTCCATAAGGCTATCCTAGACTCTATTCACGATCTGCACCATCCCTTCCAAGAAAAGTTTCAATCTATGAACAATATGATTACATCTCTCAAATATGAGATACACCACCTCAAAGATACTTCAAATTCACATAATTATCTTTATATGCATCATGATGTTCCCAAGGCTAAGGATGTGCAATATGATATAGGTGTTACATGTAATCATATAAGTGAGGGTAAATTCTTCCAACATATAATGCCTCTTTGGCTCGACAAACATGCTAAACAATGTGATATCCTATTTTAGCTCCTTAATCATTGATAATTTACTTTATTACCCAATCATTACTATCCTCATTATCAGTTTACCAAACCCAAAGGCCAATCATTATGAAATTATCTTAGCATTAATGGACATCGTGAAAATTATTTATATGTTTTACAATGAAAAATCCAACAACTTGAGTGCAATGGATTCATTTCATTTTCTAAACCACATTATCAAATTTGTAAATCTCAATGGGTTCCTAAAGCTACATCATCTATATCTAGTGAACATAATGTCATAGTACATGGTAAAACTTCTCCAATAATACAAGAGATATCTATTCCATAAGATACCAAGCATGACACACCTCCTTTGGAAGTGTCGACATCCATAACATCATCACATCCCAATACTAAGAAACTAAACAACATTTAATTCCACCTGAATCATTACACACCACAAAACCAACAATAATAGTGGATCCATCATAAACCCAATATAAGGCTAGTACTAAAGAATATTCTCTAATAATCTATCCCGATTCACATAAAAAAGAGAAATATTTCAATATCACGATTATTGGTGACTTTGTTGATGATATGTGGATTAAAATTGATATGGGATCATATATGCCAAATCCTAAGTATGAATTTACAAAAATTCTGGGAGAAATTCACAACAAGTTAGGCTAGCTCATAAGGTCATACCTCTTCCTAGCATTAATCTTGATGATCCTTTCATTCTACCCGATGGTCCCGAGGCTTTTCACATTGGTCAATCTGAATTTTCTTCTCATCTCACTCAACATTTTCATAGGACCCATGCTTTTATATAATACATTCACTTTTTATATAATCCACATACACCACTATTTGATTCTTCATACACACTTTAGGGCATAATATCCCACCTCACTACCCAATGACACACTCTTATTCTATGTCCAAATAGGAGTTTTTAGGGCACATTTACTTATATAGACCTCACTTTGCACACATACACTAGGGGAAACCTTGCCCCCCACTTCTAATTGTTTTGTTTCATGTTCACATATTTCCAAAATATTCAAAAATACTAGCTTAGATCTTGATGGATGTGTCTTTTCTTTCTCATTGCATTCTATGTTGCACACTATTTATCATGTTACTTGGGATCATAGTATGCTTTATCATTATTCATACACACATTCGTGCTCACATGGTAATTTTTACGGTCAATGTAGATCACTTTCGAAGGCTTCTACATGATGTATGATGCTTGACATTATACCATACCAATCCCACTTTGAGGCTCATGGGGGAATCTACCTTTCCTATTTTTCTATATTCAAGTTATATCATTACAAAATATACTACTTTCATTCCTATTTCATGTTATATACATTGTGGCATACTATCAATTTTTCTGGCATGCTAGTTAGTGCTTCATATGTAGCATTTTTATTACAAGCCTACTTCTGATCATGGTTCTCTAATTATCGTATATCTTGTCTTCCTTACTTTTGTCTTGATTGCCTATTTTTGTAGACTATTACCTATGTTCATTTCTTATCCGCTTGTATCACCTTCAAGGACTCTATTGTCTTGTGACATCCTAAGTGGTGTCACATGTATTCAACCAACAAACCGTCATGTCTTTTGAAATGTTACTAAGTGTTGTGACTTGTTTCTATTACATCATGCATACTTGTTTATGACTAAAAATGTTGGTCATCATTTTTTCCATTATTTACATATGTCATGGTTATTACCATGTATATTACATATTCCCCCTGTAGGATTTCTATTTCATATGTGCGCATTAGTTTAAGCACTCCTCATTTGGGCCACGCTCGTTATTTTCCATCTCGCACACCCCAAACAAGTGGGGGAAATAATCACCGACTATTTTAACCTCTTAACAATTCATAGACTAGGCACATAATAGTAATTAATCAAAGAACACAAAATCTAAAAATAGGTTTAGAACCAGAATTGGACCTAAAATTAGTCCAGGATAGAAGCACCCAATATAGATAGAACTAGTGGGTGTTAGTGTCCCACCTAGACATTCCTTTCATAATTTAAATAAAATTACAGTATAGAATCGTAGGTTCTTAGTGACAATATTTTCCCATTTCAAACAACACAGGCTCGATTACATTTAATATCAAGAACAACAGGAGCAAAATAAGTCACACATTACACACTTTACGTAATAAAATTGATTACTCCATATAACTCGGTGAATAGTTTCTATTGGGTTTGTGACCATCTACGGTGGCACTTATCTATGGGGAAGTATTAAGGGTTAGAGAGAAAATTTGGCCACTCTCCCAATACTCTTCCCTTAGTGGCAAGATGCCCACATCTAAATTTTAAAAATTAGACACTCAAATATGAATATGAAGTTTAACAATAGGATGCACAAATCTCAAGTTTAGTGACATGACACTCAAATTTGAAGTTTGGCGACATGATTCCCAAATCCTTAGTATTATTCTAACCATCTCCAAGGCATAAAAACATACAAGAACAATTCTATCTCTTCTCTCATGGCACACAAGTGTATTCTACCCTTGATTCACTTATTTTTCAATACACATTTCTATTTTGACATGTACTAAGTTAAAGTTCAATTTTATTTACCATGAACATTCACTACACTTTTTTATTTTAAATTTTTGACCCTACACCAACAAAATGGAAACCCACAAACGGAATAAGGAAATATCCAAATAACACAAGCATACATCACTTCCATCATGCACATAAAGGTCACCCCTAAGATCCTTATCCTCTTCTAGATTCCATGATACACATTTCACATATCCATTTGGCATGGTATTAAGTACATTCCTCATTTAGCACGCTATCAATTACAGCTCCCTCCGACTCTCCACGAGGTATGTTATTCTTATCTACTTTATGCTACCAAATATTCATTCACTAAATTAAAGTGGGGAAATTTAGTCATGAAATCACATACTTTATACCAGTGTAAATTTTAGTGGCTAATCTTCATTAATTCATGAATATTTGGGTTTTTGAAATTTGGATTTGGTTAATTTTGAGGTGTTAGGTTGCTTGCTATTTTGCCTAAATTTTTTGGGTATAAGTTAATTTTTTGGTTTGATTCACCTAGCATTTATAGTAATAGCCAAATTTTTATATTTAAATTACCTTTACAAAGTGTAAAAAGAGAATTTTTATACTTGATTGATATCATAATGCTATTGGCTAACAACATTATTCTACCTACCAATAGTTTCTATTGACCGATAAAATTTCCTTCCATTTCGTGGCATTTTCCAAGATTTCAAAAGTCATTTTTACAAATTCACTAAGTAATATCTTTTATTTTTTATGGGGTCTTAAAATTTACCTTGCTTTATACCTACATCAATGCCTCTAGGTATGTATTTATATACATGATTCCTAAGTGATAAAACTAGACATGAACATCTCTTATTTTACTATTTAATTACTTTTATCTTTCCCACATTCTTATTATTTACTTTTTGAATGATGAGTTTAATTTTTGACACTAGATGACATGTGACCAAAATATTTATTAACAGATTATATCTTCCAAGATTCTTAGAAATTACCACACATTAGGAGCAGGATCACCCCGGGAGCTACAACCCCTTTGGACACTTTTTTCCATTTCCCTCCTTTTCTTTATTTTCAATTGGTATCTTTTCTTGAGTCTCTTTTATAACTCTAGGTCATATTTTCAGTTGTTGAGTCTCTTATATACACATGACTTACTCACTACTATCGGGGGATAGAAAATTAATTCTAATACTTACTATCTACTACTTGGTCAAAGAGAAACATTCAAGTAATGCATTTGGGCGGGATCATACACTGCATAGGAAGGGACATTGTTGAATTCCATATCACACATTCATCTTGGAGAAAAGTAGTTCTAGTTCATTATCTTGGTGTGAATAGAAAAAGGGAAACATATCTTCAAGGGACACAATTCAAATCACACACTCACAATAACTACATAGAGTCTTGTTGTCATGCGAGAATGTTTAGCATGAAAAATTCAAAAAAATGTCATGACAACCTAGACCTCACTTGAAAATCCCTCTCCCAGTCAATGTAAACTTGTCCTCTAGCCAACACAGTTACTGTTTTACTCTAATAATTTCAAGAAGGAATGTGTTAATGATATTTTCAAGTGTGTTTCATGGGAAGGGAAGTGATTCAAGGATTCGTTCAAGACCATTTAGAAGGAATTACTCCCAGAGGCCTAAAAAGCCCTGTTTTAAGGTTTTTTTCACATTGGTGGACACCCATCGGAAGTTTAATATTGAAGCAAAAACTACCTAGGAGTTGTAAAGAAGAGCTATAAGATGAATGGAAGTTATTTATGAATATTTAGGAAATATTTGGAGGTTTAGGGATAAACTATGTAATAACATGTTTTTCGGTGTAAGGAGGAAGTGGTCAAAATTGGAACCCGAACTTCTCGACTAATTCAGGAGATTTATAAGGATTTAAGAGTCAAGAAATTATATACATGTTGGAATCATCAATGTTTTTCCAATACCTAAATGCTTCTCAAGGAATCTCAATCTTTACAGGGACACCCTATAGTCCCGAAGAAAAAGGAGGAAAATTTTGGAGTTTCAGATCAATTGAAGTTTGAAATTAATTCCATTTTCTTGAAATGTTCTTGGGAATAAAAATCATATAAATTTTGATATGAAAATACCATCTGGAGCTTTGGGAATTATATCTTCAAGTTCTCTCTTGTGCAGGGCATGCTTCTTGTACTTAGCTAAATTTTGAAGTGACACATGACATCTTCTAGCTTCATGGCGTAATTTTGTCTCCCTCTTGTCCCTTTCCCAAGGGGATATATGGGACACAAAAATGTTTACCAACTCATCCCTCCCCTTTAGTCCCTCATGCAACCCTCCTCATCCCGATGGAGAGCTTAATTGGCTAAGTCATTCTTCCCAAGACTGCATAAGATGATCTAACAAGTGGCACAATCTTGTTCAAAGTACATTTTTGTATCCATTTTACCAAAGGGATAGAGGGGAAAAAAATTCACCCCATCTCATCCCCTTCTATGATTCCTCATGCAACCCAAACTAACTCCCAAGTGCTCGGAAAAGTTTTCTCAATCTCCTCATGATGCATCATAGGATGAAAAGTGTCAACATCTGGCTCAAAGCACATTTTATTCTCCCTCTTGTCCCTTTTACCAAGGGGACACAAAAATCCACATAAGAGAAATCCATCCAACCCTAGTTTTTTTGGTGTGTGTGACTTACCTCATCATCACTCGAGGTCTTGTC
This sequence comes from Taxus wallichiana var. yunnanensis, assembly GCA_018340775.1. Taxonomy (NCBI): domain Eukaryota; kingdom Viridiplantae; phylum Streptophyta; class Pinopsida; order Cupressales; family Taxaceae; genus Taxus; species Taxus wallichiana. Next base: position 441,589,542 of record CM031236.1, on the reverse strand, counting down.
CACATCACGTGGTGATTCATCTCGCTTAGCGAGATCATAGGTCTTAGGAGTTATATGACACATGGTAGATTCTATCATAGAATATGTCATTGTCATATGTGTCAATGGTATCATAGGAGTTACATTCCCTATTTGGAATCGTAACTCCTCTTTTCCTCATGAAGGGAATGGTTGTATAAGCACGGGAGTTACATAGCACTCCCATATGAACCCTCTTTTTCAATCTATGAGAATGCTATACTTGTTTTTACCTTATGCATAATTTTATATTATTGTTTGATTCTTGTTGATTACTTGGAGCTATCACATTAACATTGGAGTGTAGCCTCTTCGATGTGCATGGGGTTACATATTGATCCTCATAGAACAATCTTTTATGGTATCAGAGCTCTTGTTCGAGAACGTGCACTCTTATATTTTGGTTGTTAATTACTTCTAGTTTCGAGTTTTTACTTCTCGTACAATTTTTGTTCATTTATTTAATATCTTACTAAATGGTATTAATATCTTTTTGTTTGGATTTTGTACAATTTCAAGGTTTATGTATGTGTAGTTGTAGGACTTTCACCACCATATTTAACTATATGCGATTATATTTAGCGGGAAAGAGAAATCTAGAGGTTGGTTCTTCATATTTGGTCTTATCGGTATTTTTAATTAAAAGTGATTTTTAAAAAAATGTTTTAGACATGTTAAGCTATTCTCCAAATGGTTTTTCATTTTCTATTTTTCCCCCTTCTTCTGTCTCCTTCACAACTCATTCAATACCTTGCAAAGCTTGGTGAGATCCCAAGGTGAGTTGGCTATCAATTTGCATTGATTTGAGCTCCTGGTCTAGATGTTTGCATTGCATTGGCTCTGCATTGATGATTTAGGTTGTCAAGTTTCCTCATTTGTATTGATCATGTCATACATCGATCTTCCCTTACATGTTTTTCTTTATCTTTATGCACATGTTTGCTCTTTTGTTAAGTTGCATTGCCTTTTTTTTGGCGAGTTGTATGGGTTGTTACATTTTTTCCATTGAGTCTAGTGTTTTCTTTACATCTATAGTGAGTCGATTTTGTGTATTCCTTTATGCATTGCTTTGATCCTACTAGTCTATTTCCTTGCTTAGCCCAAGTCATTGCAAAGACCTAACTTGTTGGTTTGTGGTGCATCATGCCCCTACTCGAGCTCTTTTCTTTTCCCGATTAGTACTCGAGCTTCCTTGGCCTATCCTATGTGTGTTTGCTCCTTACTTGACCACTCACCACATGTAACCACTGGCCCTTGCATTGTAAGTTTTACACTTTATTCTCCATGTGTTCTCCATTGAAGTCTATATCCTTTCTTTGTTAGCTCCAACTCCATATCATAATGCCTCTCGTATCCCGACCATTACACTTCTTACCTACGAGCCTGATTTCCTAAGTTGGCCCTCCACCTTGCTCTATGAACCAAACTGACCACCTAATCCTTGACCCATGACCATGCTTTTAAAATATCCCACCTTTTTAGACATTTCAAATCCCTTTAAATTATAATTGGGTGTGCTATATTAGAATGGGTCGTATTTAATAAAATGGTAAGGTGTTTTTTTAAATATAAGGTGTTCATGTTTTTATTAAAAGTAAGGATCTGATTTATTCAATTAAGGTGGTTAAACTTAATTATGTTCTTGAATAATCTTTAATTAGCATTATAATTAAAATTCAAAGCTCTTTAATTTTGATTAGTAGTTAATTTTTGTTTACATTTTAATCACTTTTTTGTCCCGATTAATTTCTAAAATTAGGTTAATTGGCAAAATTAAAAGTATGATTTTGAAAATTTATTAGACGATTTTTTCTACTAATCCTTACTAGAGTGTTTATCATCATTTATATCATTTTTGCCTTCTCTGGGAGCCTTTTTGTATTTTGGAGGTCTTCTGGACTCATTTTGAGCCCTCTTTTGCATTGTATCACCCTTATTATTGCTTATAGACTAGTGAGCACACACACCACAATCTTACGAAAAGGGAGATTTTGATGCAACGTGAGACATTATTTCTCACACAAGACTATGTTTTCTCCCCTTCTCTTACTTTTATCTTGTTTTTTGATTTATTATGGTTTTGAACTGTTGTGATCAATGAAACTTGATTCTAGTCTCCACTCTTGTGTGTTATTACGTTGATTGCAAGGTGAGTGACTAACTGTTTCACGACATCCATTCGCACTTGATTATAATCAACACACTAAACTATAAATTACCAAATTAAAGGGGTGATTATATTATTCTGGAGTGGTTGTGTTTCTTTCTCTTTCCTTATGCATTCCTTATTTCTCTCTCTTTGTGATGAATGCCTCTTCAATACCTTTGCTCACACCATTCAATTTCTTCGAATGAAGATCTAAAATTTTCTATCTTATTACGTAGTATAGGGTTTTTTAGTGTCACCATGGGATTAGATAATGATCCTAAAAATGAACCCAAAAAATCTAGGTGGTTTAATAGTTTCAATGAAGCCTTGGGTCTTCTTTGTATGTCCATCTCTCCTGACTTTCTATTCCACATAGAAACTTCCTCGACACCCGATGGAGATTGGAAATTTCTTGATGATATGTTTGGGAAGTAAGATGACATGAGATTGCATGAGTTGGAGAACGAACTACTAGGATTAAATCCTAGTGACTTTGAAAACCTATAGGCCTTCTTCTCAAAGTTTGTCCACACTAGATTAATTCTAAAGGAATGTAAAGTGGAGAATAAATATTCTTAGTTGATCTTGTCAATTATTTCTAAGTTAGGTCCCAAATACTCCATCTTTTTCAAATTTCCACACCATGAAATCCTCCTTGGGAAATACTTGGAAAATTCCCTCATTTGACAATTTTTCGTCCCAACTCATTCGAGAACAAGACAAAATCATTCAAATGGGGACTCTAAAATCCAAGTCACATGCCCTTAATGAAAATAAGGGTGAGGAAAAGAAAAGCGGCAAGAAGAAATAGAAAAAGGAGCAACCCAAGAAGGAAACCAACACCAATCAAGCCCAAACCAATCCTAACATGAACACTTTGAATTTTGAGCCTAAGTTGAAGAAGGAAAAGTGTAAATGTTCTTATTACAAGAAGTCTAGCCATGAAGAGTATCAATGTATGAGAAAAAAATAGATCACTTAACTCATTTACTTGAGAAGAATAAAATAAGTATTTCTAATTCTATCAAATAGAATTCTCTAAAGGATAATTCTTCCAAAACAAAGGATTATAAATATGAGAAGAAAAGGAAATTTCCTTGTAGCTATAGAAGCTCCTTCATCAAGGTGGATTATTGATTATGATGCATCGCACCACATGTTCTCTTTACATGTTTATTTCTCCAACATCGAACCATGTGGCATGTCCCAAATCATGTTGGGTGATGACACTATAGTATCGGTTTCTAGTAGTGGATCGGTAGAGATGGATAGTGGAAAATTTAACCAAGTGTTGAGTGTTCTCAATGTCTCTACCAATCTCCTATTGGTCTATCAAATCACTCACCTTGGTGAAGGAATGAAAGTGGAATTCGGTCCTAACTCGGTGATTATATGTGAGCTTCACTCTAACTCCACAGTGGCTAAGGGAAAGGTAGATCACCATTTATTGTATACCTTATCCCACTTTACTTATGATTTGACACCCACTTCCTTTCTCACTCATGCAGATGAGGTTAACAAGCTATGACATGAGCATTTTTTCCACCTTAACTATCATTATCTTGAACAATTGATCCAAAATGAAATGGTCAATGGGTTGTCCTGTGTAATATTTTCTAAGGGTCTTTGTGAGGGTTTTTCCCTCGGAAGAACCTCAAAGAAATTTATGGCAAAGAAAAATATTGAGAGCTACTCATCCTTTGGATCTTGTTCATAGTGACATTTCTGGACCTTTCCCATCTCCTTCATTTACTAGAGATCTATATATACTAACCTTCATTGATGAATTTTTGCATTACACTTGGGTGTATTTTCTTAAGCTAAAGTTTGAAGTTTTGATCATTTTGATACTTTCAAGCTCTTGGTGGAAACAAAGTGAAAGGTCTATCAAGGCTATTTGAACCAACAATGTATTGGGGTTTATAATATTAAGCAATAAAATAATTATTATAAAACCCTTCAAATGACCCAAATCAGATTTTAAAGAGTGAATTATGACCACGTGCCTTGTATATAACATGGTGATCCTTTAGGGATTGGTTACACACAATTGTAACATTATATGCGAGCTATATATGCGAGTAGATTTATAAGACTCGTGAGAAAATTTATATTGAAATTTGTAATGCCTTATTGAAGGTGTAATTACATGTGAAATAGTGAGAGTATTGGGTAAAATTTTAATTCTCAATAAATTTAAGTGATATTTCGAGGAGATTTTTCCTTCATATTTCCCCACTCTAAATCTTGTGTTCATGTGTCATTTACATTCACTTTGTTTATTTACTTCATGCTAATGTTATTCCATTATATAATATGTAATATAAAACATCTTAATCTATATTTAATTTCACTGCACTTCATAATCTATAATCTTCAGAAATTTATTTGTGGATTTATAATTATTTAATTATTCATTCCCTTATAAATCCTAACATGGTATCGAGCTAGTGATTATGCTTGTGCAGGATAGATCTGGATGTTTTTGATTTGTAGGAGTAAAGATCTTGAAGTTTTTTTCATATCTTCAAAACCCTAGCCGTTCCACCTCGACTTCAAGTTAATCGGGTCTAAAACTCCAATTTCTCGTCAAATTAATGTGATTATTGGATGATTGATCATCGATATTGCTTGTGTATTTTTTTCATAGATCTATGTTTCGTAACTTGTTTTTGGTTCTTCATCATCTTCTATAGTATATTTAATTTTTCTCGTGCCCTTTATAACCGTTGTGCACCTTATTTGAAAAGTGTGTACCTTATTTGGTTCTTTGTGGCTTACTTTGAATTTTTAGGCTTGTTGTTTTCTCGAGTGAACTTTGAATTTCATTTATTTCTAGATTATTCTATGGGTTTGGCATCCCTAGATTACTTTTCCTTTGGATTTTCCCATATTAGTAACATGTGTCTTCTTTGTTTGTTTTTATTTCTATGCTACGTGTTGTCATTTTATTGTAAGGGGTCCCTCTTTTTATCCTTTTCCATCATGGATCCAAAAATAATATATCTTTTTTATCTTATTCCATGGGTTTGAGTTTCAGAGGCGTATTTTTGCTTAAGAGTGGTGGAATTCATCTACGTGTCCCTCTGAGTTTTCTAGATTAGTGACAAGTGTCACCTTGTTTGATCATCATGTTTCATTTGAATTGTCAAACCCTATCATGGAACCGATAAAGTTATTATTTTTTTATTGATTCTAAAAATTCACATCCTCTAGAATCATTGGCTTGAGGAAGTGATGTAATTCCACCACGTGTTATCTCTTTTTATTTATCTTATGCCAAGTGTCACTTTGGTTGATCGTCGCATATCTCTTTGACCTTTTAACCTCTTATAGACTGAAAGGTTATTATTTTTGATTAAATTCAGGGAAGCCACGTCCACAAGACTAATCTATCTTGGTAAGTTTTAGAAAGATGACACAAGTCCTTGTATATTTGTTTGATTTGTGATGAATGTTTCTTCCTAATTTTATCGGGTATTGTCTCTTATTTTGACCTTATCCACATGTCTTCTTCGTGATTGGTCATGTGTCCCTTCTCTTTGCTACCTAATATGATAGACTCGATAAGATATTTGTCTTGTTTTATTCCATGGACTTCATGTCTCACAGTGCATTTATTTTGGGAATTATCATAAAGATGACACATGCCCTAGTGAGTCGACTTGATCAATGACACGTGTCACCTTCTTCTTTGATAGTGTGCCCTTTTGATTACTTTTCAATCTAATGTGTAGCATTCGACTTGAAAAATCTTTCTTTTTTTTTTTTAATTCTACATACATATATGTCCTGGGATCATTTTATTCAAAAGTCCCGAGAAAGATGTCATGTGTACTTTTAATTATTTTGATTTATGCTACATGTCTCCTACCGCTTAGGCCATGTGACCTTTAATACTTAATTAATTTTTTCTTTTTTTTTTTTTGGTTGTGGTTAAGTCACTCACCTCGACCCAATCTCGGTTGACTTTCTCGTTAGTTGTAGTTAATTTACCGAGTTGTGTGTTTTGTGTGCCAAGTTGAGATAACTTGATCTTGACTCATATTTTCCCTCCCACGGGAGTTTTCATTTTTTAAAGTTTCATTTTATTTATACCATAGTTTTCAAATATCCTTTGCGGTTGTACCTTGTAAATTACAGGACCCAAAATAAATTTTTCATTTGATTTATTCCAGGACATTTAGAATCTTCTTCCCTTTCTTTTGATTTGGTTACGTGGAATGTGGACACGTGTCTACTCCACGAGCTCGGCAGATTATTTCCAAGTTGTCTCCCCTTCAAAATAATTTTTTTGGAAAATTGATTTTTGGTTCGAAAGCCACGCATGTGTGAGTTTTTTTTTCCAAAAATATTGTTAATGTGGCTCATCCGCAGATTAATCGTGGTAACTTGTCGAGCTATCCCTAGGAAATCACAGAGTTATCATTGGTAATAACTTAGTATGAGTTCGGTTAGATGAATTTAATAAACATTGGTGGCTATTGCATTGATTGAGTCTATGAACTCATTTTCCTTTCATTATGATTTGGATCTTAGCAAATGATTTGTTTTTATGTTGATTTGAAAATTGAGTTCAATCTCAACTATTTTAATAATTATAAACTGGTATCTAATACCACTTGGTAATAACATGGATGATTGTCTATAAGAAATTTTACCATTTCCGAGTATGTCATGACGTGTGATCTCACTTTGCTTGGGCCTTGTTTTCTAGCTCATATTCCAAACCCATGTTATATAACATCCTCACCTTTTTGAATGCAAGAAGTATCAATGGATGATGTTATATTTGATTTCGTAGCTAACTCAAAATAATTACAATATAATTTATTTATAAGATAAATGAGTTAGATGTAACTAGCTGAAGGCATATAAAAGAATGGATTATTTGTGTATTAAAAGATTTTACTTCAATTTCTTAGTATTTTATTCAAAACTAGAATTGTTGTTCATTTTTGACATGAAAAACTAATCATATATGACATGTCTAGGCTTAAATTTTCCACCTATGAAATGCATTGTGATTACATGGTCATTTTTGAAGAAAATTCCACATCAATCTATGGGAAGTATCCACAGTTGGTGGATCATGTTATTTAGTGAATACTCTGATTATTCTAGTATGATTTGATTATCTATTCAGATCTATTATCTATCAAGTCTTATCTCATTATTTAAAGGCTTAGAATAAGATATTGGAGGTATATATGTTTTTGACAAAACATTTCTTAATTTTTCTAACATGGTTAGTTGTTAAGCATATTGCTATGTTAATTGTTATACAACTAGTTTTTAACTTTTATATATGGTTAAAAGTGAAATCATATGATTTATATTATGATTAGTATGATTTCTATATAGATATTATGACTCTAACCATGTTGATGTCATGTTGTATATACATTTAGATTTTTGCTCATGTTGGGTACAAGTTCCATCGCTTGGAGTAGTAAGAAGAAACCAAATATATTTATCTCTTATACTGAAGAAGAGTATAGAAGTGATATGGAAGCGGTAAAGAAAGCCATGTGGCTCAAAATAATATTGGAAGAAATTTTTATGGGCGTCAAAGGAAGCACTCCACTTTTATGTGAAATCTAAAGTTGTATTGCTCTTGTAAACAATCCAGTCCAGCATCAAAGAACCAAGCATAGTGAGATTCATGTACTCTTCATCCAGGAAAGAGTTCTCAATGGTAATTTTGATCTTAAGTTTTGAGAAATTTGCAGACTCTTTTTGAGCCATTGGGTGTTACAAAGTTCTAAAAGTTCCATGTTATGTTGGGCATTTTAGATATTAGCTCTTATGATCATGTGGATGACATTGATCTTCACCTCTAAATCAAGAGCATATGTTTGTTTGGCCTTTCAGAGCTACCCTTGAAGGGGAAAAATAAGAAATGAGCATGTTGCATGTTTATTTTCTTATATAATGTCATCTCTTAATGGCTTTGAATGTGTCAAAGTGGATACTCCCAAGACTATTTCTATGTTGTTTAAGTAAATTGTCATGTATGTGAAGTTTACTTGTAATTCCCAGTGAAGCATTAGTTATGGGAATGTCTTGTGTTATAAAAGGATCCATAATTTGATGTAAGTCTTCATCCTTAATCACTTTATCTTGAGAATTTGTATATGTTCCTTTGTATTGTGGTTTTTATGGAATCCTTGGAGCATTGTTTTGAACCATGGAAAACAATGTCTCATGGATTTTCTAAAACTACTGCAATGTGTTCTGATTGTTCGTGGCTTGTATAATTTTATGCGGTACATTACGGTAGTGTACTTTGCATAGTTGAAAACCCAATAGGACTCTACTTTAGTGCACTACGGAACTACAAAACCACAAAACAATTGTTTTTGGATGCTAGCCTAAATCACAAGTTGATTTATGGATTGTAATTCCTTTTATACTAAAAGGTAACTTGGCATAAGGAACAAATGTTAACATTTTTTTCATGTTTCCCGCTTAACATTAAGGGGGAGTGTTGGGGTTTATAATATTAAGTGGGAAATTTCTTATTATAAAACTGTCCAAATGACCCAGTCAGATTTTAAAGAGTGGATCATGACCACCCACCTTGTATATAACAAGGTGATCCTTTAGGGATTGGTTACACACGGTTGTAACATTTTATGCGAGCTATATGTGTGAGAAAAGTTTTAAGACTCACGATAAAATGTATGAGGTAGTTTTTAATACCTTATTAAAGGTGTAACTACATGTGAAATAGTGAGAGTATTGGGTAAAATTTTAATTATCAATAAAGATAAGGGATATTTTAGAGAGGGGTTTATTTCCTTGGGTTTCCCCACTATAAATCTAGTGTTCATGTGTAATTTAATTTACTATTTATCTACTTCTTGTTAATGTTATTTCATTCTCAGTAATATGAAATATAAAACATCTTAATCTATGTTTAATTTAGCTGCACTTCATAATCTATAATATTCGGTAATTTATTTATGGATTTATAATTATTTAATTATCCATTCCTTATAAATGCTAACACAAAGGAGGTAATTATGTGAGCAACACGTTTTAATATTTCTATACCTCTCAAGGGATTATTTGTAGTGTACAATACTTCAAAAATGGATTTATGAAAAGAAAGAATCAAGACTTAAGGATATGGCCACTTGTATGGCTCACCCTAATTCCCTTCCTCCGTGGTATTGGGCCAAAGTAGTGAATTGTGCTTACTACATTTAGAACTATGTTCCACACAATACCGTAAGAGGGATGACATCATGTTTGAAGATTGGTTTGCATGCAAGCCTGATGTAGAGCACTTTTACATCTTCAGATCCAATGTTGTGGCTTGATTCCCAAAATAAACACAAGGATTTGGAACCATAGTCCAAACCTTGTATTTTTGTAGGGTATCCTGATGGCATGAAGGGGTATAGATTGTTGAACCCTACTACTCATGATATTTATATTGAGAGAAGTGTGAAGTTTGATGATTCATCTTTGACTTCTACTTCTCCACCCTCCGACGCGTTCTATTCCCGGATTCAGATTTTGAATCATCAAATGATGTTGTTGAGAATTTTATTCCTCTTGATCCTTCTAATCCTCATGACCCCGATGCTTCATATTATTTTGATTATGAAAATAATGATGATGAATAATTTATCCCTTATCACTCGAGTGAAGAATATTTTGATTCTCGAGCTCGATCATTTTAGTCCTTGTTAGGCTAGGTAGAATTTGTAGAGTGCTAGAGAGTGGATTAGAGATCCTTTAGATGAGATACATAATCACTTAGAGTTCATTGGACCCCACTCCTTCTTCACCTATACTTCCGACCCTCGGTATTTCTATGAGACTTATGGGATTCTGAGTGGGATTATTCTATGGATGATAAGTATTTCTAACTCATGAAGAATGATACTTGGGATCTCACCCCTCTTCCAAAAGGAAGAAAAAATTTCTGGTATAAGTGGTTGAACTGGAAAAGTATTGTTTCGAAGGAGAAGTCAAGAAGTATAAAGAGCAAATTGTATATAAGGGTTTATCCTAGGTGGATGGGGTTGATTATTGGGAAACCTTTTCTACGATTGAAAAGATGAATTCCATTTGACTGACCCTCAACATCGTTGCCACGAAAAAATGGGAATTCCATCAAATAGACATTAAGAGTTCCTTCCTTCATGGGGACCTAGAGGAAGATATCTACATGGACTAACCTTTAGGTTATGTCCATGATGTAGATTGAGAAACAGGGATGGAAGCCTGTGATATTTTATTAATCTCAATCAGTAAACAATTACAGAGAATGGGCTGCAATATTTATAGATATTGCACAGCCAAATACATCCGGGAAAATGAGTTGCACAGGTGCAACCAAAAACCAGATTTCACAAGCTTCCAATAACATCCGGGAAGCAAAATTACATAAAGACAAATATATTGTTTATAACAATATAACAATGTGAAAACAGACAAATATGGTTGTTTAACCATATAACAATTTAATCATTAATTATTTAATTAATAAAATTAATTAAATAATCCTACTATGCATAATTAATAATAGGATAATAAAATTTATCCTAACATTCCCCCCCTTAATTGTGCATTGTCTGAAGAGATGAGGAGAGAAATGCTCTGAACAACTCGAACTTGTCACGTGCAAGTGACTTTGTGAAAATATCTGCTCGTTGTTCAGCTGTTGGACAAAATTGAAGCTGGATGTTGTGCTTCAATACATGTTCGCGTATGAAATGAACCTGAACTTCAATGTGCTTTGTTCTCTCGTGAAAAACTGGATTGCGAACAAGTTTGAGAACACCTTCGTTGTCAACATACATGGTGGTCGGTTTGTCCTGTGGTATTCCAAGTCCTTCCAGTATGCGACGTAGCCAAATCGCTTCACAGACAGCTTCTCCTGCAGAACGATACTCGGCTTCTGTGGAAGAGCGAGAAACAAAGTGTTGTTTCTTACTTCCCCATGATATTGGTCCAGATCCCATAAAGAATACAAATCCGGAAGTGGATTTTCTATCATCAATGTTACCTGCATGATCTGAATCCGAATATCCAGTCAAGAAGAAGTTTTCATTCTTCTTGTATTCTAGACCAAGATCCACTGATCCTTTGAGATATCTCAAGATGCGTTTTGCTGCTTTCCAATGACAAATTTTGGGTTCTTGCATGAACCTGGATAGATAGCTCACTGCAAAGCTGATATCTGGTCTAGTGTAGGTCAGGTAAATGAGACTCCCAATCAGCTGCCGATAGAGAGTGGCACTTACCTCAGGAGATGGATCTGAACGAGATAACTGTAATGTTCTCCATAGGTGTAGCAATTGGTGTGCAATCCATCATCCTAAACTTCTCGAGCGTTGTCTTGGTATATTTCATCTGAGAAACAAATATGTGATTCTCTTTCTGCCATACTTCCAGTCCAAGACAATAATGCATAAGCCCGAGATCTGTCATGTCGAATGATCGCTTAAGATCTTTCTTTGTTTCATCAATCATCTTCACTGAACTTCCAGTGATGACTAGATCATCGACATAAACTACAACAATCACCATCTCCCCCCCTTGCTTTTTGAGGTAGAGATTGGGATCGTATGGATTTCTGACGAATCCATGTTGTACGAGATGCTCATCAATCTTGATGTACCATGCCCGGGGTGCTTGTTTTAGGCCATACAGAGATTTCCTGAGTCTGCATACCTTTTCTTCTTGACCAGGTACTACATATCCCTCAGGTTGAGTCATGTAGACTTCTTCTTGCAAATCTCCATTCAGGAAGGCACTTTTTACGTCCATCTGGTGAACTTTCCATCCAAACTGAGCAGCTAGAGCAAAGATCATCCTGATCGTTTTGATCTTAGCTGTGGGAGCAAATGTCTCCTCATAGTCAATGCCTTCTTTCTGTGCATACCCCTTTGCTACAAGTCTTGCTTTACACTTGTCTACTGTCCCATCTGCTTTGTACTTAGTTTTGAATATCCATCTGCAACCAATGGGTTTCTTCCCTGGTGGAAGATCGACAAGCTGCCAAGTGTTATTCTTCATCACTGATTGATATTCAGAATCCATGGCATCTTTCCAAGCTTTTGACCGTAGAGGCTTCTGGGACAGAGATGGCTCAAATCATTTTGAATAACTCTACTCATCAAAGCAAAGTTAACTTCTTCTCTTGCTTTACTGCGAGTCCGTGGTCCAGGGGTGGATGTATCCGGTGGAGCATCCAGTCTTGCATCTCGTAATGTGCTTGTACACCATTTAGGCATACGTTGAGCTGTTCCCATGGGTTGTGGTCCTATCTGATCAACACCATCATCCCCATCATCACTTTCATCTTCTGAGGGAACATTTGCTTCAGTTTTTACAACTGGTGAAAAATCTACATCTTGCGAGTCCGGAGGAGGAGTCTCTGCTTCCTTCTTCTCGAAAAACTCAACATCTCTGCTTGTGTAGACTTTTCTGGTCTTAGGATCCATCGATCATGCCAAGAGTCTCTTCATCTGTATCCAATGAAGATGAGATTTTGTGACTTCATGTCCAATTTCTTTCTGTTCTGTTTGGGTATGTGCATGCTGGCTTTGCACCCGAATACTCTGAGGTGTGCAATGGATGGTTTCCTTTTTGACCATGCTTCTTGTGGTGTAATTCCATCAAGAGCAGTTGTGGGCGCTTTGTTTAACAAATACACTGCTGTTTTTGCTGCTTCTGCCCAAAATGTCTTTGCAAGTTCGGAATCATCGATCATGCATCGCACCATTTCCATGATAGTACGATTTCTTCTCTCAACAACACCATTTTGCTGCGGTGTGTGTGGAGGAGGCATTTGTCGACGAATCCCGTGAGTTTGTAGATAGTCTCTGAACTCATCACTGGTGAATTCCCCCCCTCGATCTGAGCGGAGAGTTCTGATGTGACGACCAGTTTCTTTCTCAACTGCCACTTTGAACTTTTTGAACGTTTCAAAGGCCTCACTTTTCTTACGAAGACAAAAAATCCACATTTTTCGTGAATAGTCGTCAACACAGAGCATGAAGTACTGGAACCCTGAATGACTTGGCTGCATTGGACCGCACAGATCGGTATGAACCAGGTCAAGTTTTCCATGAGCTCGAAAAGTACTTGTTTGGAATGAAACTCTGTGTTGTTTCCCTGCTAAGCAGTGAGGACACTTGTCTGTATCCTTCTGAAAAGATGGTAGCCCATGTACCATATTGCACCGGCGAAGTGTGTCGAGATATTTGAAACTTACATGACCAAATCTCCTATGCCACAACTGAGCTGAGGTGGAGTTTTTAGCCACGAGTGCTTGATCATTTTTGTGAATGAAATCAAGTTGAAACATTCGTCCCACATTTGAGGCTTTGCAATTATTTTCGAGCCTCTGGATTTATCTCGAATCAAACACATTTTCTTGCCGGATTGACTATCAAAGTCAATTTTCAGGTTGTGATCTAGGAGTTGACTGACCGAAAGAAGGTTCTTTGTCAACCCAGGGACATATAGAACATCTGATAGTTTGCATTTGCGTGAACCAAGGGGTAGAGAAATGTTTCCAATCCTGTACTGTATATGAAGAATCATCTCCCAACGAAACATGATTTTTCGATGGCGTGTCCCTCATTGAAATAAACCAGTCTCTGTGGCCGGTCATGTGTCGAGTGGCTCCCGAATCAACATACCAGACTTCACTAGATGACGTGGATGGTTCACTTGATCGAGCAGTGAACAAGAAGTCTTCATTGTCTGACTGATCTTGTTGCTCAGCAATATTACCTTGCTGGTGGGGTCTTCTTTTCCAGTTCCCCTTTTTCTGCCCGTGATAATTGTTTGAATGTCCCTTGTAAGTTTGTTGTTGTTGTGGTCCAGAATTGCTTGATGAACCTTTCTTATATGTGTTAAACCAACATTCTTGCAAGTCATGTCCTCTTTTGCAAATGGGACATCGCTTCTTCTGTTGATTGTCCCCATGATACTGATTCTGATGTGGGGACTTCTGATAGGATTTAGGTTTTCCTTTACCTTTTCCTTTCCATTTTTGATGTGAAGACAGTGCCTGCTCTTCTTCATCATCCTTGTTGTGCATTGCTTCCTCTTGTTGCAGTAGGTTTACTAACTTGTCAAAACTAATTGTTGTATCTGACAAGTTTAGAGTTGTGACAAAAATTCGATAAGAAGAAGGGAGAGCTCTCAGAACAATGGGAACGAGAGACTCATCTTTGACCTCTTCTCCTAGGGCTAGAAGTGAAGCCCTCAACTCTGCAACTCTTCTTAGGAAGGCTTCAATTTTCTCATTCTGTTTGAATTTCAACGTATGTAACTGACTCTGCAAATTGAGTATGACATTCTTGTTCTTGGCCTCATATATTGTGCTCAGTTTATCCCAAGCTTCTTTTGCTGATGTGGCATCTCGAATGTGGACTTGCACATCGTCGGATACTCCAAACAAGATGATGAGCTTTGCTTTCTGATCTGCTCTATCAAATTGTCGTTGTTGTGTTGCATCCGTTGGTGATCTGGTTAGAGTACCGATCCACAGGAGGCAGCGATTTCTTCAAACTCAAGTTGTGTTTTGATTTTTGTCTTCCAAGCAGCATAGTTGCTTCCTCTGAGCAATTGTGAATCCGGAAGAAAAAATTTGGGGGCATTGGTGCCCATTTTGCAGAGATCACTGACAGGGTTTGGCTCTTATCACTCCAGGTATAAGGTCTCCCAATCTATATACCGTCAGTCCGATATACCGAACCTTTCTATATACGCGCCCTTCCGATATACCCGTCGGTGCGTGGAAGAAGCTCGCCCTTTATATATACCCATGATGCGTGAAAGAGGCGTTAACGTCGTGAAAGAATTCGATACGTGGTACCAAGACGATCGATGGGGTGCAATGCGATTATTGACACCGGCTCAAAGAAATATCCTCATACGCGCGCATAACCGCTATATACTCGGATAATTTCTCGGTCCGGTTTATGTCTTGCAATCGTTCATAGACGGATGGGATGGTTCATAGTGTGTGCACTGTGACCTTATTACTCCCCGTCGATTTATAGGGACGATGCCCAGACGACGTTGTTGCAGCTATATTAGGCGTTAAGTGCAGTAGTAGTCGCGACGGCTTTACCCGTAAGCGCTTCCCAGAGGCACTGTATATACCGAACGCTGCGAATGAGATCTAGGATCTCGTGAGTGTTACAGAACCAAATTTACTATTTTTGATTACAATTCTGTCAGTTTCTTAGCAGTTACAAAGTTTTGCAGTTGACTATGGCAACCTGCAAATTAGTACAATATATAATACAATTTGAATGACAGGCAAAAATTTACAATTTCGGGGTCCTGGTGACCTCCTGAGCCCTAAATGCTAAAAATTGCAAAAAAATAGCTGAAAATGCAATTTTTAGGTGGGTCTCCTTTTGCAAAAAATGTCTGGAATGAGAAAACAGACCAAATGGGAGAAAAAAATTTTTTTACCCTAAATTAGGGATTCTCCGCTAAATTTAGTTAGTTATAACTAAATTCAAAAAAGCTGCTAAATTTAGCAGTTCTGCCAAAATTTCCGCCAGATGCAAAAGGAGAGTTTTTGAGTGTTTTTTGTGGGATTTGATCCTCAAACCTCTCACTCCTAAGGCACATGCAATAACCAACTTGGCCACTTGGGGCGCTTGGACTATGAAAGGAAGAAATTTGTATTTATTGTCAAATAAATTGACTTACCTCTTGAAAAATGAATGCCACGTGGCGCATGCTGGTGAAGGGGCGTTTTTAGGGTTCTATTTGCCCAAAAAACGGATCTGAGGCTTTATCTCTGTGCTCAGGCCGCATTTACTTGCTCAGGCCTCATTTTCTCCTTCCCACGCATTGATTTGCAAGTATTTTTTGCTGTATTTTTTCCTTGGGCGCGTGTTTGACTGCCAGGCCGCGTTTTTCTCCTTTGGCCACGTTTTTCACTGTACAGGCCGTGTGTTTGACTGTATTTTCTCGTTGTTTGCTTGCTTGGGCGCGTTTTTTTATTGCTGGGGGCGTTTTTGCTGATATCTGCCTTTGGACAGGCCGTGGGAAACAAAAATGGCGTGGATTTGAGCTTATGGCTGCGTTTTTAATTGCTGGGGGCGTTTTTTCAATGCTGGGGGCGTTTTTTTCAATGCTGGGGGCGTTTTTGCTTGTACAGGCCGTGTTTTATACAATCTAAGCCTTCATTTTGCACATGGGACAGCAAAAGACAGCAAAGGGCGCCTCTAACAGCAAAGGACAGCTCCAAAAAAAATATTTTTACTTGTGCAGGTTGCTGGAGCAAGAAAAACGCCTCTTCTCTTTTTTTTTTTTCTTTGCTCTGTGTATTCTCTGCAGGTGCACAGACAGTCCTCCAAACAAGCAACACAATCTCCAAATACAGTAAAACAAAACCCTGATTGGAAATTAATTTTTTTTTTTTTTTTTAAAATTCAATACCTGTAGCTATTTTTGCCTGGTGCTGAGTGCACCAGTGCAAAAAAAAATTTGCCTTCCAAGTACCTGGAAGGAACAGGCTGATGTGGGGGAGGCAGGGATGGGGCTGGGAGTTTGCACGAGGCTGCACAGGCTCTCGAATGCTGCAAATACGTCTCCAATCTCCTCTCTCTCTGCTGCTCTCTCTTCCACACCTTCACAGGGCCAGAATTTCGCTCTGGTACCAAATGTAGATTGAGAAACAGGGACGGAAGCCTGTGATATTTTATTAATCTCAATCAGTAAACAATTACAGAGAATGGGCTGCAATATTTATAGATATTGCACAGCCAAATACATCCGGGAAAATGAGTTGCACAGGTGCAACCAAAAACCAGATTTCACAAGCTTCCAATAACATCCGGGAAGCAAAATTACATAAAGACAAATATATTGTTTATAACAATATAACAATGTGCAAACAGACAAATATGGTTGTTTAACCATATAACAATTTAATCATTAATTATTTAATTAATAAAATTAATTAAATAATCCTACTATGCATAATTAATAATAGGATAATAAAATTTATCCTAACACATGATCCCTCCCTCATTTGCAAGTAAAATAAGTCTCTTTATGGCCTTAAACAAGCCCCTTGGGTTTAGTAAACCAAGATGGATTCCTTTCTACTTGCATCAAGTTTCACTTAGTGTCACTCTGACCTAAATGTTTACATTATATAGTAGGATGAATCCATGTTGATTCTCATTTTGTATGTTGATGAATTGTTGATCATGAGAAACTCTTCATTTATCATCAATTATGTGAACATTTGCTTGGCCAACAAGTTCTCAATGTCCAACTTGGGCTTGCTTCATTACTTTCTTAGGATCCATATTTCACAATTTGACTCAAGAATTGTAATTTTACAACCTAAGTAATCCCTTGATTTGTTATCTTGGTTTCACATGTCTAATTGTAATACTTCTCGTAATCCTTTCCTTTCTAGGGTTAAGTTGGTTTTTGATTGCTCTAATCCCTTGGTTGATGATACCCTTTATCAACAGTTAGTGGGGAGATTGATTTACCTAACTCACACTCGGCCAAATCTATCGTATGTTATTGGGATCATGTCCAAATTTATGTAGAGCCTCATGAGTTGCATTAGAAATAATTGAAGTGGATCCTTCACTATGTTTGTGGCACTCATACAGATGACATTCACTACTTAGGAGGGACATAGATTGACTTGGTTGAATATAAATACTTTGATTGGGCCGAGTGATCAAGATAATCGAAATCTACCTTGGGATATAATTTCTCTCTTGGTTTGAGTCCTATCAATTGGTCTAGTAAGAAGAAGAATGTGATTTCCATATCATCTATAAAGGAAGATTACAGAGGAGTAGTTAATGCTATTACGGAAGTTGTTTGGTTTTAGGGTATCTTGACAAATTTTAGTATTCAATTTCGGCATCCTACCATTATCTTCTATGATAGCATGATCACCATCTTAATTTACTAAAATATGGTTCACAAGAAGAAAATGAAGAACATTGAGATCCACATGCACTTCATACGGGAGTTGATACATGAAGACATCATCAACTTACAATATTATCAGACATTTGATTTGGTATCTTCTTGGGGTGAGGTCTCATTATAGCCACACATCTTCTTCATGATTTCTATTCCTTCTTATCCTCTTCTTATTTTCCAGGAGATGTTTTTTTACATGGAAACTTTATGAATCCTTTTGTTTTCGAGCCACATTGACGCATATTTCTTATTTTTCTAGGGGAGTTCTCTTTCTATTATGAATTTCTATGACCTCTACCTCAACTTCAATGAAGGGGGTGTTAGTGTCGAAAATTGCCTCATCATCACTTAATGCATTTTTTTCATCAAATGGTGAGTCATATCACTTATCGAGATCATATATCTTAGGATTTATATGACACATGGTAGATTTCGTCATAGAATTTTTCATTATCATATGCGTCAGTGGAGTCATAGGATTTACATTACCTATTTGGAATTGTAATTGTTCCTTCTCTCATGAAGGGAATGATTGCCTAGGCACATGATCTATTCAACACTCCCAAATTTACCCTCTTTTTCAATATATGACAATGTTAGACCTATTTTTGCCTTACGCATGATTTTCCATTATTGTTTGATTCTTACTGATTACTTGGATCTATCACATTACTGTTGGAGTAGAGCCTCTTCAATGGGCATGGGGTTTTATATTGATCTTCATATAACAATTTCATCCATACTCAGCTTTCTTTCACCATCGGTCAAGTTGGAGTTAGCAGGAGGTCATGAAAACAAAGCAAAACTCATATTTAAGTTATCTGCTTGGAATTTTTCACCGATACTCCATTTTTGTACCTAAAAATATTTTAAAAAACATTATAACACAATATTCATGTTTTCCAACACATTCCATACTATCCATGACTATGAAAATTAAGCTTTCCCCATGACTCCTCATTCTGAAAATTGATTGTACCAATGTTTTAACTCATTGCTCTCCTCCCATGATCCTTGTGATAACTAAAGTTTCAATCCTCCATTAAAAAATTTCATCACATAGCAATAGACCTAAAATCATCCGTCCCAAAATTTCCCTTTTTTATTTTTAATAGTTCTAGCAAACGGAACATGATGAAATTAGAGCACGGGATCACAAAGGTGCAAATCTGAATTCAAAAATGGTGTTTTTATTGCAAACTGCTACCATTTTAACTAGTTACTAAAAATAGCATATTATTTGTACACTCAAATTCTAAAAATAGTAAATCTCTCAAAATTGTAAGCTCCAATCACACAGAACATCCGAGAAATAGTGAGGAAAAGTAAGCAAAGCAAAATAGGTAATTTTGCCAAAATAATAGGTTCTAAAAAACAACTTACTAAAAATAGAAACTTGCTAAAAATGGTAAAGCATCATCAATGGAGGTGAATTGAGCATTCTAGGAGTCTTAGAAGAAAAAAATTGAGTAAAAAGGAAAATTTTCCCAAAATAGCAGGTCTTGGTCCCACCTTCCAAAAATAGAAAGTTTCAAGTTTCAGTGTAGAAAGTTGCAGTTGGCTCTATTTTCACCCATCTCACTACTTTTTTACATCTTCACATGGTTGTAAATTTTTCCCACATCTCAAAAAATAAAATACAGCCTTAACGAGGATTCAGGAGCAACATTCTCCGATCACAATTGTGTCAAATATCATGAAAAATAATATCAAGGAATAGTAGGTGATAGTTAGGGACATTATGTAGTTGAAAAGGATTTGAAAAGTGTCAAGGCCCCCATTGAAATCCAATATCATCAAATGATGTGATCATAATCATAATTAAAATGAAGAACTCATTAGAGGCATCCCAAATCTAATCCCATTCAAGTAATTTGAAATAGAAAAGGATAAAGAGGTGATATTCTTGTGTGGAATCATGATGCAAGAACACAGAATCATCCTAATTTCATTTGATGTCATAGTGTTCTTATACACTCAATTATTAATGTTTTATTGTGATCAACTGATCAAAATAGGTCATCGTAACTCATCAAGAAAGTTGGAAACATCGTATCTTGAATCCATCATCGCCTCTCTAAAAATAAAATCAAATGAGCTAGTCAAGTCATATAAGCATTAAAGCCACCTTGTGTAAAGAATCATGGAGCTCATTTTCCATTCAGGGATTAGTATTTCCAACATGAATAAGGAACCTATCTCGCATGAAGATTAATTGAGCAATGTATTATTACCATCATCACACTTCCACACATGTGGTATCTAAGTCAAGGAAGTGAGTTGTGAAGTAGGAAAGGATGTCATTATGATCAAAATGAAATGAGAGATTCATAGAGAAAATTGGGGACAATATTTCTTAAATGTTGGTTGAGCTAAGATGATTGAGATATCAAGGAATTTAAGATCATCATGTGTAAAGAGTCAAGGAATCACCTCATTCCATTCCAACCAATGGCTACTTCTCAAGAATCCCATTCCAATGCAATCCCTTATCCACAATGTGAGGGTCTATTATGGTGTGTGAAAGTTAATCATCAAGAGGTTTTTACATCATGGAGCTTTTTTGTGATCACTAATTATAATTGTGAGAGTCTAAGGAACAAGAGAGTGATCCTAACTCTCACTATGAGACCAAGAGGGAATCATCATGAGTGATTCTTGTGGTCATTTCATGATCACATCAGGAGGTCTCACAATAGTGTTCCCAAACACTCATTTGGCAATCTAAAATTTCCATACATCTTGAAAAATAATGAGATTGTGATCTTCATTCCTAAAATCAGAAATTTCTTTAATAGATCAATGAACTCCCTTCTTCTTCTCCATATTTCTCCCTCTTTCTTCTCTCCCCCTTTCTCATCCTTCATTGTGTATGATCATGGTATTTTATCATATTCACTTAAGTGACTCTTTAATGTTGCATTGTAAAATTCCCTTTTGATTTATAAAAAGGGGACTTATTTCCTCACTTCCCAAGAAGATTTAAAGTCACAAGTGGAATAAGAACTTGAAAGGTCATGTGAGGGGTAGATGAGAAGACAATTTTTAATGTTTTAAATTGGAATGGCTTCTCCATTCCAAAAAGATCTTGAAGGCGGTGTTTCTATAGAAATTGTGGATTTTTGTAAGCTATGAAGCTTTATATCACCACTACAAAAGAAATAAGAGTTATATTTATTCCCTTTGCTTTGCTTACACTTTCCTCTATTCTCACCTCTTTTTGTAACTTTGCAAGCATAGTGATCTTGAATAACCAAGAAGGAACTTGGTGACTTTGATTTATGAACCTAAATAACTATGTGCCTCTATTTTGTTAGTCTTGATAATAGCTTGCAATTTTTTTTTCTTCTAATTGAATGTGGGTCTACTCTTTTTATTGTGTGTGAACTTTATTAGTTCCTACTCACAACAATAACACCCTCTTTTCTGATTTCTCCAACTCCCCTTTATCCCTCATCACTGAAAATTCCTCCCTTAAAATAGGTGAAAGAATTTACCATAGGTTTAGTTGCCTATTGGAAACCCCCATAGAATTAGGATAGTTTACATTTAATAATGGTAGCATCCCCATACACAAGAAGGATGGGATTAGCCTCGATCTTGTTGGTGGAAACACATAATTTTCAACACAAAAAATTATTTCCCTAACATTTTGTGGTGAATCTATTGGGGATAGACCTTCCTTGTGTACTGTAAATATATATGAAAATACCAAAAAATCAGATTTTTAAAAATCCATAAAAATTAATTTTTTGAAAAATACCAAAAATACTACCTCTGTTCAAAAGCCTTGTTGCCGCGTTTCTTGCCTTTCTAAGTACTTGAGAAAAAATAGTAGAAAAAAGGTAAACCCAAGTGATCATGCGGCCGGGCATTGTTGATCCATCATTTGAATAACAATTGCAGGTTGATTTTATACTTCCTATTGGACATGTAAGAATACAAGTTACTAAAAATCCTCTTGAAGGTCATATTAAAGAACTAGTTGCAGAACCACTAGTCTTCATTCCATAAGAAGAAGAAAGAGAAGAACCTAATATGGCAGAAAAAGTACATGTTCTATGGGGATAGAACAACTGGTCCATTGGCTTTGACCCCTCCACTTCATGAAATTCCAAAAGAGTCAAGAAATAAATTTCTAAAATTCTATAAAGATGGAAAGCAACGACCAAATGATCATATCACAACCTTCATCACAGATCTATGGCCTCATTAGAGTACAACATGAAGATGTTTTAGTATGGTTATTTGTGGAAACATTACAAGATTCCACTTCGGAAGGGTTTTAGTACTTGCAATCACTCTCGATCACTTTGATTGGGATGTGATTCACAAATATATATATATATATATATATATATATATATATACATATTAAACCCTAGATAGGCTATTTCAGAGTCACAATAATAAATAAAGTAATAAAGTACATGAAGTGACACAAGAAATAAGCAAGATGAATGAAACCCTAGGTGTAATGAAGAGTTAGAATATTTAGTTGATTTCACAATTAATCCTAGACTGTGTAAAGATGAAGAACTGGTAGAATTGAAATAGAGTAGGTCATACCCGAACCTATAAAAATTTAGGAATGCAGAGGAAGGCTGGACCAGGACCCCTAGGGTAGTATTGGGGTCCCTGGGTGCTAAAATCCATGTGTGGGTTCCAAAGTCTATGCAGATGCTCAGAAAATGATCTTTCCAGGGTCTCTTAGTTGTCGCAATCCTTTGTTGTCTGCCACTATAATATCACAAAGTGATCGTCGATGCCACTGATAACCTGTAAAACCCCAAAACACATCAAATCCTAAACAGAAAATAATGTAAAATGGGGTTCGAGACTTTCCTCAAATGTTAACAAATTGATCTTATGACTCGGCGTTGCACTACATCTCGGACCCAATGTAGTTCTCTCGTGTGTGTGTGTGTGTGTGTGTGTGTGTGTGTGTGTGTGTGTGTGTCGAAATCGTGCCCTATGTGTCTCTTGTGTTTGTCACACTTGATAGAGAGTAAGTAGCTAGATGTAGAAGATGTAAATAGATGTGTGCATGGAAAAATGAACTTCCCCTCCTATGTGTGTATGCAAAATAACTAGTCCCTTGTCCCTTGAGTGAAGCTAGATGGATGCAATGATGCTCTTAGATTATTTGTAGGTGTAACCTTAGGTGGTAATAGTAGATGCTTAGAGCTTGGTCCTTTATTATGATCACACAAATTTTTATTTATAGTATCACCTTATTTTAATTTTGTAATTAAACACTAAAAGCTGTAAGCCCAAATGCCTACAAATACCCAAAATATGTGAGTAAGATACCAAGAGGTTGGGGCACCTAGAGGGGATGGGGGCACCAGGCACCGTTGTCTTGGTAGGTGTTGGTGTCCAAAGTCATAAATGTCGAAATATCAAAATACAAACTAGGAAAGAAGTTGTGTAATACCAAGAAGAAAATGGAAAGCAAGAAAAGAGGCTAAAGACAGGATCAATTAGTACTTTTCTTGCTTATGAATCATATGAATAGTAGTATGTGATCAGGACTATAAATATACCCAAAGTATGTGATTTAGTGTCTACATTTCCCCCACTTTATGTTGTTGAGAGAATGCTCGATAACATAAAGTAGATAAGATATGCATACTTGATAACCATGTAGATCGATGGCAAAAAGCATGCCGAGAAGACAAGAAAAAGTGTGGAGTGATAAAAAGTGAAGTGTGGAAGCTAGAGAAGAGGAAGTAAAAATGACCCTAGGGGTGAGAGTGTATGTGTATATGTATCACGTTATACCTATTATTGATGTCATTTGATGTTGGATTATGTGATTTTTATTTCCCATAAGGACAGACTTGGAAAAGAGAAGAGCAAGCGAGTATTAAAATATGTGTATGTGAAAAATTTGATCAAAACATGTAAAAATTGTGTAAGAAGTATGTAAAAATGTGAAAAGTAACATGTGCACCTGATTCGTGATGAGTGAAAGAGATAGAAAGGATCTTGAAGATGATGTAGAAGAATGATTTTTTTGGGCGATCTCATGCCGGTTATGCCAAATGCAAGTTTTTTGGTGATTTCATGGTTCTTGTGCCAAGTACGAGAATAAGAGTAGGGAGAAAGGTCTATTTTTATTCTCCAACCTTTGAATGCTTTTTGAAGTATAAACACCACTACAGATGGTGTGTGAAAATCTGATCCATTTTGATCCAACGTGAAAACAGAAAAAAAAGTTGTAATACATGCATGCCAAGTCTTTGAAGGAATATGTTGTCATGTTAAATCTATTCTATTAATTGCTTTGAATTATTCCAAATCGAGAAAAACTAGCCAACTTCCCTCTGGTCATAGGCACCCGGAAGGGACAAGCATGTAGGCATTTAAGTTTGTATCTTGGTACTAGTTTCTATGCTATAATAAGGACCCAAGTCTGCTTTTGAGCCATGTCTAAGTCTGTAGACTATTGTATGGGGTGATTGATTCACCTGAAGATGCCCCCCTCATTTGAGGTTCTTGTAAAATCACAAGGAGTATGTGGCCCAAAAGAGGAACAGACATTGTGCTAAAATTTAAGCCCTACAGGTGGGAGGGAGTGTGCTTGGTATAAACCAAGGCACATGGAAACAAAGTGGATGAAAATAAGTGTTATTACAAACAAGATAAACACACATATATAAGACAAGATGTAAGCTAGAAATTAAGAATACAATGTGTAAGATAACACACAAGAAGACAATGTAGACCACAAAAATTGGGTTGTAAACATGGGACATCACTCATAATGTCACAAGAAAATCGAGGCCAATGTGGCCAAAAGCATATAGTGTGCACACAAGAAAAAGGGAAAATCCCACAAATAATGACATACAATAACAAGCAATGACAAATAGTGACAAGCAAGATATCAAACAACCATGGTAGAAAATAGTTCCTGCAAGAAAATGTTGCACATGAAGCACCCATTAGCATGTTAGAAAGATAAAAAGTATGTTAAAACATGTATGATCCAATATGATGTAGTGTGCTAATATGAATAGGAAGTAGTATAAATTGAAACAATAACACCTGTGATGTGTACGAAAGTGGATGCCCCAGGAGCCTATTGTGGGACTAGTAAGAGGTAAAATTCCAAGCATCCATGTTGCATGTAAAGATCTATGTAAATTATATGATCACAACTAGAAAGTAAGTGAATGCGCATATGTATATAGAAAATATAATGACATACAATGTATCCATCTAACATGGTAATCAAAGTATCATGCGATTATAAGTAAGCAAGAACAATGTGAAACCAAGATATGTAGTATGTTGTGAGTGTGAATGGAATGGAATGTAAAGTGAGTATGATAGGATCCATGTGCCCCTCGAGTGAATATGAATGATTATGCATGAGATGAGGTTCATTTATAAATTCCCCCTCAACAGTCGAGAATGAACCATAGAACAAGAGCGTGTCATCGGGAAATGGTTTGAATTATGTGCTAGAAAGATATGATTGAAAAATTGTAGAGTAGAGAGAATGAGTGAGTGTGGTGAGGTTCATTTTATATTTATACCCTCAATAGTTGAGTATGAACCATGGAACTAGAGTGCATCATAGGGAAGTTTTTCGTGTGAAATATGTGTCGTGAATGTCCTAAGTGTAGAAGTGTGCAATGTGTGAGGTTCATGTATGGAGTAAGACCTCAATAGTCAAGTGTGAATTGTAGCACGAGAGTGCATCATCAGGTAATGACGATACATGTGTATCAAGTGGTTTTTATCGATGCTTAGGAGATATTAGACACTAAGCACAAAGCATCAAGTGCATAGGATGATAGCGACATTTGATAGCAATGTAGGGGAGAATCTATGATGCCCCTAAGTATGTAAGTGATGGAGATCTAGTTGATGACACTAAGTGGATCAATGTAAGGAGTATTTTCCTTAACAAAATTTATTGGACGCTAAAGTGGTGATGGTGAAGGAGCATTGAGTTGTATAATTCAAAAGAGACCAGCTAGATTTTGTTGGTCTTGCATAGTGGGTGGTTTCTTATTTGGAATTGGTAACACCATAGAAGACTTGAGAGGTGTAGAATTTGTACTTATATTTAGAGGAGGTTGTTTATTTTGACTTGGTAATGTTATAGATGACTTAGTAGGAGGAGGTGATGGAAGACAAACCTTGAGAGGTGATTGCTTAGTTGGAATGGGTTGAATAGGTGGCACTTGACTAAGTGAAGAAGGCACATTATAACTGGTGGTATGATGCTCATTGGAAATAGAAGGATAAAATTTGGGAGCCCATTTAGATGTATCATTTGTAGATGGTCATGAAACAAAGTAGCGAATGAGATAAATCCTTGACACTTAAGATGTTTGATTCTTTGTTTTAGAGCATAACAATCATTTTCATTATGTCCATTTATTTGATGATAATTACAATATGGACGACCTTGATATTTTGTAAGACGATAAGGAGGATAATCATGAGTATATGGAAAATTGATCAATTGATGACTAATGATCTCAATAATAATATCATATTGCTTAGTGTTGCAATAAAATGTGAGATGCTCTGGTAATGGTAATATTTGAGGCTCACTGATATGAGCACATGTAGAAGACATAGAATGAGGATGAGAAGAAAAAATAGCATGAGCCTGAGAAGCATCCTTAAGATGTTGGATTTCAGATTTAAGAGATTTAATCATGGATTCCATAGCCTAAAATTTGTCTTGAAATAAAGAATATAAAGCTTGAATGGATTTACAAATAGATTTATTGGAATTAGGACCAAGAGATTCATTATAAATATGATCAAAGATATCATTGACTTGAGCGGTGGTGATTTCTAGGAAGATAGATAGTGTTTAGGAATTGAAGAAGAACATCTTTGCAAGATTGGTGCATTCAAATCAATTGATGCAAGGAGACTTGAGAATCTTGAGAAGCCATGAAAGAAGAAAAATTAGGATCCAAGAGTGTTCGAATGAGACAGTTCACTTTGAATTATTTTACAAAAATATGATCATTATTTAAACCCTAGATAGGCTATTTCGAGTCACGGCAATAATTAAAGCAATAAAGTACGTGAAGTGACACAAACAATAAGAAAGATGAATGAAACCCTAATTATAATAAAGAGTTAAAATACTTAGTTCATTTCACAATTAATCTTGGACTATGTGAAGATGGAGAACTGATCAAATTGAAACACGAGAGGTCGTACCCGAACCTAGAAAAATGTAGGAATGAATAGGAAGGCTAGACTAGGGAACCTAGTGTAGTATTAGGGTGCCCGGGCACTAGGATCCCTCTCTCTGGGCACCAAAGTCTACGCAGATTCTCAAAAAATGATCTTTGTAGGGTCGTTAAGCTTTCGCAATACTTCATTGTCTATTGCTATAATGTCACACAATGATTACCGATGTTGCTGATAACCTGAAATAAAGATATGACCTCCAAAACCCCAAAACACATAAAATCCTAAAAATTAAATAATGTAAAATTGGGGTAAAACTATCCTCGGATGTCAAAAAGTGATCTCGACAACCGAGCGCTACACTACAACTCATACCCAATGTAAAATTGTGTGTGTGTCAAAATCATACCCTAGGTGGATCTTGTGTGTGTCGCACTTGATAGTGAGCAAGTAGCTAGATGTATAATATGTAAATAGATGTGTGCATGGAAGAATGAAATTAACCTCCTATGTGTGTATGAAGAATAACCATCCCTTTTCCCTTGAGTGAAGCTAGATGGATGCAAATATGTTCTTAGATGCTTTATAGATGCAACCTTAGGTGGTAATAGTAGATTCTTAGAGCTTGGTCCTTTATCATCATCACATAGCTTTATATTTATATGATTCCCTTTTTTAATTTTTTAATTAAACACTAAAAGGCCAAATAGTAATAAATAAGATTCCCAAATGGATAGAAAATTCCTAAAAGCTATGAACAAGATATCAAGAGATTAGGGGCACCTAGAGGGGATGGGGGTGCCTGGACATTGGCGTCGTGGTCGGGTGCTAGTGTCTAGAGTCAGAAATTCCAAAGTATCAAAAGACAAAGGTGGGAAATAAGGTGTGTAATACAAAGAAGGAAAACATAAAGCAAGCAATGATCCTAAAGACAATGATCAATTATTACTTTTCTCACTTAGGAATCATATGTATATTGGTATGTGATCAAGACTAGAAATATACCCAAAGTGTGTGATTTAGTGTCTAGAGGATGATATAAAATATAAGTTTGAAGAAAGATTCAAGACTACCAAAGATGCATGTTCCCTCCTTGCTTACCTTACTCATATGAAGAAAGAACCATAAGATTCCATTCGATATTTCATGAAAAAATCTAATAAGTTGATCAACAAGATTCTGTTGTTTCTCATCCTACTATGCATAATCTGAAGAGGTTCTTTGTTAATTCCTGAAATTAGTTTCATACTACGAGAGTTTAACCAAAAAAATTGAAAATGCTCAATAACTTTCTGTTGGAGTGGAATATGACCTTATCATGTTAGGGAAGATCAAGAATCATTCAACGAAGGATAAATCCCAAAGTTTTAAAGATGAGAGAGTTGATTCACTATTATAAAATTGGCCAATGATTTGATAATGTTGAAGAAGGAAGTTTCCCAACATGCATCGTATGATAATAGGAACAAAAATCAAATTATAGAAGCACCCCAAAGGATTTCCTTATAATATCCAATGGTTAATGCAATATGTGAGGCCAATGAAGATGAAGGAGAAGAAATTATTGAATCATAAATTGAAGAGGAAGGAGAAGAAGAATGTGCTAGGATTAGGTATTGTGAATTCACACCAGATGAATATATTTAAGAACCTATAGATAGCTACTCCTATGCAATATTCACTCAATCAAAAAGGATAAAGAATTATCTTCTTCTCTACCCAAGACAAGTAATTAAATCTTCAATATGCAAATCTACAAAATAAAACAATGAAAGGAGGATCATTAAAGTCTACTTCCATAGGGTTTGCTCAGAAGAATCATGAAACTAATTTAACCCATAATATTTCTTCCTCTTTGGGTGAGTCTCATTCAAATTCCCTTGAAAAATTAGTTGTTAATAATCATGTCAAGGCTTCCATAATCCTTGATGTTCCTAACAATTCCTCATCCTTTGATATCATTGACCATTGAAAAAAATCCAAAGTTCAAATTTCTAAGTATGAATACTTGAAAACCCATCCCAAACAATTTGATAGGATTGTTTAGTATATCAAAGGAAGTAGTTTTGTTTCATGTTCTAAAAATTCCACCACCAAAGAACTACCTCATGCCTCTCACTCCAATCCTTTTCTGAATTGTCTCGCTTCCACACCCTCCACCTTTGGGAAGGTAGACTATATAGCCTTGCTATTTAATGGGTACAAACTGAATAATTACATCAACTTCAGTGATTCATACAACGTTATGCATATAAAAATTACTAAATCTCTTAGACTCTCTCTCTCCTACCTATGGTCATTACCTCTCATTAGACAACTCAAGAATGCTCAAGTAGAATTAGAATATATCCCTAACAAGAAGGTCACAATGAGAATACTTGTAGCAAACATTCTTGCCTCATATGGTATGTTGTTGGGCCGAAGCTTCTATCGAGATGTTGGTGGAAATATATAGTTGGATTAGTCACATGCCACCATTTTGGTCAATGGTAAAGTGAAGAAACTTCTTCCCATCAAGAAAATGAAATACACCGTTCAAAGACTAGATGACCCAATGATAGATATCCCGTGTTAAAATTCAAATTCTTGCAAATTTTTCATTTAATTTTGAGGAATATGTTAAGATTTCCATATTGGTGAAATAGTATCCAAGCATCCCAAAGATAGTCATAGAGCATACTGGTGACTTGATGAAATCAGAATTTGATAATATGTACCTAACATGGGATGTGAGACTAAATGCAATTTCTCTATTGGATGTTAATGATGGTCATGAGAGTATTTACTTGTAACAAAAAAATCTTGAAGTGATGAAAAATGTGGATCAATAAGAAGGAGTGATGCCCAACAACTCCTTGACATGAGAGTTCAATGTTTTGAACCATGTTCTCAATGTTCGAAATGAAGTTCCATTCAATGAGTATGTTTGTGAATTTTAAGATTTATTTTTCTCATTGGGAGGGGATGATAAGTGATACAAGAATGAAAAGATGTTTAGGCCTATTTAACTTGAACCTATTTAAGGATATGATGATTTCATCTCAGAAATGGACTCCTTAGTTATTGGCGGTTAATATTGGGAAGATGACAATATAAATATTTCAGCTCCAATGTTGTGCTCATTCCCCTTTCATAAATATGGATACATTCTCAATAAAAAATTGATAGATGTAACAATGTTCGATCCTAAGGTTGGTTTTGTACAAAATTAAAACCTTCTCAACAAGGAGTTTAAGGATAAGAGTAGGCTTGCATCTTTTAATATCAACTCCACTCAAGGAAAAGGGTCTTTCACCATGAAGATGAATTTTGAGGTTTAAAATGGCCAAGTTGAACAAGGTGATGGTTTTCATTATTCACATCTAACCTTGTGCTCATTTTATTTTCAAGATAATAAAACACTATGCACATCACATCATAATGGGAAATAGGTCAATATTGAACCAGTAAGCATGAAAGAATATTTCTTGGATCAAGTAACAAATAGAGAACATCAAGAGGATAGTGATAATTTCAAAGCTTTCAAAGTATACTCCGAGAATCAACATGTGGAAGCAATGTTCATGAAAAATATAAACAATGAAGAACAAATTCCTATCAAATTACATAGGCCTTGGTATTAAAAATGATAAGTCAAGTGTGATCAAGGCTCATCTTCACAGCAACGATGGAAAATCAACAAGTGGAATGAACTTAGGATTCAATGAAAAAATGGAAAGAATGTGCCAAACAAACAATGATAATAAAATGAATAATAAGGTCATAAATTGAAATTATAATCATGTTATATTTCTCAAGAAGTTAAGGAATGTTTCATATATCGTGATCTTGTCAATGGATTTGCGGAAGAAAGGAATTCGGTGATATTTGTATATGGGTAAGCACTCAGTTTGAATTAGTGCTTCAATGAAAGTAGTTTGTCCCCCACATGTACATAGGTGATTTAGGATGTTTCCCCTTTTTATTGTATTCCATTCTCATTTTTGTTTCATTTTCCTATTGTGTGTTTGTTTCTTGTTTTGTGTGTGTGTGTGTTCAATAAAGGAAGTTGTATTATGTGTCTCTGTGGTGACTTCATAAAACAATGGATAAGGCACTAGTCCACGTAATGTCTTGAGATTCTATAGTTCTTGATTATTATATCATCACTATGTTAAATACAAAAAAATTCCCCAACGTAGAGCTATTCGTTGTCATGTAGAATGTTAGCATGAAAAATTCAAGAAACAATTCGTGACAACCTAGACCTCACGTGAAAATCCCTCTCCTGGTCAATGTAAACTTGTCCTCCAAATGCAAATCGATTCTTGTTTTACCCTCATAATTTCTAGAGTAATTTTCTAATGTGATTTTTATGTGTGTTTCATGTGAAATTAAGTGATTCATGGATTCATTTAAGACCATTCAGAAGGAATTGCTCCCGGAGGCCCAAAAAGGCCTATTTGTAGGTTACACTAGTGGACACCCCTAGAAGTTTTTGTTGAGGAAAAACCCACCTAGTAGTTGTAAAGAAGACATATAATATGCATGGAAGTTATTTATTAATATTTAGGAAATATTTGGAGGTTTAGGGACAAACTATGCAACAACGGGTTTTTCAAGTGTAAAGAGTAAGTGGTCAAAATTGGAACCTAGACTTCTTCGGCTAATTCAGGAGCTCTGTAAGGAGTTAAGAGGAAATAAAATATGAATTTAAAATATAAAGGAATTATATATATTTTTAATCATCACTTTTATTCCAAGAACTAATCACGTCTTAAGGAAGCTCAATCTTTGCAGGCACACCTTGTTGTCCCGAAGAAAAAGGAGGAAATGTTTGGAGTTTTAGGAATAATTTTAGTATGAAACCTATTAAATTTTTCTTTAAATTATATTAGGATTCAAAATAATATAAAATTTCATCTGAAAATACCATCTGGATCTCCACAAGTTGTGTCTTCAAATTATCCCTTGTGTAGGCATGTTTCTCGTACTTAGCCAAATTTTGAAGTGACACATGCCAGCTTCTGGATTCATGGTGCAATTTTTATTCACTCTTGTCCCTTTATAAAGGGGATATATGGCACATAAATATTCACCTTATCTTATGCCTCCCCAATGGTCCCTCATACAACCCT
Organism: Taxus wallichiana var. yunnanensis; assembly: GCA_018340775.1. Taxonomy (NCBI): domain Eukaryota; kingdom Viridiplantae; phylum Streptophyta; class Pinopsida; order Cupressales; family Taxaceae; genus Taxus; species Taxus wallichiana. Next base: position 441,557,121 of record CM031236.1, on the reverse strand, counting down.
CCTCGGCCTTGCATGGAGAGCTTAACTCCAAGCCCTTCTTCCCAAGAATACACCTATTGATGACAAGTGGAAAAATATTTCTCAAAGCACATTTTTTTGTCCCTCTTGTCCCTTTTTCCAAGGTTAAAAATGGGACACAAAAATACACCCTAGATGATCCCCTTCTGTGATTCCTAATGCGACCCAAACTCATCTCCCGGTTGCTCAAGCAAGTTTTCTCCATCTCCCTCACGATGCACCACAGGATGACAAGTGTCAAAATCTGAATCAAAGCACATTTTCTTGTCCCTATTTTCCCTTTTCCAAGGTGATAGAGGGGACACAAAAATTATCCAAATATAAATTCATCTAACCCTTGTTTCATCCATACTCATCTTTCTTTCACTGCGGTCAAGTTGGAGTTAGTATCGATCATGAAAACAAAGAAAAAGTCATTTTTAAGCTAACTATTTGAAATTTCTCACACATCATTCATGTTTACACCTGAAAAGGATTAAAAATACTTATAACACAATATTCATTATTTCCAACACATTCCAAACCATCCATGATCATTTGAAACAAAGCTCTCCTTATGACTCCTCATCCCAAAAATTGATTCCACCAATGTTTTAATTGATTTCTCTCCTCACGAGCTCCATTTTGATCACTGAATTTTCAAGCCTCAATTAATGGATTCCATCACACAATATAATACCTGAAATATTCCATCCCAAAATTTTACTTTTTGATTTGTAAGAGTTCTAGCAAATGGAACACAATGAAAATTGGAGCATGGGATCACAATACTGAGTGAATTAAAAATGGTGTTTTTGTTACAAACCGACACCACTTTGAATAGTTACTAAAAATATCATATGATATGTACACTCACATTCTAAAAATATTAAACCTCTCAAATTTTCAATCTCTGATCACTTAGAACATCCAAAAACATCGAGGAAAAGTAAGCAAGGTAAAACAAGTCATTTCCCCAAAATAGTGGGTTCCGAAAAAGCAACATAATAAAAGTAAAAACTTGATAAAATTATAAATAATCATCAATGGATGTGAATTGAGTGTGACAATATCCTCAAAAGAAAAAATTACAAAAAGGCGAAATTTCCCAAAATAGCAGCTCCTGGTCCCACTTGCCAAAAATAGAAAGTTTGAATTTCCAAAGTAGAAAGTTTTAGTTGGCTCTATTTTCACTCATCTCACTTATTTTTTCCATCCTTACATGGTTTTAAATTTTAATTTAAACTCAAACTATAACCCTCCATGAGAATACTAAAGCATCATTCTTATCAAAATTATGTCAAAGAGCATGATAGAGCATATCAAGGTGAAGTAGGTGAAAGTCGGGGACATTTTACGGTTGAAAAGGATTTGAAAATGTAAAGGCCCCCAATTTAAATCCAATATCATCATAGGATGTGATTATAATAATAGTTAACATGAGTAACTCATCGGAGGCATCTGATCATGAAGGTATGTAAACATCTTAGGTATGATCTCATTCAAGTACTCTAAAGTAGCAAAGGCTAAAGAGGTGATCTTCTTGTGTGGCATCATGATGAAAGAAAAAATAATCATCCCAATTTCATTTGATGTCATAGTGTTCTTAAACAATCAATCAAGCACCTAGTAGTGTGATCAATCCATCAAAGGATGTCATTGTAACTCATTGGGCAAGTTGGAAACATTGTATCTCAAATCCATCGTCTTCTCTCTGAAAATAAAATCAAGTGAGCTAGTCAAATCATATGAGTATTCAAGCCACCATGTGTGAATAAACATGGAGTTCATTTTCCATTCAGGATCAGTCTTTCCATCATGAATAAGGAATTTATCTTCATGAGGAGAAATTGAGCAATGTCTAAGTACCATAATCATGCTTCCACCCAAGTGGCATCTCGGTTGAGGAAGTGAGTTGTGAAGTAGGAAAGGATGTCATCATGATCAAAATTAAATGAGAGATTCATGGATCAACTAAGGAAATCCTCTCTTAAAATTGGTTTAAACTGAGATAATTGAGCTATCAAGGCACTCAAGATCGTCATGTGCAAAGAGTTAAGGAATCACCTCATTCCTTTCCAACCAGTGGCCACTTCTCAAGAATATCATTCAGATGCAATACCCTATCCCCAACTTGAGGTTTTGTTCTAGTGATTAAAAGTTAAGCATAAAGAGATTTCTACATCATGGAACTAATTTTTTTATCACTAATGACAATTTCAAAAGCCTAAGGAGAAAGAGAGTGATCCTCATTCTCACTATGAGACCAAGAGGGAATCATCATGAGTGATTCCCATTTTCATCTCAAGCTCACATCAAGAGGTCTCATAATAGTGTTCCTAAAGACTCATTCGAAATTTTGAAGTGTCTCAGACATCTTGCGAAGAAGGAGATTGTGATCACCATGTCTCAAATCAGAATAATATTCATCAGTAATAGATTAGTGAACTCCTTCTTCTTATCCCTATGTCTTATTTCCCCCTTTATAATCCTTCATTGTGTATGATCATGGTATTTTATCTTATTCACTTAAGTGATTCTCTAATGTTTCATTGTATAAGTTCCTTTTGATTTATAAAAAGGGAACTTATTTCCTCACTTCCTAGGAATATGTAAATTCAAAAGTGAAATAATAAATTGAATGGGCATGCAGGGGGTAGATGAGAAGACAATTTGTAATTCTATAAATTGGAATGGCTTATCCATTCCAAAGGATCTTGAAAGTTAGTTTTTTTGTAGCAATTGTGGATTGTTGTAGGTTGTGAATATTTATATCACCACTACACAATACATAAGAGTTGCATTTCTTCCATTTCCTTTTCTTATGCTTTCATCTATTCCCTCTCTTTTCTACAACTTTACAATTATAATGATATTGAATAACTGATAAGGAATTTGGTGTCCTTGATTGATGAACCTAAAGAACTATGTGTCTCTAGTTTGTTAGTCTTTATAATTGCTTACATTTTTTTCTAATTGAATGTAGACCTACTCTGGTTATTGTGTGTTAACTCTACTAGTGCCTACTCACAAAAATAATCCCCTCTTTCATAATTTCCCCAACTCACCTTTATCCCTCATTTCTGTAGAATTCCTCCCTTGCACTAGGTGCAAGACTTTTCCACAGGTTTAGTGAAGTTTTCCTATTTTATCCCCATCCTATTGGAGACCCCACATAATTAGGATAGTTTACATTCAATAATGTTATCCTTCCCGTACACAAGAATAAGGGGCTTAGCCTAGTGATCATTGGTGGAAACAGATAATTTGCAATAAGAAAAATTATTTCACTAAAAATTCCAAATGTAATATGTATTATTTATTTCATCTTATATTTTTTTAGCTTTGTACACGTAGCTAGGTTTTTAGGTATATGTGTGACACATGAACCCTACAAAAAGTGGATGTGACAAAGATCAAAAGGGAGGTACTAAGTTCAAACCCGAAAAATACCGAGAAGGAGATATATTTCAAGGACACTAGAACCTAGATCGTGCACTAAAACCCATAGTGGTCCTATCCTGCTATGGGTGATCTTGTCTAAAAAAGTTCCAGATCTCTGCTTCCCGAAAAAATCTCACACAGTCCATATCCATCATGTTCTAGTCAATTTCCAACCCAAAGATCAATCTAGATTTGCTAATACAAGATAAGTTACTCGTATTTCCTATTCTACACACTTACTTATACTTTTCATTCTATATATTGTTTAATACTTGCTACATTCATTTGATCTCAGTCCTCTGATAAAGAGTTAAATTTCTTTAAATCATTTAGTGAACTTGATCCCTTGCATGTTCTTTAACAGATCCATTCTTCTCCAAACCAAAACCCTAGTTACATTAGGGTTCATATCTAAACCTAATTTTCATCTATCACATTTCATAAATCAGATCTACAAAAATTTCCCTAGGGTTTCATGCTTCATCCTACCCTTTGGGTCACTTTCTAGGGCTCCCAATTTTCAAAACACCTTTTATTTCATATCTTGATCATAACAACTCTATTTTTAAATTCCTTTGATATTATTATTCATTTCTATATATTAAACAAAAACCTCTTTTTGTTTTCCATAATCCTAATTCTCGAAATTCAAAATTACACTTTTTTACAAATTAAGGCATAATTCGATCAATATACACTTTTGGCTAAATCCTTTGGAGTTTTTTCTTTTGATTCATAACATTCAAAGTTACCTATTTTTTTGTAAAATTTATCTCTATATTTATATTTTTTCATTTTATGCATTTGATAATAATCACTTTTTGTCTAACATCACTCTTTGGGATTTATCCCATGATCTCTTAATTGTCGGTCCCATATACATTGTTCTATATAAGGTTATCTCTCTACCATAATGGAACTTTAATATATTTCTCAAGTATCCTTTTATCATTTACTTCAACGTCACCCATCATATAGAGATACTCTCATGTAACTAGTGAAGCAAGTATAAATCCCTCATAATACTACACTTTCCCAAGTAAATGCAATTTTAAATCGTATTTCAAATCCTTCAATTAGTAATGATGGAGCCTTCCATAAATACATCTCAAAATCTATTCAAGATTTTCACCATTCCTTTCAATAAAAATTTAAAGCTATGAAAAATATGATTACATCTCTTAAGGATGAGATACACCACCTCAAAGATACTTCCAATGCACATAATTCTCTTTCTATGCATCATGATGTTCCTAAGACCAAGTATATGAAATATGATATAAGTGCTCATATAAGTGAGGGTAAATTCCACTAACATAAAACACCTCTTTCAATCGATGATCATGCTAAATAAAATGATATCCTTTTTTGAGCTACTCAATCATTAGTTAATTACTTTATTACCCAATCCTTACTATCCTCATTACCACTTACCAAACCCAAATGCCAAATATTATATCAAGTATCATGGAGTTAATGGAAATTGTGACAATAATTTTTATGATTTACAATGAAAAATCCAACTTGTAAGGGCTTCATTTCATTTGCTAAACCACATTCTCAAATTTTCAAATCTCAATGGGTTCCAAAAGCTACATCATCTATGTCTAGTGAACATAATGTCATAGTACGTAGTACAAATTATCCAATAATACAAGAGCTACCTATTTCATAAGAGACCAGGTATGACACACCTCTTTTAAAGTACCATCATCCATATCTACATCACTTTCTACTACTAAGGAAACTAAAGAACTATTAATTACACTTGAATCATTACACACCACAAAACCAACAATATTAGTGGAGCCATCACGTACCCAATCTAAGGCTAGCAGAAATAAGATCCTCTAAGCATCTCTCCTCATTCACAATAAATTGAGATAGATTTTAATAGACTATAGACACCTTTTTCCTAGTTACATCCCTCACACCCTCATTTAAAAATCCCTAAACATATCTCATTACCATAAACCATCATCCTACCCCGTAAAATCATGTTTTACCCCACCATAAAACTCATTTACCTATCCTAAACCTCCCTAACCACCCTTAGCCTATTTAAACCCATTTTTACCCTTACCACCCAGCCTCTTAACCTCCCAAAAACCTCCCCAACCATTTTAACCAAATCAAACTAGAAAAACCCTATTTGGAAGTGGTTGAAACCACTTCCAAGTAGGTTTCTCCACTTTTCTCGGATCACAAGATATTTTAACAGAATCTCCAATGATAAATAGATCACAAGACCTCTTCCAATAGGATTTGAACTCATCCTTAGAAAATATTTGTTGCATTTAAGACCAAGACAACACCACTATGAGAATATCTACACTTTCATGACATCAATTCAGCATTTGGAGCATCCATAAATATTTGTAAGGCTTCCTCATCTCTGTACACTTGTTTACACAATCAAAGGTAAGTATCTTCTGTCATTTGCATTATCAAGTCCTTTAAACATCATCTATTAGTCAAACTCAACCTTTTTCTTAATCATTTTGAGTCCAATTTGTATTCTATAAAATAACTAATCTTTCATCAAGAAATCTCCAACAATTCTCGTCTCGAATCACCAATGATTACTGTCATTTTATCATTTTAATTACATATGCATACTTTTAGTCATTTTTTAAATTGGTTTTTATCTAATCAATATATTTTCAAGATGTTTTTTACCCGTAGATGACAACATCAAGTGAATCACATCACATTACTAGTATATACGATCTCTTGATCATGTAGCAAGAACCCTTCATCTATGAGAAGTTTGATATTACACACGAACTTATCCTTTACGCCATCTCCTTCATACATGATATTGAAGACATAGAATACCAACTTGAAATCATATAAGAAGAATGGGATGCCACTAAATAGTTCTAGTTTGACTACTTCCAGGATTTTTAGATTGTTGTAGCCCTCACTTGGGTCACCTATCATGCAAAACAAGATCTTTCTATCCCTAGAATTCTAGTCATTCCTTATATTATCAATTATCATTTTATCATCATTATCACTTAATTATAAAAATGATTTGACACCCTTCAAGGAAGCCCATTCGTTCATGGGAATGGCCTTTTTCGAGTAACTCATAAAAATATCTATCTAATTTCTATTTTTTCTAGCAATCTGTACATGTAGGTTTTATCATCCACTGGAAGGAGGATTCTCTCACATATTTGGAATCTTTTCACCCCGACATTTCATTTTTGGCACTTTGGTATCATTAAAACCTATTATCTTCTGAGTTTTTGGTGTTTCTCATTATAATAGACAAACTAAAAACACCACGAACATTTTTACAAGCCTTGATGGGACCCAAGTCCTTTTTTATTATATTTCATACCTTTTTGTTTCTTCTCAAAACATCTAACCTTGCATCTTGGAGTGATTCAATCTTGCTTCCTCAAAAATGTGTAATAAAATAATAAGGAAAATAAAATTTAGGTCTATTTCTTTTCCTTCATTTAATTTCAATGTCGCATTTTGTTTAATCTACTTTCATCAAAATAAACATTTCCTTTTGAATCTTAAAATGAACCTTCATATATTCTTATTTGCATAGATTAATTAGGGGTTAAACGATTACATTCACAATCTTCCCTCACACACAACCAAACCACATCTTAAATCAAACTTACATCTAAAAAATTCCTCCTAGGTCTACCTACTTAGATTTCATCACCAAGAGGGAAGTCGACTCGATTTTTGGCTAAGTATAAATAATTTGGTGGGTGGTATATCGGTTAAGCACCTAACATTCTTATCGATGTGGGACCATGAAGTGAGGGGGTATGCCCCAATACCACGCCTCGTACTGACACTAAAATAGATTTGGGCCTCACGTTATTTTGGGTATATCGAGGAATCTTTCCTTAATGCACCTAAAACCAACCTTAGTTGGCATTTTCCTAATTCCCTTGTATCCATTTTTCATATCAAAATTTTCTTAAGTTAATCAAGATAATCAAAAATTTCTTTCGATTGTGTGGTTTTTTCTTTTCTAAAAACAACCATATTTTTTTCTTTATTGAATGTTTGTTTATTTCATGGTCTTAACTATACTACAAAGATCTTTTTAAAAATATTTTAAATATGGAAAACTCACTTCAGTCCCATATTCAAAACATCCCAACCATGAAAAATATAACCTTATAAATAGACCTATAGCCTCTGTGTTCTCCCAAGATTACTCAATCCATGACATCATATTTGTCTTGTATTGATCCTCCATAGTTCTTGCAAAGTGGTGACCCTATCTTTACGAACTCTTAGAAACAAAAATGATTTCCCTTTATACTTACATTTCTTCCAAACATATGTGTATTACTTGTGCTCGCTATTATGGACCAACTTCCAAATTTACCACTTGCGATTATTCTAAACTCCACGATCCTAACTATCAACCTATCATAGAATAAATTTTGCCTTCCCCTCCACTAGTGAAATAGTAAAATCAGAACCCACTTCATCAACTCATGTCACTAGTTTTGATCTTAATGGTATCTCATCACAAGACATGTCCAACCAGCAACCATCATTGTCATCAACCCCATCATTAAGCTTGTCACTCACACAAATTCACACTACAACCTCCCCATCCACATCTAGTCCCGTAACCTCCATTACTCACCTTGCACGTCCTAGAAGCTCGGTTGGTTTTCCTCTCACTATGATCCCTCCTATCACATCTCAATTTATCCCACCACAAAAACCTACGTCTTCAATCCAAAATATAGTTTTATCTATCCCCACATCTATACCTCATGTCAATATGAGTTTTATCACTAGTACTCACCCCTTTTCATAGCAAGAATCTACTACCCTTGTCTCACAATATAGCACCATCCCTTCTCAATATATATCACATCCATCCTAACCTCTTATCAACAATTCTATTCATATTCTTTATCAATACATCTAACCCTCACAACCATTAGTATCTCAACATACCTATAATATCCCAATAAGTTCCCCTCTTCATCATAATGTCCCATTACTATATCACTTGTATCAAAAATCGAACCCCCATCCTTATAATCAAGCCTTTCCCTCTTCTTCAAAATAACAACCTCATTATGATCCCATACAGAATTATTAAGTAGATTAGCATGCCTCAAGCTACCACCATGAGACCTAAGAATAACCTCTCATATGAACATATTTCTGCAACGAACCTATCCACCCGTCTCCACCCTTTCAAGGCCTATCCTCCACATTGGGAGCTCCAAAATTCATTAAATTTTATTTTAAGGAGGACCCATAACAACACATCAAATCCTTATGTGACACATGTTACCTTATCGCCCATGACCGTGACCTTATATTGAGAACATTTCCCATTTCCTTAGTTTGTCATGCCCTTGACTAGTATCACAGCATCCCACAACATTCTCTCTTCTCATTTTCCAAAATTCTTTAGTTTTCTTGGAAAAATTATAAATTAACATTACTCATAATATCTCCAACACTCGACCTCTAAACCATTAAACAATTCAAGGATGATTCTATTACAGATTTCATCACTAGATGGTGATGGATCATCAACCAACTCTCCTTCTCTCTTCCACAAACTGAATTAATTGAGTTATTTTATTGATCCTACACCAATAACATATCATCGACTCTCCAAATCCAATCATTTTAGATGTTTGACAAATCCTTTGCCATGGCCAAGAAACTAGAAATCTACACCCTTGAGGATAGTAAGGTTAAACTCGGGTCAAAGATACTCAAACCTAAGTCTTCATTTGAAACTTCTTCCAATAATGAAAAATATAAAGGGATGAAAAATTCGGTTGTTTTGAAAACTAAATCTAAAGGTCATTCAAACTTCAAATGGAATCGAATTCAACATAACTACACACCCATAGGGGATTCCTATAAAGACAGCTTTGATAAACTTTAATTGTGTGGATGATTAAACTCCCGCCCATTTGACCTCTTGACATATCAACATCTAAACCATCATGGTACCAAGAAAATGATTATTATAAATACCATCATGTATGAGGCCACGACATCAAAAGATGGCGTTCATATAGAAATGTCCTTCAGGATATCATTGACCAAGGTGACTTACAACTTGATAACCCAATCGCACCTCCAAACTAGAACTTGGATGTGTTTAAACATTATTTCTCTAAACATTCCCTTCTAGCGGTCAACCTAATCTAATGCCATTAGCTCCCACCACACTATCAGTACTATCCATGATCTCCCACTTACATCCTTAGTGCCCCATATTTCTACAACTAAAATACCCATAAAATCACGTGAACCTTTGGATCTCACCATAATAGAGACCATGAGTCTTTCTTAATCACAAATCGTAAAATATATCACATCTTCTTCATGTTTCCCGTTGTCTCTTCAAGAGCTCTAGAAAGGAAACATGTCATTGAAATATTAAATATATCTTTTTAAGACCACGTCACCCAACATCACATCAAAATATTCATAATCTAACTAGAAATTCTTTAAATCATTCATCTAGAAAAATGGAAACCCTACCAAACATTCATCAAACAACCTCATCACAAAGTACACAACCCCTGCCCTCCATTTTGGGGCCTCATCCTTCGTCTAAATTTGTAATCACTATTACAGAATATAACATTGTTCCTCAAATGACAACTAAATGTGCCATACAAGATAAAACCCTAGCATCTCAAACCAATAAATCATCAAATGATATCCAAATTCCTTCACCACCATCATCATCCCAGTTAAGTACAATAGGATACTATACCCAAATCCTAGAAAATCTTGTCTCGATCTCCATCCGATTCTTATAAGGCATTATCTCGTGTACCATCGTATAGCAAGACACTTCACCGAGGACCGTAAGGCCCTCCATATAATAATTCAAACTCTTTTAAACAAAAGACTGCTCCCCATAAATACAAATCATCCACCCTTTGATCTAGATATAATTAAACTCAGTCATAAAATCAAACTGACCCATCAAATATTTAAACCAATATATGTTAAATCATCACCCAATACCACATTGACATCTAACAAGAGTAAGACTTCTTCTAGTAAAATACTTTGCTCCATCAAATAGACGTCATTCATATAACTATAAGAGAATGTACACAAGACTTAAAGGCCTCAAACCGAATGTGACCAAAGTCTCTATATCCTTGGATCCCCCTTAATCGCCTAATTCATTTCCTTACAAAGCTAAACTTTCCATCCTTTTCGCCACACACACCCAATCTGATACCTTTATATAAAATATTGTTATTACTCGGTTACACCAAACTCTTGTTAATATGTCTCTTATGAGCTTGCTCAAAACTCTCTACAACACCAACACGAAATGATTAAGGATCTTCAATATATCTAAGTACCACTTTGGATGGACCACAACCATTTTTGACCTTCTCAACACTCTTAAAATTTCTTCCACCATTGCTTTTGACAATTATGAAATCCCATTTTTACAACCTAAAGACCACGATCTTCCTCTCTTCATCACCACCTAAATCAATTACAGGTCTCATTAAGATAATTATGATCAATAATGGTGTTAGTATAAACATCATATCATCCCATGCCTTCAAAAAAATTTACCTACCCAACACTATCTTCACACATCACCTATTGTGTTACGTGCTTTTAATGTCACTATCACTGCTACATTAGGCATGGTCATTTTAACCATTAAAATAGGTTTTAAAGGCCTTCATGATCTCTTCTATCTCATAAAAGGGGAATTCTAGTTTAACATGTTTCGTGACACCTTTGGATATGGGTTATGTGTTGTATCCCATCAACACACAATCATTGTCTAAGGTATGAAAATGAAGGTAAAACCTTCACATTCCCCTCAATCCTAATCCCTTTAAATCATTTCATATGAACTACACACCTAATGATGTACTCCTTCTAATATTAAAATCTATGTCCTCATATCAAGATTCAATGATCTCTTCCATCCCCTCATCCAAACTATCGATGACCAATACTTCAAAGAAATTATGTAACATCTCTCACTAGGGGAGTATCAACTTCTATCTTCTAATTCACTCCCTTCACCTAAAAACATGGGGAAACTAACAAAAATCCACTCTATGAGACCAATATAGGAAATTTTATTTTCATTATCCCCCTTTCCTCTACACACACTTAGTATATGGAGGCATTAACCGCCCTTCCACCCATCTCAATAGTCAACTTGCATGTAAAACCATACTCCTCAAACTTATCATTCTTGGACAAGTCATAATTCACCCGGACTTACCTCTGTTGTTGTGTGTGGAAGGTCTTTGATATAGGATGATTGAGTAGGGACCACATGATCTACATGTTATCCAAAATACCCCCAGGTTATTTTGGATTTAACAAGCTTTAAAAATGGAATTAGTCATATTTACGAGATCTAAGACGCTTAAATGACCTTAAAATTTTCCTTCTCAAAAGCACCGGTCATTGGATTTCAAAACCCGTGGGAGACTTAGCTTATTCATTAGCTATTTATATAAAAATCCACATGACATTGATTTTTCTGTCAAGTTTTATATTGAACATAAAGAAGAGGGACACATGGTGGGATTCCACATCTCCTCAAATATTTTGGGATCTATGGACTTCAACTCCTAGAACCATTCGAAAAGAAAATGTTTCAAATTCGAGCTTGGATCGGAGCAAAAAGAACGCATGGTAGGTGTTGGTGAAGACAGGTGGTGGAAGATTGATGGGAAATGCAAAGACACGTGTCGGTATTCCATCAAAATCTTGGGCAATGGAATCCCATGGACGTAAAGTCCTGGAATTAGTGAGAATTCATAATTCATCGTGTCTAGGTAGTTAGTGAGGTCAACAAAGGGTTACGTGGCAAAAATTCAAAGCTAAAAGTTTCCAAGTCCCACTAGAATTAAATGTTGTGACAAAAAGAACTACATGAAATATTTTCACCGGCTCACCCTTTACAATCTGACACAACCGACACCGTAAAGTAACCTGGAGCCTTCTCATTGGCTCGGCCATAGGTGTCAATAGATAACTAAGAAAAGACTAACAACCTAAAAGGCATGGAGCTTCCTCATTGGCAAGGGCTTCACAATTGTCGATGATGCTATCAAGAGTCTGCCAATGTATAAAGGTGTGTAATTATCCCATTGGCTTATGGTTTATGGATGCCGAAGCAAAAATCAAAAGGACCGATATGCAAATAGTGTGGAGCGTTCTCATTGGATCAAACTTTGCAATGGTCAGTCAAAGGGATTTGAAAAGGAGAATTGCAAAGAAATTTGGAGCCTTCTCATTGGTTTGAATTTCTAAAGAGATCAAAAATTTGTAAGGACAATATGACATTTGCAAAAAAATGTGGCAGGGTCTTATTGGCCTATATTTCATAAAGGCCATATAAGGAAGACAAAAGACAAGAAAAGAAAGGAAAAACAAGAAAGTAAAGCCCCCGAGTCCATGATCCAATGGGAAGAAGACACATAGAAAAATTCAAGGAAATGCACATATTGGTAGAGACCGATTCTGAGCTAATCGAGGACATCACATGTCAAGTTCATGTGCTTCTCAATGTGTAAAATTTGAAACGTCCATATCTTTCGATTCAAAGCTCTAAATCAGATAAAATTTATATCATTGGAAATCTCTCCTTGATCCCTTCAACTTAGCATCAGTAAAATCTTATTTTGGTGGTGATTGGTGGGTCAAAATTGAAAACACATATTTAGAGGTAGAAAATAGCATCCCGATCACACAAACGATCAAATTAGGAAGCTTAACCACCAGAATTGATAAAGTATGGGCGCTTTATTCTTCTACAATCCAAACAGACTTAGGGAACACATCTAGCATTTCGTGTTGTAAGGAAAGCATATATTCATTAATGAAAAGTTCAAATATGATCTTTTCTCTCCTCTCTTTCTTCTTTCCCTCACATTTTATGTTATAAATTGTAAAATATTTCATTTTCAAAGGACATACATTCTTATATGCAAAGGAACCATGTCAAAATGGTCCCCAAGAAGATATGAACCTCAAGCCTTCATTTTGGCCTTTGTAAATGTGTTCTTTCCTCTGTTAGAGTTGTAATGGACTGTGCATACTCATAAGTAATAAAATTTAGTGTTTGTGGTTATCTTTTGCCATGTACTTTTGTTTTATTTGTTTCTTTCCTTCTTTTAGTCTTGCTATGGTTGTACATATCTATCTCATTTTTAGGATCCATCTTGAATGTGTTTAATATTCATCACCTTTTTCTGTGTTATCTCCTTGTTTTAGCTTATCATTTCCCTTTCATGCATCTTTCTAAACCTCTCTCTCTCTATGGTCCTTTGGAATGGTTAGTTTAGGATTAGTTAGATGCATATACTTCCATAGGAGTAGCTTAGCATTATTTTAGGTAGAGGAATATGGCCTTCTCCTGGGAGGTCCATATCAAGTAGCAAGTCCCACATCTTGAGAGATGGTCCCATGTTAGAAAAAGTAGAAATCTGCAATGACAAATCTCGGGTTGCTACGTCTTTTATAACAACTTTGCCATGTCTAGTGGGACAAGCATTGAAAGATGCATATTTCATAGGTGTGTATCCTAGTTTATGTATTCATTTAACCAAGTTTTATGTGCTCTTGGTGAGATCTCATCCTTTGGAGGCATTTTCAAGCATATCTAGAGAATCCACTGATCTAAAGTAACCCATTTTATGAGTTTCAGACCTTTCCCTTTCCTTCCATTCATCTCCATTTTACTTTCATTCATAAAGTTGTGTGATTATGACTTCATTTCCTTCATGGAATTCTCATTTTGTAGTGGAAAATCTAGTTCTCTCCATCACCATATTGTCAAAATCCTCCTCTAAATCAGTTTTATGATCCCTATCATGAAAAACATGTTATCCAAAATTTACCCCCAAAGGTAATTTTGATAACTTGCACAATTTCTTCAAGCTTGAGCAAGTAGAAATGGTTCGAGGCCCAAAATTAGGTTTTGAGGGATCCCTTTTCTTTTCTTTAACTTTCCTATCCAAGGAGTTAGTGAAAATTTGTAAAAAATTGAAAAATGAAGTCAAGGACCTATTTTAGTGCAAATCGGAGTCCGGAGGGTGCGGATTGTACCAAGGTTCATCGTACCTAGTTCTGGTCTTATTTACAAAGGAGGTTGTGGATTGCGGCTAAGTCGGCTCTCGGTGTCCCAGGCCACATAGATTCGGTCCGAGCCACAAGTTCCTCTGTATCGCTGAAGTCACCGATCAACAAAGGAGCTCGAGAGAAACATGGGAAAAGTGGATAAAAATGTCTCGAGAAGTCCACAAGACAGTTGGGATGAAAGTAAACTTGTGCCCTAAAAGCTGAAATGTCCACAACTAGAGAAATGTGGTAAAATCGATAAAAATGTCCCACGTGGTCTCATGAGATAGTGGGACAAAAATACCCAAAATGACTAAAAATCTAATTTAGTCGTAGCTATAGTGGAGTTTGGACATGGAGGAGAAACATTTATGGGATAAGCGGGACACATGGACCTAAAATCACTGAAATTGATGCACTCAAAGTAATATGGATATGTCGGGAGTCAACGTCACACTTGACACGGTCAACAAAGTGGACATGCGCAAGGACAGAAAAGTCTCGAGTCAAGCGACATGAATAAAGGAGGACCGCATGGTCCAAGTACCATGGGGACATGAGCTCCCTGAAAACCCGTAATAGCCACAATATAAAGGGAAAGTGGGACGCCTGAACCCCGAAGTTCAAATGTGCATAACTTTTGACCTAGAACTCTGATTTTCATAAAATTGGACTTTTCGGAAAGGGCACGACATCCTATATGCCACAAAAATTACATTTATTATTTTTTTAATGAGTGTAGGTAGGTGAACAATAAATAAACATCTCCAGCTCCAAAAAATTAAAATCTCATTCCCGTAAAATGTAAGAAATCCTTGGCAAACTCAAAATAGTTGCTCACACTCAGAATGCCATATCTTTTGCATTTCTCAACAAAATCATGCAAAATTAGTCTTGTTGGAATCATGGCTCCAAGCCCAACGCACAAAAATCAAGAAATTTAGAAATTGATGAATTTTTTATGATTATTTTAAGGAAAACGTGCTAGGTTTTGAATAGTGATTTTATTAGTGGTTGGAGATGCATTTAATGAAGCATGGGCATACATTTTTCACTACTGCAAGTCATGGGACAGTATGGGGAGCATTTTGCAAGAAACATACCATCATTTCACTTCATTTATTACCTCTTACAAGTGGTTGAAAGGTAGATTTTAGGATTTCAATCCTCTCTCTTCCAAATTCTATAAATTGAAGTGTGGGCTCATTGTAAAGGGAGGATAGTTCTAGTAGAAAAACTCTGTCATTTTGGTTTTTGAAGCCAATGTGCTATAAGCCCTTATAGTGGAATGCTTTGTGGTGATCTAGGCCTTTACTTTGTAATATATTGAACTGTGCATATCAATGAAGTAATAAATGCAATTTGTGGATGTATCTTCCCTTGTTGTGTTTGTTTGCATTCTTATTTCCTCTTCAATCTTATTGAAAATATATTGTGTCTATTTTATGCTCTTATAGGGATTCATTATCATTATGTGTGTATGAAATATTTTTGTGAATGCAGTTTAGTATACTATGGAGAATTATTATCACCCTCTCTAGTATGTACTTCACTTCCATTTTTCACATATTAGAAAGCTATTCTCATACCCTCCTTTTCTAGTGTATCATTGCTTTAGTGTAGGCTTTGTTTTCATGCACTCTCTCTCCCTGGTCCCTTGGAAAGTTAGATTAGGATAAGATAGTTTTTCTTGCATTAGAGTAGATTGTGGCAAGTAGTTTAGGAGCAAGAACCATCTTTCTCTAGAGGTCTATCTCAAGTAGCAAGTCCCACAACTTGGAGATAGTACCCATGTTACCTAGTCACACCATGAGCTCAAGCACATACACTTGTGAAAATCTAAGGGTGATAAGATTTGGAGATAATATTTTCTACATATAAACCAGCCACAACTAACCCATATGGTTATTATTTTGACTAAAATTATTGTCAAGAACAAGGTTATATAGGTGATGGTGGAAACTTTGGCAGATGCTGATTTCTAGAGGTAGATTCAAAAAATGGATTTGAACATTGTGCAAACCAAGGCTTAATGTGCAATGAAGGCATGTAAAATCAGTTTTAGGTTCCCTTCTCCATGGTTGGTCTCATACAAAGTCGGTTCAATCTTCAAAGAAAAACTAGACTTTATGATTGAGATGATGCCCAAACTTACAAAGTGGGTTGAGTTAATGGAGGCTCATGAATCTAGTGTTAGGAAACCATGTCAATGGGGTAATCCTACACTACCATCTTACAACCCTCCCATTCCTCCTCCCCAACCTATATCATCTCAAACTAAGTTTCATATCCCTAGATTTCTGCCGGATTACCCCATTGAGGATTCCCCTTCTCCATCTTCTTCCCTTCCATCTCACCTTCAATTATCTTCTCTCTTTTCTTCTAAATCCCCTCCAAAAGAATATTTTATACCTTCCCTTCCACCTCAACCATTTTAAAAATTATTTATAATCAAACCCACTCCTCCTCTTGCATTCTAAAAGTCATGTTCGGAAGAAACAAATCGAGAGAATTATTCAAGGAGTGCATAAAATTGAAGTCCCCACAAAGAAGATATTGTGCAAAACATGAAGGATTTGGCTTCAAAATTTGAAAAAAATTAGACACCATGGCTAGTCAAGCCTTCAAAAGAGGTTAGTATTGAAGAAAACAAGGTGGAAACTAATTTTGCGATAGAACAAGTACAAGAAGAAGATGACCAACAATCTCTTTGTTCTAAATGTAGTGTGCATGTTGGCACCATATTCCTAGAGGTTGTTGATTCATCTCAGCTTGAAAATTTGGAAGAGAAGGAAGAATTAGTTCCAAAAGTAGTGGAGCACATGGAGGAGATCAAATCATATTCAGAGGCCTTAGATGAAGAAGATATTATTATAAGCTTCTTGATTTCATTTGTTGAATATGATTTTATTGATGCACCTACCATGGAGGATAGCATCAAGGAAGAGCCTACCCAAAATATTCCTCATGAAGAAAATAATAATATTTTGATCTTTCAAACTTCATACTTGAGTAGGAGAAAGATGATGACACCATTTCTAAATCATTCATCATGGAGAAGGAATTTTTGAAGGAAGTAGAGTTATTTGTAGAGGTGGAACAAATTCCAAATCATCTTGCAAACAAATTCATTCAATAAATTCTTTAGGATGAATCCATTCATGGAGTTACATAAAAATAATATGGGAAAATCACAAGGATCATACCATTTGTTCCCAAATCCCCTTTCCCAATCAGTATCTGGATAGTTTGGAGCCAAAGACAAAGTTACAACCAGTCATGTTCACTTTAGAGCATGAGGAAGAGCTTCAAAGAACCAAAGGTCAGCAATAATTCCTCCCATATCCAAATGCGAGAACTAAAAGAGGTATGCTTTTCAATTTTTGTTGATACTTTGGAAAGGGTGAAAAAATAGCATCATATCAGTTTTTACTCTTGATAAAGACCATGTCCATTGCCAAATTAATTACATGGCCAAATTTTGTAAAGAAGGGAAGCTACTTCTCCTTACATGTATCAGGATTTGTTTAGCTTCTCTTTGTTTTGGTTAGAGTAGAATAGGTAGGTTTGTTTTCAGTAAAAGAAGTGCATTATGCACAATCTGCATGTTTCCATTTGGAGCATGTATGATTTTCTATCTTTGTACATAGTTTTTGAAGTGTTTTGTTATTTTTGCAATGTTTGGGAAGTTTCCTTGGTCAAACCAGATATTGGGGCAGATTTTAAAGTGTAATTTTTCATCCCCAAGAGATCATTTGCGAGTTCGAGTTCATTTTCTTCTTCCTTGGTCAAAAATGTAGTGTTTGGGACAATTTGCAAAAGTAAATCAAAAATCCCAAGCAATTGGCTTTAAGAGCAGACCAAGGTAGCTTTAGATTAGTTTGAGTAGGTTTAATGGTAGAATCAGATAGTTGGATTAGTTCCATAGATCCTTTAGAGTTCCACATATCATGCTAAATTCATTTTGTGCTCCATACAAATCAAGGGTAAGCATTTTAAAAGTTTAGATCAGTTTCTTCAAGTTTTGGGTTTGAATCCATAGCCAATAGATGCATAAAGGCCACATATCTAATCTAGCAAGAAAATTACCCCAAGAGGTTGCCAAATTGTGATCCAAAATACCCCGAGTTATTTTGGCTTTAATAAGCTTTAAAACTAGACGTATCCATTTTTACAGTCTAAGACATTCAAACAACCGTCGATTTCCCTTCCTAAAATCATTGGTCATTGGCTTTCAAAACCAATGAGAGACTTAGCTTATTCATTAGAGGGTTCTATTAAAAGCCTCCCGACATTAATTTGACCATCAAGTTCAATATTGAACATGAAGCAAAGGGACACGTGGCTAGATTATCTCTCTCCTTAAGGATTTTGGGCTCCGCATACTCCAACTTCCCGAAATCGATCGGAATGCATAATGTTTCGGGTTTGGGATTCGGTCATAGCAGGTTAAAAAATGTGTGGAATTTTTTGTGAAGACAGGTCATGGAAGATCAATGGGTAAGGTGAATACATGTGTCAACATTTTGTCAAACTTCTTGGCGATGGAATACCGCATGAGACATAAATTCCTCGAAATGAGTGATAATTCATAATTCATCAGTGCAGGTAGTCGGTGAGGTCAACAAAGGGTTACGTGGCGAAATTCAAAGCTAAAATTTTCTAAGTCCCCCATACTTAAATGTTACGACACAAAGAGCTACATGGAGCCTTTTCACGGGATCACCCTTCGCAATCGACACTGCAAGTAGCATGGAGCCTTCTCGTTGGCTTGGTCTTCATAGCATGTCGATCGAGAACTAAGAAAAGACTCGACACAACCCAAAACACGTGGAGATTCCTCATTGGCTCGTACTTTAAAATTTTTAGATGAGGATATCAAGAGTATTTCAACACATAAAGGTGTGGAAGGATCCCATTAGTTGATGGTTTGCAGATGTCAAAAGCAAAAATAAAAGCACTTGATATGTGAAGAGCATGGAGCCTTCTCATTGGGTCACACTTCATAATGGTCAGTCAAAGGGATTTGAAAAGGTTAATTGTGAAGAAATGTGGAGCCTTCTCATTGGTTTGCATTTCTAAAGAGCCGACAAAGGTTTAAGGATAGTCGACATTTGCGAAGAAATGTGGCAGGGTCTTACTGCCCGTATTTCATAAAATCCACATAATGAAGAAAAAAGATAAGAAAAGAAATAAAAGTGGGGAAGTGAATCTCAAGCCCATGACCTAATGGGAATCTGACACATAGAAAAAGGTGAGGCAATGCACACATTGATAGAGAATGATTACCTAGATAATCAGAGGCTTCCATGTGTCAAGTTCTTGTGCTTCCCGACATGCAAATTTTCAAATGGCCATATATTTCAACTCGAGCTCCAAATAAGATAAAATTTATATTTTTGGAACTCTCTCCTCGATCCCTTCAACTTTACATCAGTAATTTCTAATTTTAGTGGTAATTTGTGGGTGAAAATGGAAAACAACACTTTAGAGGTATAAAAGAGCATTCTCGAGCATGCAAACGATCAAACCAAGTAGCTCAACCACCAAAATTGATAAAGTATGGGCTCTTCCTTCTTCTATAATCCAAACACACTTAGGGGACAAATCGGCATGTCATGTTGCAGGAAAGAAGATATTCATTAATGACAAGAACAAATCTATTATTTTCTCTCCTCTCCTTCTTCTTTCCCTCTTATTTTCTGCTATATATTGTAAAATATTTAATTTTGAAAGGTTAGACATTCTTATCTACAAAGGAAACATGTCAAAATAGTCTCCCAAGTAGCTATGAGATTTGAGCCTTCATTTTGGCCTCTCTGTAGATGTGTTATTTACTATGTCTAATCTGTAATGAACTATGCATACTTATAAGTAATAAAATTTAGTGTTTGTGGATATCTTCTAATGTACTTGTGTTTTATTTTCTTCTCGCCTTCTTTTACTCTTAGAATGGTTGTGCATATATATCTCATTTTAAGGATCCATCCCGACCATGTTTAATGTTCATCACCCTTTTACTCGGTGTTATCGCCACCTTTTATCTTAGGATTTCCCTTTCATGCTCTCTCTCTCTCTCTCTCTCTCTCTCTCTCTCTCTCTCTCTCTCATGTTCCCTTGGAATGGTTAGTTTAGGATTAGTTAGTTGCATCTACTTCCATAATAGTAGCTTAACATTAGAACAGGTAGAGGAATCAGCTTCTACAGAGGTCCATCTCAACTAGAAAGTCCCACAACTTGAGATATGGTCCCATGCTATCAAAAAGTAGAGATTTGTAATGATACAAATCATAGGGTGCTACTTTTTTATATAACACTACCCTTCGATAATGTGATAAAACCTTATGAAAAATATGGTCTTAGATTCAAAACACCTTCTTCATATCCATCGTCATACAAAACAGAACCTTTAACACCTTCTTTAGATCTAACCTCTAAAAATGGTGACATTGTATCCATTCCTCATAACATTTTTTAGTCGGTATCATTCAATTTAGACCATTAACTTATCAAAGTTGATGGAAAAACTAAAACCATGCTCGTGACATTACCACACATACGGAGGACTCTCCTTTCATTAACATTATTCACCGCCATGAAGACGAGGCTATCCTAACATACATGGGAGCTAACAAACACCATCTTAAGTCCCTCCCCACTAACACACCTATACTTCTCAATGAATCTACCACCGATGTATATATTCGCATACAATAAGAGTCACACATCATTAAAATTAGCCAAGACTTAGACCAACGTGAACTCCAAGAGTTCACCACTTTCTTATAAAAAAATTCAATCCTTTGCAAGGTCCTATAGTGACATGTCGAGTATCAACCCTAACATCATTATCCACAACATTGTTATAGTTCCAGGTGTTATAGATGTGACACAAAAACTTCATAGAATGCATCCTCATGTTGTGTTACTGGTCAAGGAAGAACTTCAATTCCTTCTTTCTGCCAACTTTATATTACTTATTCATTATCCACAATGAGTCTCTAACATCGTACTTGTCACAAAATCCACTAGAAAATTGTGCACTGCATGGACACTTGATACCTCAACCTTGTTTTCCCTAAACATAATTTTCCTCTACTTAATATTGACCATCTCATTGATTTAACAAGAACCCATGAAATGTTATCCCTTATGGACGGTTTCTCTAGTTACAATAAAATCCTAATCACACCATAGGATCAACACAAGACATCCTTCATCACCCCATGGGAACCTTCTATTATAGAGTAATTCCCTTTATCCTAAAAAAATTAGGATCCACATATCAACGTGCCATGACTTACATATTCCATGATCACATCCATAAGAATGTGAAATATTACATAGATGATTTCTTAGGATAATATAAACACCAAAGAGACCATATAGTTGTTCTATACATGATATTTTCATGTATTTTACAATTCTTTCTTCATCTTAATCCTAGCTAAGCATGTCTTTCGATTTCTCATAGGAAAACTCCTTGGATTTATTATGTCTATTCGGGGAATTGAATTTCACCCTACTAAAGTCAAATCCATCATCAAAATTCCCCATATAATCTCAAGAATATCTACATTCTTCAAGGAAAGCTTCAATATATCTATCATTTCATTTCACATTCATCATATCATTGTCAATTATTCCATCATCTTCTATGAAAGGATGTCCACTTTGAATGGGATGATAATTATCAATAGGAAGTTGATGCCCTTAAACAACATCTATTATCACACCCATACTCAAGCCTCCATGTGAGGGTGGGCCTTTCTATATATATATATGCAAATGGACATTCCTTGGGATCTATTATTGTGTATCACAATGAACAAGGTAAGGAATAGGCTATCTATTACATAATTTGCACCCTTTACAAGTATGAAACTCACTATTTAGAAGTTGAAAAGTTATTTTTCTTTATACTTTACAACTTATAAACTCCATCACTACCCTCTTAATCATAAAACCTACGTTGTCACAAAATTTAATCCATTGAAATCTATAAATTCTAAACCATATCACAACTATCGCATCACTAGATGGCTCGTGATCATGACTAAATTTGACCTTCAATTAATCCCTCATAAATCTATTAAGGGGAGGTCATTGTTTATCAACTCACAAAATATTCCCTTCCCTCCAACCAATTACCTTGTGAACACTTCCTGATGATTCAATTAACACTCTTAATCATGACAACACCCCTCTTAAATTACCTTGTTCTTTGATGGGTCCAAATGCAGGCAAGGGGTGTTGGGATAGTCATAATTCCCCCTTGGGACACTCCTATCTTTTTATCCTTAAAACTTAGCTTAGAATTCACTAACAACATGGTAGAATATGAATCTCTTATCATGAGGCTTCAAACTTTTTCCTTTCTAGGTGTACAAATCCTCAACATCTATGATGACTTGAAACTCATCATAAATCAAATCAAAGGAATCTATCAATGTAAAAATGAGATCCTTCAAAAGTATAAAACCATTTTCAAAGACTTATTACAACTATTTGACCATTACATAATCTAAAAAAACCCGCATTCATCTAAAAAAATTGCAAACATTATAGCATCACTTGCCTCCCTCATCTTGTTATCACCAGATGATTCTAAACTTTTCATCATCATACACAAACTCGATCATCCATCTTACACTAGTACCAAGGTTCCAACCATCAATAATATAGAGAACATTTCATCTAACACATGGTACACACAAACATACAACTATCTTTCCACCAACAAACTACCTCTAAATCTATCCATAAATGGAAAAATATCCTTTCAACAACATGCATCTTGCTACGTCATCCTAGGGGGTATCCTTTACAAAAGAGGATTTTATGGCTTCCTCCTCTGGTGTCTTAAAACACCGGAGGATCATCTCGACTATACAATAACTCCGTGATGGCATATACAAAGGACACTTTAAAAGTTTGGTTGTTTCCAAACACATCTTATATATGGGCTACTATTGGCTTACACTTAATCATGACTATTGTGACTATGTTAAGAAATGCATCAAATGTCAACAACATGCCAACCTCACACACATTCCTAGTCACTCTCTTCAAACAACGCATGATCTTTTTCCTTCTCACAATTGGGACTCAACCTTATTATCCTTATCAACCCCCGCTCATCACAATGACATAACTCCAATATCACAATAACTAAATATTTTACAAAATGGGTAGAATAAATCCCCCTTATCTCCACTAAATAAGATAAAATCATCGACTTCATCCATCATCACATTATTTTTCACTTTGGTATTCCTCATAAGCTCATCACGAGATAACAAAAACTCAATCAAAAATAAGAAAGTTAAAAAAACTTTCTGGACACCTACAAAATCAAAACTATATTTTCCTCACCTTACTATCCACAAGAAAATGGTCAAACAGAGGCCTCCAACAAAACACTCAACAAAATCCTCATGAAAACTATTGACCAAGCTTCTAGATATTGGCATCTTCAAATCCCATTTACATTATGGGCATGTCAAACCAATTTTCACATATCAATAGGCACTATTCCCTTCTCCTTAGTTTATATCACCAAATTTTTATTCCTCTTGAAGTCCAAATTACATCTCTACGCATTTCCCTTAAAGATCCCCTCCCATATGAGGATTATCGTCAAAAACACTTATCAAAACTTGAATTGTTAGATGAATGTATCCTAATAGACCTTAAGCATATTAACGTATATCAATAATGTATCAAATGATCCTACCACAAACATCTGAAGCAACATGACTTTAACATTGGTGATCTTGTTCTCAAAGAAAACCAACACGTCACTAACATGGAAAATATTAAATGTAGAAAGTTTACCCGAAACTGACTTGGACCATATATTATCACTCATAAGCATCGGTCTGTATATTATCGCTTAGCCTCCCTTGATGGTAAACCTAAAAAATAACCTCTTAACACACCACACTTGCGGTCATTCTACTGTTAAATTATCAACTCAGGAGATATTATTCAAACTATGATCCTCGTCCTTCAACCCACAAACATCCTATCTATCATAATGATTTGGAATCATGTGGTCTTTTCCGTCAGTATACCTATTAACACCTTAAATATGAGCACCATGGCTCTACTCATAGCATATTCCTCATGGACAAGTTCCCCACTTATGGCTAGGGAACCCCACAATCATTACTCACACCATCCCCCTATCTTATCTTATTAAATGACATGACAAGGACATAAGTGTAGCTTGCACACTTATCTTATCCCCTTCTATGTGGTCACCCTAAGGTTTCCCTTAGCTCAAAATCAAAATATCTATGGGATGGATATAATTAAATAATAGACAGATACCTCGAAGGATAGCTATTCAAAAATAAAACATGTCATATAAATTTGTACACCACTACCTCAAGGACATCTATCCAAAAATAAAACATGTCTAATAAATTTGTAGACCACTCCCTCGAGTAAGGCTATCCAAAAGTATACATATAAAATAAATTTGTAGACCACTCCCTCCCTTAAAGGATGGCTACTATCAAATCAAAAATCAATAAAATCATAGACCACTCCCTCAAAGGATGGTTACCTAATCAAGTGAACAATAAGGACTTCCCACATTGATCAATCCTCATATCAAAAAGGGGCTTCCCGCATCGATCAACCCTCATATAAAAAATAAAAATAAACCATCCCAAGAAAGCTTCCCACATTGATCATCTTTCCCCAAATTCAAGCTTCGCACATTGATCAAATTCTATTAAACACAATAAAGCTCGGAAAAAAACATGGGGACCATCGGGAAGAACTCATTTCCACTGTACTTCTTATACATAAAACCTTTCCCATGTTAGAAAAGGATAAAATATAACTACCTCACATTTATCTATGATTCTAGTGTGACTAACCATTATGGGGCATACATTAACATCTAGTATAGGGTCATATGTGTAGTATCATACATTTAAATAATTTTACCATCATACACTATATGTGTCCAAAACAGTTAAAAGTAAACATTCCATAATAATTTCTTAGCCATTGTATAAGTGCATGAATCATACAACAAGATTAACATTTATCTCAACAAAATCATTAAAATCATCTCATAATCACATGCATCTATAATCTAAATCATACATTTTAAATATTTCCATAACGCATCACATCATAATAGAAATCATTATTTTAAACATCATCAATAATATCGAAATCCATCACATTGGAAATTATAAAAACATAATATAACTCAAAGACAAAATGATATATATATATATATCAAAATCTATATACATCATTAAGGGTCAAAAAAACTATATATCAACAATATACATAATTGTTAAGGGCTTCAAATGAGCCTCATATATCATAATCATATGTACAAAAACTACCATGTAAACTAAATGTTCATAAAAACACTCCCTCTTGTACTTCTCCCGTGAGCCCCATCCATCCCTTAATCTTTTCGTCCCTCTAGACCTCACAAGTGGTAGACCCATGCTCCCGAACTACCCGATGGAGCCTCCTATCACCATTCCAATAACACTACATCATGAGCCTCATATTGAAGCCTTCATCACATGATCTCCTCATAATACTCTAACTCCTCACACATAGCCTAGTAGTTGGACATGCCCATACTACTAGGAGGTCCCATCTAATCACTACTATAAACTTGACCATCTTGTTGCTCGGCTCCCGATATCGGCAGACCCATCACCATGAAGGTCTTTCGAGGCCTCCCTATCCCACTTATTTCTATCTCTTATATATATGTTCTATGTAAGCTCCATCTCAGAGAAGTGAGCTACTAGCTCACTCATCTCTCGACCAATCAAAGTAGCCCACTCAATCAAAAATTTGGCCTTCTCATCCTCTAAATTCTATTTAGTGGCCTCCAATCTTGACACTTTATCCTTCTCATCTCCACAACCACCATCTCCACCCTCACCACTACCACCACCTCCCAAGGTGCAACCTCTACACCAGGGAAAATTTTAGTGGCAAATATTTGTGAATTCACGAATATTTCGGTTTTTGAAATTTGAAATTGGAAAAAAATTAGGGTATAATTTAGGACCAATTTGCCAAAAAAATTGGGTACAAGTTAATTTTAGGGGTCAATTCACCATTCCCGTAAAATAGAAATTCACAAAATTCTCCTGAATATAGTTAGTCGGTAGCATATTTTAATGTTATTGGTTGATAGCATATAGTATATGTTATCGGCCGGTAGCATAAAAATGCTATCAACTGACAACATCTTTATGTTATTGGCCAAAATCATATTTTTATGTTGTTAGTAGCATAAAAAATGCTACCGGATTACAAAATTTTTATACTTCCAACAACAACGTAACTATATGTTGTCGGATGGTAGCATAAAAATTTTGTCATCCGATAGCATTTTCTATGCTATCGGCCAACAAAATACTATATGTTGTTGGCCAACAACATAAAAAAATGCTACCAGCCATAGTATATAAAAAAAGCTACCATCTAGTAGCATTTAATAGTGATGTCATGATGTCTAGATATTCACCATTCGTGTGAAAGATAATTTTCACAGATTCACCAAATATTTTATAAGGATTTTTTTGAAGGGACCCTTAAAATTTTCCATGCTCTACACGAGCCCACACCTACATCCCAAACTCATCCATTTTCCCCTTCCACCATGTCATGTAGGCCTCGGTCACCACATCATCATGATATCCCACCACCATACCCAACCCATCCACCCTCACCCCTACCCCCTCCTCATCCACTATATCTACTACCTCTCAAGCAACGGAAATGCCACATCATTCTATGCATCATCATGTTGATAACCCATTTCTACCTCCAACACATCCTATATCAAACCAAAATGTATTCAAACATGACCAAATCGAATAAATTTTTGGCATTGTGTTTTCATTGATGTCAAAGTGTGATGATGAAGGTGTTGAGTTGTCAGTGGTCATGAAGTTTTGTCATTAATGTGGCCAAATGTCATAGGTCATTAATGAAAAATATGGTTATCTGAGGTGTCAATATGATGCTAGAAAGAATGTGATGCCACATCATGTGAATTTTGATTGGTAGTGTCCTTCAGTGTTGTGTTGATGTCATGTTTAGAATTTTGGTTGAGTTGTTTAGTCGTTATGAGTTATTTGGTGAGGTTACATAGTGTCTTGAGGTTTCTTGAGTTAGTATAGTGGATTGCTTAGGTATATGGATGTTGAAGTGATGACATGAAGTGTGTTTAAGGATCTTGTAATTGTGCAAGAGTGATGAATCCATGAGATTTTTAGCATGGGTGATGTAAGCATATTCAAGAAGCCTAGTTAAGAGGCCTAGTCAGGATTCATGAAGGAGGAAGGTGTGTCATGGTGGATTATAGGTTTTAGAATTTTTTTGAGGATGGTAAGAGTATGGAGAGCATGAGGGTGAGGTTTAGAGACACTCAAAATTTTCTTAGAGTGTTTTTATCTCTTTGGAATCTCATACGAGAATGCTTCAAAATTTGTTTAAATGCTTTGGAGTCTATATGAAGTTTGCGGTTTATCTTAATATGGGACCAGCATTGTTGGCTAACTAATTTAATACACCATTTAGATTCTAACCTGATTTCTTTGAATTCTACCTAAAATATATTCTATTTACTTTGGAGTATGAACTGAAAGCTTCGTGGTTTGTTCAAAGACTATGGTTTGCTTTAATCTGGGACCGGTGGTTAAGGTGACTATTATAATGCATTTGTGAGTTTTCTGGTTCAATTTTTGTGATTGTGTTAGACCAAAATTACAATTATTTGAATGAATATTTGTGATTTTATTTTTTGTGGCCAACCGTCTCATTTTTGG
Organism: Taxus wallichiana var. yunnanensis; assembly: GCA_018340775.1. Lineage (NCBI taxonomy): Eukaryota > Viridiplantae > Streptophyta > Pinopsida > Cupressales > Taxaceae > Taxus > Taxus wallichiana. Next base: position 441,528,745 of record CM031236.1, on the reverse strand, counting down.
CACTAAAATGTTCTATATGTTCTTTAGCCAACTTGGATGCTTTGCTAGAGAAAATGGAGATGTAAAGAGGAAAGTGAAAACTGATAAGAATAGTAGAAAGAGTAAACTCAAGTAGATGTATATTAAAATGACATAATTGGGTCATGATAAGTCAGAAGAATCCTACCATGTTTGTATACTGGCTTTGTAGGTCACATACCTAGTGAGAACATTTGATCCCGATGGTGGCTTTATAGCATGAGATGATGGTACAGGATGATTAAATCTTATAGTCGGGATGAAGTGGACTTAGACAACATGTCTAATGGGTTTTAGAAGTTTGGTGAATGCCATGTAGGCCTAAGTGGACTTGGTTTTGGCAAGAGGGAATTTTAAGTGTATTAGGCCTACGTGAAACCTAATGGAGGAATGTGGTCATTGTATGTTATTTATGACCTAATTGGTCTTTTGTATGATGTCCTCATGATTTTTTCAAGTTGTGTTTATGATAGTTTCCCTATGATGTCCGACTGAGATGAATTAGATTCTTAAGTTAGGTATTTAAGCATGTGTTAGTGATCTATTTTGTGGTAAAGAGAGGATGGAAAAGGTCAAGTAAGAGGGTGGTTTTTGGTTGCGTAATAGGTCTCAGTGACCTTTAAGAGAGGGAAAATAAGTTTTCATGAAGTTCTAGAGGGTGTGGTGTTTTTGGAGAGACATGTCATATGACCTAATAATCTTGGCGAGGAAGTGATTGAATGAGTTAGAAAGAAAGGGGGCTTCACTAGTGTCACCATTAGTTTTTGGTGAAAAAAATTTAGAGGTGCAAAAAAAAAAAAAAGGTGGATTTAGTTGGCATTGAGTCAGCTAGGGGGTTGGTGCCTCCTTGTATGGTTGATGCTTTACTAAATCTAGGGGTTTGTGATCATTGTGGGGTTGGTGCTCCTTGTTAGGTTGGTTCTCAACTAAATTTGAATCATTTCTCTAATTAAGCTTTATTTTAGTGAGATTTCTTCCCCTTTATGGTTTCCCACTTATATGTGGTGTTCAATTGTTCTTATTTTTTCATTTGATCATATAATGGTTATGTTTCTTAAAAATGCATGCTTAATTTCTAAGGTCTATTGAATGGTTGGTGGACATGAATTCTTAAGTGAATATATGTTTTATTTCTCACTAATTCACCCCTCAATGGTTGTTCTTACAAAAATTGGTATAAAAGGAGGTCCTCTAAAGCAATCTTAACAAGCTTGAGGATATACTTTGAAGCATAGATATTATGTATTTGGGATGTGATATTTAGCAGTCATTTATAGATGGGTACATTATTCCTAAAACTCCTCCAGTAGATGCAATAGGTAAGAAGGCTAGAAATGATAATTATAAAGCTATGAATGTTATTTTGTGTGGATTAGATGAATCAAAGTTTGTCAAGGTAATGCAATGTGCTACAACTAAGGATTTTCGGGATAAGATGCATGTCATTTATGAACGTGAATCTAAAGTGGATTTGGAAAAGCTCCATACCTATAGAAATCTGTCTAAAAGTTTGAAGATGAAGGAAGAAGAAACAATTGCTTCATATCTCCTTAGAGTAGATCAAGTGGTCAATACCATTAGAGGATTAGGAGAATAAGTGAAAGAAACTTTGGAGGTGCGAGAATATGTTGAGATCTCTCGCTCCTTATTTTGATCCTAAATAATTAGCTATAGAAGAATCCAAAGACCTGAGTACTCTATTTATTGATGAACTCCATGGTATCCTGACATCTTATGAGATGAGGACATGTGTTGATAAACCTCCCAAGAAGGAAGAATCCTTCAAATATGAAAGGAAGTCAAAAGGTAAGAAGATCTTAGATGATGATGTTTCTGATATTGATGATGATGAATTGATTGTTATGTTTTCTAGGAAGTTGAAGATAGGTTCAAGTAAGTATAAGGGTAAGTTTCCTTCAAGTGCTTCAACTGTGGTGAGATAGGGAATTTTGAAAACAAGTTTCCTCATAAGCATAAGGGTGAAGAGAATGATGAAGATCATGATGATAATAAGAGGTCCCACAAGTCTGATAAGAGTAAGAATAAGTTCGAGAAAGTCTAAAGAAACTAATAATTCCAAGAGAAGATTTTATTCCAAGGAGGATTGCAGCTCATCTGAGGTAAGTAGTCAAACTAGTGATTTTGATTCTGATAATGATGATGTTAGAAATGAAATCCTATTCGTTGCCAAAGGATCTCGGGAGTTATAAAATTGAAGGATTTATATATGGACATTCATGTATGGATTCGATGAAGAAGATTTTGGATTTTATCTTGAAATTGAGTTGATGTGTGTCCAAGAAGAGTTGAAGCATGTAAGGAATAAAAATAAGAAACTGAAGGCATAAGTTAAGGACTATGAAGACAAGATTCATCTTCTTAAATAGAAACATTGGAATGACACTAATGAGTATGATGAAATCATCAAATAGTTAGATACTCAAATGGATACGATAGCTACATGCTTAAAATCTAAGGAGGAAGAGTGTCTCAAGTATGTAAAATAAATAAAGTCCCTAAAGGCATAATTGATTGAAGCATCTAACAAGGTGAGATCCTTTTAGATGTTTTAGAATATTTCAAGGGTCTAGATGATCTCTTGGATAGTCAAAATATTTTAGGTGATAAGACTATTCTAGGATTCAAGGAAGACTTAAAGAGTGGAAAGTGACTCAAGAAGATGTTGTTTAGAGCAAGGAGGATGATTATAATATTGGTTCAAGTTTCAATGAAGATCAGAAGAAGAACATTTTTAGGACGGCAAGAGATCTAATCCTATCATGAAACCTAATGCAATGAGGTATGAAAGATCCTTTCATGGTTATTTTTATGCTTTTAATGATTTTTCACATAGGGAAAAAGAGTGTAGAATGTCCTCCAAGCATGATAATTCATGGAACCATGGAATAATTTTTAGTTCACACCAACAAAGAGGTAAGAGTGAAGTTGTTTTCTATAATTGTCATCATGTTGGTCATATTACAAAAAAACAATCATAGTCCCTCAAGGAAAAAAATTTTCATGCTTCTATAGTATAGGAGAGAATACAAGGTAAGGCATAGGAACCGAGAATGAATCAAAGCATTCCATCTAAGCATAAAACATATGAAAGAGAAAGTCATGAATGTTCATAGGTTGTTGATCAAAAGAAAGTTGTGAAGACAAGTCACAAGTGCCAAGGTATTAAAATCTCCTCAAGTTGTTTTAGGTCCCTATGGTTAGGGATGTCTCTACTAAGATACTTATAGGAATTCATCAATCGAATAATCATATAGTTAGGGGGGTTTGAATGGATGCAATGAAGATTGTGTAACAAGATTACATGTATGTATATTTTCTAATAAGTCTCAAGAAGGTAGTTGCGAAGAAAAAGTAAAGGTATGTGTTAAAAACATTTGTATATTACCTTGATCTAGTCTTGGTGTTATAATGCAATGAAATGCATCAAGAATGTATGGTGACTCGAAGGCGGTAATAAATATTGAAGAGTATGATATTCACAAGGTTGTGTTATTATAAGGTATGATATGTATATATAATTAGGTTGAAAACTTGAAGAATATTGGTGAGCATATTGTAGCTACAAGGAGATGAGAAGGACAATATTTCAATTAATATCATAGAGATGCATTATAAGGTATGATTGTGATATTTTCAGTCATGGTCATGGAATTTAGTATGTTGTCAATGTTGGCATGTGGTCCTATAGGTGTTTTCATTGATGAAAAACTACATTAATGACAAATTGGATGATGTATTAGGGTCATATTATTCTCTATTTTATGTTGGTGTGATTATTCGATGGGATCTTGATGATACGGTGAGATTCGGTGAGAACTGTTTGCTCTTATAAGCATATTCAGGTGCCTAGGTGATGTTGTATAGAGGTAGGAGCTTCTTGGATGCTTGAGAATCATTTTGGCATGTTGGATAGCAGGTTTGGAGAGTGTTTAGGCACTCACATCAGTGGCATGGTGCAGATACAGGTGATTGGCTATGTTACAGTGCTCATTTGGAGTAGGTATGGTTGTTAGGAGATATGAGTATGATATTTGGAGATATATGAGCTCATGGATGCATATATTTAGGTTAATTATGGTATACTAGGTATGTTTGGGTAATTTTTAGTGGTTTCATGTTGAGTTATAGTATTCTTTCATTGACCTAGCTTCTACAGTGAGAAAACTTAAGGAATGGCTATGAAAATGAGATAGGATGGAGATTTTTATCTATGCTGATGAAATTATGATGATTGGAGATGTTAGTGTGATATGTCATGGTACTTTGAGAAAAAAATTAGGTTTCTAGGATGTGAATTTTATAAGATATAGAAGTTTATGTGAGACAGAGTCAAGAACAAGTGTTTTTCTAGCTCGAGATATTACTTTTGATGCTCACCCGAAGTGTGTGATTTACAAGGGACCTTATAAATTTTAGGTATGATTTTATGGTGATTCTAGAAGCTTTCAAAAAAATAATGAGGTCATTTCATCATCACGTTTTTATGAATGAATGTTAACAAGATAAAGTTGTCTAAAACCCTAGCTAGGAGCAGCTTTTAGAAGAAGAGGTATAAAGAGAAATTTTTGATCAATTCATAAAAAGTGATGATTGGATGATGTAGAGAAATATCTTATATTTTCATAAATTTATGGTAGTGGTCATGGTGATGAGTGGGCCCCACTCAAATAGATCGATTTACGAATAAGAGTGTTTTGGGACAAGGTTGTCCAAATGAAGTATGAGCTAAATTGATGTTATTGAGTTTATGTGAGATTATCTTAATTTCCATGGAGGTTTCAAGACATTTTTGTGTAGGTACATGGTCAATTTAGGTCCATTCAAGTTGGATGGTCAAAGGGCAATTTTGAGGCCTTAAAAAGTAGTGCTTAGAAAAATGGTCATAAGTGGAGCTACAGGTGGAATTTTAAATTAATTAAAAATGTGTTGGAAAGAGGATTCAAGGATATTTCCATTTATATAAGGTTGTCTCATGATGAGTTTTCTAGGTCATTATTTAGATAGGAAGGTGTTTTCCAAAGGTGCAGGATAGGATGTGTTTTTCTAAAAGTTTTGAGTTTATTAAAGCTTGATATGGATTAGGTGGGTCTTTATATCAATTTTAATGTGAATTGGGATGAATTTTTAATCCAATGAATCTATTTATAGGTATTCAATGTTCATATAAAAAAATTTATGAGCTAACCTTGGGAAACAACATTTTTGGTAGGTTGATTTGGTAAAGACAAAAGTGGTTTTGGTTTGAGCATGTGGTTGATTCAAGGAATCTAAATTGATTAGAATCATTTTAAATGTTATAGAAATTCCAAAAAAATTTCACATTGAATGTTTTGGTTTAGTAGAAGTGATTTGGTGGCATAATGAAGTTTCTAGTGTGTTGAAGAGTATAAGAAAACAGCTTTGACAAGTACAAAGAGTACCAGGCCCATTAAATGAAATAATTTGACTAGATGACATAAATTGCGACCATGTATTAATGTTAAATGATATTTTAATAATGTATAATGGTTTATGGGTCATGACTATGTATGGTTTTTATGTAAGGACACTTTTAAATTTGTGCCTATGGGGTTTTGAGCCATTTTTGGCACATGTAATGAGGTTTCTAGCTAGGCCGACCTACTTGAGTCACTTGTGACTGTTGTAATTAAAATTTTGGATGTTTTAATTATGTATGGGTTGAGAAAAAGAATGGAATTTTTTTTTTTTTAATTTGAAATGAATAGGATATTATAAAAGCATTGTTTTGGGTGATTTTTCAAGCTAGTTGTGTGTGTGCGAGGTGTGTGACCTAGGTGTAAGAGATTCAAAGGTTTTTAAGCATGAATTGAGGTTGAATAAAGTGTGTTTCAGTTTTAGGAAGATCACAAAGCATGTGTTCATGAGTATGAAATATTGAGAAGTGAAGATAGTGATTGTTTGTGAAGGATTGGACACCTAGGGTTTGAGTGAAGGATTGAAGAAGTGTGAGATGAATACTTGGTCTCCATCAGTTGTGGAAGAAAAAAATTAGAGATCATATCTTCATAATGTGGTTTAGTGGGTACTTGATCATCTTGGGGTTTGTATCCTCCTTGTGGAGTGGGTGTTTCACTAAGTTCGGGTTTGGTGCACTACTAAACTAGGGGTTGGTGATCCTTGTGGAGTTGGTTCCTCACTAAATCAGGGGTTTGTACTCCTTGTGAATTTTTGTCTTCACTAAAATTATTTTATTTATGTAATATAATAAGTGTTTCAAAGTGGGTTTTCTTCCCCAAGAGGGTTTCCCACTTACGTATGGTGTTCTTGTGTTGAATACTTTTGTTTCATCTTCTTGTGATTATTTTTGCACACATGGTTATAAATGTTGTATGAACTATCTAAATTTCTGATTTTATGCATTGGTAAATGAAATAAAAATATTTGAAGGAATGATTCACCTCCCCTTCTCAATCCCTTGTGCTTCCAAAAATTGGTATCAGAGGAGGTCCTTCTAGAGAATCTTAACATCTTGAAGGAGATATTCTGAAGCACAAATGGGTGGTAAGAAGAATTCTCAAAAAGGGAAGAACTCCAAAGATGATTTTTGTTCTACTTCAAGTGAAGGTAAGAATTTCTTAGAAATTTTTCCTAAAGTTTATTCTCCTTAGGAGTTGTAACTTGTGAATTTGGAGAAGGATTTGTTGATTCAGATTCAGATTGTGAAGAGTCACCTTGGGAAGTAGTAAAAAGGGAACTTTCTCATGCTAGAGATGAGAACCAAAATATCACACAACAGATTGATGAAATGATGAGAAACCATGAAGAATGATTAAGCTCCTTGAAGGAAAGTTGAAGAATGAGAGTAAAGAACATGATGAGATCACAAGGCATCTAGAGGAACATTTAGAGAGAGTTGTATCCAACCTTGAATCCAAGGAAGATGCTCATGAGCATAGTCATGCTATTCAGATTTTGGAGTCACAAATGGAGGAGTTGTCTAAAACTCTAAAGGTCAAAGAGGAAGAATGTACTCAACTAAAATCACGGGTTGCTCTACTCAATGATAGACTCAAGTCTAAGGAGGATGAGTTCATAAAGTATTAAATTGGTATGAAGTATTTGCATTCAAGATTTGATCTAGTTTTAAGAAAACTGAAAATGTTTGAGAAGAGTACGGATGACCTAGAAAATCTTCTTAGCTAACAAAGATTAGCAGGTGATAGGTCTGGTTTGGGATTCGATGAGGATTTCAACGATATGGTTTCAAACTAGGAATATGGTGAACCAATTGCTATGGAAGAAAAGAGGGTGACATACACCAAGGATAATGAGAAGACTAAACCTATTAGGAAACCTAATGTATCAAGGTATGAAATATCATTCAATGGATATTGTTTCTCATGTCATGTTTTTGGTCATAGAGATAGAGATTGCAAGAAAATGTCTCCTAGGAATGGTGAAGGGTCATTTCATGGTGAATTTCATTTATGTTGTGAGTATGATCATAAAGCCAAGGATTGTGGATGGAATTTAGGAGTGTTTGAGCCTAGAAAAAAAGAGGATGTTCATCAAGAGATTTGATCCTAGAGATACTCATCCATGGAAAGAAAATAGAAATGATCATGCTAAAGATGTTATATGCTACAAGTGCAATGAAGTAGGCCATATTGCTAGTGCTTGTTTGAATGTTGCATTTAGTCATGGTAATAACTTCAAGGAAAGATGTACAATGGTATATTTCAGTTGCAATAGATATGGTAATTTTTTAAGGGACTATTATCAAGCCTATTCAAATCAAAATAGAAGCTCTCATTGTCCTAGAGTGTAAGCTAGGGGACTTTAGAGACCTAAAATGTATGATGACGGTCTTAGAAGGACCTGGGAACCTAGAGGAGACCGTGGTGTCTCATAAAGAGAATATTTCTATGAAATAAGAAGTGTTTCTCAGTATTCATATCAGAAGAAAGAATATGAAGGTGTTTTGTAGGTTCCCAAGAAGGCTTGGGACCTCTTCAAGACCTTCTTCTCGGTCATCATGGTGCATATATACCTTCACTATGCTTCTTGAAGGTATCAGTGCATATGAAGCATTCATGTGAGGGGAGTGGTTTGAGTCAATTTTTTCTCCTCCATAAGGTCAAGGTATGTCATTTTATGCTCTTTTCATGGTATTTTTGGTACATGATGGTTTCTCTTGTGTAAAAATTAATGTTCACAAAATCCTAATCACTAGTAGTACATGTATGAATTCCTTGTGATTTGTTTCGTATCATCATGGTGTGAGTTGGTTATATATTTTCTTGAGTCTCTTTTTTTGTCTTAAGATATGTGCAATTTTTCTTTAAACTCATGAAGCGTGTTTCATAAGTCCTTGTGTCTAGGTTTGGCAAGAATGAAGGTATATGTAGTCTATGAGAGGTTTGGAGACAATTTTTAGTGGTTGATGGTGTCATATGGTTATTCATAAGTTTTAATGGACTCTGTCAAGTGTTTCTAGATTCCATGATGATTATAAAGTTGTGAAAAATTTTCAGAAGTTGTAAAAAAATGGGGGCGTCAAGTGTCTCAATGTACAAGTATAGTTATCTTAAAGTTGTTTAAGTACAAGTCTTAGTCTATATGAGTTATTAGAACATATTTCATGAGCTCTACATGTTTCAATATCTATCCGAGTATGTTAAATGAGCTCTGATAATATGGATAGTGAGATCAAGTGATAACTTGATTAGTACAATGCTATAAAAGAAGAATTGTGGCCTAGATTTGACAAAATCAAGTGTGCTCTAAATAGAATGAGGAAGGTTTTTAGGTATTAATTTTCTCTTTCATGCTCCTTAAATCATGGTGAAATATCCTCATATTGTTTGAAGGGTAATATTCAACATGTAAAGTTATCTTTGAGGTCATGAAAGCTAAATATGGTGATTTTGGAAGGTTCTCTTCCTAGACTATGTTTTCACGATGTTTTGTAAGCGGTATAGATGGAAACTAAGATATGAAGGGGTAACTGATGCTCACCCTAAAGTGTGTGATTTACATGGTAAATTATTTCTTTCAAGGATGTTTCTATGGTGAGTCTAGAATTTTTCACAAAAATAATGAGGTCATTTCATCGTCGGGTTTTTATGAGTGGGCCTCGCTCAAACATATAAGTTTCTAAAGAAGAGTGTTTTGGGACAAGGTTGTCCAAATGAGGTATGAGATAAATTGATGTTATGGAATTTATGTGAGATTATATTGATTTACATAGAGTTTTCAATACATTTTTATGTAGATACATGGTCAAATGAGGTCCGTTCAGGTTAACTAGTCAAAGGACAGCTTTTAAGGCCTTAAAAAGTAGAGCTCGAAAAATGGTCATAAATGGAGCTACAAATGGAATTTTGAGATGATTAAAATTGTGTTGGAAATAGGATTCAGATATATTTCCATTTATATAATTATTTTCTCATGATGATATTTTTTTTGAATTTTCCAAGTCATTCTTTAGACAGGAAGGTTTTTGTCCAATGCAGGACATGATGTGTTTGTTCTTAAGCTTTTGAGTTTCTTGAAGAATGAGATGGAATATGTGATGATTTCTATCACATTTAATGTGACTTGGGATGAATTTTACATCCAATTAATCTATTTATAGGTCTTTAATGTTCATATAAATGTTTTTATGAGCTAACCTTGGGAAACAATGTTTTTGGTAGGTTGATTTGGTAAAGACAAAAGTGGTTGATTTAACACTTATAACTTGATTAGAATTGTTCTAAAGGTTCTGTAAATTCCATAAATCTGTCACATGGCATGGTTTGTTTGAGAAGAAGTGATTTTGTGGCATAATGAAGTTTCCAGGGTGTTGAAGAGTATAGGAAACAATAGTTTTGACAAGTACAAAGAGTATCGGGCCCTTTAAATGAAATAATTTATTGGTTGAGATAAATTACAACCATTTATTAATTTTAAATTATATTTAATCATGTATAAGGGTTTATGGGTGATTAATTTGTATGGTTTTGATGTAAGGGTATTTTTAACTTTTCCCGAGGGGTTTTGAGCCATTTTTGGCACAAGTAATGAGGTTTTTAGGTAGGGCGACCTAATTGGGTCACTTGTGACTGTTGTAATTCAAATTTTGGATTTTTCCTTAATTTATGGGCCGATCCAAAGGAGGGAAAAGGTTTTGGTTTCAATTTGAAATGAAGATGAGCTTATAAAAGCATTGTTTTGGGTGATTTTATAAGCTAGTTATGTGTGTGCAAGGTGTGCAACCTAGGTGTGAGATATTTATAGTTCTTTAAGAATTAATTGAGGTTGAATCAAGTGTGTTTTAGGTTTATTAATATCAGCAAGCATGTGTGCATGAGTATGAAGGCTTGAGAAGTGAAGAAAGTGATTGTTTGTGAAGGATTGGACATCTAGGGTTTGAGTGAAGGATTGAAGAAGTGTGAGCTGAATACTTGGTCTCCATCAGGTGGGCGTAAAAAAAATATGAGATCAAATATTCATAAGGTGTTTGAGTTAGTGATTGATCATCTTAGGGGGTCATAGCTTCCTTATGGAGTGGGTGCTTCACTAAATTAGGGGTTAGTGTTCCTTGTAGGGTTGGTGCTCTACTAAACTAGGGTTTGGTACTCCTTATGGGGTTGGTGCCTCGATAAATCAGGGTTTGGTGATCCTTGTGAATTTTTTGCTTCACTAAAATTATTTTCTTTGTGTAATATAAGTAGAGTTTCAGTGGGTTTTCTTCCCCATGAGGGTTTCCCATGCACATATGGTGTTCTTGTCTTGACTACTTTTGTTTCATGTTCTTGTGATTATTGTTGCACATCTTTATTAGGACACGTGGTTATGAATGTTGTATGAACTATCAAAATTTATGAGTGTATGGATTGGTAAATGAAAGAAAAATATTTTAAGGACTTATTCACCCCCTCTCTGTCCCTTGTGCTTCCAACATTCAAAAAGGTGTGAGAGGGCTTACCAAGTAAAGAGTCAATTTGATTCATTTTTGAGCTTTAATATTTATGCATACATGTTTGGGAAGTGAATTTTTCTTACATACCTAGTAAAACTATGTAAGAAGGCTCGTTAGGTAGATATACATGTTGAAGATTATAATAATCATGATTTGAGCATGAAATGGTGTGTTATGGTCATTAGGACAGCTAACATGGTTTGGTATGCCTTATAGGTTTTGAATTTAGTATATGGAGATGTGTAGTAGGTTTGATCCGAAAAGGTGTAACAACTATGAAAATGAGTTGAGTTGCAAGGTATTTGGAGACTTCTATGAGATATGATTTGGCATGAAACTATGTTAATATACATCAAAAATATTTGAGTGAGTTTGCAAGTAGTATGATTGTTTTGAAGAAGTATGAAGAGCTTAAGACTGTGTCTTAATATCTAATATGAGTTTGAGACCTTCAAATGCAAGAAATTGGTCTCGATACCAATATGTATTATTTTGGATATGAATATGACCCTAAAAATGTGTCTTTGAGGGTTTTAATTTGAATAAAAGTTAGAGCCATCAAAAATTTTGGTGTGCACAATTTGTTCTTTGAAAGTAAGCCTGCAAATTTGAATGTATTAAGACTTAGGAAAAGTTATTTAACATGAAAGTTTGAGCATTGGTGATTCATGGAGATAGGGATCCAATCCAGTTCCATGTTAAAAGTGAAGATTATTGGGTTGAGTTTGTATGAAGTTTATGTATAGTTATACTTCAAGAAGGGTTTGAAAAGACTAAAGACAATTGCAGTCTAGATTTAGAGGTCAAGTATAAATACTTTTGAATATGCTTACAAGGTAAGAGTGATGTCTTGTTCTATTGCAAGTAGGTTGCTCTAATTTGAGATAGCTAGATTGGAGTGTGTGGTGACTTGACTAGTTCTGCCATAGCCATGAAAGTGTCTTACTAGATGAGTATAGTTACAATTATGGAAGTATGTTGTAAGCATGACTAAGATATAACAAATTCTTGTAGTATCTAGGTAGTGTAGAGAAAGGATACGGATTTTTAAGGTCTCCAATATGGGTCTAAAGAAGGTATGTAGGATAGTGAAGTGGTCCATGAAGTTTCAAGAAGGTATGAAGGTTAGCATGAAGATATAGATTGTTTGAGAAGTTTAGTAAGCATGTTTGAGCTTTATAACTGTGTCTTAAGGTTTGTATTGATTCTTTGAAGCATATGATGGTATATTAATATTTGGTAACTTTGTTATTCACTTGTTGGTCCATAACAAGTATCTTGTCACCATAGAAGAGAGGAAAGGAGAGAGCTCTGATTTTGAAGGTTGTGCCTTATGATCTTGAAGGTAGGATAACAAGTGTTTGAATTAGAAATATGGGTATACACAATGACATCGTATATAACAGTGCATGGCATAGTGAAGAATGAATATTTAGTCTTTGTTGACTATTTTTTTATGCTATGAAGCTGCATGATAAGGTATGTTTGTGATGTTTGAGTGAGTATATAGTTTTTGAGAATCTTTTATAGTCCCAGCATAAGGTGCATAAAGGGAAAATTAATAAATTTTACATGGGTATCTAACAATCATGTTAGGTGTCAAGAATTTAGGGGGATTGAGAAAAGCTCCATGAGTAGATGTGTTGTTCTTAGAAGGTTTGTAGTACCATTGTTGGATTGATGACATTGTTTGAAAGGTATATAAGTTTCTCATTCATTATAGCAGTCATGAAAATTTAATAACTTAGGGAAGAAACCCAATAAAGTATGCATTGTCTTAGGGGGATAATGTGTTAATTTCATCTCAAGAAGGCAAGTATCAAATTTATTTGAAGGTACGCATTTGCTAAGGGGAGTTACGATTGTAAAGAGACAAAATAGGAAATGAAGAGGTCAAATGGACCTTGTTTGATTTGGTTGATGTTGCACGCCCAAAATGTGAACCTAATGTGATGTCGGAAGAATAATTTGTAGCTATGTTTTTTTTTTCATTAATGTCAAAAGGGGGAGAATTATCTGATGGCACATGAGAATGAGTTATATAGGCTTAACATCAATGAAAAAGGGGGATATTATAGGTACTATGTTGTCATTGATGTTAAAGTGTCATGATGGTGTTAAGATTTTAGTGATCATGAAGTGTTATCATTGATGTGGCCAAATTTCATAGGTCATTAATGACAAAGACGGTTGTCCGAGGTTTCATTATGATGTTAGAAAGTGTGTGATGTCGATCATGTGAATGTTGATTGGTAATGTCCTTTAGTGTTGTGTTGATGTCATGTGTTAAAGTCTAGTTGAGTTGTTTGATCATGATGAGTTGTTTGGTGAGGTTACAGGGTTTCTTGAGGTGTCTTGAGTTATTATAGTGACTTGTAGAGGTAGAAGGATGTTGTAGTGATGACATGAAGTGTGTTTAAGGATCTTGTAAGTTTGTGAGATTGATGAATTCATGAGATGCTCATCATGGGTGATTTAAGCACATTCAAGAAACCTAGTTAGGAGGCATAGTCAACATTCATGAAGGAGGAAGGTGTTTCATGGTGGATAACGGGTTTGTAGTAGTTGGTTTAGCATGATTATGAGGTGTAGAGACACTCATAAGTGTCTCAAAGTGTTTTTCATCACTTTGGAATCTCATATAGAATGCTTCAAAGTTTGTTTGAAAGTTGTTCGAATGCTTCATATTTTGTCCAAAGTTTTTGGTTTGTCTTAGTATGGGACAAAAATTATAGGCCAACTAATGTAATACATCCTTCAGATTCCTACCTAAGTTCTTTGAATTCTATACAAATTTTGTTCTATTTTCTTTGGAGTCTGAACTAAATTCTTTGATTTTTTTCTAAAGACTATGGTTTGCTTTGATCCGGGACTAGTAGTTTGGATCGATTATTATAATGCATTTCTCGAGTTTTTGGTTCAATTTTTATGATCATGTTTGTCCAACATTCAAAGGATTTGAAATAATAATTGTGATTTTCTTGTTGATGGCTAACAATCTATGTTTTTACCACTAAAATATTCATATGTTCTCTGACCGACTGGATGCTTTGTTGGAGAAAATAGAGATGTAACGAGAAAAGTGTGAATTGATAAGAAGAAGAGAAAGAGTAAAATCAAGTATATGGAAATTGAAATGACATAGTTGGGTCATGAAATTTTAAAATAAGCCTATGGTGTTTGACATTCATGTTTGAAGATCGGTTTTGTAGGTCACGGACCTACCGACAACATTTGATCCTAGTGGTGGCTTTATAGCATGAGATGATGATGCGGGATGATTTAAGATTATTGGAGTTATGGAGTGGACTTAAACAAAATGTACAAGTGGTTTTAGATTTTTTTGAAACCCATGTAGGCCCAATGGCACTTGGTTTTGGTGAGAGGGTAGTTTGAGTGTATTAGGTCTATTTGAGACCTAATGGAGGAATGTGGTCATTATATGTTATTTCTGACCTAAGTGGTCTTTTTATTATGTCCTCATGATGTTTTTAAGTTTTTTAAGATATTTTCCCTATGATGACCGACCTAATTTTTTTTATTATTGGCAAATAGTTTTTTGAAAGGGACTATACCCTTGAGTACAAAAGATAGCCTAGGAGCCAGAATAGGAATGAAAACCAGAGAAAAAAGGATCAGAATCCAAATTTTCCAATGAAGCCCAAAGTAGCCAAAAAAAAAAACTACCCAAACAAGACAAAACAGCAAAAACATTGCAAAAAGCAAAGAGAGAGTCCGCAAAAAAACAACATAAAAATAGATAAGAACAACTAAAGCATCTACAACTACTTTTGGAAGATTTTTCTATGCTGGTCTTGATATTCTTCCAGAATTAAACATACCCAAAGTTGTCATGTAGGGAGCATCACCTTATCCAGCTGATCAATGGTCCTTTTGCGTTCCTTATCATTGCCCCAAAGTGTTGCCAGAACTCCGCTGAGGTTGGAGACACTTTTGACATGTTTCTCAATGAACTCCTCAATCGCCCTAAAGATGGCCATATTGTAATCATGACGAGTTTTGGCCTTCCCTAAACGGGAGTCTAAGGAGTTCAGCTTCTTGTAGATATCATCAATCTAGCTGTTATCAATATCCACCTCCTCCTCCTTCTTCCTCTTACCTTTCTGTTTTGCCAAGTTCTTAACCTCATCCTTCAACAGTTTCATATCAGCCTCTAAGGCTTCCAGCCTTTTTGAAGAGCTTTCCATATGCACATCCCGGGACTGGCACTGCTAATATTCAGTAGGTCATGTGCAATTTCAATTTCATGAGGACCCTTCCCCACAGCAAGAGTCTCAAGGTTAAGCTTTCTAGAAGCCCTGGTAACTGGTCTGGCCGAGGTGGAGGTGAAGTGGGGGTGGGAGCAGCAGTAGGGGGAATGGAAGAAGAAGCTTGGATGGCTGGCAGGGGGTGACAACAGCGGTGGCAGGGGCAGAGAATGGAGAAACGGGGCTAGCAGCAGCAGAACCCGGCAGAGGGGGAACTGAGCTAGGAGAGGATGGGAGACTAGGATACTTAAGAAGATAGCATTTATGCAGCAGAAAAATAAGCCCCTGGTGTAAAGGAACCACCCAGGTATGCTTTTGAAACTCCAAAATGGAGCGCTCAAGAGAGTTCAACAAGTAATGGGGGAAACAAACCAAGTGATTCCTATGGAAGTGGTTAAGAAAGATAAGGTGTTTAGCAGGTACAGTGACAAACCTTCCTTCTAAGGAAATGAACCGTATCATCATGCGAGTAACCTCATCATAAGGTGGAGGGATCGAGCTAACAAGCAGGCCCGCTGTAACGTAGATCAACTTCTCAGATCCCTCCACAAATCTCCTCTCTTCAACATCTCTGTCGACCCTTTTGTTAAAAAAATGGTAGCCCTCCAAGCCAAGGCTGGTCACTTCAGCAATAAGTTCCTCATTGACCAAGATCTTCTACCCCCCATATTCCACAGTCCACTCCTTCCAATCCTTCGCAAAACACACTGAGATGCTTTGATCATGCCCCTGAACCTTCTCCATGAAGTTGGTGATGCCACCCTTGCTGAGTATGCTCCATAGCTCAATATTATCCTTCCAGTCCAGGTCCGCACTAGGCTCAATTTGGCAAGGGGACCCCCATCTTCACTATGCTTAATCTGCTTTTAACAATTCCCAAATCCTTGTGAGCACTAAAGCCGCTACTTTTTACTGTTGTAATCCACACAATGTTGGAAATGAGAGCCGTTGCTTTTCCCACGAACATCTGCGTGTCTACTGATCTGAGCCTATGGAAAATCACATGTGGGAATAACGGCCTTTTTGTTATCCTACTCCCTGTCATCAATCACATTACTACTATCTTCAGTTTCTGTGGATCTTTGTATCCAACTTTTAGCAAACGCAGCAAATTTCCGCATGCACGATTTTCAAATCAATGTAACTCCACTTGGAATTCCCCATATACTTCACACTATCTTGATTATTTGACATGATTTTCATAATCATATTTTTTAAGTCAACACGTGTGGGAGTATTATTGATGTTGATCCACACCCAATAATCATAACTCAGCTCAAGATATATGCTATTATTATCCCAAATAGTGTGGTTAACATTAATGCCATAATTAGCCAGCGCATCTACCAATTTATTACCCTCCCGGTAAGTATGCATGATCCTGATGTTATTGAATGTTTGACAAATACTTATGGAATCGAGATAAAATCCTTGATGCTCCAACTTAATCCTTGATGGTGACTTCATTGTCCACTCAAAATTCCCGCTCCGATAAGAGTAAAAATTTCAAAAATTTTGAGTTTAAGTGTTTTTCTCTCGAAGTGCCTAAGTCGTGAAATTGAAAAAATCATGTTTTGGGTCATTTTGTGTGATTTTCGGCTGTCAAACTTTTTTGTCCCAACTCGTCCCAAGTACGAAAGTGCACTCTGTTCCGATCGGCCGAAATCCCCGGCCGTCCCATTTTCGGGCCCGTCGGAAAGTTTTGTCCCAAGTGTCCCAAAACTTATTGTGCGAGTTGTTCCAATTCCGGCCGAAACACCCGAACCGCGTACTATGCACTTTCATGTCTCAAATGTCCCAAAGTTAAAAAGTGCGAGCTTTCCAATTTTTGGCCGAAACTCCCGTGTCGCGTACTTCAGAGCTCCTTGTCCCAAATCGAAAATGTAAGTCGTTTCAATTTCGCCCGAATTGCCAAACCGCGACTCCGAACTTTTTGTCCCGAATGTCCCAAGTCCAAACGGGCCCACTGTTCCAATTTCGGCCGAATCACCCGAACCGCGTACTCCGCGCATTTTCGTCCCAATCGTTCTAAAAAGCATTTGTGCATCCTCTCCCCGTTTCACCCGAATCGGCCAAGCCGTGTGTTTCGCGCGCATTCGCCTCACATGTCCCAAGCGTACCAAGTGTCATTCACACTTAGTTTTTCCCGCTCACTCCGAGTATGATGCTATTCAAATTGGTGGTTGTGTATTCAATGCGCATTAAATTCATTCCTCTCTCCAAACAACTATATAACGAGCATTTCCCCTTTGCATTTTTCGCATTGCTTCCATGCTATCTTTGCTCGAACCCTTGCAATTTGAAAACTCTGCGTAAATATCCCCTCCCTTTGCAAATTCCTTCCCGAGTCTAGGTCAGCAGCTCCAGACTATCAATATCAAGATCAAGTTTCAGGGACAGGAGCAAATTTCTCCGCTTGAGTCTGCTGTTAGCAATATTGGGGACAGCGAAGCTCGTCATCTCGACTTCGGTGATTTTTGGGCAAGAATGGCAGATGCAAACCCTACACCAATAGCACAAATGATTCATGATAGCGGTTTGGCTTTTGCCGGTGGTTTCCCAATCTCAGTACAGTGTGCTGATACTGTGCTTTCATGCGGAGCTCACTTCGACCCCGCTTCGAGCGAATTGACAAATGTACATGGGGAACTCATTGCCAAGCTGGACGCTGCCGCCATTGGCGCTGCTCTGAGGATTCCGGAGTTGGACAATGCTATAGTCGTCTCCCGAGATCAAGCACAGACCCTATTCGATCAAGACAGTGACAAATATAAGGCGCGAGTGGTGAAGTCTTGGTTGAAGAACCCTAAGAAAGGTGCTTCTCGCCTAACCAAAACCCTCTTCCGAGTAGATTTCAATGAGGAATTGTCAGACTTCATAATCCTGCTGGCTCGGGTTATGGGTTTGCCCTCCACCAATGAGTTTCATTTCTGGATGTGCCCGCCATCAAAGATGGTGTGCGAGGGAACACAAAACATCAATCAAGGCGGAGATCATCGCATGAATTTGGCGGAGCAGCTATCCAACGCTCAAAGAAACAAAGAAGTTTTATATGACTTCATACCCGATGTATACCCTAGCAGCATCAAGGCAGTGGTTTGGTTTCTCCTATATAGATGCACACAAAGATGATCCAGTGTATGCCTATTGCCCGCAGTTCACCCTGGAGACCAGCAATCGGAATTTCAGAAGGGTCAATGATGCTTTCACCATGTACGTGGTCAGATTGCTCGAAGGTGATACTGCTAGAAGGTTTTCAGATGAAGCCATGAACCTGATATCGCAGTATGGAGCCTATTTCATCCAATTCAGGAAATTTTCCTATATCAGGCTTGCTGGCTATGAAAGCACTCCTCTACGGCTTCCCATGTTCTGCAATGATAAAATGGCCTTGATAGAAATATGCAGGCAACTAGACAAGTTGCACAGAACTTGCAGAGACAAGAAGATTTCTGGCTTGCACTTTCCCATCTCTCTGGGAAACTACACATGCAAAACAGCTCTGGATGCTCAGAACATAGAAAGAGCCCTGGTCCCTATCACTGTTCATTTCTTCAAGCCAAGAACCTGCTTTGACTTGAAGAAGTTTATCAATGCAACATCAAGATAATCTACCATCATAGGGCGATACGTAAGACTACTGGGCTGACTGTGTAGATGATTTCGAAGCCAGGAGAAGGCATTGTGGCAGGTTCTCCTCGCACCGATTCAAGAACTCGGTCTGATACCAAGTTCCTGAAGGTCTCCAAGATGACAATTCTGACCTATACTCGTATGAGTATGAAAATGTGATTAAGCACACCCCCCTGGAGGACCTAGATTGGAACAGGAAAGAGAGGGATGATCTGGCTGAGATTCTTGCTCCAGTCTTAGTCAGGACTAAGGTCTGGTTCAGTAAGAAGATCCGAGAATTCAAGAGGCACTCAGGAGAATCCTCCTCCAAGGATGATTCGACACCAATAAGAGAGGCATCAGCTCCAAGGTCTGAAACACCAATGCAAACCCCTCCTGCCTCATCAACACAAGGACCTGCACAATCTACTCCCTCTTCATCTACCTGTATATAAGAAGAAACTCAAAGAGGTAAAGAAGGAGCCCGCAGAGAATGACCCTCCAAGAAAATAGGCAGAGTTGCCTATAGGGCCGCAGAACATCATTGTTCTCAAAGAAAGTGAAGAAAGTGAGATGCCAACTCCCGCAAATGTTCCCAAGATCCAAAGCAGATAAGGACAAGGAGGTCCAGAGCACTGAACTTCCAGGTGCTACTGATTCTTCTACCGCCATTGCCTCCAGTGCTCTACTCACATCTCAGCTTGAGTCAACAGCTGCGCAGACCCTGAGTGTCATGAGCTCCCTGTCTCTTGGTCCCCTTGCTTCTCCTGCTAGATTCTTCTTCCTCTTTTTCTTGGGTGCAACCTTTGGTCGACAAAAGGAAGAGAAAATCCTCCTCTCAAAGCTTGGGACCAAATTTCGATGCTGTTGCAGCCTTGTTGGGCACCACTCCTTCTCGTGCCAAGAAAGCCAGAACTACTTCCAGAATAGTGTCTGATGCCCAAGGTCAGCAATTCTTGGAGATTGCTAAGCCTACAGTAGACAAATCAGAATCAGACTTGCTGGCATCTGACTTGGAGCTTTCAAGAATCCCTATGGGAGAGTCTACTCCTGAAGGTGAAATTCACAACCTCCAGGAAACAGTCACAAGAGTCATTGGAAGGGTAGAGAAAGGGCAGCAAACTATTGAACAGTTGGAAGAACAAGCCCAGATTCTCACAGGTTTCATCAAGTCTCTTTTATCTAAGGATAAAGTCTTGACCTACCCCATTGACTACTCTTCCACCTCCTGTAATTCTAAGCCAAGATGAAGTGCAAAGTATCAAAGATATGCACAAGTATTCTGTCTATGGCAGAGCTATTGAAGCCATGGTGGATGACATGCTTGTTGCTGGATTAAACTTCATCGATGAAGCTTTCAAACTCCACGAAAAGGTGAGTAATGTGCAACTGAAGCTCTCCTCCACTATCAATACCATGGATAAAGAACTAAAAATATGGAGCAACAGATAGTAGACCTTCGCCTTATGGGATAGACAGATGAGAACATCTTACTGGCGAATAAGATTTTCAATGATGCTAAGGACAATCTATCAAAATCCTGGGTCTACAGCGTGGAGTGGAAGATCAGAGTTTTGGAGGAAGCTTTGGGAGAAATGAAGAACAGCTGGCAGAAGGGAGAAGCTTTCAAGACACTGGCAGTTGTTGCTTTCAAGGATATACATTGTCATCTTCGTGATGAAAACTCGTGTTTCCCTCGTCCTTGCAAGAAATCAAAGCTCGGCCTCGAGCTTTTGTCAAAGATAATCTATTCAAGGAAAGCTCCATCTCTAAGGAAAAGATGAAGGAAATTTGTTCTCTTCTAATCTGCCATCAAGAAGCAAATAAAGATTATCATACTCACGCGAGTTTGATAAAGAGATGGAGAAGTGTCTGGGATTTTGACTCGCCTCAGCCAACACGCGCTCCACGTGGCAGAGACATAGCTGAGGCATTGAAGAAATTCAGGCAGCGGATTCTGAAGACAGTGGGTCCCTCCCAGTAGCTGGCCACCTGTCTCCTTCTCCTTTCTTTTCTCTTCTTCCCATTCTTTTCGTATTCTTTGTAATTAGTTAAGGTATTGCAATCGGGCGATCCTTAACTATTCTTTAGTTAAAAGAAACGGTTACGAAGAGTAACTGACTTGTAAGCTATATAATGGCCTTTCCACACCATTTTGCAAAAGGAAGAACTTGGATATTTGCTGAAAGTGTAAATAGATCTTAAAGAAATCAATACAAAAGGGCTTTCCATTCTTTTTCTATCTAATTCTTGTTATCTCTGTGTTTTCCTTTAATATTGTGAAGATCATTTTGTTCCTAACTCGTTAGTCTCTCTGATTGCATACTGTTCAGTTTTGCAAATACAGTGATCTTGTATAACCAAGAAGGAACTTTGTGTCCTTGATTAATAAATCTGAAGAAGGTTATTTATGGAACTTTGTGTCTTTAAATTTAATCTCATTCAGCCAACGCAAATGATCTTGTCTTAAATTCTTTGAAGCTTCGCATACACGAAGAATTATTCTGCTATCTATAATTCTGAATGTTGCTATTCTGCTCATCTTCTTATTCCCTTTCCTCAGTCCTTGTGTAATTGATGATCCTTGTGGAAAACACTTTCGTAATATCCAAGTTTGACCATAAAACAATGTTCTGTACATTTGTAAATAAGTTCGTTTCTGAATAAGGGAACCTCTCCCATTAAAGAGGAGGGACTTCTTGTCCCCTGACTGTTGCTCTTCTAAAAAGTCCTATTTGACGACCAACAGTTTTTGGCGACTCCGCTGGGGAAAATCGCATTCCAGTACTGCAATTTTTCGATCATCCTTTGATCTGGAGACTCGCGTTTCACTCGAGGGAGAAGGGCCCTTGGTATCGAAGATTCTCAGTTTCAGCTTTTGGAGCAACAGGGTTTTCCTTTCCCTTCAAATAGAAGAACTCGTTCGACGAGCACTCCACCTGTTCAAGATAGAAGTCCTACGGGTGGTATTCCTTCAGAACCTGCTAGTCCCAATCTACGAGCTTTGATCCTAGCTGGTGTTACAGTTCCCCTCCAAGCCGTATTTCCAAGAATGGCGGCACAATTGCCATGGGGTCAACGTGTCGGGCCCCTGGCCCTTACTCAGCCTTTGCATGAGTTACCTAGAGGTAACCGGAAGAACTTCCCCAAATTTAAAGGAGATGGCAAAGTACACCCTGATGAACACATTGCAGCCTTCATAGTTGCATGTGGAGTCTTGGGAGTTGAACATGAAGACGTCTCAGTAAGGCTGTTCGTTGAGACGTTACAAGATAATGCTGCTGATTGGTTCTATCACCTTCCGGCTGGTGCCATCACCGACTGGAATACAATGAGAACTCAGTTCGAAAGCCGTTTCAAGCCGGCAGAAGATGTGCATGCCCTGCTTGCCCAAATTTCTCAGATAAAGAAAGATCCATCAGAACCCATGAGAGAATTTGTGGCTCGATTCAACAGACTGATCAACAAAATTCCTGTAAATACTCGACCGGTTGATCAAATTCAAAAATGTTTCTTTCTAAATGCTCAAACGCCCAAAGTCAGTTATGCTCTAAGAAGGGCTAATCTCGGAACGTTAGTTCTGGATCAAGAACTGGCTGTTAGTGTCGAGGATGACTTGATCATGTCAGGGAAGTTGAGAAGAGATCCTCCCAAATCTAAATCTGCTGCTTCTTCCTCTTCCACCTCTGGACCCAATACTGATCCATTAGTCCAGAAACTTGCAAATGATCTAGTAGCTATAAAGAAACAATTGGCTCAGCATGCCCCGTATGCAGATGTTCCAAGAAGAAATTTTCAGCCCAGAAATCGTTTGCCTGCTCCTCACACAAGACTAGCACTTGAAGGACCTCCTGTTAAAGTTCCTGTGAATGCAACCTGTGAAGTTGAAGAGCCAGATGATGATGTGGATGATGAAGCTCGTGAGGAGTTCCTGGAGGAATTTGATGATGAGGCGGAAGAACTTGAGGGATCTCGGGTTAATTTCTTTACCACCGAAGGCACTGATGATGGAGATGACTATGATGAAGTGGTAGCAGATATGAACAGTGAATCGTTTGCTGTCATGACTCGAGAACAGACAAGGCAGAAGGAGAAAGTAACACAGCCCATGAAGAAATCTAAGGAGCAGCCGGCAACTATTCCTGTAATTGCCAAAAGAGGATCTCCTATCCCTACCTCATCTGCACCAAAGGTAAGTCCTGTCAATCCTACTAGCAAAGTTCCTTCTTTTTCTCCTAAAGTTGATAAGCCTAGAATTCCAAATGATGATGGTCCATCCACCTCTGGATCCTTTGATATTGTTGATCACCTAAAAAGGACCAAGGTTCAAATTTCAGAAGCTGAATACTATCAAACCCATCCCAAAGCTTTTGCCAAGATGATCCAATTTGTTAATTCCCATTCCAAGACCACCTCTAAAGGCCTTTTGCCCACTCCTCCTTCTGCACCACAGCCTAGTCTGGTAGCTGCTGTCACCTCACCTGGTGACAAAATCAAGCCTTTTTATGTAACACTTCTTATAGCTGGCCATAGGCTCAATAACTGTGTCATAGATTCCGAGCCTCGATAATGTGATGCCTCGCTAAAGTAGCTCATGCTTTAGGCTTGACCTCACTGCACTTATGGATCTTGCTACTCCATGGAAAGTAAGGAAGTGCCTTTGGTTGGAAGGATTAAAGATGCACAAGTGGCTTTTGCTGCTTTACCTGAAAAGAAAGTCTTGGCTACCATCCTAGTAGCAGACATTCCTCCTTCTTATGGAATGTTGCTAAGTAGGAACTTCTGTAAAGATGTGGGTGGAGAGATTCAAATGGATTGGTCACATGCACTCATACCTGTCAATGGACACATGAAGAAGCTGCTGCCTGAGAAACAATCTGAGTATATTGTGCAGAAAACGGATGATCCTAAGGCACAAATACTCTATGAGGACATAGGTCATGGTAATTACATGATTCTGTCCCCTGATGAAATCCAACCCTCCAAAGTATCACCCAAAGATCCCAATGGTGTTTGGATTTTAGAATTTGATGGAAGTTGTTCCTCAGCTGGTTCTGGAGCTGGTGTCCTGCTAGTGTCACCTGAAGGATGCCTACACCCTTTTTCATTTAAGTTGCAGTTCGAAAACACTAACAATACAGCAGAGTATGAGGCTCTCATTCTTGGACTGCAAGTGGCCAAAGAACGAGGTGTAAAAAATCTTCTGGCTCGTGGTGATGCAGAGCTGATTGTGAAGCAAGTCAGAAGCCTTTTTCAGGTAAAAAATGGGAGGCTGAAGCATTACCGGAATCAGGTTTGGGATTCAATTGAATTCCTTGATGCTTTCTCCATTGAAGCAATACCTAGAGAAAAGAACAGCAGGGCTGATTCACTGGCTGTCTCAGGATCACTACTGATTCCCCATCCTGAATTCTCTCAGGATAAGTTCACTATCGAAATGGTCCACCGGCCTAGTGTACCTGACAATACCAATAACTGGCAAGTTTTCAACGATGACCAGCATTTGCTTTCCTTCCTGGAACTCAAGGGTAATTTCGAACAACTGTATTTTGAGGGAAGTGACAACCTGCCTCGTGAGAGTGTGTCCTCTGACCATCCTGTCACCCAAGGAGAAGAAACAGATCAGGAAGGGTGCATTAAACTCAAAGGAAACAAGATTCCCAAAGGTTTGGTGAGTTTGGAGGAGTTGTTTGATAAACATGACAGATATGTGAAATCTAAAGCTTCTACTGGACCTCAGCAATCAGCTGAGTATGATAAGATTGATATAGGGAGTTCTACTGACCCCAAGCTAGTAAATATTGGAAAATGTTGCACAACCGACGAGAGGAGAAAAGCAATTGATCTTCTAAGGAGGTATAAGGATGTTCTTGCTTATTCTTATGAAGATCTAAAAGCCTTCAAGCCAAAAGATATGCAGCATTCTATTCCTCAAACCAGGAATTAAGCCTTTCAAGCAGAAGCAGAGGCAGTACAATCCAAAAATAGCTGACACCATCTTTCAGGAGATCCAGAAGTTGTTGAAGGCTAAAATTATTTTTCCCATTCACCATTCGACATGGATCGCAAATATAGTGCCTGTTAGGAAGAAAAATGGTGAGATCCGCATCTGTGTTGATTTCAGGAACCTGAATCAGGCTTCTCTGAAAGATAACTACCCTTTGCCTATGATGGATCAAATATTGCAAGCAGTAACAGGATCTGAAATGTTATCTATGCTTGATGGATTCTCGGGATACAATCAGGTAGAGGTTGATACTGCAGATCAACACAAGACAGCCTTCACCACTCCTTGGGGTACCTTTGCCTACAAGAGAATGCCTTTTGGGCTGATTAATGCTGGTGCCACTTTCCAGAGAGCTATGGATCTGGCTTTTGGAAGCTTGAAAGGGAAATGTATTGTCATATACCTTGATGACCTGACAGTGTTTTCAAAGACAAGAGCGGATCACTTCGACCACCTGGAAACGGTTCTGCTGAGATGCCGAGAGCATGGGATTTCTTTAAATCCTAAAAAATCTGTCTTCTGTGTTACAGAAGGAAAACTATTAGGGCACATCGTCTCCAAGGATGGTATTAAGATTGATCCTGAATGAGTTCAAGCCATCCAGCAGAATTCCTCTCCCAACCAGTAAAAAAGGCGTGCATTCCTTCTTCGGTAAGATCAATTTTTTAAGAAGATTCATCCCTGATTTTGCTGAATTAACTTTGAATATTTCTCAGATGATGAAAGGGAAGCAAACATTTGGTTGGTCTTCTGAAGGAAAGGAATCCTTTGAGGGTATCAAGAAAGCTATTGCTAAAACTCCAGTTTTGGCCTGTCCTGATTTCAGCAAAGATTTCATCATCTATTGCTATGCTACAGATAATACCCTGGCTGCTGTCTTAACCCAAGAAGACTCTGATAAACATGAGCTACCAATTGCCTTCATGAGCTATATCCTGAAGAATCATGAGCTAAAATACACCATGATGGAGAAGCATGCTTTTGCAGTAGTCAAGGCTGTCAAGCAGTTCCGTTTCTATATCCTCAACTCTCACTCTATGGTGCTGGTTCCAGATACAACTGTTAAGTCAATTCTTACACAGCAAGAATTTGGGTCCAAGAGAGGAAACTGGGTGGCTAAAGTCCAGGAGTATGACATTGATATCAAACCGACCAAGCTGGTTCGTGGAAAAGGTCTTTGTGAGCTCATTGCTGAAGGAGCCAAACATGAGTTGCTGGAGGAGAAAGCTGACATTCCTACTGTTCTATTCCTTAGTTCAGTCGATGAATGGTATTCTGACATCACCCATTTTCTCACCTATGGGGAATGCCCCTCTCATTTAACTACCAAGGAAAAGAGGACTGTTAAATTGAGATCAGCGCAATATGTACTGTGGGAAAATGCCTTGTTCAAGCGTGGTTTAGATGGGAGATTTCTGAAGTGTGTGGACAAGGAACAACAGAGAAAGTTGCTCTCAGCTTTTCATGATCAGGCATGTGGAGGGCACTATTCATCAACAGTCACAGCTCACAAGATACTCCGGGGAGGATATTACTGGCCTTCCTTGTTCAGAGATGCATCCAAGTGGGTGGATAAATGCGAGGCTTGTCAGACCTTTGTGGGAAGACCTAAATTGGCCTCTTTGCCTCTCAAGCCAGTTGTGATTGAGGAACCATTTCAACAGTGGGGTCTGGACTTCATTGGTGCACTCAACCCTGTTTCTAGTGCTGGTCACACTCATGTGCTAACCGCCACTGACTACTTCACCAAATGGGTGGAAGCTATTCCAGTCAAGAGCACTACTTCTGAAGTGGTATGCAACTTCATCAAAGAGAACATCTTGGTAAGGTATGGTGTACCTAACAAGATTGTAACAGATAATGCTTCGAACTTCTCCTCAACTGAGATAATGGATTTCTGCTACGGGTATGGCATCTCTCTGGCTCATTCTTCGATTATTATCCCTGTGGAAATGGACAAGCGTATCCACCAACAAAAATCTGTGACTATCATAAGGAAGTTGGTCAATGAGTCTCAGCGAAACTGGCATAAGAAGCTTTATGATGCTCTTTGGGCAGACAGGATCACACCTAAAAGAGCCATTGGAATGTCTCCTTTTCAAGTGGTGTATGGAGTAGAAGCTCAATTGCCAAAGCGATGAAAGGAACCGCCACCTTTCACTGATGAAGGCCATTGAGGATACTAGTTTCAGTGATGCTCTGGATAAAAGAATCATGTACCTGCACAAACTGAACGAGGACAGATTGGAGGTTGCTGATAGGATATCTGCTCACCAGCAGAAGGTAAAGGTTCTGTTTGACAAGAAAGCTAGGTTCAGAGAGTTCCAAGTTGGAGATACCGTGCTGTTATGGGACAAAAGACATGAACCTCGTGGCAGCCATGGAAAATTTGATTCCCTGTGGCTCGGACCTTTCAAGATAAGACACTTTGCTGGTAAGAACTCTTTCTATCTTGATTACATGGATGGTTCTCCCCTCCCACTTCCTTATAGTGGGCAGTATTTGAAGTTGTTCAAGTCATAGGTGACTAGGGAGTCCCTTTGTATATTCTGTACAGTGTTTTTGCTTTTCTGCTTTTGGTGTGTTTTCCTTCTGTTGTTGTGTGTGTTGCCCTCTGTATTGGTTTGTTTTTGACTCCTTTGCCCAATGGATAAGGCACTGGTCTGCTTCACCGAGTTTGTCTAAGTTCTTGCCTTGTCTCATTCCGAGAATTTATACCAAGTCATCCCCAGAAGGAGCCAGCTGTTGTCCACTCAAAATTCCCCGCTCTGATAAGAGTAAAAATTTCAAAATTTTGAGTTTAAGTGTTTTTCTCTGAAGTGCCTAAGTCGTGAAATTGAAAAAATCTGTGTTTTGGGTCATTTTGTGTGATTTTCGGGCCTGTCGGAACTTTTTGTCCCAACTGTCCCAAGTACGAAAGTGCACTCTGTTCCCCGATCGGCCGAAATCCCCGAAGCTGTCCCATTTTCGGGCCCGTCGGAAAGTTTTGTCCCAAGTGTCCCAAAACTTATTGTGCGAGTTGTTCCAATTTCGGCCGAAACACCCGAACCGCGTACTACGCACTTTCATGTCTCAAATGTCCCAAAGTTAAAAAGTGTGAGCTTTCCAATTTTCGGCCGAAACTCCCGTGTCACGTACTTCAGAGCTCCTTGTCCCAAATCAAAAATGCAAGCTGTTTCAATTTCACCCAAACCGGCCAAACCGCGTACTCCGGAACTTTTTGTCCCGAATGTCCCAAGTCCAAACGGGCCCACTGTTCCAATTTCGCCGAATCACCCGAACCACGTACTTCACGCATTTTCGTCCCAATCGTTCCAAAAAGCATTTGTGCATCCTCTCCCTGTTTCACCCGAATCGGCCGAGCCGCGTGTTTCGCGCATTCGCGTCTCACATGTCCCAAGCGTACCAAGTGTCATTCACACTTAGTTTTTCCCGCTCACTCCGAGTATGATGCTATTCAAATTGGTGGTTGTGTATTCAATGCGCATTAAATTCATTCCTCTCTCCAAACGGCTATATAACGAGCATTTCCCCTTTGCATTTTTCGCATTGCTTCCATGCTATCTTTGCTCGAACCCTTGCAATTTGAAAACCTGCGCAAATATCCCCTCCCTTTGCAAATTCCTTCCCGAGTCTAGGTCGCAGCTCCGAGACTATCAATATGAAGATCAAGTTTCAGGGACAGGAGCAAATTTCTCCGCTTGAGTCTCATTGTTAGCAATATTGGGGACAATGAAGCTCGTCATCTCGACTTCGGTGATTTTTGGGCAAGAATGGCAGATGCAAACCCTACACCAATAGCACAAACGATTCATGATAGCGGTTTGGCTTTTGCCGGTGGTTTCCCAATCTCAGTACAGTGTGCTGATACTGTGCTTTCATGCGGAGCTCACTTCGACCCCGCTTCGAGCGAATTGACAAATGTACATGGGGAACTCATTGCCAAGCTGGACGCTGCCGCCATTGGCGCTGCTCTGAGGATTCCGGAGTTGGACAATGCTATAGTCGTCTCCCGAGATCAAGCACAGACCCTATTCGATCAAGACAGTGACAAATATAAGGCGCGAGTGGCGAAGTCTTGGTTGAAGAACCCTAAGAAAGGTGCTTCTCGCCTAACCAAAACCCTCTTCCGAGCAGATTTCAATGAGGAATTGTCAGACTTCATAATCCCGCTGCTCGCTCGGTTATGGGTTTGCCCTCCACCAATGAGTTTCATTTCTGGATGTGCCCGCCATCAAAGATGGTGTGCGAGGGAACACAAAACATCAACTCGGGCGGAGATCATCGCATGAATTTGGCGAGCAGCTATCCAACGTTTAGCAAAAAAAGAAGTTCTATATGACTTCATACCCGATGTATACCCTAGCAAAGATCAAGGCAAGTGGTTTGGTTTCTCCTATATAGATGCACACAAAGATGATCCAAGTTGTATGCCTATTGCCCGCAGCTTCACCCCGAGACCAAAGAATCGGAATTTCGTAAGGGTCAATGATGCTTTCACCATGTACGTGGTCGATTGCTCAAGGTGATACTCACTAGAAGGTTTTCGATGAAGCCATGAACTCGATATCGCAAAGATGGAGCCTATTTCATCCAATTCAGAAATTTTCCTATATCAAAGCTTGCATTGCTATGAAAGCACTCCTCTACGGCTTCCCATGTTCTCGCAATGATAAAATGGCCTTGATAGAAATATGCAGCAACTAGACAAGTTTCAGTGCACGTAACTTACAGAGACAAGAAGATTTCTGGCTTGCACTTTCCCATCTCTCTGGGAAACTACACATGCAAAACAGCTCTGGATGCTCAGAACATAGAAAGAGCCCTAGTCCCTATCACTGTTCATTTCTTCAAGCCAAGAACCTGCTTTGACTTGAAGAAGTTTATCAATGTAACATCAAGATAATCTACCATCATAGGGCGTATACGTAAGACTACCGGGCTGATCAGCAGATGATTTTGAAGCCAGGAGAAGGCATTGTGGCAGGTTCTCCCTGCAATTGATTCAAGAACTCGGTCTGTACCAAGTTCCTGAAGGTCTCCAGGATGACAATTCTGACCTATACTCGTATGAGTATGAAAATGTGATTAAGCACACCCCTCTGGAGGACCTAGATTGGAACAGGAAAGAGAGGGATGATCTGGCTGAGATTCTTGCTCCAGTCTTAGTCAGGACTAAGGTCTGGTTCAGTAAGAAGATCCGAGAATTCAAGAGGCACTCAGGAGAATCCTCCTCCAAGGATGATTCGACACCAATAAGAGAGGCATCAGTTCCAAGGTCTGAAACACCAATGCAAACCCCTCCTGCCTCATCAACACAAGGACCTACTGAATCTACTCCCTCTTCATCTACCCAGGTATATAAGAAGAAACTCAAAGAGGTAAAGAAGGAGCCTGCAGAGAATGACCCTCCAAGAAAATAGGCAGAGTTGCCTATAGGGCCAGAGAACATCATTGTTCTCAGTGAAAGTGAAGAAAGTGAGATGCCAACTCCTGCAAATGTTCCTGAAGATCCAGCAGATAAGGACAAGGAGGTCCAGAGCACTGAACTTCCAGGTGCTACTGATTCTTCTACCGCCATTGCCTCCAGTGCTCTACTCACATCTCAACTTGAGTCAACAGCTGCACAGACCCTGAGTGTCATGAGCTCCCTGTCTCTTGGTCCCCTTGCTTCTCCTACAGATTCTTCTTCCTCTTTTGCTTGGGTGCAACCTTTGGTTGACAAAAGGAAGAGAAAATCCTCCTCTCAAAGCTTGGGACCAAATTTCGATGCTGTTGCAGCCTTGTTGGGCACCACTCCTTCTCGTGCCAAGAAAGCCAGAACTACTTCCAGAATAGTGTCTGATGCCCAAGGTCAGCAATTCTTGGAGATTGCTAAGCCTACAGTAGACAAATCAGAATCAGACTTGCTGGCATCTGACTTGGAGCTTTCAAGAATCCCTATGGGAGAGTCTACTCCTGAAGGTGAAATTCACAACCTCCAGGAAACAGTCACAAGAGTCATTGGAAGGGTAGAGAAAGGGCAGCAAAAACTATTAAACAGTTGGAAGAACAAGCCCGATTCTCACAGGTTTCATCAAGTCTCTTTTATCTAAGGATAAAGTCTTGGACCCTACCCCATTGACTACTCTTCCACCTCCTGTAATTCTAAGCCAAGATGAAGTGCAAAGTATCAAAGATATGCACAAGTATTCTGTCTATGGCAGAGCTATTGAAGCCATGGTGGATGACAAGCTTGTTGCTGGATTAAACTTCATCGATGAAGCTTGCAAACTCCACAAAAAGGTGAGTAATGTGCAACTGAAGCTCTCCTCCACTATCAATACCATGGATAAAGAACTAAAAATCTGGAGTAGTTGATAGTAGACCTTCGCCTTATGGGACAGTATGATGAGAACATCTTATCGCGAATAAGATTTTCGATGATGCTAAGGACAATCTATCAAAATCCTGGTCTACAAAGCATGGAGTGGAAGATCGAGTTTTGGAGGAAGCTTTGGGAGAAATGAAGAACAATGGCGTAAGGGAGAAGCTTTCAAGACACCGGTCGTTGCCGCTTTCAAGGATATACATTGTCATCTTCGTGATGAAAACTCGTGTTTCCCTGTCTCGCAAGAAATCAAAGCTCGGTTCGTAGCTTTTGTCAAAGATAATCTATTCAAGGAAAGCTCCATCTCTAAGGAAAAGATGAAGGAAATTTGTTCTCTTCAATCGCCATCAAGAAGCAAATAAAGATTATCATACTCACGCGAGTTTGATAAAGAGATGGAGAAGTGTCTCGGGATTTTGGACTCGCCTCGCAGCCAACACGCGCTCCACGTGGCAGAGACATAGCCGAGGCATCAAGAAATTCAGCAGCGGATTCTCAAGACAAGTGGGTCCCTCCCGAAATGAGTGCCACCGTCTCCTTCTCCTTTCTTTTCTCTTCTTCCCATTCTTTTCGTATTCTTTGTAATTAGTTAAGGTATTGCAATCGGCGATCCTTAACTATTCTTTAGTTAAAAGAAACGGTTACGAAGAGTAACTGACTTGTAAGCTATATAATGGCCTTTCCACGCCATTTTGCAAAAAGGAAGAACTTGGATATTTGCTGAAAGTGTAAATAGATCTTAAAGAAATCAATACAAAAGGGCTTTCCATTCTTTGTCTATCTAATTCTTGTTATCTCTGTGTTTTCCTTTAATATTGTGAAGATCATTTTGTTCCTAACTCGTTAGTCTCTCTGATTGCATACTGTTCAGTTTTGCAAATACAGTGATCTTGTATAACCAAGAAGGAACTTTGTGTCCTTGATTAATAAATCTGAAGAAGGTTATTTATGGAACTTTGTGTCTTTAAATTTAATCTCATTCATCCAACGCAAATGATCTTGTCTTAAATTCTTTGAAGCTTCGCATACACGAAGAATTATTCTACTATCTATAATTCTCGAATGTTGCTATTCTCGCTCATCTTCTTATTCCCTTTCTCACCCTTGTGTAATTGATGATCCTTGTGGAAAACACTTTCGTAATATCCAAGTTTGACCATAAAACAATGTTCTGTACATTTGTAAATAAGTTCGTTTCTCGAATAAGGGAACCTCTCCCATTAAAGAGGAGGGACTTCTTGTCCCCCGACCGTGCTCTTCTAAAAGTAAGAGGGAATTTTTTTGATGTGTAGGAGGTTTGTGTGACCTTCAAGAGAGGGGAAATAATTTTTCAATAATTGCTAGAGGGTGTGGTGTTGTTGGAGATAGGTTAGATGACCTAATCATCTTGTTGAAGAAGTGCTTGAATGAGTTCACAAGAAAGGAAGATTTGGAGAGGATATAAGGAAAAGGAGATTCACTAGTGTCATCATCAGTTGTTGATGCAAAATTTCAAAGGTGAAAAAAAAATTAGGTGTATTTAGTTGGTACTAAGTCATCTATGAGGTTGGTGCCTCCTTATAGGGTTGGCACTCTACTAAATATAGGGGTTGGAGATCCTTGTGGGGTTATTGCCTCACTAAAACTAGGGGTTAGTGCTCCTTGTTAGGTTGGTGCTCAAATAAATTTGAATCATTTCTCTAATAAAACATTTTTTTTAGTTGGTTTTCCTCCCCTTGATGGTTTACCACTTATATCTAGTGTTCAAGTGTTCTTATGTTTTCATTTTCTCATCTAATGGTTATGTTTCTTAAGAATGCATGCTTAATGGTTAAGATGAATTGAATGGTTGATGGATATAAATGATTGAGTGAATAAATGTTTTTATTTCTCATTGATTCACCTCCCCCTCTCAATGGTTGTGTTGCTGAAAAACATCCCACTTATTTTCCCTCCACTCACGCACTCATCTATCATGTTTTTGTGCCCTCAACTTCCCCTCTGCACTAAGTCATACTTGAAACCTATATACGGATTCCAAAAACATCATCATCCTATGAACTAGCCGAAGTTTCCTATAATACGTCTTTCCTCAAACAAGCCCCTCGTAGCCATAAAATCATACCTCCACCTCATAACACCAACCAGATATAGTAAATTCACCCATAAGTCCCAAAGCACTCCTCTCGTCCAAGCCACTACAATGTGCTTATATGCCTAACAATCTAACAAAAATGATACATTAATCTTGAACCTATATCTAGTGCTCCAGGACTATAACTCCTATACATTCATGTAAAAAAATCGAGCCCAATAAAACATTAACCCGTGAACCATCATATCCACCAGCCCTGTCAACATCCATGAGAATTTTTCCCAGTTGAATCTGGTAAGTCATAAAAACTAATCCCCATCATCATCATAATCAAAAATTCTCTACTCTCCTTATCATCATTGTATAGGGGCCCATCTAAAAATCCTGAAGTATATATTATGTCTCCTTCATCATCACCATATAAAGTTTGCATTGTTGCACCTCTATCGGCCTTATGAATCACATAAATTTGATCACCCCTCTATCGACAAGCATGATATCCATTTCACATCCATTGCGGTGACTTTCATCTCCCTAGTAGGCAGCCAAAATGTGCATGTCACATGTCCCATATCTCAAAAAATTCCAAAAGTCAACCTATATCCCTTTGGATACACCCGTAATGACGCATTCCACCCATTCTAACCACCTCCAAGTGAGCCCAACCATCAAGTGAAAATAAATCTCGTACATCATCAAGTATCTTCAAGACCCTCTCCCATGTGGTAAATCTCTCTCGAGCTGCATGCAACATTCAAACAAAAATAAAAATCACAAATTTTATAGAATTTCTAATTACTCTACTCGAATCGTTGGAAACCCTTTAAAAATAACATTCAACATGAAAATCACTAGATATTTCATGCAAAATTCCTAGTGTTTTCTAAGCGCCCTTAAATTTTCGGAAAAATAAAAAACAACAAAAATCCAAATTACCTGTGGGCCTATGTCTCCTCTAAACACCTCTAAATTGCCTCCAACTCACTTAAAATTGTGGAAACTCGAAATTAGGTTTTTCATAGGTTATTGATCTCTAAAATTGCATTATAACCAATGAGCTTTCAAACTCCTTATATATCAACTTTTTTGCCCACCCAATATCAAATGATTAGGCTAATCGCGGTGATTTATAACAAATCACTAAAGAACTCCCTCTTTTTTATCCAAAATATCATTAAATGGAATCCAAGGTCAAAAAACATTATTTTCATCATTCCTTTCTAAAATTACACATTTTAAGTACATGATTTATTTTGAGGGCCCCAAGACCCTTTAAAATTAAAGAATCAATCAATTTAAATCATGCTTTTCCATTTCAGATTTTGTATTCATGAGGGAAATAATTTTCCTTACCATCATTAAGTCATATTTATATAGGAAACAAACCCATTGGTTCCCCTATCACTTGAATTCCTAGATAAGTAAGCCCACCTTTATGGAAACATCCTTTATTTGAAAACATGTGTCTCCCAATACACTATGGATATTATATACCTTTGGGATATTTTCCCGTAACTACTTCCTATGAGTGATATGTGTATAGGTTAAAAACCCTTTAGCTCCCCTAGCATTTGACTCTCTGGTCATACAAGTCCACCTTTGTGGAAATCTATTCTCATGCCTAGTATTGGGTAATCTTAAATCAAAACATACCACCATACAAACCTATCGCGTCCAACAACCTTTTCAAACTTGCGGTCATTACACTTTGTCACAAGAAAACCATAGTTTGAGGGGGGTCCACCTATCCAACACAAACATCATCACTTCACTTATTTTCTCCCGGTGGCTCATCCATCACAAACCACTTGAAAAAAAAGGAAAATGTAGACACCTGTTTCTTGGCTAGATCCCTCACACCCTCATTCGAAAATACCTAAACCTATCTCATTACCATAAACCATCTCCCCACCCCCTGTAAAATAATTTTTAACCCACCGAAAAACCCATTTACCTATCCTAAACCTCCCTAACCACTCATATCCTATTTAAACCCATATTTACCCTTACCACCCAACCTCTTAACTCCCAAAAAGCTCCCCAACCATTTGCACCGAATCAAAAGACAAAAAAACCCTATTTGGAAGTTGTTGAAACCACTTCCAGGAGGGTTTCTCCACTTTATTAGATCCTCAATGATTCGAATAGAATATCCACTAATTATAAATAGATGAAAAAACCTCTTCAATAGGATATGCACTCATCCTTAGTGAAGATTTGTTGCATTCAAGACCAAGACGACACCACTAAGAGAATCTTAACACTTTCATCACATCAATTTATCCTTTCGAGCATCCACAAATCTTTGTAAGTCTTCCTCATCTTTGTACACTTGTTTACATAGTCAAAGGTAAGTATCTTCTGTCATTTGCATTATCAAGTCCTTTAAACATCATCTATTAGTCAAAATCAACATTTTTCTTAATCATTCTACATCCAATCTACATTCTATTAAAGAATTCATCTTTTATCGAAGAATCTCCAATGATTATGTTTGAATCGCTAGAGATTATACTTGAATTTCCAATAATTACTTTTATTTTATCATTTTAATTACATCTACATAATTTCAGTCATTTTATCTCTATATTTTTGTCTAATCAATCTGCTTTTCAAGATGTGTCTCATTATAGATGACAAGTGTTAGGATAATCACATCCCATTACTAGTATATAAGATCTCATAATTTTGTAGTAACCTTTCATCTAGGAGTAGTTATATATTTTACATGAACTTATCATTTGCAAAATTTCCTTCACACCTAATACCATTGACATAGAAGACCAACTCAAAATCATACAAGAAGAATGGGATGTCACTAAATAGTTCATGTTTGACTACTTCTAGGAGTTTGAGATTGTTTTAGCCTTTCTTGCTGGGCCAGCTATCACGCAGAATAGGATCTTTCTATCCCCTATAATTCTAGTCATTCCTTGTATTATCAATTATCATTTTATCATCATTATCACTTAATTTCAAAAACAAGTTGACACCCTTCAAGGAAGCCTATTGGTTCCTTGGATCGGCCTTTTCGATAAACTCATCAAAATATCTATCTTGTCTAGTTGTTTATACATACAGGTTCTCTCATCCATTGGAAGGAGGAGTCTCTTGCATCTTCAACATCCATTCACCCCAACATTACACTTTCGGTTCGGTATTGTTAAACCCTATTTTTTTCTGATTTTTTGGTGTTTCTCTTTATAATAGACAAACCAAAAATCACCAATTATAATATACAAGCATAATTATCTCACCCATGATTTTATATGATACATTTGATTTCTATATCATCCACATACAACACTATATTATTCTTCATACACACTTGGGGGCATATTCTCTCTATGTTACTTGATGATGCACTCTTGTTCTAAGTCCAAACATGATCGTTGAGGGAACATTTACGTACATGGACCTAGATTTGCACATATACACCGGGGAAACCTTTTCCCCTCTCTATATATTTTGTTTCATGTTATCATATTTCCAAAAAAATTAAAAATACTAGCTTAGATATTGATTGGATGTTTCATTTTTTTCTCATTCTATTCTATGTTGTACAATACTTGTCATATTACTTGGGTTCATAGTATGTTTTATCATTTTTCCATACACACATGCGGGCTCACATGGTACTTTTTAAGCTGAATACATATCACTTATAGGTTTCTACATGATGTATGATGTTTGGCACTATACCATACCAGTCCCACTAAGAATCCTAGGGGCATCTACATTTGTTATGTTTTATATTCAAGTTTGATCATTAAAAATATAATACTTTCATTTGTATTTCCATTTGTATGCATTGTGGCATACTATCAAATTTTCTAACATGATAGTGTTTGCTTCATTTTTAGCATTTGTAGATACAGTCTACTTTCGATCATGGTTCTCTGATTTTCTTATATCTTGTCTTCCTTATTTTTTTCTTTATTGTCATTATTTACGGGTTATTCCCTATGTTCATTACTTTTTTTCTTGTATCACCTTGAATGCTTCAATCTTCTTGCAACATCATGAGTGGTGTCCCATGTATTAAAATAGCTACTCGTTATGTCTTTTGTAATGTTACTGCATGTTATGACTTGTTTCTATTACATCATGTATACTTGTTTGTGACTTACACTTATGGCTAGCATTTTTTCCATTATTTTCATGCATCATGGTTATTACCTTTTGTATTCCTTATTCCACCTGTAGGAATTGAATTTCATATGTGCACATCAATTTCAACTTTCATCATTTGGTCCAGGATTGCCTTTGTCCATCACATGCACCCCAAACAAGTGGGGAAATATTTGATTAACTATTTCAACATATCAATAGTTCACACACCAAGTACGAATGGTAAATAGAAAAATACGTTCAAAATCATAATCAGGCCTAAAATCATTCCGGGATAGAATCCCCCGACACGAGACATGACTAGTGGGCACTAGTGTCCCACCTAGGTGTTTTATTAGAAGCATAATGACTGAGAGTGGGGGTGAATCATTCATACAAAAATTATTACTTCATTTACCAAACCATACATTCATCATTCAAGTTGTCCATTCAACATACATAACCATGTGAGCTTATTAAGATTATTACAACCATCCACAAGTATGCAAAGCAAGAGAGAGAACACAAGTACACAACATATAAAGTGGGAAACCCTCAAGGGGAAGAAAACCCAATAAAAAATTCTTATGTTATGCAAAATAAAGTAGTTTCATGAATATTACACATCATGCAATATTTCTTTAGTGAGACACCAACCCCACAAGGAGCACCAACCCCTAGTTTAGTAGGGAACCAACCCTATAAGGAGGCTAAAACCCCCTAAGGTGATCAAGAACCAACTAAACCACCTATAAATGGATGACCACTAATAATATTCTACTCACAAAACTGATAGTGATCCAAATTCAGCTCATAACTCTTCAAACCCTCTTAAAACAAACACTCTCCTAACTCACTTTCACATCTGGTATTTAATATTCTTCATGTATTCATCACTATTATAGGCTCATTTCATAACCCCTCTCCACTTCTCTTCTTCCTCATTTGGCTCACTCACATCCCCATAGGCACAACTAGTCATAAATGACCAAATACACTAGCTTATATACAAGTCACTAGCTCAAAACACCCTAAGGTCAACCATAACCAAATATTTTGGTCATTCCAACATAAAAATACATCAATAACATTATATAAATCAACATGAAAGACTCAAGTAGGTTTTCAGGGGTTAATACATCATGAGAAAACACCAAGACACCTCCAAAGGAAAAAAATAAGATCCTCAAGCACCAATGAATGCACCAACAAGTCCAAAGGCATCCAAAAACATTTCAAGGCTCCATAATCTCCACAAAAGTTAGGAAAATCTCCTCAACATCACCAAAAATCACGAGAAACATTGAAACATTCATCTCCACCATGAAACTCACCAAGAAGCAAGCATGCACAACTAGGTTTTCAAGCACCCAGAATTTAGTTCTAAATAAAGACCAACTTGATATAGAAAAACTCATCATCACAGCTCAAGTAATATATAATTTGAAAGGTCTCTGAATATAGTTTCTATAACAACTCACTTTATCCTCCAACTCATAGTGCAAGGCCTTCAACCAGCTCAATCTTTGAAACAACTCCAAACTACCAAACTGAACTCAAGAACCAGTCTTGAGTGAAACAAAGCTTCATCACATTCAAAACCTCTTCCAATATCAACAAAAACATGTAACACCACAAGTAAAATTTTACAAACATGCTCAAGTACTAAGAAACATATTATATGTGGAGAAATTCATCCAATCACATTTGTTTCAATCACCTTCTTGAGAAAGCCTAATAGGACTAATTAGGCCATTAGGGATTTTGTAAGAAAATACATTTCAAAATAAAACCAAATCTTCAAATATGATCATATTATGTTCCTACATTATATCCATGACCAAACACATCAGCTCCATTAAGCAAAATGATCAAACTCAACTCAAACCACAAGACTAGCATTTCAACCCTTAAGCCACAATCGGTACGGTAACTTTTAGGACCTATATCTTTAATTTTCTCCACTGAAGAAACCTGAAAATTTTCATATCTGTGTAGCACATCTCCCAATGATTCTAGAATGGTTTACTTTTCATCCTGGAACTTCCATATCATCCCTAAAACTACAAATCTCCAAAAACTAGGTTTTTCTCTCTCTTCTTGAAATAGATGGAACACCAAACCACCACCAAAATAAGATCGGAGGAATCCTATTCAACCCCGATCCATCAATTTTTCTTTCTAAGATCATTTGGAGACCAAAAATTCAAACCTCTCAAATTACTCTAGAAGGAGGGTTTCACTAGGGTTTAAAAGTAACTTGACTTCTTAATGATTGTTCATAAAACTCTAATGATCAATCCACCTCAATATTTTTGAAAAAAAATTATCTAAATTTAAAATCATCCCCCAAAACCTATAGGTCCTATGAAAAGTATATGAGAGAAGGTGAGCATCATAAGTTTCCAATTCGAGCCGGTTTTTACTTCTCTAGAACTCAACTTTACCAAAAATCACATAACTTACATGTTCTTCACAACTTTGACTTGAAACTTAACATGAAGCATCATGATAACATCCTCTAAATTTCCTAACTCACTCCCATTCTTAGATATTCCTGAAACACTCCATCCATAATGACTTGCATGTGTTATCGTGTCTTGTCTTCACCTTCTTTCTTTTCAAGGAACATGAAACATCATCATACCTTTGATAACTGACCTAAAACTTATCATACATATCATATGCAACATAAAAAATTCTATAGATGCTTCACCAAGACTTACCTATTCTATTTCTCATGTCACCATGCCAAACCACATGCTCTAGATCTAGGAATATGCCTAAAATGACTTGACTCAACCATGACAACCCATGAAATGGCCATGATGACATCTTAAAGTCTTATTAACACCTATTACATATAATACCAACCATTTTTTACCTCATGAATACCTTCAACAACATATTGAGGACTCATACTATGACCATGCCTACTAGACCATGCTCCAAGACAACATAAAACTCACCAAATCAAGACACTACTAATCAAACTTCATGTTTGACCTTGGTAAACACCTCAATGGAGACTCACATGACACCTACACACCCATTTCCATAAATTTCCTTTGATATAAATGAAAACAACTAGACACAATGGCCAACATGTTCCTGTCTAGGGGTAAAAATAGTTATAATACGAAATCGAGGTTCTTAGTGACATTATTTTCTAATTTCTAACAACACAGGATCAGTTACATGTTACTATTAGGAACAACAAGAACAAAATCAGTGAAACATCACACATTTTTGTAATAAAACTAATTAGTCATATGTATTGGTGACCAATTTCTATTAGGTTTGTGACCATCTATGGTGACACTTATCCATGGGGAAACGTTAAGGGTTAGAGAGAAAATTTGATCATTCTCTCAATACTCTTCCCTTGGAGGAAAGATGTCCAAATACAAAGTTTAGTGACAAGAATCTAAAATCCAAATTTTCATCACAAGATGCTCAAACATGAATTTTAGTAATAGGAAGCTCAAATCAAGTTTGGTGACAGGATGCCCAAATCCTTAGTACTATTCCAACCATCTCTAAGGAAGCAAACATACAAGAACAATTCTATATCTTCTCTCACAAAAGATGTGTATTCTACCTTATATTCACTTATTTTTTAGTACACATTTATATTTTGACATGTACTAATTTAAAGTTCAATTTCATTTACCATGAGCATTAACTACACTTATTTTATTTTGTAGGTCCAACCTTACTTCAAAAAAGGGAAACACACAAATGGAACAAGGAACAATCTCAAACACAAGACACTCTAGAAAAGGAAATATCCAAGTGAAAAATACATACATCACTTCCACCATACATGTAAAGGTCTCCCTAGGAAACTTATCCTCTTCTAGATTCCATGATACACACTTCAAAATCTCCATTCGGCATGGTATCAAACACATTCCTCATTTAGCAATCTATCGGTTATAACTCCCTTCAACTCTCCATAAGGTATGCTCTTCTTATCTACTTTATGCTACCAAATATTCATTCACCAGCATAAAGTGGGGTAAAATGTAGTCATGAAATCATGAACTTTTTACTTACATCAACGCCTCTAGGTATGTCATTATATGCATGATTCCTAAGTAAGAAGACTAGACATTAACAAAACTTATTTTACTCTTTCATTACTTTTATCTTTCCCACACTCTTATTATTTTCTTTTCTATAATGATCACTTTACTTTTAGACACTAGACAACATGTGACCAAACTTTTATTGACCATTATATCTAATCATCCTAAACACTACTCGTCCATTAGGACAGGAGTGCCCTAGGTGTTATTGTCCCCTTTGTTTTCTTTCGCTCTATTTCCCTCATTTTATTGATTTTGACTTTCCACATCATTAGGTATATTTTCTATCGTCTCTTTAATCACTTTGTCTTAGATTTTCAGTTTTTAATGATTAAATTCAAACAAGGGAATCATATATATACATGACTTACTCACTACTATTAGGGGTTGGATAATTAGGGCCAATACTTACTATCTACTATTTGGGAAAAGAGAAACATTCAAAGACTATATTTGGGTTGCATCATTCACCGCATAGGAAGGGAATTTTTGAATTCCATCTCACACATTCATCTTGAGGAAAAAGTATTTGTAGCCCATTATATTGGTGCGAATGGTACAAGGGAAACCTAGCTTTAAGGGACACAATTTAAATCACACACTCACAAGAACTACATAGATTCTGAAATGTAGTACATCGCTCAATGAAAATCACACTGGGGTGACTATCAAGGTCAATTCGACTAAAGAAAATGTATTATTTATTTCATCTAATATTTTCTTGAGCTTTATATAGGTAGTTAATGTTTGTTTTTTAGGTACAAGTGTGACTCAATAACCCTACAATGAAGTGGATGTGAAAAAAAATGAAAGGGAGGAATTAAGTTCAAACCCTAAAAGGACCATAAGTAGAGTTGTTGTAGGGACACTAGTTCCTAGATTAGACACTAATGTCCAGGGGTAGTCATGTCTTAATTTAGGCACTCATGTTTGAAGAAGTCCCAAATCTCGGTTCCCAACAGATCTCACATAGTCCATATCCATCCCATTCTAGTGAAATTTCTATCCTAGGATTAGTCCAAATCTCTCAATACAAGCTAAGTCACTCTTATATCCTATCTTGCACACTTTCTTGTACTTTGAGTGTTGGATATTGTTTATTACTACTATATTCATTTTATCTCAATCCTTTGATAAATATTTAAATTTATTTAAATCAAGAACACCCAAGAAAACCAAAAATAAAGATAATACGATTATATGTAAGTATATATGACTTAGCTACTTCATAGAGCAACATTCACACCTTATAATAAGACTCAAATGCTCGATATGGTGATCAAGTACTAGTTAATACATCCTATATATACCCTACTTATTTTGTGAAATATACCTTGTTGGCCTACTAATCATATAAAATCATGAATAAATGTGATATGACGTGTTAAGAGATTATGTTAGCCACATGTTGGATATATATATATATATATATATATATATATATTTGTGATGGTATCCATGATTCCCTTAGGATGGGGTTTGTATAATTTGGGGGAGATGTCAAGGATGCTGAAAATGTTATCCCTTTCTTAGGATATGTGGAATCCTTGATTCCAAAGCTTAAATCTTAGAGGATTAAAGAATATTTCATTTTCTCTAGACAGGTTTCTAATAGTTGTCAATCCGAGCATTGGACCACCACCACTTTTAACATGTGATCACTTACACGCAACCTATGGATTTGGTATTTTCCTAAGAAGTATGGAGCAGAGAGATGTTCCTTTCCTCTTAGGGTAGGGAAGAGAGTTTCAACCACTTGATTCATTAAAAACAAGGGCTTTAAGCTAATGTGTTTTGTGAATATATATATATATATATATATATATATATATATATATATATATATATATATATTTATATATATTTTTTTTTTTTTTCTACTACTATAGTAAAATACAAGTTTGAATATTATTTGAGGATTTTAGTGTGGTAGTTTTGGAAATGCCGCTTTTTGTTTGAGAAATGTAATATGGTAGTGTAGAGAGTTGGTGAAAAATCATATATATGGTTATTTTTAAATTCATTAGATAATAATGGATTAACAATATTTATGTTAGTTCTTTAGACATTGAATATGTTTACCCATTTTTCCTTCTAAATCTTTGAGCAATGCTCAAGATTCACTTTGTAAATATTGGTCTTTGAATTCCACTTCTACATTGATTGGTTGTGTGTCTAAAGTTAATGCCCCCATGTTCGACATATACAAC
Organism: Taxus wallichiana var. yunnanensis; assembly: GCA_018340775.1. Lineage (NCBI taxonomy): Eukaryota > Viridiplantae > Streptophyta > Pinopsida > Cupressales > Taxaceae > Taxus > Taxus wallichiana. Next base: position 441,485,037 of record CM031236.1, on the reverse strand, counting down.
CTATGTTTTATTAATAATATTTAAATTTATAAAAAAATTGTGACCCTTATAATATGTGTCAAAAATTTGTTCTTGATATATCATGTTTATTATGTTCTTAAGTATTTTTAGGTGATAGGCCTTTTTAAAGTGGATATTCATGAAAAGACTCATTTTAATCATCGTAGTTGTAGTCATATTTTTAATGTATATATTATTATTTTATTAATAAATCATATGAAACATTTCAAAAATGTGGTATCATAATAAGGCATCACAAGGCCTAATGAATAGAAGAATTGAGGTTGCAACGAATAATGATTCAGAAGAGGTATTTTGTAGAGTATTTAATATATGCTCTGTCTACTTTTTTCTTTTGTTGTGTTAAAAAACTTGGACATTGTATTTTGGATGTCTCGGAAGGTGAATTTGGCATTGGACTATTTATGCTACAAACAATTCCTTTTGGCATCACCTCTAAGGTAAAACAGGTCTTCATTTATTTACCTAAAACAAATTTTATTTCCTCATCTTTATGGTCAGGCACCGATGTATGGTTGGTTTCTTCTCTTTTGAAATAGGCATTTAAATCTTCTTTTACGGCTAAGTTCCCTCATACAGGGGAAATTTTTAGTTTGACAAGGTGATTTTAGTGGTTTTTTTATTAGCGGTAAAGAAGGGTTAAGGGGACCCTATCCCGTCATAAAAGAGCTAGATATAAGGATAACAAAACCAAGGCCAAGGGTACCCATTGAATCCCTCAAAGCAAAACCAATTACAAAATAAACAAAGCATAACGATGACAAACTAACAACCGTGACACTACATAGAACAAACTAAAAGTAGTGTGTCACATAAACAACCAAAATCATAACTAACAACATGCAGCAAACCAAACAACAATTATTACTTTACAATTTCTTCCAAAGTTTTCATGAATTTTGTCCATTCTTTGACTAACCCTACTATATTCATTCTCCACCTCTCATAGTCAAGTTCAATCATCTCTTTCTTGGGGCCACTCTATCATTTTCCTTCTGTTTAGATCTCTACATAGCATTAACTAAATCAGTCATCATTTTCATGTGCTCAATAGTGGTTTTCATATTCAGGATATGGAGGATTTTTATTTGCAACATAGTCTCCTTTATGCCAAGTAATTCTTTTTCCATGTTCTCACACCTCTTGTTAGCAGTTTCTTATTGATCATTGACCAAAATAGAGGTGATTTTATCCACTCTTTCTTAAACCTCCTTCAGTTCACTAGACACCATACTTATCCTATGTTTTTTGATATCTGTATCAAGTCTGCAATATTCAAATTATTTCCTAAAGGTGTTATCTTTAACCACTCCTTCATGTGTTGCAAATAATTCCCTTTGAGAAACTTTGAGCGAGTTTAGGTTGGAAATGGCCTCCTTTGTATTCTGGGTTTGAGTTTCCATTTCATCATCCTTATCTTGGCTTGTGGTAGAACTCTCTCTCATCACTTCCATATCTTCTAGATCTGGTTCTATATTCTTATCCTGGGTTTCACTACCTTTATTAGTGTTCCCTTCCTCTTCACCTTCCACATGAGTCGTCTCCTCTTCTTTTGGGTTAATATTAATTTCCTTTTGTTTGATACCCTTAGCTTCCTTCTCTTTTCCCTTCTCGGGTAGGCATTTTGGTTGTAAGAGACCCGTGTCTCTTCCCCATAATCTTCCTTTCCTCAATGGAACCTGGAGTTCATCTCTTTTGGGGAAATTTTCTCACCGCACATTATTAACGCCCTGTCAAAATCGGGGCTTTGATAAGGGCTTGGTGAAGGGGAACCTTAAAAGTACCTTTCTTCACCGGATTTGATTTAGATAGGGATAGAAAAATGAAATTTGGAAATAATTATCATTTCCCATGTCTCAAGTGATTCAACATCATAAAATGGTATGAAAATGCCACTTTAAACCTACCATCTAAAATCACATATTGCATCATAAGAAGTGTTATTTTTTTATAGATAATACTTAGAAAAGGATCCAAGGGCCATGTACATAAGATATTACATTGAATCTCTCATAATACAAAAACATCTATAAAAAAATCTCAAGTCAAAAATATATTGAGCCCAACAGAGCCATAACATCAAACCAAAACACCGACCAACCAACAGAGACCAATACAAACAAACTAAGAACAACAAACCACAAAATCGGTTAGTAAAGAGGAAGCAAAGGACCTCCTAAACACATTTTCCCCTCATCCTCAAGCTTAGCCATATAATCTCCTTCTCGGTTGTTGATCTGTTCATCATCATCTCGAACTGCTAATAGCAAGCTTCATCCTCTTCCCTTTGTTAGCTACAACCATACCCTATAAATTCTCGATCCTATGACCCAGAACCACCAACTCAAAATTAGTACTCTGAGAACCCCTTATCAAATTCCTATTTTCAGCTCTAATTTGGTTCACAATATCCTCCAGGGCATCAATTTTATTAACAAGGAAATTAATCAAAGTATTACCCCCATCAATCCCTCAGTAGGACCATCCTCCACATTCTGTCCAACTAAATTTTGAAGCACACTCACAACATCCAAATATTTTTGGATTTTTATTTCATTTTGTTAAGTTTCAGTCTATCTTCCAAAGTAATATGATCTTCCCAATCTTCACCCAACCTAGACCCAATAACCATAGTTTGAGGAACTGGATTACTTGCTTTCAAAAGAAATAAAATAATCCCCTAGTGGAGGGGAGCCACAATTTTCTCAGCTTGAAAGTCTCTGAGTGACACTTGAAGTGATTTGTAAAGATAAAATGGAATACTCATCTTTTTACCCTCTCTAAAGTGATTAAGAAACATAAAATGTTGTGTATGAATCTTTCTAAACTTTCCATCTAACGTAATGTACTTCATTAGATGGAATCATACCTCAGACCACCTACCAAGAAACACAGACGCGAAGAAATTTTATCCTCCATGTATAATATTTTCTCATCATCCTTTAAGAAATTATAAACCTCATTCTAAAGCATGGTTCTATCTTTGAAGACCTTACTACTAGAGCATTCCATTTTTGTGATGTGTCCAATTAGCTCCTCCAAAACCAGCACATTGATTCATGAATTTTCACAACACCATTATCCCAAGTTGTAGCAAATTCATTCGACAAATTCTCATCATGACCTCTCAATTTTTGAAGGAAATGAGTAATCCCCCATTCTTGAAAATCTCCCAGATAACAGAGTCCCTCTCCAAAAAAGGCATGAAGAAGGTTCAAACCTAACCCTACTCCCACCCATTTCTAAAATTTGATTCTAAAACCTGAACCCAATTGGTAATAAAACCCACAAAAACCAAGTCTTGCAATAAAATAAATGATATGAGCCCTCACACAACCTAAAATAATGAAAAGGATAGCTCAAATCCCTCTCACACACTTGAAATTAAAATTACTTTTTTTGCATTGAGGATAACTTTTGTATTGTCTAGTAATTTTTCCTCAATTCGCCATAATGATTTGGCATGGGTCCATACTCTAATATTAGACAATGTATGCACAACGATTGGCCTTCTCGATACACATGCCCAATATATGTATCTTCAAACTTAGGTAAAAGGCCCATTATATCCACAATGATAGAATTAATACTAACATGGTGTTTAACAATACCCTTCATAACATTGATAATATATAAAGAATCACCCTCTATATAAATCTTCCTTATTCTTTGAGAGATAGCCCATTTAATACCACTAAGAACAACATATGCTTCTACATAGTTATTTGTTTTATTACCTATGGGCTCAACATAAGATAAAATGAGGGATCCCTCCTCATTCCTGATTATGCCACCAATTCCAGCTAAACCAACACTTCTTTTTGAAGCTCCATCAAAGTTAAGGTTCAACCATCCTTCCCGAGGTTTTTCCCATTTCACAATATTCCTAGTATCTTTCTTCCACATGGAAATTTGTTGAATGCACTGACTAATTCCCAATGCTTGAATAATATCAGTTTCATGATAAGTACATCGTTTTAGCTCCTTGAATTTGATAATGGACTGTAATGCCACGTTCGACATTACCCAAGCCTTTCTCTAACGAACCTATTGATAAGTAAGGGTAGGTGGTGGGTTTGATTTTGTTGATCGTTAGTCGACCTCAACGTGTGTCCCGGGAGAACGATTAGCACCCTTCCTCCTTGTCTAGCCTTCCCGTGTTCGTGTCGTTGCCGATGTTGCTAGTGGAGGGCCTCCACAGTGCCTTTTCGATTACCTTGTTAAGGAAAATATCATTCTTGAATTCTATAGGTGGTTTTAATGATGTCTTGATGTCGTTAGGGCGTGTCCAGCTAGAGGGACATCTACATAATAATTATTATATTGAATTGTCGATTTGTGCTTATTATTATTTTACTCAGTGTTGATGGGCGATCATTATTAATAAGGTTAATAAATTTGTGTTATTATTATGAATATGGCGATCATTATTATTTGTGCTTATTATTATTTTACATCGTCTTAGGGTTTTTATTTTTTAGTTAAAAACAAACAAAATAATAATAATAAATAAAATAAAAAAGTTTTTTTGTCTTTTTTTTGTTTTATTGGGTGAAGACAATAGCCACCACCATGGAGGGAGGGGGGAGCTTTAGACCAGTTTTTGCGCCCCCACCAATTTTGGCCGTAGCTTTTTCACCAGCAATATGTGCTTAAGGGTGCCTTTTGACCGTGTAAAGGCATTCCTCGCCAGATGTCATCTCATAAAGTGCCATGTTTGTTGTGGCCTCCTCCTAGCCTCCCAACCTACACTAAACACAAACTCTTTTACCTACGTGGGCATTCATCAAAGCATAAAAGACAAAGGAATTTTGTCAGATGTTGTAGTTTGCAAATGCGTTGGGGACGTTGTTGTAGTGTTTGACCAAATGAAAGAATGAGACATCTTCTCATGGAATATGAGGATGGAAGTATATAGAAAATGTGGGGGTTTCCTCGGAGACAGTCACACTATTTCATTCATGCAACAAATAGGTCTCCAACTCTGATGAATTTACATTTGCCAAAGCATACCTTCAACCCTGTGCCAAAATGGATTTGGGGAAAAGGCGTGGGAACTGTTTGATAGAATGCCTCAAAGAAATGCGGTCTCATGGAGTGCCATGATTACAAGATCTACACAAAATGGGTATGTTAGATATGTATGCAAAATGTGAAAGCTTTGACATAGCACATTAACTATTTGGCCATGATTTTTTTTCCTTTGTGGCTGCCATGATTTAAGAGTGCGATCTGTAGCTCTGGTTTTATTCTTTTGGAACGCCATGGTTTTTCATTTGCTTGACCCTCACTACAAGCTGTAGCGGCCATGGTTTGTTTGGAGCTATGTTCCTTCTTTGAGGTCGGCATTGGTTTCTCTGAGCTCTAATCTCACTATGAGTTCAAGTTATGTTTTGTAACCTAGTCGTGGTTTCTCTGAAGGGCTCAAGCTGAGTTTTTATCTGCTCTGCATATTTTTCTTGGTCGTGGTTTTCTTTCAACTTGACCCTTGTCTGAAGGGTTTGAGCTATGTCTATGCTACATCTTGGCCATAGTTTTTATTTGTTTGGAGGGATCGAGTTGTTATTGCATCCAACAAGGCCTTAGTGAGATGTTGAACCGAACCCTAGGAACTTCGACCGACTTCATTTCTCCAGGCATGGTTCATCTTTCCTTACCTCTCATAATTATCATGTTTTTAGTTCTCTTTTGCAACTTAATAGAATTTTAAAATATTAGGATTTTAATACCGTTAAATTTTTTTTTAACTCGTTGTAAAAACAATGAAATGTTGTGTCAAAACTCACTAAGTCAAAATAACCCGTTTGCATTAAAACATGAACTTCCACCCTCATTCTGAGGTGATCTAGAAAATGTCCTACCCAAATGGATCGCTACAACATTGTTTTATGGACAAAACAAGATTGACTTCCCGCTTAATCTTGACCTTCTCCATGGTTAAATAGTTAATTTTTGCATTTTTAGAGACTCATTAAGTGCCCTTGGTAACTCAGAAAATGAGATGTTAAGCTTCATTCATGTACCTTTGCATGTGAGGAGTCACCTTGACCTTTGGATTGACCTCGAAAGAACATATGATATCTTTTTGATGCTCTTATAGAGCCTCATTACACTGGTTTACAACAGTAGAAAATTGTTAAATTTAGAAAGTTGGCTTTCGTTTTGAACCGCCATTTGAAACTTGGATAGAGAAATTATTTCCCATCTTCGCAAACCTCTAGTGTTTATACTAGACAATTTCATGGAACATTCAGTTTAGGGAAAAGCACTTTTCTAGTTAGTTTGGCAAATCCATTTTGTAGGCCTTTAGTCATAGTTTCACGAGGTCAAATTGGACCAATTTTGACTTGTCGCTCCACTTGTCACTATTTGAAAATGGTTTTCTAGTTCTCAATCCCGTCGACTTTGATGAATTCTCCTTATATAGGGGAACTAGTAGGAAGTGTCTCGTTGTGTGCTCATCCATCAAACGTTAGTTATGGATGTGGTTTTCTGAGCCCTTGAGCTAACTTTTGTTCATTTTGCATTGGGCCAACTACGACCAGTGGCCCCGAAAAACTAGCCGCCAAACACAAACCATTCACTTTTTCCCAATTCCATCAGTTGCTATGAACTCTTGGTATATCTGGGGACATGTAGAAAGTTAATCATGGTGTGCATTCTCATCGAGAAGATAACTTTTGGAAGTGGTTTCTTAGCCTCTAAGCCCATTTTGAATGTTTTGTAGCTAGTGAGAAAATGTAAAAATAGAAAGTTACAGGACCCTCGTAGGGTTGCCAAACCACCCTGGAAACTTTTAACACATGCAAATAACTATTTAAAACTCTATAGTGTAACTTGTGTGAAATAGAACTTTTGACAAAATGGTGTTTTCTCTCTCTTCCCTCCTCTTTCTCTCTCCTGTGTTTCAAAAAGAAGTAAAATGAAATGTAATAAATACATGTCTCTAAACCTTTAATTTCAATTGCAAATTGTAAGTATTATCATATGTTAATTGAAAACTGAAAAATGATAATTATGTTAGATTAGGGTGGATATCATACCATAGAATTATCACTAATATCATGCTCACGTGGTTTTGCAGGATGAAAGAATGATGACAAAAAGTCAAAGTGTAATTCATTTAGTATCATTGTAATTTATATAGTTCATTGTTAAATGAATAAATGTATAATGTTGTCTCATGTTATAAAAGGTTATATTTGATAATTTGTTGCTATGTATGAGATGTTGGTTTTCAAGGACATCTAGGAAATGTGCATTTAATCTTAGGTTCAATTTGATTTATAGTACACATGGTAAAAAGGTTTGATATTTATATAAGGTAAATGAATTTGAAGTAATATCTTGTAGTGCATATTTAGTGTTCAATAAATGATTAACGAGTCATCTTGTGCATTCATACTTGTAAATGTAATAAAGAGATTTAATCAAAACACTCTACCCTTATTCAATATCGAGAGCATGACTTGTCTTCATGTGTGTTACTTTTACCATGGAAGACATTGAAAACCGTAGAGTGAACTTAAACCCTACACTCAATGGAAATCTCCTAGTTTGAGTAAACAAGAGCCCAAGAATGGGTTTATCATCTTAGTCGAGATGTTTAATGACATTTTCATAAACCCGTCTAATAGGAGTGACACACATCAAACTTTTTTTGGAGTGTCTAGAGAAAACTCCTCCTTCGTAGCCTAGCGGACTACCTTTTCATCCGAAGATAGAATTAAAATCAAAGTTCTCCATCGAGTGAAAACCCTGTTGGATCCAGATGACATGGATGGAGGTTGTGACTTAGTTGTTCTAGGCCTTAAAATCTTGTTAATGAACTCCTTAGCTCCACTCAGCTTAATGTGTTACCCTGGTTTCTCTCAATGTAACACCTTGGCCCTTTCTAAAGGTGGTTTAGCATAAATATGTCCTCTTGCTTAAAACACATATATAGTTGAGGGGTAGACCCTTAGGTGAAGTTGGAATTAATCTAAAACTCAGTTGATTCGGATGTTAACTTGGGTTTGTGTGTAGCTACAAGTCTTCTAATATTTTATGTCTTCAAGAGGTTAGACAAACACTTCATAGCTCCTTTTACAAGACAATGCTAAAAATAAGATCCTAACGTGACGTAGAAAATAAAGCATATAAGAGTAAAAACGGGATTTGAGGTTTAGAATAATGCCTCTCTTGGAGACCTTATATCTCGATTAAAAATACTCTTTTGTTTCAAGAATATGAATTTCCTTGGTATAATCCACCTTCGAGAAAACAAAATACATATATAAAACAAAAAGGAAATTCACAAGTCATTGAATTAGAATAACTATGTTAGGGAAATAACCTTACTGTGATTGAGGAATGTTTGTGGTAAAAAGCTATCTTGTATTTTAAATCTCTCATTAAATCCTAATACCGCTATATGGACACTAAGTCACATTCACATGAGTTGTAAGAGTAAAAAGGTAGACATTGAATATATGTTTGAGAAGAATATTCTTAACATAAGGAAAAGATAATTAGGTACTTTATATGCTTTTGAATTATGTCAAATGAGTATCCAAGTTATGGAAAAAAATTTAAAGAATAAGAAGCCAACTAAAAAGGGTTGAAAAGTATTTTAACCGTGGAATGTACTTAGAATCTATGGGTGGTCAATCAAGAAATTTATCCTTGTGAAATAATGTTCTTGGAATGTTAATCGTAACTAAAATACAATTAAAGAAAAGATGTGTTGTGGGTTTGCCTATCCTTGAGTCTTCTTTCTATGGTTGGGGCATTGCTAGTATTCGTTCATTGGGAAAAGTGTGGCATCGACATGCCTATGTTGTTTTCATGTGTCTATGTGAGTCGATGACTTATGTGATTGTCATTTTCAAGTCAATTTTATGCACTTAAAGCCCATGTTGTGTTGTGTGTTGTGAGCAATGTAAGTCAAAAAAATCCTTATTTTTACTTATGTTGTAATTGTGTGTGTAAAATGTGGGCACTACATATGGTATCATAGCGAGGTTTCATGCTCTCGAACCTCCGGGATGGATTGGAATTGTGATGATTCCGCATGATGGTGGTGGATATTGGAAGAGTAACATGATATATGTGTGATGTGAATTATGTCATTATTGTGAAATTGTGAACACACATGTTGTGTGTGTCACTTGGTATGTATTTGTTATCTTATTGATGTTCTTGTGATGAGAGTATTCACTCTCTATGTTGTTGATTCAATTGGGGATTCAAGTGTAATGTACTACCTTGTTGTTTGTGAAAGGAATGATATTGTGAATTGCAGAGTGTGGAAACATTTTGACTTTAGGTGATCGAAGGTGTATTGATGTATTGCATGACAAAATTGATGTAAAATGAATCACATTTATTGTGATGTCATCACCGTATTGGTGATTAGTTGTGTGTATCGTTGTGTTGTATTGCAATTGACTATATGTCGTAATGTTAGACATTGTGTTCCTCATACGTATAACTCATGTAATATGTGATGGTTCATGTCATGATTTAGGGGATATGGTGAGTATGATCCCTAGTGTATAGTGATTGCACTTTGGGTGAAAGATGTGGTAATGTGATGTATTGAAACCCGTGAAAGTAATGATTTTGTTATACCTTGTATATATATACCATGTGCAAGACATTATGGTTAATGGCATGAATCACCATTGTGTTAGTGATGTAGTTATGTGTATGTTGTGAACCTTACACTAGATGACCCTAAGGGAATAAACTATCAAGAGTGTATGTGTGGAGAGAGGAGGCATGGACCAGGTTTTCATAATCTTGAGCCGAGTATGAGTGAGGAAGTGGAGTCTTATATAGACTAAAAACTCACTTATATCTTTTTAGTAAACTTCGAGCTTGCTCAGTATATTATGGGTGTGCACCATCTTAGGCTCAACTGATGCAACTAGAGTTCACTGTTCTTTCTTATTAGATTGTTCATTGGACAATCCTATGTAATTTTGACTATGTTGATCCTTTTGGGAGTTTGGAGGGATGATTCAAGAAGAGATGATGACAGTTACATTGTTTGATATACTCATTTCTGGTTACATGTATATTTTTACGAGCTGAGGCTCGATGTCTGAGTGCCAACAACTCGATGAGTACCCCTTTGGTGGTGGTATGAGGCCACATAGTGATTGTAATGTTCTATTTCTCTATACGTATTTTTATTCGTAAATTGATCTTTATCTCTTTTAGCTAGAACCAACCGTTTTTCTTGATTGACATGTTCTTATATTTTGGGCATTTTTTTATTGTTGCATTAAAATTTGGATTTTACACTAACCATGGCTAATTAGCCATTTGATTTTCTTAGTTTTAAAACTTTCTTGTCATATTTAAAAATTTTGTAGCCTAGCCCAAGGCTTTTTATTTTACCACTTGGCATTTGAATGGATTGTTATGTTGGTTCTAATGTCACAATGTGTTAGAATAGGGTCATGGGATTAACCATGGAGTGGTTGAACCTATGGACCCGCTTCATTGTATGGGGGTATGCCCTAAGGAGTTAGAGATAACTAGCAGGTTATTGAACCACTAGTTATTATGTCACTTGGGTTGGGGGTGACGGGGCTCTATGTGCCTAAGGCAATAGGGTGACCCGGCCTCATTAAAAGGAGAAAGGAGACAGGCCTCTATGGTTGAGTGACCTGTTATTCTTTATGGCACTCTATGGTGGAGTGACCTGATATTCTTGATGGGGCTCTATGGTTGAGTGACCCAACTTGGTTCTGGCACTATGTTTCTTCCTCTTGGGAGGTATATGGAGATTATTTGGTGATGCTTTGGGGAGGTATATGGAGTTGTATTTTGTTACTTTTGGAGATATCTGGAGTTGTTTCGTGATGCCTTGTGATGTGTGGAGTTAGTATAGTGAGTTATGTGTACTCTTGTGAGTTTGGTTAGACTTTGTTATGATTGATGGCTTGACTCTCCCCTTGGTTGGTATGGACTATTGGATATTGTCTTGGCACTATTTTGGTACAGTCATGGTTTTCTTTGGGTCTTGTGATACTTGTTGTTTATGTATCCATGTGATGATTTTTTTTTTCAGTCACATCTGTGTATTGGATCTATATCTGTGACATAATTGTGGGAAATTCCTTGCTATGTAGATTGCTTGTTGTCATTCCATGGAGGAATTAAAAGACCATGTGATATGATATAGTCATGAAAGTAGGTAGTAAGATGTCTCATGGGTTGTTTGTGTTGTGTTAAGTTTTGTGTCACATCTTGATGTTAGTTATTGTTCGGCACCCAGAACTTAAGACAACTGAAAAAAAAAAAAAACTCTAAACAATGAATATTATAATCTTGAGATAAGAAATACTTGTAAAAGAAAATACTAATTGTGTAGTAAAGTAAAATATAACTAACTACCAATCTTCACAGAACCTCGAAAGTTAAAATTTCTACCTGATGTTCCTAGGGCCACCCCATGGCCGTGATTTTGTGTCTAAAATCTTAACCTTAGAGCATACCTTTGCCCATATTTGTTCCTTTTTGCTTACCATTTCTCTTTCTTCTTTGTATGTCACATCGAGGACGATGCTTTCTTAAGGGGAGGAGAATGTAATGCCCTGTTCGACATTACCCCAACCTTTCTCTAACGACCTTGTTGATAAGTAGGGGTAGGTGGTGGGTGTGAGTTTGTTGATCATTAGTCGACCTCGACTATGTCCTAGAGAACGATTAGCACCCTTCCTCCTCGTCTGGCCTTCCCGTGTCCGTGTCGTTGCCGATGTTGCTAGTGGAGGGCCTCCATAGTGCCTTTTCGATTACCTTGTTAAGGAAAATCTTGTTCTCGAATTCTATAGGTGGTTTTAATGATGTCTTGATGTTGTTAGGGTGTGTCCAGCTAGAAGGGACATCTACATAATAATTATTATATTGAATTGTCGATTTGTGCTTATTATTATTTTACTCAGTGTTGACGGGTGATCATTATTAATAAGGTTAATAAATTTGTGTTATTATTATTATTATTATTATTAAATTTGTGTTATTATTATGAATATGGTGATCATTATTATTTGTGCTTATTATTATTTTACTTCATCTTAGGGTTTTTATTTTTTAGTTAAAAACAAACAAAAATAATAATAAATAAAATAAAAGTTTTAAAATTAAAAAAGCCCGTGAAATTGGGCGGTTTAGGGTAAAGAAGGGGGACTCCTTATGGTTTTTTGTTTTTCTATCTTTTGTTGGGTGAATATATACAGTTTTTGCCATGGAGGGAGGGAGCTTGACTAGTTTTTGCGCCCCCACTAGTTTTGGCCACAGCTTTTCACCACCAATGTGCTTAAGGGCACCTTTTTTGTCTGAAGAGATTTCTCACCAAATGTCATCTCATAAAGTTTCATGTTTGTTGTGGCCTCCTCCTAGCCTCCCGGCTGCGCCAACATCCTCCTAGCCTATGCCAAAAATGAACTCTTTTACTCAGCATTCATCAAAGCATAAAAGATAGAGGAATTTTGTCAGATGTTGCAGTTTGCAAATGCGTTGGGGACGTTGTTGTAGTGTTTGACCAAATGAAAGAATGAAACAGCTTCTCATGAAATATGAGGATGAAATTATACAAAAAATGTGGGGTATCCTTAGGAGATAGTCACACTATTTCATTCATGCAACAAACAGGACTCCAACCTGACAAGTTTACATTTGCTACGTACCTCCAAATTATATACCAAAATGGATTTGGGGAAAAGGCATGGGAACTGTTTGATCGAATGCCTCAAAAAAATGTGGTCTCATGGAGTTTCATGATTGCAGGATCTACATAAAATGGGTATGTTAGATACATATGCAAAATGTGAAAGCTTTGACAGAGCACATTAACTGTTTGGCCATGATTTTTTTTCCTTTGTGGCCGCCATGATTTAAGAGTGCGATCTATAGCTCTGGTTTTATTCTTTTGGAATGCCATGGGTTTTCATTTGCTTGACCCTCATTGCAAGTTGTAGCAGCCATGGTTTTTTTAGAGCTATGTTCCTTCTTTGAGGATGACATTGGTTTCTCTCGAGCTCTAATCTCACTATAAGTTCAATTTATGTTTTGTAACCTAGTCGTGGTTTCTCTAAAGGGCTCTAGCTGAGTTTTTTATCTGCTCTACATATTTTTATTGGCCGTTGTTTTCTTTTAACTTGACCCTTGTGCTAAAGGGTTTGAGCTATGTCTATGCTACATCTTGGCTATAGTTTTTATTTGTTTGGAGGGATCGAGTTGTTATTGCATAAAATAAGGCCTTAGTGAGATGTTTGAATCAACCCGTGAACTTCGACAAACTTCATTTCTCCAGGCATGGTTCATCTTTCCTTACCTCTCATAATTGTCATGTTTTTAGTTCTCTTTTGCAACTTAATAGAATTTTAAAATATTAGGATTTTAATACCGTTAATTTTTTTAACTCGTTGCAAAAACAATGAAATGTCGTGTCAAAACTCACTAAGTCAAAATAACCCGTTTGCATTAAAACATGAACTTCCACCCTCATTCTGAGGTGATGTAGAAAATTTCCTACCCAAATGGATCGCTACAACATTGTTTTATCGACCAAACGAGATTGACTTCCCAGTAATATTGTTGACCTTCTCCTTGGTTAAATAGTTAATTTTTGCATTTTTCAAAGACTCATTAAGTGCCCTTCGTAACTCTGAAAATGAGATGTTAAGCTTCATTCGTGTACCTTGGTATGCGAGGAGTCACCTTGACCTTTGGATTGACCCCGAATGAACATATGAGATCTTTTTGACGCTCTTATAGGAGGCTGTTACACTTTGGTTTACAACATAGAAAAGCTGTTAAATTTAGAAAGTTGGCTTTCGTTTTAAATCGCCATTTGAAACTGGATAGAGAAATTATTTCCCATCTTCGCAAACCTCTAGTGTTTATACTAGGCAGCTTCTGGAACATTCGGTTTAGGGAAAAGCACTTTTCTCGGATAGTTTGGAAAATCCATTTTGTAGGCCTTGATTGCGGTTTGACGAGGTCAAATTGGACCAATTTCAAGTGGTTTCTTAGCCTCCGAGCCTGTTTTGAATGTTTTGTAGCTAGTGAGAAAATGTAAAAATAGAAAGCTGCGGGACCCTCGTAGGGTTGTCAAACCACCCTGGAAACTTTTAACACATGCAAATAACTATTTAAAACTTTATAGTGTAACTTGTTGTGTGAAATAGAACTTTTGACAAAATGGTGTTTTCTCTCTCTTCCCTCCTCTTTCTCTCTCTTGTGTTGCAAAAATAAGTAAAATGAAATGTAATGAATACATGTCTCTAAACATTTAATTTCGATTGCAAATTGTAATTATTATCATATGTAAATGGGAAAACTAAAAATGATAATTATGTTAGATTAGGGTGGATGCCATGCTAGTGAATTATCACTGATATCATGCTCATGTGGTTTTGCAGGATGAAAGAATGACGACGAAAAGGCAAAGTGTAATTCATTTAGTATCATTGTAATTTATATAGTTCATTGTTAAATGAATAAATTTATAATGTGTCTCATGTTAAAAAAGGTTATATTTGATAATTTGTTGTTATGTATGAGATGTTGGTTTTCAAGGACATCTAGGAAATGTGCCTTTAGTCTTAGGTTCAATTTGATTTATAGTACACATGGTAAAAAGGTTTGATATTTATATAAGGTAAATAAATTTAAAGTAATATCTTGTAGTGCATATTTAGTGTTCAATAAATGATTAACGAGTCATCTTGTGCATTCATACTTGTAAATGTAATAAAGAGATTTAATTGAAACACTCTGTACCCTTGTTTCAATATCGAGCATAACTTATATTCATGTGTGTTACTTTTACAATGGAAGACATTGAAAACCGTAGAGTGAACTTAAACCCTACACTCGATGGAAATCTCCTAGTTTGAGTAAACAAGAGCCCAAGAATGGGTTTATCATCTTAGTCAGAATGTTTAGTGACATTGTCATAAACCCATCTAATAAGAGTGACATAGTCAAACTTTTCTTGGAGTGTGTAGAGAAAACTCCTCCTTCGTAGCCTAGCGGACTACCTTGTCATCCGAAGATAGAATTAAAATCAAAGTTCTTCATCGAGTGAAAACCCTATTGGATCCAGATGACATGGATGGAGGTTGTGACTTAGTTGTTCTAGGCCTTAAACTCTTGTTAATGAACTCCTTAGCTCCACTCAGCTTAATGTGTTACCCTGGTTTCTCTCAACATAACACCTTGGCCCTTTCTGAAGGTGGTTTAGCATAAATAGGTCCTCTTGCTTAAAATGCATATATAGTTGAGGGGTAGACCCTTAGGTGAAGTTGGAATTAATCTAAAACTCAGTTGATTCAGATGTTAACTTGGGTTCATGTGTAGCTACAAGTCTTCTAATCTTTTATGTCGTTTGCGAGTCAAGTTTATGTACTTGAAGCCCATGGTTTGTTGTGTGTTGTGAGCAATGTAAGTCAAAATATATATCTTGGTATTTTACTGTTGTAATTGTGTGTGTGTAAAATGTGGGCGATATACATGGATAGGTTATTAGCCATTTCCCCTAAAATGAAATTCCCCAATCTGGTTGAGCTTTTTTGTTTTCCCTTAAAGATCATGTTATTCATTTCTAACCAAACTCCCATAAAAGAAGAGGTAAAAAAACCTTCATGCCTTTGAAAGGTAGAGGGAAGAAAAAATATTTACCCTCTACATGTACAAGTCAAAAAATAATCTGGAAAGACCCAAGTAACTTGAAAAACTCTTAATACATTATTAAAAACTCTTTGAGAAAAGGAGCATTATTGAAAAATATGTTGAATAGTTTCACTGGAATTTTTACATAAAATGCATCTATTCAGTATTATCATACCTTTGGCTTAAAATTATCAATAGTTGGAATTTTTTTGTACCACATGCCACAGAAAAAAATTAACCTTTGGAAGAAGAGCAATATCCCAAAGGTTTTTCCAAAAATAATTTAGGTGAGGGGTATTATGAGCCACCCCATAACCAATCCTTACAGAATAATCTCCATCCTTGGTCAAATCCCATATCAAAGCATCCTCTTTAGTAAAATAAGGTATATGCACACCACCTAAATTAGTATTCAACACTCTTATAGCCTCCTTGCAATCCTCATCTTGACCTACCCATTCAAGAGGTTTCCAAGTCCACCCCCAATATTTCTTCACCCAATAGTCACTAAGAAGGCTTCCCATTAAGGATTTAAAATGAGGAGCTAAGATACTCCACTACCTTTGATTGATTAAGGGCTCTTCTTTGAACCACCAATCATCCCAAAATCTAATCCTTGTACCATCCCCAATCTCCCACTTACTTCCTTTCAACAATAAACCTCTACATTTGCATAAACCATTCCAAAAACATGAGCCTTCAAGAAGAAAATCATTAGAAAGAAAATCCCCCTGATCCCTATACAAATATTTGGCCTTTAGAATCTTAGCCCACAATCCATCCTCATGTGTAAGCCTCCACCCAAATTTCACAATTAAATCCATATTCATACTTTTAATATCCTTCAAACCAAGTCCTCCTACACTATTTAAGATCGTTACTTTATCCCACGCCACCAAAGGAATCCTATCCTTTGCTTCATGCCCCACCAAAGAAACCTCCACTGAATCTGAGTAGTGATAGTTCTAATCTTTGACAGAATTTTGAAGTCTGACATAAGGTAAACCGCTAAACTCTGTAAGGATCATTGGATCAATTGTAGTTTTCACTCCATGGAAAACAAAGACCCTTTCCATGAAGCTAAATTTTTTTCAAAATCTATTAACACAAGTATTCTAGTTGTCCAAAACCATTTTCCCTTTAAAGAGAGGCATACCCAAATAAGAACTTGGAAAATATTTAATTTAGCACTCCAAAACAACAAAGAATTCTATTATAAATATCTTCATCCACATTCATAAAGAAAATAGATATTTTGTGGAAATTAATGAGCTAACCTCTAACCTCCTCAAAATATTGAATAATATCCTTGAAAGCATTTTCTTCTGAAAGGGTAGCCTTACCCAAAAGAAAAGTATCATCAACAAACTACTACAGAGAAATAGGATCCAAACCATTCGAAATGATTAACCCATTAAGAATATTCCTTTGCTTTCAGTCAGCACAAAGTCTGCCTAAGGTTTCGCCACAATAATATATAGAAAGGGTGATAGTGGATCTCCCTACCTCAATCCTCTTCCTGATGAAAATAAACCTTTAGACTTACCATTAATAAGTATTGAATATTTGGGAGTAGATATACATTCCATTATCATTTTGATGAAATGATCATGAAAACCCAGTCTTTCCAAAATGATACTTAGAAATCTCCATGACACCCTATCATATGCTTTATTCATATCAATTTTTAACAACATAGCCTCCCTTTTAGAAACATCCACAGAGTGCATAGTTTCATGAATAGTAATAACACTGTCTAAAATATGTCCTTCCACAAATGCTCCCTGATTTGGAGAGATAAAACCTTCTAATAAACCTTTGATTCTGAAGGAGATTATTTTAGTGATAATCTTATAGATAGTATTACATAAAATAATAGGTCTAAAATCAGCAACCTTTTCATCTCCTAGAACCTTTCGAACAAGGGAAATAAAATTATTATTTACCTCTTTCATAATTTTACCATGCCTGAAGAAATATTGTACAACATCTTCATGGACAATATCCTAGAAAACCTAAAAAAGAAAGCCATAAATAAATCTGACCTAGGGATTTATCCTTCCGCATCAAAAACAACAACTTCAATCTCTTCTTGAGGAAGGAATTTTAACCATTTCAACATTTTCCGATTATTGATAATAGGATGAAATAAATTGGCAATATTATACTCCTTAATAGGATCTGGATCCCTACCTAAAGAAATAAAATTAGAGAAGAAACTTATGAATTCCTCAGAGATCTCTGACTTATTTTTTATTTTCACACCTCTCCTATCAACAATTTCCAAGATAGTATTACTATTTTTATGCATTGAAGTTGTTAGATGGAAAAAAATTGTATACTGTCACCCTCCAACAATATGACCCTATAATTTTTTTCCAATAAGCCTCCTCTTTATCTTCTAGGTTATGATAGTCAAACAAAAATATTTCTCCTTATCCCTTAACTCTTGACTCAAACCCAAATTTTCAATTTGATCCTCTATCTTCCTAAGTTCATTGGTTGTCTGAGTTTTTTGAGTAAAAATGTTGCTTTGAAAGTCTCCTTATTCCATATTGTCATTCTATCTTTCACATTTTTAACTTAGAAACCAATTTGAACATGGATTTACCTTTCACGGATATTTACCAAAGATAATTAAACCTCCTCCTTGATGTTATGATGCAAAGTAACCACATTTTAAAGAATAAAAAATGTATCCCTCTCATTCCAATATTATTACCAAATTAAAGACAAATTGGACTATGGTCGGATCCAATTCTTGGCATGGAAGAAAAATTCCTCCTAAAGAGGAAAACTAAGAAGGATTGATGAGGAATCTATCTAGCCTAATAGAAGAAGTGTTATTTCATCAAAAGGAGAGGGCGAGATTATCTATCGTAACCAACAAAGTGTTGTCTAAGTAATTTCTTACCTATAAGGACACTCAATTTCCATTCTGCAATGGGACTTAGGACTGAAAATCATTCTCCCCTCCAAATGAAAGACCAAGAACCTTAGCAATGACCTTAGGCATGATTGAGAAATAAAAACTCTTAAACAAACTTTGTCATCATTCCACGTTTTGTAACATCAAGACTCAACTTCTCATCGTGGCCTTTAAAATTTTTAAAGAAGTTTGTCATACCTGCTTGCTCTATAATCTCCTTTAATTCCTTGCTAATATATGTCATAGTATTGGGCTCAATCCTTACTAGATATCCTCTCATCCTTGAAATTTTGGAAAAACCTTTACCAACACTACACAATCATGGCAAGGAAGATCGGTGTTCAAAACCTCTTCTTCTCATTGGTTCTACTTGACCAATAAACCTTTTTTACCTCCCCCACACAATATTATTATCCCAAATTAACACTATCCTTCACATGCCTCAAATTAGAGAAGTTATTAATAGCATAATCGTTTACTTGGTTCCCTTCCTCATTTCTTTTTATGATTATAAAATTCCACTCCTCATTATCATTTCTTCTTGTAAAGACAACCTTACTCATCTCACAATTATTAATGAAATTCATTAAAACCAAGAATTTATAATGGTTAGGATCTAATATCCTCCTCAAGTAAGGATTTGGTTTGTTCATCTATTCCCCTTAAATTCTCCACTATATTTAGTTCGAGAGGCCAACACTCCTTTATTTGCAAATTTTTCAGCAATCATATTACCTTCCCTATAAATATGTTGGAAGGTTATGGAATTAAATAAGGGTAGACATTTCTTAGTACCTTTGATGAAGTCCTCTATGGTTACTAAGACTATATTTTTCCCATTGATGCTAGAAATTTTGAGTCACCTTCCACTATTAAGGATATAAACCCTCTCTCCATTGTAATCTTAACTCCCAATACATAGTTGCCACTTCTACCGCATGGTTGCTTTGGTTCCTAATTTTGAAGTAATATGCGATCAAAAATTGTCATTAAAATCCCAAAAACCCCACCACCACCATCTTTTCTTTCGGGGTTTCCATTTTCTGCCCCATCAAAGTTTAGTTTGATGAAACCTTACATTAGTTCGCTCTACCTCACCCCTTCTCTTGGACTAATTTTTGATTAATCCCTTAGTTCAACAACCCCCACCTTCTTACAAATATAAATTTTGTATCTAATATCTCAGCCTCCTTGTTTTTTAGAATAGAAACGTTGTTTCTATTAGCTTGAACACACATTTTAATGATTTGTTGAGAGGTTTCCTTTTCCCCCTAAAATCCTTCTATTTCTTTCTTTCCACAGTTCCCACCATAAATGGCCTACACTAAGGATCCAAAATACTTAATGCCTTGGCTTTTGAAAGGTAATTTCCATTGGACCCATAAATTCTGCACATCTTGTGGGCTGATCCAAGCTACCATAAATAATAATGGGAAATATTTTACAATCAGCGAAGAAAAAGAGCATCCCACAAAGAGATGATTTGTTGTCTCCAAGTCCTTTTCACATAAAGCACATATATTTATCATATTGTATCCTCTTTTTGTTATATTTTCAATTGTGAGGGCCTTATTAAGCAAGACTAGCCAATTGAAAACATTAACAATGGGTATGATGTTTTTGTTCCAAACCTTCCACCATAGGAAGGTTTGGAATTTTGATGCTAGTTTTTATTATTGTATGATTCTCACATAAATATCTAACATGACATCAAAAATATGTTGAAATTGATTTATACTACCCCTTCGACCTAGGGGATACAATTTTATTTGGCATTAAAGAGCTCCAGAGACATTTAGGCACTCCTTATTATTATTGACATTATTTTGTGGTAACAGTAATCTTCTTCCAATATGGGTGCCTATTTTAAGATACTAGAGATTATTTCATACCCCTCAAACTTGGTGCCAAAATTCATTCAATTCTTTACTCAAATAAAGGTATTAAAAAATTAATTAATTAATTACTAAGAAAATGATTAACTAAAATGTAAATAGTCTAGTGTAATCTAATTCTATAGGAGCAATAAAATAACTAAATAAATGAAGTAATCAAATACTGAAATGATACCCAAGAAAAATAAGCTAGAGAATATGAAACCCTAATGTGCAAAGAGGGTTAAAGAAGTACTTAGTTGATTTGAAGATGTCACAGTGTAGACTAGGTGAACATGAGGAGGAAATCATCGCACAATAGCTTTGAGAAGATGCGAGATCTAAACTATCCGGATAGATAGGGGTGCCTAGAAAGGGATAGGGGTATATGTGGGTACCTTGGTATATGAAAATGGCTAGTGAACCTCCTCTAGAGTATTGTTGGATGTTCGCTTGTTTTTGCTTCCTATCGCGTGAATGTCCTTGTGTGATCACCAAAGCACTAGTAAACTTGCAATGGAAGAATCACCTGTAAAACCCCAAACAAAGCATAAAAACTTAAAAAAAGATGCACATGAAGGCCTCAGTTGTCATCGATTGTAAAATAAATGGACTCATCATTGAGCGTTGCACTACATCTCGGACTCAATGTATTTATGGGTTTGTGTGTGTGTCTGCAATTATGCCCTAGGTTACTCTTGTGCCGATCGCACTTTGTGAAGGAACGATAAAATAGCTAGATGTAGAATGAGTGAATGTGTGCATGGAAATAAGACACTCCCCTCCTATGAAGTGTGATGTAAATGAAATAGCCTTATGTGCCTTGTGATGGAGCTAGATGGATACAAATGTAGATATAGATGCCTTTGATGGATGTAACTATATGTCTAAGAATCAACACATGATCTTATGATGGAATTGACCTCCCGAGGTCATACCAGACACCCGATATGAAAAGGAATGTGGCTACAAAATGGATAAACAAGGAGGATAGGTGAAATGGGAGAAAATGGCTAACAAGTGATCAAGGTAATCGAATATCCTCGATGAGCTCTATGGGAAGCTACTCGTCTAAAGAAATGAATGCTTGCCTCACTTGGCCAAGAAAAATGGATCGATTGAGTAGAATGGACACACGAAGGAGTTTATCAATTTTAGTTTCACTAAACACCCTCTGAAATAGTTTTGGAATGCATGGAAACTATCCTGTGTTTTCCTCCAAAATGTCTCCAGACAAAGTCATGGAGGTGTGAGTGGAAACGTATTAGTAGGAAAAATGGGTGAATTGTGGAGTCTAATCTAGACCTCATTTACTATTCCGAACATGTAATCATTGTGCCTTGACATTCAATGTTGTCAACTATGAGATAATCATATGTGGAATTGGGTGGTTTGGAAAACGAGGTGTCTAAGGCCTTGATCAATGCCAGTCAATTGTGGTGTTAGGTTTGGTTGATGCACTCATGGGTCACACACCAAATATCTATGTTGCGTAGGACCTTGAATGGTCATGTGGGATATGTGAAATACCAAATCAAAGAAATAAACAAACTCGTAAAGAAACCACAAGATGGAAAGAACTAACCTAAGCCAACTAGCTATACATGAGGAGTTGTTTTAATTCCTACTAATTAAAACTATGTGCCTAATTATCAAACGGAAACAAATGATTTAAATTAAATCAATTCAATTACTTTTCCTTGAATTTAATTAAATTGATGTGTTGTCAGCTAATTAACAAATGAAAGCTAGCTAATTGAACAACAAAGAAGAAAAACTAATCTATTTGTTTTTGCGCTTTTAATGATTTTAAACAAGGGAAAAGAAAAATAAAAGAAAACTAATTAATTTAATCTAATATTTTTGTATTTTTATGTTTACTAGAAAATAAAATAAATGTGCACAGACAAACTAACTTCTTCTAATTAAATGAAATTACTTCTATTCTAATGTAGATTAAACTAAACAGAGAAATATCTGGATGTGGCTATTTCCCTATGTAGAAGATTTAATTAATCTAATAAAACAAATGTTTTTTCCTATTTGTAATTGTGGATGTAGAAGCTTTCTAATGAAGAAATGTAAATCTAACACAAACACAAAAGCTTCTAAAGCTAACTTCCTTGCAAATCCACAAGGATAGGCAGAGAAGCAAATTTTCATAGAAGCTTTGTTCGTGTGCAACCAATATTGAATTTTGAATGTAATGAACTTTCCTAAACAATTTAATAAATGAAGAAATGATAACAAAGCACTGTAACAAAAACTTCCTTCAAATCCTTCTTTGGAAAATCCACATGGATAAGTGAGATAATATCCTCAACAAAAGATTTTGCAAAGGAAATCTACTATAATAATTATTGTAATTGAATCTTTTTGAAAAAATGTATTTAACCAGACTAAATATTTGAATCTATTCAAAATAAACAAAGAAACTTGCAGGAATTCAAAGACACCCCCAACCTAGAAATGTTGTATTGAGACACATCCAATGTTGGAAATTCTTCTTGATGTCCCCTCAACTTCTTTCCAATGTGTGTTCAACGTATCTAGAGAGTTGTGCTGGAAAATGTGTAGGAAGAATGGGATAATGTTGGAGTTGGCTAGTTTGCAAGTAATCTAGCAACAATGTGAGCAAGAGAGTAGCAAGGAAAAAGAACAGGTTTTCTTACGTACTTCTTGGTAGGATTCTAACAGCATAATAGTGCAAAATCAATCGAGAAACTCTAACCAATGCTTTGGGAAGAAGCTTGGTTCTTATAGAAAAATAGGCAAAGAAGTGGTCCATCCCACTTGGCAGCCAAGAAATGCCACATCACTCAAATAAGGGGTAGTTAACTCACAAATAATAGTAGGAAGGGAAGGAGAAGTTTGTATGCATCTAATAAGCTTAAAAACAACCAATTTGGTCAAGAAACATGAGTTAAAAATGAGTTATAAGAAGGTGACATGCGTTTAAAACACATTGGAAAAGGATTGGGAGAAAATACATGAAACCGCCTTGAGTCTACGTGGATCGGTGGTTAAGCAACTTATGTGGTGGTTACATAACCACTGCTTAGGATAGACCGGTGGTTACAAAACTGTTGGCGTGGTTCCATCACTTAAATCAAGAAGGCCAAGGAAAAGCTGAAAAAATGATAAATTAAAGTGGGAAAATATAGGAAAAGGACAAGCAATGTAAGATAGCATGTTGCAAGTGATAATTTGGATTTGAACATCATTGGAAAGATAGTTTTTCATCATTGGGGATTTAACTATTCCATCAATGTTGCCCTGTGAAAAATCAAGTACGTACATATTGCCCCCTCATAAAATCATTTTAGCCATGAAGAGGTGTAAAACATAGAATCTGAGTATGGTGCTCCCAAATGGGAAGGTTAGAGGTTATACCTAACATGCCCGTGTGTTGAAATGACGCAAATCCAAGCTTCCGTTACCTACAAGAAGAAAACGGGAATCAAGTGCAGATATAATGCATAATTGACAATACATACTAAAATAATCAACTAGAGAACTTACCATATCCATGGGGATAGAGGTATACATGTGTCAAGCACAACACTTTAGCCCCAGTAAAACACATACACTCAAAATAGAGTAAAAACACTCTATATATATTACTATTTCTACAAATCATTTACACTTACCCACCTAGCGATTTTTGAGCTCTAGATTACTCACTGTGATGATTTTGAGAGAGATTATAGTTAAATTGGTGAGCATCCCAATGTGATGGTAGCCTAACCAAAGGAAGAGTAGTGGGTCACAGATAGGTGAGTTATCTGTATTTATTCATTTCTACCCTAAAATGTATAAAATGTGAAAAAATCAACTTAGGGGGAGATTTTTAGTATTTTGTAGTCAAAATGTTCATAAGGGGGTGCCTACTAGGATTTGTAAAAATTTTAATCAAAAATGGTTTATTTTTATTTTTTTTACATTTATGGGGCCTTAGGGTACATCCCACATTTTGTAGATGGAACAGCTGCAACAATTGCACAACAATCGATGTTTCATTTATGTAAATGTAAAAGAGTCAAAGACTAAGATTGAATTTTCATGGAGTTTACAAAGCCACCACTCTACACAAAGGGGTGGTTACATAACTACTAATTTACATAGAGCGGTGGTTGCGTAATTAGCGAGCAAAAATTCAAAATTCACTAGTATGATAACAAAATTATTTTTAAAATTTTTTTATGATGTTTTTGATGAGCTTATTATGCACTAAAAGGTTCTAACTTTCTCTTTTCTTGGTGTTTATGAATACAGGGTCCATACATTAGATGGAGTAGGGCTAGAGAGTGTGATTGGTTAGTATCCATCTTAGATGCTCTTACTCATGAAGATATGGATTTCTTGCATAGAGCTAGGGTATGGAGGATATGCCCGGATACGAGATGGTTGCACCTGGATGGTTATTTATTAGCTGATCTACTGATTTATTGGGATGTAGAATGGAACACTTTCTAGATACATAGAGTCAAAGGGGAGTGGACTATCACTCTTGAATATGTCTATAGGATTACGGGCCTTCTTGTCACGGGTAAGAGGTTGAGTTTATCTAGTGTGGGTCCAAAACAGTCACGAAAATGGATTGCATATATGGTAGACATGCGTAGACACCTAACACGGGTGCCAAACATGGGATGATATTTCTATAAGTTTTGTCTCGCACCTATCCCCACCTTGTGCAAGGCCATTATTTCCATCTTGGCTTCATGCTTTGTAGGGGATAATGGCAAGGACAAGCTTCTTTATTGTTTGGCACCGATCATTCTAAACATAGAGCAAGCGATATGGCCACACCTAGGCATGGGGAATTTATATAATTGGTGCCACTTATCACGATTTATAATTAGTTGTTCGAATGAAGGGCAAGGCCCTTAGTGATATGACACTAGTGATGAGCTAGGTTTATGAGCGCATCACCCCCTATCGAGGGGTGTTGTGATAGCATATCCCACAGGCTATTAGAGCAGTGAGATGGAAAGTCATGGACCCACTCAAGGGGCATCATCACTCGGTTAGTACGATTACTACAGATGATATGGTTACATGGTTATACCAAGATATGGCCTGCCTATGGGGCAAGGACATCATTATTATAGCCTCTATAGTACTACTACACATAGTTGGTGGATTAGTGAAATAGAGTGGAGGTCCATCATGTTGGTAGAGTACCACAATATTTCAAATTTCCATAAATTGATACCATCCCTACACTTCGATAGTATATAGAGGTATTAGAGAGCCTAGAGCCACCCCTAAGGGAAAGCTCAAGTGGATTTTTGTCACACCCGAGATCCTAATTAGCACTACTCATATTGTACATGATCCAAATGCTAGAGTGGTCACAATACTATAGATCAAGGGAGCACCCGCACATAGCGGGGAGGAGGCTGAAGTTGATATAGATACAAAGGCCGAGGAGGAGGGTGAAAAGGTGGGAGATGAGGAGAGAGATGAGGAGGATATTGATAAAGAGTGGGTGTCTACCATAGAGGCTTCTACGGTAGCTAGGTTTGAGGTGAGACATTACACACTAAGGAGCCCTTGAGTATAAGTGTATGAGGGGATGAGGAATCAATATTTAGATGATAGATGTCCATAGAGGAGGTTAGAGAATAGGAGGTTCCTACGGCAGTACCCATACCACCACCAGCACTAGTAGACCCATCCTAGATGCTAGGAGATTCAAGTAAGTATAACACTCTTCTCTCAACTCTAGTTTTCATTCTAGAATTGTTAGTGAACTACGCACTATATTTTTATCTTTTTACTTTTCAAAAAAATCTAATTCACCATTGTTTCCCTTTTGTTTTTCATCCTTTGTGGATGATTGGCGAGATCTTATTCAAAATATCCTGGTTGATACCTTTACACTCCCCATGGGGAAGACACCAATGTAGCTACTTACAAACTCAAGGAAGTCGGTGATTGTTGGTGACCACACATATGTGTTTGCACCATCATGACATGATGTAGAGGTCGTGACCAAAATGAGTGCGAGATTTTTGCATACCAGTTAGCCAAGAGGAGGTAGAGGCAAGACCATTCTCACAACGAGGCTACTACTGGAAGATCACCTACCCCATCTCAAGGACACTCTCGCCACTTAGCACATGGAGGCTCCCACTCACACCGTAGGAGCCGCTGCAGGATTACTCATCCCACACCTTCATTTGGATCTCGTAGAGAGGGATTGGCTATATGTCTTTATTTCTTCAAGGCATTTTTGGGATACATATATCGATTATTTTATTTTTGGATCATAGATGAGCATTTTGACCACACTTGTAAGAGTGTGATGACATTTTATACAAACTTGACCTTATTATATATACATATCTTTTTGGTTTGTCTATTCTTGTGTAAGATTTGACTTGATAATGGTTTGTTTCACTTATGTACTCTTAGATTTTAGAATCTCTAATGTTTTTATATGCTTGTATGAATGCATGTTATGAAGAATGATGATGTAAATGTGCTAATAGAATGATTTCTCTTTCTCTTTTTTATGATGCTTATGAGAAAACATTGTAATCAGATACTTTGGTTTTCAAACAATATTTAGAACTTTTATTTTGTTGGCAAAATGTGATGAATGTGATATAATAAGAAAATGAACTCTCTCCACTCCTAACCCCATGCAACTAGTAAGATGTGAGGGCTAAAAATGAGAGCCAAAAGGGACGTAATTTATATGGTTTTGATGAATGAAGATGGTGACAAGAAGACAATATTTTGACAAAGATCCAATTAGGAACCTACAACTCAACCCTAAGCACAGTTTACTACCCAGTCCAGAATGTGATTTTCTTACAAGTTTATCTAGACTTAGATCTATAGATGGCCTTTTGATTGAAAAATATGGTTTTAAGGATTTGAATCTCTTACAACATACACATCTAATTCATTTTCTTGGGAATTTTAAGGTTTCAAAGAAATTTTTATTTTCTAACTTATTTACAACTTATTGACTTGTTTGACGAGACCCCCCACATATTTCCCCATACTACCAGTAAGAAGCATGGGCTCATCACCGAGGAAAATATATAGGTGAGTAAGGTAACTTCCCTCCTTTCCCAGTCTCACGCTACTAGTAGGAAGCATGGGCTCGTCACCAAAGACTAGTAGGGCAAGGAAGTGTGGTGTTATTAGCAAAAGATAGAGTTTTTGTATTTATTATTTGATTTATATAGATTTTTTTTACTTTTGACTTTTGACTTGTGCTTTTGGGAGTGGAAACTTGCCCCTAGCATCAACTTTGAGGTAACCAGTAGGATGTGAGGGATCAACACCAAGTTTGAGGTAGGTGAACAAGAGATCCAGGGTGAAATGTCCGGAATTATTTTGTTATGAGAGAGATTTTCAGGAAAAGATTTGACTATTAAGAAGCTTATGAATAGAATTATGGGAAAAGACACACGAACTAGAAGAAACTATGACTAGAACTAAGTATGTAAGCCTTAGTAGGACCAATGTCAAAATTATGCCTTAATTTTTAAATTAATGAAGAGATTATAATTGTTTGATGATAATATGGTGGTGCTTGAAGAGATGTGATTAAGCATTTTTTCTAAGATTTTAGAATTTTTTAGAACTTGTTTGAAAATTAAGTATCTTGATTTACAATTTTACAAAGTATGATAATGTAGATGATATGCGGCATGGATGTGATAATGCACAAGTGGAGAAGAAAATGAATTATGCATAGAAACATTTAGGGTGAATCCAGTTGATTGATGTCAAACTCCTCACCTCTCAAGGTACACAAATGATACGCATGATCTTTGAAGTTTCTATTCTCTTAGCAAGGGCCTACTACCTTGGGTTTAAAGCTGACAACCTTGCCTACGATTATATATGATCATATAATATTGGTGTGAATCATGCATTTTAAAAGAGGTATTTTCGAACCTCTTTACGATGTTTTGACATATTATATTCATGTGATCATGATTGTGTCGCTCAAATTTTTCCCCTAAGTAGGGAGTAGTGGTTATATTTAACATTTTTCATGTTATAGGTTTATGTCTCATGGACATAATGATCTTGTTTTTGCATATTTGTATATAGACCAAGGTTTGGAATGGAAGAAGCCCTAAAGATGGCTTTGATGGGTATCATTTTGTTCTCAAAATCCTCTATTTCCTTCATTAATTCTATCATATTTCTGCATGCATCGAGATTATTGACGGGAAGAGAGGTTATAATAAGGAGGTTACCCATTCCTTATGGTTCGAAGGGGAGAAGGATAGGTTCATCACTCTCTAAGAGTTTCATAATCTTGGTTGTGGTTTTGGTGGACATAGTTTCCATAGATATTACCTTACCTTTATCTTTTTTACTACCTCAAACATTTGTGAGTCAGCGACTTCAACCTTCAAAACACTCGGGGTGGTCATGACCAATTCTTTCGATGAAAGAAGTTTGTTTAATGGATTTGCAGGAGCTCATATTCTAAATAGACCTATGGTTTTTTCTTGTGGTTTTCCAAATGTATGTCGAAGGCCTTAGGATCCCCTTGAGCAATAAAGACCTTTCCCAGAAGGAGAAATCTAACCTCTTGGAGAAAACCGGAGGAATAGCCTTCATCCGGTGAATCCAAGGTCTACCAAGGATCATGTTATAATTCATCTCCTTGTCAATAATGTAAAAATTTATCAAGATGGTTTTTTTCTGAGGAGATAGGAATAACTATAGTTCCAATTGAGGTTTCCTTAATACTGTCATATCCTCGCAACGTGTTTCTTGTAGAGGATAAATTAGTCTCCCCATATCCCAACTTTTGCAAGAAAGAGAAGGGAACTACATTCACTGTATCCCCATCATCAATCATGGATCTCTTGATGCAATTTTTATAGACCCAAACTTGCATACATAACATAAGATCTCCCCTTTTGGTTATTTTAGCATCAAAATGCATCTTACTTATATCCAAAATGAACTCGGTATCCTTATCACTTTGCCCTGGAGGATGAATGTAAAAGTCAATATGATTTATTTGAGCTCCATCCGGAGGTGTAACATGGATTATATTATCAAGACCCAATACATCAAGCAATTTGGAACGATGCACAAAGGAATTCTTTAACAAATCTAGAAACGAGATGTGATAAAAGGTATTTTTCAAATCCGATATCAAATCATAGGCTCCCACCGGTTTTGAGATTATAAGAAAGTCATCATGTGAGAAGGAATGAGTGTGGAAGGGTTGTGAAATGCTTTCCTTTATTTGATTTGTTGCATTAATTTCTGGTTCAACCTCTAGCTCAACTAATCCCAAAATATTTGTATTGTTGTTTGAGCCAAGGTTAGGAGCAACTCGAGAGTTATCATAAGTTGAGGCCTCATGGTCGTTATTCCCTATAGGAATACCCTTGTTTATGTTTTGAGGATTCACTTTAACATCTTTAGGATGCTTAGGGAATGGATCCCGATAGATGCCTAGGTTTGCATTATGGGGTGTGATGGGTCCTTTGTAACCCGGTTGTGAGGTTCCTTCAGGATTTTCTAAGAACATGTCCATAAAGAGATACCTTTGATTCTTAGGGATTCTTTGTATGAAATTGTTGCAATCCTGTAAGGTCTAGC
Organism: Taxus wallichiana var. yunnanensis; assembly: GCA_018340775.1. NCBI lineage: Eukaryota > Viridiplantae > Streptophyta > Pinopsida > Cupressales > Taxaceae > Taxus > Taxus wallichiana. Next base: position 441,454,941 of record CM031236.1, on the reverse strand, counting down.
ATCATGAACAATAGCACTATGAAAATCACAATAAATATTGGGATTGTAGTCTCCTGGCATTTTTTAGTTTTGTTGTTGTTTATTATAATCCTGGTTATAGTTCTAAAATAGGTTGTTATAACCATAATTTATTGCCCCTTGGCTAGAGTTCCGAAATTGGTTCGGGCCTTGGGCTTGAGCTTTTCAAGGAGGGGGATAGTTGACATCAACTGTGTTGATGGAGGAAACATAATTAGGGCCTCTTTGATTTCCTTAATTGTTTTTATTGTTATTATTAGTGTTTTCGTTGTTTGTGAAACTAACATTATTTGTTTGGTCAGTAACACCATCCATGGTAGCAACGCGATTACAATTCAAGAATTTAGGCCCTTGTTTATTGGATCCATTGTTTTGACGATTTTCACTCTTTTTATTAGGGGACATCAATTTTCCATTAAGACCGTAAGTCTTATGCCCACTATCGATAGCAGCTTGGTTGATTTAAAGTGCACCTTCCAACACTTCTTTGTAACTATAGAAAGGAAACTTTTGGACTTCTTCCTTGGTCTCTCGATTGAGAAAGTGAAGGAAAAGATCACAAAGTTCCATCTAGTCCATGTTAGGTGCACTTGTAGAGGAGTAAAGAACTTGACGCCATTTTTGAATGAAATAGGCGTAATATTCTTTCTCTGCTCCTGTCTAATATGTAGAAACTATCTAATCCATATTCAAAGCAACTTGTTCATATCAAATTCTCTAATGAATTCTGAAAAAAAATGTTTAAAGTAATGTATAGAATCCTCGGGAATCCGATAATACCAATCTAGTGAAATTCCTTCAAGGTTATTCAGAAATATCTTCCTTGGTCCCTCGATTGAGAAAGCGAAGGAAAAGATCACAAAGTTCCATCTAGTCCATGTTAGGTGCACTTGAAGAGGAGTAAAGAACTTGATGCCATTTTTGAATGAAATAGGCTTAATATTCTTTCTACTCTGTCTAATATGTAGAAACTATCTAATCCATGTTCGAAGCAACTTGTTCATATCAAATTCTCTAATGAATTCTGAAAAAAATTGTTTAAAGTAATGTATAGAATCCTCGGGAATCTGATAATACCAATCTAGTGAAATTCCTTCAAGGTTATTCAGAAATATCTTCCTTGGTCCCTCGATTGAGAAAGTGAAGGAAAATCACAAAGTTCCATCTAGTCCATGTTAGGTGCACTTGTAGAGGAGTAAAGAACTTGACACCATTTTTGAATGAAATAGGCTTAATATTATTTCTGCTCTGTCTCATATGTATAAACTATCTCATCCATGTTCGAAGCAACTTGTTCATATCAAATTCTCTAATGAATTCTAAAAAAATTGTTTAAAGTAATGTATAGAATCCTCGGGAATCGATAATACCAATCTAGTGAAATTCCTTCAAGGTTATTCGAAATATCTTCCTTGGTCCCTCGATTGAGAAAGTGAAGGAAAATCACAAAGTTCCATCTAGTCCATGTTAGGTGCACTTGCAGAGGAGTAAAGAACTTGACACCATTTTTGAATGAAATAGGCTTAATATTATTTCTGCTCTGTCTCATATGTATAAACTATCTCATCCATGTTCAAGCAACTTGTTCATATCAAATTCTCTAATGAATTATGAAAAAAATTGTTTAAAGTAATGTATAGAATCCTCGGGAATCTGATAATACCAGTCTAGTGAAATTCCTTCAAGGTTATTCAGAAATATTTTAGCTGCTTCTGACATCCCATGGAAGTAATTCCTAATGGTAGCAACATAGGCCTTGATTTGATTGTTTGGATCTCTTTCTCCCTTGAATTTAGGAATATCAGGTAATGGGTGTGCGAGCATGACACCTCGTACAATAAATTCAAGGGGTTCTTTTAAATATTGATCATAAGTACCCATTGCATAGGATTCCACCATTGAAGCTACTTGATGAGTAGGTGGTGGAGGAGGAGTTTGGATAGGCTACATTATAGGTGTTAGCTAGAACGTATGGAGTTATTGATCAAAATTTCCCGTTCATGATCAAATTAGTGAAATATATACTAAAGAAATCCAAACAACCCCAAAATGCAAGGGTTTAAGGTACCTTGATGTACGATGTAATGGATACAAATGCAAATTAGATGACAAGTCCTTGCTACTACAAGTTGATGACCTATACAACAAGGATAACTAGAAATAAAATGTATTAGATGGTATATGTGGGGTCTTCCCGGTGAAGTTAGTTCTAGAAGTGTTAAATTCCTTACGCAAATGTCAACCCCCATTTGATAAAATATGATAAAAGAAATAATAATGGATGAGATAATATGTAGAATCGATGCACACAGAACGAAAATCTAGAAATGTAAGGCACATACAAATCTAATCTATATTTTCATAAAATAGAGTATACAGCGGCAGGTTGTTGATGACCAAGGTGTACAGTTCTAGTTGTGATGGTGAAAGGCACATGGATGAAACAACTATAAATACGAGATCTGTATATTCTAAGTGCAAACTTGAGGATGTTGGGGATCTAACACCAATGAACTCATCAATAAGTTTTGAGATTGACGAAACACAAGTGTGTGAGGAAATAAGGATCTAAGTGGTGGATGCTACAAATAGAGGTCTAGTCGATGGAAACTGGGTAGGAGCAAAAAAAGTGGGGAATGACAAGATGAATTTGAGAAATATAATGATGTCGGGGGGTCTAACAACCGGTGAACACTTAAACAAAATAATAGGGATCTAAAGAGCTAGAAAATAGAGGTACAAAGGTAGATAGATTTAGGATTGGTGGCAACCTAACAGGGTGGAAGATGACCGAGATAAATTGAGTTAAGCCGATAGTGAATGGAATGAAAACGTAACCTATAAGTAAAGGATGGATGAAATGAGGTCTCAGTGGAGATGATATGGTCTGAAAAATGTTATACACAAACAAGACAATGATAATCTGATAACAAGTAAATAAAATAACACAAAATTATGGTAATCTCATGAAGGATGTTCATGAGTGATGCAAGACAAGTTGAAAGGATATCCAAGAGGTTTGTAACTGTTGTAGGGATGCTCAGGAACGAGAAAAAAATTTACAAGTTGTAAGAAGTATTGGATGTTTGCATGCATTCCACAGGAAGAGGGGGTTGAATGTAATTTTAGAGGGTCGATGGTGACCTGGTTGGGTCACCATTTATGCATGAGCAACTTCCCTAGAGTGGTGAATGATTGATTTATTCAAGATATGGGGTTTTAGGGATTGAGATAAGTTCTTTAAAGCATGTAGGTAGGTAAGGGTTTCCTAGGGAAGTGTCATGAGTAGGTAGGAGATAAAGATGGGTTAGATAAAAGCTAGAAAAAGTGTAGGGATGTGGATTTAGGTGGTTAGGGATAAAAGCATCCTAAAAGAAAGTTAATTAAAGATAATTAGCTAATGGAGATTAATTAAGGTAATTAATGAAGATTAATTACAAATTAAAAGTGTTAGGCTAATATATGGGAATTAAAATAAAAGAAATTAATTAAATTAAAATGGGTCTAGATAAGACCATGGTGAAAGATGCGCACACGAGAAATCAAGGGTAGTGATACCAAATTTTGGTGTCTACATTTTCCCCTTTTTTTGAGTGGTTTGTGCTAGCAAGCCATGAGACAAAAATGATGAGAAATAAAGAGTAGGATGAATACTAATAGAAGGTTGATGATGAGCTCCCCCTCAAATGAGGGATCGATAATGCAAAGGGAATCGATGATGAGTTTGAAAGAGGTATATGTTTAAGGGTGGGTGGGAGAATAAAATGGGTAAAATGACAAGGAGAGGAAAGATGGATTCAAGAAATAAGGATTTAAACAACAATATAACCTATGGTGGTGATTTTGATATCACGCTAGGTGGGGAAAAGGATAATCTCAAAAGAGATGGAGACAATGTTCTACGAACCAATGAGTCAGTGAAAATCACTGTGAAATGGACAGAATCTAATGGGAAACCTCTAAAATGGATGTGAGTCGTGAGTACCAATGGATCCTAGAAATACATAAAACTATGCACAACCAAATGTTAAATACTTTATAAATGAGGAATCGATGTGAAAAGGTATGTGTCCACAAAGGACGAGGATGGGAGTAATGATGCCCCTACAAAGGGCACAAAAATGGCCTAAAAGGTAAAATAAAAATGAAAGAGTGATGATATAAACTCCCCAAGGGGAAATAAATATGGCCAAAAGGGTGGACTTGAGATGAGATATGGATGATAATATGGTGCCCCAACAAAGGACACAAAAAATGGCCGAAAAGGTAAAATAAGAAATGATGATATAAAATGCCCCAAGGGGGAATAAATATGGCCACAAAAGTGGACTTGAGATAAGATGAAATGATGAAATGTTTCCCTAGAAAAAGAGCACAAATATGGCCAAAAAGGAAAGATAAGAAAATGTGTGATATGATGCCCTAAGAGGGAACACAAAGATGGCCACAAGAGTGGACTTAAGATGTGGTAGATTGGATAAGATTTGATGAGATAGATAAGGTGTAATTAGATGATATATGAGATAATAGATATTGATCAAACTATATGTGACCAAAAGGTATGAATGATGCTATGTCATATCAAGGATCGCATGGGAAAATAACGCCACAAACCGCATTAGAGGTAAAATAAAATGGGATCCAAGTAACACAAGGCACATGTGACCAAAACATGTGTTAGTACATAACCAATGGTAGTTAGTTATATCAAAGATCATGAGGGAAGTATGGATGAATGAAATCATAAACCTAATCTCAACATGACGAGGGGTTTGTGATGAAAATTATATGCGAAGAGGGATCTCCATAAGTGGTGTTCCCTAAGTCTATGCCCCAACTTTGGGAAGGGGAAAGAGAAAATTGATCAATGTGGGAAGTTTGCTAGAAGAAATATGATCAATGCAAAAGCTTTCGTAGGATGCTAACAAAATGGAAGGTCGATAAATGCGATAAGACTTCAATGCCATTATACAAAAGAGTATCCATCCTTCGAGAGTATGGTCTAATTTATACATATATGATATAGATGGCAAGAATGATACACATGGTAACCATCCTTCGAGGTACCATTCTATTGATTTTTATTTCTTTTGATTTTTTTACATTAACAACGTCCTTCGAGGGAGAAGTTTATTTTTGCTAAATTTTCACTTTTGATAGGATCATCCATGAATTTTGATTTTTACATGGGGAAGAGCTAGGAATAGCTAGGTATACCACTTAGAAGGGGAAAATGAATGTACAAGAGACACCTATGGACCCTTAGCATGGTTCCAATAGGTAAATAAGAGGGTGATGGATGTAATGATCATGGAGTTCTCACCAAGAAGGAGAACTTATCTATAAGGAAAATGTTATGGACAGAGTCATGGTATCCATATTTAAGGTCATGTCAAGGAAATTAATTAGAGGCCACATAGTTAAAAACCATTACAATGATATATAGAAGAGGCTGAATGATGGAGGGATGATCTAAGGATATGAATAAGTGCTCATTGGAAGACATGCTGACAATAAACTTATCATAAAGTACAAGGCATTGAGTGGTTCGATTCTGTTTTACCATTAAGAGAGGCTAAATGATAGGCTCCCAACCCATACTTATGTGTGATAATGTATGGTCCAATCCACTTGGGGGAGTACTTTCACATTGGCCCCTTTCTAGAGTAGGAAAAGGTCGGTGATGTTAAATTTGCAATAGGCTAAATAAAATCTAAAGCTTTCAAAATATGGGACATGATGAGATAAATGAGAGAAGATAAAAACTATGTGCTACCTTTTGGGAAGTGAAGAAAATATGTGTCCCTAACGAGACAAGGAAATGGACACAAGAGTGGTCTTAGGATGAGACAAGATGATAAATTGGATGAGATAGATGAGAGAAGTAGGAAACTATGCGCTACCTTTTCAAAAGTGAGGAAGCAAGAAAATTATGCATCCCTGACAAGATGGAGATGGCCAAAAAAGGTGGACTTTGGATGATAAATATGGGACCCTAAAAGAGGCACGAATATGGCCACAAAGGTGGACTTTGATGGTGCCCGAGAGAGGCACAAATATGGCCACAAAGGTGGACTTTGGATGAGGGGGATAGATAAGAATATTTGGATTAAATAAGATTAGATAAGATGGATATGGTAAAATATGCGCAACACCTCAAAAATGAGGAAGCGAGAGATATGTGTATTAAGAGATGAGAAAATTGTCACAAAAGTGGGCTTAGAATGAAGATATGGTGCCCCTAGGAGAGGCACAAATATGGCCACAAAGGTGTAATTTTGATGAAACTATGGTGCCCCTATAGGAAGCATAGATATGGCCACAAAGGTTGACTTAGGATGAAAAATATGGTGGAAAAAGTAAAGGATTGGATAAGACCATATGGGTTGGATAAGATTAGATAATGTTAAGGATGAAAAGGAATTAGTGTATAAGTAAATTGTTCCTAGAATGAATTCCCCCAACATCAAGGGAGCTATTTGATGGATATGGGATGAATTGATGTGGATAATATGTGTGGATGAGGAAGAGGATGTGAAAGGATCAATAACAAGGGGAGGATTCTCCCCTAGCAAAAGAGATTACATTGGTCAACTAAGATGTAGATGAGCTAGTGGATGTCGAAGGAGATTGGATGGGATCGATGATAATTTTAAATTTGGATTGGATATATGGTTGGGGATCATAAGGGTGATTTTCAAGACAAAAATATGAATGAACAAGGGAGGGTCCTCTTTTGGAGGCTTGATATGCATGCATAGGAGAGATTATAAAGGATGATGTGGGTGAAGGAGGAGACTTAGAAAATTCAATAGATGGGGATGTAGACATAGGAATTGGATTAGTTGTGGTGAATGGAGAAGGTATATCCTCTTGGATGAGAGATTCATCATCCTTAAAAATTTCATGGATGATGGTTTGGAAGGCCTTAGCTTGTGTTAGTGTCACGACCTGTGTGGGGATGTCTTAAGAAAATATGATTACAATCGAACCATGATGATTTTTTACTATGAGAATCAAAATATTTAACAGGAGGAAGCATGATGGTAGATATTTGAATTAAATGTAGAAGGGTATTTGCGTAGGACCTGATCAAAGTGTAGGGAGGAAGGTATCTCTTGTGGGTTTTGATATGATATTTTGACTTGGATTTAGGGAGAGGAGGGATGGAGGAAGTGGATGTATATTAGATGGGTAAATTAGATGTCGTAGAAGATGAATCAAATTTAGGAGGAGGATTAGAGTGTTTGTATTTGGATTTATTGTTGGGAGATGTCTTAGATAGAGGGTCTAGACCTAAAAGAGATGGGGGTGCTCCATGGATGGATGTTGTAATATTAGATTTCTTAGAAGAGGGAATACCTAACTTCTTACGAGAATGCATGAGAGACCTTTGGGGATGCTTACCAAGAGTCTTAGATTTTGATCGATAATATTTTCCCTTGGTAGGGATGATAATAATCTCAACTGGAGGATCTAAATATTGTTGTGTAGGGGTGGATATTGATGGAAAAATAGGTGTTTGTATGATGTGATTAATGAGGCCTATGCGATATATGGATTGTGTAGGTTTTGGATTTGTTAATATAGACACGAGTTGTTTTGGTAGAGGAAATATGAACACCCTTTATGCTTGTCTTAGGTGGAGGTGTTTGTGTCATAAATGTTTCAAGGGTTATCATTGATATGTTTTTAAAGTGAGAAGATGTGATTGGTGAGGTAGTGGGTATGGATGTGGGAATGGTAGATGTTGGAAGATTGAGTGTAGAATATTGGGATAAAATAGGTGATGTTGCCATGGGAAAATAGGTGGGTATAATTAGGACGTTCGAGGGATGTATATGATGTAGTGATAAGTTTTTTGGAATTTTATGTAAATGTGGTTGAGGGCCGATATGATAGGTCGGAGCATGATAGATGTGAATGAAGTGGTAGGTATATTCAAAGTCGATTTGTATGTGGTAAAGGTAGACATAGATGTAGATGTAGAAAAAGTGGTAGAAGTTAATGTGATGGGTGTGGTATTCATGGATATGGTTGATGTAGAGGTGGGGGTATATATTAAAGAATTTGTAAACAATGTCTAAGGTAGGGGTAGATGATGAGATAGGTAAGGATGTAGGTGTTTGATGTATAGTATTGATTTCATAAGGGTTAAATTTTTAAGATGTGGAAGGTGGAAATTTATTTGTCGATGGTGGATTAGGAAAGGGTTGTCTAAAGATGTCAAGGGGTTGGCTATGAGATGAGGCAGGATTTTCTATTTAGAGATCCCCATGATTTATAAGTTGTTGAACGTGATCTTTAAAATAATGAAACTTTTCAATGTCATGACCTATGACACAATGATATTTATAGGAGTGACCCTCATGATACCAAGCAGGTTTGAGGTGTAAATTATCAATGGATCAAATGGGAGGAATTAGGATGAGGTGAGCCACCACCAACTTATCGAATATTGAACTATATGATTCCCCCAAGGGGGTATAATTAGAATATGGTTTATAAGTTTTGTGTGAAGGCCTCATGTAAGAGGTAGATGGTTGTGGCTGCACAACATGAGAAGTGGATGGATAAGGATGTAAAGAATCTTGGGGGTATGTCGAAGTTGAAGGGAGTGTTTGATAAGAGGGAATACATTTAAGTGGTGAAGAGTGGATTGGTTGGGGATTGTGTGATGTTGGAAATTAGGAATGTGATAGAATGGTTAGGATGGGATGAAAATATTTGATTTTTGAGGCATATGAGAAGTAGAAACATTAGTGGATTGGGGTGGTTGGATAGGCATTCTAGTGATAATATCGGATGAAGCGAGAGATATTGTTGATATGAGGTGATGGAATAGAATCCACCAATGGAGTATATTAATATTTGAGAGATCATGGGAGATCTATGAAATAAGAAATCATACATGGGGCTAGAAGGATTCCCAAAAGTTTCTAAATGAGAAAGGGATGGACATGTGGTTGATCGAGGGAAATAGATTGAGGGAGATAGGAGAGTTGGTTTCAAAAGGGGGATCGATTTGGATGATATCGTCTTCATAAGGTTGGGAGATCTAATGCGGAATCTTGAGATTGTTAGAGGAGGAAATATCATTGGATATATGAAAGTGTTGCATTTTCTAGTCTCGAGAAGAGGTGGTAACATGCATGAAATAAGAAAATATCTGTTTATGAAATTTATTAACAAACAAATCAAGTATTGTGTTTTTATTAACATGATTAATTAGGAAATGTGAGAAAAAGGGAGGTGGATAATGAAGGTACCTAAGAAATAGAAGTCTAATACTGGTTTCAAGTAGTTATGGGTGGGAATTTCTTGATATACCCAAGGTATGTGAGGCCCGAGTCTATGCAAGATTTATAATGCGGCTAGAACACCACGGTGGATTTTGTTGGGTGATGAAATCCCAATCAGTCCACCTGGTAGGAAGATGTCTAAATGTGTGAATTGATGTGTGATTTTGGTTATGTGTGATATAATGTGAGATGTAAATAATTAACCCTACTCAAACTAGATGAAGAATCAAGGATGTAAAAGGTCCGTTTTAAGCCAAATCCAAATGTGAAAGTTTGATGAGGACAAACACACAAGAAAGGGAAAATGTGATGCAAAAAGAGAAAATAAGAAAAAAGAAGAATACCTGGAGAATGTTATTCCTTTTAATCTAATATTTAAATCAAGTAAGGAAGGAGTGATCCAAGAAAATCTAGAATCCCAACACGAACAAGAAAAAGCAAAAAACTTCTACCGCAATTTTAGTGGAAAATAGAAAAACGAAAGAAAAATCAAGAGACTCACCTAAAATGGTTGTCCCACATGGTGTTCCATAATTTTGATATAAATTTCTTGTTCTTATTTAGATTAGTTAAATATATACTAAAGAAATCCAAACATTTCCAAAATGCAAGGTTTTAAGGTACCTTGATGTATGATGTAATGGATAGGGGCACAAAGTAGATGATAGAACCTCACTGCTACAAGTTGATGACCTACACAACAAGGATAAAAAGAAATAAAATGGATTATATGGTATATGTGGGGGCTTCCCAACGAGTCATTTCCTAGAAGTGTTAACTTCCTTACGCGGATGTCAACCCTTGTTTGATAAAATATGATAAAATCAATGATAATGGAAAAGATAATTTGCAGAATTTTAGGCACACATAAACTGAAAATGAAGAAATGTAAGATACATACAAATCTGATCTAAATTGTCATAAAATAAAGTTTTCCTAGCACGTTTGATGATGACCAAGGCTGCAGAGGTCTAATTGAAAGTAAATGGAAGTAGATGGATGAAAGAACAACTATAAATGCAGATCTAGATATTCTGAGTGTGGACCTATGATGTTGGGGCTCTAATGGCAGCTAAACTTGTGGAGAATTTCTTATATTGACAGAAATAGAAGGGTGTTGATGGAAACTTGGTAGGGGACAACGATTTGGTCGTGAGACTAACTAGATGAATCTAAGAAATAGAATGATGTCAAGGGGATCGACAACCGAGTGAACACGAAACAAAATAAAAGGGATCTAAGGAGCTATAAAATAAAGGTATAAAGGAAAATAAATAGATGATCGGTGGTGACCTAATAGGTTTGAAGACAAATTTAGCTAAACTAACTTAAGACGAAAGTGAATGGATTGAAAACGTAACTTGCAAGTAAAGGATGGCTGAAATGAGGTCTTTGGAGATGACATAGTCTTGTAAAATGTTAGATACAAATAATACATCAATAATACGATAATAACTGAATAAAACAACATAAAATTATGGTAATCTCATGAGGGATGTTCATGATTCATTTAAGACAAGTTGAAAGGATCTCCAAGAGGTCTGCAGAATCTGTTGCCCAATGATGCTCAGGCATGAGAAAAAGTTCACAAGTCGCTAGAAACCTCGGATGTTTTCATGCACACCCCGGAAGAGGGGGTTGAATGTAATTTTATAGGGTCAATGGTGACCTAGATGGGTCATAACCAACTATGGGAAATTGTTCCTAGAGTGGTGAATGATTTATTTATTCTATGTATGGGGCTTTTAAGGATTGAGATAAGTGTTTAAAGCATGTAGATTGGTAAGGGTTTCTAGGTAAGCATCATGAGTAGGTAGGAGATAAATATGGGTTAGATAAAATCTAGAAAAAGTGTAGGGATGGGAATTTATATGGTTAGGGATAAAATCATCCTAAAAGAAAGATAATTAGTTAATGGAGATTAATTATGAATTTAAAAATGTTAAGCTAATAGATGGGAATTTAAATAAAATAAATGAATTAAATTAAAATGGGTCTAGATAGGACCATGGTGAAAGATGCGCACACGGGAAATAAAGGGTAGTGATACCATATTTTTTATATACATGAGATCCTTGATATGTTGTATAAGGATTAGGAAAAGTATATGGGTCTATCATGGGGGTGTTTCATAATATGCAAGTAAGGTGGAACAACACTAGGAAATGGGCTAGTAGACGTGAAACCATGGAATGTCACATTACCAGATGGAGCAGAATTTAAGAACTCACTTCTAGCCATCCCTTGTGTAGGGTAAGCATGAGAAGGGTGAGAGCCCATTCCTAGGGTATCAGATCCCTTGAAAAGATCTCCTGGATTTGATTAGACAGGGGATAACCTTGTTCTGCAAAGGATGTTGCATTAGTTGTGTGTTGATAGGGGTGTAACCTTTATTGTCGATAGGATACACCATGTTATTCCCTACTGCATAGGTTAGTTGTAAAGGTTGGGAACTCTCCATTTCTCTAATCCTTCCTACTAAAGTGGAAATAACACCATGGAGTGAGGATTGAGTTCCTTGTTTGGGTGCCTATGGTGTAGGGTTTGGTTGAGAGGACACATGATACCCTCTTATAAACTGTTCATCATTATCATTCTTATCTTCCTTGAAAATAGGAATCTCATGATAGGTAGTCGATGCATTATTGTTGAACATCTCGAGGTGTGGATCTTCATCATATCCAAGGAATCCTCTATTTGGAGAAGTCGATTAGCAATTCATGTAAAGATGTCATCTTCTGTTGATTGCATGGCAATGTGAGGTCTCAACAAGACTCTAGGGTAAGGACTTGTCCCACTTGTAAAATCCATATTATTTGAAATGGGTTGACTACATTGCATGTTTAAAGGTTGGTTAACCTCCTCTATTCTCACATGACTAGTGGGGTTTGAGACATAGCTAGGGGAGGTTTGCACGTTATTTGTGTAATTGTCAGCCCATCTTGAAAGGGAAGGGGATTGTTGTGGTTGAACATTGGTGTAATTCTATAAAATCCAAATGGCCCACCAAACTCTCTAGCCATACATATTTTGGGAGGTATAAATACCCACCGAAATAGGGGAATAAATGGAAAGGTAAGGTAATAAAAATGAAAGAAAAGAAATAAGAAGGAAGTAGTCCTTCATGTTGGGTTCACAAATTTTTATGTCTAAGAATCAACACGTGACCCTATGACGCACTAAACCTCCCAAGGTCATGATGGGACATCCAATATGAAAAGGAATGTGGCTATGGAATGGACAAACAATGTGGATAGGTGAAATGGGAGAAAATGGCTAGCAAGTGATCAAGGTAATCAAATGTCCTCGGCAGAAACTATGGTAATTTATTCATCTAAAGAAATGAATGCTTTCCTCACTTGGATAGGTGAAATGGAGCAATTGAGGAGAACTCCACATGGATTCTATCAATATCAGTGTCACCAAACACCCTCTAAACTAGTTTTGTAATGTGTGAGAACTATCATGTGTTTTCCTTGAAGAAGTATCTAGACAAGGTCATGGAGGTATGAGAGGAAACGTGTGGGTAGGAAAAATGGATGAATTGTGGATTCTAATCTCGACTGTTGACTATGCCGAACATGTAAGCATTTTCACTTCAACGTTCAAAGTCATCAACTATGAGATAAGCATGGGTAGAAGTGGGTGGTTTGGAAAACAAGGTGTCTAAGTCCTTTATCAATATTATTCAATTGTGGTGTCAAGTTTAGTTGATGTACTTGTGGGTCACACACCAAGTCTCTATGTTGCGTAGGACCTTGAATGGTCATGTGGGATATGTGAACTACCAAATCAAAGAAATAAAAAAACTCACAAGGAAATCACATGAGGGCAAGGCCTAACCTAATCCAACTAGGGATATGTGAGGAGTCGTGTTAATTCTTGCTTAATTAAAACTATGTGCCTAATTAAAAATGGAAACAAATAGATTTAAATTAAATCAATTCAATTACTTTCCTTGAATTTAATTAAATCTATGTGTTACCAATTAATTAACAAATGAAAGCTAGATAATTGAATAAAGAAGAAACTATAATCTATTTGTTTTTTACGCTTTTTAATGATTTTGAAAAAGAAGGGAAAAATAAAAATAAAAGTAAACTAATTAATTTAATGTAATATTTATGTATTTTTATGTTTACTAGAAAATAGAAGAAATGTGCACGAAAAAAATTTCTTCTAGTTAAATGAAATTACTTCTATTCTAATGCAAATTAAACTAAACAAAGAAATAGTTGATGTGGCTATTTCCTATGCATAATATTTAATTAATCTAATAAAACAAATGATTTTTCATTTTTATAATTGTGGATGTAGAAGCTTTCTAATGAAGAAATGTACATCTAACATAGACACGAAAAATTATAAAGCTAACTTCTCATGAAAATCCACATGAGGATATGAAGAGAAGCATCTTTTCACGGAAGATTTGTTTGTGTGCAACCAAAATTGAATTTTGAATGTAATGAAATTTCCTAAACAATTTAATAAATGAAGAAGTGATAACAAAGAATTGTAACAAAAACTTCCTCAAAATCATGCAGACACAAAAATTCTACACTCCCTATCCTAGGTTCATTCACAATCATAGATGACCCACTTGTGACACTCTATAATGTTAGGTCACCCATTAGGTCCCATTTAATTAGATTAATATGCACATCACAAACATCCATAAAATCTAATCTAATTAAATATTTAAAATAATAAAATAGAAATGAATAACCTCACACCTCACCCTCACACTCATTACGTTGACTCGGACACCTCACTAGCTATAATTAACTAACTTATTAACCTTCTATAAATATAACTAGACCACCCCTAACTTATCCCTAACCACTTCTCCCCACTTAACTAACCATAACTAAGACAACTTTCTAAAAAGTTCCTAACCCCCATCCTAACTAAATTAGTTTATCTCAAGTCCCTCCCCATCTCTTATCCTAACCACTTTGAAATCCTCTAAAATAGAGTTAGAAATGGAAGGAAAATCATTCGTATTAGACACCTAACTAAGATTTGCCGCAATCACCGCGATTATCCCGATCGCCGAAGATCTATATAATTGTATTTTTCACCTTCCTTTGGGATGGAATTTGATGGCTTTGCATGAAAAATTTGATCTTTCTCGGGCATTCTAGAGGTCATTCATCTTCAACCAAGCTCCATCACTATCACACTGCTCCAAAATTATCAAATTGATTGTCATATCATTCGTTTTCATCATCAGGTCAGCCTTGGCCGTTTGATTTGCATTTAGTCACTTGTACAAGGTAACCATCATAATTTTTGGTCTGCTTTCTATCATTCATATCATGTAATATTATTTTTATTACATTTAACATGTCATATATGCTCTGAAAATTCACTTTAGATCATATTTTAAATTGAATTTGTCTCTATTTTCTGTAAACTGTGAAAATTTACAACAATCACCACGTGATTTTCCCAATCGCTGGAAATTCCTTTATAATATTTTACTTTTACATATTTGTCACAATTTGCCTAATCTTTCTTGTTTTTTTTATATTGTTTTCTAACTTCTTTCCCAGCATGGTGATTTCATATGGCTTTAGGATGTAAAAATTACCCTGTTGCTAACATTGGTGATTTTCATGTTATCTACCATCCTCTTTACTCGGGAGCCGTATGAGCTACTTCATGATCTAGAGCTCTGTGTAATTCAGTTTGCACCCTTTAACCTCTTAGAATCTATTTTCACATCAACACAACACATCCAAGAGGCAGCTGAAGCATTCTGGGATGCGTATTATGAGGCTCAAAGGCTCCCTGAAGACCTTGCCCAATACAAGCATAATTATGAGGTTGGTATAGACCTATTAGAAGAATACCATACTTTTGCACCCGAATTTGATATTGATAGTCACACTAGCATCCCCGCTACGACACCATACTATCCCATCTCTACGACACTCCGGAGGAATTATCTATTTTCTTTGTGGAGGACTTCATTTATGTACCCGAATCTGACTTCACTGAAGGGAAGGCCTAGTTGAATATGTAGGGTCTAACTTTTCTGAAAATTTGGACACTGATCAAGAATCCAATCTATGATTTTAATCTTGTCATTATTATGTGAATGTCCACCTTAATAAATGAAAAAATAGTCATATTTTTACTTTTATCATATTGTATCACAATCTTGTTATCAATAAAAGACTTAATTTTTTCTTGAAAGCAGGTTGTTATCCTTCAAAGGAAGTCATTGGGCTCCTAGGGACTAGCTTTTTCCAGAAAACCTACATTTTTATCTTACTAATATTATTTTTTAGATGTTTTGATTTGTAGGTTTGATTGCAGGAAAAGAAGCCTTGATTTCACTTTCTTTCACGGTGCGCAATATAACAAAATCCACACCGCAGTATCCCGAAACCCCGCCATATTGAGGTCAAGTCGAGTCATTACCCTTGAGACATCAAGAAAAACAAAAGGGTAAAACCATGCTCAATTTTCAAGCATGCACAGTAGGACCCTTGTCCCTTTTAACTACTTCATTTTATCATTAATTTGATCATTGTTTTTAATGACCTGTCAATCGCTAGTGATTGGCTTAATCTTCGCAATTAGACCGATCGCTAGTGACTCCCCTGTGTTGTTTTCTTATCAAATTATAATCACTTTTTTAACTCTTTTCTTCTATTTTTGCTTATGCTAATCGATTGCAGATTCATTTTCCTAGGAGTTTTACTTTCTATAATCGCTAAACACACGCTTTGGAAAATTTGCTAAAATTTAAATAAATAAAAAATAGGAGCGCTCTCATGGTAAGTTTTAAAAACCCATCCTTTTACTTTTCGTTTTGGATTCTTGTTCGTTGGTCCTCATCAAAATCAATATTTCATTTTGGGGTATTAAAATGAACTATTTCACACTTCTTGATCATCTATTTCTAATTAGGGAAGTAAGTTCGTTGCATTTCACTTCTCCTTCCCCCACACACAACCAAATCACTTTAACATTAAAAACGCATTCAAACACTCCTAACAAGGTGAAATTTAATGGGATTTCATTACCCAACAGGGAATCCAAATCATTGTTCTAGTTGAGTATAATCTCTTGTCTATTGGTATATATTGGCTCAGCACCCGACTCCCTTATCGTAGAGGGACCATGAAGTGAAAGAGTAGGCCCCAATATCACGCCCATACCAACAAAGAGTATAGAGTTGGCCCTCACATACCTTCAAGTATATTTAAGACTTTTCCTTAACATACATGAAACTATCTATAGCTTACCATTTCCTAGGACCCTTATCAACTCATTGTGGCCAAAAATTAGCAAACTAGGATATTTGGTTATGGATCCCTACTTCTAACGATAAAAGGGTTATCTCTCAAGCTGTGGGACTTGTGGGCTTGGGATAACCCTCCATAGAAAGTTAAATATTATTCCTAAACTACGTGCCAAAAGCTATTCTTAGTGTAGGAAAGGCTATCTAATCCTATCCTAACATTCCAAGAGGTCAAGGAGAGAGAGTGCATAAAAGTAAATCCTACACTAACAACGGTGATACACCAAAAAGGAGGATTGTTAGCCAAGAATTCGACTACCAAAATGGAGAAAGGTGAGCAATGGAAAGGGTGGACAAAATGCACCACATGCCAAAGATAGATTCACACAAAGCACCATTTGTTACCCCTTGAACACAGCTCCCAAAACCTGCAATAAACATCAAGAATATGCACAATATACCTGCAATGAATAGAGGCAAGTAGAAACAATAAAAACATGCAAAGGATGGACAAAATGCATCACAGACACATTATATTGCTCTAAAAATATGCACAGTACAACATCAGCAGGAAAGAGGCAAGGGAAATGCCATTACAAAGCTTGGGAAGGAGGTAAAACTCCACATTCAACCCAACAGAGAAGAAAGAGAGAAGGAGCCCCTAAAAGAGAAAAGAGAGTAATCTCAAAATTTCCCCTTTAATCCTCTTGTCACCACCGTACGCACCCAAAATTGCATGTGCTACATTGTCGGAAAATAGTTACAAAATTCTCCAATGATGATTCAAAATCCTTTCAAGAAGATGTTTAAGCTCCAAAAACCCATTCGCATATATATATTTGTAGCCTAGATAGCCTTACTTAACTTTTCCTTGCATTTTTCCAACTTTCCCCTTCTTTATGTGCTTGTTTTGGCATTAAGTGTCGAAACCACCACCACAGCTAGGTGACAGCTTGCAAACCGTGCTTTCCAAGTAGGGCGGCGATCTGATCGATTTTTCTAGAATCTTCATGCATAAAATTACATGCGACGATTCACTTAAGTTTTCTTTTTGAACGCATCCGTGAGCCAAATTTGCTAAAAATAGCTTCGTTTTCTTGGTTCTCCTTGCTCCTTCTATTTTTAAATAGATTTAATGAGTGGAACTACCTCTTCATTGCATTTTGCATGAAGTAACCTTCTATCCTTCATTCATATATATTCCATGCTTGTATTCAAGAAAAAGGCCTAAGAATTTTTGTATCTTACATTGTTGTGTTGTCATAACCTTGTTAGGAATTACATAGCCAAGCTTTGATCTCTTGTGTTATCTCTCTTCTACCTACATTACATCCAGACTGCCATCAAGATTCCATTTCTCAAGCGCCATCCTCTTGTTGTTGTTCTTGCATTCCCAATCCCTTGGACTCATATGAACACTTAGAGAAATAAAGGAAAACTGAGGGAAAAATTACTACACAACTGGATTTACCTCTGTTCTATGAATTCTAGGTTGGATTTGTTATTTTATTTCCTTCATTCTTACAATTTATTATTGTTACATCATATCAAATAGAGTAGAAATCAATTTCCTTTCATTTGCAAGTAATTAGTTAATTTCCAAGAGGGTTTGAATCTTTCATAGCAACCCCGGTGACGGATCCCCTTCTTCCTATCCTTGTGGATCTGAAGGAGAGAATATCTGTAGGAGGTTGTCTACATATCATAGATCATTTGGAAAAGTTATTATTTTTAGTTTAGTTTCAATACACTCAGCACAGGTGAATAACCACACTGGGTTATCTCGCTTGTTTAGTTTTAGTGTAGAAATATTTTAATTATTTAGAATAGAAGCAAATTGTTGTTTATGATTGTAATATTTCAGTTTTGTGATTTGTTTAGATTAGTTTCCTTTCAGCAGTAGCATAGATTGTTAATTTCATTTAGTTTACATGGACACTTCAAACTAGTTTAGCACTTAGATCCAAGTTAGGAAAACAAACCATAGGGAATTCATGCTACCCGTTCATAGCCTCTAAATCTCCCCTTTGTCAACTCGGCTACCAGGAGATCACACTACCAGATCTTAGTCACTGATCCTCCTATAGTTAGCCACACACATTCAACATCGGCTGCTCTGGCATGACCTTGGGGGTTGAGTGTGGTTGAAGATCACGTGTTCATTTTCATCCATACAAATTGGTGAACCCGACATGAAGGATTAATTCCTTCTTGTTTCCTTTTCTTTCATTTCTATTACCTCACCTCTCCATTTCTTCCCCTACTTTGGTAAGTATTTAATACCTTCTAAAGTATTTCTGGAAGAGAGTTTGGTGGGCCATTTAGCTCTGATAAATATTACACCAACATGTAACCACAAAAGTCCCCTTCTCTTTCAATATGGGGGATAATTACACAAGAAACGTTCAAACCTCCCCTAGTTACACTTCAAACCCCATTAGCTATGTAAGGATGGAGGAGGTTGATCAACCATTAGACATGCAATATGGTAAACCCAATGTAAACCACATTGTTATCACAAATGGAACAAGTTCTTACCATAGAGTCTTGTCAAGACCTCACATTGCCATGCAATCAATAGAGGATGATCTATTTACATGAATAGCTAATCCTCTTCATTAGATAGATGATTCTTTGGATAGAATGAAGGCTTCAGCTATCGATATTTTGAATACCTATCCTAAGATTCTTACTTATGAGGAAGACAATAATTATAACACTGAACAATTCATGACAAGGTATCATGATCCTGCTCAATCAAACCCTACACCACAGGAACCCCAACAAGGGACTCAATCCTCTCCCAATGATCTCATTTCCACTTTAGTGGGGAGAATTAGAGAACTAGAAAGTGCCCAGACTTCACAACCAACACATGCAGTAGGGCATAACATGGGGTATCCAGTTGACAACAAAGGATACATCCCTTCTAATGAGAAACCAACAAAATATCCTATATAACAAGGTTATCCGGCTTATTCAAATCCACGCGATCTTCTCACAGGGTTAGACACACTACGGATGGGTCCTCATCCTTCTCAAGTGTATCCTAAGCAAGGGTTGGCAGGAAGAACATTCTCAAATGCAACCACAATAGGAAATGTGGCATTCCCGGTCTTATGCCTGCTATTCCATATCCTCGGTACTATCCCACCTTACATGCATATGTATTTAAAAACTCCCAGATGGACCCATGTACCATTCATGTTCCCTACATGCCATATCAAGGGACTCTATATGTTCCCATCAACGCTTATAGTGCAACTTATCGACTCCTCCTCCTCCACCTCCTCATCAAGGATCTTCAATGGTGGAATCTTACGCAATGGGTACTTGTCATCACCAATCCGGCACTATGATAATTCTTCACCGGGAACTCCTCGTGCTATGATTATTTGCTAATGCACAGCCTTTAGTTTGGTGGATGTAATTTGGAAACAAAACAACAACATAACACAAGAATACCATCGACTATGATAAGACGAGAATGATGACAAATCTGAAATATCAAAGTAAATTATAATATTAACATGAAATCTGTTACAATCTCACCCATGAGGTACTTCAAGTTTTATTGACTTCACTTGCCTTTCACCAAGACTATGGGAGAAACTTTACAATTACACCTCTTAATGGCTTCTTCAACACACCTTTAAACTGATGGCTTCCTTCGCACACTTCCTACAATATTTCTCACTACTACCTTCTATGCTAAATGAGGGGGGTGGCCTCTCTATTTATAGAACTTCCAAGCTTATCCATCTTATCTCTAAGATAGGATAATAAATCCACTCTGACGAATCATATTCCATACCTTAACTCTTATCTGTACATGTAAACTTATCTTTTAAGATAAGATAAACCTTATCATTTTACATGGGTTCCACATTTTTAGACTTTTTACAAATAAAATACAAAAAATATTTATGACCTCACTCCTTGTCCTTATTACCAATATAATATTTCTAATTCCTAATCATGTAGACCCTACTTCTCTAATTACCCAAACTTTGACATTTTAACATTACCGGACCACTTACGACAAATATTTACTTTTACAACATTTCTATTGTACTTTGACTGCTACCGTACTCCACATTATTAGCGGCACCGTCATGATCGATAGCGTTGTTATCTTCTATCAAACGCTACTACTAATTATACTTAACAACATCCTATTCCTAATACATACATTAATGAAATAGAAATTATGGAGGAAAATTTTAGTGTCGACATCTTCCCCCTTCCTAGCTTCTACTCCGTCCTCGGAGTAGACTATTCTGGTGCTTGGAAAATATTCAACTTGTCATGGTTGACCCATTTCGTAATGGGAGTGCCATCCAATTCCTCCAGTTGGTACATACCATTTTCATGCACAGCTACTATTTTGTAGGGCCCCATCCATTTTGGAAGAAATTTTCTCTGTCTTCTTTTTTGTATCTGGAATCATATACTAGAACCAAGTCATTCACATGAAATGGAGACCACCGGATCTTTTGATCAAAGTATTCCTTTTGCTTCATTTTCTTCTTATGGCTTGTATCCTTTGCTATTTCTCTCATTTCCTCCAACAAATGAAGATGTACCAACCTTTCTTTTACTGAATCACTTTCATCCATCCTTTCATTTTTCATAACTCTCACAGTGGGAATATCAAACTCAATAGGAAGAAGCTGGATCAATGCCATAGGCCAACCGAAATGGGAGTATCCTGCTTGCTAACTTTGATGTTGCCTATATGCCCACAATGCTTTGCATGAATCCTTTTATCCCATTTATGTACCTGCAAGGCCGCATCTTTTGTCTTTGGAATTTGACACAACACAAAATTTGTTCGCTCCACCTGTCCATTTGTGCTTGGCTTGTATGTTGTTGCCTTCCTGTGCTTAATAGAAAACTTATTGACTAGGGATTCTACCACCTCATTAATGAAGTGGCTTCCTTGATCTATTACAATTTCTAATGGGCAACCAAATCTGGTGACAATGCGTTCATACATGAACCTTGCCACTTCATCCATGGAAGTTGTTTTCAATGGCCTAGCTTCAACCCACTTGGTTAAATAATCTGTGGCAACTACAATATACTTATTTTGGCGTGATGTAGTTGGAAGTGGACCTACAATGTCTATTCCCCACTTTTCAAAGGGACCAAGGGGAAGAATAGGACATAACTAAGCTGATGAAGTCTTACGGTTACCATGTGTTTGACAAATATCACATGTCTTACAATAATTATAACAATCTTTAAAAAGAGTGGGCCAGTGATAACCTACATCCAAGATCCTTCTTGTTGTAAGTTGTCCAAAGAAGTGCCCTCCACATGTACCATTGTGGAATTCTTCTAGCAGTTCCTTTCCTTGATCACGCCCAACTGCCCTCTTGTACTGTCCATCAGGTCCTATTTGAAATAATACTCCATGTAGAATAGAATATGGATGACTAGCTTGAGTAATCTTTCTCTTAGTCTTTGCATTGGCACCATCAGGAAACTTGAATTCATTCAGATAATTCCAAATATCTATGTATTCACTAGGGATTGTATCAAGGGATAACAATGTTGCATCGGGAAATCATCATCATCACAAGATGATCCTAAACCATCATAGGCTCAAGAGAGTGCATCTGCATTGACATGCTTCTTTCCTGGCCTATCTATAATATCAAATTCAAATTCTTGTAGCAAAATTATCCATCTTGCTATCCTCCCTGATGGGTTAGGCTTATTTACAATATATTTTAGAGCCTGATGATCTGTTATAACTATAAATTTTTACCCTAGCAAGTAATTTCTAAACTTCTTTACACAGAAAAATGATAGCGAGCCTCTTTTCAGCTTCATGATAATTTACCTCAAAGACTTTGCTCATTTGTCTGCTCCCAAAGTAAATTGGATGTTCATTCCCATTTTCATCCTTTTGGCTTAAAGTACTTCCTAGTGTTGCATCTGAGGCATCAGTGTACACAATGAATGGCTTGCTCCAATCTGGATTCTTCAAAACAGGTGAAGACACCAGGGCTTCCTTCAGTTGTCCAAAAGCTTCATGCGCCTTATTTCCTGGTTCATAAGTAACATCCTTCTTCAAGAACTGGGTTAGTGGCTATGTAATCTTTGAGAAATTCTTGATGAACCTTCTATAGTAACCCACATGGCCTAAAAGTGATCTCAACTTACTTTTATTAATAGGAAATGGTAAATCTTTGATTTTGAAACTTTATCGGGATCGCACCAATACCATCTCTGGATACAACATGCCCTAACAAAACACCTTTAGAACATCCAAAGACACACTTTGTAGGGTTTAGTGAGGCTTGTGCTTCATCTAACCTTTGAAATGCTGTCTCCATTTGGTGCAGGTGGTCCAACTTGCTCCCATAGATGTAAAAATCATCCAGAAATACTCTGATGAAGGTCCCAATGTAGGGTTTAAGCACCCTATTCATCAAACACTGGAATGTTGCTGGAGCATTACACAACCCAAAAGGCATAACTCTATAAGAAAACGTTCCCCAAGGAGTGGTGAACGTGGTCTTCAAATGATCTTTCTCTACTATACGAACTTGGTTATAGCCGCTATATCCATCAAAGAAAACTATAGCACTCTGCCACTACTTCGCTTCAAGATCTGATCTGAAAATGGAAGAGGGTAATTATCCTTCTTTGGTGCCTTATTGAGCTTCCTGTAATCAACACAAATGTGTAGCTTCCCATTCTTTTTTTATTGAGATCACAATGGGAGAAACCCATTCTGAATTCTCCATAGCAAATATGAATCCTGCATCAAGCAACTTATCTATTTCTTCTTTTACAGTCTTGGAAAAATTAGGATTCATTCTATATGGCATTTACTTTATGGGCTTAGCACCATCTACCACTCAATACAATGTTATACCCAACTTACTTGACGGAGTTCCTTGTAATCAAAAGTGAATAGGTGTATGTACCTTCGAAAGAGCCGGAGGTAGGATTCCTTCTCACTCTCCATCACAAAGATCACCAATCTTTATTTTTGGAGACGATCATCAACTTCTTCTTCGAGATAATTTTATGGGGTCATGAGTTGGTGTGACTGGAAGGATATCCATGACCAAACATCCACCTCACTTTCTTCATCTTTAGTGTCCACTTCACCGGTACTAGAGTAATCGAGGATGTCCAATCATCAATCCACAAGTTCTCGCTTTATGATGTCGAGGATCACGTTTATCTTCACCCTCTCTCTACCACGTCCAAGTATCATGAAACCTTCATTCGAGTAGTTTCTTGCATGAACTCTCCTTAGCCATGGTCTTCCCAGCAGATTGGGTACGCAATAGCACTACCATTTTTCATCACCCGAAAGTCTACCACACATACAACACCCATAACAGATATTACCATAACAAATATTGCCACATTTGAAACTACACCTTCTAGTTTAGTTTTTCCCTTATTTAATGACCTTAACATAAGTGTTGAAGGGCGATCAATTTTTAAACCCAACATATTCATTACAGACTCGGTCATTACATTAACTGCAACACCTCCATCAACTAAGACATCATGAATTGAAATACCATTACATAATACCTCAGCTTGTGGAGCATAGGGATCCGCCTCTGCCTCCAAAACAAGGACCTCAACCTCCTTCCTTCGTCGAGCATTGAGTCCACTTCGCAACTCCCGCCTCTTCTCAGAAGACATAGCCAAGAGTTGACCATATGTAATATTTGCAAGCCTTTTGGATAGATCTTCCAAGATGGAGTATGGTCCTTGCCCCTGTGAAATCGTAAAAATCCCGCACACCCAACTTTCTTCTCCTATGTTTCTTACTAGTTTCTTCTTTCATCTTCTTAGGATCATTTCCATCTTGATTATCTTTTTCTTTCTTTCTTTTTGTTACAAACACATCTACTTCATTATTTCTGCTCTTATCTACTACATCAAAAGAATTCACAGGTACTTTTCCTTTATCATTATCTCCTTTACCAGATGTAGAAGCTCTATTTGGACAATTATACTTATAATGACCCTTTTTATAACAACCATAACATACAACTTCAGAAATATTTCTTTTTGGACCTCTATCTCCTCCCTGAGAACTAAATTATTTTCCTTGAAGAAGATTAATAGTTAACTGACCCATCTTTTTGAGCAAATCTTCATACTCAGTAGATGTACTAGGAGAAATATTTGTGCTCACCGGGAGTGGTTGTGGATTCTGGACCAAAGATGCTGGTGTAGGCTCTACTTTAGCAACAATTTCTTTGGGCTCCTCTTCCATGCTTTCTTCTTGCCTTCTTGCAATCTCCTTTGCTTGTTCAATGGTAGCTGGGCGGTCATACTTCACTCATTGTCTGATCTCTGGCTTCATCCCAAGAATGAAGTGCTTACAGAGGAGATTATCCACGCCATTCATCAACCCATCCACTAATCCTTCCTTCCGGATCTGGGCATCGAGCTTCCTCCTTAGCTCTAGAACACGAGCATGATAATCCCTTATCTTCTCCTTCTCTCCTTGGGATAGCTTTGTGATCTTGATCATGAGATTTACATATTTCTATTGTTCACCAAATTCTTCAAGAAAACTTTTAGTTAATAAATCCCATGAATTTTTCACATTATCACCTAGTGTTTCAAACCACCTAAGTGCTGAACCATCCAAAAAGGTAGGAAAAAATTCAGTCCATTGTTCCCTTCTTATAAGGCCATTATAAATACAAGATCGTTTAAACTCTTGAATGAAAGAAGAAGCATCTTCATTAGATTGAGCTGAAAAAATAGGAATCTTTCCCATTTTCAAAAGTAACCACCGTGAAATACCAACCCACAAGTACAATCAACAAGACTTATGTACACAAATAATTGGAATCACTATACTAGAAAGTGACTTTACACCTTTCTACAATAAAATAGAAATGACCACGGTAAACTATGGTAAAATTTAACTTATCATGTAAAAACTAACTTTACCGTGGTAAACACTATTCACAAAGAAAAGTGAAGTTATCGCAAAGAAATACTATTCACGGTGAAAAGTGACTTTACTCATGGTAAATACTATTCCTAGCAAAAATGACTTTATCATGGTAACTACTATTCATGGCAAAAATGACTTTACCATGGTAACTACTATGCACAATAAAAACAAGGTTACCCTCCAATTGATTTTTGACTAAGTGGGAATATCTCTCCGTAAAATCCACCAACAAGGAATAGTCCCAACAACAACCAAAATGTCATCACCAATCCGGCACTATGATAATTCTTCACCGGGAACTCCTCGTGCTATGATTATTTACTAATGCACAGCCTTTAGTTTGGTGGATGTAATCTGGAAACAAAACAACAACATAACACAAGAATACCATCGACTATGATAAGACGGAATGATGAAAAATCTGAAATATCAAAGTAAATTATAATATTAACATGAAATCATATAATCTCACCTATGAGGTACTTTAAGTGTTATTGACTTCACTTGACTTTCACCAAGACTATGGGAAAAACTTTACAATTACACCTCTTAATGGCTTCTTCAACACACCTTTAAACCGATGGCTTCCTTCGCACACTTCCTACAATATTTCTCACTACTTCCTTCTATGCTAAATGAGGGGGTGGCCTCTCTTTATAGAACTTCCAGGCTTATCCATCTTATCTCTAAGATAGGATAAGAAATCCACTCGACGAATCATATTCCATACCTTAACTCTTATCTCGTACATGTAAGCTTATCTTTTAAGATAAGATAAACCTTATCATTTTACATGGGTTCCACATTTTTAGACTTTTTACAAATAAAATACACAAAATATTTATGACCTCACTCCTTGTCTTTATTACCAATATAATATTTCTAATTCCTAATCATGTAGACCCTACTTCTCTAATTACCCAAACTTTGACATTTTAACATTAGCAGACCACTTACGACAAATATTTACTTTTACAACATTCCTATTGTACTTTGATTGTTACCGTACTCCACATTATTGGCGGCACCGCATCGACTGCACCATTATCTTCTATCGACGCTACTACTAATTATACTTAACAACATCCTATTCCTAATAAATACATTAATGAAATAGAAATTATGGAGGAAAATTTTAGTGTCGATATCGATAACATATGATGAGTACTTAAAGGAGCCTCTTGACTTCACCATATGTGGTGTCATGCTTCTGCACCCATCGCCGCATCTTCCAAAATTTAAGGGAGAAGGAGACCCAAATGCTCATATCAAGGCCTATGATAATGCTATTAGGGAATTGCTTCCTTGGGATGCTATAGTGGCTAATATCTTTCCAAATACTCTCGAAGGAATCACGTTGGATTGGTACTATAGGATACAAGAAGCTTCAATACATTCCTTCAAACAAATTGTTTTTGAGTTGATAAAATCGTTTGACATGAACAAGTTGTTGTGTACAGGGATTAGGGAGTTCCTACATATTAGACAGAGAAAATGAATCATGTTGCCCATTTCATCGCATATATGGCTCCAAGTTCTCTATTCCTCTACAATTGAACACAACATGGACCAAATGGAACTTTACAATCTTTTCCTTCACTCTCTTAATCGAGAGACTGAGGAAGAGGTCAAAAGTTTCTTTTCCGTAGTTATGAGGAAGTTTTGGAAGGTGTGCTTCGGATTGACCAAGCCTCTATAGACAAAGTGAGCATAAGACATATGGTCCCAATGGGAAATTGGTATCCCCAAATCAAAATAATGCAAATTATCAAAACAATGGTGCCAACAACCAAGGACCTAAGGGTGTGAATCACAATCATGGTACTACCACAAATAGTGCTACTGATCAAGCCAAGAATGTTGGTTTTCCAAACAATGGCAACACTAACAATAACAACAACTTGGGAAATCAAAGAGGCCCTAACATTGTGTCTTCTGTCAACATGGTTGATGTAAATTATCCACCATAAAAACAAAATCAAACCCAAGGCCCAAACCAGTATTAAAACTCTAGCCAAGGGGTAACGAATCATGGTTATAACAACTAATTTCAAAACTACAACCGAGGTTATAATCAACAACAACAAGATGCTTATCAAAGACCAAGAGATTACAACCCTAACCTATACTATGGTTTCCATAAGGTTTGAGGCCATGACGATAGGAATTTCCATGATTGCAACAAGTTTCTATAAATACTTCCCGAAAACAAAAGGAAACTCTTCGTAGACATGTTCCTAGAAAATCTTGAAATGAACTCGCAATCTGACTATACATGACCTGTAGCTCCTCAGAATGCTAATGTGAGCATATTTTGAGATCCACTCCCTACACATCCTAAAAATTTCAAGGTGAATTCACAAAACACAAACAAAGGCATTCCTATAGGAAACAATGACCACAAAGCCTCAACTTCCAATAACTCTCGAGTCACTCCTAACCTTGGTTCAAACAATAACACAAAAATCTTGGGAT
Source organism: Taxus wallichiana var. yunnanensis (assembly GCA_018340775.1). NCBI lineage: Eukaryota > Viridiplantae > Streptophyta > Pinopsida > Cupressales > Taxaceae > Taxus > Taxus wallichiana. The sequence goes on along the minus strand of CM031236.1, from coordinate 441,426,932 downwards.
TAGTTGAGCTATAGGTTGAGCGTGAAATTAATGCAAAAACTTGAACAAAGGAGTACATTGCAAAACCCTTACCCAATATTTCCTTCCCACAAGATGACGCTCCTATAATTGCAAAACTAGTAAGAGCCTATGATTTAATATCAGATTTGAACAAGACCATTTGTCACATTTCAATTCTAGATTTCTTTGAAGAATTCACGTGCACATCATTCAAAGATTGCTCAATGCACCGGGTCTTGGTCATATATTCCATTTTATGCCACCTCTTAGTGCTCAAATAAATCATATTGACTTTGACATACAACCTCCGTGATAAAATGATAGGGATACTTTGGGTTTGTTTTTATATAGACAAGATGCCATCCGATGCTGAAATTTCCCAAAGAGGTGATCCTGCCTTATTTTTACAAGCCTAGGTTTATAAAAATTACATTAAGAGAACCATGATTGATGATAGGGATGTTGTAAATGTGGTTCCCTCTCTTTCTTGCAGAATTTTGGATATGGAGAGACAAATTGTTCCTCTCTACAAGAAACACGTTACGATGGGTACAACAGCCTAAAGTGACCTCGATTAGAACCATAGTTCTTCTAGTCACACTTGTTCCAAAACTATCTTGACAGAGTTTTACATTATCGATAGGGAAACAAGTTATCACATGGTCCTTAAGAGACCTTAGATTCATCAAATGAAGGCTATCCCCTCTACCCTATTCTAGGAGATTAGATTCCTCCATTTGGGGAAAGTCTTCATCACTCAAGGGGATCTTAAGCCCTTTGATATACACTTAGAAAACCTCAAGAAGAAGAAAGGAGTTCATACAAAGTATGAACTTCCTACGAATCAATTGAACAAACCACCTCCAACCAAAGAGTTAGTCCCGGTCACCCTAGACGTTCCAAAGGTTGAAGTTGTTGACCCAAAAACATTTGAGGTGGCAAAAATAGATAAGGGTAAATCAATATCTATGGAAATAGTGTCCACTAAAACTACAATAGAAATTATGAAACTCTTAGAGAGTGACAACTCGATCTTCCTCCTATTTGAGCCATAAGGGATGGGTAGTCTTCTCGGTTTAGCATCTCTTCCCTCCGACAACCTAGGTCTAGGTGTAAACATGATAGAATTAACAAATGAAGAAGGGAAATTTGAGATTAAAACAATGCCCATCAAAACCATCTCTGAGGGTTTTTCTATTCTAAACCCTAGTTTCAACCCATGTGCATTTGAAACTAAGTTTTCCATATCCATGGGGCAAGGCCTCATCATTTAGCAAGTGTCACAAATAAACATAACACTCCACATAGGAAACAAGGCTGAGCAGCATAGTTATACTCACCCACACATCATGTCTCAAAAACATGACAAAGAGGTGCACGAATGCCTCTTTTAGACAAATGATTTTAATGATTGGACATATACACTTCTAGGAAAGGGTTGTAAGTTTAGACTTAGAATGCTAGGCCCTTGTCAAAAGAACAGAAATTTTGAGGATCATGGTTCTCCACTGTGTACTTTTAGGGGTGAAGAATTTGATATTCATCAACTTTATTCACCTTAGACATCATGACATGTAGTTTCACCAGCATTTTCATATGTACATTATCGCATATGCATTGCATTTTCATCTGTCTCTGCTTCATTTTTTAAAAGCGTGATCAAGGGGCTTATTCTTGTAGAAATTTATAAAAACTTCAAATATTGGAAAAACATTCAAATCATGTCTCTTCAAACCTTTATAACATCATTAACTATTTCTGAATTATTTATCAATCTAAACAATATAAGACAAAGTTATAATAAAGAACCATACCAAGGCTTACATACTTGGTTCTACTTTTGGTATCTTATTAGGTTAGGTGTCTTTTGTTCATGGTCTATTCTAGAATCTTCATGGTGTCACATCTATCCTATATACATCTCCTTAGAAATAAGAGAATTCTAAATATTTTTCCCAAATAAGTAAATCAAATGAAAATTCACAGAAAATTTTATTTTTACACATTTCTCTGCCCTACCAACCTTTGTTGTTGAGCTTGCGTCTCTTACTAGTGATGTAGGGTTGGGAAAGGAGGGAAATTCCCTTACTCACCTGTGCCTTGTCCATGGTGATAAGCCCATTCTTCCTACCGGTAGTATGGGGCAAGGTGTAGGGGGTATCTTTGACAAACTTGAAAGTTAGAAGCAATTCATTCAAATGCTGTGAAATTATAAATCAAAACAAAGTGAGTTAGATGTCCAAAATTCCAAAAGAGCATAAAACCTCAATACCAGATTTTGTCAACCAATTGGCCATCTACAAATCCAAGTCTAGATAAACTGCAAAGCAATTCATATTCTAAACTATGAAGTAACTTGAGTATAGTAGGGTTGTAGCATCCCAATTTGGTTTTGTCAAACCTTTGTCTTTCTCTCATCACTGCCATTCAATAAATTTCATAACTTGTGCCCTTCCTTACTCTTGATGTTGAGTCCTCACATCTTACTAGTTGTTTGGGGTTAGGAGTGGGGCAAGTACATCTATTTATCGTATCATTGTATCATCACATTTTATCAAGACAATATGAAGTACCGAAGATTGTAAAAGAAGCTAAGTTTAAGATCACATTGTATTTGCATAATCATATATCAGCATTACAAAGAAATACATAAATAAATCATTCTATTAGCATTCATGTCCACTTTGCATGCATTTTGAAAATCATATAAAATCAGAAATTCTAGACATCTAAGAGTACACACGTGAATCAAATCATCAATGTAAGCCAGCTCTATACAAGTAATAATTGAGCCAAAAGAGATATCTATACATATCATGGTGTGTCATAGTTTTGTATGATTCCATCACACACTAGGTGCGGTCAAAACACTTGCAATAAGCATGAAATACAAAAAACATCATATATACTACATAAAATGGATACTAAAAAAAAAGACACTCTACCTATCCACCTCTTTAAGGCCCCTTCGACCGCTCTAATTACGAATTTCTTAGGAGTTCTTCTCAAAAGTATTGAAACAATAAAGGGTCAAGCCTAATGCAAAATACCATCCCCAAATCCATTCTAATTCAACCATAATCAAATGAAAAAATGGTCACCGAGGGCTCAAATCTCAAAAATTAACAAGTCGATATGCACAAATGAATTGAAAAGTGAGTTTGTTTTGATATATATATGTTGTTTTGACCTCATTTTTAGTATGTGTTCACAGGGTAGGAGTGTTAGCGTAGGTATATTTCTATATCCCCACTCAAATGGTAAGGCATCTTGTCAATTTAATTTAATGTTTATTTTTTAATATTTTATCTATCTCGCACTTAAGTCTTATTTTTCTCTTGCAGCTAGCGGAGTTTGGATGGTGAGATTTCAACACACAGGCATGTTAGGTATAGCTTCTAACTCCCCATTTCGGGAACACATTCTCAGACTCTACATTTTAAACCTCTTTCATGGCTAAGATGCTTCTCCGAGGGGGCAATATGTACACACCTAAAATTGCATGTGCTACATTATCGAAAACGGTTACAAAATTCCCAATGATGATTCAAAATCCTTTCAAGAAGGTGTTCAAGCTCCAAAACCCATTCACAGTATATATTTGTAGCCTAGATAGCCTTACTTAACTTTTCCTTGCATTTTTCCAGCTTCCCCCTTCTTTCTGTGCTTGTTTTGGCATTAAGTGTTGAAACCGCGCCTAGCTAGGTGGCGGTCTCAAACCACCGCCCGCATAGAGCGGCAGTCCTAGTTGATTTTCCGAGATCTTCATGCGTAAAATTACAAGCGATGATTCACTTATGTTATATACCCTCAACAATCCAGTATGGACCGTGAGACTGGATTGCATCATCGGGTAATGGGTGCAACGTGTAGAAGAGAATATGTAAAAATGTGTAATTTGTGAATTAGAGTGTGTGAGATGTAATACAAGATGCATAGATTACCTAAGATGTGTAGCATAGTAGATGTAAGATGCGAGATGTAAGATGAAGGATGTAGGATGTATGTATATAATATGTGTGAAGATGTGTGATGTGTAGTGTCTATTGTGCAGTGTGTGGGGTTCATGTGTAGATAATTCCCTCAACAATCAAGTGTGAACCAAAGCACAAGAGTGTGTCATCGGGTAATGAGTGTTGTTTTAGGTGTAGTATTTTTGAGATGCATGACATTGAGTGGGTTTTTAAGTGGCTTTCCCAAAAGGGTGGTGAGGTGATAAACTCCACCACCAAGTTTGTTAGTGATGATGTAAGGACCAAGCCAATTTGGCTTAAATTTACCTTTAATCACAATGTATGCATTTGTATTTTTCTTATTTTCTTTTAATAAAAGATAGTCAATGTTGAACTCTCGAGAACAGATTTTACTTTTGTATGCATGCACAATGTGATATTGATATGTGTGAATGTGTTCAAGTTCTTTCACGTGACATGAATCCAATATTTCTAGCTCATGTAGAAATTTTTGTGATATTCATTATCTTTAAGAATGCCTTTGAGTGAAACTCGTGATGAATTTATCTCAAGTTCAAGTGGGATGACGGCCTCGGCAACATAAACTAAGGAAAATGGAGTAGCATTAGTGGGTGTGTAAACACTAGTACGATAGGCCCAGAGAGCGTAGAATAACTGATTATGCTAGTCATTGCCACTAGAAGCAATGGTTTTACGTAGTATTTTGACTATGGTTTTGTTGGTGGATTCAGCTTGGCCATTTCCTTGTGGATAATAAGGTGTAGAAAATGATTGTTTGATTTTGAATTTGGCAAAAAAAAATTAACGTCCTTATTTTTGAAGGAAGATCCATTATTAGCGATTATGGTAGAAGGCACACCAAAGCATGTGATGATATGGGTGGTGAGGAAACCACAAATTTCAGTACCAGTAATATTGTGCAAGGTAGCAACCTCAACTCATTTAGTAAAGTACTCAATAGTGATAATAATGTATTTTTGTCCTTTGGAAGATTCGGGATTGATCATGCCGATGAGGTTGATCCCCACAGAGAAAAGGGCCAAGTTGGTGCAATTGGTTGGAGGTCATATGTAGGTGCGTGATGGAGGTTACCATGCTTTTGAAATTTCTCATAATGAGTGGCATATTCAATGAAATCTTTCTCCATTGTAGGCCAATAATATCCTTGACGCAAAATCTTTTGTGACATAACTTTTCCATAAAAATGCCCACCGCACATGTTGTCATGTATTTGTGAGATAGCAGTGGGAATTTCTGCGAGTCCTAAGAAACATAAGAGTCGCTGGTCAATGGCACGTTTAAACAATTCAGTTCCAATGATGACATAACGAGTAGCCTCACGTCGCAAGCGACACATTTCATGAGGTTGGAGATTATCAGGGATGGTTTGTTTATATAAGTAATTGTAAATGGATGTGAACCATTTAGAATTGTCTTAACTACGTGTTATGGCACAAGAGGAAAGAGGTAGTGCGGAGATAGAAGGATGTCGTAAGTGTGTAATGATGAATGTGGCTTGTTCATTGGTAATATCTTGTGGGATGAGTGACACCACACTAGCCATGGCATCTGCATGACAATTATCCTTATGAGGGATGGTTTTGATAGTGTAAGACTCAAATGTAGCCAAGAGATCTTTGACAAGCATGTTGTATGGGATTAAGTGTTCCTCTTTTGTGTTATATGTATCATTTACCTAGTTTATGATGAGTTGAGAATCACCATGAATGCATAAGTTGTGAATGAGTAGTTTCGAGTGGTGAGAAGGCTGAGGATGAGGGCTTCATTTTTATTTATGTTGTTTATACATAAAAATCCCAAGAGATATGCAAAGGGGAGTGGATCACCTTATGGGGTGTGAACACTATGTAGGCCCCTCGTGCCAAAGTAGCAATGAGAGCCATCGAGTACATTTTCCATGTGTCATAATTGATAGCATAGGTAGTGAAATCATCACATAAAGAGCCGTAAATATAAGATGTATTAAGAAGGGGTACTTTCATTAATTAATCAATGATGATTTGGCCTTTAAATGATTTTTGCAGTATAAACTTGAAATCAGATTCAGTAAGAAGCATAACCCAATGTGTTAGACGTTCAGATAGATGTGTATAGGATAAGAGGTATCGTAAGGGGTCTACTTTGGTGATGATATGTACATCATTGTTAAGAAGATAATGACGTAATTTTTCTCGTGACAAAGGCCATTCCAAGGCATAGTTTTTCAATGTAACTATAATTACATTTGTAAGAGAGTAATGTTTGACTAATGTATTAAATTTCTCTTTCACATTAAGAATCATTGTGTTTATCCGGAAGAGTCGCTAAGGCATGAAACATGGCGGAAATTTATAACAAGAAATTTTGGTCACTAAGAAAGGCACTAAGACATGTAGTTGTAGAAGTTATTCCTTTATGTCCTCAAATGCTTGTTGGAATTGCTCATCCCATATGAATTTAGTAACCTTCTTCATGAGCCATGTAAATGGTTGAGTTTTATCAACAAGTTGTGCATTGAATCTCCAGATAGCTTGAGATTTTTCTTGTAGTGATCGTATTTGATGTAAATTTTTAGGTGGAGGCATGTCGACAATGGCTTTCATCTTGTTTGAGTCTATTTCAATGTCACATTGTGAAATTATATATCCAATCAATTTACCATTGTGACTCGAAAACACATTTATTTAGATTTAAGTGGACGTGGTATAAACATAAGCATTCAAACATCGTTTGTAGGTCTTGTGCATGGGTTGAATGATGTATGTACTTAGATAAAATGTCATCAACGTAGTCTTAGATAATCTTGTGAATATAATCATGGAATATATATGTCATTTCCTATTAATAAGTGGCCCTGGAATTCTTAAGGCCAAAGGGCATGATAGTGTAAAAAAATTTCCCAGAGTGTGGTGAAATAAGTCTTCTCTTGATTAGCGGGGTTAATTTTGATTTGATTGTAGCCTATGAAACTCCCATGAAAGAGAGGATATCATATCTAGCAAGAGATGAAAATAACGTCAATATGCGGTAGTGGAAAACTATCCTTAGGACAAGATTTATTTAAATCATGAAATTTGGTGCAACAATAGATGCGGCCATCTAGTTTCATTACTGGTATAATGTTAGATACTCATTTGGGATAATCGACAACTCGAATAAAGCCAATGTCAAGTAGATTTTGGATTTATTCCTTGACTAAGAGTGCCACATTTGGGTGGATTTTATAGATTTTTTGTTGAAAGGGTTTTACACTAAGGTTAAGGAAAATATTATGCAATTCAACGATGGATCAATACCCAAATTATCAATATAGCCCCATGCAAAAATGTCAGAGAAGTCATGCAATACTTGTTTTATGTCTTTTTATCACTAGGCATGAGAGAGGTAGCTAAAAAAATAATGTGTGGGTTCGTATATATTCTTAGATTATATTATATGGTTTTTTCATTAATAATTGTGGGCCGATCTTCGATGTATGGATCTGTAGGAATAGTGTCAGGAGAATTGATGTCATTGGTAGGTGTATCGGGCTCTCCAAAGTAGGTGGTATTTTGAAGTGATGGTGGATAACACCTTTTATGGTGAAAAGAAGGAAATTGATCATAAACCCCATGTGTTCTAAGAGAGCATCATCGGTAGAAAAAGTGTCTATAGTATCCCAAATGGTAGAAGCATTATCACCGATGAATTATGGATGGATGAGCGGAAGTGAAGAGGTGTGTAAGGTGGTATAAACTTCTGAAGGAGGGATGGGTGGTGGATGATATCCCAATCCAAATTTATTAGATTGCGTGGGAGAATCCCAAAGTGCTATTATTCCAAGTTATTTTTGATCTGAGTTTGTATTGGAGAAGCCATAATGGCGTAAGTATTCATATCCTAACCCATATTTAGAAAATTCTTGAGTAATATCGGAAGAAATAGGGGTATCATTGGATTGTTCAATAGAATTACAATACGCGAAAGGTGATGGATCAGCCAGAACATCATAAAAAAATCCCTGATAATGGAATTTAAGTCATGTATGTAAGGTAGAAGGGATTGCATACATGGCATGGATCCATGGCCACCCAAGAAGAATGTTATAATTAAGGTTATTGGGCATGACATGACATGAAATAGTGATTGTACATGGACCTACAGTGACAGGAAGGCTAATAGTTCCTAAGACACGCTTGGGAATGTTTTCAAAGCCATGAATGGAAACTAGATGAAGGATCCAAAGAAATTTTTGAAAGACCTAAGTGATGAATAAATGTGACATTAAAAATGTTAAGGCCATATCCATTATAAACCGAGGCACATTTAACCCGATATAGTTAATACAAACTAGGATATACAGAGGGGGTCATGCTCTAGTATTGCTTGAGAAGGTAGTTCATCTAGATGTTAAAGTTATTTGATCATCATTAAGAGATAAGGTGGAAGTAAACTTGTGGTATACATATTCATGTGATGTGTGAGGTGGAATATAAGAAGTAGCTAAATATGATTTGAGTCTATTAATACAATCAGATGATTTTGTAAATAATCATGGATAGAGATATTCATGAGGAAAATATTGTATGATGATAAGTAAAGAATCAAGATCCTTAAAGCATGAAGAGAGAGTACGAGTTCACCAAAATGCTTAACTAAAATATGAAAATTCTAGTGTAATCTAATGTTATAGGAGAAGTAAAATGACTAAATAAATGAAGTAATGAAAAACTAAAATAGTACCCAAGCAATCTAGGCAATGAAATGTAAAACCCTAATGTGTAAAGAGGGTTAAGAAAAGTTTAATTGATTCAAATATATCATGGGACTATGTCGCAGTGTAGACCAGGTGAACAAGAGGAGGAAACCATCACACAGTATCTTGAGAAGATGCAGATCTAGATTATCTGGATAGACTAGGGTACTTGGAAAGGGATAGAGGCACCTATGGGAGCCCTAGTATGAGATTTGGGTACCCTTGTCTACGAAAATTTCCAGAGAACCTCCTATAGAGTGTTGTTGGATGTCCGCCTATGTTTGCTTCCTATTGTGTGAATTTCAATGTGTGATCATCAAAGCACTAGTAAACCTGTAATGGAAGAATCACCTGTAAAACCCTAGATAAAGCATCAAAACCCTAAAAATGCATATGAAGGGGTTGGAATGTCCTCAACTTCCAAATAGATGGACTTATCACTTAGTGTTACACTACATCTCAGACCCAATGTAGTTATAGGTGTGTGTGTGTGTGTGTAATTATGACCTAGGTTGCTCTTGTGCTATTCATACTTTGTGAAGTAGCGAGAAAAAAAAAAAAAAAGTACAATGTATTAAATGTGTGCATGGAAATAATAGACTCCCCTCATATGAAGTGTGATGTAGATGAAACAATATTGTGTGCCTTTTGATGGAGCTAGATGGATGTAAATGTAGCTATAAATGTGTTTGATGGATGTAACCTTAGGTGGTGATAGTAATTTCTTAGTGTTTGGTCCCTCATTATGGTTACATAACTTTATATTTATATAGTTCTCTTGTTTTAATTTTGTAATCAGCCCCGAAAAGGCCAACCACAAAAATATAAGAAGCTTGAATGACTAGAAAGTGCCCAAAAATTGATAGGAAAGTACAAAGATGACCAAGGTGCCAAGAGGGGACTAGGGTGCCCCAATCTACCGAGCACCCCAAATAAAAATAGGAAAAACGTAGTATGAAAGTACAGACTGGGAAATTACATGTGTAAGATCTAAAATAATGATAAAAAGCAATGAAACAATGGCCAAAGACATGGATTAATTATTACTCTTTTCACTTAAGAACCATATGAATATTATTATGAGACCGGGACTAAATAAGGACTCAATACGTAAAAATTTATCGGCCCTCACAAAATAGGCTTTCCAATTCATGCATGGTTCTTAGTATGAAAGTATTTTATTAAGAAGGTGCTGTTTTTCCTAGAATAATAACCTTATTTTAAATAATTATCTAAAATAATTTGACATTATAATTGTAGATTATTGAATGAAAAATTATATAGGGATGTTTCATGAAGACACCCATATCAAGGAGCGAGGGGTTCAAGTCTTAGGTGCACATTACTTTTGTAAGTAAAAGATCATTTATTTTTGAGGGAGGGATAAAAATTGTAAATAAGTGGTTGAGAGTTGGGGGAGGGATCATTTTTATTTTTTGGATGATGTGAATTAATAATTTATGGATATTCTTGAAACAATCATTGTAATCATCATGGTTGTAGTAATCTCTTTGATGCATATGTTTTTATGTTTTAATAAATCATATGAAAGTAAAACTAGGATGCTTATAAATTTTTGTGAAGAACATGAAATGTTTCAAAAATTTGGTAATTAAGCTATTTATCGCAGTATAATAATGCATCCTTGAGGGCGTCACAGAGCAAAATGAATAGAAGAATCAAGGTAAAAATGACTATAACAATTCAAAAATGGTTTTTCATAGAGAAGGAACATGGAGAACCTATTATGGTAGCTTCTTTGTATAATGGTACTCGGGGACACTACATCTCACCATTATAACAATATGAATATGAAAAGGGGTATTTTCATGTGACTATAGCCATACTATTTGGTGAACTTACAAATTTATGATTAACTAGTGGATTTGGTAAATTATTAAATGTTTTGTAAGAAGTCATAAAAAGGTATAGACAATGAATAAAAGGATCTAATTTATAGTAAATATTTTTATCCTAAACATAATCTCTAATATATGTAGACCAAATAATTACACTTTGGGATGTCATTTGATATAGCAAGATACAGTCATAACATAGTGAGTGATGTTTTGGTTGAGAAACATTAGAAACAAGTAAGATACATGCAACAAAAAAGGTTTATGTTATGAACAAAGGTAGATTTTTTTATTTGAGATAAAAATACATTTGTAGTTATATGTTATTAGTTTCTACCCATATGTGCTACATATGCATGGTAAAAAAAAATAGAGCTTTCTCCAGTCCATTTTACATCGCATTAGAATCATAATCCATGATCTATCATAAACCATAACACATGATATTATAATGTCCACTTTTTTTTATTTTGTTATTTTATAGCTCCATCAATACATGTTTATGGACAAATTGTGTTATGTTATTTCCCAATATTACAAACAAACCAATAAAAATATAATTTTGTAAAATAACCTCTTGTGACCAAATATATGAAGATTAATTAGGGAAAAAATAGTATCTTTCAGTGCCATTTATTATTTTATTATTATTGATTATCATTATGTGTGCAAATATGACCAATTTTGTGTCATTTAGGAGTGATTTGATAGATAAAGGTGTAGACAAGAAATCACGCACATATTACTCTTTTACTATAACACGAAGTATGTTGTTATACACATAGATCTCAAGTAATAAAAGTATTCACTTTGGTGACACACTATCTAGTCCATCTTCTTGTTTTGGTCATTTATATTTCCTTTCTCTCTCACATCTATCACTTCTATACCTAGTTTTGGTCAGGTCACAGGGATCCCTATCTGTCAGTCTTCTCACATTTTTTCATCAATTATCCTAGGACACCAACACCCAGAACTCCTATCTACCCTAAGCACTTTTTCCTCTTTTTGTATTCACATTTTTACATTTGTGGGCAGCATTTTTCAATTTTCTCACTCTTATCCTGAGGTCCTAGTCGGCATGTCATGTCACTAGTGTCAAAATTCAAGAAAGAGATCCCTATATATACACAACATACATACCATTATAAGGGCGGGAAATTCTAAAGGGAAATCATATCTACATACTATCAAAGGGACTACATTTTTGGGCTGATTACTCTACATACATTACATAGGAAGGGGAAGTTCTGAATTCCATCCCACACATTTGCATTTTATCTAGATTTATCCTGCTATCTTGGTGTCATTGGCATGAGGGAAACCTAAGGACACTATTTCACACATAAGCACACAAAACTACATGGAGTTTGGAATGTAGTACAATGCTCGGTCATAAGTTCATCCTTCGGATGACCACCGAGGTCACCGACTTCACATATTGTATTTTTATTCCAATTTGATGTGTTTGTGAGCTTATGCAGGTAGCTAGGGTTTGTGTTGCAGGTTATAAGTACCTCCAAAATCTAAGTGTGACATACAAGCGATCAACAACGAACAAGTGTGAAACCCTAACAACATAGGAAAAATTAGATTCCAAGCATTTGCACAAATCACCAGCGCCTAGAAGTGATCTCTAGTACCTAGGCGCTTGGTCATAAGTTCATCCTTTGGATGACCACCAAGGTAAGTATGACTTCATAAATTGTATTTTTTATTCCAATTTGATTTTTTTTAGCTTGTGCAAGTAGCTAGGGTTTATGTTGCAGGTTGCGGTACCTTATAAATCTAAGTGCAACATACAGTGAGTAAATGGTACCTCGTAAAGCATAGTTTGGAATGTAGTGCATTGATCTCATCATAAGTTCATCCTTTGATGACCACCGAGCTCACTCTAACTTCTTATATTGTATTTTTTATTCTAATTTGATGTGTTTGTGAGCTTGTGTAGGTAGCTATGAATTGTGTTTTAGGTTACAGTACCTCAAAATATAAGTGTGACATACAAGTGACCAACAACGAACAAGTGTGAAACCCTAGCGACATAGGAAAAATAAGATTCCAAGAATTTGCACAACAAGCAAATGGTGCCTAGAGGTGGTCTCTATCACCCAAGAATCCTCACCCTATCCTAGGTGTATGTTTCAGCTCTGTCCACACCTTCTTCGTAGAATTCATATCAATAATTTCTAACATTCTTCCCAACCTTTTCATCGATTGTTCCAGCTCAAATCTATTCCAAGATAAGCGACGATTAGGTAAGTTCCCTATTTATAGCATTTTATTACACGATTACATATTTATGGTGTTTAGCATTTGTATTTTGTTGTATATTATCATAGTGACTCTGAAATTATATTTAATATTCATATTTTATTAAATCATTTGGTGAACCCCTCTCTTATAACTCCTTTCCCTAGGATCCACAAAACCCTCATGGCTAAAAATATATCCTCCTCTCCTAGAAAGCTATGCATCATGTTAGTGTGAATCATATCCTTGATGATGTTATTGAGGTTGAACTTAATTCCCTTTATTGCAATGCTTGATTTGATGACAAAGTTCAACGACTACTTATTGCTCACGAAAATAATATTCCTACTAGTTTTTGCAACTCTAGTGTGAGCATCGTTTCACCTAACCAAAACTTCACTAAATTCTCTCCTTGTTCTTCTATAGTCACCGAGGTTACTCCACCTTCTTCTATTTCTATTATAGCACATGATGATGCTCTTATCAATTATATGTTTGGTCTTGATTGTGCCAATGTAGATGCAAATAATGTTATTTCTAATGTTGAAAATGTACATGTGCATGATGATGTTTCTCATACTAGTCAAGATGAATGTAAAGTTGTATCTCATGTTTCTTTTACTTATAAAAATATTTCCAATGATTGCAAAGATATATCTTATGATAGTTCTCCTAATTATCTATATGTTGATGACTCTCTTGATGAAATACTTGCATGTGAAACTTTGTCTGATAGTGATGTTGATTATATTTCTGATCATGAACATGTTAGTGAGGATGTTACTTCTCTTAAGACTACTGAATGTGAATTTTCCACTCCACTTTCTTCTACTTCTGAGGTTATTTCCAATATCATTCATGATGATTCTACCACTCCTACTAGTTCACCTCTTATTGTTTCTTCTGATTCTACTACTAGTATTTCTATTGATATTCCATGTTCCTCTCCTCCTCTTCCACCTCTTTCTTCTTCTTATATACATGATATTCATGATAATTATACTCCTCTTATCACTTCCTCTTATTCTACTTCTAGCATTTTTATCGATATTCCATGTTCCTCTCCTCCTCTTCCACCTCTTTCTTCTTCTTCTTCTCTAGATGTTATTCATGATGATTCTACCATTCCTACTAGTACACCTCTTATTTCTTTTACATCTACATCTAGTGTTCCCATAGCACCTTCATCTTTCACTTCTTCTTCTCACATCCCCATGATCACTCACAATGGAAAACTTCAACCTCTTCATGTGCCTCTCACTTCTTCTACGATTCCTTCACATGATATTTTATCACTCATGCATGTTGTTAGAAATTTGCAATATCAATTTAAATCTCTTACTCTCGAAAGCAAAGCCTACTATGCTTCCATTGACAATAACTCTCTTCATGGAAATCCTATTCCAAAGAAAATTCACAATTTAGCTTTTCCTAAGGATTTTATCATGCCTACCTTTTCATGTTTTAATGGCACTAGCAATCCATATTTGCATCTTAAGCATTATCATTTAGCTATGGCTTCTTATTTGAATGATTGATTGTTACTAAAAGTTTTTTTCATAGTCTTTTTGATGATGTTCTTCAATGGTACACTCATTTTCCTTATGGATCTATTAGTACATATTGTGAAATGGAAGATGCTTTATACTTAACAATGGTCCTAGAGTTACACATGATCACTTACCTAGCTTGCATCAAGGAAAGAAATAACCCATTCTAGATTACATTTTATGCTTCAATTCTTACATGCATCGATATTATTTCAGCCTATTGATATAGAACAATAAGATATCTTTTTGTGTCTTGATTCCTACATTGAAAGAAATATTACAATATGATACATGTGAATCATTTATGCTTTTATGTTATAAATTCATTGATCTAGAACAAGATTTAATTGTTGCACATGTTATAGAACCCCCTTATATTCCTTCTATTGCTTCATCATCTTCTACTTCTTCTCCTCTACCATCTATTAAGTGTCCTCCAAGGTCTCCATCTCCTCCACCTCGCAAGAAAGTTCCATCCCCTTCATCACATGAGTGTCCTCCTACTCATCCACTATGTTTCTCCTAACCTTAGTCTTCTCCATCTCCTACTTGAGATCCATTGCATTTCTCACATGTTGTTAAGCCTCATGATGTTTTGTGTTATTTACTTGATAAGTGCTTAATTTTCTTACCCTCTAATCAACATCATCCTCCTCATCACTTACATTTCCAGTGTAATCATCCTTATTACAATTTCCACCACATCAATGGCCACCACAAAAATGAGTGATGTTCCCTTCATGACAAATTGCAACAATTAGAATACAAAGGTGTCATTGTCTTTAGCTATCTCTCTATCATGAGAGGTACTTTTCTCTAATTTTTCATAAGTGTGCTTCCACTATTTTTCACTTGTCACCACCACCTACTTCTAAGGTCATCATTTTTCCATCTCCTAAGATCATTATCCATCTGCGTCCTCCACCTAGCGCATATATCGCCACATCATCTCATTGGATGCCTAAGCCATCGACATTTGTGCTTCCTACCACTACATCTCCCATTATTGGCACCATTTCATCTGACATTCAGTTTGGATCTTACACTCATGTTGTTACTACCTCACATGCTTCCACCATTCCTCGTAGGCCTCTTCATCTTTGGTAGGTGATTTTTATATGATCACCTCATTACCTAATGATGCACTCGTGTTCTTAAGGTTCTTACATGACTAGTTGAGGGATTTGTTACAATAAGAACCTCACTCAATCTTTATGCTCTATGCTTCATTGATCTATCTATCTAGCGCACACTATCAAGCCATTTCCCGATGATGCACTCTTGTTCTATGGTTCATTCTTGATTGTTGAGGGTCTTATATAAATGAACCTCATTTTCTTTCGCATGCGTTGGGGAATCCTTTTATTTCCCCCTCTTCATTATACTTACACATGCTTACATACATCATTTACATCTCTTACACTTAGTAATGTATCATTCTACTATACCATGGCTCATTCATTTTATCTACTACACTACATCACATACATCTATTACTATTTATCACATACTATCCATATTCATTCATACATACAATCCAATTTTCAAGCATTACTACATCATCATCTATTTCAAATCAACATAATCATTTACGTAATGCAAATCAAACATCAAAAACCAACATATGAACAACAATCATCACATCACATATCAATGAACATCAACACAACACAATATAATGATACCAATAATCCATCTATATATATATATATATATATATATATATATCATCAAAAATCAAAGTCTCAAATTATAACTACTAAGGGAAATCCCCATCCATCACTACATGCATATAAATCATGTCTCATCCACACTATTGCTATATACAACCGTGGGAGCCCTAGAACTAGATGCTTCACCGCTCAATCTACATCACTAGTCGCAACCTTTATATATCTCCACCTACCTCCATAATAAGGTCACCTCAACCGACTTCTTTATAAATCAGCCCTACAACACCACATATTTTGTGAACACATCCTAATTCAGTGATCCTCCCCTATGGCCTTTTTAGCTCGTTGAGTCTTCGTACGATTCTCGTCATACTCACTCAATAGTACAATACATGTGGCCATCACTATCACCACTGGCTCAAAAAAATGGGCATGTTCACCCACAATAGCATCTACTTACTCTAACGTTCCACCTCTCATGAGCACATCTGGCGGCACATTCCGCGTCAACGTTTGGATCACTGAATCAATGATCAAGGACCAATAAGCATTACCTATAACCATCCAATACCACATTAGTTATCACATGCATTTACTAATATACAACAACCATGTAACAATAAATTACCAATGAAAATACTCACACTCAGCTAATGTTGTTGTTAGGTCATCTCCATCAGGGGAAAGTTCCTACCCCTCTACTCCTCCAACCATTAGTCCACTTGTCACATCTATGACAACTAGAAACAATAGCACCCATCGGTGTGCTACTCACCACTCACTATAGGCTTGGGTACACCATGAATCATTCACCCGTATTCACTTGTCATCTAGACTAGAATGCACTAGGTGTGCTCTTATTAGACCAAGCCTCCTTCCGGGCCTCTTGGATCCTTTAGTATCCCTCACCATACATATTAATCTAGGGGAACTTCTTGGGCCATACGTAACTACCTTGACACATGCTTTACCTAAAATAACTCGATCACTCCAGAAACTAGTCCTCTAACCACATGGTGTGTCGAATGCACCACAAATCTACTCCATCCTCTAGCCATCCACCATAGTCTCGATATTGCCTCCATATGATGGTCCTTGGTCCCATGCGATCAAGCATATATCTATAAGTAGTGGTCTTTAACATCCCGCTGCGTGTGCCTACCCATCTTGTAGAAAATATATCGGTCTCGCCTAATCCACACATGGCCCACTAAGTGTCCTTAATATATCAATATATGCATAGGACCATACATGTAGCAATGTGGTGGCTCTTATTCCACCACCATGGTCCTCTTGTGTAAATCTATATAGATATATGTACAAGTGCTCCAACACACATAGCCCACATGTAAATCTAGTCCCATGTTCCTCTAAGCACTAAAAATATCATGTATATTATGCAAAAAAATTGAGAATTTTCATGGGAAAAATCCACCCGAGAACAGACAACTTTACCCACAGTGTCAAAAAATTTGAAAGTCATACCTTTCCAAGACACCCCAGGTCTACCCATCCTTAGCATCGGCCTTACCCAGTCAATCCAATGACCTCCTATTGGATGTTAACTCAGTCCCCTAGGTGAATTAGGAAATTCAAGTCAACCCCCTTAGGTGATTTTAGGAGTTCTTGAAGAATGTTAATTTTGGACAGTGTTGGGAAGGGCTACCACTAGCCTTCCCAGGATAGGTGTAACCCCCTAGAGTGGAAAAAAGGAGCCAAATACAACATGTGGATGAATTAAAGGTCTAAAAACATCATGGAGGTGATTTTGGAAGGTTCAAGAAATATTTGGAAGAGTTGGGGCAGTTTCACCAAAAATAGGGTTCACATGCCTAAGCAGTGCACATGATCAAAAGAGCTATTGAGCTTTGGGATGTGATTCCAGGAGCTCTCGGTTAGAGTTACAAGTCAAAAATATATATATATATATTTGGAAATGGAATTACAAACCCTAAAATATGGTGAAATCATATTTTTCACAACACCTTGGCGTAATAGTTTTGTAGAATCAGCTTTTCCCGTGTTCATCTACGAAATGAGAACACAATTACAATTTTTTAGGTCACAAATGGATAATAAAGATCTTATATCAAAACTATTGGATTTAAAAGTCAATTTCCAGTAAAAATCATATAGCATTTGTCCAAAAACTTCCATCGGGAGCTCAATTTATCATCGATTCAAGTCGTCCTCTAAGAAGGCTTCAACAGTTAGTCAAATTTACAAGAGGACACGTGTCAGCTCCAAGAGCCTGGTGTAATTTTGTGTCCATTTAGTCCCTAAAGAAAAGGGATATGAGTGACAATAAAATACTCTCATCCCCTATAATCCCTCTGGTGACCCATACAACCTCCTGGATCATTAGTTCAGCCCCTAAGTGCTTGCACGAGCTCAAACCCTCAACTGTTAGATCTGTGACAAGTGTCAAGTTGAGTAGCTACATGCAACTTGATGACCCTCATGTCCCTTTTTTTTGGGAACATGAGGGACATAAAAATGCACCCAGCCCAAGGAATGGCTCTGGTCCCCATGCGACCATCTTCCAGCCCTCAGGTGCTTCCAACATGCTTTTTGGCCAAAAACCCCATTGTCGATCTTCGCCAAGTGTCGTCGTGAGGCGCCACGTGAAAATTGATGTCCCTCATGTCCCTTAATGCTAAAGTGACATCAGGGACACAAAAATGTACCCAAATCCAGCTTCAAATTTGAAATTTTTTCTAACTCCTTGTTGTTTCTTGTTGCTTCTCCATTATTGCCCATGAAGCTCACTGCCAGAAGAAAGTTACAGAGAACTTGCAAACCTCCATTGCCCCTCCTCATTTTTTCTTCCCTCCATTATTCCTAAAATTAAAGGACTGAAATAACACCAAAACTCTATCTTTTTCAGCTTCCACCATGTCCGTTCAATGTTAGAAACAATCATGAACCAAAACAGTGAAACACTCATATCTCATAATCTGGAACACAGATTGAAATGAGGTTTTTAACATAATTCCTTATTTTCAAAAACTTTCAAGATGAAAAAAACAAAATATAAAATTATTCCCTTGATTATTAACTGGAATAAAAACTCCAACTTTTGTCTCAAATTCTTCTCTTTCGATTTCCCATGAATCGGTAAGTGGGTGAAGCTAAAATTTTCGCACAAAGTCCAGAGAAAAACATATCCCGATGGAATTTTTTTCATCATAATATGAGGTGGAAAAGGAGACCTAAAATTTTTGAAGCTCCATTAATGGCTTCCATGACAAAGTAGTGAAAAATTAGTGAGCCACCTCTCCACTAATTAAAGGTTCCTTGTATGCGTAAACGCACCAAAATCAATGGAAATGATCCTTGAAAAATATAGTTTCGAGTGAACTAGTTTTCATGTCATGAAGTCCCTATTTTTTATGGATATGCAGGGCTATGTTTTTATCAGCATTCTTCCCTCTTCAAATAAAATTTCAAATCCCAGATGATCCGGTGGTTGAAATCATCCAAAATTCGGAGGAAAGGGTCTCAAAAAAATCTAACTTCTTTCAAGCTAGTTTTTACACAATGAATTTTCTGATTTCTCAAGATATGAAGGACTGCTTTCTTATCAATATTCTTCCCAAGTAACTTTGAGCCCAAAGCTCTTACTAGGCATAGATTCTTGTTTTTTTAATTCTGAGCTCTCTGATAAGAGAACCATGATGAAAATTGGAGCACGAGTACACGACAAAGAGCTGAATCCAAAAAAATTCCCATTGCAAACCGAGGTCATTTTCACCACTTACTAAAAATAGCATATGTTATACTTCCTCACATGCTATAAATGGAAATTCCCACTAAATTTCAAGTTCGATCACTCGGAGACAATCAGAAAAGGGGTAAAATGGAAAGTAAGATAGAAAATGACTTCTTCCAAAATAGCAGGTCCCCAAAGAGCAACCTAATAAAATAGAAATGTGTTAAAAATAGAAATATCTTGAGAACAAAGGAGGATGGAATATGGTATAAGGTTAAGAAGGTGAAATGAAGCAAAATAGGTGATATGTCCTAGAATAGCAAAACATGGGCTCATATTCTAAAAATAGAAAGTTTTCATTTCGGGAGTGGAAAGTTGCATATGAATTTGTTTTCACTCACCTTACTAATTTTTGACTCCCCTTCAGATAATCAAAAGGAGGAATGAAAACTTCACGGAGGTCCTGGAAGCATCATCTTGAGTGCAATGGTTTATAGAGGCAAAGTAGGGCATCACAAGGCACATCATGTGAATTCATCTTCATCACTTAAGGAACCAAGTGATTCAAAGTGAATTGGTTAGAATGATTTCAACAATTCAAAGGGTTCATCAACCAAGTTTCAAGGAGGGTCATCATGGGCATTGTATGTGTTCATCTCAAGCTTGCATCAGTAAACCTCAAAACAGTGTTTCTGAACACTCATTTTGTGGTCCAGGATGTCTGTGCATCATAGAGTTTGTGGTCATCACTGGATTGGGAAAATGATTCAAAGTTATTCAAGGGAGAAATATTCATCAGTGTAGAAGATCACCAGTGGTAGAAATCTTCGCTCAAATTTCATGACTGCATCGGGGCATT
This sequence comes from Taxus wallichiana var. yunnanensis, assembly GCA_018340775.1. NCBI lineage: Eukaryota > Viridiplantae > Streptophyta > Pinopsida > Cupressales > Taxaceae > Taxus > Taxus wallichiana. The sequence goes on along the minus strand of CM031236.1, from coordinate 441,406,320 downwards.
CAAAGTAGTTCATCGCAAGGAGTGATTTCCATTCATCCCTTCCCTCTCTTTCTTCTCTCTCTATTCTAATTCTTCATTGGGCCTCATCATTGTCTTTCATCCTATTCACTTAAGTGACCTATTTTAAATTTGTAAAAGTTATTTTTCAAATTATAAGAGAAATACTTAATTCATGGAAAATGAAAGGTCATGAGTGGAATATGGAAACGAAGAGTCATATGAGGGAGGTGAAAGGACAATTCAGATTGCTATAAATTGGGATGGCCTCTCCATTCTAAAGGATTCTGAATTTTGAAGAACTCTTACTATGTAGCATTGTGAATTGTGATAGCTTGGTTGAAGCTTTGTATTCATCACTACACATGGAATAAAAGCTACACTTCTTCTATTTCCTTTCTTGTTTTTCCTCTATTCTCTCTTTCATGCACTTTGCAAGAATAGTTGATCTTGTATGGAGTTGGAGAGGAACTTGGTGTTTTAATTCATTGGTCCTACTAGCTTCATTGTGCATTCCTCTATATTGAAGGTTGAACTACTCGGTTATTGGGTGTGAGCTCTGTAATCTACTCACACAGTAATCTTCCTTTCCTAATTTCCCTCTTTTTACCCTTATCGCTATAATTTCCTCCCTTGTACCCATGTACAAGAACTTTGTCACAAGTTCATGGAGTTTCCTTCTGATCCTTAGCCAATTTAGCCACCCACAACATTTAGATAGGATTAGGATTTGTTTAATTTCAATAATGGGATTTGAACCATTCAATGCAGAGGGGCGTAGCCCCATGAATGTTGGTGGAGACACATGATTTTTCCACCCAAAATTTTCTCACCTACCATCTATAGAAACTCCACTTTGGGATAGATTTTCTAAAGGCACCCAAAGAGGATCTCTACCATAAAATCCAAAAAAATACAAAAAAGTATATATTAAAAAAATCAGATTTCGTAGAAGATAATTCTTAAAGGTAACTCCATCAAGGAACAAATTCCTGTCACATTTGATTCTTGCACCATGAATAAATTTTCAGATTGGATTGAAATACCAATGAGTGACAATGAAGAAGAAGAAGATGCTTTCCAGGAAAATAATATCGTTGATTAGCCATGGTTTCGACTAGTGTTTGCAAAGGAATTAAAAAATAAAAAAATAACATGCCACTGATGAAGAAGAAATTAGGGAGCTATTGGAAAGGATTCAAAGGAAATATAAGATAAAGTTCAAATCTCAAGAATATGCCAAAGCCTTACAAGAGATGTATGAGCAACTTGAAGCATCCCGTAGCAAGGAAGAAGAAGAGGAGATTTTTCCTATGGAGGAAGATCTTGAAGATCATTCATATCACAGGGTTTTCATCCCCAAAATTTTCTTGAACACCGCTAAAGAAAATCCTATCCTTGATCCTTCCAATGAAGATCAAATCAACATTCAAGAAGATGATGAAAGATAGGATGGTGCAACATCCACTAAAGAATATTTTTGTAATCTCACACAACTCACTAAAAATTTGAGAATGTTATCCTTATTCTACCGCTCTCTAGATGAATTCATTACATACGGTTGATGAAGAAATGAATATTTTGAAAATAGGATACATGGAAAGGATTCAAAGCATAATAGAAGGAAATTATGACCTGAAGTCTTTGATGAAATTTGGAGGTATGCTTTAGCTCTACAGAGAAGATATGAACATCTTAAAGCACCGCATCAAATGGAGGAAGAAGATGAGATGTGCCCTATGGAGGAAGACCACGATTTGCTACCCATACTATGAGGTTTTCATTCCCAGAAGATTCTTGGATGCTCCTGAAGAAGATCTTATCATGGAACCTTCCGATGAAAGCCAAAGCAACGTCATGGAGGAAGAAGTAGAAGACATGAAGATAAAATCACCATTCAACAATTCCATTTGGCTCAAGGCATAGCCCATAGGGGAATAATATATTCAATAAAGGAAGATCCTTGTTGCATAATGGATGATCCAATGCTCTCCGAAGACTCCACCAATGATGAAGAAGATGGCCAATTTGAAGTAAGCATGAATGATCTCCTTTCAAATTTTGATCTTTTAATTAATGATGAAATGGAGAGATGTGAAGAAGTGCAAGAAAGCCACCTGACATCATGGACTAAAAATGATGAATTCAAGATGGTCATGGAGGGTTTTCCTTCTATTTTTATCCTTCAAGTGATGAAGAAATGTTGAATGAAGAAATGGAGATAGTTGAAGGATCAAACTCTACTCCCGACTCAATCATGGATGATCTGATGGAAGAATCTCACTTCCTTTTCAAAGCACAAGAGAATGAATGACTCGAACACAATCTCTTCTCACCCAAGGAGAAGAATGATCATCATAATGAGTATGAAGTATTTCATTTTCCATCTGTGTAAGAGGATTCAATAATGGATGATCAAGATAATGTTGAAAGTTCTTCCCATATTGTTTCCTCAATATGGCCCCATCGAGAGGATGATATGGATTTTGAGCTCAAAGGAGTTCCATTCCCACAAATCATGGACCTCTTCTCCTTTTCAAAAGGTGTCATGAATCAAGTGTTCCCATGCTTGCAAGAAAGTGAATCTTGGGAAACACAAAACATGGAAGAGGTGAACAAGGATGTTTTAAACAAATCATGGGCGCGGATGGATCAGATTTTTAACCATCTCCTGGAGGCACAACATAAAGACTTTTTCAATAAAAATGAAGATGAGCATATGGTGAACTTGGAAGAAATATTTGTGCAAGACATCTTGAAGGTTGTAGAAGAAACTAAATATCCTCAACTCAACCTTGAACTCTTGACCCGGGTTATAGAGATGCAAGACAGGTATGAGGCCATTTGTGCTCCTCTTTTTGATACACCAATGTTTGATGTTGAGACAGAGAAAATGGAAAAGTTTGAGGACCTCCCAGATGCCTTGGTTGATGAGAGGGAATATGAAGATATGTATGTTTCCTCCACATCATGCGAAGAGGTTCATGAGTGCAAAAGAAGGAAGGTTCTCGAATATCCTTTGGAATTCCTCAATCTTGAAGATAACATATCTATTGTGGGAAATAATAACATGGAAAATATTGAGCTTATTTGCACCAAAGAAATCCATTCAAAACAAAATAAAAATATGCGAGAACATTGGGAGTGTGATCAAAACCAACTTGTTCCCATTGTTTTAGAATGGTCCATCAATGAAAAGCAAGAGTTCATATGGAAAAATCCAATGAAGGGTGAAGAATGCTTATATGGCCAAACCAAAAGCCATAATTTTGAAAATGATATCAAGATGGACTCCGAATGAATGCATATTGGCAACAATTTCTCTAGACAACAAAGCAGGAGTATGCATGATTCTTGCCAAATGATCCAAAATCAGACTACACTCACCATCCTCCAAGATCTAATTCATCTTGAACATGTTCCCATGCTGCAACAATCTCTTAAGGATGATGAAGACCTCGGCTTAATGATTTAACCTCCATGTCTGAAAACACTTGCTTAGAGCAACAAAGTGGGATGTTCAGGGAAGTTCTTGAATGGGAAGAAAAATAGTTTGTTCTCACTCCTTCCAAGTGTTTTGCTGATATAAGATATAATTTTAAGTCACAATTCAAAGAAGATGAATTTTTTCATGACAGGAGAAATTTTCCCACTCTTGAATACATGGAAGAATGGTGTCACATGATCACAGGATGTCAAGCGGAAGCATCAAGGTACAAGATTTTTGAGAAAGTGATAAATTGTTCATTGGATGCAAGAACGTTCTCTATGTAATATAAATATGAATATGGAATTATAGTCAGCCTTCTTCTTATCAAACCATGCAAAGCCATCACCAAAGCATGGTTTGATCAAATAACAATTTTTGTGCTTCAAAGGTCGACTTCAATCTGTTATTTCATGATGGCATGTACTTTTCTCAACCCATTGTCGAGTATGTATATATTCTTTCCCAACCTCTATAAAATTTTCTCCCCCGTATATAATTTCCCTTTCCTTTTGTGTTTTTTTTCCCTTTGATGTGTTCCCCTTCTTTTTGTTTGTTTGTGTGTGTGTGTGTTCAATAAGGGAAGTTGAGTAGCCTATCTTTCTAATGACTCCATAAAGCCCAATGGATAAGGCACTGGTCCACAAAGAAAATTGAGATCCTGGGATTCTCATGTCATGTCATCATTATGCTCAGTCCATAACATGTCCCCAAGCTAGAGCCATTTATTTTCTTGAGAATTTGCATCAGCAAAATCCACCCGAGAATAGAACAACTTTACCTATGGTGTCAAAAAGTTTGAAAATCATACCTTTCCAAGACACCCTAGGTCTACCCATCCTCAAAGACCAACCTTATCCAAATAGGTCTAATGACCTTCTAATGGATGTTAACTCAGTCACTTAGGTGAATTAGGAAATTCAAGTCAACTCCCCTAGGTGATTTTAGGATTGCTTGAAGAATGCAAATTTTAGACAAGTGTTGGGAAGGGCTACAAATGGCCTTCCCATGACAAGTGTAACCCCCTGGAGTGGAAAAAAGGAGCCAAATCCAACATGTGGATGAATTAAATTTCCAAAAACATCATGGAGGTGATTTTGGAAGGTTCAAGAAATATTTGGAAGAGTTGGGGCAGTTTCACCAAAAATAGGGTTCATAGGCCTAAGCAGTGCATAGGATCAAAAGAGCTACTGAGCTTCAAGAAGTGCTTCCAGGAGCTCTGGTTTGAGTTAGGATTCAAAAAAAACATCATCATAAAGGTAATTCTAAACCCCACAACATGGTGAAATCATATTTTTCACAACACCTTCGAGAAATAGGTCTCCAATCAGTTTTCCCCAGGATTAGCTAAGAAATGAGAAAAAAAATCTGATTTTTTAGGGCATAAATTAAGGAATCAAGATCTCGAGACTCCAAAATTGGGTTCGAAGGCCATTACTATTCAAAATCATATAAACTTTTTCCAAAAAATTCCATCGGGAGCTCAAGTTATCATCGTTTCAAGTCATCCTCTAGGAAGGCTTCAACAGTTAGTCAAATTTGCAAGAGGACACGTGTCAGCTCTAGGATCCTGGCACAATTTTATGTCCCTTTCATCCCTCAAGATAAGGGACATGAGGGACAAGAAAATTTTCCCAGCCCCTATAATCCCTTTGGTCACCCATACAACCTCTTGGATCACCAGTTCAACCCCCAAGTGCTTACAGGAGCTCAAACCCTCAACCGTCATATCTATGACAAGTGTCAAGCTGAGGCGTCACGTGAAAATTGATGAACATCATGTCCCTTTGTGCTAGGGGACATGAGGGACATAAAAATTCACCCATCCCAAGGAATGGCTCCTGGTCCCCCATGTGACCATCTTCCAACCCTCAAGTGCTTCCAACATGCTTTTTGGCCAAAACCCCCACCGTCAGATCTTTGCCAAGTGTCATCATGAGGTGCCACGTGAAAATTTATGTCCCTCATGTCCCTTAATTATAAAGGTACATTAGGGACAAAAAAATTCACCCAACTCCAGCTTCAAATTTGAAAAAATTTCTAACTCCTTGTTGCTTCTTACTGCTTCTCCATTATTGCCCGTGAAGCTCACTTCGGAAGAAAGTTGCAAAGAACTTGCAAACCTCCATTGACCCTCCTCATCTTTTATTCCTTCCATTATTAATAGAATTCAAGGAATTAAATAACACCAAAACTATATCTTTTTCAGCTAACACCATGTTTGTTCGGCTTTCAAAACACTCATGAACCAAAACGGTGAAACGCTCATATCTCACAATCCGGAGCACATATTGAAATGAGATTTTTACAGAATTCCTTATTTTTAGAGGCCATCAAGATGCAACAAATGAAAGATAAAATTATTCCCTTGATTATTAACTAGAATAAAAACTCCATCTTGTGCCTCAGCTTCTTCTCCTTCGGTTTCCCATCAATTTGGTAAGCGGTTCAAGATAAAATTTTATGCACAAAGTCCAGGAGAAAAACCTATCCCGATGGAATTTGTTCATCACAATCGGAGGTGGAAAAGGAGACCTGAAATTTTTAATCTCCATTAATGGCTACCATGACACAAAGAAAAAAAATTAGCAAGCTACCTCTCCACTTCTCAAGGTTCCAGTAGGCGTAATCACGCGAAAATCGGTGGAAACAATCCTTGAAAAATCTAGTTTCACATGAACTAGTTTTAATGTCATGAAGTCCCTATTTTTAGGGATATGGAGGGTTGTGTTTTTTATCAACATTCTTACCTCTTCAAAGAAATTTTCAAATCCCCGAAGATCTAGCGGGTGAAATCATCCTTAATTTGGAGGAAAGGGTCTCCAAAAAATCTAAGTTATTTCAAACAAATTCTTTCACGATGAAGTTGCCAATTTCTCAAGATATGAAAGACTGATTTCTTATCAAAAAATTTCCCTAGTAACTTCATGCCTAAAGTTATTACTAGGCATAGATTCTTGTTTTTAATTCCGAGCTCTCTGGTAAGAGAATCATGATGAAAATTGGCGCACGAGTACACGATGAAGAGACGAATCTAAAAAATTTGTTCCCATCTCAAACCAAGGTTGTTTTCACCACTTAATAAAAATAGCATATGTTATAGTTCCTCACATTCTATAAATATAAATTCCCACTAAATTTCAAGTTTGATCACTCAGGACAATCAGAAAAGGGGTAAAATGGAAAGTAAGACAGAAAACAACTTCTTCCAAAAATACCAGGTTCCCAAAGAGCAACCTACTAAAATAGAAATGTGTTAAAAATATCAATATCTCAAGAACAGAGGAGGATGGAATATGGTAGAAGGTTAAAAAGGTGAAACTAGAGCAAAACAGGTGGTATGTCCCAGAATAGCAGAACATGGGCTCATATTCTAAAAATAGAAATTTTTAATTTGGGGAGTGGAAAGTTGCATATGACTTTGTTTTCACTCACCTTACTACTTTTTGATGAGACTCCCCTTTAGATAATCAAAAGGAGGAATGAAAACATCACAGAGGTCTTGGAAGCATCATCTTGAGTGCAATGGTTTATAGAGGCAAAGTAGGGCATTGCAAGGCACGTCATGTGAATTCATCTTCATCACTTAAGGAATTGGGTGATTCAAAGTGAATTGGTCAAAATGATTTCAACAAGTCAAAGGGTTCATCAACCAAGTTTCAAGGAGGGTCATCGTGGGCATTGTATGTGTTCATCTCAAGCTTGCATCGGTAAACCTCAAAATAGTGTTTCTGAACACTCATTTTATGGTCCAGGATGTATGTGCATCATAGAGTTTTTAGTCATCACTAGATTAGGAAAATGATTCAAAGTTATTCAAGGAGAAATCTCTATCAAGGTATAGAAGATCACGAGTAGGAGAAATATTCGCTCAAAGTTCATGACTACATCGGGGAATTCAAATTAGTTCATCACACTAAGTGATTTACATTCATCCCTTCTCTCTCTTTCTTCTCTCTCTATTCTAATTATTTATTGGGCCTCATCATTATCTTTCATCCTATTCACTTAAGTGACTTATTTTAAATTCGTAAAAGTATTTTCTCAAAATATAAGAGAAATACTTAATACATGGAAAACAAAAGGTCACAAGTGGAATATGGAAATGAATAGTCATATGAGGGAGGTAAAAAGACAATTGAGACTGCTATAAATTGGGATGGCCTCTTCATTCTAAAGGATTTTGAATTTTGAAGAACTCTTACTATGTAGCATTGTGAATTGTGATAGCTTGGTTGAAGCTTTGTATTCATCACTACACATGGAATAAAAGCTACACTTCTTCTATTTCCTTTTCTTGTTTTTCCTCTATTCTCTCTTTCATGCACTTTGCAAGCATAGTTGATCATATATGGAGTTGGAGAGGAACTTGGTGTTCTCGATAGATGAATCTGAAAACTTGGTGTTTTAATTCATTGGTCCCACTAGCTTCATTGTGCATTCCTCTATATTGAAGGTTGAACTACTCCGGTTACTAGGTGTGAGCTCTGCAATCTACTCACAAAAGAGTAATCTTCCTTGCCTAATTTCCCTCTTTTTCCCCTTATCGCTATAATTTCCTCCCTTGTACCCACATACAAGCAATTTGCCACAGGTTCAGTGGAGTGTCCTTGTGTGATCCTTGGCCAATTTGACCACCCATAACATTTAGATAGGATTAGGATTTTTTTACTTTCAATAATGGGAGTTGAACCATTTAATGTAGAGGGGTGTAGCCCTATGAGCATTGGTGGAGACACCCGATTTGTCCACCCGAAAAATTTTCTCACCAAGAACAATATACCCACTTCACCACCCTTTACTACCACCGATGACATAATAACCACTATGATAAACTTCTACAACCGTGGAACATCCAATCTCAATATGGCATCTAGAATAATATGGATCTCTTTTTGTACCTATGTGTCGGTAAATTATTGTCTAGTTTCTTGTATCTTCCTCTAAGCATCCACTACAGACATCACCTAGACTCTCTCACCCATAACTAGTAGACGTAATATATGATAAACATCCTTTAAGGTCACTATCATCTCCCAAAGAGGCAATCAAAATGTGCATGTATTAGTACTCCACCTATCACACAAGTCTTTGTCACCATAGGAATATTATGGGGTACCTCCCCCAATCTCGTTATGTGTAGCAAGTCTGGAATGGTCTAGTATGTCCCACTCCATGTTAGATAATCCTAAGGTTGATAATTTGCTTAAATGTTGACCCCCTGCAGAACTCCCTCGATTGTAGGTCTCTATGCACATCACAAACACCAAAAAAACTCAACATTAGTACCTCATACGTATTTAAAATCAACTAATCATGGCACAATGATTTATCAAAATGGAAAATTTTCACACTACATTATCAAAACTCTCTCTTGGGTCATCGGTGCCTAGGAGTAGGTCAGGGGTTCCTAGAAGCGTGTCACCAATGTCAGAATCGGGTGCTAGCATCCCAAAGGATGTCACCACCACTGGCTGCTCGTGCCCAAGTCATAAATGCCCAAAAATTCAAATTTTCAAAATTTTACAAAAATCGAACAAATTTCACCAAATTTTTCAAAAATAATCATACTTACCAAGTCATCTCTCATCTGCGATGCCATGGCCACCACTACTCTCTCGAACCTAGTCAACCTCATTTCCCTAATCTATGGCATTCTTGCAAGCTCAAATCTCATCTTCTAAATCAATCACGATTCAAATGAAGTTTTTATTCCCTTTTACTATCACTATATATAGCAATTTTCAATTTTTCATTTACTATAGTACCATTTGAACCCATTGTTCCAATTAATACATGGCCCATGGTTTTGCTCATATCTTGAGCTTCACTACTCCATTTTATTCCTAATTCATGCATTTTGGTTCAAAATTTCTTCTACCACCATATTGTACACATTCCATAATGTTATATTCCAATCTCACACATATACTATTCAACATATACATAATATTCTAACATCTTCTATACTACCTCTTAGTCATCATTACATATTTTCACATCTACTTTTAACTCAGTGCTCAATATCTCCACCCCTCACCCTTTCATCAAAAGTGGTGTATACAACTAGGATCACCCTATGATCCCTCTCGAGATATTATACAATCATTCAATACTCCTAATACATCATTTTCAAAAAAGGAACAAATCGATCTATTCAAATCCTTTCTATCTATTTCCCCTAATGACCTAATCTAGGTGCAAAATTAAAAAATCTCCATGGTTAATCTATCACACACATCTAATTTTAAATCAATATTTCAATATTTGAATCAAATCAATCGATCGGTATGACATAACATACTTTACACATCTCTCTAGATGACCTAACTTAGGAGTTGCATCACTTCATTATCTTTCACAGATGACCTAACATGGGAATCATTTTACATCACTTCCAAATGAACTAACATGGAATCCATCTAGCACTATAAAAATCATGACACCCATAGGAGTGGGGGAAATGAGATGTCATTGCCTTTCCTATACTACTCTTATATGGGTTATTCAACATGGAACTAAATTTGGTCTTTATCCATCTGTAGTGGTTGGACATTTTGGGGATGTAGTCATGGATGGAGAGTAAAACTAGACCTCTCTCCCCAACACTCTTCCTTTGGCATCGGATGCCAAAATCCTCCCTGGATCGAAACTTTACAAAATCAGGTTGGGAATTGATCACTCCCTACCCCTTCAAATCTCCATTGGCAACAATCTAAAATCTCCAAATTATCCAAATCAAGTCATCAATTTCTCCAAGTGCTCCTTACAATGGTTCACTTGTCTCTATTTACACCACATGGATTGACATGTTGATCCATGGTTCGCCATGTTATATGTTCTTATATTCTGCACATACTTCTGCAACATGGCTTCTCTAGACTTCTCACAAGTATGTTCCTTACTTCCTTTACACTACTTGAATTTCATTCAAATAGCATAAAGGGGGGAAAATGTAAACACAAAATCATGCACATATTACTATTTTACTATACCACTAAGTATGTTGTTATATACATGGATATCAAGTAAGAAAAGTATTCACTGGTGACACACTTTCTAGTCCATCTGCTTGTTTTGGTCATTTCTATTGCCTTTCTCTCTCACATCTACCACTTCTATTCCCGAGTTTTGGTCAGTCACGGGATCCCTATATTTTATTCTTCTCACATTTATTTCCAGCTTATCCCAAAACACCAATGCCCAAGCACACCTTTCCACCCTAGGTGCTCTTTTCCTCTTTTTTTCTTATTCACTTTTTTGACATTTTTGTTGGCCTTTTCAATTTTCTCACTCTTATATCAAGGTCCTTGTCGGCATGTTGTGTCACTAGTGTTGAATTTCAATAAATATATCCATGTATATACACAACGTACATACCTTTATAAGGGTGATAAATTCTAAAGGGAAAGCATATCTACATATTATCAAATGGAGTGCATTTTTGGGTTGATTACTCTGCATACACTGCATAGGAAGGGGAAGTTTTGAATTCCATCCCACACATTTTCATTTTATCTAGCTTTAGCCCACTATCTTGGCATCATTGGCACAAGGGAAACCTAAGGAATATATTTCACACACAAGCACATATAACTATATCGAGTCTAGAATGTAGTATAGAGCTCGGTCATAAGTTCATCCTTTGGATGACCGCCGAGGTTAGTCTGACTTCACATATTGCATTTTTATTCCAATTTGATGTGTTTTTGAGCTTGTATAGGTAGCTAGGGTTTGTGTTGTAGGTTACAGGTACCTTGGCAATCCAAGTGCAACATACAGGAATCAACAATGAACAAGTACAAAACCTTAAGAACATAGGAAAAAGTGGATTCTCGGCATTTACATAGTCACCACTCTCCTCGTAGTGGTCTCTTACACCCATGCACCCTCACCCCGTCCCAAACACCTATATCTAGTTAGTCTCACAGCCTCCAGGATTTACGTCAATAATTTTTGAAATTCCACCCATCTTGTTCATTAGTTGTTCTAGATCGGATATGTTTTGAGATAAGTGAAAATCGATTCTAAATGCCCATATCTCTCTCATTTGCTTACACAGTTACATCTTTAGATTGTGTAGAATTTTTTTTTTGTTGTATATTATCATAGTGACCCTGAAATTAGATTTAATATTCATATTTTATTAAATCATAAGTTACAAGTACCTCGGAAATCTAAGTGTGACATACAGGTGATCAATAATGAACAAGTGTGAAACCCTAGCGACATAGGAAAAAGTAGATTCGATCATTTACATCCACCGATGCCTAGAAGTGGTCTTTGGAGCCTGTGCGCCGTGTCCACCTCATCTGCTCCGCAGCCTCCATAATTCATATTGAGCATTTCTAACATTCTTCCCACTTGCTTCATTAGTTGTTCCACTCGATCTATTATGGGATAAGTGACAATCAAGTAAGTTCTCTATCTCTCTCATTTTCTTACACGGTTGTATCTTTAGAGTGTTTAGTATTTGTATTCTATTGTAAATTATCATATTGACCCTGAAATTTGATTTAATATTTAGACTTTATTAAATCAAAAGGTATATTTAGGAAAAATCATGCATTATTTACAATATTTGACATTATTTTGTGATCGTTTGTCATTATTTAAGCTATTTTGAGAAATTTAGGACTTTATTTTACAAAATTATGTATATATTTGCCACCTTTTAATGTTATTTCATTATCAAATGTTTTTATTTGAAAAAATAGTTAATTTGGACCCTAATTACTCATGTGCTAATATTTAAAAACCCTATTTTGACATATTTGATTTATACATTTTAAATATTTAATAGTTCACATTTTTCCTAAGTTTTCATTAATCACCATAAAAATTCGTATATATGAGAACAAGGTTCTTCTTTTAGAAAATATTATTTCAAGAAATGAAAGAGTTAAAACCCAATTACTTGTGTGTTAATATGTAAAACCCTTTTTGACCTATTTGATTTATACATTTTAAATTATAATGCTTAACTTTTTCCTTAAGTCTCGATGTATCACCATAAATATTCTCATGTTCAAGAACAAGGCTCTTCCTTCTTAAAATTGTACATATAATATATATTATATTTATATATATACACATACATATACATATACATATACATTATATTATATTAATATGTGTGTGTGTGTATACATATGTATATGTATATATATGTATATATATGTGTATACATATGTATATACATACATACACACATACATACATACATACATACATACATACATATATATGTGTGTGTGTGTGTGTGTGTGTGTGTGTGTGTGTGTGTGTGTGTGTGTGTGTGTGTGTGTGTGTGTGTGTGTGTGTGTGTGTGTGTAAAACTTTACATATCCAATTCTATTGATATAATCCTATCAACCTCTCACATGCACTTATCAATGTATTTTCTAGTCTATTTTTACAAAAAAATGGTCTAGTAGTTAGAAACTTATGTTATTAAAACACATAATAATATAATTGGAATAATAAAACAAGTTATAAAGGAAAATGTCCCCTACATTTCGTTGTATGCAAAGTATTATTTTATACTAACACTTGAAGCTATTGAATCTGCATTGTGACCCTTGTGATATGTGTCGAAAATTCTTTCTCAATATATCATGTTCTTGTTTTGATGTATTTTCTATTTTCATTGAGTTTACATTTTTACATTAAATCATATATTAATATTATTGCAATAATCCCAAAAATTTACAAATCCATTAAAACAAGGATTTTTAGCTTGGCATCTATTAAGAAATATTTAACACTCAATAATTGTAATATCACAAAGATGATTTAATTTTAATCAAAAAATAATGAGCACATGAGGCCAACAATGGTTGATCGGATCAAAACCCCTTTGAATTCACTTGTGTTCTTCTCTCATTTTTCCAAGAGCAAGATACTTTGTTGATCTCAATGTCAACAATTTTTTCCATTTGTTGTCCGCACAGTCCTCACTCCTTTTTCCTTCAAATGGTTTTCACAAATGACACATAGTCCATATGTGACTTACCATAAGAAAGAAGAGGATTGTTGACATTGAACCGGTCAGATTGAGATGAACTTGGGTTTTTGCAAAGTAAACATAGAAAAACTTTCACTTCAAGACTTAAATTCTTTTCTTAGAAATCCATACATCATCTATAATAATCAATCCTTAATGGTATTTATAGTCTATAAAGTTATATGGATGATTACTCCAAAATGTTTTCCCCCTCCTAGCGCTTATAGCCTCTAGAATTTTAAAAAAATGTTTTAGGAAGGTATTTATAAGAAATATTTCCCAACCATGAGGTTTTTGAAATTCCTTCTAGAATCCTCTCGTAATCCCACTCAACCCAGATTTGAACTCATGTGCATTAATGATGTCCAATTACTTCTAGCTTGGTAGTTGAGAGACGCGTCAACTGGAACTTTGTGTCACAACTAAATTGGCATCCTTAATATACCTACCACTTTGTAACTTATCATATTTCCATGCATTCCCTCCTTCTTCAAGACTTTTTCACACTATCGTGTACTATTCTTCCATGCCCTAGCTTCTTGGCTGATCTATTTCAATTCTTGTGTGCACCACCTTATACAATCACCTAATTCTTCGGTGATGCTCCTATTTATAGTAGATTTCAGTTCGTTAATTATGTAATAAGACACTAAAAACTCGAAGACAATAGGATTTAGCGATACACGCATCGAAAATGCAATTTCAAAGTGTGGATATGTAAAATGGGTGTGGGACTCCTATTTCCAAAGGATGAGAGAAACTCCGCAAATAGAAAGATAACTAGACAAGATAGACATTCGATAAGGATATGATGAGTTTCTCAGCAAAGGTCAATCCCAGGATCGAAAGGGCTTCCTTGAAGGGTGTTAAATTATTTTTACAAATAAATGGTAATGATAGCAAGATAATAGACAATAAAAGGATGATTAGAAATCTAGAGGGATAGAGATATCTTGCTCCACGTGATAGGTGGAATAGGAAAGGGCTACGATAAGCTTAAAATCTAAGAAGTAATCGAATCAAGCTTGTTTAGCAACATCATGTTCTTTACGTATGACTTCAAGTTGATCTTCAATATCTTCAACGTTTGGTGTTAAGGAGATTGCACAGAGGTTGAGTTCATGTGTAATGTCGAATTGTTCCCAAACTAGTGGTTTTGAAATAATAGGAAGGTTGTATATGCCAGTAATCATATGTGTCCGACTTAGTATAGTCATCCACTTAGAGAAACAACTTGAAAACAAGCAGATTATACATAAAATAGATTGATATATTTATTGTAAATATGAGAAATGTGATTAAAGTGATAAAAAGACAAGGATCAATGATGATTTGAGGTAATCATTGGAGATTCAAATAAATCTATGGTGATTACTGTGGAAAAATTTGATTTTTAAATAAGATGTGAATAAGGTGCAAAATAGATGATTTGTGAATTGATTTAAGGATTAAGATGATGTGTTAACAAATTGAATATGAAAACAGATGACATAATCTTACCTTTGATGAGAGATGCTAAGAAACAGGGTTGTGGGAATTTTATAGTTTTTGTGAATCTTTCCAAAGACGTGACAAGGATGTAGGTGATGTCACGGTATTTTTAGTGATGTCATCTAGGTTTCCAATGAGTCGAGCTTCACCGCAAATGTGTTAGGATCCTTTACATGTAGGTTTAATGTTGCTTATATAATCACCGGTAATTATTTAGAATCGTTGGTGACCCGAAACAAGTGGGGAAACCCGCTTATAATTTGTTTTAACCACTTCTAAGATGGTTAATTTTGGTATAGGGAAAAGTGAAGATGGTTAGGAAGATGTTGAATATATTAGGAGGTTAGATGGTCGGGGTTAAAATAGGATAGTATGATTTTTAGGTGGTTTAGGTGAGTAAATAAGTATTTACTAAAGGGTAAGATAAGATTTATGGTGGTGAGGACATGGTTTTAGGAATAATAAGATAAGTTAATTATTTTGGATATGAATATGAGGCGTATGGATAAATAATTTAGGGTACCGAAAATAGTTGTATACATTTTCCCCTTTTTGTCAAGTGGTTTGTGATGGAAAACCACTAGACAAAAACAAGTGAAATGGTCATATTTGTGTTAGATAGGTGGTTCCCCCTAAAACTGGGGGCCATTGCGATCAAGTGAAATGGTCACTAGTTTTAATAGGTTATTGTATGAGATAGGATTATGTGCTATGACTCCATTTAAGATGCGCAAATCTGGGCACACAAACAAATTGCCACAAATGTGGATATGTGTGACCAGAGAGTCAAGTGATAGGGGAACTAATGGGTTCTCAACTTATAGGCATATGACTCATAGTAAGTTGTTACGGGAAAAGGTTCTCGAATGTTCGTATAATATCCACAAGGTATTAGGAGATGCAGGGTTAATATAAAGGATGTTACCATAAAGGTGGGATTATGCGACCATGAATTTATGTGATAGGGAACCAATGGGTTATTGATGAGGCCAGAATATGCCCGATTAATGTATAATATATGATCTCATCTTACTCTCCTTTTTATTAAGTTTGATTGCATTTTGTGACTTTTATTTGATCTTATATGAGTTAGGATGTAATTTTCTATCTTTTGATTGATTGTGATTCTAATGTTTAAAAGCTCTGAAATTCCTGATGAAGTGTGTGTTTGAAATTCGCTTTATAATAAAGTAGGTCTAATCACCAAGGAAATGAAGTAGGTAGTGTTCGAGATGTTTTCGTAGCATCTGTTCCCACACAGCTTAGTTCCTAAACTTCCAAGCTAGTTCGAACTCCATCACACAGTCATCATCTAGTTCCAGAACTTTCAAACTTAGTTCTAGAACTCCAATATTTAGTTTCATAATTTTCAGACTTCATTCCAGAACTCTCCAGGTATAGCTCTGAAATCTCAAGGTTTTGATCCTTAACAATTTCATATGGTTCTCGGAATTTCGTGAAGTTCGGAACCGATGGAAGTTATCTATTCTAACCACATCCGGATATTTTGCATCAATGACCCTTTCAATTAGGAAAGGATGAGAATATTTCTAAACACAGATCTAGGGATAGTTATCTTATAGCTATCTGATCAACCACAACCCGACTCAACATCTATTTTGGGCATGATTTGATTTTATCATAATCATAGAGATAGCTATGATTATAAATGTATATAAAAGTAGACCTGAAGTAGATAAAAATAACAATAGAATATGATATGAAATAGAGATAGAACAGAGAAGAGAAATATAGACTAAGTACTCAAATCTAGTATGTTTTGTAATATCGAATGTTTTATCAATAAAATAGTCATTCCTATTTGAGAGAATTCTGAGTTGTTAAATCCTGATTCGAGGAGGAGTAAGGACCCACTCCCCCAAGGACCTGGATATTCATTTATTTGGTATTTATATTTCTTCAATAAATAGCTTAGATCTGATTAATTCTGTATTGTTTTAATTCTTCCAATTAAACTATCTTGTATACTTGTTCCTACAGGTGTTTAGATATATTCTTATTTCAAGCATTCTAAATTGAGTGTGTTTATTTCCAAAAGAAAGTGTGTTTACTTTTAGAAGCAAGTGTGTTTATTTCTAACAGTTAAAGTGTGTTTGTTTCCATTCTCGCACAAAGTGTGTTTCCTTTCAACAAAGCTTTCAAGGTGTTTACTTTCAAAAAATTTTCATAGTATGATTTAAATAAGGTTTTACCAAGAAGTCCTTAAGACATTGAAAAGATCCCCCAGAAAATACAAAAATAACTACAATCAACTACTAGATCGATAAGATTACTCTTGTTGCATATAGCTTTAGACACACCCTGGTTTGATATGACATTAACAAGAAGTTGATTAAATGAAGGGAATAATGACACCCATCATTTTTGGTGCCGTTTCCAAGGATCACTAGTTGGAACTTTCTAATTAAGTGTTAGCAAGAGAAACAAATCATACATCTAGTAGTTGAAGGATCTTCCCTACTATATCATAAAATATATGAGTAGACCAAGAGACTCACAGGGTAGATTCCTCCCAAAACATCTTCACAATAATTCATAACATCCTCTATTCAAACTAAGGATATTGATCAAGAATTGGAGGCACCATCATCACCTGCCATATAAGAAACAAAATTACCACCTTTGGAATTCTTAGATCACCACCGAAAGGAAGTGGAACTTTTAGGAAAAGGATTATTACTCAACGTCCATTTAGGGAGAGTTTTATTCTCAATTGAGTATTCAACCTCCTACTCCTGATTTTTCACCTTCCCCAAGGCATATCACATACCACATTGATTGGGAGGAAAATTCAAAAAAAAAATTAAAATGGCACGAGAAGCTAAGAGAGTACCTGATATGACCTTTACTTATCTGATCCAATTGGGAGATGATGATACATCAATGAAAAATATCTCACCTGCACATTTACCCACATTTAGAGGGATGTCATCTGAAGATCCTGACCAATTTCTATTTGAGTACAAGGTACTATGTCAGACCTATGATTATAAAACAGATAATCAAAAACTCAAGTTGTTTACATCTAATATGAAGTATGCAGAATGAGGTGGTTCATGGGATTACCATCCAACTCTATTAGCACTTGGGCACAAATGGAGACTACCTTCCTAGAAAAATACTAGGATTATTGTAGAGGGAGAAATAAGAAGGAAGAATTCTTCAAAATCAAGTAGGAGGAAGATGAAAACATAGAAGACTATTTAGACATATTCCTCTTTGTGAGCAAAAGATGTGGATTTGTACTTCAAGAGGAATTACGTAAAACCATTTTTCTTAAAGGTTTGGATGATGAGTCTAGGAAGCCCTTAACTTGATAGGAGGTGGAGACATTGATCGAGTTAAGAATGAATAAAATTAATGAGATTCGTAGAAGCTATTCTAGAATGAGAGGTGGACCTAGAAAAGTAAAATCGGTGAAAAGTCCAATCCGATATGAACAAACTAATGGATGAGTTATAAAACTTTAAGACCCGACATTTTAGTGCAATTAACCTCTACTATAGATGATTTACAAGTTAAAGAAAATTCCAAAACTAAACCATTGGCTATGTATTGTCCTAGATGTAGGAAGAAGCATGCATTAAGAGACTGTCCTTTGGATAAAACAAAAATGTGTTTTATCTGTGAATCTAAAGAACATGATACTGATGTTTGTTCTTTACTTCTAGTTATTAAGAATCAGCTTAAACAAACCAGTGCCTCATCTACAATAGAAGAATTGAATTTTGTTCAGAGACAACCTAACCAAGGGCAGTTTATGCCAAGATCAGTTCCTAATCCGTGGACAATGTCATGGGCTACTCAGTCAGTACTACACAATTGGGGACAACCACCTTGGGTACCTCAACCAACTTGGAACCCTCAAGATTGGGAAAATCAAGCTTGGTATGCTTAGGGACATCAACAACCATGGGCTGGTCAAGGAAATTCTTATGCTTGGTCACAACCTAGATGGAACCCTAGTAATTATGCTCAAGGAAGAACATATCCAAATCAGAATCAACATGCCATCATTGGATCTCCCTGCATTAATTCATAGACCGAGAATGTAGTCCAAATGGAAATACCAAGACAGCTAGTAGCAAACCCAAGAAACAAACAAACAACTCATGTTTATGGAATAGAACCATGAAAATCAGTTGATTTACATACTATGGATTGTAAGGATATTCAAACTAGATCTAGGAAAATCATTGGTATTCCACCCCTTATAATCACTGAAATGATAGAATAAAATGAAATCCCTAGTACTGTTGTTCCAAAAGAGGATATAGAAAGAAAAGAAAAGGAGCCAAATAGCAATACTACTGAGACTCCATTTCCAGAGAGATTTAAAGAAGCTATAGAAATCAAGGAGTCCGAATTGGTACAGGAATTAAGGAAATTGAATATTGAAATACCACTGTTATAAGTAATTAAGGACATTCCAGAATTGAACAAATTAATCACAATGTTGTGTCTAAAAAATCTTGGAAGGAAGAAACAGTACCCCAAAACTATCAAAGTAGATGGGAAACTTGTTGAATTATTAGCAGAAAACTTTTACTTCCAAAATACGGAGATACTTTGGAAGTCTGTTATTTCTGTCTCTATAGGAAATAAGGATATACATAATGTTTTGGTAGATTTGGGAGTGGATATCAATGTAATGACAGTGGATACTCAAAAACATTACCATTAATGGGTATACAACCTACTAATACCATATTACAGATGGAAAAC
The DNA here is from genome assembly GCA_018340775.1 of Taxus wallichiana var. yunnanensis. Lineage (NCBI taxonomy): Eukaryota > Viridiplantae > Streptophyta > Pinopsida > Cupressales > Taxaceae > Taxus > Taxus wallichiana. Next base: position 441,386,593 of record CM031236.1, on the reverse strand, counting down.
CAATCTATAGCAAAACTAGAAGGAATTATTGAAGACGTGGTGGTTATGGTGGAGTCATGGGAATATCCAGTTGACTTCCTTATACTGCAGCCAAAAGGTAAAACATTGGGTTATCCCATTATTTTGGGTAGACCATGGTTAGCTATAGTTGTTGCTTTAATTGATTATAGGTCAGGTGATATGACAATCTCGAATGGTAAGAACTCTAAACAAATTTCCTTATATCCTACTGCATGACCTTTTACTGACAATCATGAACAATTGTGGGTTGATTCTCCTGAAACTAATAAGCAAAAATTTTCTTCTTTGGCTATGATCACATTGCAGGATCATGTAAGAGAAGTAGAAGAGATTATTAATCTACCATTGGATGAGAACCAGCTATCCTCAAAGCAATCAGAAATAGTTCCAAAACATGTAAACTTAGTTTCGAACCTACGAACTTATTTCCTAACCCAAACTATAGTTTCGAACCTACAGCTATAGTTCTGGAACCACCACATTTAGTTCGGAACCACGACAACAGCAGTTCTCTTTGATTGGAAATAATTTTGCTTCGTAGGAATGATATTTCTCATGGGGAGAGGATGAATCGAAGTAGTATCGGTTTGGTGAAAAATTTCAGAAAGTAGCAGAAGTGATGAAGATTTTGTCTTGCAAAGAGACAAGTATCATAATTCTCATTACTTGTCCTTTTTCCAAGATTTTGACTCAAGGAACTTTTATAAATGTTACTAAATACCATATGTTGTTACCACATGCATGTCCATTAAATACTTTAATGAAACCCTTCCAACAAATCAGTTCATCACATATTGTAACCAAGCATGTTGAAATTCAACAGGTAAAACTTTGAACATTAACAATTGGTTAAAGGATGAAGAAGAAGCTAAATTATTTGATGTTCTAAAAATCATATTAAAGCTTTTTCTTGGGATTACAAAAAAATGAAGGGAATTCACCCAAGTATCTACACTCATCACATATATACTGAAAATGTTAAACCATTTAGGAAACCTCAAAGAAAGATTAACCCAACCTTAAGGGATATAGTCAAACAAGAAATTGAAAAACTATTACAAGTAGGTTTTATCTACCCTATCTCAAATAGTCAGTGGGTATCTCCTCTTCTAATTGTTCCCAAAAATAATAGAAAATGGAGAATATGTGTTGAATATAGGGAACTGTACAAAGCCACAATGAGAGATTATTTTCCCTTACCATTCATAGATCAAGTCCTAGATAACATTTCAAGTAAACAGTACTTTTCTTTCTTAGATGGCTTTAGTGGATACAATCAAATCAGATTTGCTACTAAAGATCAGGACAAAACTACATTTACATGTCCATGGGGAACCTTTTCCTACAGGGTGTTACCATTTAGTTTATGCAATGCTCCTGTAACTTTCCAGAGAGTTGTACTTACAATCTTTGTTGATCTAATAAATGATTGTGTTGAGGTATATATGGATGACTTCATTGTACACGGAGATACATTTGAATATGCTTTGAGAAATTTGGACAGAGTGTTAAAAATATGTGAACAACACAACCTGTCTCTTAATGATGAAAAGTGTTTGATGATGGTGGATGAGGGGATTGTATTAGGACGCCATATTTCAAAAAGAGGAATTCAGGTGGATCAAAACAAAATTAGGATAATTTAAGATTTACCTATTCCTCAGACCCCCATAGATATCAAATCATTTCTAGGGCATTCTAGGTACTATAGGTGTTTTATAAAATATTTCAGTAAAAAAAATTCCCCCATGTTTAATTTGCTAACCAAGGACTCGTGAATTTCTTTGGGATGAAAAGTGTCGGCATGCTTTTGAAGAAAATAAAGAAAAATTAATCAAAGTGCCCCAATATTAAGAGGGCCTAATTGGGAAAATTCATTTCATATCCAAACAAATGCCTCAAATTATTCCATTGGTGCGCTTTTGAGACAGAAAGATGAAGAAGGAAAAATGTATGTTGTTTATTATCTTAGCAAGAATCTTACTCCCACTTAAAATAATTACACCACCACCGAAAAATAATTTATTGCTTTGTGATTTATGCAATTAATAAATTCGAGACATTGTATTATAGGGTACAAGATATTTGTACACATAGATCTTTCAAAGAATTAAGTATTTAATGAACAAACCAAAGTGGTTGGAGGAAGAATAATTAGATGGTTATTAATTTTGCAAGAATTTGATACTACCATTGTAGACAATCCAGGTAAATCTAATGTGGTAGTTGATTTTTTTTCAAGACTAACCACTATAGGGGAGCAAGATCTAGTCAAGGATAACTTTCTAGATGAACAACTATTTGCAATCTTAGCAAGTACACCATGGTTTGTTGATATGGCAAATTATCTTGCAACAGGGAAGTTTCCTCCTCCTTTCACTAAGAAAAAAATAAAGAAGTTAATCAAAACTAGTGCACAATTCAAATGGTTAAATGGAATGCTATTTAAATGTGGTTCTGATTTTGTTTTACAGCAGTGTGTGAGAGAGGATGAAATCTTTGACATCCTCAGAGCATGTCATGATGAACCAAGTGGAGGACACTATTCAGTGAAAAGAACAGCTCATAAGATACTTGGCACTGGTTATTATTGTCCATCTTTGTACAAGGATGTGAAGAGATATATCAAGTAGTGTGATCCTTGTCAAAGGATGGGACAACCAACTTTCACCAATGAAATTCCTCTTCAACCTCAAGTTATGGTTGAACCATTTGAGAGATGGGGATTGGATTTTTTTGGTCCCTTTAATCCTCCTTCACAAGGGAAGGAATATATTCTTGTGTGTACTGACTATGTGACAAAATGGGCAGAAGTGCAGGCATTGACAAATGCCACTGAGGAAGTAGTTGTTGATTTCCTTTGGAACAAAATTATGGTAAATTTTGGAGCACCGAGGAGCATAGTTTCATATCAGGGGCCACAATTCATGTCTAATATGATCCAAGATTTCACAAGTTATTACCAAATCAATCATAGGAAGTCATCTCCTTACCACCCATAGTAAAATGGAAAAGCCGAACTAACAAATAGAGAATCGAGAACATCCTTACCAAAACAATTAAGCCGGGAGAAAATATTGGGTAAAGAGACTACCCGGTTGTCTGGGGATTATAACACAACTTGAAAACTACAATATGGTTTTCACCATATGAGTTATTCTATGGGAAAAATCCCTTATTGCCTATAGAGTTTGACCTTTAGACATTGAGGACAACGAGTTAAGGTGGGAATTGAGTTGGATGAAGCTCAAAAAGAAAGAATCCTTCAACTCAATGAGTTTGATGAATTAAGGATGGAAACACTTCAACAAACAGAGATAATTCAAGAGCAAAGGAAGTAATGGCATGACACACATATCAAGAGAATTCAATTCAAAGTAGAATACTGGGCATTGTTGTTTGATTCTAAGTACCAACAATTCAAGGGAAGATTGAGAACCGATGGTTGGGACCCTATCGATTGAGCGAGATATTTGAAAATGGTTCTATTCAGTTACTTCCCATTGATGACAATGTGAGAACACTCTTGGTCAATGGACATAGGCTAAAACTCTATAGGAATCCTCCCACTAAGGATGAATTTTTTAGGAAGATTAAAGCAGACAAAAATTTTGATCATATGGAAGAACCCGCTTCTTCCAAAATGATCAAATAACCAGATGATAGATTGAGAATAAAGGGAAGAAGATGAAAACTAGTAAATGGCATTTTCTTCCCCAAATATATATATATAAAAAAATTCTCTCAAAGGTCAATTGAAAACTTGTAATGGCGGTTAACCTCTTCTTTTGGCTAGTTCAAATAAAAGGAAATTCTTTTGAATTCTAGTTGTCTTATCTAACCATGTTTTGTTCCACTTGTAGGAATGATGAGTCATCATAGCAAAAGGATTACATCATCAAGGACGGTAATTATATCTTTTAACTTATTTAGGGTTAAATTAAATGTTTGCATGTGTGATTTGACTTAATTTAAAATTTGGTATGATGAGTCATCTATTTATACATTATGATTACAAGTGTGTAATCATGAAGATGATTTGGATGGAATAAGTGGTGGCATGGTTATCATTAGTAATCATTATTGCAAAATCAAGTGAAATAAGTTACGTAGAGATATTTTGAGGGAGAAGTAGTGAATTAAGCTTGTGTTCCGCAATAAAGAACAGAGAATTCAGTAGCTAAGAACAGAGGTTCCATAGCCAAAATCATCAATTTCGCAGCTAAGTAAGAAGGCCTGCAACCAATTTGCACAAAATCAAAGGAAACAGAACTTGATCCGATATGGGGATTAAAAAGAAATCAGAACCAGATGATGATTCCCAACTACTCATGCAGACGAAGAAGTGACATCTATCTTTGAGCATGCAGGATGGCTAGAGTTCCTGAAGAATTTTTCAAGGTATAATGATGAATTAGTAAGAGAATTCGTCATAAACCTAGAGCAATCCAAGACAAAGGTGAGAAATATCTTTATTCTTTTTTCTATAAATACAGTAATTAACGTGTCTGGAGTGCCAATTGTGCATGTTCCACATCCTGCCAAGGGACTTTGAAAGAGCTGGTTGAAATCTTACTACAAGAAGGAGAAATTGAACCCCAGTACATCTACAATACAAAGAAAATCATAAAAGGGGTCAGAAGGGCTAGTTTTCCCAAACCCTTTGACAGGGTAGCATTTTGGATAGTGAAATATTTAACCTGTGATGGTCAATTTGGGTCCATGGGAAAATAAGTCTTAAAAATGCTCATATATCTAAAATATGGAGCCACAAAACTTGAGTACATAATAAACCTTCCAGGTTTTTTTATGATTCTATCCAAACCATGGCTCAGAGGTATTCCCGGGTTTTGGGACAATCAGGCATCATAGTCTAATTCATTTAATATGCCAACATCATTTTCTGTCAAAGAATAATGGAGAAGAAATTTGGGACAAGTTTCTTGGAAAGTTCAAGAAAAACCCTAATATTATCATAAGGACAATTCTAGCCCCAGTCTCTCCTTCAACTAATCTGGAAATTGATGCCCCTGTAGAAGAACAGAGGGAAATGGAAAGAGAGAATATACCAAAAGAATAAGGTTTGTGAGAAATATCAAAATAGCAGAGCCTTCTGTACCTTTGAAGGAAATTCCTTCTTCTTCTACAATAGCTTCAAGGGAGCTAATATTTGTCTCTGATGGTGATAGCTCACCCATGCAAGAGCAAGAAAGAATAGTAAGAAGAATCTCTAGAAGGAAATCCACTGCTGGGCATGTTGAAATTCCCCAAAGAAGAAAAATTCATAAGAGGTCAAGGGAAACCCCAGAGGGAAGGAGTGAGCAGAAAGGATGGAAAAGGAAGCTGCTGATATTTTGGGCAGCATGGCCATGAGTCCTCCTGAACCAAGCCAAGCTAAGATGGACAGAGGATATGAGAGACTTGAAGAGCAGGATTTTCAAGAATTGGTGAACCATCGCATTTCCACATGAAGAAGAAGAGTTGGCATCCTGGAGAAGAAAAGGAAAATTTCCTTTGATAGAGGAAGAATGCTCAACTCCTCAAGTAATTTCAAAGGAAGAAGAAAGACATCAAGTTAAACAGGCTCTATTCTTGTCTAGAGTAGAGCTCATTATCAGAGAAAAAGATGAGGAATTGGATTTCCTCAAACTCAAATTAGAACAAAGGGAAATGCTCATTGGAGAGCTAATAACTCAGCTTGCAACAGACTGAGGAATTATCAATAATCAAGAAACAGCTGATAGAAAAAGAGGAAGAATGTCAGACTTCTAGAAAATAGAATGTTGTGTCCATAGTCTCTACAGACCGAGTTAACCTATTTGCCACTCAAACAACTATGGTATGACACTTGCAAGGAACTCGAGAAGCTAAAACATCAAATGAAGAATTGAATACCAAGATGGAAGAAGAAAAGAAGACAAAAAAGAATGGGAAGAAAAAATTTATAAGGAGGAAGGAAATAAATATAAATGTCTTACAAAAATTCATATGGTCTGTATTATGAGTGAAAAATTGTTTTCCTGCAGGAGGCCCTCTCCTACATATAGTTTGTTTTTAGAAGAGTAGTTCATCCACTGGAAGCTATCAAGGATTGCATGTGGACTTCCACATGAACTAAAAGATGAATCTAAATTCATGGCAACCTACTCTCTATCCAGTTTTGAGCAGAAAAATATTTTGTGTGAATTTTATCTTTGTAATTTTATGCTAGAGAAAACACAGGATTTATGATCAATTTGTATGTGGGGGAGAGCCAGCTCAATGCATTTGTCTTTGTTCTGCAAAACCAAATTGCATGGAAGGAAAGGGAATCTGATTTTTATTGAAAGCTAGCTCAATTGGTCTCTATATGAGAGCTCACTATGGTAAACCTTCTGCCTTCCTCATACATTTTAGAACTCATGCCTTTGATGAGAGATTCAAGACACATTATCTTTCCATTCTACAAAATAGTATTGATGCCTTCACCTCCTATGAGGAGGAAAAGTTTGAATATATTTATGAAGGATGCTTAAAGAGGTGGGAACTCCTTACATTTCCTTGAGAAGAAGGGAAGTAATATCCCCTACAAATATGATCTGGAGTTTAGAAAGGGAAAAAGTGTTATGCACAATAATTCCCAGTCAATGAAACCTACGGAAAATATGGATGGGAATGCAAACAAGGCCCCCTATACTTCTCACCCCCATGTCTCCTTGGAAAAATAGAGAACCTCAAGATCCTACTGAATTTGAAGAGTGGGAGAGGAAAATAGAAGCAGGAGTTGGGTACAGTACATCTAAGTTTAAGCATTGGAAAATCTAGTTTCAACCATTTGATCTGAGCAATCAAATGGAATGCAAAACATATAACCCCACTTTTGAAGAATGAAGTTTGTAAAGGGACTTACAAACAAGTAAGTTTGGGGAAATGATGAGGCCAGAATATGCCCGATTAATGTATAATATATGATCTCATCTTACTCTCCTTTTTATTAAGTTTGATTGCATTTTGTGACTTTTAGTTGATTTGATATGAGTTAGGATGTAATTGTTTGTCTTTTGATTGATTTTGATTCTAATGTTTAAAAGATCTGAAATTCTTGATGAAGTGTGTGTTTGAAATTTAGTTTTGTAATAAAGTAGGTCTAATCAATCGAGGAAATGAAGCAGGTAGCGTTCAGTATGTTTTCGGTAGCATATGTTCCCACACAGCTTAGTTCTAGAAATTCCAAGCTAGTTCAGAACTCCATCACACAATCATCATCTAGTTTCGAACTTTCGGACTTAGTTCTGGAACACTAGTATTTAGTTCTAGAATTTTTCAGACTTAGTTCCAGAACTCCTGGGTATAGCTCTGGAACTCTCACGGTTTGATCCTTAACGATTTCCTATGGTTCTGGAACTTCTCTGAAGTTCTAAAACCGATGGAAGTTATCTATTCTAACCACATCCGGATATTTTGCATCAATGACCCTTTTAATCAGGAAAGGATGAGAATATTTCTGAATGTAGATCTAGGGATAGTTATCTTACAATTGTCTGATTAGCCACAATCCGACTCAACATCTATTCTGGGAACGATTCGATTTCATCATAATCATAAAGACAACTATGATTGTAAATGTATATAAAATCAGACCTGCAATAGATAGAAATAAAAATAGAATATGATATGAAATAGAGATAGAACAGAGAAGAGAAATATAGACTAAGTACTCAGATCTAGTACGTTTTGTAATACCTAATGTTTTATCAATAAAATAGCCATTCCTATTTGAGAGAATTATGAGTTGTTAAATCCTGATTCGAGGAGGAGCAAGGGCCCACTCCCCCAAGGACTAGGATATTTGTTTATTTGGTATTTATATTTCTTTAGCAAATAGCTTAGATATGTTAATTCTAGTATTATTTTAATTCTTCTAGTTAAACTCTGTTGTATACTTGTTCTTGTAGGTGTTTAGATAGATTCTTATATTTCTTACAATCATTTTCAAGCATTCTAAATTGAGTGTGTTTATTTCCAAAAGCAAGTGTGTTTACTTTCAGAAGCAAGTGTGTTTATTTCCAATAGCAAGTGTGTTTATTTCCATTATACATAGTGTGTTTACTTTCAGCAAGTTTTCATAGTATGATTTAAATAAGGTTTTACCAAGAAGTCCTTAAGACATTGAAAAGATCCCCTAGAAAATACAAAAATAACTATAGTCAACTACTAGATCAATAAGATTACTCTTGTTGCATATAGCTTTAGACACACCCCTGGTTTGATATGACATCAACAAGAAGTTGATTAAATGAAGGGAATAATGACACCCATCAGTTATCACCCTATAGACATATGACTTGACAGAGGTAAAGAAAACAAGTTTTCCTAAAAGTCTGCAAAATCCAAGATTTATTTGATACAGCGGAGTTCTATATAGATTGATTGATTTTGATTTTTAGAGGGTCTTGGGGCCCAGAAAAGGGAGCACATTTTTTATAAATGTAAAAAAAAATTTAAGGATGAATAAAATGATGGTTTGGTGAGGCTCGAAGGATAATTAATGATGTTTTAGATAAAGGGGAGGCAATCACTACTGATTACCCTAGGTTTCTAGTGATTTGACAAAAATCATCGGTGATTAGCCCAATCGTCAGTGATCAAGTGGGCAGGAAAAATTTATATGAAAGGTGGTTTGGAGGTTCATTTGGTACTATTGCAATTTGAGACCCTAGTTTCTGAGTTTTTCAATATTTTAGTAGGATGGAGGCATTCGATGTGTGCGAGAGATGATAGAGGCCCACCTGTGCTAAGGTAGGTGGTGTTTTTTGGATTTTTGTGATTTTTTTGTTTTTCTAAAAATTTGGGATCGCTATGAAACCGCTAGAGATTTCATATGAATTCACTAGCGATTTATGGGTCATTAGCGATTCTAATGAGGTTGTCAACAATTCAAGTAGAGTCACTAGGTGATTCCAATGATTTGTGATTGATTTTGGATTTTTTTTTTATGGTTTTTTGTTTCATTTTGGATGCATGCTAGAGAGAGATTGACTACATGTGATAGGATCCCAAAGATACTAGATGATTTTGAGCTGAATTTTTGGGTGAGAATTGGGCTCACTTGGAGGAGGTTAGATAAGGAGGGATTTGGCATTACTAACATATTCTTAGAGACATGAGGTTATTGTTATATTTTTTGAGTGATGACCATGTCATAGCCATGTTCTAATTGCCTACACGAGAGATGATACGAGACTTTGGAGGATATCCACATAGGATCTTACGCTTACCATTACATGGTGAGCAGGTATATTTGATTGATGAGGTAGGAATGGGTGTTACATGTAGTGATTATATGGATATTATGTGGCTCATGTGTTTTATACTTCTAGATATTTTTCATATAGTGCATTATATAGTAATGACGAGGAGAGTTGGTCCCTAGTCATGATGATGATGATGGGTACTAGTTATTACGCCTTACCGAATTCAACCAGAGGTAGATTTTCATGGATGTTGACTGGATTAATAGTTGATATGATGGATTTCTAGTATATATTTTCTTTAGCCCCTGCTTTGTTGGCATATTTTATAGGGAGTTATGGTCTTGGAGGACTAGACACAAATTTGAAGTGGATGTATCATTTTATTGGAGTGTTGGGATTACAAGAAAATTGCAATGGCTCAACTGAGGGAGTGTTGTGGATGAGATGGGTTGACTTGGAGTATTTAGTGGGATTTACAAGAGTGGCAATCATATCATGCAACCACATGACCTATTAGAGGTAATGATTACTATAGACATCTCTTAGCTGATTACAGGGTGGAGACATTGTTTGGAGGCCTTATATAGTTTTTATGCTATGGCCAGTGTAGAGGGAGAGTTGAGGGACTGCAGGTGGGATAGGTGGGTTTGGGGTCGAGGGATGACCAAGTGGGAGATGATAATATTTGATCATTTTAGGTGACAATTTGGATTGATTCAAGATGTGTTGGAGGTAGCAATATCATACATGAGATATGACATTGAGTCGATGTAGCACTTTTTGAATTGTTCGGAGGAAGTTAATATGGTAGATGAGGAGGGAGTAGGGTGAGGTGAATGCATATGGAGTAGTGGTGGGGCATGATGATGTAGAGGTGACAGAGGCCTAGTTGTATGGTGGCAGGGGCAGATAGATGGTTTTGAGAGATGTGGGTGTAAGCCCATATAAAGGATACACTTAAGGGTGGCATCGAGGGAAGGATTGAGGATGATAGGGTGGCTTTATTAGAGTCCACTATATCAAGTTTAGGCTGAAGAAGGCCACATTATTAGTTGATCGAGACACATTGATTGGTGAGAGGGACACTTATGACTAGGGAGAGATATGGGTTGAGCTAGTAGCTCACTACTATCTAGGCCGAGCTTAACTAATAGAGAGACAGATTATAGATGAGAAAGAGTGGCCTTATAAAATTCCTTTAGAGTGACAAGCCCATTAATCTCAAGGGATGAGGTACTTTTGTGATGAGATTCATTATTATGAAGACATAGTGAGTGAGGAAAGGCTTCTAGATGAGCCTCGTTATACTGTGATGTGTTTTTGGCTTGAGACAATGGAAATTTCATTTAGATAGTGTTGTGAGCGTGGGTCATCCACCTAGAGGTCTTGGATGATCATTAGGGGAGGCAAGAGGCCAAGGGAGGCTCTAGATGTCTAATGATGGATATTCAATTCACTACGTAGTTTTGTAGATAGATTTTGATGTATAGACTTTTGATGTATTAGGCTTGTTTGAAGCCCTTGATGATATATAGATATTTTTGATATGAACCTCATTAAATCCCTTGGTGATGTATAGATGCTTTTGATGTGTGTGTGTGTGTGTGTGTGTGTGTGTGTGTGTGTGTGTGTGTGTGTGTGTGTGTGTGTGTATTTATATTTATTTAAGTTATGTTTTGATTTTTTTAATGATTGCAATGTGATGGATATAGACATAATTGATGATGATTTATTTAATGAGTTTAGTTATTATTTTGATATGATGAGTTATGGATGTATGTGAAATGTATATTTTTAGATTAGATATGTTTGATGTGATTTTGATGATCATGGATATGTTTGTGATAGATGATGATCTTGTTGTTTGATTAATGCACTATACAATGGATAAGAACAAAATGTGGGATATTTTTTTCCTAACTATTTAGGTCATATATATAGTGTATGATGGTAAACTTGTTTTATACATATGATACTACAAATGTAGCTTTGTAAATAATGTTAACATATGACTCACAATGGTTAGTCATACTAGGATCATAAATGGATGTGGGATAGTTCGTATCTATCCTTTTCTTGACATGGAAAGGTTTGTGTGTAGAAAGCATGGGGAAATGGTTTCTTCATGATAGTTCCCAGGTTTTGACCCCAATTTTATTGTATTTTGCACAAGATGATCAATACGGGAAGCTTGTGTTTGATAGGAAAGTTGATTGATGTGGAATTTTCCTAGTATGGTTATTTTTTTTTTTGATATGAGGGTTGATCGATGTGGGAATTCCTTTTTGATATGAGTATTGATACATGTAGGAAGTACTTTTATGTATTTTGATTGGGTAGCCATCCTTTGAGGGATTGGTCAACATTTTATTGACTTTTTGTTTCATGGTAATCGTCCTTCGAGGGAGTGTACTACAATTTTATTTGACATTATTTTATTTTTGATAGTTTTCCTTTAAGGGATCGATCTATATTTTGATTGTATCCATACCATATATATTTTTATTTTTGAGTTGAGGGAAATTCTAGGTAACTACTTAGTAGGGGATAAAAAAAGTATGCAAGTTACACTTATATCTTTTTCATTTCGTTAAATAGGGTGAGATAGGGGATGGTGAGAGTAATGATTGTGGGGTTCCCTAATTGTGAGCAAGGAACTTTTCCATGAGGAATATGCTATGAATACAAGTCATGGTGCCCATATTCAAGGTCATGATAGGTCTATAATGGAAAACCACATACTTCTAAATCATTATGAAATTTATAGGATGTGTGGCTACTTGATGGATGATCTTAGCATTTTGACTAAGGTGTTTGAGTCGATATTTAATAGTAAAACAACCATAAGTGTAAGTTAAGAGGATCCTTTTTAGGTTTACCATCAAGAGAGGTTAAACGATAAGCCTTAAACCCATATTTATGAGTGATAATATATGGTCCAAGCCATTTCGGAGAAAAATTTCCACATTTTCTCTTTTCCATGCTAGTGACATGTTGGTTTTCTTTGAGAACAAGATCACCAATGTTAAATTCATGGTTGTTTGAGATGTTTTTATAGGATTGTTTGATTCATTCTTGATAGATGTTGATATGTTCAAGGGAGGTTAGATGACATTCATCTAATAACTCTAGTTGTGATAAGTGTTCTTGATGATATTCTTCATCAAGGATGAATTCTTTGAGAGAAATCATAAGGATGGGATTTGAATTCAAGAGGAAGAATGACTTCAGTGTCATACATTAAGGAGAAGGGTGTAACCCATGCAGGGGTTCAAAATCTGGTCTAATATGCCCATAATGTGAATGGGATTTGAAGATGCCAATTTCTACTAACTTGGTCAACAGTTTCATGAGGATTTTTTTTAGGGTTTTGTTACACACTTTGTCTTGGCCATTTTCTTATGGATAATAAGGAGATGAAAAGATGAGTTTGATGTTATAAGTGTCATAAAGTTTTGAACTTTCTTTTTTTTGAAGGATTTTCCATTATCTATGATGATTTTATGTGGTATACCAAAGCAAAAGATAATGTGATGATGGATGAAGTCAAAATTTTATATGCTTTAGTGGAGATAAGGGATATTGCTTCCACCCATTTAGTGAAATATTCATTGTTATGATGATGGAATTGTGTCATTTGTGATGAATGAGGGTTGATAAGGCCAATAAGGTCAAGCCCCATTGTGAAAAGGGCCACAAATATTATGTTGGTTGAAGAGTGTGACTTGGGATATGTGTGAGATTGGAATGTTGTTGACATTTGAACATATTTCTTGATGTAGTCACAATAGTCTTGTTAAGCATAGGCCAATAGTAGCCCATGCGTAACATGCATTTAGTGACATCCAAACCTTTGAAGTTTCCACCACATATGTCATCATGGACTTCTTGGATAGCTAGATGAGCCTCTAGATTTTTAAGACATTGGAGGAGGAGGTCATCAAATTCTCTTTTAAATGATACCCCTATTATGACATAGCAATATGCACGTTTTTGAAAAGATATTTTCCATTTATAGATATATCTACGGGTACTTTTCTAGTGGAAATATAATCATATGTTTGTGTATACCAGGTGTCAGATGAGTTATCTTCTATGTGATTAATGGTGGGAAGTTCAATGTTGGTATAAGATGGTTGATCAATTTTTTTGTACGATGATGAAGAGTTTGGAATCTTCTGGTGATAAAGGGATGAGAGAGGCAAGATAATCCATTTTGTCTATAAAATTTTTAGATGAGTGAAGGGTGGTTTAGATTTCATAATGGTTAAAGAGTTTTAGTAAGTCTTCGATGATGGTTTTGTATTTTTATAGGACCTCATTTTTACATTGGTAGATCCCTTTGATTTGGTTGATGACTAGTTGTGAGTCTCCATAGATGTCAAGGATTTTTACACCAAGAAAGGTGGTGGTCTGAAGTCCCATGATGAGAGCCTCATATTCTACCATGTTATTAGTGCATTCAAAATTCAATTTGAAGGATAATGAATAGATTGTGTCCCAGGGGGTATTATGACTATTTTGATTCCTTCCCCTACCTAAATTTGGACCCATTAAAGAAAAGGTCATTTTAAGAGGGGTATTGTTGTGGTTGAGAGTTGTGATAGATTCATCAAGAAAGTGTTTCATAATGTAGTTGATTGGTAAGAAGGAGAGATTCGACGAGCTAATTAGAAATGACCTTCCCTTTAATGGATTTCTGAGAGATGAATTCAAGGTCAAATTTAGTCATCAACATGAGCCATCTGAGTGATACAATCATTGTGATATGGTTTAGAATGCATGTATTTGAGTGGATTAAAGTTGGTGATAATGTAGGTTTTGTGATTGAGGAGGTAGTGATGGATTTTGGAAGTTGTGAAGTACAAGGCACAACACAAATTTTCTATTTCACGGAAATAAGTTTCATAATCATGAAGGGTGTTGATAATATATAGACAACTTTTTCCTTGCCTTGTTCATCTCAATGTGCCAACATGGCTCCCAAGGCATGGTCAGTCATGGAGATATAAAATAGAATGGTTCCCCTTGCGTTGAGGTGTAAGCACTAGTGGTGATAAAATTTATTGTTTGAGGGTTTCAAAGGCCTATTGACAATTATCGTCCCACTTTAAATGGATTTATTTTCTTAGGAGATGATGGAAAGGTTGACATGATAGTTTCATAATTGAAAGATGAAGCAATGGATAAACCGAAGCTTTCCTTTAAGGCTATGAAGTTGATTGGGATTAGTTGGTGGGGAAATTTTGATAATGGATTTGAATTTAGTGGGGTTGACTTAAATTCCCCGATGATAGACACAATAAATCATAGGATTTTCCAGGAGAACTTTGAAAACGCACTTAACAGAGGATTAAGATGAAGAAAAAATTGTAAAAGACACACAAATATCACATATAAGACAACTAAATGGTCTCTTTATGGTGTTTGGCCTTACCCTTAAGAGATCGTCTACATAGTATTCTATGGATTTTTTGATAAGGTCATGAAATATGTAAGTCATGGCACGTTGATAAGTAGCTCCTCATTTTTCAAGTCAAAGGGCATTAGTCTATAGTAGAAGGTTCCCCACAGGGTGATAAAGGATGTCTTATGCTAATATTCTGTGTGATAAGGATTTGATTATAACCATAGAAACCATCCATAAGAGACAACATCTTGTGGCCTATTATTAAATTGATGAGTTTGTCGATGTTGGGTAGAGGAAAATCATCTTTAAGGCAAGTGAGGTTCAAGTCTCGAAGTCTATGCGATGCACAATTTTCCGTGGATTTAGTGACGGTACGATGTTGGAAACCCATTGTTGATAATTAATAGGTACCATTAAGTTGGCTAAAATAAAATGCTAAAGTTCTTCCTTAACTAGTAGTGCAACACGAGGATGCATCCTACGAGTTTTTTCTTCATATGTTTAGCATTTGGGATGGTAACGATGTTGTGGATAATGATGTTAGGGTCTATACCATGTATGTCCCTATATGACCATGTGAATTCTTGACTATTTTTAATAAGAAAGTGGTGAATTTTTGGAGTTCACGTGAGTCTAAGGCTTGGCCAATTTTGACAATGTGCAGGCTCTTACGGTGTATCGATATTAACATCGGTGGTTGATTCATTGAGAAGTGTAGGTGTGTTGGGAGGAATGGTTTTTTGAAGATGTTTTTCCTCATCACCCATGTAAGTCATAATAGTGTCTTCGTGGCAATGAAGAATTTCAATAGTAGGAGAATAATCCTCTATCATATACGAATGTTAGAAGAAGAGTTTCAGTTTTTCTTTAGCTTGATAATTCAAACATACAAGTGTGATGGCATTGACTAAAATAAGTTAGGGGAATATATATGGTATCTTCATCATCGTAGGGTGATTCTAACAACAAAGAGGCTGGTGTTTGAGATTTTGATGTTGATAGTGATGGTTTAGAGGAGACACTTTGAATGCGAGACCATGTTTCTTGTGATTTTTTTCTCATGTATTCAAATGGTAAATCGTGTGGACCTTGCTCATATCGACCCAACCAAAACCCTTACATGCATAGTGGTGGAATTAAGTTCGGAAACATTATGATTATTGATGCATGAGCATCATCTCCATCTCTGTAAATGTGACATGATGTCATCAAATTTTGTTTTAAAGGTGTGTTGTAGGTCTAGTGAGTCTTTGTGAGTCATTTAGATGTGTCAATTGGATTTTAGGCCTTTCAAAATTTAAATTATTCACTTTCCCTCCAAAAGTGCAAGTTAGAGTCTTGGAGGCCTATTTTGGCTTGATTGTGTAAGTTTGGTATGGTCTAGTGTTGTGTGTTGGAGCTAAGGTACTTCTCATGTTTGTAATGGTCTTAAAAGGATTCAAATAGGTTTCAAATAGTTTAGACTCATGGCCATGTGTTACCATGCAAGGTGAAGCATGAATGGCTTGTCCAAGTGACCAAAAAGGAAGGTGAAGGGTCTCATTCAGTGTTAACTAAATGTGAGAGACAACTTAAAGGATTTTGTAACCAATTTGTAACTCATCATGAATGATCAAAAGTGGGAAAAGCTCTGAGAAAGGAAGGAGTAATTTTGTGATGTATACACACATTGTGACAATTGAAGATATTCTTACATGATTTGTGATAATGCTTGTACATTTTATGGATGATAATTAGATGCATGAAGGTGATTCTTTCAAATTTTTAATGCTAAGAGACATGGAGCATGTGTTTACATTGATTTCTATGAATTTGGATTGTTTTTAACAGACTTTTCCTAATGTAGACTGTACTAATTGGTAACAGAATATTTTAGTGCTTAGCGGATCAAAAGATGGGGATAGCAAGTTATAAAGTGTATTTTGGTTACTTAGAGATTTATTTCACTTGTACTTATCGGGTATGAGTTATGTTAAAGCTTGATAAATTGAGAAATGTGTGGTAGATAAGATCATGATAAAACTATAGTAAGCCTTTTTGGAGATTTTTGCATGAAGTGGTATAGTAGTGGATTATATGTGTGACTCGTCAACAAGGATTTTGAGTGATTGTCAACATTTATGTACTTTAGACACCATTTCCAAGCATTTGCAGGTGATTAAGAGGATATGTTTAGTGTTCAAACCCTTGAGGAATAAGGACAATTACGTATTATGAGGTAGGATAGTAGAGTTGGCAACTAATTTCATGGAGTGGAAGTATCTTGTGCATTACTAGTAACGTAATTACAAAGAGGATGTTAGAATACAAAGTTAGGTTTGAATTTTTGATATTGAAACGAAGTTTTGTGTGACTTATAGTGATTTCTCTTTCTTCCATATTTTTAGAGAAGCCACCTAGGGTTTGGTAAGGGTTTAGTGGTTAGAAGCCTTAACGGTGGAGTTGAAAGGTAAGATTTTGATAAAATGACCTTTGAACCTTCCTTTATAATATTTTAGCGAGTCTCATGGCTAGATCTAACTTAGAACATCTACATTTTATGATAGTCTATGTCACATACCTATTCAAATAAGATTATACCTAATAGAGATTGGAGATAGTAGCCTTAAGTCAAGTTTTTTATGAAATATGACCTCAAAATATTTTCCCTACTGATAGTATGACCAAATGGGTCTTGGAAAGTGTCCTCAATTGGATGAGTAAGTGAATAAACCAAAAGTTACTCCAAGAAGAGTGCCCAAATAGGGCTAGTAGAGAACAAAACCAAGAAATGGAGATATTTGAGGAAAAGGTAATTAGAAAGGGAGTGAGGTATCCAAATTTTACACACTCCATATAGTTGGAAAAGGGTATTTGAGGTTACTTTCATTTTTCATGAAGGACTTCTAGATCACTCTAATCATGAATGGAGCAAGGGAATTGTTCTTGAGCATAGTAAAGGCAGTCTTAGTGAAAGAGAGTGAAGTTGAGGCTTTACACTAACTATACGTACCCAAAATTGTAAGGTACCGCATCTTGAATGGCATAATAAGTACCCCAATGATGATACATGTCTCCTCATAAGGTGTTTGGGATCCTAAAATCCCTCGGAGTATGCGTTAACATCCCACATGCCCCGCTTAGCCCCCATGCCCTTTGTTTTCCCCTTTTTCTTCTTTCCTTGGCCTTTTTGATCTTGATGGAAACCGCCGCCCTACAGTGGCGGCGTGATCTATGCACGTTTTCCGAGATGTTCTTTGACACGACTCGTGTGAAATATCACGATTCACCGACTTTTCCTTGCCGACTTGAGCATGCATTTATGTTTTTGGTCCCCTGGAATAGTGTTTTTCCTTTGTTTATTGTTTAGGAGTTCGGTTTGGTTTTTATCTTTGGGTGTTGGAATTCCTATAAATTCATGGTTTGTGCACAAGCTAAAGTGGTCTGAATTTTGGCTGGATTTTGGAGTTTGAGCTTTGCTTTCATTTCCTCATTTTAGTGTTTTAGCTAGTTAGCTTGTTTAGAAGCCATAGCTTGAATTCACTTGCATCTTTTGTTAAATTGCTCAAATTGTTGGTAAGCCACATACCCATCTTGTGCAGCAAAGGTGTTGTTATTTCATCCAAATCCAGATCTAAAGCTTGCCTCTCGAATTCCCCTTTCTTTGTAGATTTAATTTTCATTGTTTCTTAGAGTTCTTAGTTCGAGTTCATTATATGCCCGGTTAGCTTTATTTAGCTGTTGGTAAGCCACATATCCACTTGTGCAAGCAAAGTGTCTTTATTTTATCCAATCCATTGGAACAGTAGTTTAGGAAGCCATTAAAGTTGTAGGTTTTGCTCTTCGTATAGGATAATTGCAGGTTACTGTCGCTTCATGTTGCATGACTCATAGTAAAATCTCGCTAGGAATCGCATAAGCCAAGCTCTGTACTCTTGCGCTATCCCTCTCCTACTCACATTTTCGAGTCTGCATTCTGAGTTGTCCTTGTCCCAAATTCTACTCCTATCGATACTAGCATTACACGCTTTTACGGATCCACGTGAACATGAAAGAACGAGGAGATCATACCGAGGGGACAAGATCACACACACTATCGATTCACCACCTGCTTACTGCGGAATCCAGTTTAACTTTCAAAGTTCTAGTTAGAATCATATCATATCATATTCACCATCCACTATATGACCTTATCGGAGACATACAAAACTATCCCGAGTCATTTTCCACGTATTCCGCAACCCATGATCGAATCACACCGAGCTTGATATTGATTGGAGCCTTCGACGAGTCATCCTGCGATCGATCTATCACACCTGATCCAAGTTAGAAGGGCCTTCTTTGCCTTAGATTTGCAAATTCCATTAGTGCGTGTCGAAGACATTAGACTCGCCTAACTAGTTTTCTGAATCCAACGCATATTCTACCACCACCAGGCATGTCTCGGCATGACCTCGAGAGGTCGGGTGCGCGGAAGAGTCACTTATAGATTCTCACGCTACTTTGTCGCTTTTCAAGCGTACAAAATTGGTGAACCCGATGTGAAACAAATGAAATTAGTGAAGGCGACGTAAACTTCCTACTTTCTCTTTCGAGTCATAATATCACATTTCCTTTCACAAATCACCTTCGCTCCTTCCCATTATTCTGCGTATTCATATACCCCGAATATGTCGAGATTCGATGCATATGGCAGAGACCCCTCCTAGATCTTGAGGCATACTACGCCCAACGAGAATAGGTAATCATCACCCTCGCTCTCGGTATGGGGCGACAACTATTCAACTAATCGGTTTTCAACACAAACCCCAAGAATCAGATATAATTCATCTTTTCAAACTGAGGAGTTAGATCAACCCCCTCGAACGCAACAAACAGAGCCTTCAGGTTCAAACAATATGACGTTTTACGGAGAATCTGGTTCATCTCCTCAAATGCTACTTAGATCACAAATCAGTAGACAGTCAGACCCATACCGGTCTTAGATGATGGACAATCAATACGTTATCCTAGGAGTGAACAACATTCTCGGGGTATATACCCACCTATAGGAGGTTTACAAATACAACCCGAGATCTCTTTTCAAGAAAATACCTCTATGCCACTGCATATAGGAAATACTCTTGGAGAAACTTGGCAAGATAGCAATCAGTTCATGATAGGCTATCACATGCCTATACAACACCAGGTATATACAACAAACGCCGCTCGTAGCAAAGCCGTGACTTCACCAAATGAAGTCATTTCAATGTTAGTAGAAAGAGTGAGAGGGTTAGAACTTGCTCAAGCAAGTCAAAATTCTCTGTTCATGCAAACAGAAGTTCCAATCCTCCATACCACTGCAGCCAAGTAGATCTCCTCACGGGAGTAGGCACGTTAGGCATGCCACCTCACTATCCACAACAAACGCCAAAGAAGGCCCACCATCTCTAACATTATTCCTCCCGATCTAGTGTCAAACAATCCATTCCTTGACAACACCTCGTCGTACTTAAACATGTACTCTAAATCACCACAAGGAGATATGTTCTCCTCTCCCGGCATGTTTTCTCAAACGCAGGGACTTCCTTATGCCCCTGTCAACGCATACTCTGCACCATATCAACAACCTATCCCACCGTTACTCCCTCAAAGAATATCAATGGTCGAAAGCTATGCGATAGGGACTTATTCAGAATATCTAAAGGAACCCTTAGATTTCACCATACGAAGTGTCATGCTTCCAAGACCTCTTCCTGATTTACCCAAGTTCAAGGGTGAGGGAGATCCGAACGCACATATCAAAGCTTACGCTACAGCCATACGAGAATTACTCCCTTGGGATGGGGTTGTTGCTAAAATATTCCCTAAAACCTTGGAAGGTATTGCTCTCGACTGGTATTACAGGATACCTGAAGCCTCCATCCATTCATTTAAACAACTCGTGTCAGAGTTCATCAAGGCCTTCGACATGAACAAACTGTTGAGAATAGGAATCAGGGAATTCTTGCACATCAAACAAGAACACAACGAATCTGTCGCCCATTTCATCCAGAGGTGGCGTACAGTTCTTTATTCTTCAGCAAGTGCTCCAAACATGGATCAGATGGAACTATGCGATTTATTCCTTCATTCTCTCAGCAAGGAGGTGAAGGAAGAAGTCCAGAAGTTCCCACTAAGAACTTACGATGAAGTACTTGAGAGCGCTCTTCGAATAGACCAAGCAGCGATAGATAGTGGTCGTAAGACATATGGAACAAACGGGAGGTTAATCACCTCCACTCAAAACACTACAACTATCACAAATGTCAATCAAGGACCCAAAATCCTTAACAAAAATTGTGGGGTAACAATAGATGGGGTAAGCTGATCAGCCCAAGAGGGTGAATGTTGTTAATGCTCCGTCACAAACAAACAACCAACGAAACAACAACTTTACCCCGACGATCAATACAGTGGATTTTAACCATCCACAACAACAACAACAACAACAACGGTGAAATCCCATACAAGGGCCAAGCCAAAACTCATTTGGTTACCAAAACCAAAGTCAAAACCAGAAACAACAATTCCAAAACTTTAATCCTAATAGGCAACAGTTTGATCGAAATTTTAGGCCACAATACACACCAAACCAACAAAATGGGAATTACAACCCCAATTCTTATTGTGGTTTCCATAAAATTTGGGGTCATGATACTAGAACGTGCCATGACTACAATAAATTTATGCAACGCTTGCCAGAAGAACAAAGACAGTTCTTCACAGACTTGTTTTTGGCAGATCCCGTCTCATCATCACCAAATACGCTCACAGGGGCAGTTTCTCCTCAGAATTCTCCCCTCAAGATCTTTAACGATCCGCTCCCAAATCATGATGGCAATAGGCTGAATCCAACCGGAGCAAACAAAAGTGCAATGACGGGAAACAATGATCATGAAGCCTCGACTTCATTAAATCCATTAGTTGCGCCATAGTTAGGAGCTCAACCGAGACCCAAGATAGTCAGTTTGGTAGAATTAGACGCTGAACTACCTATCGAAGCTATAACAAGAACATGAGAATATTTCTCTCAACCGAGCCCAAGTCATCTGTCAGAGACAGATAAGAGTCAGCAAATAGTTGAAAAACCCATCGGTGCCTATGATTTAATTAGTGACCTAACAAAGACCTTCTCACACATTTCATTTTTGGACTTACTAAAGAACTCTCCCCCTCACGAGTTGCTCTTTTAGAAGCATTAGGTCTAGGCCATCTAATTAACATCACTCCACCTCCTGAAACACAAGTAAATCATGTAGATTTTGATATCCACCCTCCAGGGCAGCCAGACAAGGATGTCGAATTCATATTCGAAATAAGTAAAATGCCCACAGATGCTGAGATCGCATGCCGAGGTGATCCAGCCTTACACTTGCAAGTATGGGTTTATAATAACTATGTAAAACGGGCAATGGTTGATGATGGAGCCGCAGTTAACATAGTCCCTTTCTCTTTCCTCCAAAAACTTGGATATGGGGAAACAAACTGTTCCACTACTCGA
This sequence comes from Taxus wallichiana var. yunnanensis, assembly GCA_018340775.1. Classification (NCBI taxonomy): domain Eukaryota; kingdom Viridiplantae; phylum Streptophyta; class Pinopsida; order Cupressales; family Taxaceae; genus Taxus; species Taxus wallichiana. The sequence goes on along the minus strand of CM031236.1, from coordinate 441,364,428 downwards.
AATACATTGAGAGGCTATGGCGACAGCCTTAAAGCCACTTGATAGGAACTATTATACTGCCTGTCACCTTAGGGCCCAAAACCATTTTGACTGAGTTTCATATTATAGATCGGGAAACTAACTATAATATGATCCTTGGCCGACCGTGGATACACTGCATGAAGGCAATCCCTTCCACGCTATTTCAATAAGTATGATTCTTGCATCTAGGAAAGGTATTTGTAGCCAAAAGGCGATCCAAAACCTTTCGATTTGCACCTAGCTGATTTAAAGAAAAGACCAGGTGCACTCAAATTTGAGCGCCAACAAACCAACTTAATAAACCCACTGACCCAAAACCAGAGGAAAAGTTGGTACCTACGACGGATCTTGAAACTACCAGCATAGCCAAAACAATTCCAACCCCTAAAGATAAAACTAAAGAAACAGTATCATTAGGGACTACTGCGAAAATCGTTGAGTTGATAGAACAAGATTCACCAATGTTCTTACCATTTGATTCAGTAGGCATAGGATTTTCCCTAGGTGTTGGTTCCTTTCCAGCAGAGGATCTCTGTATGGTAGAAGTAGAATGCGCAAACGCAGCAGATGCCCCAACATCTGTACTCCCGGCTAAGTATTGGACTCTCCATTTTGATGGAGCTAAATGTCGTTATGGAGCGGGGCGGGTATAATTCTTACTTCGCTCAAGGAGAAAGTCCTCCCATTCGCTTTTAAATTAAACTTTAAATGCACAAACAACGGTGCTGAGTACGAAGCCCTCCTCCTTGGCCTTACCTTAGCCAAAATAATTGGTATTGATAACATCAGAGTCCTGGGAGACTCGCAATTAGTGACAAACCAAGTTTCTGAAGTATATGAAACTAAAGCCGAACATTTACAACTCTACAAAAATGTTGTGTTAGATTTAAGCAAGGCGTTGACTTCATATCCATTGAAGCAATCCCGCGAGAAAAATCTTCTCGTCGATTCAATAGCAACTTCACATCACGTTTTACTCGAGCAATGAGTTAGAAGATACCCGAGTTCCACGGTATCCATGCGTGATGAACCGTTGATAAAAATAATGACAAATCCTCTTTCAAGCGAAAGTGAATCTACCATCCTGACCATGTTGATAATGATGCTGCTACTTTGGATTACTTAAATGCCTATGCGACACTACATCTCTCCTATCACACGCTAGATTTATCCTTGATTCCACATTCGTCTTCCTACTTCGGAAATCCCGTAATGGATCTTCCCTCACAAATGGAACCTAGCATATACGCGATAGAAGATGGGGATGATTTAGATTTACCTCCAAAGCCACACCCGAGTTCGAAGAGGGTAACGCCTCTTTGATCGAAGAAACAATCGATGTCAACATCGGACGAGAGAAGATGAACCAAGAATATTGAAACTAGGCTCTTCGTTAACCCCGAAGAGGTGGAAATACATACTCGATTCTCAAAGAACATCAAAAGGCGTTTGCATTTAATTACGAGGAGATGACGGAGTCGCACCCCACATTGCGGTGCAGATGCACAACCTCGTCACTAGATCAGATCTGAAGCCAATTAAACAAAAATCAAGACCCATGAAGCCCAAAGTAGCTCTCATGGTAAAAGAGGAGGTAATAAAACTCCTTCGGTAGGATTCATCAAGCCGATTGACTACTCCCAATGGATATCGTTCCCATTCTCAAGAAGAATGGAAAGATATGCATCTGCATAGATTTTAGAGATATCAACAAAGCGTGCCCTAAGGATGATTTCCCATTACCATCCATAGACGTTATCATTGATGCAACGGCTGGTTTTGAACTTTGTCTCTCATGGATGGATTCTCGGGATACAATCAAATCAGAATATCCGAGCAAGATCAAGCTAAAACCACGTTTATAACTCCTTGGGGAACCTATTGCTACGTTGTTATGCCATTCGGTCTCAAGAACACCAAGCTACGTACCCGGGCCATGACATACATATTTCACGATCTAATTCATAAAATCGTGGAATCTTACGTAGATGACTTATTGGCTAAAGCCAAGAAGCGTTGTGACCATCCTCGAAGTACTCCGCGTCATTCTTTCACGTCTAATAGAATATGGAGTCACGCTAAATCCAGAGAAATCGTCTTTGGTGTAACAGAGGAAAGCTCCTAGGTTACATCATATCGTCACAAGAAATTGATGTTGATCCAACCAAAATTTGGGTTGTCCTCGAAATGGTCCCACCTTGAGTGAATGCGGAATTAGATCATTTCTCGAAAAGCTAGGTGCAATCCGGAGATTCATCCCGGACCTAAGCTTCGCCGTTCATCCAATCAACAATTTACTCAAGAAATATTATAGCATTGATTGGACTAAAGATTGCAATGAAGCTTTTGATGCAGTTAAGCATTTTCTATTATCACCACCTATGCTAATGCCACCTAAGCTAGATCACCCGTTAATCCTATATTCGCGAGCTACCAATGTCTCGTTGGCCTGTATGTTGGCCCAAGAAGACGAGAACAAGAGAGAACGTGCGATTTATTTCATTAGCCGAACACTACTCGACTATGAAACACGTTATACACAGGCAGAACGAGAATGCCTTGCCATAGTCTTTGCTACTAAACGCCTAAGACATTATATGCTAAATCAAGAAACGAAGGTCATGGTAAAAACGGACCATTTACGAATTTTTCTCACACAAGGGTCCTTATCTAAAAAGGTTGGACGTTTTATAACCTTAATGGGAGAGTTTGAATTAACATTTGTAAATCAAAAGTCGGTTAAAGGACAAATCATCGCGGATTGGTTAGCTGACAACCCATTAGACGGAGGTGATTTAGTAGATTTAGAATTTCCAAATGAATGCGTATACTACATTGAAACACGACCCGCTATCTCTGAGTGTCCTTGGTACACTGATATCGTTAATCATATCATAAACCATACGTACCCGGAGGTAGTTACACCGCAACAAAGAAGGCGGTTACGCATAATCATAGCTAAATACATCATTATAGAAGCGGAGTGCTCTATCGAAAAGCATTCGATGGAATGCTCTTAAGGTGTGTTGACACGAGAAGAGTCCAAGAGGATTCTCCATGAATCCCACAACGGTATATGTGGAGGCCACTTCGGTGGCCATGCCACCACTCGAAAAATACATCGAATGGGCTATTTCTGGCCCACTCTAGAACATGATGCAATAGAGTTTGCACGCAGTGTCATAAGTGCCAAGAATTCTCCCATGAGATACACATGCCAAAGCCAAGCTCTGCAACCAATCACTACTCCATGGCCCTTTTCTACATGGGGTCTAGACTTAATAGGGAAATTCTCTCCCTCATCCATAGATGGCCATAATTTTATAATCACGGCCACTGAATATTTTACCAAATGGGTGGAGGCCATGCCTCTTACTACTATACCTGGTTCTGTGATCGCCAAGTTCATTTTGAACCAAATCATTTGCAGGTACGGTATCCCACAAATCATTATCTCCGATAATGGAACTTCTTTTAAAAATGAAGAAGTTCGCGAACTATGCAGTAGATTTAAGATAAGCCATCATACGGCTTCCTTGTATTATCCCCAAGCCAACGGACAGGCTGAAGCGACAAACAAAACACTGAAAGCCATTCTCCTTAAAACGGTGAAAGAAAACAAGCGAGATTGGCATTTGAAGTTATATCCGGCCTTGTGGGCCCACCGAACCTCAATAAGAACACCAACGGGAGCAACTCCTTTCTCGCTAGTATTTGGGGCAGAAGTAGTTCTCCCGCTTGAGGTTGAAATACCCAGATCTCCGCACTTCACCGCAAGGATTCGGATGAAGACGCTTATAGAGAAGCACGTCTTTCCCAACTAGAAAGCCTAGATGAAACTAGGTTAGATGTTGAGCAGCGGCATAGAGCTTATCTTTGACCGAATGTCCCGGTAGTACAACAAGAAGGTCTATGAACGCGATATCTACAAAGGTGATCTAGTTCTAAGACTAGGCAGTGGATCGATCGACAAGAAGATCGGCGAAGGAAGGAAATTCCGGCCCAAATGGTTGGGCCCATACCGAGTCATGAAGGACTACGAGAAATGGTGCATACCTCTTATGTACGTTAGAAGGTGAGGAGTTTGGCGAAAAACAGATTAATTCCCTACACCTCAAACGTTTATACGCATAGGCAGCTAACGCTACCTATATAACTATCTACATTGCATCTTCATATAGTTTTAGATCATTTTGTCCACTTGTTCTTACATAAGTTGTGATCAAGAAATCTATTCTCAAAGCAATTCATTACAAACTCGTGATGTTTCGGCATAATGTTCTTTAATCATACCTCTCCATCTTCATGTATCATCAAATCATCTTGGAATCTTTTATCAAATAAATCAAACATGACAAATTCCTAACGGTAACCATACCAAGATCTGCAGGTTTGTTCTCGCTTTGATTTCTTCTTAGGATAGGTGTCTTTCCTAAGGTCTGTTCTAGAAGCTTCATGGTGTCACATCTATCCCATATATACATCTCTTTGGAAATAAGCATATACTGACATTTTACTCAAATAAGCAAGTCAAAAAGTGATTAAACAGAAAATTTTATTTTTACACATTTCCTTGCCCCACCAACCTTCGGTGACGAGCTTGCGTCTCTTACTAGTGGCGTAGGGTTGGGAAAGGATGGAAATGCCCTTACTCGCCTATGCCTTGCCCACGGTGATAAACCCACGCTTCTTACTGGTAGCATGGGGCAAAGTGTAGGGGGTCCTCTTGATAAAGCAAATGTTAAAAGGTCATAAACAAACTATTCAAACTTTGAGTCAAAAACGAATGAATCAGATGTTCAAAATTCCAAAAGAGTTAAAAATCCTAAAAACCCAGATTTTGTCTACTATGTGGCCATCTACGGGTCTAAGTCTAGATAAACCGCAAAGCAAGTTGCATCCAAAACTATGAAGTCATTCGGGTAGAGTAAGCTTGTAGCTTCCAATTTGGTTCCACCAAAGCTTTGTCTGTCTTTCATCACTATCATTTCACCATATTTCATAACTTGCGCCCTTCTTGGCTCTTGGTGATAAGCCCTCGCATCTTACTAGTTGCGTGGAGTTAGGAGTGGGGCAAGTTAATCTGTTCATCATACTGGTTATTTTCATCACTTTGCCAAAACAAACATGAGGTATCCAAATTGCTCACAGAAGCTAAGATTCAAGATCACAATATATCTACAATATCATGTATCAGCATCATGAAACACAAAAAGAAAGCAAACATTTGCATCATCTGTTTTCCATTACATACATTCTAGAAAGCATATAAAACATACATCATAGTATACATGAGGAAACTGGAAATAGAAAGGGAAAGCATGAGTGACAAGCTTTTGATCCAAAAATGAATGCATATATATAAATAATCAATGTTTATATACAATGCCATCATGCACTAGGCATGGTCAAAACGCTCAAAGAGCCCGTGATATACAAAAAAATCTATAATACAAAATACATAGGAGCCAAGTGGTCTCTCAACCCCTACGCGACCCCTCCGAAGGTGCACGCCCTCGCTTAGGGCTCCGGCTACTGCACTGCGCTCACGAATGAACGGAGGGCTCAGGTCCCGAGGAGCAGCCACGCCTCACCACAAGAATGGCTCCTCATAAGACACTCACTGCCGTCATATATCCCGCCAACTCAGTACGGAGAGTCGACACCATCCTGGCCACATGCCAAATGGGAGCGAAGACGTCGGTATGCCTGCCAGCTGCTAAGGGCTCCCCGAGCATCTACAGATAGCTCCGCACGGGTCCTATCCATGGGGATCATCAGGGAATCAGTGCATACCTGCCGCAAATCGAGATCCCACCACTCGTCGCAGGTCTCTGCAAACAAAGGAGAAAAAATGAATTAGAAACCAAGCAAGAGGATGAAATATACAAGATACAAACACAAGGAGAGATAACAAATCCTAAATTAAACAAACATTGAAAGGAAGAAAGGATAACTTACTCGGATCACCGGGCCTCCAAGATGGATCGCTGGGGCCAGCACCCACCGCGGATGCGCTGCCGACTGAGGGGTTGCTCCTGTAGCAGGGGCAACATGTCACCCCACAACTGACTCGTCCTCTCCACCATGGCCCTAAGAGAGTGGCTCCTCTGAGACTAGAGTGTCCCTCTCTGACGCTCTCCTCGGCCCTCTCCGCTGCATAATATCCTGAGTGTCATGCCACTCAGGATCACTATCATCAGTCTACTCCTCCGACCCTCCCTCTGTAAGCTTCTCAGAATCGAGTCAATGTCTATAGGGTCATTGCTGCTGTGAGCAGGACCCGCAGCAATCTGAAGCAAAGGTGCCCTAGGCGCACCGGCTCTCCCTCGGCTCGAACTATCCTCCCGGCTGTAATGGGAATGCCAGGAGTGATCACTGTCCAACCACGGCCTTTAGGCCCCCCTCTGGCCTCGCGAACTGATCTGTAAGCTGGTGCCACTGGGGAAGCATGCCCGCATATGGAAGGCCAAACTGGCCGAGAGGACTCTCCCAAAAGGATGTACCTCTACCCGTCCCACACGGTCGATGAGATGCCCCGTGGTGGAGCAGAGATCAATGTAAGGGTCTCCTCGCCCCATATGCGCCATAAGCCGTGCGGTGTCGCCTCCATATCTGTTGTGGTAAGGGAGGCAACTAGCTAGTGAGGTGCTCTAAGCACCAACATATCTGACCATCTGGCTGCCCTCACAGCCCCTGGATCTGCCACCTCTACGCCTCTGCCATAAGGAATAAAATGCTCATACACCCAACTCATGACTAGAGTCGGGTGGCTCAATGACTGTCCCTGCAAACGGACCACCCTGTATAAATCATGGTAGGTGGTCCCCGCAATTCTCTGCACCCCAGCGTATATCCGGCCATGCCCCTCTATCTCGTGCAATGATGGGGGCCCAAAGAAGATAACAAAGTGTCCCCTCCCTTGTCCCCAATCAATCTCGAGGAAAGGATCCCATGATGGCCTATCGAAATATGGGAATAGGCAAAGAAGGGATGGATCGAACTCTCACTCCCTTCTTCGACCCCGTGGAGATAGGCATCTCCCATGTGAACTCGCCCACCGTAATCTGTGCCGTGAGCCGGCCATCTCTAATGTGAGTCTCCTCCCAATGATCGGGACCCCCAAAATACGGTGCAGACATCCTCCAACGTGATAGTCCACTCACCGCGGACCCTCAGCGATCGGAAGGTGTTCCGATCTGCATCCCAATATGAAAATAAGTCACAAAGGATGTGACTAGATGGTGTGACATGTGGGACACACAATATGTGCAATATACCGGCCCTCTCGTAGTGTGTCCTCCTCGTCCCGGTGAGAGGGCATCCAATACCCCCACAGCCTGGTCACACACTCTCTCTCTCGGCTCCATCCGATGTATTCCTCCCCCGCTCGCCGCATACCCCCAAAACACACAAAATAGAGCAAGTTATTATCTCGAGCAATACCAAGAAGGTCATAAAAACGTATAGAAATGCAGGAAAATAAAAGTGCGATCTCAAAAATCAAGTTCTTTTGCATTCTGTCAGAACCGCCGCCCTGAGCAGGGAGGCGGTTTTGTAACCGCCGCCTTAAGGGCAGCGGTGGCATCGCAGTAACCGCCGCCCGGCTGGGCGGCGGTCGCGGTCCGAAAACCTGCACAGGTTTCTAACCCCAAAAAGCCCAAAATGAGTAAAAAGACCATTTAAACTAAAAATGGAGCCTACCCAGTAGGGCCCCCCCTAGGTGGACCTTTTGAACCTAACATTTTCAAAAATAACCCCCCCATTACGACAAATTTAACATTTCAAATTTAAAGGGGGAAAAACGCAAAATTGAAGAAAACCAACCTGTGATCTAGCGGGCGTGTTCCGCACGTGGAGGCATGATCACGATCTTGCTGCAAACGTTTTGACTCTACTCACGCATGAAACCATCATCGTGGGTCTCGAGCTCAAAATCAATCAAATCAAACACGCGCAAATGAATAGGAAAATGGGCCCACTTTCATATATATATCAACCTATTTCGTTTTAAAAAGACTTTTCGCAGTTTGGAGCAACGATGGAGGTAATTTCCTATCCCCGCACGAATGGTACGTTCTCATTCCCTATTAATTTAGCGTTTATTTTCCAAGCTTTGTATCTATCTGCACTTGAGTTCTCTTTTCATTTTGCAGATAGCGGGAATTTCGGATGGCGTCGTTTCAACACACGGATGAGTAAGGTATAGCTTCTAACTCCCATTTCGGGACTACCATACTCGACCCACCGCTTTATGCCTCTTCATCGCTAAAACGCTTCTCCGAGGGGGCAATATGTACGTACCCAAAATTGTAAGGTACTGTACTGCGGAACGGCGTAATAAGTACCCTAATGATGATACAGGTCTCCTCGCAAGGTCTTCGGGATCCTGGAAAAGCCCTCGAGTATGCGTTAACATCCCACATGCCCCGCTTAGCCCCCACACCCTTTGTTTTCCCCCTTTTTCTTCTTTCCTTGGCCTTTTTGATCTTGATGACCAGAAATCGCCGCCCACGATCGTGGCGGCGGTCTCAGAATCACGCTGCGCTCGAGCTGAGCGCGATCCTGCGTGCGCATTTTCCAAAATGTTCTTTGATGCGACTCGCGTGAAATATCACGATTCACCAGCTTTTCCTTGCCGACTTGAGCATGCATTTATGTTTTTGGTCCCCTGGAATAGTGTTTTTCCTTTGTTTATTGTTTAGGAGTTCAGTTTGGTTTTGATCTTTGGGTGTTGGAATTCCTATAAATGCATGGTTTGTGCACAAGCTAAAGGGTCTAAATTTTGGCTGGATTTTGGAGTTTGAGCTTTGCTTTCATTTCCTCATTTTAGTGTTTTAGCTAGTTAGCTTGTTTAGAAGCCATAGCTTGAATTCACTTGCATCTTTTGTTAAATTGCTCAGCTGTTGGTAAGCCACATACCCATCTTGTGCAGGCAGTGCTGTTATTTCATCCAAATCCAGTCTAAAGCTTGCCTCTGAATTCCCCTTTGTTGTAGATTTAATTTTCATTGTTGCTTAGAGTTCTTAGTTCAGTTCATTATATGCCTGGTTAGCTTTATTCAGCTGTTGGTAAGCCACATATCCAACTTGTGCAAGCAGTGTCTTTATTTTATCCAATCCATTGGAACAGAGTAGTTTAGGAAGCCATTAAAGTTGTAGGTTTTGCTCTTCGTATAGGATAATTGCGGTGTTACGGGTCGCTTCATGTTGCATGACTCATAGTAAAATCTCGCTTAGGAATCGCATAAGCCAAGCTCTGTACTCTTGCGCTATCCCTCTCCTACTCACATTTTCGGTGCCGCATTACGAGCCGTCCTTGTCCCAAATTCTACTCCTATCGGTACTAGCATTACACGCTTTTCTGGATCCATGTGAACACGAAAGAACGAGGAGATCATACTAAGGGGACAAGATCACACACACTATCGGATTCACCAACCTGCTTCATGCGAATCCGGTTTAACTTTCAAAGTTCTAGTTAGAATCATATCAAATAGAGTAGATAAATTGCTTCATTTCAAGAAATTTTATTCTCGATATTTCAGGAAGTCATGAGGATTGATAGTTTCTGAGAAACTATGATTCACTCCTCACTTCTGAGGTAGGATCGAGAATCTTGCAGATAGATTAGATGAGCTATTTTATTTATTTAGAATAATTCTACAAATCGCACAGACAAATAACTACACTCGGTTATCTTATGTCATTTTAAATTGTTATTTAATTATTATTTCTAGATACGCTTAAAATAGTTTGCTTTCCTTAAAATTGTTAAAAGATTTCTTAGAAGAATAAAAAGTTATATATGTTAGATTTATTTCATGTAGTTAGAATTTGCTTCGTTATGCTTAAATTTGAATTTCGTTTTTTTGTATGACAATCACGGGACCTCGGGAGCCTGGGAATATATATTTGAGCCAATTGTGCCTCAACCAAACCTCATCACAGCAATAGTTGACATAGACCAAAATATTAGAATACAAGTATTTCAAACAACCACAGATTTACAACTGATTAGTTCTCAATTAAGAGGATTAAACATAGAAGACGACCAGGCACATGCATTTTGGTCAAGTCAGCCAAACTATAGATTACCCTAGAAAATCATCCACATGACTGTAGAAGGGTTTGAAAGAGAACAAACATTCGGGTGCGATCCTTTAGTTCCACAGCCAGCTGGAGACACCCTCGTAGATATAGATACCAGCTTAAGAATCCAGTTGCAAGAACGCCTGTGAGGTATTCTGAGAAGATTGCACAACTGTTGGTTCTAAACATAGAAGCTGAGAAAGCATACGATTACTGGATACTAGGGATTAGAACTTGATCTCGCGTATGACCATAACAGGACCGCAACAACCAAGAGTCTATGGTTGTGATCCACAGATCCCACAGCCTAACGAATCCATAAGAGAATTAGATATAGACACTGGCCTACGCACACTAGTATTTCAGTCCACTCCACTTCCACCCATCATCATCGAACAATTGTCCTTACTGAATATAGCGGCTAACGAAGCTAGAGAATTCTGGACTAGGCCAGAAAATCATCCATAAAAGTCAATTATATTCACCATCCACTATATGACCTTATCAGGAGACATACACGAAACTATCCCAGGTCATTTTCCACGTATTCCGCAACCCATAGATCAAATCACGCCAGAGCTCGATATTGATTGGAGCCTTCGAGCAGTCATCCTTGCTGATCGATCTATCACACCAGTCCAAGTTAGAAGGGCCTTCTTTGCCTTAGATTCGTAAATTCCATTAGTGCGTGTCGAAGACATTAGACTGCCTAACTAGTTTTTCTGAATCCAACGCATATTCTACCCCCACCGGCTGTCTCGGCATGACCTCGAGAGGTCGGGTATGCGGAAGAGTCACTTGTAGATTCTCATGCTCGCCTGTCGCTTTTCCGCGTACACTAACCTTTATCAATTTGATTATAAATATAGGTTGACTAGAGGTATAAGAACATGAGGGACTGTTTGTTGAAGTGCGATGAATTCATAAGCCCAAAATTAGCTTTGATTTGAGGGTGTAATCTTGAATGCAGAGAGCTTGTAAAACCAAATAGTACAGTGGGAGTTTGCATACAATACTAGATTAAATTTTGGGTTTGAGGGTAAGCACCGAGATGATGAAGGAATCCTTGAGAAAGAACACAATGCATGATGGATGGACAATGTTGATAAGAGAAGCATGTGGGGATGTAATTTTTTTCTTACTAGAGCCTTAGTTCTATAAGAACAATGTGGAGTAGTCTCAAAATTATATGAATGCTTGAACATGCTATTATTCCCGATCATTGTGATGATATCATATCCTTCACTAGTGGTAACTAAGCACGGTTACTTAATGACAAGGTAGGTTTAGAGTCAAGGATCAAATTTTATAGGGATAAGCAAAGAAATTGAATCCATTTGAATGATTTGGAGGCAAAATTCAATTTTTTTCTTGTTAAAATTATATTGAGTGTTTGAAACATGATATAGGCTTTGCATCATTTTCGTATCGTAGAAGGAAAAGGGAGTGTAGAAGTTGAGAAAATGATTGATACAATGCAGAAAAAGAGAGAGAGTTGAGTGTTTTTAATCCTTTTATATCATATTTTATAGATGATTGGGATGAAGAATAACCGATGAGTCAAGATGGATAGAGAATAATTGGTAAGATAAATGTTAAAATTGATAATCCATAGGAAGAAAGAGAAAGAAGAGAGAGAGAGGAAAAGAAAAGAGGGAAGGAAGAAGAAGTTAGAGAAAGAGAAAGAGTTGTAGTTTTAGTATGAGGTTACAGAATTGAATCAAGATGTAGACCAGATGATGGTACTTTTGAAAAGAGAGAGAGAGAGAGAGAGAGAGAAGATAAAGGACAAGAGACAATACTATTGTTGAGAAATAAATCCAAATGTCTAATTAGGTTGTTTGTAAAGAGACAAAGAATATAGCTGAGAACAATGATAAAGCAAGAGGAAATAAGACAAAAGCACGTGGAAAAGAGTATGGCTGAGTAAGAAAGAGAGGTGGTTAAAGAAATGGTAATGCGATAGAAGACAAGAGTAAGGAAGAATAGGTGATAGAAGAATTTTTATATTCTCTTGAGAAAGATGAACTGATGAGAGAAGTTCTTGTGTAGAGATAGAGGAAGCGGAGTTCAAGAAAGAAAAAGGTGAAGATATGTCATGGAAAGAAGGACCTAGAGGGGTAGCCAAGCCTCAAAATTATGATTCTAGCATTGTGTGCATGTGTGTGTTTGCAGTAAGCGAGTGAACAAGAATGTTTCCAAGAAGAGGCATTCAAGTTTGAGATTGATGATGAAATCAAGAGGTTAATAAGTCAATAACAATAAGTGGTTAAGTTAAGAAGAGAAAGGGTTTTTATGAGACATTGATTCGATTGCGAGCAGATATAGTAGCCTTAGAGCATGCTATATGCAAAGCGGAATCATGTGAAAAATATATATAACCCAGTCCCAAGGATACAGAGAGAGACAACTAGAAGCTCGTAGTAAGAAGATGGAAGAAAAAATTAAAGGAAATATGCAAGAGGAAAATACCAAAAGTGTAGTAGCAGAGGATGAGATTTATGATGAAGAATAAAAAGACAGAGATGAGCAGCAAAGAAGACCAAGAGGATGATGTGATGATTGAAGAAGAAGAAGAAGAAGCTTATGAAGAACATGACCTCACTTATGAAGATAAAGAGAACCATGAGGACCATGAAAAACACATGATGAAAGCAATGCAGAGAGATTAAGTTGAAGGTGAAGATCAGATCATAACAAGGATAAAGACACAAAGAAATTGAAAAAGAAGAAGAAAAGCAAATGATAGAGCTCAAAATTTATTACCCCTAGAGTATGATGCAGGAGCATCACCTCCATCTCTGTAAATGTTGCAAGATGTCATCAAATTTTGGTTTAAATGTGTGGTGTAGGTCTAGTGAGTCTTTGTGAGTTATTTAGATGTGTTAGTAGGTATCTAGGCCTTTCAAAATTCAAATTATTCACTTTCCCTCCAAAAGTGCAAGTTAGAGTCTTAAAGGCCTATTTTGGCTTGATTGTATAAGTTTGGTATGTTCTAGTGTTGTGTGTTGGAGCTAAGGTACTTCTCATGTTTGTAATGGTCTTAAAAGGAGTCAAATAGATTGTAAATAGTTTAGACTCATAGTCATGTATTACCATGCAAGGTGAAGCATGAATGGATTTTCCAAGTGACCAAAAAGGAAGGTGAAGGGTCTCATTCAGTGGTAACTAAAAGTGAGAGAAAATTTAAAGGATTTAATAACTAATTTGTACCTCTTCCTTCGAATGATCAAAAGTGGGAAAAGCTCCAAGAAATTGAGGAGAACTTATATGATGTATACACACATTGTGATAGTTGAAGATAGTCTTGCATGATGATTTGTGATAGTTCTTATACATTTTATGGATGATAATTGGATGCATGCGAGTGATTATTTCAAATTTTTGAATGGAAAGAGACATGGAGCATATATTTACATTCATTTCTATGAATTTGTATTGTTTTTAACATACTTTTCCTAAGGTAGAATATAGTAATGGTAATAGAGTATCTTAGTACTTAGTTAGATCAATGGATAGGGGATGACAAGTTATAAAGTGGATTTTTGTTGGTTATAGATTCAGTTCACTGTACTTGTCTGCAGTATGAGTGATTTTAAAGCTTGAGAAATTGAGAAATGTGTCATGGATAAGATCATGAAAAAATTGTAGCAGAACTTTTGGAGATTTTTGCATGAAGTGGTATAGTAGTGGGTTTTATGTGTGACTCATCAACAAAGAGTTTGAATGATTATTAAGATTTATGAACATTATAAACCCTTTCCAAGGATTTGTAATGATTAAGAGGATATATTTAGTTTTCAAACCCTTAAGGACTAAGGATAACTTTGTATTAGGAAGAAGGACAGTGGAGTTGGCAACTAATTTGGGGGATTGGAAGTATCTTGTAGATTACTGGTAAGGTAATCACAAAGGGGATGTCAAAACAATGACTAGGTTTGAATTTTGGACAAACGAAGTTTTTTGTGACTTATAGTGATTTTTCTTTCTTTTGGGTTTTTAGAGAAGTCGCCTAGGTTTTGGTAAGGGTTTAGTGGTTAGAAGCCTTAACAGTGGAGTTGAAAGGTAAGATTTTGAGTAAATGACCTATAAACCTTCCTTTATAATATTTTGGTGATCTCATGGCTAGATCTAAATCGAACATCTACAGCTTTATGACATTCTATGTCATAGACTTATTCAAATAAGAGGAGACCTAATAGAAATTGGAGACAGAGCCTTAGGTCAAAATTTTATGAAAGAAGACCTCAAGATATTTTACCTACCAATAGTATGCCCAAATGGGTCCTAGAAAGTGTCCTTAATTAGATGATTAAGTGAATAAACCAAAAATTACTCGAATAAAAGTGCCTAGATAAGACTAGTATAGAACAAAACCATTCAAGGAGATATATTCAAGGAAAAGGTACTTAGAAAGGGAGTGAGGTGCCAAAATTTAACACACTCCATATAGTTGGCAAAAGGGTGTTTTAGGTTGCTTTCAATTTTTATGAAGGACTTCTAGATCACTCCAATCATGAATGGAGCAAGGGCATTGTTCTTGAGCATACTAAAGGGCGGTCTTAGTGAAAGAGAGTGAATTTGAGGATTTAGACTAACCTTGACCAATTTGATGGTAAACATAGGATGACTAGAGGTATAATAACATGAGGGAATGTTTATTGAAGTATGGTGAGGTCATAAGCCCAAAATTAGCTTTGAGTTGAGGATGCAATCTTGAATTCACGGAGCTTGTAAATCCAAATAGTACAGTGGGAGCTAACACAAAGTACTAGAAGAAATTATGAGTTTGAGGGTAGCATTGAGATTATGAAGGAGGCCTTGAGAAAGAGCACAATGCATGATGGATGAACAATGTTGATAAGATAAGTAGGTGGGGATGTAAATGTTTCTTGCTAGAGCCTTAGTTTAATAAGAATGTGTGTGGAGTAGTATCAAAATGGTATGAATGCTTGAACATGATCATTGTGATGATATCATAACCCTCACTAGAGGTGACTAAGCATGGTTACTTAATGACGAGGTGGGTTTTGAGTCAAGGATCAAGTTTTATATGGTTAAGAAAATAAATTGAATCCATTTGAATGATTTGGAGGCAAATTGAAGTTGTTTCTTGCTAAATGTTTATTGAGTGTTTGAAACTTGATATAGGCTCTACATCACTTATTCAATGACGAAAATTCTAAGGAAAATGGTTTTGCATGTGGTTGATCGTAGAGATAAGATGAAGGGAGGTCGATGCCTTCATACACTAACTGTGTTTAGAGGAAAGGGGGGTTGAAGGAAATATTGTTTCCTACATTAGGTTTGTAGAGCGATTGTTTATCAAGTCTCCCATACATTTTAGGTGTAGGGACTGCGTTAAAATCTAGAAGGAGATACTCCCCAGCGAGAGACATTGCATGACATCTTTAAAGGATTGATCATCTAGTAGTTTGGATGAGGCAATGGAAGAGCTTGTTGATGTTTGATATGAAGACGTAGAGTATTGTAATGGGAGTAGTATGTCATTAGGTTTATAGGTCATGTGAGAGCATTTGAATAGATTACGGTCAATGGGGACCGTGAATATTTTACCCTCATGTTCATATTTTAGACATCTATGTAGTGTTGATGGGATATAACACATAGCACATATCCAAGGATGACCTAGTAGCATGTTATACTAGAAATATCCTTCCACAAGATAGAAAATCTCGTGAAGGATTTTAACGCCTATTTTTATAGGTAAAATGATTATACCCAATGTGGGGGTGAAGGTGTAATTAAAGGCGGAGTACCATGGTAGGCAATTGAGTGACTATGTTATTGGGTAACTGAAGTTATGTAAAGGCATGAGATGATATTATGTTGATGCTAGCATCGTTATCGATCATAACTATTTAATGAGGGTGTCGTTGATTTGGGCGGTGAAAAAAAGAGGAAGATCATGGTCTTGATCGATAAGGAAGAAATTTGAGTCCTCAAATGTGATAATGACAAACATTTTAAGGGTGCCAATGAGGTTGGAAAATAGTTGGGGTTCATTAGATGGTACTGAAATGGATCAAATAATTTCAATCATTACTTATTGGTGTTGCAAAGGATTTTAGATGAGCTCGTAAAGAGGCATCTTAACGGGATCCCGATGTATCCGTGTGATGAAAGTGTTTTATATGGATATTGTAAATTGGGTTTGAGGTGCCGCAAGGATGGAAACCATGGCTTTAGAAAATGATGGGTTAGGTGATTCGTAGGAACAACGGTGATAGAGACTTTGTTCCCATTTCGGTTTAAGCGTTTTGGAATCTTTTGCATGTGCTCTTGCATTTATATGGACGGCATCTATCCGGAGGAGTGGGGATTTCCTGGAGGAAGCATTTCTTTTATTAGATGTGGTGTTGAGTGACGATTTAGAACTGGTATGTTTAGGGATTTGATGTCTAGATTTGATTATATCGAGACCGTAGGGTGGATGGTTTTATATTCGGGGATAAGTTATTTATTAGTGAGACTTCAAATTATGGCGTTGAGGTATTTAGAGTCCTTGATGAATTATCATAGCATCGACGATAAAAAAGAATGCCTCATAGTTATACCAAGAGGGCTTCTACCCTCGATAATCATAAGGCTTAGTAGGTGGTAGTGTTATGATGGATGATCACATAAGCTTCTCGAGGATTTTAGTATAGTATCTTTTGTGGTTGATCGAGGTGATGACGAAGGTGAATAATATTGGATATTTTTTTATGATTTGGAGGCACGAGATATGATATGTTTTGATGTGTATGGGCTCAAAATATTGACAGCGAGGAGATCCGAGGAGTGGTATTGTTTGGTTGGTTTCTCATCTGTGGAAAAATTGGGTACTATAAGTGCGGGTGTGAAATCATTGACATTGTTGATGATGTGATGAGATCCTATTGTGTTGGGATGAGGCTAACTACTATATGGAGATTGATTCGAAAAATATTGTTTAAATACATCCAAGCCTTGATTAGGAGGTCCTTTTGGATTATCAAGTTGTAATTCACCTCGGTCAATAAGGTCTTGGAGGAAGTTTCTAAATGAATGACACTTTTCAATGTCATGTCCTCAGACTTAATGGTATTTACAATATTCATTGTCCCTATACCATGAAGGCTTGGATGATTCGTCAATAAGTCATATGGCGGGAGCCGCATCATACAAATAGCTAAAATTTGGTCAAAGACAGTCTATAATACTCCCCAAATGGTGTGTATTTACGTTGAGGTTAGGACCATTTGGAGTCTAAACGACCTTTAGACATAGATTTCAAAACAACCGCATTTGTTGACCCTTTATATTTTTTGTTGTTACAAGAAATTTTATAGGGAGGACTCAAGTTTTGGTTTCTTATTTAAGATTTTAAATTTACCATCATTGAGGGCATGGAGTTCTAGTTTCCAGGCCATGGTAAAGGCCTCATCAAATTTTTGAAAGGATTTAACTTGGAGGGTTGATTATATGTGCTTCATATAGGATCAGGAAAATAACTCGATGAGCTAGATTGTGGAAGAGAGAAGGATAGTTGGTTGAAAATCCTCGCCATCCGGCGAGGAAATCAAGAAAAAACTCATCCTCAAATTGTTTGATGGTATAGAGATCAGTGATGGATATTTTGCGAGCGATGTTGATGGAAAAGTGTTCTAATAACAACTATATGAGTTGTGCAAATGAGATAAGAGAATGTTGCGGGATACTATTGTACCAATCAAGGGCAAGCCTAACTAAGGAAATGGGGAATGTCCTCAACATGAGATCCTCATCATGAGCGATAAGACAACACGTATGAAGGAAGGCCCTAATATAATTTTATGATTCCTCCTTAATTAAAAAACTTGATGAATTTTTGGAGTTCCTAGTGTGGAGGGTAGGCCTTGAAAGGCACATATGGGTTGATAGGTTCATTTCATATTTGTGTGTATGAAAGGTTGTTCTTAGGTCCCATAGTGGCATCTTCAAGGTTATCTATTCTACTTAACAATGCTTGCATGGGATCATTCTCGAGACTATTGGACATTCAAATAGGAAGGAGTGGCTTAATTATAAGCATGAGGGTTTGATTGTTGATAAAAATGATGTGGTGATGGATTATTTTGAGGAGGAATACTTGCGAGATATTATAAGTGTACTCGAGATTAATGGTTGTGAAAAGGATTTGATGTACTTGATAGACATGAGGAATAGAAGTGTTGATAGGAGGTTCTAATGGTTGTGGGATATATTTAGAATAGATGTAACCATATTGTGAGATAGGCGCAAAGGATGCTTGTTGTGAAAAGGGCGGAGAGTACTAGCAATGCCACTCTTATTAATATGGGGTATAGATGTAGGGATAAATAGGAATAGATTTTGAATTGAAGACGTATGTTATTGTGATGAAATAGGATGAGACATGATCAAAGGATTTGTGGATAGAGGGACACTCAATAAGCTTACATGAGGAGGGGGAGCGGAAGAGGTTGTGTGGATGTATATGAGTGGGGAGGTAGTAGTATGAGTTTGTGTATCTTGTGGGCTAGATGAGGAATCGATGATGTAAGTGCTTATTAGCTAGTCATGTTTTGTGATGATATGGCATTAAGTTCAAAACTAGAAACATGAGGATATGAAGTGGTGCTTTGACATCCATGTATCACTAGTAGAGGGTAAGGAGAGATTTTCTCAATAATGGGTTGATAGTCGGGTCATAAAGTTTGGAATAGTCGCAAGTGTCGACAACAAAAGATGGAAAATATTTTGGATAGGGGAATAACTGATATAAATACCTTTGGTAGCAAGGTAGCTACAAAGGGAAATTAGATTGAATTCTAAGAGTTATACAAAGACTGGGTCACCACTCTAGAAGAATTGCAGAGGGTCAAGACAAGGAGCTTTTGATTTCATAGATTGAGTACTGGGAGAATGTGAAGGTTCCTTATTTTTTTCTAACAAGGGTTGTAATGGAACTTTCATACTTGGGATGTTTTGAATATGATATTGGATTGATTCTAAGGATTGGTGAAGTGGGTATGCCATGTTTATGATGTTTTAAATGCGAGACTGGATTGATTCCAAGGATTTCTGAAGTGGTTCTTGTTGTCCAAAATAACTCCCCTAGTTTTTTTGACAACTTACATTTTCATTCGACTCAAGTTCAATTTCATAGGTTTTGTGCACTCACGTAGTTCCTCGGCATAGATTATTTGGTTGAAGTTATTTCACGCACCCTTCCTACCTCCTTATATGTGCCTTCTCCCTATGCTACTTTCACATGCTTGCATTTTTCCTTCTCCGTTCCTCTCTCCTTCCATCATCTCTTTGCATGCACCCCTTCTATGCTTTCACCTTCCTTCCCACAGCCATGCATCCTCTACGCATACCCCTTACTTTCCCTCAAAATTGGATAAGTCCTCTGGCATGCCTCCTATGCACATGCCCTTCCTCTTGAGCTCCACATAATTCTTCGTGCTTGCTCATCTTCCTTGTCCACATTCTTCCCTGAGTATCTCATCTTCACTTTTATGCGCTATGTTCTTCCTTCTTGCTTTCTCTCTGTGCACCCTTTCTTTCTTGTTGTTTCATGCTTCTCATTTGAGTTCCCATGCCCCACTTTCATACTTATATCCTTCTACAGGCATGCACCCTTGTTCTCTTCTACACCAATCACATGTGCCACATCATCACCTGTAAGACTTAAGTGTGCCACATGCAACCTATCAAAGCGTGCCAATTGGGTGTCGATCTCGCAACAAACTAATGTGTGACATATGGCAGAAATGACAAAACAAATGAATAGTTTTATGATCCTTCACCAATCATAGCATGCCACACGTCTTGTGAGTTCACTTTTACAACAGACCTTCAGATCACAATAAATTTTTCTACAGGGCTCTAACACACACGCGCCTAGGCTTTTAGGAAAGCTCTTGACGTGGGCTACATGTTGGAATTTTCAAAATCAGATTTTGGCAGGATTTGGTAGGTGGAAAATAGGGAAATGTCACTCAGATCATTAATGCAGACATCTAATTGACTCAACCACCGATTTTCTTTAGATCTTGCCTCTTTCCTTCTTCTACAAGTCAAACAGATATGGGAGGCACATCTGATAGCATTGTAGGAATCCATTTCTTGTTTTTGGTGGTTGGAAGTTTAAATCCAAGTTTCCCTCTTCTTTTGTTGCTTCTTCTCTCCTTCTTTTTCTATAAATTGTAAAGCTCTTCTCATTAAAATGGATCCCTCTTTGTTGTAATGACACCATGCCAAAATGGTGGTCGACTTCCCATGAGTTTTAGACCTTGAATTTGGTCTCTATAATGTATTCTCACCTTTTGTCATGAATGTAAATAATTGTGCATCTTTCAACCAATAAAATTAGGTTTTGTGGAACTTCTGTCTACCCTTTTCTCATTTATATTGTGTCTTGCCTCTCTGTTCACATTTCAAGCATGTTATGCGTAGTTCATGCTTATAGGTTCCATTCTCATGTGTTTCCAATGCATGGGAAAGATGAGTCTGCATGGTTCTCATCTCTGTGGTGCATTTATCCACCTCTCTCCCACATTTTCTATCTTTCCTTCCCTCGTGGAGAGTGATCTCCCTTTTTGGTGTTATCACCGCCCCTTTTAGCCTAGGATTTCCCTTATGCATCTCCTTCTAACCTTGGTCCCTTGGAATGTTAGTTTAGGATTAGATAGCTTCATTTCCACCATTAGGATTAGTTTTAGTAGTAGAGATAGGTTGAGTAACTGGCCTTCTTCAAAGGTCTGTCTCAAGCGCACAAGGTCCCAAAACTTGGAGAAAGTCCCATGTTGCCTCAAATCCTAAGTTCATCAACATCTGGGATGGGTGAAATTTTGAGCTACAATAGGTCTATCATGTTTGCAATGTTTTGAAGGCAAGATTGTTGTCTAGTTAGAATCGTAAACCAAATAAACAAGCAATAAAGAAATGAAAGCTAATTATTATTTTTAAATAACCACACACACAATGAAGTTTTGGATTATCTTGATTAACTAGGAAAAATGGTTGAAAGGGAACTAGGAAAAAGGCTAGCTAAGGTTAGTTTCAGGTGAGTTAAGGATGGAGTCCTTGATATACCCAAAGGTACATGAGGCCAAAGTTTGTGTTGGTTTCAAGACAAGGTGCGGTATTGGGACCTAACCCCTCACTTCATAGTCCCATAGTGATAAAGGTGTCAGGTTCTTAGCTGATATACCACCAATCGGCTATTTTCACTCACCAAAACACCGAGTCGAATTCGCCGTTGGTGATGAAATCCAAGTAGGTATACCTAGTAGGGATTGTTTAGATGCAATTTTGATTTGTTACGTGATTTGGTTGTGTTTGAGGGGAATGTTGTTAATGTAATCATTTAACCCCTAATTAAATTATGTGATCAAGTAAAATGAAGGTTTTTTTAAAGACCCAAAAGGAAACATTAATTTCGATGAAGGCATAAAGAAACAAATATGCGATCTTGAAAGAGAATGAAAGAAAAGAAAAGTTAACGTGTTTGCTATTCCTTTTTTATTTTTCTTATTATTTATGTGTTTTTAAAGAAGCGATGGCAAATCACTTTAAGCTAAAAAGTTAGATGATTAGATAAGAAAGAAAACAAGAAGATATCGAATTTGGTAAAAAAGGACAAAGTGTCCCACCAGTGCACGCCTTAATATTTGTGGTGGATTTTGGTTCATTAATTATGTAACAAAACACAAAAAAACTCATAATACAATAGGGTTTAGCAATACATTCATTGAAAATGCAATGTCGAGGTGTGGATATGTAAAATGGATATGTGACTCCTATTTCCAAAGTGGGTGAGAGAAACTTGCACACGAAAGATAACTAAACAAGATAGATATTAAATAAGATATGGCGATTTGCTCGGAAAATACCGATCCCGGGAACCAAAGAGCTTCTTTGAAGGGTGTGTTGGTCCGAAAATCATCGTGCGGACGGATCTATGGATAGACGAGCCAACAGTGTGCAGGGCTTAGCCCCTCTTTGAGACAGCAAAGTGAAACTGGTTTATTGCTATTTCTACTAGCAGGAACCTATGCAAGTCTCACAGATTCTGCCTTCGGGGGTTGGGATCTCATCCCAGTAGAGTATTCTAGGCTGCGAAAAGAAAGGAATGAAAGAGGGAGAAGAGAAAGAACAGATCCGAAGGGAGAAAAGAAATGAATTCCAAAGCAGAAAGGTCAGAAGATTTATGTTTTTAGTTTGGTAGTAAACAGAGCCAAACCTACTTGCATAAATAAACAAAGCAATACTGATAAACAAATGACGGAAAAGTAGATATGAATCTAACAGATTAAACACATATAGATCTAACGTAAGGAAGATCTAATGTATAACACAGCTATTGAGCACAAAGTCTGAATAATTGTATTACTGTTCTTTTCTGTTACAAGAAAGCTCAAAGTCTTTCTCTCCTCACTTCTATTTCTATCTAAAAAATGTTCACCCCTGAATACAACAAGTATTCCAGTATTTATAGAATATGAGGGAGAGAGAAGACAAAATGGAGCCAACCATTTATTTACAAAGATATTTACAAAATATCTAAAAGTCATGTTGACTTTGACAACTTTGATAGATGACATCATCCCATGATGCAACATGGATGATGTCATCGTTTGTATCAACTTACTTCAGATATTACGAAAAGAAAGTCGGAGAATAGAGAGAGGAAGAAGGAGAAGAAGAAGAAGAAACTATTCATCATCATCATCCTGCGGCCGAAAAGGGGTTGCTCTTTACGCTCTTTGATGTCGCTTAGGTGATGATATGTGGTACTTGAGCGCGTATTCCAAAAACTTGCTGATCATCGGCCCAAATTGATCCCGTGATGGATCCTCAGTGCCGCTCACCGATGGCTTCGCAAGTCTCCCGCTCGCCTATGAGCTTTTCCGGAGTTTGGAATAATCTTTCTCCGCCTCGATGAGGAACCCGGCGAAGTCCCTACAGCCAGCCGGTAGGGTTGTTGATAGATTCAAGGTCGAACGTGACCTCCGCCCCTGTCCCTTGAGAGGCTATCTCCTCAAAATCCGGATAGTGTCATCACCGATCTCAAGGTAAGGGAAGGAGTGAGCAACCCCGAGTCATGGCGAGGACAATTTTCTCCATTTGATGCATTGCATCCAGGGCCTCTTCCTTTACCTTGTCTATCTTTTCTAAAACAAATTCCAGCTGATCTATCCGATAGTCCAAAGTGGACATAGTTTTGTTGAGGGCCCTTGGATGGCCGAATACTCCGAACTTGACCAGATCTTCGACCGAACAGTCAATAACATTTGTTGGAAGGTCTCGTGCTGGAGTCTAGCATGTTCTAACTCTTCTGATATTGGGCCTGCTAATGTTTGGAGTTCCTTGTTCGCCTTCTCGATGTTCAGGTATAAACTGATATATTCGGCGATTACTTTTTCACTATCCTTGAGGATTTGGCTCCTCCAAGCAGAAACGGCCATACCTTGCTCGCCGATTTTTGAATACTCATTAATCTTCTCCTGACTGAGCAGCTCAGGAGTTTCGGCGACAGTTGTGGGAGGTGCATTTCCCATCTTCTGTAAGGCCTGAAGCAGATATTTATTCTGCTCCTTCAGTAGCCTTTTCTCCTCTTTCGTTTCTTGAAGCTTTTTGCAGAGTGCATCCACTGCGGAAAGAGCTTCCCCCTGGAGACTTTCTGAGGATGTCCCCATTGTGACTTGGGTCACGGTGAAATCTGTTGGAGACAGATCTTCTTTTTCTTTGAGGGGGTTGGGGTATGCTATTTCCATGACTCTCTCACCTGCAGCGCTCTTTGAGAAGCGTGTAACCGGCTTGTGCTTCTTCACTCCTTTAGCCGGAATGACCGAAAAGTCCATCGGAGCGATGGGAACTTTCCTCTTTTGTTGGCTCAGCTGCTGAGAGATCCAAGCTGGTCCTATAGAAGAAGGACCAGAGATAGAGGGGGAGGCAGCAACGGTAGAAGAGGGGAAAAACGTGGAGACACGCGGCGGCGGCATTGAAAGAACAGCCGAAGAAATGTCCACGGGAGGGAGGGAAACCGCAACTGCAGAAGAGATAGGAAGGGAAGGGAGCTCGGAGATGAGGGAAGAAATGGAAGAAGACAAATCAGCGAGGGAGGAGAAGATAGATGAAGAGGCGGGGGAAAGAGTAGAAGAAGGGACAGAGGACACAACCAAAGGAGTGGTTGCTTGAGTCACTCGAGGAGGGGAAGGAAGAGAAGAAGAAGGGATAGAAGGGACCTCTCGGTTGAAGTTGAAGACGCCGACATCCCGGTGGATGGGCGTATAGGACTATCCTCTTCAATTCTTTCTCTCCGCGAATCCAGAGTTATTACTTGTTCAGTGCTCAAGGAAGAGGACTTTCAGGGGCTTCCTCCTGAATGGTGCTAGGTTCACCTTCGGCACCTTTACCTTTCAGCAGCTTCTTTGACCTCGGAGGTGCGTTGCCCAAAGGGGAAGTTGTGAAATCTACCCCGAGGTAGATTAGTCCGCTCATGCGGCACCAATGCTCTGCTCCGCATAGTCTCCTTGACCCTCTCCTCAATTGTTTGAGGAGCCTTGCTTCGCCAATGTCCGGAAGGGCCAATCATCCCCTTCCGTGTCATTATACACCTTGTCAGTTTCGTCTTCCGTAGTTTGGAAGCCTTTGGGGACAATGGCCACTCCGTATTGGATGATTTCCGTTAATGCCAAGCGCGAGTGATCCTTTCTTCTGAGTTCCACCTCATGGAGAACGTCAATGTAAATATCCTCAATTTGAGGGACATGGATCGGATCCAAGCTTAGCCCTCGTAGATCCCTAGGATCGAAGGTAGGCCTGGCTGGGAAGTCATGTTTCAAATTCAGCAACTCCAGCTCTGCGAACATTTCCTTCGCTTTGTGATAGGAAGAACATGTGTACCGGCCCACTGTGAGGGGGAAAGGAGTTCCGCCCTTCTTTCTTTTGAGGCACTTTTCATGGTATGTGACCAGCTGCCTTGATAACTCCAGTAGAATCAGCTTTGGTCCAGCATACCTTGGTAGCCTGGTTGGCTCTCCCAAAAAGTTGACAAATTTCTTAGATAGGTGAACGTGGGAAATTGGGTGAACAAGGCTCCCATTTCTCTCGTGATCGCTACTATGTTCTTGGTCGTCCGGCTATGAGTCATGTTGGGCCTCAGCAGGCAGATGACGTGATAGAAGAATGCATCATTGATTTTAGCAAATTGAGGGATGCTATTCTCCAGCCTCAGCTCTGGGTAGTAATCAAATATCCTGGCCTGAGGCCATACTCCACTTCGGTTCAGCCTGGTAATCCTCGTGGACGATGCAGCAGTAGACTACATAGGAGTTCATATGAAATACTCCATTGTGGGCAAGTCTGTCAGAGCCGCTCGAGATGGTGCTGCTTATTATTTCCCCCCAAAGCAGGCGCCGATCGGGCAAATTCTTATTCATTGTCTCCAGTACCGCAAAGATCCACTTATGGAAATAGTGGGCATCCGAAGCCCGAAGACTCGCTCAGAAGGTGATCGTATCACTGAGTTCCTCTGAGAAATCACTTCGGTGGATAGTTTGAGGCCACCGGGTCACCACCTTCTTGTTCTTAAGGTAGACCTCATTCATCAACTGCATGCATTGGTCCTCATTGTCCTCCCAGGCCTGGATGCATTCTTGTTGGCTAACAGCCACGTAGTTCCGGTGGTGAGGGATGCCAAGTATCAACTCAAAATGACGGGCAGTGAGGTTTATGATTACCTCGCCCTTACTGTTCTCGACACATCTTGTGTCCTTGTTGAAAGATTGCGCAACTACCATCATGAACTCATTGTTCACAGCGCTGACAGGGATTCCTCCGCAAAAAGTGCAGGGCACTGCCTATTAGCTTGTCCATCCATGGACTTCTTGAACCTTCTCGAGTTCTAACCTTAACTCATCCATGTCAATGTGACCCAACTCTGAGTCCCTGACATCCATACTGCACTCAGCCTGTGATTCGGGCATTCTGACCCTTTGATATTTGTATTTCATCTCTTCTTCTGTCAGCTTAGCCTTTCCTCTTGGTTTGGTGGGTTTCTTGCTTGACGTAGACATGTGTTCTTTCGAACTCAGTTGCTGATCTGCATGAAGAAGAAGAGAGACCCAATCCAAAAAGGTTGAATTAGTCATTTGATTTTCCATTGGAAAACTAGCAGGAGTTAGATATTTAAAGGCCTAAGGCGCAGGAAAAATGCAACTGGCAGGCCAAATAGATATGGCGCACAGAAAAGGAATGTTGCATAGGTTATATTGGCGCCAAAGGCGCATGGCGCATGGATGAAGCAGAGTTACATTTTATAAAGCAGGCGCACAGAAATGCGTGTTACATTGTTCTGCGCCTTTTCGGCGCATGGAAATATTGTGTAACATGGACAAATGATGCGCCAAAGGAATATATGCGGCGCATGGAGGATTTACACAACATCATGTTATTGCAATGGAGGGTGCGCCCGCGCCTATGTAATCTTTATACTTGCGCGCAGTAAGGCTTGTGTTACTTTGAAGTCGGCGCGCCCTTTCGCGCATGGAAACATTATGCAACATGGACAAAGGGTGCGCCAAAGGCTTTAAGGAGGCGCGGATTTAGACTTTAGCATGCAAAAAGGGCGTGCTTCGGGCGCATGGATTTTAACCGCAGCAGGAAGGGCGCCATTCATTGCGCGGATTGGAAAATGTTGCATGGCGGGTAGGTGGTGCGCCAGGGCGCGATCGTCTTTATTGTTACATGGCGCGCCAAAGGCGCCTTGAAATAAGCTCACTCAAACTAACTGATTCTTATTTCAAAGCTCTCTCCTTCTTTCTTCCATTCCCAAAAAATACTTGGACAAGACAACTCCCCTTTTTCCAAAGCAAATCCGGAAAGAGGGAGGAAGGAAGAAGAGAAGAAAAGAAGGAAACAAAACAGGACATAACACAGGGGGGAAAAAGCTAGCTTAAACATATTCCATGCACACCACAGAAAGCAAGATCAAACATACAAGCATGAACAGAAATGAAAAAGAGGATGAACCTCTTACCTTAGATATAGCAAAAGATTGGAAAGCGGGTCCACAGGGCGAGATAGCGACAGAGCAGAGCTGACAAATCCAGAGCAATCACGTGCTTGACAAAAGAATGAAAATGACATGGGCGCGCACGATATTTATAGAAAAACCTGTTATTAATGCGCCACCAACCTTTTGAAATGGCGCATGGGAACGGCCGCCGACATTATGGAAAGCGCGCCCTTTGGCGCATGGAAGGAATTGTCAACAAAGAATGAGCGCGCTTTGCGCACCAAAACTTGGTGTCAGCAGATACATTATGCGCCCTTCGCGCACTCCAAAAGTGGTTCAACATTCTTTGGCACATCGAAAGACGTGTTAACATGGAAAACCATGCGCCAAAGGCTTTTAAGGGGGCGCATCAAAACTTGATGTTGCAAGGCAAAACCATGCGCCCAGCCAAAAAAAAAAGGCTCAAAAAGACTAAGTTCAAAAACTAGATTTCCCGGGGAGGGATTTTGCAATGTTTCGAACGCGAGGGATCCCTAACGAGGGATCGAAACAAAATTTTCGGTATGGTTATCGGTAAAATTGCCCTTGTCAATTTTACGGGATAACACCGCTCTCTTCTCTCGGGACTATCCCTGAGCAAACTCGGGGGTAGAGAATCCCAGATCACATGTGCCTATCCATTGGGTATGGAGTCAAAAACAAGGGGGACCGGAGGGAGAACAAAGGAAACACACAACAAACTGAAAGCAAACACACGACAAAAGCAAACACACAACTAAAATAAACTGTACAAAGAAGAGAGCAAGCTCTACTTCCTGAAGATCTTGAGATGTTGCCCGCTATAGGGAAGCGGGAGCTCAGCTCCATCCAGATATGAGAGATAGAAACTATTCTCTCCATTGAGTCGCTTGATTTTGAAGGGCCCTCTCCATAGGGAATCAAATTTTCCGTGCATGCCCTTCGGTTCTCTTCGCTTGTCCCAAAGAAGAACGAGATCTCCCACTAGAAAATCTCTCTGCTTGGCTTTCTTATCAAAAAGCCTCTTTACTTGATTCTGATGTTCAGTGATTCTATCGACCACCTTTACTCTCTTTTCTTCAAGTTCCGCCAGATACATAATTCTCTTTTCTAGAGAATTCTGAAAAGTTTCATCTTCGATTGCTCGTGCCAAGCGTAGAGCAGGAAGTTCCGCAGAAATGGGAAGTTCGGCATCAGTGCCATATAACACTTGAAAAGGTGACATGCCGAGAGATCTCTTGGGAGTAATGCGGTCCGCCCACAAAGCGTCGTACAAAGACTTGTGCCACATCCGCTGATTTTCATCTACTAATTTCCGTATGATGGTCACCAAGTTCTTATTACTGGATTCCGCCTGACCATTTCCCTGAGGGTAATAATCCGAGGCGTGTGCTAAAGTTATTCCATATTCATAGCAAAAACTAATAACTTCCCGCGAAGAGAAGTTAGAAGCGTTATCAGCAACGATTTTGTTTGGAACACCGAACCTGACAATGATATTCTCTTTGATAAAACTGCAAACCACCTCAGAAGTGGCGTGCTTGACTGGTATGGCTTCCACCCACTTAGTGAAGTAATCCGTTGCTGTAAGGACATAGCTATGTCCAGCACTCGATTGAGGATTGAGTGCACCAATAAAATCAATTCCCATCACTTTCAATGGTTCATTGATAATGACCGCCTAAGGGGAAGGGCAGCCAACTTGGGCTTGCCGACGAATTGCTGACAGGGTTCACACTTTGCCACCCAGGTAGCCGCATCTTGAAAGAGCGTCGGCCAATAGTACCTGGCTCGAATGACCTTGTGCGCTGTCACTGAAGAAGAAAAAATGGCCTCCACAGCCGAATTGTGAAAACTTTCCAGCAGTTTTACTTGCTGGGGCTTGTCAACACATCGCAGGAAGACACCGTCTATCCCGCGCTTATATAAACCGTCATCCCAGATGACATACTTAGCTGCCCTGAGCTTTATAGTGCGCTTCTCCTTTGTGGTTAGGTGCATTGGGCATTCGCCGTAGGTAAGGAAGAAAGCAATGTCAGAGTACCACTCGTCACTAGTTGCAACAAACAGAACTAGAGGCAGAGAATCAGGCTCCTCCTGAGGGCTTTGCTCTTTGTCGGTACAGTTCTCTCTTTCATCAAGATCTTCTGAATTTTCATTTTCAGCCATTAACTGACACAGGCCCTTACCCCTCACCAGCTTGGTGGGCTTAATATCCAGGTCATATTCCTGGACCTTTGCGATCCAATTCCCCCTCAAACTTCCTAACTCCTGCTGAGTTAGAATTGATTTCACCGCTGTGTCAGGTACCAGCACCACCGTATGTGAGTTTAGAATATAATACCTGAAATTCTTCACTGCTTTGACAACGGCAAAGGCGTGCTTTTCCAGCTGAGTCATTTTCAGTTCGTGAGGCTTGAGAGGGGAACTCATGAATGCGATTGGAGATTCAATATCCTCCGAGTTCTTTTGCATTAGGATTGCAGACACAGTATGTTCGGAGGCGTAACTATACATAATGAAGTCTTTGGAGAAATCCGGACATACCAGGACCGGTGCATGAGCAACAGAAGTTTTTATCTCCTCAAACGACCTTTTCCCCTCTTCACTCCACTCAAAGTGGGTGACCCTTCATCATGTTCAAGATGTGGCGGGTCTTCTCAAAGAAAATCAGGAACAAAACGCCTGAGAAAGTTCACCTTTCCGAAGAAAGAATGAACACCATTCTTGCTTGTAGGCAGAGTAAGGCTTTGGATAGCCTTAACTCTTTCGGCATCAATCTTCGTTCCTTCTTTGCTAACCACATGGCCTAGCAATTTCCCTTCCGTAACCCCAAAAACAGACTTTTTTGGGTTAAGGGAAATTCCATGTTCTCGGCACCTGGCCAATACTTGCTCCAAATGATCACAATGATCACTTCGTTGTTTAGAGAACACGGTTAAGTCATCTAGATAAACTACAATGACTTTTCCCATCATGCCTTTAAATGCAAAGTCCATGGCCCGTTGAAAGGTAGCACCTGCATTAGTTAAGCCAAAAGGCATTCTGCTGTAGGCAAACGTACCCCAAGGAGTAGTGAATGCTGTTTTGAATTGATCTTCAAAGCGAGACTTCAATCTGGTCAGAGCCTCAAAACCATCAAGCATGATAAAGATTTCTAATCCGGGGCCATCGCCATAACTTGATCCATTATCGGAAGAGGGTAGTTGTCTTTCAAATGCTTGTTCAAGTTTCGGAAGTCTACGCATATGCGTATTTCACCATTTTTCTTGCGCACTGGCACAATATTGGCTACCCAAGTGCTGTGATGGATAGGGAAGATGATTCTTGCATCCAGCATCTTCTGAATTTCGGCCTGAATGGTGCCCGAAATCTTGGGATTATAGTGCCTCTGCTTCTGACGGAAGGCTTTGACATCGTCTCTTAGCGGTATGTCATGCTGAACGTCCTTTGGCTTGAAGGACTTTAAATCGGCATAGGACCATGCCAATACATCCATATATCTCTTCAGCAACTTGACGAATTTCCGCTTTTCCTCTGGCGTGCAACATTTCCCGATGTTCACAAATTGCGGATGTTCCTCAGAACCTATATTGACTGGTTCTGTCTCTGGGGATGAGCAAGGATCGTCCCGCTTCTTCTTTTTAACAAAACGGTCATGCCTGTCAAACAGGCGCTCCAGAGAAACCAGGCCCTTTGGAATTTTATTTCCTTTGAGCTGACATATGCCGTCTTTCTCCTCTGATTCATGGTTTTGACTGTTGATTGATTCGCGGCATGCTGAGGTGGATCCTTCAAAATACAACTCATCAAAATTTTCTGATTTTTCTAGAAAGGCAATGAGGTGATTATCATCGTTGAATACCTGCCAATGCTGAGAGTTGTCTGGCACGCTCGGGCGGAAAACCACTTCAATGGTGTATTTGTTCGTTTTCAAACCCGGGTGCGGGAGCATGAGAGATGCTGAAACGGCCAATGAATCGGCCATATCATTTTGAGCTCTTGGAATTGCCCCTATCGAAAAGGCATCAAATTCCTCAATGTTGTCCCATACTGCATTACGGTAGTGTCTGAGCCTTTCATTTTTTACTTGGTAAATCCTTTTGACCTGATTTACAACCAGCTCGGCATCACCTTGAACTTTTAGATTTTTAATTCCTCTTTCCTTTGCAGCTTGCATACCGAGTAACAGAGACTCATACTCAGCAGTATTGTTAGTGTTGAAAAACTGCAATTTGAAAGAGAGAGGAATAACTTCTTCCTCAGGAGATAACAGCACAACCCCAGCGCCACATCCACTAGTTGCGCAACTGCCATCAAATTGCAAGGTCCAGATCTTATTGAGATCCTTTTCTTGAACAAAAACGTCCTTTGTATCCGCCTTGGTAGACAAAAAGTAGTTCCCCATCCCTGATGACTCAAAAAGGATTTGGGCTTTGGGATCTTCGGAGCTAGTGACCAAGTACTTCTTTTGGGATTCCGGTTCCAAAGTTTGCATTACGCCTTTGACTGGAATTCTAGCTTTAGACCAGTCCATGTGAATTTCTCCACCAACTTCGCTGCAAAAGCTCCTTCCTAGCAGAATTCCATAGGCTGCCGGAATGTCAGCGACAAGGACGGTCATTTTTACTCTTTTATCCGGGAAGGCTGCAAACGCGAATTGCGCGTCTTTGATTTGGCCAATCAATGGTACTTGCTTGGTCTCCAATGAGTAACATCTGCCGAAAGGTTTGGTAAGAGTGAGGCCCAAAGCATGGGCGACTTTTGCCGGCATGACGTTATCGGATGCTCCGGAATCAATTATACAGTTGCTCAACTTATGGCCGTTGATTAGGAGAGAGAGATAGAAAGGTTCTATCTTGCCTGATGCGGATGTCGAAGCAACATTTATGTGGGATTCAGGGGAGTGGAAAGGATTCCTTTTGGGGAAGCCTGATTAGATATAACAGCTTGACTTTGGATATACTTAGTCAATCTTACAAGCTGTTCGGGATTTGACTGAAGATACTCAGCTTCAGACATCTGGATCTTGGTCTTTTTTGCATGATCTATTATATCGAATGCGGCCAAGGGTTGCGTTGGTAAAGGAATGAGTCCTTCACTTCGCGATTGCGGAACAGGGTTACTGATCTTGATAGGAATATGAGGGGGCTGATTCGGAGGAGAGATGGGCGGAAAAGACTTCTTTGCAAAAGTTTTAACAGGGAGTTGAGTAGGAAGAGGATTACCTCTTTTAACAATGGTTGGAGGTGCGTTTGATACGACCTTCTCCTTCTGCACATGGGCAGCAACTTCCGCTTCCTTTCCTTGCGAGCGGGTAAAAACAGCGTAGGATTGTCCGCTTGCATAGCCCTGAGTACTCTCTTCTTCATCAGATTCATCCTCATCAAATTCCATGTATCCAATAGTAGAGTCGCCAGTCGGTTCACCGACATCTTGATCATCTTCGCCTTGAGACGAAGGTTCTTCATAGTACTGCTCTTCCTCTTCAATTTCGGCCAAAGCATTGACCGGAGGAGCTTCAAGCGCCAACCGTGGAGCAGTTGCAGGTAGACGCGGTCTTTGTGAAACATTGTTGGGAACAAAACTCCTTCGTGGAACGTCTCGGTATGAGGAACTAGGAGCCTGGGCCAACTGCTTTTTCAATGCGAGCAGATCGTTCACCATCTTTTGAATGCTTTGGGTCGACGGCAAGAAAGCGAGGGTCCAAGATTTGGACTTTGATGATTCCTTTCTCAACTCGCCAGATATTATCAAATTGTCTTCTATCCGGATGGCAGCAGCCTGAGCGAGAGGTAGAGTAGCTACTCGTTCTTGAAGGAGCAAGAAACTGACTTTTGAGCTCATGGCGTTCACGAAGAAACACTTCTGATTCTCCGGTGTTGGAAGCATGGCAGTAGGGACACGGTTGATTAACGCATTGAACCGGGCGACAAAATCGCGCATGGTCTCATTGGCCTCCTTCTTCAGGTGGGTAATCCGTGATAGCAACGCAAATGCATCTTCTGAAGGCTTGTATCTGTCTTCAAAAGCTTCCCGCAAGGTAGCCCAACTGGTGATAGATCCGGCCGGCAAATGCTGAAACCATTCAGCTGCGGGCCCTTGTAGAGTTTCCAGAAAAAGGCGAACCGACACATCTTCGTGAGTCACGTCCAAAATACTGCATGACATAATGAAAGCAGATATGTGGGAATCCGTGCTTTGATTTCCGCTCCCGTCAAATTTAGGAAAATTCTTTCTGTTTCCGTGAGGGAGCGCGTGAACTGGATGTGGCAGTGCGAGAGGACCCATAGCATTTCCCCATGGTACCGCCATTTGAAAGGCTGGAAAAAGCACACGAGCTGGAAGGGTAGTTCCACTGAGTAGCAAGGCACTACAAAGGGACGTGGATGTTCTTTGTAAAAGACTTTTTCTTCGTGAAGGTGAGACACTCCTGGATGACCGGCTAGCCGAGCTTAGCGCTGAAAAACGCGCCGGTGTCACGCTGAAATTGTGCCTCTGAAGCAGATCGAAAGTAGGATCAGCTTCTCCACGGGCTCTCCTGCTGCGCGTAAAAGGTTCACTCGCCAGTGTACCTTCCAGATCTGCAATATTACGGCGCAGATTTAAACTTTATTTTTGGGTGTACTTGCTGATTTTCTGGTTTTTCTGACAAAAACCAGCAGCAAATACTTTTCTGAATATTTAAAAATTATCCTCCTCGAAAAACCGATTGCGGTTAATGACAAATAGCAGCGAGGATAAGATGGCAGGGAAGAATAGTAGGCTGATTTTCAGATCTGATCTTTACTTTTTCAAAGGGTTTTAAACTTTTTTAGAAAACAGTCAAAACTCAGATCTACGGAAAAATAATGATTTTGATAAAAACTCAGCGAACTAAAGATCTGTAACTAGGCCCGATCTATGACTCTCAGAAGGAAACTTTTCGATTTGAGCACTTTAGCAAATTTTTGGATTTTCAACAAAAAGTTCAGATTTGCAAACTGGCAGCGATTTTCTTATATTTTTCTGCTTTTATATTATATCACTACCATAGATCTGACAGATCTATTCGATCCCCAGCGGAGTCGCCAAAAACTGTTGGTCCGAAAATGCAGCGGGACAGATCTATGGATGACGAGCCAACAAGGTGTGTGGGGCTTAGCCCTCTTTGAGACAAAGAAAGCGAAATTGGTTTATTGCTATTTCTACTAGCAGGAACCTATGCAAGTCTCACAGATTCTGCCTTCGGGGTTGGGATCTCATCCCAGTAGAGTATTCCAGGCTGCGAAAAGAAAGGAATGAAAGAGGGAGAAGAGAAAGAACAGATCCGAAGGGAGAAAAGAAATGAATTCCAAAGCAGAAAGGTCAGAAGATTTATGTTTTTAGTTTGGTAGTAAACAGAGCCAAACCTACTTGCATAAATAAACAAAGCAATACTGATAAACAAATGACGGAAAAGTAGATATGAATCTAACAGATTAAACACATATAGATCTAACGTAAGGAAGATCTAATGTATAACACAGCTATTGAGCACAAAGTCTAAATAATTGTATTACTGTTCTTTTCTGTTATAAGAAAGCTCAAAGTCTTTCTCTCCTCACTTCTATTTCTATCTAAAAATGTTCACCCTCGAATACAACAAGTATTCCAAAGTATTTATAGAATATGAGGGAGAGAGAAGACAAAATGGAGCCAACCATTTATTTACAAAGATATTTACAAAATATCTAAAAGTCATGTTGACTTTGACAACTTTGATAGATGACATCATCCCATGATGCAACATGGATGATGTCATCATTTGTATCAACTTACTTCGAGATATTACGAAAAGAAAGTCGAGAATAGAGAGAGGAAGAAGGAGAAGAAGAAGAAACTATTCATCATCATCATCCCGCGCCGAAAAGGGGTTGCTGCTTTCGATGTCTTTGCTCGTGATGATATGTGGTACTTGAGCGCGGTATTCCAAAAACTTGCGATCATCGGCTCAAATTGATCCCGTGATGGATCCTCGTGCCGCTCACCGATGGCTTCGCAAGTCTCCCGCTCGTCTATGAGCTTTTCCCGGAGTTTGGAATAATCTTTCTCCACCTCGATGAGGAACCCGATGAAGTCCCTATAGCCCAAGAGGTTGTTGATAGATTCGGTGTCGAACGTGACCTCTCGGCCCCGTCCCTCGAGAGGCTATCTCCTCAAAATCCGGATAGTGTCATCACCGATCTCAAGGTAAGGGAAGGAGTGAGCAACCCCGAGTCATGGCGAGGACAATTTTCTCCATTTGATGCATCGCATCCAGGGCCTCTTCCTTTACCTTGTCTATCTTTTCTAAAACAAATTCCAGCTGATCTATCCGATAGTCCAAAGTGGACATAGTTTTGTTGAGGGCCCTTGGATGGCCGAATACTCCGAACTTGACTGATCTTCGACTCAACAAATCGAACATTTGTTGGAAGGTCTCGTGCTGGAGTCTAGCATGTTCTAACTCTTCTGATATTGGGCCTGCTAATGTTTGGAGTTCCTTGTTCGCCTTCTCGATGTTCAGGTATAAACTGATATATTCGGCGATTACTTTTTCACTATCCTTGAGGATTTGGCTCCTCCAAGCAGAAACGGCCATACCTTGCTCGCCAATTTTGAATACTCATTAATCTTCTCCGACCGAGCACTCAGAGTCTCGGCGGCAGTGTGGGAGGTGCATTTCCCATCTTCTCGTAAGGCTCAAGCGATATTTGTCTGCTCCTTCGCAGCCTTTTTTCCTCTTTCGCTTCTTGAAGCTTTTTGCGAGTGCATCCACCGCGGAAAGAGCTTCCCCACGGAGACTTTCGAGGATGTCCCCATTGTGACTTGGGTCACGGTGAAATCTGCTGAGACAGATCTTCTTTTCTTTGAGGGGGTTGGGGTATGCTATTTCCATGACTCTCTCACCTGCAGCGCTCTTTGAGAAGCGTGTAACCGGCTTGTGCTTCTTCACTCCTTTAGCCGGAATGACCGAAAAGTCCATCGGAGCGATGGGAACTTTCCTCTTTTGTTGGCTCAGCTGCTGAGAGATCCAAGCTGGTCCTATAGAAGAAGGACCAGAGACAGAGGGGGAAGCAGCAACGGTAGAAGAGGGGAAAAACATGGAGACACGCGGCGGCGGCATTGAAAGAACAGCCGAAGAAATGTCCACGGGAGGGAGGGAAACCGCAACTGCAGAAGAGATAGGAAGGGAAGGGAGCTCGGAGATGAGGGAAGAAATGGAAGAAGACAAATCAGCGAGGGAGGAGAAGATAGATGAAGAGGCGGGGGAAAGAGTAGAAGAAGGGGCAGAGGACACAACCAAAGGAGTGGTTGCTTGAGTCACTCGAGGAGGGGAAGGAAGAGAAGAAGAAGGGATAGAAGGGACCTCTGAAGTTGTAGCGACGCCGACATCCTGGGTGGATGGGCGTATAGGACTATCCTCTGTCAATTCTTTCTCTGGCGAATCCAGAGTTATTACTTGTTCAGGCTCTGAAGGAAGAGGACTTTCAGGGGCTTCCTCCTGAATGGTGCTAGGTTCACCTTCGGCACCTTTACCTTTCAGCAGCTTCTTTGACCTCGGAGGTGCGTTGCCCAAAGGGGAAGTTGTGAAATCTACCCCGAGGTAGATTAGTCCGTTCATGCGGCACCAATGCTCTGTTCTCCGCATAGTCTCCTTGACCCTCTCCTCAATTGTTTGAGGAGCCTTGCTTCTGTCAATGTCCGGGAAGGGCCAATCATCCCCTTCTGTGTCATTATATACTTTGTCTACTTCGTCTTCCGTAGTTTGGAAGCCTTTGGGGACAATGGCCACTCCGTATTGGATGATTTCCGTTAATGCCAAGCGCGAGTGATCCTTTCTTCTGAGTTCCACCTCATGGAGAACGTCAATGTAAATATCCTC
Source organism: Taxus wallichiana var. yunnanensis (assembly GCA_018340775.1). Classification (NCBI taxonomy): domain Eukaryota; kingdom Viridiplantae; phylum Streptophyta; class Pinopsida; order Cupressales; family Taxaceae; genus Taxus; species Taxus wallichiana. The sequence goes on along the minus strand of CM031236.1, from coordinate 441,327,398 downwards.
AATTTGAGGGACATGGATCGGATCCAGCTTAGCCCTTGGCAGACAGCCCCTAGGATCGAAGGTAGGCCTGGCTGGGAAGTCATGTTTCAAATTCAGCAACTCCAGCTCTGCGAACATTTCCTTCGCTTTGTGATAGGAAGAGCATGTGTACCGGCCCACTGTGAGGGGGAAAGGAGTTCCGCCCTTCTTTCTTTTGAGGCACTTTTCATGGTATGTGACCAGCTGCCTTGATAACTCCAGTAGAATCAGCTTTGGTCCAGCATACCTTGGTAGCCTGGTTGGCTCTCCCAAAAAGTTGACAGCCCTTAGATAGGTGAACGTGGGAAATTGGGTGAACAAGGCTCCCCATTTCTCTGTGACTGCTACTATGTTCTTGGTCGTCCGGCTATGAGTCATGTTGGGCCTCAGCAGGCAGATGACGTGATAGAAGAATGCATCATTGATTTTAGCAAATTGAGGGATGCTATTCTCCAGCCTCAGCTCTGGGTAGTAATCAAATATCTTGGCCTGAGGCCATACTCCACTTCGGTTCAGCCCTGGGTAATCCCTTGCCGATGCTGCAGCGTAGACTACATAGGAGTTCATATGAAATACTCCCGCTATGGCAAGTCATTGCAGAAATTTGCTCGAGATGGTGCGCTTATTATTTCCCCCCAGCAGAAGCGCTGATCGGGCAAATTCTTATTCATTGTCTCCAGGTACCGCAGCATCCACTTATGGAAATAGTGGGCATCTGAAAGCCCGAAGACTCTGCTCAGGAAGGTGATCGTATCACTGAGTTCCTCTGAGAAATCACTTCGGTGGATAGTTTGAGGCCACCGGGTCACCACCTTCTTGTTCTTTAGGTAGACCTCATTCATCAACTGCATGCACTGGTCCTCGCTGTCCTCCCAAGCCTTGATGCATTCCTGTTGGCTAACAGCCACGTAGTTCCGGTGGTGAGGGATGCCAAGCATCAACTCAAAATGACGGGCAGTGAGGTTTATGACTACCTCGCCCTTGCTGTTCTCGACACATCTTGTGTCCTTGTTGAAAGATTGCGCAACTACCATCATGAACTCATTGTTCACAGCGCTGACAGGGATTCCTCCGGCAAAGTGCAGGGCACTGCCTATTAGCTTGTCCATCCATGGACTTCTTGTAACCTTCTGAGTTCTAACCCAGAACTCATCCATGTCAATGTGACCCAACTCTGAGTCCCTGACATCCATACTGCACTCAGCCTGTGATTCGGGCATTCTGACCCTTTGATATTTGTATTTCATCTCTTCTTCTGTCAGCTTAGCCTTTCCTCTTGGTTTGGTGGGTTTCTTGCTTGACGTAGACATGTGTTCTTTCGAACTCAGTTGCTGATCTGCATGAAGAAGAAGAGAGACCCAATCCAAAAAGGTTGAATTAGTCATTTGATTTTCCATTGGAAAACTAGCAGGAGTTAGATATTTAAAGGCCTAGGGCGCAGGAAAAATGCAATCGGCCAAGCCAATAGATATGGCGCACAGAAAAGGAATGTTGCATAGGTTATATTGGCGCCAAAGGCGCATGGCGCATGGATGAAGCAGGTTACATTTTATAGCAGGGCGCACAGGAAATGCGTGTTACATTGGGGTTCGGTGCGCCTTTTGGCGCATGGAAAGATTGTGTAACATGGACAAATGATGCGCCAAAGGAATATAGCGCGGCGCATGGAGGATTTACACAACATCATGTTACTGCAATGGAGGGTGCGCCCGCGCCTATGTAATCTTTATACTTGCGCGCAGAAGGCTTGTGTTACTTTGAAGCTGGGTGCGCCCTTTGGCGCATGGAAACATTATGCAACATGGACAAAGGGTGCGCCAAAGGCTTTTTAAGGAGGCGCGGGTTTTAGACTTGTAGCATGCGAAAAGGGCGTGCTTCGAGGGCGCATGGATTTTAACTGCAGCAGAACGGAAGGCTGCGCCATTGGCGCGGGTTTGGAAAATGTTGCATGGCGGGTAGGTGCGCCGAGGGGCGCGACTGTCTTTATTGTTACAAGGCGCGCCAATGCGCCTTTTGAAATAAGCTCACTCAAACTAACAGCTCAAAAGCTCTCTCCTTCTTTCTTCCATTCCCAAAAGATACTTGGACAAGACAACTCTCTTTTCCAGCAGATCTGGAAAGAGGGAGGAAGGAAGAAGAGAAGAAAAGAAGGAAACAAAACAGGACAGCACAGAGGGGGGAAAAAGCTAGCTTAAACATATTCCATGCACACCACAGAAAGCAGATCAAACATACGAGAGCATGCAATGAAAAAGAGGATGAACCTCTTACCTTAAATATAGCAAAAGATTTGGAAAGCGGGTCCACAGGGCGAGATAGCGACAGAGCAGAGCTGACAAATCCAGAGCAATCACGTGCTTGACAAAAGAATGAAAATGACATGGGCGCGCACGGATATTTATAGAAAAACCTGTCATTAATGCGCCACCAACCTTTTGAAATGGCGCATGGGAACGGCTGTCGACAATGGAAAGCGTGCGCCCTTTGGCGCATGGAAGGAATTGTCAACAGAAGAATGAGCGCGCCTTTGGCGCACCAAAACTTGGTGTTGCAGATATAATACGTGCGCCCTTTGGCGCACCAAAAAGTGGTTCAACATTCTTTGGCGCATCGAAAGACGTGTTAACATGTAAAACCATGCGCCAAAGGCTTTTTAAGGGGGCGCATCAAAACTATGTGTTACAAGGCAAATCCATGCGCCCACCAAAAAAAAGGCTCAAAAGACTAAGTTCAAAAACTAGATTTCCCGGGGAGGGATTTTGCAATGTTTCGAACGCGAAGGATCCCTAACGAGGGATCGAAACAAAATTTTCGGTATGGTTATCGGTAAAATTGCCCTTGTCAATTTTACGGGATAACAGTGTGTCAAATCAATATTTACCATCAAGTGGTAATTATAAAGCAAGATAATATTTAATAAAATGATGATTAGAAATCCGAGGGATAGAGAGATCATGGTCTACGTGATAGGTGGCTTAAGCGAGGGTTACAACAAGCTAGAAATCCCATAAGTAATCAAACCAAGCTTATTCAACGTGTAATGTTCTTCATGTATGACTTCAAGTTGATCTTTGATATCTTCAATGTTTAGTGTCAAGGAAATTACACAGAGAGGCTGAGTTTGTGTGTAATGATGAATTGTTCTTAAACTAGTGGTTGTGAAACAATAATAAGGTCGTATATGCTTATAATCGGATGTGCCTAACCTGGTACAATCATCTATAGAGAGAAACAACTTGAAAATAGGTAGATTAGATAGAAAATAGATTGATATATTGATTGTAAATATGAGAAATGTGATTAAAGTGATTAAAATATAGGGATCATTGGCGATTTGAGGTAATCACCGACAATTACAATGGAAATAATTGATTTTCAAATAATATGCGAATAAGGTGCAAAATACATAATTTTTGAATTGATTTGAGCTTCAAGATGGATATGAATAATGCGTTAACAAATTGAATATGAAAACAGATGAAAAAATCTTACTTTTGATGAGGGATGCTAAGAAATGGGGTTATGGGAATCTTACATGATTTTTGAAGCTTCTGATGATGTGACATGGATGTAGGTAATGTCATGGTGTCTATAGTGATGTTGTCTAGGTTGCCAATGAGTCAGATCTTCACTATAAATGTTTGAGGATGTTTTCCATAGAGGTTTGATGTTGCTTATATAATCGTCGACAATTAGTTAGAATCACTATCAACCCAAAAAAAGTGGGAAAACCACTTGAAATCTGTTTTAACAACTTCCAAAAGAATTATTTTGGGTATGGGGATAAGTGAATATGGTTAGGAAGAGGTTGAGGATGTTAGGAGGTTAGATGGTTAGGGTTAAAATGGGATAGGATGAGTTTTAGGTGGTTAGGGTGGTTTAGGTGAGTAAATAAGTATTTACTAAGAGATAAGATAAGATTTATGAGTGTGAGGACATGGTTTTAGGAATAATAAGCTATTTTAATAATTTGGACATGAATATGAGGAGTATGGATAAATAATATAGGGTAAAAAAATAGGTGTCTACAACTCTTGCATTAAATACCCCGGATAAACAAAAGTGAGCTTCATCTCACAAGTCGAGCTCTAGAGTATGGCCTAGATGACCAAGCTCCTTCACACTTATCCATGTTGCATCCTCTTCTCATGTGCTCCTTCCATTTTACTAGACATTCCTTGTATTCCTTTCCGCACATCTCTCGTATTACCATTAGGTCTAATAAGGCCTCAATTTCTTCACATTTTCTATGGTAGACGCCTCCTCCAGTCTAAAGTTTCTTTATCTTCTAACACATCTTCATTTATCTCCTTTGCACATTGTCCTTCGAGATATGTGTACACTAGTGTCCCCTTCATGGAACTCATATAAATCTGAAACATTGAAGATTGGAGAGATGTCTAATCCCTCAGGAAACTCTAACTTATACACATTTGGCCCAATCTTTTGCACTATCTTACATGGCCCAATTTTCTTCAACTCAACTTATTATAGGTCCCCTTAGGAAACCTCTCCTTCCGCAAATGTGTCATTACTTGATCTCCTTCCTCAAATTCCTTGGCTATGTGTCCTTTATCCATGTGCTCTTTGTAACCTTGATTACTCCTTCCAATCTCTTGCGCACTTCCTCATATAGTTTTTACATATATTCTACATACTCCTTACCTTTGTGTTTCAATTATTCATTATCTTGTGTAGCTCTGTGACTCCCCTTGGACTTTTCCCATAAACAATTTGAAATGGGGTCCTCTCTATACTCCTATTAACTGAATTATTGTAGGAAAATTTTCCTTGTCTCAATATCATATCCCATTAGCCTAGCTTATCTCCTATAAAGTTGTGCAACAAATTGTCTAAGCTTCTATTCACCACTTTTGTCTGTCCATTAATCTATGGATGGTAGGTTGAACTATAAGTTAACCTTGTTCCCAACTTCTTCCACAAAGTCCTCCAGAAATGTCCTAGGAACTTGGTATCCCTATCTAACACTATGCTCATTGGTAACCCATGCAACCGCACTACTTCCTTGAAAAATAGATGTGTGATCCTTGTCGCATCACTTGTCTTCTTGCATGCAATAAAATGCGCCATCTTTGAAAATCTATCGACTACCAAAAATATGGAGTCATTCCCTCTTTTTTTCCTTAGCAATCCTAGCACAAAATCCATACTAATGTCTTCCCATGGCCTTCTTGGTATAGGTAAAGGTTGATACAACCCTGTGTTTTATTTGTGCCCTTTGGCCAACTGACAAACCCTACATCTTTGTACATACTTGTGCACATCCGTGCTAATATTCGAAAAAAATATCACTCCTTCAATTACACCAAAGTATTTTCATTCCTAAAGTGACCTCCTAATCCTCCACTATGCTAAATTATCTTATCGATTCTCATGTATTGATCCTTGTGGTATACATAAATTTGCTCGTCAAAATAACATTCCTTCCTTAATAAGCTAGTCTAACCAAGTCATCCTATCCACGTGCATTGGTTCTTGGCATGCCTCCCATGATTCTTTGAAATCCTTGTCTTGTGCATATAACTCCTTCATGGTCTCAAATCCCATGACTTAATATTGCATTTCTCTCAACACCAATACTCTTTTACTCAATGCATTCACGACCTTGTTATATTTTTAAGCGTGGTGATTCAATATAAAATAATTAACTTTGTAGAATCATTATCCAAAATTCACCCCCAAGGTAATTTTGATAACATGCAAGCAATTATATTGATTCAGGGCAAAAAGTCATGTTTCTAGGGTCCCCTCATATTTGTCTAACTCCCCTGTCCAAGAGGAAGAGAGTAAGTTCTGAGAAAATGTGAAAAAAGGTTCAAGAAGGCAAATAGGTCGATCCAGGAAAAATCGTGAAAATTGGCTAAGTCCTGCTCAAGGTCGCCTCCGGGACGTGTGGGACAGAAAGGCGCGAACCGGCCGGTTCGGCCGAAATCAGCACAAACAGTCCGAAACGCAGCAGGGACAAATGGGACAAAAGTACGCGGCGGGCGCGAAAAGCCGATCCGGCCAAAAGAGGAAGAAAAATTGGCTAAGTGTTGCTCGGGACGTTTGGGACAAAAAGACCCGAACCGGCCGAACCGGCCGAAATAAGCACAGGCAGTCAAAAAGGATTGGGACATCTGGGCCGAAAAGGCGCGAACCGGCCGAACCGGGCGAAAAAGGTCGAGTCAGTCCGAAGGCAAATGGGACAAGCGGGACAGATGGACGCGAACCGCCCAAATCAATCAAGGCACCAAAAACAAAGCGGGCAAGTGGAACAAAATGCGCGAACGGCGAATCGGCCAAATCGATCAAGACAAAGACTAATCAAATGGGACATCCGGGACAAATGGAGCCGAAGGAGCCGAGGACCAATCAGATCATGACACGTGTCGCAGGAGGAAAAGTCAACGTTTGGTCCGGAAACTTCAAACGGCCATAACTTTTGACTCCGAGCTCCGATTTTGATAAAATTGGACTTTCTGGAACGAGCACGACGTCCTCTACGCCACAAAAACTGGATTTCTTATTTTTAATGAGGGTAGATATATTTAAATAAAAGAAACATATTCGGCTCCAGTCAATCAATGCTCATTCCCGTCAAATGACAGAAAACGCCTGCCAGGCCCAAAACAGCTGCCCGCACTCAGAAGGCCATAACTTTTGCATTTCTCAACGAAATCACACAAAATTGGTACCGTTGGAATCATGGTTCCGAGCCCAACGCACAGAAATCAAGAAATTCCAGATTTGATCAGAAATTGATCGATATTTTTAAGAAAACGTGGCCGGGTTCAGAATAGTGTTTTATTTGGTAGCTGGGAGTGCAATTAAGAGGCATGGTCATCATTCCTTCTCTGCTGCAGCACATGGGATAGTATGGGGAGCCTTTTGCAAGTAATGTATACCCATTCCACTCAATTTAATGCCTCTTATAGGTGGTTGAAGGACAGATTTCGGGATTTCCATTTTTCCCTTCTCTTTTCCTTCTCATTTTTCTATAAATTGGAGTGTTGGGCTCATTGTAAAAGGGAGAGTTTTTGGGTAGCAAAGCTCGCCAAAATTACTTTGTGAAGCCGTGTGTTGCAGCCCTTGTAGTGGACTCCTTGCATGGTGATCCGTGCCCTTATCTTGTAATAGATTGAATCAGTGCATACCAGAAGCAATAAAATACAAGTTTGTGGATGTATCTTCCCCTACTGTGTTTTCTTGCATTCTTCTTGCCCCTTTTATCTTTCTACAAGAATATTGTGTCTATTATTATGTTCTTGCAGGAATTCATTATCATTGTGTGTGCTTGAAATATTACTGTGAATGCATTTTGCTAGATTATGGAGAACTGTCATCACCTCTTCTAGTGTGCACTTTGCCTCTGTATTTCACACATTTGGAGACTACTCTCCCATCCTCCTTTTCTGGTGTATCACCGCTTTAGTGTAGGCTTTCATTTTATGCATTCTCTCTCTCTGGTCCCTTGGAATTTTAGGTTAGAATAGCTAGTTTCTCCTGCATTAGAGTAGATTGTGGCAGGTAGTTTAGGAGCAAGAACCAGCTTTCTCTGGAGGTCTATCTCAAGTAGCAAGTCCCACAACTTGGAGATAGTACCCATGTTATCTAATCACACTGGATGCTTAGAGTGATCAAACTAGAAATCTGATCAACATCCAGGGGTGTCTTGTGATTCAAAGATAACAGAACTCTACTCAATTCATATGCCTTTGATTTAATTTTGCTTGGCTATTGACAAATTATAACACTTGATTATCAACGTACAAGAAAACCTCGTTTAGCAACAAATAATGCCTTCATTTATTCAATACATGTATTATCTCGTAGAACTCATAATCATAGATTGATTATCTCCTTTTTGCATTATTCAGTTTCTCATTTAAGTAGGCTATGGGTCTCCCTTCTTGGTTTAGTATTGTGTCAATAGTTGTTTCACTCACATCATAATCCACCTGAAATACCTTCTCAAAACTTGGCAATGCTTACACTAGTTGTGCTATAATCTTCTACTTCAATTCCCGAAAGTTGTATTATGTTTCTCTCATCGACACATACTCCTTGTGTTCTCCTTTCTGCTATGAATTAGTGAATTACTATGTAGAAACAATTCCTCAAATCACAACAATAGGAAACTATTTAGCAAATATATACTTGCAAAAATATAACAACATAAATATACAATGCACAAAAGAAGACAAGACAATATTTAACGTGGTTCACCCAATGTGGGCTACGTCCACCAAGAACTTGCTCAAATTTTATTATCACAGTCTTCTCTTAGTTACAATTTCACAACAATCACTCATGAACTCACAATAAAATTCCCAAAGATGTTAAACCACATCTAAGACTCCTAGATATTTTTGATCACTCAAGATCTTCTAAGACTCCAGATCTCTTTGATCACTTTAGATACATTAGGATTCCCCTAATACCTCTATTTATAAGATTACAATCCTTCTAGGAAGTTCTATAACTCGACCCTAGAAAAATTTGTGACTTGAAAAATTCGTGACCTTTCAACTTCTCACAAATGAAAATCCGTCACTGTGACAACAACCAATTAACCACCAATTATAGCAAATACGTAGCAATTTCAAAGCACGAAAAACAACAAACATCAGTAAAATTCTCTTGAAGTCTCCAAACTTAACCGTTTAACTCCAACACTTCAATGTTGATTCCGAAGACCAAAAATAGGCTCCACACCCCAACAATCTCCCACTTAGAGATTATTCCCACTGAGAAAAGTTCTCAACCCTTCATTATCATGCATGAAGGCCAACCAAATTTGAACACAACTTCAACTTCTCCCTTATGACCGCCTAGTCATCATATCCGTAGGATTCTGACTGTATGAATCTTTTTAACTTCAACTTATCTTCTTCCAAAGTTTCCCTGATGAAATGATATCTCAGCTGAATGTGCTTCATCCTAGAGTGGAAAGCGGTGTTCTTCACCAAATGAATATTTCTCTGACTATCATTATGTAGTCTCCCAATTTCCTTCTTATGCCCCAACTCATCAAGCAATTTTTATATCCAAATCATCTCCTTATTTTCCTCTATGGCAGCAACATACTCAACCTCTGTGGTTAACAAAGCCACAACCTTTTGTAAGAATCGTGAAATCCATCTCACCTTTGTATCACCAACCGTAAATACATAACCTATCATGTTCCTCCTACTATCTAAATCTCTTTCTATGTATGAATCTATATAGCCACGCAATGTAGAGTCCAATCCACCGAAACACAATCTTGTTCCCATGGTCCCTCTCAAATACCAAAGGATCCACTTTACTACCTGTCAGTGCTCTCTACCTAGATCACTCATAAACCTACTTACTACTCCCACTGCATGGGCAATATCAGGCCTAGTGCATACCATATCATACATCAAGTTGCCAACCGTCGATGAGTACAGTACCCTAGACATCTAGATTTTATCATCTTTAGTCTTGGGACTCTGCTCCTTTGATAATTTAAAGTGACCTACCAAAGGAGTACCAACCGGTTTATCATCCTGCATTCTAAACCTCTCCAAGACCTTTTTCATGCACTCTTCTTGAGATAATACCATCTTCCTCTCCTTCTTATTCCTAGTTATTCTCATACCAAGGATTTGCTTTGCTACCCCCAAATCCTTCATAACAAAGGAGTCACCTAGCTGCTTCTTAAGTACATTTATTTCTTGCATGTTCTTCCCTGCAATAAGTATATCATCCACATAAACGCACATAATAATATAACTACCATCAAGAAACTTCTTGATGTACACGCAATGGTCTGAGTGACACCTGGAGTAACCCTACTCCTGCATAAAAATGTCAAACTTCTTGTACCACTATCATGGAGCTTATTTCAGGCCATACAAGCTCTTCTTCAATTTGCAAACTAACCTCTCCTTCCCTTTGACCTCATAACCATGTGGTTGTTGCATATACAATTCCTCCTCCAACTCACCATGAAGGAATGTAGTCTTTACATCCAATTTCTCTAAGTGCAAGTCTTCTACTGCTACTAAACCAAGAATAGTCCTAATAGAAGTCATTTTAACAACAGAGAAAAAAATTCATCAAAGTTTATACCTTTCTTTTGTACAAATCCCTTACCACCAACCAAGCCTTATACCTTTTTATGCCTCCATCTTCCTCTTTGATTTTGTACACCCACTTGTTCTACAACTCTCTCTTTCCCTCGAGTAGCTCCACTAGGTCCCAAGTCCAGTTCTCCATAAGAGATATATGTTCTTCATCCATGGCCTACTCTTACTTCTTCCCGGAATCCACATGCACTACTTCCTCAAAGTACTCGGCTCTCCATTGTCAATGAGAAATAAATAATTCAAAGATGGAGTAAAACATTCAGGTTCCCTTCTTACACTAGAATATCTTCTCACCTCAGGAGTTTGGGTTTCCTAATGGGTAGGTTCCTGAACTGGTTGTAACGAAGTATGTTACACCTGAACTGGCCCCTTGGACACCTTGCCATCTGAAATGTCATTTAACACTGTGTATTCTTTCTTTGATTCCTCTTTTGTTCCTACAATTGATCTTTATACATGACTTTTTCATTAAAGACAATATCTCTAGACCAAAATATTTTCTTGTCCTTAAGACTCCAAACACGGAAACCAAATTCATCCTCACCATATCTAACAAAGGTGCATTTCTCATACTTAGCCTCTAACTTGGTCCTATCATATTTATCAATGTGAAAAATACCTCACATCCAAATACTCTAAGAAATGAGTAATCAATTTTCTTACCAGACCAAGCCTCCTCGGTATACCTCCATCCAAGGCCATAAAGGTTCCTTAATCAGATAAATAGTTGTGCTCACCGCTTCCACCCAAAACATGAGTGGCAGCCCCACATGTAACCTCATGCACCTAGCACACTCCATGATTGTCATGTTCATTCTTTCTAGAACTCCATTTTCTTGTGGAGTGTTTGGAACCATCCTTTGTCTGCGGATCCCATTTATCAAACAGTAATCAAGAAATTCATTGCTGCAATACTCCCCTCCATTATCCGACCTGAGACATTTCATCTTGAGACCTATTTCATTCTCAACCAAGGATTTCCATCTTTTGAAATTTTCAAACACATCATATTTCTTTCTAATGCCATATACCCAAAATTTTCTAGTTGCATCATCAATGAAAGTGACATAATAACATGAACCACCAATAGAGTTTACCTTAGTTGGCCCCTATACATCTGTATACACCAACTCCAACTTACCCTCTTTCCTGGTAGGTCCAATCTTGAGGAATCTCACCCGCTTTTGTTTCCCATAAACACAGTCCTCACAAAAGTTCCAAATCTAACTCCTTTAATCCAAGTAACTTGTCCTTTATAATCTGCATGCCCTTTTGACTCATATGACCGAGTCTCTGTGCCACAAAGTTGTATATCCATCTACAACAACTAAATTACAATAATTAGCACCACTGGTTAAATACAAAGTACCAATTTTCTTACCTCTTGCAACCACAAGAGCTCCCTTGGTAACCTTCCAAGAATCCACTATAAAACTGACCGTACAACCATCACTACCCAGTTGATCCGCTAATATCAAGTTTTGCCTCAACTTAGGCACATGCCTGACGTCCTTAAGTAGCCATGTGTTCTCATTCTACATTTTCACCTGAACACAACCTTTCCCTACTATGATTGCATGGTTCATCATCACCAAGATATATATGTCCAAAATCACCTTGAACAAACTCAAGTAAAGGAATGTCTATGTGGGTGGCATGGAAAGAAGCCCCTGAATCTAACACCCAAGACTCAACAATATTATCTAAAGAAATAATTAAGGCATCCTGAAAAACATCACCTACTTGCCACATTTACCTCCTTAGTTTCCTCCTTGTTCTTCTTATCCCAAAGAGCCCAAATCTTTCTTAGCATGACCAACCTTCCCACAGTGCCAACATTCCAACTTGCTCTTGGACTTTGACCTTCCGCGATCATTCGACTTCCCACGGTTACCTTTCCCTCTATTCTTTTATCTCCCTCTGCTCTCCACCATCAAAGCGTTTCCAGAAGTAGAAGAATCCCCAGAGATCTTCCTTCGCATTTCCTCACTCAGATCACATCTATCACATCTTCAAACTTCAACTTTGAATTGTTAGAGACCATAACCAAGTTGTCCCAAATTATCTGGAAAGGAGCAAAAAATCAACAACACCCTGACCTCATCATCAAAGTCAACTTTCACCGATTTTAACATACTCACAACCGTATTAAATTCATTCAAATGATCAAAAAAAAACCATTCTCAGACATCTTCATATTAAATAAATTTTTCATCAAAAATATTTTATTAGAGGCGAGATTTTTTTCATATAACTTCCCAATGTATTCATGAGACCTTCCATGATCTTCTCTGCGATATGTTGAAAGCAACCAAAGATGAAAGACATAATTGAATTTCCCTGAGTGCCTTTATATCCAGCAACTCCCAATCCTCATCCTACATGGTTGTAGATTTCTTTGTTTTTCCAGCCAAAGGAACATGGAGGTCCTTCTGATATAAGTAATCCTCCATCTACATCTTCCACAAACCAAATTTATGCCCATTGAACTTCTCAACCCTCGATCTTCCCTCATCTGTCATAGCTCCCACTCAAGCTAAACTTTCCTTGTGATTCACCACTTCAGCAAAAAAACCACCAAATCTCTGATACCAGTTGTTAGGAATTAGTGAATAAATATGCGAAAACAATTCCTCAAATCATAGCAATAGGAAACTATTTAGTAGATCTGTACTTGCAGAAATATAACAACATAAATAAACAATGCACAAAATAAGACAAGACAAAATTTAACATGGTTCACCCAATGTGGGCTATGTCCACCAAGAACTTGCTCAGATTTTACTATCACATTCTTCTCTCAGTTACAATTACACAGCAATCACTCATGAACTCACAACAAAATTCCCAAAGATGTTAAACCACATCTAAGACTCCTAGATCTTTTTATTACTCCAGATCTTCTAAGACTCCAGATCTCTTTGATCACTTCGGATACATTAGGATTCCCTAATACCTCTATTTATAATATTACAATCCTTCTAGGAAGTTCTATAACCGACCCTATAAAAATTCGTTTGAAAAAGTCGTGACCTTTCAAATTCTCACGGATGAAAATCCGTCACTGTGACGATAGTAGATTAAGTGCTAGTTAACAACAAATACGCAATAATTTCGTAGCATGAAAACAACAGACGAGTGCAGAATGCTCTTGAAGTCTCCAAACTTAACCATTCGAACTCCAACACTTCAATGTTGATTCTAGAAGACCAAAAACAAGCTCCACACCACAATACTTTCATCGTCTCCATGATAGTTGCGCATATCCCACTAAAGTTCTTGATGAACTTCCTATAGAAGCTTGTTAAACCATGAAATATTTGTGCCTCGATCACACTTCTCGGTGAGGGCCACTCTATAATTACACACACTTTTTTTGGGTCCATTCGCAATCCTTCCTAGGATATTATGAAACCCAAGTATACTAACTCTTCACACATAAAGCTACACTTCTTTATATTCACCTTCAATTCTTCTTCTAACAAACACTACATTACTTAATGTAGGCGTTCAATGTGCTCTTCCTTTGTCTTGCTAAACACCAATATGTCATCCAGATACACTATCACAATTTTTCCCAAAATAGCTTCAATGCCTAGTTTAGCAGTCTCCTCATGAAGGTACTTGGGGCATTAGTTAACCCAAATGGCATAACTAACCACTCATATAATCCTTCCTTTATTTTGAATGCAGTCTTCCACTCATCTCCTTCCCTAATACAGATCTGGTGATAACCACTCTTCAGATCAATCTTGGGAAAAATTACACACCACTGAGGCAATCCATCAAATCGTCCATCCTGGGTAATATAAACCTATACTTAATGGTAATATTGATGGCTTGAGAATCAATACACATGTGCCATTTTGTTCCTTTCTTTGGTGCTAGCACTATGGGTAATGGATAGGGACTCAAACTTTCACACACTAGTCCTTTATCACACAATTCTTGCACTTGTCTACACACTTCTTCATTCTCTTATGGGGTCATTCTATATGTTGCCTGTTTGGAAAACTAGCTCCTGGTATCAAGTATATCTAATGACTAATACTACGCACCGGTGGTAATCCATAGAGAAATTATTCCGTCCACAATTTGTAAGAACTCTTCCAATACCTTGTGTACTTCTGTAGGAACCTCTTCCCTTTTTGTGCAATATCTACACACTTCCTTTGGTACCAATGTGTAACATGTATTCTCTTCCTCAACTTACCATAAGATTATTTTCTTAATATAAGAAAACCCTTGTGCAAACTCCAATGTGAACTTCCCCATTCTCCTCATCCTTTAATGGTGACAAGTTAACTTGTGCCCATCCTTTTCGATGTGAATAATATTCACATGCCCATTATGAACAACCTTCCTGTCATACTTCCAGCCTTTCCAACAGTAGATGACAAACATCCATTGGTATCACATCACACAACACTTTATCGCAATAATTTATAGTTTGGAACTTCACAAGGCTTTTCTCATTTACTAGGACTTGGTGCCCTTTTTGTAACCATGATACCTTGTAAGGGTTGGGATGCACAATATTTTTCATCCCTAACTTCTCCACCATTTTGTAGGAAACAAGATTATCTATGCTCCCACTATCGACAATCACTTTACAACATTTTCCCCTTGACTTGTAAATGGTCCTAAACAAGTTCTTCCTTTTCATAGGTTCGCCTTCTTTAAGTGATTTCTTCAACAATACCTTCCTTATCGTCGGGGATTCTATGTGCTCTGGTATCTCGTAATGTTCTACCAATCCCACTTATTCTACATCTCCATGAGCACATGTGTGCCAACTTCTATGCACCTACTCATGACTTCACTTTATGCATTTGGACATTTGAATGCACGGTGCCCTACGGTTCCACACTTAAAACATGCTCCAAAAAAATCATTTTCCCCATCCTCGACTAAATCTCTTGTGTCCTCTTGAAGAGTACAATGCTTCATTACTTTGTGCAATATTCTGGGATAGTGTTTGTGTACTACTGCACTCATCTTCTTGCAGTCTATTATATCCTTGTATGATTTCTCCTCTACCACGTACTTTATAGGTTCGTCTTACATGCTGCACTCTAACTTTTGCACTCTAATTTCTCTTCCACCTTCAAGGCTAGTTGATAAGATTCTTCCATTGTTTGAATGCACAACATGATGAGTTCTTCCTGAATTCCAAATCTCAAGCCATTGATATATCGCGTGACCTTCTCCTAGTCAACTTCCACATGTCCAAATCTTATCATGATTTGGTGGAACTCTTCCGTGTAGTCCTTAACCGACATCTCCTTTTGTCTCAAATTTTACAACTTCTTGAACAAAATCATATGGTAAAAACTTACTCCTTATTTTCACGACCATGCGATCCCAACACACTATCTTATCCTTTCCTCTTCTTCATGTCTCATTTTGTACATCCTTCCACCACAATGCCACATGTTCCTTCAACTTGGTTTGCGCTACTCTAATGTGCTTGGGTCGACGCTTTCTTCAAACTCAAAGTATTCCTCGATATTTGTTAACCGGACTATAAATTCTTCTAGGTCCAAAAAATAACGGACATTCATTCTTGGTCCACAACCTATTTGGGAAATTACTTGTAGCAATCTTGTTTCTCCCGCGCCTATGGCTTCAATATTTTCTTGCACATCCTTAGAAACTTTTGCATTGTGTGCATCCCTCTGTACTACTTCACCTTCATCATCACTTTGTGCATCTGGTGCCATGAATCCTCTTCGCCTATCCTCCTCAACAACTTTTAGTCTTGTTCTCACACCCCTTAGCTTTGTCATCACTTGCTCTAGTGCTCCCATGATTGTTGCATTAGATGCATTGATTACATTGGTTATGGCCACATTGGAAGTTGTTCTCAATGACATCATCTCTCCTTCTTGACTAGTTACCTCTTGGTCGGTGTTCTACTAGTCCTTCACCTCCCAACCTAACTCCAAGGTATGCAACCACACTCGACGATACCACTTGACGTTGAACCGGATCGATCGAGACGACCCTGGGACGTTTGCAGAGTAAAAACAACAGAAATTTCACTTCATAACTTAAATCATATTCTTAGAAAGCCATACGACATCTACAATAATCAATCCTTAATGGGATTTACAATCTATAGAGTTATAAGGGCGATGACTCCAAAACATTTTCCTCCTAGCACCTCAACCTCTAGCCTTCTAAAACAAGGTTTCATGAAGGTATTTATAAGCAATCTTTCCCTCCCATAAGGATTTTGAAATTCCTTCTAAAATCCTCTCCTAATCTCGCTCAAACCCAAATTTGAACTCCTATGCATTAATGGCAACCAACTACTTCTAGCTTGGTAGTTGAGAGAAGTCCATCTAGAACTCCACATCACAACTAAGCTAACATCCTTCATATACCTACCACTTTGTAATTTATCGATTTCCATGCATTCCCTCCAAAAAATTTGCATACTATTCTTCTGAACCCCCCTCTGCTTAGCTGATCTATTTCAATTCTTATCCATGGCACCTTAGCCAAATTTTCCCAAAATATATGCAATTACCTAATTCTTTTGTGATGCTCCCGCATCAATCGTAAACGATTGAGAAAGGATTTGAGCTATTGGGGCTTTCATCCGGGTTGACGGTCTCTATATCTCGTATTATCCACATGAAATTGGTTCTCCTAGGCCCCACCAATTCTTCACACAATCATCCACTATGACCATTTTGAAAGTATAGTTTTCCATACACAACCGTGAAATGACTAACATGTTCATCGGCAATGGAAACACCCATAATCATGTCAAGCAAGAAATGATGAAGAAGGATATGAATTGTTTCTCTTAACGTCATCAAATTCATGCATCCTTCACATAGTCTCGCATCCCCTTTCCCCTTCAATCCGTTCATAAAAATGACAACTAGTCTATATGAGACTTAATGGAAGAAATAAGAGGTTCATAGATGGCGTAGGAGGGATTTGAGTTGTTGGGGGCTTTCCATTGGGATGGCAATCACATTTAGCTTCAATAGGTGTATCCCTTCCTAGTACACTCCCATTGTGTGCGCCATATGCCTCGTCTTGCTACACTCGCCGTTATCCCTATCAAGAACTTCGTCACATTGCAGATGTATACGATTGCTAGTTTCTATATGAAAAGAAAAAATTAATTCATGAAAGTGACCAAACACTACAATAAAAAGCAATGGCATTTTGAAAGCGATTAGTGAGTGGCTAGGTGGGGAGATGGAATTTAATTTTGTATAAAAATTAACTCTTACATTTACTAGTGCGGTTGGTTGCTTATCTATCACATAAGCCATGACATTTAATTGGTACAAAAAGTTGACACTAAATGTTCTCAATAAATTACATCCATGATGTATTTTTATGAACAAAGTGAGGAGAAGTTATTGCACAATAATTAATCCATGTTAAGGAGACACCTCTTCAATTGTAGAACATTAAATGGATTGATATTGACAAGTTACATATATCATTCCCCAAATGAAAATGGTAATAAGATTTCAAACATTTAAAACCAATTTATATGTATATAAATTAATTTTTATATTCTATTTGTTGATTATTATTTTTTAACTTTTTAAAAATAAAAAACAAAAAACAATACAGTGTTGGACTGTTACAAAATACACATTAATCACTCAATAATTGGGAGTGTACATACAATAAGTGGGAGATTAATTCACACATTTATAAAAATAAACAAATATGCTCAATCCCTCATGATAAACAGTTGATTTTGTGGACCCTTGTAAGTTAAGGTGTTTTGAATTCATATTTTGTTAAAACTTAGTGCAGGTGGTGTTGTTAATAACCAGATCTCAGTCACAGAAAGGAAGGTAGGTGGATGACCCATGCCTTCCACCAAACTTATTTATGAGCACCGCCATCACTCATGATAAACTCTTTCGCTTTGGAATTCAGTTGAGTAAGGTACCTAGGTACAGGGATTAGGATCGGGCCAGACATTCAGCCATGGATTTGGAAAAGATCGCCGAAGAAATGAAAATAAAATTTAAACAAGGCTATACCCAGTCCGTCCATTGGAGGAAGAAGCAACTTCACTCTATACTCAACTTAATTGTTGAGAATGAAGACGAGATTTTGCATGCGCTTTATACAGATCTGGGCAAGAGTCGAGCCGAGGCCTTCAGAGATGAGGTTCTACTTCTACTTCTACTTTTATTTTCACTTGTTCACATTACTCGGAAATTAATACTTTCTGAAATTGTTGCAGGTAGCTCTTGCGCTAAACGCAGCTAGGCTTGCTCTGAAATGCCTGCATAAATGGATGGCTCCCACAGAGGCAAGACTTGTGACAGAAATTTGAAAATTTTAGAGGATAAAAAGACATGCTTATGGGACCTTATTGATGTGATGATGCAGGTTTGTTTACCGCTTGTAGCATTCCGGGGTTCAGGCGCAGTGATGCCAGAGCCTCTGGGGGCGGTTTTAATTTTCTCTGCCTGGAATTTTCCATTTGGTAAGTGTTGTTTGACAGCCGTTGTGGTGAGTGGACACAGATGCGTGTACTGTGCATTAAAATTGGTGTTTGTTTGTGCAGATTTGGCAATAGAGCCGATGATTGGGGCCATCATATCTGGGATTTTTGTGGTTTTTAATCCCTCGGAAATGGCTGCTGCGACATCAGATCTCCTTGCACTCCTCATTCCCAGATACCTGGATAATACTGCGGTTAGAGTGGTCCAAGGAGGACCCCATCAGAGCTCCACATTGCTCCGCCACAAGTGGGACAAAATATTTTTCACTGGTGAGTTTCTGCCTGGACAATTCTCTCTCTGTTTCTCTCTGTCGCTCCATGTATTTATTCTGGCGTTTTTTGAGCAGGAAGCGCACGCATTGGGCGGATTGTCATGACCGCCGCCGCAAAACATTTGACGCCAGTCACTCTGGAATTGGGCGGCAAATGCCCCACAATTGTGGATTCCATGCGCAACAATAGAGATTTGGTGGTAATTACTGTCGAAATCCAGTAGTTGTAAATTATATTTGGTGCAAGTTGTGTGTAAAGCCAATGCGAAGTGATGCAGGTGACATCGAGGCGAATAGCGTTTGGGAAATGGGGATTATGCAACGGGCAAGCATGCGTTTCCCTGACTACATTCTTGTTGAAGAGGATTATGCTTCTTCTCTGGTGGGGTTTACAACCTTTCTTGCTCAAACTTCGCCTTGGTTCGCATGAAAATGAAATTCCTGATTACATTTTCTGTCTTGTCTGAAATACCAGATTAATTCATTGAAGAAGACAATCACAAAATTTTATGGAGAGGATCCGAGCAAAAGTGCCGATCTCTCAAGAATTGTAAACCAGAACCATTTTTCGAGGCTGGCAAAGTACCTGCAAGACCCGTCGATTGCAAATACTATAGCCTACGGAGGCAGACATGATGAGAA
Organism: Taxus wallichiana var. yunnanensis; assembly: GCA_018340775.1. Classification (NCBI taxonomy): domain Eukaryota; kingdom Viridiplantae; phylum Streptophyta; class Pinopsida; order Cupressales; family Taxaceae; genus Taxus; species Taxus wallichiana. The sequence goes on along the minus strand of CM031236.1, from coordinate 441,307,851 downwards.
GAGACTGTGAGTTGCATTTTTTGGGTTGATCACTAAATAACCGTTACATTGTCAGTTAATTTCTGAAAAATGAGGGGCTTTCAGGTATATCCAGCCAACAATTCTGCTGAATCCGCCATTGACGTCGGAGCTAATGAATGAGGAAATTTTTGGACCATTGCTTTCTGTGATAACAGTAAGCATTTTTCACCTTTCTTAATGGCGGTGGTTGTTTGTGAGGAGGGAATGATATTGACTGGAATTAAATGCTTTGACAGTTGAAAAGGATTGAAGACTCCATAGAATTCATCAATTCAAGGCCAAAGCCACTGGTGATTTATCTTTTCAGCAACAGCAAAATGCTGAGAGAAAGAGTTAAGAATGAGACATCTTCAGGAGCTTGACTGTCAACGATACTGGTGTTCAGGTAAGTGAAATCATAAAATGAAATGAATTAAGAAACTCTTTTGCTATGAAATCTGAGATTACAAATATGGCAGTTTGCTCTTGATGGTCTGCCATTCGGCGGGGTTGGAGAAAGCGGGTTCGGGAAGTATCATGGAAAGTATTCATTCGACACATTCAGTCATGGAAAGGCAGTGCTGTATCGAGGATTCTTTCCCGAGATGACATTCAGAAATCCTCCATGGAACGCTTTTAAGTTCAACATGATCAGGACAGCTCTCGGCTTCGACTATTTTGGAATGGTTTTGGTGTGGTTAGGTCTTAAAGGCGGAAGGTGAATTTCAAGATTCGTTCCTTTTGTAATGTTTATGCCCATGTTCTAAAAGGCTACAATCATCATGTAATCCCTATTAAAAATAAGAGTAACTAACTTCAAAACATCTAGTCTCACTATATGTTTTGTTAAAACTATCGATTGAAAGAGTAATTAGGTGGCTGTTCACATGTCATTTTTATTCTATGGTTTTGGGTCTCTTCATCAACTTGTGCTCACATATTGGTTTCATTATCGACGCAACTTGGTTCCACCACCATATGTACGTTACTTGAATGATTTGACTCTATCTCCATATTTAAATTTGGTAGTAAGCAATCTCTTCAAATATAATAGTATGCACAAAAAAAGACCTAAACTAATAATCAACCAACACAAAAACACTAACACCATAGCTGATAACAAATCTACTTATTAATAATATCACTAAGAAACATTTAACTAATCCAACACAATAATTATGTAGATCTATAATAGAATTATCAAAATAAATGTTCAAAAATTCTCATTCTAAATCTTCCACATCCACAAGTGACTAAATTTAAAAAGATTAAATAACTTCCTCTATTTAGCGGAACTTGGTCTACCCTATTCACGTCAGACCAATATTACATACCTTCTTTTGTTGTACAATATCTTTTATAGTCATAGAAATAAAGACTTTAGTTATTATATATATCCGGAAATATCCTAGAGCTTAATGCAGATCTAAACTTCAACCACTTTGGTCACAAGCTATATCAAATGTTTATATGAGAGCTCTCATTAAATCAAGACCTTCATTAATTTAAATATTTCAAGAAACATGTTAATTTATACTTTATTAAGTTTATTGTAATTGTTCCATTGTTTGAGTTGGGGAGATCAATTTTGTAATGTTGACATGACATCACGTTAACTTACAAAATAAAAATCAAACAAATATTTGTGCATTTTATACCAAATAAGTGAATCTTTTTAAAAGTATATGGATGGTTTAACACCTCAATATCCTCTATTGCATTTAACAATATAGATGCTTGTACAAGAGACAACTTCCAAGTACCTTGATACACATGTATGCTTGGTGAGGATGTGTACATAAGGAACTTGTATTGTTTGACGAAATGCCTCTAGGAAATGCGGTCTCGTGGAATGTGGTTATTGTAGAATATGCAAAAAATGTTCTTGACAAGTGTTACTTGTTGTTCAAATAAATGCCTCAACTAGACGTTATTTCATGGAATGACATGGTTTCCATATTTTGCCAAAATGGGTTTGTTGAAAAGGCTGCAAACCATGCATAAGAAAATCCATTGGAAATTCAAGGAAACATTTAACAAACTTTGTAGCATCCTCCTCTTCCAAAGGCCCCCAAATTTCCCCAAAAATCACCAAAATCAACCTTCTTTGACACATTATCTAAGCTCATTTATGGCTCCCATAGAAATATGTACAAAACTTTTGTCGACAGAGTTGGGACTACTAGTGCCAATGTCTCAAGACATTCTCGCTTGAGCTCTTTCTTCAAATATCGATATGTATACATCAAAAAAAAATTCAATGGCTCAACTCATCAAGTCATCTCAAACTCTCACCACTGCTTCAATTCATTTCACAAAGTTTTTAAGTTTTGAAAACTTCAAGCATAAGCTCCCTTTTGAGCCCAAAAACCTACACACAGCTCTTGTGCATGGAATTTCATTCCTCTGACGTGAAAATAGTTACATAAATGTTAAGATGTGTTGTCATTTGCCAAGCAATAACTATATATTGTATTGTTTATGTCTTTATCAACTTGCATTATCATGCACATCGCTCAACCACACCAAGCCCATTGTCCAATGACCTAAGGCTATCCTAGAGACACTATCGCGTGACCCCAATGCGATAGCCCATATATACACCATACATCCTAGCCCCACATGTGAAACCATCGCCAACCCATGTAGCACAAAACCGCTAAACCAATTAGTTGCCACCGTAAATCGTCACCGGAAAGTGATGAGGTTTGGCATGAGCTCGCATGTTGGACGTGGCCGATGGCTTGCCAACCTAGGACACCAACTCCACATCCCGTCATTTTAGTCCTCGTCCATTGTCCCCGTCTCAACCATTGCATTTGCACAATCTCACAGAAGCTCCCCAAAACACGAAGCTTGGCTCCAAGTTCGCAAAAGCTCTCCGCCATCGGAACCACGTTTGTTTTGGGTACTATTTCGTTAATGATATTTGTCTATTTCATCTCATATTAGTATTGTTCATCCTAAGCAAGGCTAAAATTTTTTTGCCATTTTTTATTAATAGACGCCATTTTTGCCATTTTTCATTATATTGTAGATTGAAGTCGTATCTTTATGACAATGAAACTTCCACCTAAAAAGCCATTCCAACCAGTCTCATCTATATAACAGGGATGGGTTCAAGTTTATGCCCTTGTTTCTTCTCCCGAGGTGCTCGATAAATGTTGAGATAAAACAAGACCCAAATTCCACAATCCTATTAGCCCATTTCACAACACACAATCCTCATCCTTACAAGGCCATGAAGAACTCTATAAGGGCACAATCAAGTCAAAAATCCTCTCTGAAAGCCACAACCCGATCACTTAAAATCACCCACGTAAAAAATATAGTATCCTAGTGGGTAGGGTTCCCATCTACTATATCCTGTCAATGTGTCATTTGGGTATTTGTCATATCCTAAATGGAAAGCCAACGACCTCATTTAAAAAAACCACAAACCGTCCGGGCTTTTCCACACAAATTGTTGAACCTAACACGATCTTTGTTGGCCGCCGAGTCTAGAAAAGAGGGATTTTACTTACATAGTCACCTACAGTTAGATCTCATCATTCCACTTACTACAACATCAAATGTGGTCCTTTTCCCACAAAAACACAGAGTATACCATATTTACGATACCCTTCATACAAAGGAACTGACAGTAATGGTTGAGAACCTCATATTTTCTTCATGAACATGTTGTATAAATCTGTCATAGGGTCTTTTTTTCATTCCTCCATACAAGAAATCATTCACCATCTATATCCCCCTCAAATCTTATTCTTCTCTCCCTTTCACACCTTCCTAACACTGTATAATCAACCTTCCCTTGGAAAAACAACTTCCTCACAACTCAAAATTTGGGACAATTTTTTTCTTAGAAAGATTTTCTTATTTCCCATTGCTAGAAAATATAAAGAAAATACAACCAAATTATTGATGAATATGAGATACAAAGCGAGAGCGTAGGCGGGAAGTTTTTCAACAAGGGAAATGAACGGAACTTTCGCAAAACAGCAGAGCGGAAGAAGGCGTTGGATTTGGAGTAGAAGCACGTGATTGCATTGGGTAAGGACGAAAAGGACGGGCATGCGGTGGAGACCACGTGGGCTGAACGTTTGGTTGGTAAAAGACTAGACAAAAAGATCATGGATGGGTTGGAGCCTTCTAAAGAGAAAGGTAATCTATCTCTTAAAATCCCAGAGATTCTCTTGGATAGGGATAAATCGACCATGGAAGGAGCTCTGTTTGCGAAATGTCTGGAATTAAGCCCAACATTGACTATTTTAGAGGTTGGGCCAAGAGAAGATGGGCTTTGAATGGATCCATAGAGGTTATGGCTTATGCTAATGGTTATTTCCTAGCCACTCGACCGGTAAAGAAAGAAGAGGTGGCTAAAATTATGGCCGAGGGATTATGGTTTACTCGGGTAAATCTCATGTGGTGGTTCAAAAATGGGAACCGACGTTTAATCCCTTTGAAAAGATTGTTTCAGAGTTTCTGATTTGGGTGAATCTTCCTTGCGCGCTCTCTTGAGTTTTGGGAACCCGTGGTTCTTATTGGGATTGCTAAGAGTTTGGGCTCTCCTATAGTGATCGATACGGTTACTAAGGCCAAGACAATGTTGTCCCATGCAAGATTCTGTGTGAATATGTGTCAGGATGCTAGCCTGGAAGGAAACATCAAATTGATGACCACATCGGGACTGGGTGAAAAGATTTGAATATGAACCATCTCCTTTCGTTTGCAGTAAATGCAAGTTGGTTGGTCATGATTTCAAAAGGTGACCCCTATCAAAAAAAGGAACGAGTCGACCCAAACCTACACCACGCATACAAATAATAAGGAGAATCAAGAATGGAGGCAAGTTGGGAAAAATGGCAACGTGGTGAACACTAACAAGGCTCAAAATCAAGAAGGGCCAAAAGAAAACATCCCCACATTTTCACCTAAGGGGGAAAACCGGGTCAATGGATCAAACTTCAAAGAATATCAAGACAACGAGGCTCTTATTATGGAGGAGGTGGTTCCCAAAACAAAGTTGGAGAATATTTTTTGAATCTGAAGGAAAATTTTCTTTAAAAGTGGCTCTTGGTCCCTCTCTGGAGGAGGTATCTTTGGTGGGACAAAGTTCCTATGGACAAAGACAAAATAATGTTATTATAACCTCAAATGCTTTTGAGCTCTTGATGGGAGATGTTCCAGACATGTATGAAGGTGAGTCCTCCCCAAAAACATCGATAAACATATCTAACACCCGAACATTTTCAATAAAATTCAAGAATGGTGGGGTATTCAAGCCCATGGAGTTGCTAGCTATATATTGAGTTTCAAGTTGAAGAATGTTAAAAGTAACCTTAAAAGATGGAACAAGGAAATCTTCGGGAATATTTTCCAAGAGAAAATCAGGATTGCTGAAGACTTACAAACTATTGAGGAACTTATGGAGGGGGATGGTCTGAATCCAGTTCTCAAAGATCAAGAATAGAAATTATTGATTGAATATCATGATATTTTGGCCAAGGAAGAAGTTTACTGGAGACAAAAATCAAGGGTGAAATGGTTAAAGGAAGGAGATAGGAACACGAAATTCTTTCACTTCACTGCTACTTCCAAGGCCAATCTTTTGAAGATAAGTGAAATCAGGAGAGATGATGGGGAGCTTATTGTGGAGGTTGATGAAATCAATTAAACAATCATAAATTATTTCAAGGAGCTATTCCATGCGGGACCAGTTCCATATGTGAATGTTCAAAATAAATTTCTTGATCAATTCCAGAATGCCATATCTCCTCAAGAAAACAAAGAACTCTTAAAGAGGCCCACTAAGGAGGAAATTAGATTTGCAATTTTTGATATGGAACTAGACAAATTTCCTGGACTGCACAGCTTTCCACGCTTTCTTCTTTCAAATATTCTAGGGAAGTGATTAAGCAGGAGGTTATTGAGATGGTTCAAGATTTTTTCAACAATGGGAAGTTACTAAAACAGATGAACAATACCTTCTTGGTTCTCATTCCCAAATTTGTTGGAGCCAAAGATATTAAGGACTTCAGACCTATAAGTTTGTGCAACACCAGTTACAAACTGATTACTAAAATCATATCAAGTAGGATTAGAAATGTGTTAGCCAACTTCATCTCGCCCAATCAAGGAGCTTTCGTCCCAGAAGGCAAATTTTGGACAATATTATAGTTATCCAAGAAGCTATCCATTCAATTGAAAACTTTGGTAGATCTGTTATGCTTGTCAAGTTGGATATGCAAAAAGCCTATGATAGGATATCATGGTCCTTCCTTCGGGCTATTTTGATCAAGGTAGGCTTCAATGTTTCTTTTGTAAATATGATCATGACTTGCATCTCCACAACTATCTTTTCGGTTTTGGTGAACAGAAAACCTGAAGGTTTTTTCCAAGTGGGTCGAGGTTTGAGACAAGGGGACCCTCTCTCTCCTTTCCTCTACATTATTGTTGTTGAATCTTTAAGTAGGATTTTTAACCAAAGTATGTCTCTCAACCTTATTCAGGGTATTAAAATCACAAATGGTCTTCCTACTATGTCTTAACCAATTTGTGGATGATAACTTTCTATTGGGTAAATCATTTATTCAGTAGCCTCTAATTCCAAGATGGTTCTAAAAGACTATGAAATGGTCTCAAGATAATTGGTTAATTTCCATAAAAGTGTTTTTTTCTTTATAAATGTGGAGGAGCAATTCCAAGTTAGACTAGCTCGTATCTTGGGGTGTCATATCAAGACCTTACCAGATTCCTACCTGGGTATGCCCCTTGTCCACAAAAGGTCGGACCCTTCTATTTGGAATAATCTTCTGGAGAGAGTGAATAGAAAGCTTTCTACTTGGAAAGGTATCCTTCTTTCTCAGAAGGTGAAATTCAATTGCTTCAAAGTTCCCTTCAAGGTATTCCTATTTACGTTATGTCCCTTTTCGACTTCCTTCCAAAATCATTGTCTCCCTAGAAAAATTCAGAAAAGATTCCTCTAGGCGGGAGCTAAGGAAAATTTTAAGTTTCCTCTAGTGGCTTGGGAAAAAGTCACAAAATCCAAAATGTGAGGATGATTAGGATTGAAAAATATTAAACTCGTGAATGAAGCCTTGATTGCCAAAGCTAGTTAGAGGGTTTTAAGGGAAGAAGGTCTCTTGGTGGACATCATCAAGAATAAATATCTCGCAGAATGTTGGCAAAATGGATTCCTCTTCAACCAAAACGACCTTCCTAGAGGGTCTCTTTTTGGAACTCCTTTTTGGCTTCCAAGGATATTTTGAATAAGGGTTCTAAATGGGAGATTGGTAAAGGTAAAAGAATCAGGTTTTAGAACAATTGCTAGATAGAAGATAAGCCTCTTGCAAGTATGGAGTCTTGGAAAATGGTAGCGCAACATTATGAAGATAGAGGCAAAATTTAGATTTGGGATTCTTGGATATTTGGTAAAACTCTCAATTGGGAGACTATAAACCATCCTCCTAATTTCAATGGGGACTTTCACTCCTTCATGGAGCTCAACATCAAATTAAGGAATTTCTACATACCCAAATTTCAAAATTAGGAAGATTCCATTAAATGGAAAGAGGAAGAATCGGGATTACTCAGTCAAATCAGCCTATGGTTTGAACTTTAAGGATTCCATTCAAAAAGATTACTGGGGCAGACTTTGGGTGAAAGATCTCACCCCAAAGGTGAATATATTCTATTGGCTAGCAGCCCAAAATAAGATCCTCATGGTGGACAATCTTAGGAAGCATGGTCTAACTATCCCCAATAGATGTTCTTTATGCGAAGGGAGGAGGAAAGTGTCAATCATCTTCTCCTCCACTGCCCTTTTACCCAGATAGTTTTCATGATTATTCAAGATTTGTTCAAGTTTCAATGGACTATGTCTAATTCCATTAAGGATTTTCACTTACAAGTGGGAGATTCCTTTCAAGTTACCTATTCTAGTGATGGCCTAGAAGATTGACCTCCCCCATTTATTTTGGGGCATGTGGAAGGCTAGGAATGACTGTATTTTCAGATATCAGAAAGGTAACCTCAAGAAGGTTAGAAACAAAGTGATTGCTGCCATTAAAGAAAATATCAAATTGTTTAAAGGCAAGGAGAAAAATCCTTGTCCTAGAAAGGAATAAGAAGTTCTTAAAAGTCTCGCTCTCAGTCCCGTGGAGATCAAAAAGCCTAGAATTCAAACCAGATGGATCAGACCGGAGAGCAATATCTTCAAATTAAATTTTGACGGTGCTTCAAAAGGGAACCTTGGTTCCTCTAGGGGGTGGGATCATTAGAAGCAATGATGGGGATTGGTTGTTTTCCTATGTTGGCCCCTGGGTAGACAAACCAATAACATGGCGGAGGCTAGAGCTTTACTATGGGGTGTTAGCCTTGTTAAGGACAAAGGGATCAAGAATCTCCAGATTGAGGGGGATTCCCTTATTATTGTTAATGCCCTTAACAATAATAATATTCATAATTGGACCTTAGGAAATGTTCTTCATGATTTTTTGGAGATATTAAATAATCTCCTCTTCTCGCAGCTTCCTCTTGTCATAGCTCCCCTTACTACCATTCTCCCCTTTGACATCAATGGCAAGGGTTATCCTAGGAGCTGAAAATTTTGCAAAGTTTTAGCTCCCCTTAACCAAAGGCTACCCTTGACTCTTCAATGTAAAGATGTAAAATAAATTACTCCCAGCTTATGCTGTAGATATTCAAATGTCTCCTTTGGAAGTGGCTTAGTGAAAATATCTGATATCTGTTCGGATGTAGTGACATACTCCAACTTTACCTGTTTCTCTACCACCTACTCTCTTAAGAAGTGATATCTTATGGGAATGTGCTTTGTTCTGGAATGCATAACTGGATTCTTTGAAATACTTATTGCACTAGTATTATCACATAATATGGAGATGGGATGATCATACTCTACTTTGATATCCTTCAAGGTCTACTTCATCCATAAAATTTGCGTGCAACATAGTACCGCTGCTATATACTCTGCTTCTGCTATGGATAGGGATACAAAATTTTGCTTCTTACTTAGCCAAGATACCAGGCTGTTTCCAAGAAAAAATGCTCCTTCGCTTGTACTTTTTATGTCATCTACACATCCTGCCCAATCTGAATCTGTATAAGCTGTCAATGTGAAATCTTTTCCTTTTGGATACCACAACCCATATTCCATAGTTCCCTTTAGATATCTGAATATGTGTTTTACAACTTGCACATGTGTTTCTTTCGGCCCTGCTTGAAAACGTGCCACCATACCCACTGCTTGCATGATATCTAGTCTAGATGCTATCACATATAATAAACTCCCAATCATTGATCTATAGAGAGATTGATCAACATTTGGAGATTTGTCATCTTTGCTTAACTTGGTTCCGTGATCATCAATGTCCTGACAGTGCATACTCCTCCATACCAAACTTTTTCAACATTTCCTTCACATACTTGGTTTGGGATATAAATATTCCTTTATTAGATTGAGAAATTTGCAATCCAAGGAAAAAGGATAACTCACCCAACATAGACATTTCAAATTCCTTTTGCATGTCTTCTGCAAATTTTCTAGACATTTCTTCATTGTCTCCTCCAAAGATTATGTCATCCACATATACAACCACAATTAACTGGTGTTCATCTTCAGTTTTGATGTAAATATTACTGTCATCAGCATGTCCTCTCTTGAATCCTTGGTCCTGTAGATGTTGATCAAGCCTTGAGTACCATGCTCTGGGGGCTTGTTTTAATCCATACAATGCCTTTTTCAACCTACACACATAATCTTCATTTTCTGATAATAGGAACCCTTCAAGTTGTTCTATGTAAACCTCCTCTTCTAAATTCCCATTTAAAAAGGCTGATTTGACATCCATTTGGTAGACTTTGAAATTTTTAAACACTGCGAAAGAAAGGAACATTCTGATTGCTTCTAGTCTGGCAACCAGAGCAAAAGTCTCTTCAAAATCAACACCTTCCACTTGAGCATACCCTTTGCATACCAATCTTGCCTTATTTCGAGTGACTTGACCATCTTCATTTAGTTTGTTCCGAAATACCCACTTAGTGCCAATCACATTCTGACTCTTTGGTCTGGGAACTAGTTCCCAAGTTTCATTTTTCTCAATTTGATCTAATTCTTCTTCCATCACCTTCAACCAATGTTTATCATGTCTTGCTTCTAAAAAGTTCTTAGGTTCTACCTTAGATAGCAAAGAAAAATACCCTTGCTTAGAAGCATTTGTAATTCTTCTTCTGGTTTGAACCCCAGTATCAAGTTCTCCAATAATCTGACTTTCATCATGATTTTTCTGAACGAAGCAAGATGGCGTCTTGGTATCCTGCCTTTCTGATTTACTCCACTCTTCAATATCTTCTTCTTCCTCTTGTTCTTCTTTCACAAGACTTGGTATTTCTAAAGACTCTTCTGAATTTTCTTTTGTCTTTAGATCCAGACCCTCATCCACTCTGACACTTGCACTTTCTATGATAGTCCGCAACCTCTTGTTATAACATCTGAAGGCTTTACTTTTAGTGGAGTACCCAAGAAAAATCCCTTCATCGGATCTTGAATCAAATTTGCCTAAGTCCTCTTCGGTTCTTTTAATGAAACATCTGCTCCCAAATACCTTAAAATATTTGACCGAGGTTGGTCTTCCTTTCCATAATTCATATGGAGTTTTGTCATGGTTAACTCTAATTTGCACTCTATCCAAAATATAAACGGCAATACTTACCGCTTCTTTCCATAATCTATCTGATAGCTTAGATTCATTCAGCATTGTTTGGGCCATCTCTTGAACGGTTTTGTTCTTCCTTTCTACTACTCCATTTTGTTGTGGAGTTCTTGCGCAATTGAGTATTGTCTTTTAATTCCATGGTCTTCACAATATTCAATAAATTCATTTGACATGAATTCACCTCCACGATCTGACCTTAGACATTTTATCTTCAGCCCTGTTTCATTTTCTACTAATGCCTTGAAAGCTTTGAACTTTCCAAATGCTTCAGATTTTTCTTTCAAAAATGCTACCCATGTCATTCTAGTGTAGTCATCAATGAGTAACATAAAATAACTCTCACCTTGAATACTTTTCGTTCTGGTAGGTCCACACAAATCCATGTGAATTAGCTCCAATGGTTTGGTGGATGAATACTCCTTTGTTTTGAATCTTGTTCTAGTCTGCTTCCCAAGTTGGCACTACTTGCATAGAGTACTCGAAGGCTTTGTTATTTTAGGCATGTCCCGTATGGCTTGCTTATTGCTTATCTTCACAAGATTATCAAAATTTATATGTCCCATCCTTCTATGCCATAGCCAACTTTCCTCAACTTGACTTAGGCAACATTTTTCTTCTTTTATTTCTCCGAGCATATATAAATTATTTGCAGTTCAGTGGCAATCTGCAATTAGTTCTCCATGTATCTGCTTTCCTTATTTCACATCCTTCGGCATAGAACTTAAGAGTGTGTCCCTGATCACACATTTGACTCACACTCAAGAGGTTATGTTTTAATCCTTCAACATACAAAACATTCTTTGTTTTTGTTTTTCCATTATCCAAACTCAGCGTACCTTTGCCAACGATCTTCACTGTAGCATTATCACCAAATTTTATTGTACCTTCATTTACTTTCTTTAAGGAGAGAAACTTACTTTTATCACCAGTCATATGTCTTGAACATCCGCTATCAATGTACCACTGTTGTCCTTCATCTCGAGCATGAAAAGTTGTTTGAACGAGCATGGATTTTTCTTTGTCTAGCCCATCTTCCTCCTGCTTCCTTGTCCAGGATTTTGTAGCCTCCCTTTTCTTTGTATCTAAAGGCTTTGTCTTTTGATCTTGTCTCGAGTCAAACACACTTCTACAAAAGCATGTTATATGTCCATAATTATTGCACATGTAGCAGATAATGGCTTCCTCGTTATAATAGGATAGTGGAGCAAACAAATTATTGTTTATATTCAACACTCTATGAGCAGATTTTGGTTTGTTCCTGGCTTCATTATCTCTCATTCGCTTTCTACACTCTATATTTTTATGCCCATATATATTGCAATAAAAACAATAACCATGAAAGGAACTTTCGAACTTGTTCATATTCCTATGTCATGGAATAAATGGTCTTTTGGTGTTGTTCTCTTTAACACATTCCTTGTGGATGGAACTGGTCTTCGTAGTTTCCTCTTCTTTTCGCTTTTATTCTTCATAGGCATATTTATAATTTCTGCATAACTTTTTGCCTTTTCTAAACCTTTCTTCTCCTAAGCTCAATGGATTTTGAAGCTTTCTCTTGTTTTTCTTCATATCCGAGTCCCGATTTATTGGATGGTGATCTTTGACTTTCTAGAATCTCATCTAGAACCTTAGTACTCTTTTCAAATTTCAAGTTGTTTGTTAGTTTGGTATTTACCTTTTCTAAGTCTTTTCTCATCGCAACAATCTCTGACTCACGATTTTCACATTCTTCTTGTTTCTCCTTGAGCTGACTTCTCAACCCTTCCTCAATTCTCTTTGCTTCTTCAATCTGGGTCTTCAGGTCAATGATTAGATTCTTTGATTCTTCAAGACTCTGGGCTAACTTAGCTTCAAAAGATTGATTTTGTTCTTCATATTTCTGGAGCTGAAGTCTTTGCTTCTGATTCCTCTTTTTGAGTGCTTTTATTTCACCCAACGCACAAATGAGTTCTTCTTCGAGGTTTACCTCACCTTCTTCTTCTATGTCCTCGATTCCTTTCAAATCAACTTTGTTAGTTGATGAACCTTCTTCTATAGCCATAAACAATGTTTCTTCATCATCACTGTCTGAATCACTTATTCCGCTTTCTTCGAATGAGCTGCTACCTCTTTTTGAATATAGACTCTTCTTTTGCTTTTCAAATCTTTTCTTGACTCTGCTTTGCCTGAATTCTGTTTTGAACTTGGGCTTGCTTTCTTCATCTTCGCTATCTTCCTTCTCTGGGCATTTAGCTGCAAAATGACCAATTTTACCACAGTTAAAGCATTTAAATGGTAACTTATCTTTGTATCTCCCAGATCCTTTCTTTAGCTTTCAAATGAATAAAGCTTCCTTTTCATCTTCTTCGTTGTTTGATTCATCATTCGCTTCAGATTCCTTGATTGCCTTTTTCTTCGAGACTTTGAATGCGGCTTCCTTCTTTGCTGGTTTATTAGACTCGGTCCTCATTTCATAAGCCGTCAGTATTCCATGTAGTTCGTCCATGCTTAGCTTGTCAAGATCCTTCATTTCTTCGATGGCAGACACCTTAGCATCAAATCTTAATGGTAAAGATCTTAAGACCTTCTGGACGATCACAAGTTCCTCAATCTTTTCTCCAAGCCCTCTTATGGCGTTGACAACTTCATCCACCCGCAGAAGATAAGCTGCAACATCTTCCTCATCCTTCATTTTTAGGCTCTCAAATTTTCTCCTATGGGTTTGAAGCTTATCTTTTTGACCTTATCATCACCTTCATATATTGTTCGAAGTTTATCCCATATTTCCTTTGCCGTGTCACATTACATTACCTTGACAAATTCAAACTCTGACAGACCACACAAGATTGCATTCATCGCCTTGGCATTATTTTCAAAAGCCTTCTTATCGGCTTGGTCTGTTGGCGGAGTTGATGGAATGGTATATCCGACCGCTACTGATTGCCAAATATCAAACCCTAGTACCATCGTATAGGTTCTCATCCTTACGCTCCAAAATGCATAGTTTGTTCCGTTAAACAAGATAGCCTTGTTCGAGGAAAATCCTTCTTGTACTTGACTAGTCATATGTGCTCCCAAGATCTACCTTCCAATCAAGTTAAATTGTTCTGAAGGAACCTACTCGATACCAATTGTTGAGCACAAGATAATACTAGAGGGGGTGAATCAGTATTATGAAATTATTTCAAACTTTAATACTTGAACTTAGATCTATAATCACGAGCAATGTGAATATATCAAATCAATCAAAGAACACAAAACTTAATGCAAGTAGACACGATATACATGGAAACCCTTTCGGGGAACCACGGAGAAACTTCTTTCTTTATATATATTTCTCAAAAATTTGTAGGCACCAACCTACTGGAGACACCAATCCCCAAATTACAGTTTTGTAGGCACCAACCTACAGGAGCACCCACCCCTTTTGCTAAGCACCAACTCAGCAAGAGACACCGATCTCTTTGAATATGAAGGCACCAACCTTCCTTACAAAATTTGCTTTCCACTTTTGAACTTGTTGCTTCCTCAACGAATAATGGAAAATTCTTCTTCTTACTTTCAAATTTGTTGTTCTAAAATTTTGCCATTACGCTTCCTCTTCTTCTTCTTTTTCCTTAAGATATTCAACTTGAATCCATGCTTAATAAGTCTCATATGAATCTTCTTATATAGCCTTTCGCACCTTTTCGAAAAGACACATTGTTCCAACCGACACAACCTTTCCATTAACACAACTTAATTAAGTGCATTAGTTGAATAAAACCAAAAAATAATTAATGTAGCCCATAATTATTAAATGCACATTAATCAATGCAATTAACCACTTGATAGGAGCGTTGCCCCTCCTTAGAAAAATCATTGTTATCATTAAATCACTGCCAACCATCATTAAATCTTCTTTTTCACCATAAAACATGGCATATGAACACCTTAAAATGCGGATATCTCTCTCTTATGTATAGTTGTGTATATCTCGCTTATACCATGATAATCCTCATGCAAAAACGCTTCTTTTCATGTATTTAAACTTTCATTTTCTACCCTTCTATACTTGCTTGGTTATTTTCGTTACTTTCTACCATTTCCGCTCAATAATTGCATTACTTTCTAACATATTTCATTTGCCAGGTTCAACACCTCTTTTGACATCAATGACAATATTTCCAACACATTTCGGGTGCGGAAGGAGGTGTCCCTCCAAATTATGAAGTATATCACTTTGTAGGAACGATAAGGTGGACACGCCTATCCACGAAGGTCTCATTCTTCTTATGTATGAGGATGGGAAACCCATTCTGGCTAAAACTCAAGGTCAGCGAGAGGGAGGACGACATCACACTAACTAAATGTCTCACAAAAATTTGGGTTAGAAAAATGTCGGTTGATAGGAATGAGGAGGAAGATCTGCATAACAGAGATGTGGAGGGCAGAGGTGAAGCGAGTACTTCCAAAGACAAGGGCATTGTTGGTAATGACAGGGATTATGAGGGTTTGAACAAGAAGGTTCAATATCTAGAAATGGTGGTCCAGACTATGGAAGAAACCAATTATGGTTGGTGTGAGGCCATGATGGAGGCCATCAGGGCTTCCCAACATATTTTTACGGCCCAAGTGAAGTCCAAGCAGCAGATGGTCGAGCTGGATAAAAAGGTCAATGATT